>CM067565.1:25411357-26661357 GCA_034336665.1 Luscinia megarhynchos
TGCATTACCCCAGAAATACACCCGTTCCTTTATGTGATCAGCACCACCTCTGCAGAAGGGTAAATAGCTACACATTTACCTGATGCAGCAGATGTTAAACACGTTTGCAAAATGGCAAGTAACGATTGAGAATTAGCTTTGCAAACTCCTCTAAAAATGTTTTCTCCATTCATCTGCACTTGTTCTGCTGATAAGTAGCAGAGTACTGGTTAATCTGCACATGTAAAACTCATTTGTCCTGAGCTCCTATGGAGCCACTCTGTGTTGGTGTGTATGTACACATGCCTTAGAGAAATACAGTCACAAATTTAGGGGTAGATTATTTGCTTTGTGTATGAGTGTGTGGCATGTAAGGTTGCAAAGAAGGAGGAAAGTAGAATCATTTGCCTGGTACTAGTGCTTTTGAAATATTGCTACCTTCAAAACACTGCCAGATCTTCAATTTGATGGAAGACTTTGCTGAGGAGCAAGATGGGAGCCACCAACAGCTTAGTGGTATCTTGTCTCTATGAGAAGAGATGTCTCCTGGGTCAGAATATCTGAGCTCAGAAGTCGCTGGAGAAAAAAGTACAACCTTGTTTTCTTCATTGCCTTGTAAACTTGTCTTGCATGCAAGTGTGAGATCATACTGTAGTCTTATTTCCCCATCTCCCCATCACTAATGTTCTTCATGTGGGCAGTGCAGTGATGTGCTTAAGGCCTTAGCTATAATTTCACTGGAAACAAGCTGTTATGTTCCCTTTTCATGCAATGAGACATTCATATTACAGAGATGTGTATCTATATCTATCATCTACATCTAAATCTATATCATCCATACCTACATATAAACTGTGTGTAAATTGATATGTACAGATATGTTTGTATGTATATATACACATGTGATCTTTTAGGTACACGCTTATGGATTCAGTGCACAACTGAATCATTTTGTAAAGACTGTGCATGTATGATTTTAAAACAAAAAGCTATAAATAGTACAAAAATGATTTCTGTTCTATGTTGGTTTGTACTAATGGATGATTCCATTGGACTTTAGAGGTATGGAAGTTGGGATACATCATACAAACATGCTTAGCTTGTATAACATGTGACTGCATGATTATATGTGTGTATGACATCATTCTGTAATGCAGTGGTATGAACACTTTTATAGAACCTCCCCAGACATCAGGCTAAGCTATTCTCAGCAGATGGAAGGTTGAAAGCTAAGTCACAGCATGTGCTGTTTATGCAGCACTGCTACTATAAAAGAGAAACCTGATGTTTAAAATCTGTAAAAAGATGCTTCAGCAGCTGTGCTACCAGCCAGTAAGAGTGGCATTCCCTTGATGCTTCCTTCAGCCACAGAAGACCATAATTGAATAGCATGTGAATCCTTTGCTGCCTGAAGCATCCAGGCAGCAGATCCCCAGAGGTCCTTTCAAATCAGGGCTTTACAGTTCGTCCTAAGTCACAGGAGATGCTGGTGCTCTTCTGCTGCAAAACTGCAGCAAAACCCAAAAAATTGTGCAAGGGATGATTCAGGAAGACCAGCATAGCAGACAAATAGGGACAAAAGAAGCTGGCTGTCTCACTAGTATATAGTAACACAAGTAATACAAAAATCATCAAGATTTCACCTTGCTTTACTATAAGGGTGTTACTGGCCATCTCACACATGATCCTACCTCAGCCCTTTCAGAAAATAAGGGAGTTACTACTCTTTCCTGCCATCTCTGCCCTCAGACCTGTGTTTATATGTGTCTTGTCAGGGGATAGCACTGGCCACTTGACTCCCTTGTGTCTGATGAGGGGTGGGAAACCTCTTGGTCAAATAGATCTTATCTAATAGATTATACTGTATTTTCCTTTTTCTTCTATGGCAAGTCATCATTTACAGCCAAATCTACCAAAGCAGGACCTCTGTCTACCCTGCTGGGAAGGTAAGAGTGGCATTACATTGCTTGTGTGCTGAAAGCTGTATGTGTTCCTAAATGATCTGCCTGGTTCAGTACCTCACTGATGTCACTGGGAAATGGATAAAAATAATGCTTTTGTTTGGCTGCATTATGTGTTGCACATATGTAAAAGGTTGCAGGTTGTACAGTGCTGTGGAATCAGACTATTCTTTTTTTTCAAAATATTTTCTAAGTTTGAAGCGTAAGTTGTGATGCTCTTGCACTTGCAAAAAATTTGCAAAGTAAAGGTTTGCAAGTAATTTGTGTTTCAGCATTGTGGGTAGCTAGGCTGAAAGGATAATGCTAAAGGGAATCTCTCCCAATGAATTACAGCTGTACTGATTACCAAGAAGCAGAAACATCTGTGCCTGGCTAATCAGTTTGGGGGATATAAAGGAGTGGGATAGCTGGCTACCAGTTATGGGCACTTGCAAGTAGAACTTGAGATCCAGAGTGTGCTGGAGTAAGAGAAGAGGCTGCTGGCTGTGCTGTGAGGATGAAGGGACATGCAACCCTGAAAGGGACAGATACAGTGAGAAGATGCTGTGTGAGGGACAGTCAGGGTTAGGTGGCCAGGTAAGGGACAGCTTGGGGTTTAGCCAGTCATGCAGAATGACAGAAGGAGTCAGAGCTATGTGGAACTGCCCATAAGAGAAGGAATCAGTACAGTGTGAAGCCGCCAATAAGAGAAGTCAGAGTTATCTGGGAGAGGTCTATGAAAGAAGAATTCAGAGTTGCATGAGAAAAAGGTCTGTAAAAGAAGGCGTGTAGAGTTTGTGAAAAAAGGGCTGGTGGTGATACCAGCCCTGTCTGTCTCGACTGAACTGTGACACAGCATGACTGGTCAAATAATTGGCACCATCTATTAGCTGAATTCAAATGTGGGATGATCAATAAAACACGAAATTCTGTAAGTACCTTGTGTCAGAGAGTGCAAGGATCTAGCAGAGGAAGTATGTCTGATGAAAGGCTCCTCTTAGATGAGAGTTTTATGATGAATTCCTTTCCTGCTCCCTCATTATCCTCCCCTAAGAACTGGTGACTGCTGGACACAGGGCTCTTAAGCCTGTGTGGTTATTTCTGTTTCAGTTTTGGTTATAACCTCTTGCAATACACTGAGATAGTGACATTCTGTTCTCCCTACCCAGACTATGGTTATGAAAGAGAGGGGAGTGAGCCAGACTGGGCACAGAGTGGTCCAACATCCACTGATATGGCACAAAGCCTCCTGTGGGGTCTAGCAAAACCACGGTGCTCAGGGACTCAGCCCTACTGCTGCTGGATTCATAACAAAACCTCAGGCCCAAAGAGAAATGTGTTTCCCAGATGCTAATCTTAAAGCTGGCAGAAAACCCCTGCTCTTTCCTGGTTTTTCAAGGGAGATTTTGTTTGGTATGATAGAGCTGTAGCTGCTCCATGTAGATAATAGGTTTAGATGTGTGAGAAGCTTTGTATTGCATCAGTGTGCTTCAATCTTTGCAGGTGGGTTTTAAAGATGCACCTCAACTCACTTACTCCACAGCATGATCAAAGACCTAAGACTACACAAAGAATTTCTGAATTTTGATTATTTGCTCTGTTAGATATTAATTAATAAACAATTAATATTGTTTATTTCTTCTCTGTCATAGAATTTCTTTGTTACTTTAATATTTGGATTGTGTACTGGTTTGAGTTGAGACTTTCAGGACACTTCAAAAGCAAAATAAAATGGCATTTCTGCCTGCTTAGTGATCCACTGTGAACATGATTCTAATTCTTCAGTTAAAAATGTGAAATGAAATTGTTAACGAGTCTACATTTTCACTGCTGTGCAGGTATATTTTATAAGCTAGCCCAAAAGTACTTCTGAAGATCTCAGGTTGGATTCTGACTTAGTAGATAATTTCTCAGACTCACAAAGGTTCCAGTGAATACCAGCATTCTGCTATGATAATTTTTTGCTTCTTTGAATAGACAACAAACCATCTTTTACTTTACTGGGGCAGAGCTTTGCTGTGCCACCCACTGGGACACAGCCTGCCCCTCATCTTCTGGCCTTGTCTTTGCAGGGAGCTTGTCAGCTTCCCTGCAGCAGGAGGGAAATGACAGATCCAGAAGGGCTCCCTGCTCCTCCCCACTCTCCATTTTGGGTGGGTACCTCCCATGGTACTGGTGCTGTGTCTCACCAGCATTGCAATGTACCTGGTGATAAAATGACTGACTGCTGGGACTCCAGGACTAAAAATAAGGCAGACAAAATTTTCTTCAAGCTCTCACCAGAGCACACAAGCTCTATCGCCATGTATTGGCTATTTAATATTTCCAGCCTGAGTTGGAAAATGAGGTTTTGAAGTCGGGCCTGAGTATCAGTAGCCCTGCTCCAGATGAGGAAGAGTGCCCTCAGTTTTTAGGCAAGCCACAAGTTTAATCTGAAAGGCCCAACAAGTTACTGCAGTGTCATTTCTTCAAAAGCCACACCCAGCCCTTCTACTGGAAGGAGAAGTCTTCCTCTATTTTCCACAAGAAAGGAAAGCAAATTTTTAAGAGTTCTTAAAGAACATTAATTCACTGTTTTCATTTTATTTTTGGGACATTGTACATCCATAAACAATTGCTCTTGGATCCCAATTTCTTTTTTGTTCAACTACACGTTTTATAGAAGTCACTCAGAGCTACATGTGCAAGAAGATGCCTGCATGACAGAACATATGAAGCATCAGAAAGATTAATGGTAAAATATGTTCAAAAATAACAGTACTTTGCATGTACATTGAACAGATGAGTTGCTCATTCTATAATAGTTGGCTGTATAAAGGTATTTATGCATAAATCACTTAGGTCAGCCTGACTTCTGCAGTGATTGGACATAATTGGTCTTTAAAAGTTTTATAAAAGACCCACAGTCTGTGAAATTAAAGGAAGTTTTGATTTTTGTATTTTGATCAACTTCCAGGAATATCACAATATTCTAAAAACACCACTTTTCTCCTAAAAACTTTTCATATGTAGGATTAAATCAGTAGGCACATCAATGTATTATGGCAAAATATTTAGCACCATGATATCTTTCACTTTGTATTTGGAATTTATGGAATAAAAGCTGGCAATATTTTAATAAACTGATCCACTTCCAGGAGGAATTATGGTAATATTTCATCAGCATCATACCTGAGTTGTAAGACTCTTCTTTTAGAACAATGTTAGACAACTCAGACATTAGAAACCTCTGGGTCTTGTGACTGTGGCCTACCTGCCTTTTGTTTAAGAAGCTGGTTGGTCAGGCTGGGATAAATGGGGAAATATTTCTCCTTTTCCATCATTTGGTAGCAAACAGAAAAGGGAAGAAGAATGGGTAGAATCACAGTGCTCATCCACAGGTCAACATGAACCTCATAATTCAGCATAAATACACTACAGCAGTGACCCTCTTTCTTCTGGAATCTAGGAAGGATCCACGGCCTCCTGGACCACTGCATCTGTCCCTCAGTATCCATGGTGGTACAGCAGCACTTTGTGACTGAGTTTCCTTGTGACAAAACAAAGGCATCAGTTGTTGCTGTACCAGGGATTGTGATTAATGCACTCACAGTAGCTGCTACTACCTGCAGTTTTAATTAAAGCACCAGTTTCTTCACCTTCTTTTGCATCTTTCGTTTTGAAACAATTGCTCAACAACTCAATCTTTTTCAGACTTTTAATAGTAGGAATTATAATGAGAAGTCCCTGCCCAGCCCCCCTTTTAGCCCATCAGCTGTTTATTTTTTAATATATGTCAAATACATCTTCTGCACATTTTTCAAAGATGGTTAATGTTTTGAAACTGGGAAAGCAGGCTGTGAGCCAGCCTGGCAATGGCTTTAGCTGTGTATTATGTACTTCAATGTCTAGCAGGCTTGAACTGATGAGGGAGATGGAAACTGTTCTCAAGGCCCATGTACTTTCATGGGCATGAAAAATAAATTGCTTAACCTTTTAGGAGAGCATCGTGTGCTGCAGTGGCTTGCCTCAGACCCCAGTGGTCTGATGAAGGGTTTTGAGCTGGGTTTTGAGCCTGCTGGGTTTCCAATGGTTGTGCACAAAGACTTCTGATGATTCATCCTTTGTGATGCTCCCAAATCCCCTGGGTCCTCCTGGTGGCCAGCTGGCTTATCCTGAGCCCTCTGTGTAGGGATGAAAAAAGCAGGATTGAGGACTCTAAGGAGGATTTGCTGTGCAAGTGAAAGGGAATGATGTCAGACCTAACATCCAGCAAATGGATCTTGAAGGCACTGCATACAATTACTGTAAATTATTGAACCAAAGTAGTAAAAACTACACTTAATGCATTGAGTAAAACAGAATGAAAATAGCTACTCTCCCCCTCACAGTCTCTCTTATTCCTGTCACAATCTAACATGGAGCTCCCACTGCAGACAAAATTATAGCAGGAGGGCTATTTAGCTTAGACAGGGGTCTGTGTACACAAACATCACAGCGTGTGGTGCAGGGTGATTGGCTGTAACATGGATAGTTTTGTCTTTGGTTAAACCTTCATGCTGTCAGATGGTATTTCCCTGCTTTGAATGGTAATTGTCTTCTAATGTTCTTAGGCAGCTGCACTGCCAGTCTGATAGCTGTGTGATTTGGGATACTTGCTATGCCACTTGCTGCTGCAATAAAGTAATTTTAATTTGGTAGATTCCTGAAAAGGCTTATTCTGTGTAAATGGCCTTAGCCAGGCATGTGAGTAGCATGCTCTCCACCTTGCTTTCCCAATGAACCAATGCTAGTTGAAAGAAGAAACAGAGGGTTTTCTGTAACTCTAAGCTGAGAAAGTCACAATAGATCTCAAAATTCATGCAACAGGTCCAGAGTCGATGTCAGAAGGAGAGTTCAAAGAGATCTGAAGTGTCACTGTGTTTGGTCTAGTGACTCAGCTGTGGGGAAAAACAGCTGATGACTCTGCAAACAGATGGGATGAAAGACACTGAAGGTGGGAACACAAGCTCTAGGGGTATTGGCAGGTTAATAGGTGTAATTATCGTGATTGTACAGGAATCACCTTGAGTCATTGCACTATCTGCCAGGTAAGTGCAGAAGATCATTCCTAAGCCCTTGAAAGGGATTCACGTAGCCTGTAAAGAAGGTTCCAAAAAGGACAAAAGAGAATTGCATCAAAGAGCTGTTTCAGTACAAAATTACATGCAAATAATTGCACACTTACATGTAAAACATTTTTCTGAAAATCTTTCTTCCTTCTTTGAATAAATATTGAGGCTGTATAAACACTGGATTATCTGTTTGGAATATTTTACCTCAATAATTTTAGCATTCCCTCCAACAACCAGAAGAAAAATAGGAGGCCTTTTAGTTTTTAATTTTATATGATCAAGTGACTAAAGACAAGGAAATGGCTGAAATAGATGTCAGTGTTCAGGCTGTGCACCCTGCTCTTAGGTCTGTGATACTCATAACTGGCTTTGTAACAAGATGGGAGTGTAACACTGAGGCTGCTGTTTCAGAATTTTTTTTTTGTCCTGGAAAGGTGTTTAACTAAACTAATGAGAGAATTTGCTTGGCAGAGAATGGCAGTCAGAAGACATATCACAGGTGTCCTGTTGCATAGGGATGGAGAATGGGACAGACATGTCCAATTATTGCCCAATTCTGCAGCTGTAGGAGCACCTTCTTGCCAGCCACATGCCTCAAGCAATGATCATGCACACCCTTCACTGCTCAAGTGGGTACTTTATCATGAGGAAGCCTGAACTTTATCTTGCATCTTTCCTTCTGCTGTCATTGGCATATTTTGTTGTTTACTGTGGTTGAGACTCAGTTAAAACATGACAAGCTTTGATAGACTACATCAATTGTTTTTTCTTTGCTTGATAATACCTGTTGTATTTTGCAGTACTCTGTAAAAAATGAAGACTCTTTGCTTATAGTGAGAACCAGTCAGAAGAGAAACATGACACACAGAAAATGGATATTGTTTACAGATTTAATAATGTTGGCTCAAATGTCTGCATAAACAGTTCCCTTTTGACTTTTGTCAGAATCACAGTCATATCAAATGGCTTTTGTGTCGTACCTTGGGTGAAATATTCACCTCATGGACTTTGCCAAAACTTTTAAACAGAGGTAGAAATATTTATGATCCACCAGAGGCTCAGTAAATCCCAGAGGAGCCGGTGCCTTTTTGAATGCAATGTCTTTTCAGCCTCTATTTTCCAGGCTCTACTCTACTCTCTAATTTGGTAATTTCCTGCACACAATTCAGGTTTTGTTCTGCTGAGCTGGTGCCATGGGAATGGACTGTCTTTGCTTTCTGCACGGGTGGGCTAAAGTTTCCTTGGAAAGCATGGCTGGGAGTCACTGACACAACTGCAGCCCATGGCCACAGCATCCCTGCAAAGTGCATGCTGCTGTTCTCACTTTACAGATGGCTAAACGAAAGCAGAGGAATGAAGGGATTTCGCCTAAGGCCACATAATAAATCAGTTGCTTCTATGGATTAGTTACAGCTCAGAACTTCCCTGCTGCCAGCCCTGCACTCAGTCCACCACTCACTCCACTGTTTCCAGTGCCACAGGTATTGTTTTTGCCCTACTAGTTTAGAGGACATTTAGATGGTCCTACTCAAGACATAAAATAATCCTGCTGCAAATTGTTTTAAGAGACTTTGCTGTCCTTATTCTGGGTAGAAGATCTGAGGTAAATGGCTTCTGCTTGCATGATTCTTGGCACTGTGAACTTTATGTCATTGCACATTTTAATGATATCCTTCTGGTGATGTGAAGGCTGATAAAAATGTGCTAGGTTAAGCCATGGAAATCTGGATTTCTTTTCATAGTTTTTATTCAGACCCAAAAACTAACATTATATGTATCTTGACACATAACCCAAAAGCCAGGGTAAAAGTAGACCTGTGCAATGTGGGATAGTTAATCATCTCATTGTAGCTTGTTGATGAAGATTGGTACAGAGCAGGGTAATCATCCTGCACATGCTTCCTCCTGGAGATGTGCTTATTGCTTGGTCTTTGGTGTAAACAGTACAGCCAGCAGTGAGTGTTTGGAGCACTCTGTCTCCACCAATACAGCTGTGGTTTTGCCCCAGCAGCTGAGGGCGAATTGCAGGAAAGGATATATGTAAGTACTTGAACTCAGAGAACTTCTGTGTTTAGAAGCCAACAGAAAATGTGACATGTACATGGGTTGAAAAGAAAAACAGCAGTTCAGGTGAGCAGAACTACCTGTGACGTGCACTGGGATACCTAAATAGAGCATTTCAGGAGTGAGAAGTAGCAGGGAGAAGCCTTAGAGGCAGCAGAGAATATCTGCAAGGCAGACATGCACAGCAAGCAGAGAAAGGAAAGGATTTGCTCCTGCAGGGTGCTGAGCAGCTTTGATGCCTGCTTGAGTTCAGAGGTAAAAGGGAAAATCCTGCAGTTATATCTATGTAAATGGTCCTGAATTTTCCTTCTTACAGCTACTGCCATTTCATTGCAAGCAATATAATGTGAGCAGATCCACTGTGCTTTTTTCTTTGCAATCCTAAATTGGTATAGCTTTCTGATCATGTGTTCTGACGAAGCTCATACAGAAATGCACAGCAAAAAGGGTGACATTTGATGCTGTCATTTTTATTGCCTCACTAAATAATACAAGAGAATTTTTCCTCCCTGAGACAGTTTTCTCTGGCTGGTCCACATAGTAATGTCAACTCTATAATCTTTTTCTCCCTATGAATGATATTATTAAAATATTAAATGTCTTAAATAGGATTCTCTTAATAGTAACACTTTTCTTTAAAAGGGTTCATCTTCAGGTCCATACATATATCTATTATTGATTGTACACACATAACACAACTGCTGAGGCTTCATGATTTTACATACAGGATATAAAGATGACATGCTCACCTATGCCCAGTAAAATCTTCCCTTCAGACTCTCCCTCACCTCTGTTTCAGTGAGTGGGATGTGAGCAGGGAGGTTGGGATCAAGCCCTAGAGCAGCCATGGGAGCAGCAGGGCCACGTGCAGAAATTTCCCTTATGTTGTTCCCAGCTGGAATGGTTTGTGTTTCTCTGTGTTTGCAGGTGAGTGGTAACCCTTAAACTGCCTTGCTGTTTGTGGTTCTTTTCCATAGCTGGAGATAAATCAGAGTGCTCTGTGAAAAGCAGCACCCCTCACACCTGTACAGACTTGTGACACTATCAGGGTGGGTTTTGTTTGTCACTGCTTTGCATGGAGACAAACACACACAGTTTCTGGCAGATGTAATCTTGCTCTGCAGTCCTGCTTTTTGCAGAAACAAAAGTGTCTTGATTTCTACTGGCTGCAGTATTATGAAATGTCTGAAAAAGAGCAGGAACTAACCAAGCAGATGAAAACTCCATGTGGACAGTGTACAAGAAGTGAACATTACAGATGTTTTCCTCTTGCAAGGTGATGTATGGTTAGCTGCACAATAATGTAAGTTATTTATTCATGTTTCTTCCAGTGAACACAAGCTTTTGATTTTGCATAGCTGAACTGGAACTTGTTGGCTGCCGCTGCTGTGACACTGCAAATCCTTAATCACAGCCACTTGAATGGAATAGGTTATCTGTAATCTGGAAACATAACTTCTCCAGCAGAAGATCTGCTGTCATTAAATATAGGAGATTAGCTGACAAAATCCTTTTGGGTAAAATGTCTTCCACTGCACCAACCTCAAGTGCATCATACATAAGTGTAACTGTATACAGATTAAAAATAAAATATATTTTAAAATATGCATATGCTGCTATGTAATGTCATGTTTAGAAGTAGTGTAGTTATGCTGTTCTGTTAAAAGCCATGCAAATTTAGAACTTTACAGTAAAAGAAGTACAGAGGATATAAATATGACATCAATTAGATATATTTTTCTGTTACATATTATAATCTCTATTATATAGGATAAATTTTAATGAAATTGTGCAAATTTGTTGCAAGCCAATTCAGCTTATACATGAAACATTATATTAGCAAAAGGCCTACTTCAGATAGGAATTTCTAAGGATCCCCCTGTGCGGGTTATTTTGCTTTTTTTAAAAATAAAATTTCTTCAGATTTCTTTTTTGTTTGTTTGTTCATAAAAGTAAGAAACCAGGCCAAACTGACCATGGCTTTTTAAAATATGATGCTAAGAACCTCTCCATTACCAATTCTCAAGACAAAATTCATGTTGAGGGTTGAATGCAGGCAGCCCTCTGGCCATGCATGGAGCTGCTGACATGTTTAGATTAAGTCTTTTTTTTCTCCTTCAGGGATGTAGCATTGTCTTTCACTTACTTCCAGAAAATACTGTGTATTGCCATGGCAGCTCACTGCTGGGCTACTCTTTTGGAATGACAAAGCAGGGAGGTTGGAAAAACAGCTGAACAAATGAGTTGCTCTTAAAGCCCAGAGCTCTAATCATAGGAGTATCACACATCTCTCTGTCATTATTATTATTATTAGCCCCAAAGAAGCCTGAGGTATATACCAGTGCAGTTAGTGCTATACTTTCAGAGGCATTGATACTTTTTTGTCAGAGGCACTTCTCTGTCAATATAATTATTCTCATGGTGGTGAACAAGCTGCAGTCAAAAGCCTTGAATACTGGACAAACTGAAATAACAAAGCAGAAGAGAAAAATATATTTTTTTTTTGTAGCTGGAATGAAGAACATGCCTTAAAATTGTACAGTCAAAATAAAATGAAAGGAATAGAACAGAACAGAATAGGATAGAATAGGTAAGTAAATGTCACCCACATCATGTTTTAATATATGCATCCAGCTCAAAGGACATGCAGAATAGTACCTAAACCCTAATTTTTATTTTTTAAAAAATAATATCATTGCTGTGTTGTTGCTGCATGCAGCCATGGTAGCTTGGAATTATAAGAAGCCTGATCTTTAACTACTCTGTGACAGGTGAGTCATTGGTTTCTTAAGTGCTGGAGAGGCAACATCATCAGTTCTGTGAGCTGCTTAAGGGGCACATTGTTGTCTGTGGCCTTTTCTTGTAAAAAGCATGGTCTGAGATGAGCAATATGAGTGAAGTAATGCCCAACAAAATACACTTCGAGTTTCTAGCATTACTTCTGCTAATACTTGGAAGTGTCAGTTTGGGATTCAGGCAGGAGAGGGGAAGGCAGTCCATGGTAGTCTTTAGGCAGTGTCAGGTGGCTTGATACTCAGACACTGAGTTTTGAGAGCTGGGGAATGCATGGCTTTGGAACAAATATCTGTTAACATTTGTTTCTAGATTTTGTATGGGTGATGCATAATATTATTTCCTATTTTGTTCACAATTTCTGTATGTTAGGTTTGAATGTTTTGAGAACATTGGAAACATATATGTATAACAGTTTTCTATCAATAGGGTTTTTAGTTAGTTTTTTTTTTGGTCTTAGTTTTGAGGTTGTTTGCTTGGTTCTTGTTGATCTGTGTGATTTGTGGAAAGAATTGAAAATGTTTTATAGGAATGTTTCTGTCTTAGTTAGTACTAAAGTAAAAATGATTATTGCTGGAAATTTCCCAAAACTCAATTTATTTAAAAGTAATGCATCTCCCTTGATGGGATTTTACACAGGCTCTGAGACACACGAATGAACCTTGAGTGTAGCAAGTGAAAAAGCTCAGTCTGTATTCCTGTGATCCCCCACTACTTGTAGTGAGCTGTTTGCACTGGTGCACTAGGCATATCCAACTCATAGAACAGAGTTCCAAATAATGCAGTCTTTGGGTACAAGCTCAAACTGCCTTACATGCCCAAAAATCATTCTAGGCACCATCTTCTGAAGTAACCATTATCAAACTCCCAGCCTTCTTCCAAATAAGTCATGCAACCTGCAGCACTAAAAACTTTCTTGTGTAGATGGTGTCAGTATTGGAGTAAGTATTATAGAAATCTTAAACCTGGGAATGTCTGGGTGTGCAAGCACTGAGGAAAATTCGGGAGAAGGGCTATGAGAATGGGGTGTGTTGATGCAGTGCACATCTACCTGCAGCTTCCCACCAGGACTGGGAGACAAAGGGCGGTGAGCAAACCCTCATGGAGCTGAGGATGGAGAAAAAGACAGTTCCTAACAGGTATAAAAAGTTTACCTAAAGCCAGTACATGGTAATCAATATAAGATGATCACAGATCATGGAAGAACCACTTGAGAGTTGGAGTTCCTTCTTCCCGGTGTCACTGCAAGGACTCCCAGACACAGCACCTGCAGATACATTATTGTCTGGATGCTGGAAAAATGACATGGCTCACACATTTTAGACTTGTGAGTATGTGGATGGGAGAAAATGAGTATCAACAACTGAAACTGATTTTGTTTAAAAATAAAACCATCCTGTATGGTCCATTATTGTGATTTCCTATGTGGCTGCTAAAATATTGCTACATTATTTCCTACTGTGTTGCCTGTTGCTCTGCAGGATTAATGTATTCTGCATGAGAAGAAAACCAGACTTTATACTTAAACAATGTACTTATTGTGTCTCTCCTTGCAAATTATATATTGCAGTAAATGTGCTGGGTACTTTTTAAAAAATTTTGGGATGTATTTGTAAAGAGCTTTGTAGCTTCATAATACGTGTGGGTGGATCCTGTAGGAGGTGAACAGAGTACAGGTTGTGGAAGATGATGTCAGTGCTCCTTAGTATGAGATGCAAGGGGCAGAAAGAAACTGAGGAGCAGCACAGGTTGGAAGAAGGTGCAGGATCCATGTCTGGCTGCTGGGGGGTCACACAGAGTGAGTGAGCCCCACACAGGCAGGGGCTGGGTTTGATGGGGGGCATGGCCTAAGAATTGCTGGCCCAGGGAGGGTAGGAATGCACCATACTTGTAGGGCAGGTAGCATTTCTCTGAAGCAAGGAGGGACTGGAGGATACATGCCAGAAGTGACTGAAAAGGATTAAATTATGTGAACTGAATGAAATTCCAAGGCTTGGAGACGGAGAAGATCAGGCAGGTTTTCAGAATCTTTTCTGTGTGTCTGTGAAATTAAATCCCTTGGTTTTGGATAGGAGTATATAAGGACCCATATATTTTCTGTTGTGAAGAAAAACACAGAAAACTATAGACTGTTGAAAGTATAGTAATTTCTCTGTAGAAAAGATGGATGAATGGAGGGGGAATTCACATTTTAATGTAGAAACTTGTTATAGGATTGGGTGTAATATGAAACAGTGATGGCTTATACAGATTGAATTGTAGGAATATGAATAATTTTCTGATTCATAAAGCTGAAACAAGGTCAGTGCTAATCCTTCCTAGCTCTGCTGGATAACCCTAAGGTGGTACTGTACTGTGGTGGGCAGGAGGCACCTGCAGGTTTGTGTCTGCATGTGACTCCTCTTGAGCTAAATTTGTAGTATGCTGTGTGAACATCTCAAGCTTTTGAAGCAGTGAACAGATTGGATCACATGGAGACAAAAATCACTGCTGTATGGGCAGCTGTAGTTTTCCAGAACAAATTTTTTAAATGGTGAAATAGAAAGGTGATGTGTTTTTCTTTTGATTTGAACACTGACTTGCAATTTAAAATGTGATGTTCAATTGTTTTCTGTCTAAGAGTATGTGCAAATGCCTCAAAATTCAAGTTAAAATAGGCTTAAACTTACTCTAGAAGGGTCTCCACATTTCTCTGAATTTTTTTAAAGGATTTACAGGTTGCAAACACTTGACATAGAACAATGCTGGTGAAACCAGACAATGTATCTAATTTTCCCCTGGCATTTGTAAAAAGAATCTAAATGTGGTTGGTAGATCTGTACACTTATTTTGTTATGACAGGAGATTTTATTTTTCAGCAGTATGCCAAGAAGGATTGAAATAGAAACAGTCTGAGAAAACCTGCAATCTTGCTATATTCATTGTTTCTGATGGTCTAGACATATAACTTGAAAATAATGCATCTTTGGATTTCTGCTATTTCCAGTTACTGCTGGCTTAAATTAGAATCATGGGAAGGACTGAATAATCAACAAAGATAATAAAATGTTACTTTTCAAAGTTTCTGGTGGATATGATCAGTCTGGAAAGGAATATGCAGTTAATTTACTTTACCCAAGGTAATCTGATAATTTCTGATTTTGTTTCTTTTCCAGTTACTTTACCTGCAGCCAAAGCACAAAAATACAGAAACATTCAATTTTGCTACTCTTTACTTTAGTTTAATTCTTTATAGTGAAGAAAAGCTTATATTTAAAATTATTAACAGTTTTATTGCTTCTCTATTCTGGCCATTGAACAAATCCATGTAAGCACATCTTCCTGCAGTTTTGTGTCATATCATCTTACAGACACCCAGGCTGTGCCTATACTAAATTAAATACCAAATGTGTTCAGGACAGTAGAATCCTCTGTCACTAGGGACCAACTGGCTTGAAATGACCTAAGCCTTGCTTCTCTTCCAGCTTCAAAACTCACTTTATTTTAGCTGTGAGTCCTGACCTGCCTAGAAACACTTGCTCCTGCCTGTACCTTTTCTTACTGTACACAAACCCTGATTCCTTGAACTTTGGCCAGTTCAAGATTGATTTGGCTGGATGATTCCCTTTTCTTGACCTGTCCTGTGTTGTGACTCCTGGGCTGCAGACAGGCCTGGGCTCCAGGCACAGAATCTGCCCTCAGAAGGGGTAACCAGCCAGTTGTGCAGTCCTGTGTAGGCTCCTCTGTTGTGCTGAATAGGTTAGGAAGGGTTTGCTGTATCCATTTTGGTTTGACTTTTGCTATTTAGGACACTGTGGGAGAGACAAGGTGCCAGAGGAACTGCCCAGCTCCCCAGATGGCTGGGCTGTGAACCATGTGTGATAAGCCAGTTTTGTGAGTCAGAATGACTGATAAAATTTACTGGTAGGAGGAAATGTGTCCTTCCATAGCTGTGAGCAAACTACATTTCTGACTCAGAAGTCAGGAGTCTGTTTCCAGTGAGACACTCTTTCTATTCTTAATCCAACTGTTCTATATGTTGTATATGAACAGCATGGAAATTATACATCAAGAAAAATCTAACACCAACCACTGGACAACTTAATCTTACCTGGTCTGGACACAATACAAAGATAACTATATGGGGGTCTTGAGGATTTATTCTATTGTTAATAACAAATAGATTTATCATGGTGTCTTAAGTTAAAACCAAATTTCAAGCTGTAATCAGTTTTTTTGGAGCTATAATAAATTTTTTTTTCAATTTATGCACTACTTGTTAATTAGCATTATTATTAGTGTATTGTACACATACACATACTTTTCAAGCATATTTTACTATACATACACATACACTAGTAATATTAGCATTATTATTATTGTATTAGTGTTTTCCAAAAAGACTATGAACTTCTTGCATTATAGGAAGTCTTGGCATGTGGTAAGGTATTTGCTGAGCAGATTCCAGTGCTGGTGAAAATTTTTCTGAATGTAGGAATTGTTTCATACAGTCCAGGGATTTTCAGTGCTTTGAGTCAAGTGGCTGCTTAGGACAGAGTATGATCCAGTCTGAAATTACTGGCATTTCCCTTGGAGGCTCTTCTTTTTCTGAGGGAAGCTGTAATATCAAATGTCAGAAGCTAGGATGGCAAAACTTTTTCCCCTTTCTCTCCACACCTCTGCTGAGATGGTCCAACTACTGCAAAGAGATACAAAACCAGGATAAAGAATACCAGGGATATGGTTATCCATTCAGCTATTGGTTTTTATACAGAGAGATATTATCTTTGATTACATAGGCAAGGATTGATGATTAAGGAAGTGAAGTGCTGTTTGAAAACTGGTTGTTTTTTTTCCTGCTTCTACAAGAGAACTGCTGTGTGGCACTGGGTGAGTGAGTGAAATCACTGGGCCATAATGTGTTTGCAGTGTGTTATATTGAGGGACCAATCTGCTAAAGTGGGTATTGTTTAACATCTTAACTGGGTGTTGAGCTTGCATAAAATCTGAAGGAACACACTCCTATTTGGTTAAACTTGGTGATCAGTGGTTAATGAATGCTTTTAGCTATTCTAACTGCATTTTCTGTGTCTTAGGTCCCAACTGTTCAGTAAAAAGAGCTTAGCATCCATCTCACAACAACTGCATTGTGGAAAGAAACTAATTAATGCTTCTAAAGTGTTCAAATGCAGTGCATCTCCAAGGAAAAATCTAGAAGGAAACAAACAATTTTGTGTTCTGGGCAAAACCTTTGTATATATGTATAACAAAAAATCTGAATCACAAGCTGAACAAGAAGGCTGAAACAAAATACTGAATAACAACTGCAATACTGAATGGAGTTGTGATCCCATGGAGAAAATGCAAACAAATAATGTAATTAAGGATTAGAAGAGAAGATCAAAGGGGACCATGCTGAAGGTTTTTAGATATATTTAGACTGATGCAAACTCCCGTTCTTCAGGTTGGGGTGAGAGTATAGGAAGAGCACACAAAAATGCAGCAAGGGAGAGTAAGACAAGTATGGAAAACTTCCAGGTGTGGAAAATTTTTGAATGCAAACATGAAGAATATACAGATTTCCACTCCCCATGTTCTTTGCCAGTTTCTTTCCCATTTGCACCTTATTTTTTCTCCCTTTTTCTCATGCTAAAATTTTGATTTTTGTCTTGTCTAAACTGAGCTTCTCACCATATCTGTATACATCCTCCTTGCATCTGAAATCTGCAAAGTTCCCATGCCTTAGTCATATATCAATCTGTTGGCTGTACTTCTTTTCTTTTGTTTGTGGTATAATTGTTTTGTGTATTAACCATTAAGGGTTTCTTTGAGGAACTGAGTCTCTTTAACAGGTTTCCTCCTTGGAAGAGGAGATTAAATCTTGAATTTTTTTTCAATGTATTGAAATCTGTCCTTCTAAATACCATTTAAAAAAAAATTCCCATCCTCCTTTCTTCTAAACATATTTCACTCTTGCTTTTTTTTCTCTCCAGATGCCCCTCCCCTTGGTATTGCAATAACTTCTCCCCTGCTGATTGGAAACTCCTGATGTCTTTTTTGTGCTATTTAATTTCAAAACAATCGTCTAAAGAATAATCAAAATGTACATTTTCAAAAGAAATTATCTGCTGGTTTGGCTCTGTGTGAACAGCTCCACTGTTACAGTATCTGTGGTCTTTTCCCCTTTCCAAAAGGTCAGCTAGTTTTGTTGGTGACCCAGAGAGGTAACATGTTCCCTGATGACAAGGTAATATCTACATTATATTACGTAGTCCTGTGACATTAATTAACCCACAAAGTTTCTTATTTTAGTTAAATGATCTTTTGATCAGGCTTGAGCTCATATTTGAATATCTTTCAATTTTTGGTGCAAATGTTTACTTTCTTTCTCAGTGCAGGTACTACAGTATTTTGTAATACTTTTGTGTTATCAAGAATGACTTTTATACTACAAGGAAAGAAAAATATTAATCTTTCTCCAATTTCTTCCAAATAAAAGGGAATAAGAATTAAGAAAAAATAGGAAAAAAATTGAGAGATTTAAAATGTGGCTGGCTGGGTGAAAAGTGTATGGAGTAAGAATATAGGGTTATGATTAGATCTTGACAATGACAAGAACATATCACAGAGATGTATATATATATCACAAATCACAGAAATGTATGTAATCTTCACCGAAATTATTATAAAGGAAACAGACTAAAACAGTGGTTCCATGGCCTTCATTTGAGTTTATGGTTTGAGGAAGTGCTCTGATATCTACAATTTGAAATGAGCCTGAGCACAACATTCTGTTCTCCAGAGGGAAGTATCAAGCACAAACATGGAAAGGTGGAAATAAGCAGACAACAGCACTCCTGATAAAGGCAGGGGATTATAATGCAAGAGGCATATAAAACAAGAAACAATGTTGTTGCCAGGAACCTAATCTCATTCCAGAATTGTTGGTATAAGGAAGAGATTGTGTCAGACAGGGAAGGTAATTACTGAACCCAACTCCATGCCAGTGAGGTTATCTGGAGAACCATGTCCAGTGTTCTGTACTGAACCTCAGAAAAGATGCAAACAAATTGGAGAGCATCCAGAATAAATGATTGGCACTTGTGAGAAAAACTTTTGAAGCCCAAGCAAAACAAAACAAAAACAAACAAAAAGAAAACCCTCAAAAAACCAACCAACTAAACAAACAAAAAACAACCCAAACTCCCCCCCAAACACCAGAAAAGATTGAAAGAACTAGGGCTGTTATTTTGAAACTCTGAAAGACAAAGGAGAGACTGGAGAATTTTCTGAGATGCTAAAGGATTTTATAAAGATACATGTAATCAACTCTTCCACATAGTCTGTGGGAAAAAAGAAAAAAAGCTATTTAATTGGAAGGAAATATAACTGGACAGTTTATATCAAAAAATTCTTGCTCACTGTTAAAACTGTGGCAATCCAGAAGAGGCTGCTTTAAGGATCTGATGACATCAGAGATTTTTAGAAGAGTTGAAACAAATGCTAGGGATGCACTAGGAATACTTAATAATATCTTACTAGGCTTAGACACTGTCCAGCCCTTCATTCTTATGATTTTTGACTGTGTCTGCTATCTGTAGTTGCAATCTATAAGTTTAAAATAAGGATATGATATCAAATAATTTGCCAAAGGGCCTCATTAAACCAAACATTGCAAGACTGACCATTGAAGCATTGGATGAACTCTGTAGAGCTTCAATTTATTTCTGAGAAAAACAACTGCAGTCATCTCTAGATGAATTATTCCTGTGTTTTCATCCCAGAATGAGTAGCTCTGTGAGCAGGGGTTGGAATCAGAATTATGTTCCCCATGTGCCATCCAGAATCAGAATTCCCCTTGCTTGCTCTCCATATTGTTTTCCAGTTCTTTGCATTTTGCTGCAAATAAGACATGAAAAATGCCTTTACTTTTGTGCAAGTTTTTTGGTTTTGTTTTTATAGAAGCACATGCAGCTTCTCTGGGAGGGAGAGGAACTATGATCATGACCCCTTTAGACTGGCAAATCTCAAGGGGTGTCTCTTCTCTCTGTTTTTGGAAGTATTCCAATTATGGAGCTGCAGCAAAAAAGAAGAGAAGGCACCACTCCTTTTCTCCCATGGTTTTCCAGCTTTAATAGCCATTCTGCAGCAAAATGGAGGATAAAATTGCTGGATGCTTGTTAGATCAAGCTTCTTTTGGGCTTGGATTCAAGGATATTCACTTTGGAAGAAATTCTGCCCCCACAAAAGATAGGCTTCATTTAATAGTCTGTTCAGGCACAATGAAAGAGTTTCTAAGCAGTAAAAGAAGTGGGCATCTGTGTGCAAGATTCTAGTCAGAAAATTTGAGGGGTTTATGGCACTTCAGGCATACAAACACTATTTTGGATGACAACCTTACTGATTTATTTTTCTTTTCTTTTCTGTACTTTGCAGCAAAGACAGCACTTCATGCCATGTTATGTGAAATGCCTGCTTCCATCTGTAAGGCAAGGGCTGTTTGGATTTGTTTTTCACACTTAGGTAGTAGCACACACACCCACATTTCTAGAATACAGTGCTTACATCACCCTGTGTCAAGTTGCATAAATATACTTTGCAGAGAAGGGAAGGTGAGAGAGACAAGCAGTCTTTTATTATAGAAGTATGAAACAGTCTATAGCCTTCAAAAATCTATCTTTGGGTCTAGAAAGGATTCCCAGTTTTGCTTAAATTTTCAAGGTTAGTGAGCTTTTCATAAGCATCACTTGCATGTGTGTAATAAAATAATTACTTTAATCCTGGAATGATCAAATAATTACCCTTCTTGTTTATCTCACTACTACAAAATTCTTGGATTTGATTGTTATGAAGGAATGTTCATTATTCTAGTAGTTAAACTTGTGACAATTATTGTATTGTTTTATTTGACAAGAAAATCCATTAATAGCATAAAGAAGTTTTCTGTTTCAAACTGAACAAGAGAATTCAATCCTAGATGAAAGGCAAAATGAGCTATCTGTGATCACTTGTCTTAATCTCTGAGAGCAGGTTTTAGATCTCTGAATGTTTAAAAAATGCATACCAACAGTACTTCCTAAATAAAATGAATGGGAATCTAAATTTATATTACTAGGAAGCAGCAGAAGTTTTCTGTATTTAAAGAACAGCTTTCAGTTTCAAATCAAAATAATAGCTACAGCACAGAAAGACAAAATGCAAACATCTTGAAAAAATAAGTAAATCTAATAAAATAGGTTGGACTTATTTTGACTGTGGGTATAAAGATTTAAACATTGAAGGTAAGCATCTATTGACAGACAAAAGCCCTGCAAAACTGTGAAGGCCTGACTTACTAGCACTAAACTGTGACCCAGCCTTCAGAATATCTGGTTCTGGAAATATAGCTACAGAGAGAAATAATCTCAGTGGTTTCTAGCTGTGAAATAGTCCTAAAATAAATTCTTACAAGATTAGAATGACTTCTCTGATACAGCACTTTTTTCAGGTTAACACAATGACTATTGTTTCAGTTAAGGTATTGCATTGTTTGTTTTGCTTCACTCCCTGAAACTTGTTACTCTGTGAAGGAAAGCTAAGCAGTGTATTGCATCAGTTCCTACATGGCTTGCATGTGATCTGGTGTATGGGATTTGTTTATCTCCTTGCTTTTCAACACTTAACCTTATGACTCAAGAACCATTATGTGCCCAATTAACTTTGGTTTATATGCTCTGTGTGTTTTAAGTGGGCAGAGTTGTTTCTTGAGAAAAATTATTTTTCTACAAAACTGGGATCATTTCCTCCAGCACAGGCCACCCTGAGATGATTACCTTATCACAGGTCAAAAGAGAACAGATGTTGCTACTGAATATGGGGTGGGGAGGGACAGATTTGGTTACGCAAGGCAGTAATACCTTGGCTTCTTTAAAATTTTACCACGTTCCTGAATGCTATTTGGGGACCTCTAAAAGATAGAAAGACTCTAAATTATCTTGGCCTACCACCTTTATTAATTGGAACTACCTTTTAATGGTTCTCATGAAATTCACAAACTTAATACCTCTAGTTTCTTTTGGCCAGGAAACTGTTGAGAAATCAGACTACAGATAAGTGCCCTGTATATAAAGCAATGACAACATTTTAAAAATACATTTTAAGAATCCACAAATGCAATTTTGGGGTTTTTCAGTTTCTGCTCTTTCAATGCAGTATTGTGAAATAGTCATTACCTGACCATTATCCAGATTTCAGTGAGATGGCTATTACTTGAAATATAAATGTAACTTTAACATTGTACATTTGTTTTGAAAGCTGCAGTTCATTATATTGTCTGAATTTGTGTATTGATTTAGATTTTTGAAACAGTAAGCATTCATTTGAACTCAGAACTTTTGACATAATATAGAACCTATCACAAGTGCAGAACTGAAAACCACTTCTGCTGAAAAATCATTCCATTGAACATTTTTAGTCTCACCCATTGTACTATGTACAGAATTCTGAAAAAAATAGGATTATGCAATGTAATCTGGAGGCCATCAGACTGTTTCAAGGTACAAGAAAAGTATTCAAGTATTAGTATTCCTCTAAGAATGGGTTGGATCCTCCTCCTTTACTTTCGGTCTTTAGAGCTCCAGTCTGATTTCCCCTCCTATACCCAAGTGAATAAAGGCAGCCTTAGAGAATAGACAGTGTCCTTGAGGAAGCCTACAGTTGCCAATTCTGTTTGACTGCCAAACAATCTAGCCAAATGCTTTGCCTCTAGGCATACTCCACCATCGCTGTTTTTTTCTTTTGGCTACTTGTAATTAAAAGAATGACTCTGTGTATGGTGATGTTTCAGGATTCTTTCCGAATAGTTGCAAGACTAAATATCTTTTCTTCTGAGAGGGAATGGTGTAAATATAAAGACTGTCAGTACAGAAGTGGGTAGTCTGAGGAGCCTAAGAACAGACTCATTCCAGTCATAGGTAAACCAAAATTTGATTTCTTAGCTGTAAAAAGACATCCAGCTGGAAAAGGAAAAGGTTTCAAGACACCTTCAGACTCTTTCTTTTTGCCTCTGTGAAACATGGATGAGAAGTGTTAAGATTATATGTAATGAAACTCTCAGCTAAAAAATATGATAATCTTTTTAATGCAACAAAGGCTAAGCACATTAAATGGTGTAATAATTTGTTGTCCCAAGAGAATGTGTGTGAAAACTCGTGGAAATGTGATAATGGATTCTGATGCTGATGTATGAACCTTTTCCAAAATGTGTAACCTCTTCCCGTCCATGCAAAGAAACTAGTGAGTATTACATGTTAGGGAAATGGAAGTAACCTTGTCATAAAAATACTTTTAAAAATTTGGCTAGCTGCTTTCTCTTTTTGTTTAACTGTCTTTGCATGTGCTGGACAATGAAAATTGAAGACATGCCTTCTGAAGTGGAAGTGTTTTCCCCCACTGTAGAACTCTTTGCATCCTTTGTAATGTCATACAACTGATCTGTACCTACAATTTGAAAGGAGCAATATACATGCCTTGGGTATGTAAGCAACTTTTCTCAATGAGGCAACAGTGAACCTCCATGCTCTCTTTTTTTAAGGAAAAGTCACTTGAGAACTGGTGTTTTTCTTCTTTTTAATGGAGCTAAGTAGCAACTGGGAAACAAGAATATATAGCCACTT
The DNA here is from genome assembly GCA_034336665.1 of Luscinia megarhynchos. Taxonomy (NCBI): domain Eukaryota; kingdom Metazoa; phylum Chordata; class Aves; order Passeriformes; family Muscicapidae; genus Luscinia; species Luscinia megarhynchos. Next base: position 25,434,860 of record CM067565.1, read on the forward strand.
CAGAAAGACACCCATGAATACCAAATCCATGGTGAAACAGAACCATGAAATTTCCCTATGAGAGAAATGGTGTGAAACAAGTGATGAGACAAAATTATAGACTGTAGGTCTAGAACTTGCCCTAATGTGTCTTCAGTAAGAACTGTTGTTGCAGAGTGCAGTTTAAGCTTTGGACACTTGCTTAGCAATGGAGAGCTTACCAGGCTCTCTAGGTGTATCATTTCTACATAATGAAACAGCAATGAGTCATATCTTCAAAAAAGAAAAAAAGACAATAGCACTAAGCTATCGTGAAGTTTTTGAGACAGATGCTTCATTGTGAAGATTTTTGCAAAATGTTTTATATTCTAACTGAATGCATAGGAAGATATTTCCTAATTTTGAACAAATAAGCACTCTTGAATTTTAAGTATTTATTATTTCTTAAAAACCAATTAGTAGTCAACAGAAATAAAACAACTGAGCATGAAGAAAGGGTAAGCAGGAGGTTTTGTACCACTATTACCCTGCATGGCAATGCTGGCTTACAGTTCCTCAAGGACTGTTTAGTCCTATAAAGATATTCACAGTAGAAGAACACATTATTAATTACAAGTTATTTGAATCCTAGCTCAGCTGACGGAACTTATGTTCCCAAAATGACTTTTTTCTTTTTTGCTGTTGTTTTGTTTTTATTAAAAAAGCGTCGGTAGGGTCTCCTTGTCCAAAATCACTATGGTGACAAAACAGATCTCTGAGCATAAAAGAGTATCTGCATCAACCCAACCGAACAGGTTCCATGTTCAGCATTGAATTTCTATTCTAGGCTGACACCAGGGGAACGAGTTAATATATTCACATGGAAGTATAGACTGCTGCAAGTGCAGCAGACAAGACAAACCCTTCATGCTTGGCCTGTGGGGTCCTTAGCACTGCAGAAGGGAGAAGGTATCTTGTTAGCAATGCCTGTTAAAGCCTGCTGGAAGGCAGAAATATAATAAAATCCATTCACAACTACACCCAAAAAGAGAAGGTGACTTAGCATACTTTACTTCCTTTTATTTCTCGTGTTGGAGATGAGAACAAAGTGAAAACTATATCCATAGAGTCACATATTTTAACCTTGTATTGGTGTCTTTCAGACATTAAATCTGTTTTACTCTGTAATCCAGAGCGTACCCATCTAGTCCTCTGCTAAATGTTGTTGTGGGGGATAAGTATTTCATTTTTCTGTGCCACTTCCAAAGAGAAGGTTGTTGAGAGTGTTATCTTTGGCTAAGTGTGCAAGCAGCTTTGGAACCGTGGAGAAAGGAGTAGAAAAACAAACTCAGTGCCAGAGAAACTATTTAACTGAGCCCCCACATTATGATTTCAGCTTCCCATTCTTGCTCTTTGCTAACAGGCTCCTTTTTCCTTCTGCCTGGACTTGCCAAATATCACCTCTTAGTACCACTGATTTTCATCATTTGGCTAAGGGTTGGCTGGCAACTGCAGAATGTAGATAATTATGTCCTAGTCCCAGGAGTAGCTTAAAAAAAATGGAGATGTGGAAGTTTCTATTTTTCTTCCCCTTTCTTTTCTGCTAAAAACTTTCTAAACTAAGTATGTCCATCCCTAGAGGGAATATTTCTCAAAAAATATAATATAGATAATGCATCAACTTGAAATAGAATAGCATAATAAAACTGGAGGAAGAATATTCTGTAATAGAATGCAGGAAAAGCAGTGACACAGTGACATTATTCATATAGACAAGCACTAGTGAGATGGAAGTTTAAAAAGCTGCCTCTTGCTGTAGGCATGTTTTAGTCTGCTGTTTAGTACAGCTTTTCCAGTGGGTTTGTTGTGGTTGCTGAAGAACAAATGAATAACAAAAATAGCCATTAGGATCATGGGATAAAAAGAAATCTTGTTTTTTGTCCCCTCTGAGAGACTTATGATGCCTCACCTGGAACAGGATCAGTCTGGCTATGTACCCAACAAGCTTCTCTGTGCTGCAACTGTGTTTTATTTTAGCAGTGGTTGGTTCCTGCAAAGGTGTCTATGCAGGTGTGTAGGCTGCAGTGACTTCAGAAAAACAAAAATAGCTATTTATTCCTTCAGGTGTCTAGGTTCTGACTTTTAGTTTGGCACTTGAAATCCTGACTCCCAGCCCCTTATTTTCTAGCGATTAATTTTCAAGTTCCTTTGTTGGGTTTTTGTTAATGTACAATGTAGTATTTCTCACAAGAGAGATTTTCCATTTTCTTTTGCCATTTCATTCACTCCATGTGACAAATGTGGTAGGATGCAATGGGTGAAGTCTTGTCATCCTGTTTTCTTTGCTCAACCTCCTACATTTGCACAGTTGTAGATGCTTATGACTACCAGACAGCCCACCTCTTGCTCCATTCATGCATTTCATCCTTGTTTCTCTCCTTTGAAAATGATGGCAGAAGACCTTTGATTCCTTTAATTGCATTTTGTCCCCTTCTCATGTCCTCATAATCACATTTGAGGACAGAATATTAAGATAAGACATTCATGCAAGTTTATATTTAAGCCATTTTAGAAACCACTGTGTTTGAATTTTCCTGCATCTGTTACCACTAGTATTCTTTAACGTTCTTTTAACTTCTTCATTTTGCTAAGCAAGTTGGAAGTTTCATTCTGCCAAGTTTGAAGGGCTTCACCCCCTTTCCTATGCACTTTTTTTTTTTTAATATTGAGAAGGAATAAAAGAGAACCAGAAAACAATGCTTTAAAGTTTTGAGTGCCCTCTCCACCCCTCCAAAGAATCTGAGAGCCCAGAGAGACAGCTGTGGAGATTTGTTTTCTGTTTGATCAGGCTAAGATCAGTCAAGGTGAGCAAAAGGTGTTTGAGAAGTAACCCAAAATTTAAACCATGCTTTTATGTGAGCTTTATTTTTTTCTTTGAGGATTTATTTTCTTTAGCATTATGAAGGACCAATAGTGCTATCAACTATAGAAGATTAGATCTTGTGGTGCAATGGGCCAAGTTTTATAGAATCAGGCAGGGCACGGTGAGGATTTTTTCCAGTTGCATTTTATCTTCATAAATTCATAGCATCAGCTTTCTGTGCTTGAGGGCTCACAGTTTCCATTTCATTCTCTCCAGTCTACCCCTTCAGTATCCTCCTTCTGCCTTCTAGCTCACAATTTCAGAGGAAAGACAGGTTCCTGAAAAACTCCCTGATCTCTACTGGTTGTCTTTACTGAAATTCAACACCAATGATTCATCAACTTTGGTTTTGTTCAGTTATGGAAAATCAAAATTGGTTTCAGGTTCAATGTGATAACATTTTGTTGGTTGGAAATAATGCAAGTTCAGTCAATACAATGTTAAAGGAACTGATCCTGATACAGTAGACTGGCTTCTACTGGTTTTACTGAAGATTTGAAAACCAGAAAAGTCCAAAACATAATATGTATAGAATCTGAGGACAGAATGGTGTCATTAGATTAGTGACATACTATGTGTTATGGCATGATGATATTCTTGTAGTGGGTTGACCCTACCTGTATGCCAGGGCTGGGGAGAGAAAATATAATGGAGGGCTCATGTCCTGGGATAAGGAGGGAGACCACTCACCAAATACCATCATGTGCAAAACACACTAGAATCAGAGATATAAAGTGAATATATTACTAACAAAATCAGAGCCAAATAATGAGAAGTAAAATCAGATTAAAAAAAATCTTCCCCCCACCCCTCCTTCTTTCCCAGCTCTATCTCCTCCCTGAGTGGTGCAGTGTGACAGGGGATAGGGGTTGCAACCCCACTTCATCACAGGTTGTTTTTGCTGCAGCTGCTCAGGGAGAGGAGTCCTTCCTCTGCTCCACTGTGGGGTGCCTCCCATGGGAGGCAGTCCTGCATGGACTTCTCCAGTGTGAGTCCATCCCACAAGAGACAGTTCTCCACAAACTGCTGCAGAGTGGGTCACTGTTCCATGGGGTGCAGTCCTTCAGGAACAGGCTGCTCCAGTGTGGGCATCCCACAGGGTCACAGCCTCCTCTCAGACATCCCTCTGCTCTGGCATGGGTCTCCCCCAAGGCTGCAGGTGGATCTCTGCTCCCCCATGTCCCTCCCTGGGCTGCAGGGGCACAGCTGCCTCTCCATGGGCTGCACCAGGGGCTGCAGGGAATCTCAGCTCTGGCACCTGCAGCATCTCCTGCCCCTCCCTCTGCACTGACCTGGGTGTCTGCAGAGCTGTTTCTCTCACTTGTTCTCACTCTGCTCTTCTCTGGCCACCATTACATCTGCACACTAAGTTTTTTCCTTAACTATGTTATCACGGAGGCTTTACCACCATGTCTGATTGGCCCAGCCTTGCCCATCAGAGTTTCCATCTTGGAACACCTGGGGTTGACTCTGCTGCAAGTGAAGGAAAGCCTTGGCAGCTTCTCACAGAAGCCAGCCCTGTAAAACCCTTAGTACCAAAACCAGGCTGTACAAACCCAAAAAATTTCTAATCTCAGCTCAGTCCATCTTTGTTATAAAGATAACACTAAAATAACAATTACGGAAGAAGAAAGGAAGAAAAAGCACCAGATGCTCATGGTGTGGTAAGAAGAGACTGGAATGATTTGATAGTTTTCAGTTAGAATCTAGGGTTCTGGAAATATTTGATGTGCTGGTGAGGAGGGAGCACATTCATCCTTTTTCTGTGGGAGAAAGCCTTGAGTTTACTGGGTCCAATCAGCTTCATGGTCTGAGGGATTTCTGCTTCCTTCCACAGGAGACAAATCTGGTGGCCATGGGGACTGAATTGCCTTAGTTCCTGGAGGCAAGGAAGGAAAATCAGATGCTTGAACTGGATTTGGACTGAGTGGACTACAAAGCTCCTGTTTTTCTTGTCACAGAACTTATTCCAATCCCAAACTTTTATTTTTTCTAGTCTTGTCAAGCAGACTAGGAGCTAAGTGTTGTCACAGTGAATGCTGCTGTTTCTGTCCTGTGTGTTAGCTGGGAAACCTTGGCCCAATATCCATTGTATTACACAGCTGTCCAGGAGCAGTCATTCCAACATGACCACCAGATTGACCCAACTTCTTGTTCCTGGCAGTGCTCCCCTGGGACAAAGCTGTTGCTGTATTTTGTGGAATCTATCATAAATCTTCCTTCTCTCTGTCTCCTCACTCACACCCTATTGTGCTTTGCAGTAATGAACTTATGGGACTTCTAGATGTTTCCTCGTACATGGAGCATCTTTCACAGAGTCTTGTTTCTGTAAAGGGAGCAGAAAGAGGCTAAAATTATGTTGTCTTAATCTATAACAGTAATCAAAAATTAATCACAATATCAATGTATGGTGATAAAATTGGAGATTGGTTGCAAATGCTGTCCTCTATTTATTATGTAGCCTCCTTTCCTTGAAATAAAGAAATTCCTTCATATGGACTTATAGGGTTAGGAAATAGCCTAATGATGCTGTAAACTGGAAGGCATCTCACTATGATCCTTTGAGATGCTTTCATCTGTGTTTGACAGAGTGGGAAATAGATAAAAAAACTATGAAAGACCTGAAGAAAGGTCAGAGAGTGAAATTTGTGAAATAATATACATCCCTGTTCTAAGTCACTGACCTTCCCTATGTCCCTCAAAGCAATCCATAGTAGTTTTATTTGTATCTTTAATGTTTCATTCAGCATAATATAAGACCATGAATAATGAAGTTTACACTATACAGGCAGGGTAGCTATTGATTTACACAAGGTATGTCTCATTTATTAATCTGTAAATACTATGCAAATATATGCATGACAAGAAATTAAATCAATGCCTGTCACTTCTCTTTTCAGTCTGCATGCTTTCATGAGTATAAATTTGACATTAATATTAGTTTAAAGGAATGTACTTGCTGAGAAAGCAATGATTTAGTGCAAATTGCTCATAGGAGTGGAGAGTTTTTGAAAACAGTGTGTGTAACCTGGACCTGCTGTCCCGTGAGTGCCCTTTTATAGATGATCTTAGATCCATTCATTATAAGGATTGTTAAAGTATAATAAGGGAAAGGGAAAGCTCACTTAATTTTTAAGGTCTTGTGGACGGTCTCCATCTAAAAGGTACAAGAATTAAACATTAGGATTGAGTAGAAAACATGCTGAACTCAGAGAGCTTGCCTGGAACTCATGGACAAAAAGAGAACTTGTGACCTTTGGAAGATGAGGCAGGAAACTCAGGAGGACTACAAGGTTGTCATGAGGTTATACAGGAGAAATATAGAAGGGTCAAAGCCCAACTAGAACTTAATCTGGCCACTGCTGTAAAAGACAATAAATAATGTCTTACTAATAAATAATAAATACATCAGCAACAGGAGAAACACTGAGGAGTATCTTGCCTTTGATTGAATGTGGGGGGAAACAGTGACAAAAGATGAAAAAAGGGCTGGGATACTTAATGCTTCCTTTGCCTCAGTCTTTAATAATAAGAGCTGGATACCAGGCCTCTGAGCTGGAAGACAGGGGTGGGGAGCAGAAGGAAGCCCCATGATCCAAATGGAAATGATCTGCTACAGCAGCCAAACACACAGAAGTCTGTGGGGCTGGATGGCATCCACCTAAAGGTGCTGAGGAAGCTGACAGAAGTTCTCAGCCACCTTCCATCATGTTTTACCAGCAATCCCTGTTAGCTGGGGAAGTTCCAAGTGACTGGAGGTTAGACAGCATGACACCCATCCATAAAGTGGGCTGGAAGAAGCATCCAAGGAGCTGCAGGCCTGTCAGCCTGGCCCTGTTCTGGGGAAGGATCATGCTGAGTGCCATCATGTGGCGTGCACAGGACAGCCAGGGCACAGCCAGCACGAGTTCATGAAGGAGCAGGTCCTTCTTTTCTTTATCTCCTTCTATGACAGCATGACCTGCTTGGTGGATGAGGGAAAGGCTATGAATGCTGCCTACCTGGACTTCAGCCTTTAACACCATTTTCCTGGAGTTCAGAGCATTCTCATGGCTGCTCATACTTGGACAGGAGCACAATGGTGAAGGGAGGCAAACATCTACAAAGAATTCTAGAAAAAAAAAAGGGGTGTTTCCTCTTTGCTCTTGACTGGATAGCTTTGTGCATTTCCCTATTTTCAGAGTACCCGATAATTTATTGATATAAAGTGGGACACTGAGAATCAGTTGCCTCTGTCTGAGTAATAACTATTTTGGTGGTAGTATTTATAGCTTTCACTCACTGATATATTGAGAAACAGACATTTACCATATCTGAACATGTCTGAGTTTGAGCATGATCTGATACATATTTTTGTGAGAAAACTAATGGCTTTTTTTTAGATAGTTGTATTCAATGGAATATCTGCTAAAGGAAGGCATGTGATAGACACAACATGAACAAATTCAAGATACTTGTTCTTAAGAAATGTTCAGTTTTATTTCTCTATGTTGGGGTTTTTTTTCCTTTAATTTTAAAATCAAGTTTTCACCTTAGCATCTTTAGATATCCTGGAACAAGAAAGATAAAAATTACTGAACTGGAGATTGTGGTCTGAGCATTTTCTGCATTATTATGAGATGGAAATGTCACAAGAAAAAACCCTAAAAAACATTTTTAAACCATAGCTTTGAGTACTCCAGAGGTTCAGTTAAGCATTCAGCATGAATATCTGCAGGTTTGAATCTCAGACTTCCCTAATGCAATGACCTCATTTCTCTACAAATTGGTCTCTGTACTCAGCCGGTTTTAGGTTAGTTAAAATCAACCTCTCTCTGCTAAGTTGTACTTCAAAAATTCTTTTAGAAGTTTTCACACTGAATACATTTCCACCTGTCAGCTCACATGAACCCATTCGTATCTTCCCAGAAAAAAAAGTCTGAACTAACTGTTGATGGAGTTTTATGACTCATTGAAGCCCCGAGCTATGTGAAACTGGCTTTAATTTCTAAAAATCAATAATACGTTTAAGCTGTGTGTGCCTCTGATAGTCTTACCCCAGTGAAGAAGCAAATGTACTCAGTATAACAGGTGAAAATAGATTTTCATTCAATTTTAGGCTGAAGTGCTGTTTCTGAATATAGCTCTGATAACCAAAGCTCAGCTGTTGGGTATAAGTGAAACCATTGCAGGCAGCTGAGCCTGCTGCAATGGAAGAGAAAAACAAAGCCCTTTTGGCAGGGTTTTCAAAACAAAAATTAACACTTTCTGGAGGTGAATCACTTCCTGATGGGCTGATAATGCTATGAAATCTGTTTGTTTTAAATATTGCTGGTGATATATGGAGCCCATTGTATGCCACAGTAATTTGCTGGTGTGTGATTCACAACACAATTTCCTTCCCACTGCAAGCTTTTTGTGTCAGTCAGAGAAAAGAGATAACAATTCATCCCTGGGTCTGTATTGTCCTGTTTAGACCACTTTGGAAAGCAACAAAATGTCCTGGATAATACAGCTTGAATTATGGGTTTTCATAGCTTTTTTTTTCAGATATTGTGGGCTTCTCATGCAAACCCAGTATAAAAAAAAAAAATCTATATTATTGATATACTACCATCCCTGCAATTGAAAATACAGCAAGAAACATATATATATATATATATATATATATAAAAATGGAGATATTTCAGAATTCTGCATTTGCATGGTCCATTCCTCTGTTAAACAATGCAACACATTTTTGGTTTACATCCCTTACTTGTTTCTTAAAAGAGTGAGAATTAACGTCCCTGTGGGCTGCACTCATAGTATGACTTTGCCCTTGGTTATCTCTGCAGAAGTTTTCAACCCTTTGTAAGACCTCCCTTAAACCATCCCTCTTGCTTTGATATAAAAAAGATGTTCTTAATTTGCTACATTTGTCAGTATTTACTTTTTAGTCTGCCAAATAGTGTAGCACTTTTAATTGATTTACCACTGATTCTTCATTACTAAAGGAACGATAATAGATCACGTGAGTGCACTGTACAAGGGAGTTGTGCCTCTCTGTAGAATTATCTCTATAGAATTACCTTGTGGAGGGTCTCAGTCTGTCTGCAATGTGTAATTTTGGTAATCAGAACAAGAATAAGGCTAATAGCAAAATCTTGTGATACAACATGAAAGCATCACTTTTCTGAGTATTTTTTAGGATATGTTTTAATTCTTCAGGCTAAGTGACATGAAGTAATTGAAGAAACAGTGGAAAAAGAGTGAAGCTACGCATTGTATTGTTGTTTTTAAAATTATATTTGAGATGTCACAAAAAGAACAATGTTGCAACAGCAAGAAAGAACTAGTGCTTGCTATAGGGAAGATGATAAGCAGTTTTGACTTGAGTCCTGTGGATATATGTTTGCATAGGAATCATGGAAATTCAGAACCTTCTGGAAAAGTCAGATTATAGAGCTGGTTTGGAGCAGAGTTAATTTCATTACTCCATTAATCTTACTTCTGAGCTTGTTTAAAAGAAGCAGACTTGCAAATGACTTTGAGTTCTGCAGGAAGATAATTTTAATTTTATGGGGCACTTTTACTCAGAAGTAGGCGTTTTGCAGCTGAAAGCATATGGTACTGGAATTCTCCCTGTCTGTCATGAGGACTGGATGATGCCAGCACACTCCTGCCTTCAAATGCTATGGCACTTTGTACAGCTTCTGCCTATTAATAATGTACTTTCTTAGAGAATAATTCACTATAAGAACCAGATACTGTGAAAATCTTGTTGCTGGATCCCAATGAGGTTAATAACTACTCTGCAATATCCACCAGTCTCTATTAGCCACTAATGCTCAAGAGCTTTAACAAAGATTGCTAACCCCCTTCTCAGGGGCCTCTGAAAGTGCACAATCAAGAGCTGTATATAATTTTGTATACACAAGATACCAAAGATGCTTCCTTTAGGATTTTAACAATTGTATTGCAATAAACCAGCTACAAAACAGAGCTTTGTCTCTTCAAAAGTTTCAGACTTCCTGAGGTTCAAAGGCTTTGAAGGGTTTCAGCATCAGTTCCACATCCACTGCAATAAGTAGCAATTTTAATCATGAATATACTTTGTGGAGGTTTCAGGTCTGATCATTCAATGACATTTTTTGCCAACTGGCTCAGTCATATTTTTTTTACAGTAGTTAAAAATACATTAAAAAAAACCCTAAAAAAACCCAAAAAAGTTCCTCACAATCATGACCTTGCAATAATAGCAGACTTTTCTATTGAAATGGAAAAATGTGGGTAGCTAGTAGAGGAGGTACTGTAGCTTATTCAGATATGGGGTTGCAAAGCAAATTTATTCTTGCTCGTATTCTTTGTACAATTTGTGCTGGGTAGTTTTTTCTGCAGGTCTGTACACTATCTTAGCCCTCCCCAGACTATGTGACATTCACATGATATAGTGACAAGTTTCTGCTATTCAGCTCCTTAAATAAAATCTGAGGAACGAGATGCATTAAGTGCATCTGAATTAATAAAAATAATGTTTCAATCCTCCATTTGTCAATTAAGAATTCCAAATACTGTGATATCTGTAGTGTATCCAATTTAAATTTATTCTTAAAGAGAAAAAATTGTTTACTTCTTCAATGGGTATGTAATAATGGTAAACTGATAATGAGTTATTTTCTCTTTTTTACAGGTAGCTAAATCTTGCCATTATTACTGCCTTTGGTTACACAGCAGTTACCAAAGCTGCTCTTGCAGATCCTACCATTCGTGAGGTGAATTGATTTCACCTGTAACTTCAAAGTTTAAAAATCAGTCTGATTTTTTTTTGTTATCTCTTCTGCCAGCAAAGCCTTTCATTTATACCTTTTTAAAAGAAATTTCTACAAATAAGACAAATCACTGAGACTATGATTTAACTGTAAACAATACCTGTATATTTAATATCCGGTTGAAAAAGCAACACCTTTTCCTTTATTCTTAAGGAACACACATCTGTCAGCTACAATGTCTGGTAGATGATATATTGTAATTGTCATTAGTTATTTCAGTTGCTGATATCAGAATGACTCATATAATTGCCTGGAAGTACAGAGCAATTCATTGCTTATACTAAATAGAGAATATTTGAACACATGTTAAGTTTCAACAAAATCTGTGAATTCATCAGTTTCCTTTATTGAATTAGAATCATAAACCAGAAAATATCAGTGCCATTTTGTGGTTTTAACTGCTATTCTTTAAACAGCTCTTCTTTATTTTGTCTTGAAAACAACTCCAAATGAAAATACACTTTATAGAAAATGTTTAAAAAGTCCTCTTTGCACCTTACATGAGGATTCAGACACAATGAAAAGTCCTTTATATTCTGGGAGAGAATATTTTTTGTGTATTTTTCTGTAACTTTCATTCTAAGTTTTTGTGCCTACTGAAACTGAGGTTAAGTAACAAAAGCACCATCCACAGCATTCCAGTCATTACTGCTCCTGGTAAAACACACAAGACTAATTTATGACCATTTACCCACATACTTCTGTCTTTACTGATTTTAAATCACCTTTACTCAAGTGAGATCTTTTGTTCTGAGGAAATCTCTGTCAGAAGATGTTGACATCTAAAAGGGGGGCATCACAACCCCTTCATGGGATTCTTGAAGCAGTTTGTTCAGGGTTGCATCAGTGTGTGCTGGAGCAAGGTTGGTTACAGGAATGCCAACCCCTCGGGGTCTGTTTATTGAGGAAGGCTGGTGCTACTCAGTTAACTGAGATGTCAGAAGGTTAAGAGTACCAAATGGCAGGTCACATCACCAGCTAGAAAGACACCTTGCTGTAACCTGCATATGCACCTGGTGGGTACCAAATAAGCACCTCATTAACAATAATAAATAAGAGATCAGTAAAAATCTCCAGCAAAAACTCCTGCATGTTTTTCAGTTCAGCTTTCCTAGGAAGTCAGGCAACATTCTGTCTTGGAAAAATTGATACCAAATTTTCCCCCTTCAGCGCTAAGTATAATTCTGTGTCAGTTCTCTCTCTTTGTTGCCTGCCTTCCCTCTGTTTTTACCTGACCAGAACCAACATTTGATGAAGAAAAACTGTGATATCTTAGGTACCCTGTATGGCTGCTGATGGTAAGTGCTCCTGGTTCAATCATCATTGTTAAATATTTAGTTGCTTTACTGGTCATTCTTTGGAGTTTGTGGTAAAGTTTTTAGTTACCAAGGAAACAAACTTTTGGAAAAAAAATTTAATGCCAATATTGTCTTTAATGGGAAAGAAGTAAAACTATTTTGTAATTTTTGTAGCAAAACTAATGGAAAAGAAGTTATGTAATTACTGTTTCCTACTGTATTTCCACACTGGATAAAGTAGCCATGTTATGATTCCACCATTGTGGAAAATTGAGACTAGATAAAATGGATTATTTTCCTCTTGCACTGATTTGCTTACAAAATACATTACAAAATACATTTTTAATCAGCATGAGGAAGGGTGACAGAATCAAGCAAAAACATGTAGTGCCATTAAACTATTAGGTCATGTTGCATCTTGAAGACAGAGATCCTCCATTCAAGGGAGACTGGATTTTAAATTCTTTCTGTTATTTATAGTGACACTTTCCAAGCTATGCTGCGTTTGAAAAAAATTGCTTGTTTAAAAAAATCACGGGTAGTCAGTACACAATCTGGTATAAGTAACTCTCAATTAAAATAAACAGAACCCTGGGTAGGAGGAAAAGAAATTCAAAAAGGAACAACTTAAAAAAGACATGAAATGAAATTTTAAGCAGTCAGATACTAGTGCAATTAAAATTACTAACCTGGAATTAACATTCTGCTAAGGGAAATATAGTAATTTAGGAGACCAGATCATTTTTGGTCATATTAACAGTGTCACATGGTCATGAACCATTCCCTTATCTAATATAATAACACTCTTGCAATATGGAGCACATTTGCCTTTTTAATTACTTAACTGCTAAAAAAAAATACACTTTCATTCCCAGTGGATAGTTAACAAATTCTGACTTTTGCTTTACTTCATTAGAATTGGGTAAATGTGACCTTGACATACTTCTTGGAGCTTCATCAAGTGCACTTATGGCAGAGGAAGGAGTTAATGACTGAATTGCTGTGTGAATTCTCCAGCATTCCCCAGAACCTTGTAACTGGAACAAAATTTTTTCTCACTGTCTCTTTCTGTTACTAATGGCTTTTAACTTTCATACTTCTGCTTTTTATGGGGCAACTCCAGTTTGGGCACATTAAAGGGAATGGTATTATGGAAATAAGATAAGTACATTTAAAAACTCAATCCATATCTACCTCGTGACAAAAATAAACCAAACACAAAGCATTCTTCTCAAATTTCTGCCTGGAGGTAGTGCTTAAGAATACAAATTGGCAAAATAAAATCCCAAATGTTTCAGGATGAGCTGGTTTATGTCTTCCACAGTTTGCATAGCCATTTTCTATTGCAATCTGAATAGAAGAAAAAAAATGGAATGCCAAGCCCACATATTTTAGAACTATACATATCCAGGAAAAAAATGAGTTCACACAATTATCTCTTTAAAATTTTGCTTAAGAATGAAGCTTTTGACTCTGCAAAAACCAAGGCTGGGAGATCTATGAGACCACCCCAACAGAATATGCCTCTTGTAATTGTATGTCAATGTGCAGTGGTATGGGCTTTCCAGATTAGAAAAAAAGCCTCTTTACTGCAACACAGGTTCAGGTTATCCTTTGACAGGACTGGAAAAGGTTCTCCTTGTCTTTATGGCACAGAACCATGTCCCAGCTGCCTCTCCCAGGCTCTCCTGCTGGTATCAGAAAGCAGCATACAGGTTCAATGGAGTGACGATTCAAGCCCTGTTCACCTTACATTGACATCGACAGCATATATGGATTTTGGGATGTGTCACAGGTTTGTCAGATCTGTTAGATCAAGGTGTTTCTCACAGGAGCATCCTTAGATCCCTAGGTGTTATCTGATGCTGAGAGTTTTATGCACTATACCTCATTTTTTTTCCCCCTTGGTTTCATTATAAGCAGCCACATTTTCAAAATGGAGATTGCTCTATTTCTGTCTTCCCCTGGTTTCTGTGGGGGCATGCACACCACCTACGTGCTCCATGTGATACTGAAAAGAATTTGGCAAAGGCACCACTGACATTGGGGCACATAGTGCAGGCTTAGTGAGGAGATTCTGCTTTGCAGACCATTCAGAAGGGCAGCCATATTTTGCCACAGTGAGTTAAGATAAAACAAAATAAACAAATGCTTGATTTCACCAAAAACTCTGTCTTGTAGTCTTGATTACTGTTGATACCAAGTGGTCGACCTGTAATGATTTCAGGATTCATCTGGAGGAACTTCAAACAAACAGTGGTGCCCTAAGCAGTCTTAGCTCAGTTTGACACCCAGTAATAGGCAACAGCCCCTACCACAGGCATGTGATGAATTTATCCCTTCAGTCTGACTGAGCTCAAGCAAGCCCCACTTGTGTAAGTTCTGTGTTGGAGTTTGTGCTGGGCCCTTAACCTCTGTACCTGTGAGCAGCTCTAACCCTGTTTACCACTGGCTGCTTGTGGTCTCCTGCTCAACAAGAGCTCCTCTGTATGCAGCTTTTCTTTTTTCTTATTATGGGGGATGGACTTACCCTCTTAACCAGGCTCTTATAGTGGTCTGTAGCATACCCTGTTATTAGACTGTACTCTTTAACACAGAGATTAATAAACCAGTATGTGCAGAACCTGCTGCTCAGTGTCCTCATTTACTCAAGAAATGCTTTCTCTGTCATGGTGCACAACATATCACACACTGACACCTTTTTTTCCCTCAGACCTATCCCAACGATTTTACCATTCCAACCATAAGAATTATTATTTTTTAATTTTAGTGTTACCAATTAAAGCACATTTCCCCTTATCCACAGGAATTTCTATTTCACTCTTCCTGTTACCCTGGCATTTGGTATCCAAGAGACCAAACAATGTCTTGTCTTTGAGTTTGGTGTCTTTATAGTTCTGCTGGTTGGTAATAGATTGATTGTGTCTTTATGTCCCTTTGCAGCTCTCTAGTCTCCAGCTAGTGCTATATTACTAACATATATGATATAAGCTCTTCACACAGGCCTACCATGCACACTTTTGTGCCTCTGTGAAAGGAAAATATAACATAAAGAAGGCAAGTCACAGCAACTGTCTTCCCAGTTGCAATTTTTACTGACTAGTTTGGAGCTGTTCTTGCAGAGAAAAGACCAAAATATCTTCTGCATCTCTCTTGGTGTCCCATTGACCTGCATTAGGGAGCCTCTGTGTATTTCTCATCATTACCATTCTTGTGCATTAACAAACAGGGAATCAGATTCCCCAGATTAATTTTCAGTAAGTTTATTTAATCCAAAGTAAACACCTCAAAGTAATAATATTTGTTTTTGGAGTTTCTAAAATGTTCAGGTTTTCTGAAGTCTCATTTTCCAACTATTCCTTGCAATAGAAGGAGCTAGAAATCTGTAGGGTTTTTTTTGTTTTTGTTTTTTTTTTGGTTGGTTTTTTTCTTTTTGTTTTTTTTTATTTTTTAATGAAAACTAAGCCTTTTATTTCAAGAAGTGGAGCTTGAAGAAAAATACTATTATCAGGAGATAAATAGCAACAGTGGGAGAGCTGACAACACTTGTTATTTTGTGTGCATCTTAGGAGTCTTGGCAATCACATCCCAGCTTCTTGTTCAGAAAAGTTTTCTAGTTGACTGAAACAGATCTTCACCTCAGTGAAGCACCTGGTAGCTTGGTGAAACACACTCAGCTTGGTCAGTTCCTACCTGGGAGTGGTCTGGAACCGTGCATGTACTGAATAAAATTGCTAAATTTGGACATTTTAGAAATCTGAACAGCAGTTCTTAGCTCTGGATCTGCACTTCAGGCATGAAATTTGGAACTGAATTTCAGTTCATACATCCAAACTGATTTAAGTCAACATCCTTGGTACAAACAGATCTAAATCTATAGGGAAGAGAAAGACATATTTGAAATGCAAATGAAAATGCTGTCATTCTAACTCTCCCTACTGAAAATTCAGACCCTGCAGTAAACCCACACAGTTTCAGTGCTGTTAAAGAGAGTTTCTTCATGGATCATTGGCAGCTATTCCGCCCCCTAGAAGGATGTTGGTTCTGTGGCAGGAAAAAGTGACTGTCCAGCTTCTCCTTAACACTCCTTGTCATGATAGCTCTTTCCTTGTCTGCTGTAGTTTTATGAAGTTCTTTACTGTGACTAAGCAAAATATGTTACCACTGTTGAATGGCTGATTCTGATGCAAACACACTGCATGCATATTATTCGTGGAAATGTGAGAGCTGACTCACTGAAAAATACACTAAAGCAGATTTTCTCTGCTCAGTGACAGTGCAGGTGAAGGAAACCAGAATACAGAATGTAGGAAGTAGCGTTTCTTATTGTACTGGGGACCTGTACCTATGAATTTTACAGTTGAGGGTGCTCAGCTGCTCTCAAAATGAGCCCCAAATCTTCTGCCCTCAGCAAGCTTTTATTGCTTTAACTCTGATTGATGGGCTCAGGGAACTGGAGCCTAAAGATAAGTCTTTAATGGATCACCAAATTGTGACTGCCAAGCAAATTATTGTGTATAGGTTTTAGAAATTGTGCTACCTAGAAGACAGCATATTTTAGGAGTGAAATTTTATGCTGGAGGGAAGACAAAACAACAGCATTTTCAGTAATGGTTTTAATGGCTGATTTGTTCAGAATATTTACTGGCTGCTGTCTCCTTTCTTTGTTCAGTCTTCACTTCAGCATCTCTCCTTTCTGCCATGTACATGTTAGTAAGGTCATTTTATTACCCTTCTTATATTGTTTTTCAGCTTCAAGATTTTGTTTCTGTAGTTAATAACTCTAAAAAGAGTACAGATAAATTTCTTTTTGAAAGGAGTATTCACAAATGTCATATAAGGGAGTTATTCTTTATGTGTGTTTAGGCATCTTTATGTAGAAATACCTTGGACACTGAAGTTGTGACTTCTTCTTTTGTCACTGTTACCTTGATAAGCATTTAATGTGAAATATTTAAAGGCTTAATATAGCTTTTCTACACTGGGGTAGCACTCACAAACCCAGTTTTTGCAGCATGCTCACAAATCATTTACCTGGACATGGAACCTATTTTTAAAACAGTATTAGTGTCCAATACCTATTTTTGTGTTGAGCATGTGTTGAATTGCCTATGACAAGGATTGGAAGCAATTAAGTTTAACAACTGTAATAACATCTCAGGCATTGCTTGTCTATGAATTGTTGCTATTGCTGTATAACAACAAACCTGGAGACAGGACATATCCAAAGAATTCACAGTCATTAACCTCTATGTTAACAGGTCTGCTTAAAAGTTCAGAGGATGGTAGGTTATGTTTTGAGCAATTTTCTGTGTGTGTGAATTATATTGCTTCTTTGTCATTATTTTTATGACCTAATTTGTATATCAATGGTTTATTCAGTTTTGTGTGATTTATTCCTGATGCAAAATTGCCTTCATAAGAAAACACACTGTTTCAGAGTTTAGAAATATATAGTAGTGCCCTTTAATGGCAATGCATAAGAGACAATATTTTAAAGTATTTAAATTTAAAAACCCCCACAAACCACAATTAAACATGCAGGTATAAAACAAATTTATGAAAGGATTTGAATAAAAAAATACCTGGTAAAATGTGAAAATTTAAAATACAACTTTTCCCCAAAAACAGTAGGAAATCAGAAATCAGCTTTTGGTAATAAAGCAAAAATTAGAATTTGTAAACTAATTTCAATTTTGCAATGAAATACAAATGGCACATGTATGTAATGATGCACATAACAAATTTTGCTGCAGATTTTGGCTTAAAAATGGACTTGAAGCTGACTTTGATTAGCTAGAGAAAGAGGAATATCTTGCTTCTGCACCTGAAAATATGTCTTTTTTCTGTTGCTAATGGTAGCGTGAATTTGGATGAAAGAAACAAAAAAGGTTACACAGTCACATTTCATTAAGCCAACAAAATACTGAAAAGAATAAGACACATTTTCAAGGGTAGTATGGTAGACTTCTGGGCACCTTAGATGACTTTTAGTTTTGTTTTGCTTGAGTAAACATTTTGTGATCATTACAAAGCCCTCATAGCAATGAAAGTGCAGAGTGAAATGAGAGTCTGAAATTAAAATCATTAGTTTACTTGGGATGTCTTCAAAAGAACACAAGATACTCGAGGTTTGCAAAGTATCATCCTCCAAATTATAAAATTTGTGCATAACAGAGGAGTAATAAGTCCCATTTATAGCCAGGAAAATGAATCAAAGCTTATTAAATGAACAGTAATGGACAAATAGGTCCTATATAGCCATCATTTTACTTCTGTATATCATACTTTTATTATCAAATGTACTGGGTCATGTGTTGTCTTCTGTGTTAAACAGAAATTAAATTATAAGATGCTGTTTCAGCTGGGGTAAGTATCTTAGAAAATAAATGTTTAGCTCAACTTTGCTGTCAGCATGGAATGGTTGCCAACATGGAACCTTTGAAATCTACATGTCCTTGAACTAGTCTTTTCATATTTGCTGGCTTCTGAGGTGGAATAAAAAAATGTTTTTTTGGATGCTAGGATGCTGAATACTTCATGCTAGGATTTCTGAATATAACCACATGCTCCATAAGGGTTCCTGAAGGATGGATAAAGAAAGAAACTCTTCTTAGGCAGCAACAGAGAGGTGAAATGATTAGTGGTCTGTCTCCAATAGCCAGATGCATCTGACTATTGCAACACTGACTAACTCAGTCTAAGTTCTCCCCAGCTTCACATAGAGTATATATAGACAGATGACAGTATAAAATTACATTAGAATCAATACTGGAGAGTAAAAACTGGGAGTGCCAGAGATATTTTTTTTTGGTGAAATTCTACAGCTTTGTTTTCTCCCAAACTGTTTTAAAAGTTCTTTCTTTATAGCTTTAGCACTGTTAGTACAGGTAGTCTCATTCCTGGAATGGGCAGACAAAGTCTGCAAGTGCCTAATCAGCAGATAATTTATGTGTCCTTCTGAGGACACATGAACCTGAAATATGATATCTGTTGGATGCACACCCAGCTACTTCAGGCAACAGGAAAAAAAGCAGAATTCCTAATAATTTATCTAGAAAAGTGCAGAGTAATACTGAATGCAAATAACCCAGATGGAAGACTCCTTGGAAGGAGATATTTGAAATCTGCTCCTCATCCTCTGTTCTAGAAGGAAGTTTAGGCTTATATGAAAACAATTACCAAAGACAGAAGAGAAGGAGAGATACACAAGTGAACCCTCACAAAATACAAGAGGAGGGTAAGATGATGATAATCACAGATGCCTTTTGTGAATACAGTTAACAGATTTTGTTGGAACAAGGAGAATTATCCTAAGGAGGCCACAGTCAAAGACAGCCAAAAACAAGGAGATCTGTACTGAGATGGAGAGCAAGCATGGCATAAGATGAACTGCCTGACAAATCAGTGTTTGCATAGAGTATGGTAGCATGCAATAAAAACAAAGCAAGAAAGCTGTGCTTGCACCTTAGGGAGGAGACATACTCCTCTATGATAGGTGGTGAGTAGCTTGATAGTAGATAGAACAAATTTCCTGAGTAGACACAGATTACATATTCTTCCAAATTTTACCCTGTCCTGATCAGATCAAAATCACCAGTTTTTAATTCAGTAATTCCTTTTTTATTTGCTTTTCATCCTCACAAGAACAGGTAGACATTGTTCAACATAAAAAGTATGAAAATCTTGACATTCTGATAGGACTGAAATTTAGTACTCATGATGTTCATTATTTTTATCAGGAGATAAACATAATGTAATCCAATGTTGAAAAAAGCTTTGAAATAAATGGATCTACAAGTCTAAGATTAAAGGCAGCAAAACATGTGCTGTGAGAAATCTTGTCTTGGTAGCTTGGCCATGTGACAAATGTGATAGTAGAGACAAGACAAAATGTGTGGACAAAATGCCACTGTTCACTAGTACCTCCAAATTTCTGTGGATCTCTGATAAGGTAATAGCATGTAGCAAATTCTGACCTTCTGTTTCCTCAGAGGAATGAATCCTTTATGAACTACATAAAAGAGACTTTGTGGCCATCTGGGATAAATTGCACCAACATGCCTTTCATGATTTTAAAAAAGGATTGAACACATCTTCAGCAGTGGCATTTTATACTGTTTTACAGTTCCATGGGCAAAATGCCATTTCTGTTGCACTGAGATGGCAAGAAGCTCAGAGCACATTGTTTCAGGAAGCTGCAGATATTGATGACCAACATATCAATTTTGATGATGCATTCCTTGTTAATATAAGGTCTTCCAGGAATTTCAGCAAAGACTTGTAACATGTTGTTATAAATATCTTATTCACATGTTGGAGAATGCTAGAAGACAATAACCAGGCTGCCTTTAGGATGTCAAAAACTTCCACAAGAGTTCAAATACATGACTGGAAACCTAATAGTTAGTACTAAGTGTTCCTGGCATCTGCTCATCTGTGCATGCCCCAAAAGGCAAATTTGAAGTGTGTGGCTACGTTCAATCTAGTTTGTTACAGGAACATTATTATGTCTGGATAAACATTCTACATGAGAGAATCCTGTCCTTTTCACAGCAGCTCCAGGTCTGTGCAGAACTGTGTATTTTAAAAGTGCTCAGTAGCTCAGACCAGTCTCACAGCAGCACATGGGACACCAGAATGGCAAACCATTAGGGGCACACTTGTTTCAGCTTGCACTGTTTTGCTGGACTGCCCTTAGGTTCCTCAAGGTAGCCAGGTCCCATCTCTCCAGTCACACTGCCACAGAGTGACATTGAACATGGAGTATGCAGGAACATTTCCAGTATGAGCTCAGGACTGACTAGAGACATCAGGCTGGGGGAGCAAAATGGATTGAGAAGGTCCAGCACTGTCCATCTCCAAAGAGAAAACCAAATTGCTCCAAGCCATGTTTCTGTCAAATCCTTGTGGCTTGCTAGTGAGTGCCTGAAAAAAATTCAGCTATTTCTGTGCAGGACTGGGGAGCACCTTCTACCTCAGAATCGTGCTAGCACTGTGACCTACATGAAGTGTTAAATGAGTGTCTGGATCTGCTCAGCTGAGACAATATTCTGTATCACAGTAAATACCTCTGTTGATTGGCTCCTGTGTGTTTGCACACATGTGGTAAGCAATCCAAAATGCTGCTCTCTAGCCTTTCCTGAAACCAATAAAGAAATCTGGTCATCAGGAGACAATTGGTTAATACAGCAGTAATGGGCATTATGTTTGTGTCTGAGGCTGTTCATACTTTTTCACAGTGGGCTCCTTTAGTTACTGTGCTGCATACTGGGCACGCAGAGGCACATGGATCATTGGTCACTCAACTTTGAAGAAGTTAGCTTCAGCTTGCTGGATCTAGTCTTTCCAACTGCATAGGGGACAG
Source organism: Luscinia megarhynchos (assembly GCA_034336665.1). Lineage (NCBI taxonomy): Eukaryota > Metazoa > Chordata > Aves > Passeriformes > Muscicapidae > Luscinia > Luscinia megarhynchos. Next base: position 25,456,196 of record CM067565.1, read on the forward strand.
CCTTTCCAATGATGTAGTTCAACAGTAACAGATTATTTTTATACTGAGCTATTTTTGAAAGGCACTTGATAAGATAAAACCCCATCACCTTTTGTTCAGAGTTTAGTAATATTCAGAACTGAAAGGGCTTATATACTGTGCTGAAACCCTCTACTTAATGTGCTTATGAAATGTGCAAACACACTTTGAAGAGAGCCAAGCAGCTCAGGCCGACTGTTCTTTTCTCAGGAAAAATAATTAAATAACTCCATGTATATGTTTAAAAAACGGCAGATGCGACAAGTATAAGGACAGGGATGATGTCTTTCAACCTGAGATCATAACTGATTTAACAGAGTTAAATACTTATGGACTGTGTTACTTAACAAAGAAAAAGAAAATTTGTGTTATTGGAAAGTTTAGAAAAAAGGCATCTGAAAGTGTACCTAAGTTGGTACCTGATTTTGGGAAGAGTACCTGGAAACACTGAGTCCCAAGACCCTCCCACAACAAGCTATGAATGCAATTTTCATTCATGTAAGGCTCACAGAAAAATTGCTGCTTTTATGACTGAAAGCTTAAAAATCAACAACACCACCCCCCTCCCGCCAGCAACTGTGTATAAAGTATCACAGACACTTTTGAGTGCTACCAAACATCCTTGTGTAGCTGGCAGTTTCAAAGGTCACATCTTTGCTAGTCCATCATGTTTTGAAGCTGGGAAACCCTTGATCAGCTCTTTCATTCAAATGGTGAATGATTTAATTTTGAGAGTTTGAAAATAAATGAAAGCTGTCTTTAGATAAGACTGAATAAATGTTATCTTTGCACTTAGTAGAATTACCTCTTGCTACTCAACATGTTACCCGTGTTGGCTATGCAGTGGCCTTTTATTCTGTTCTCTTTTTGTTAATAGTCTATTAGATCTTTTGCTTTTAACTCAACTACCATGGCAGTTGATTTTGGGGATGAAGAAGAAGAATCCAGCCAAGAAGAAAGGCAATTTATTGATAAAGGAATAAATCTCCTTCTAGTTTGGTGGTTTTTTTGCTTATTTCATTAGAAAGGACTGCAAAATATCCTGGTTAAATCTAAGAGTGAATTACAATCTTCTCCCAGCAGATAGAAATTCTCCTCTGATGTCCAGTTGTTAATTTTTAGCAGAGTTGCCAGAGTCAACTATCTCTGTGCCTCCTGTTGCCCTAATTCTCATGTTAGCTATCATTAGGCAGAACTGTTGAGATTATCTCCCTTTGGAGTAAATCCATGCTGCTTTTCTTTTCTAGGGAAAAAAGATGTTACTTGTTGTTGGGGTGGAGTGGAGTTCATTTCTGTGCAGTTCTATCTTTAGCTGGGTGAAATTCAGGTGTTGGTTAAGGCTTAGAAACCTAATGCTTCCCATTGCCTGGACTCTTCACTGCCTTGCTGTTGATTTCTGCTGTTATACTGGGTACAGGTGATGTCAGGAAGATCAAGTGAATACCTCTGGGAATCCTTTACTAGTGGAGCAGCAACTTTCTCTTGGTAGTGAGCTGTAAAAACATCAAGATACAGCTGGCTGAATAGTTGCAGGTGATTTTAATATACTTTAAATACTTGCTTTAAAAAAAAGGGATTTTTTTTTCTCCTGGGATGGTATTCTGATGATAGTTCAGAAAAGGTGATAGGTATATTAAAAATGTAAGCTATCACTCTATTCTGTTTTTTTAAATAAAACCTTAATTTTCTTTTGAAAATAACTGATGTCTTGGATACTTCTAGCCTTTAAAAGACTGTTGGTAGTTTCTGATTTGAAGGATTCTAGTTAATAGTCAATATAAGGATAAACAGGTAATCCACATTCATCCCATGTTCCCAATGGGAAATTTAGCTCTCACTTACTATCCAAACCAGTTGTATATTGTATGTGCTATTAAAGATCTTATCTTTTTCTGCTGTTAGAAGTGGCTCCTACCTAGACAATACTCACTTCTAATGGATTTTGTTTTATGTTTGAAAATGTAACTGAAGTGTGTATGTGATGAAAGTTGATTATGTGAGTTCCTAGAAATCCCAAAGAATAAGTACATATTTATGTTTCCATTAGAGAATTTTGTCAATTTGTTTTCCTTAGTTTACAGGATCTAAGGAGTGACATGATTACAGTGATCACATGCAAGTGTTCTGAATGCCTACACATAGTACTCTGCCTTGCAGCTGGAATTGCTGTCTGAAAAAGGATTTGCATAGACTTTGTCCTTTCAATACCACTTACAAAACTTTTGGTGTCAGTAAGCAAAATCTATTTCTGCTGTATGATTGTAGAAATTTTTTTTTCTCTTTTTGCAACTAGAAGTTTTGAAACAAATGAGAAAAAGGATGTGTTTGGTTCTAATGAGATTAACATCAGTGCTTTTTTCATGTAAAAAGAAGGAAAACACTTCATACATCACTAGCTGAGAAACACTAGATGCACAGATGGGGACAGAGATTATTCTCTTTGATAGGATACACAGTTGGCATGAATGCAAGAGAAGTTTGGGAACTGAGGTTTAAATTAATTCATTGTGAACATTTGGTTACTTATTTGGGACTCTGGTGATAAATTTACAGTATGAATTAGAACCCTTTGTGCTTGTTTGAAACTTGGGGAAGTTGGGTTCCCATGAAAACCTTTATCTTGGGATTTAATTCAAAACAAAACCTCCCAATTTTAGTTGTCCACAAGACCTTCCAGGGGTCCAAACTCCTGCATGATGATCTTAGTGTGGGATTCAGCTACCCTGTGACAGCAGCTGTGCTACTGAACTGTGTGAGATTTGCTACCTGGGCTCAAGCAGCCTCTCCAGGAAGAACAGATCCCTTGTGAGTTCTACATTATGTCCTGTGGACGTCCTGTGACATCTTGGATACACTGTGGAGTTAGTAGCTGGATCCTGCTCCCAGCCAAGGGAGGCTGGAGAACCATTCACCTCATCCAAAAGTGCTACCAGTTATATCCATGGCTCTCATAGATCTACATTATATAGGTTACCATTTAAATGCATGTCTCTCCTATAGATCTTGTATAATACTGCCAGTCTATGCAGATATTGGACATGGAAGGAAGGATCTGTTGGCTTGGGCATCTATATTGATGCCTTTGTGGCTGGTAAGCTCAGTATCTCTGTAGGCATTTTAGATTGTATTTGCTTTATCCATGCAACAAAGAAAGCTTGCCCTCATATTCAGACTCATTCTTTGGAAAATCTGATCCCTTGGGAAGAAAGAAATTGCATTCTTTAAAGTAGGTTTATATCCTTATCAAATGCATTTCTGCATTCTGGAGTTTGTACATGCTTCTTTCTAACATTTCTTTTCAGAAAAGACATGTCAACTCACTGCTTCTGGTTTATTTACCAGCATGATTCAGGCTGCTTGGGTAGAACAATAATTAAAGGCGAGCTACAGAGTTTCTTAAAAAACAGCTTGGGACAAAATATTCCTATTTGTTTTTTTTTTCCCAACTAAAAGGTTTTGCAGGTGCTTAACATATGAAAAGTGAAGCATTAGACTGGAGGTCCATTGAGCTTCAAGTTCTCTTTCTGGCAGAAATTAATTAATTGATACTGCAAAGAAAGAAGAGAGAGGCAAAAATGCACCATATCACAGTCAAGCATGGTTAGTAGGCTTCTGTTTTGTTTCCCATTAATCAACAACAACAAATTGAAATTAAGGGGATTGTGAAAGACAATGTAAAAGAGTAAAGCTTTAACATGGAAACAAAAGGCTTGATTCAGCACAGTTATCAGTGATTTCCTTCTATATTGCACCATACATCATGATCAGATTTTATTTGTAATAAAATAAATTTGCAGTTCTGTTTCCTTGCAGTTTGAGTCATGACTGAGAGGAAACCATTGACTAGTCCTTGAAATCTTCAGAAGAAATGTACTACTTGCTTTTGGAAAAATTATCAACGATTTAATTCTTGGAAGTGTTCTGTAGCACAGGTCAAAATCTTGTAAAAAGTGCTCACTGTATCTCTGGCAATGCGTTTTGTAGAGGGTCCTTTGCAATTTTGTACTAGATTTACTTTTCCCAAATTCCTTTAAACACTGTTAAACTGAAATATTTTGTTTTCGTGAAGAACCATGCCCTGTATATTCTTATAGTCCTATATATTCTTATAGCTGCTAGCTATTACATTAACTGATCATAGTTTAACTACAGTTTTCATAATCTATTATTAATGAATATTTTATTTTACGTGCTGTATTACTTTGCCAAATGAAACTGCTGTGAAGTTAATTACTGTGCAGGTTTTCTTAAGCTGAAAATGAGAGAAATTGCTTTTGCAGCAAAATCTGTCTATAGAATTTGTTGTGTCATTACAGGATAATGCCAACAACATAATCCCTCAAGAAAGCAAAGCAGTTCTGGGCCTTGTCCTATTGTTAGGGTGACTGATTAAGGACTTTGTACAGCTGAATCCTAGCAGGGCAAAAATCTGCAGCTTTGTAATTTAGGCTGCATTCAATTGTAAAATGAATGGTACACTTCCATAGTCTTTGAAATATCAGGCCTTCTTTCATGTTTGTATTTCGACCTCCTCAGGTACTAATGCTCATTTAAAAAGATATTCTTTCCACACATGCAGCCACTCCAGGCTGCAGTGGCTTTCTGCAGGCAAAATTCAATGGAGGAGGCTCTTTTGTTCTCTACTGCACTCCAGGGATTTTCAATGTTGGCAGCTGCTATGTTTTTGGAAACTTCAATCTGCTCATGATGCTTTCAAATGTCTTTTTGTTGAAAGCAATTTGAGTCCAATTTAAAACATATATTTCTGCCATTACAATTGACATAGGTTTTAATTTCAGACTGAAAGAACATTGATTTATCATTTGGCTTTTCATGGTGCTTTCATAAAGGCTGTGCTCTGCCTGCCCTTCTAGGGGAAGGAGCACTTTGTGAGGCTTTGGGGAAGAATGACTTTGGTACTGACCTGGGCCCTGCATGCCAAGAACCACTCTGTCAGCACACCTTAGCCCAGCATAGCCAGAAGATGGGCTCAGCTGCATCTTGACAGGGTTAAAGGGAAGGACAGAATTTCTGGTCAAGGGATGGCTTCCTGAGAGCCTTTTTCAGACTCTGTGTAGACTTCTCTGTTTCAATTCACAATACTCAACTCATCAGAGCTGAAAAATCTCATAGTAGGAGGCCTTTAGCTGTCTGGGCAGAAGTGAAAGCTTTCTGTCACCATAGGTAACTGTTCTTCTTTCATGTTTTAAAAATGCAGAAATTGAGCCATCTTTTACATAATAATCTTTGATGATCAGTCCACCCATTTTTCCATTAAAAGATGAACAATACTGGGTAACCTCCATTCCTGTATATCCATTGCTTTTGGTATTCAGGCAAAATCGAAAAATGCATTCAGTTGATGGCATCCCAAATGTTATCTCTATCTTTCTCTTACATGAAACTTTCTCTATTAATGACAAGAGACCTCTTTTTAATCTTAAAAGGTGATTTTTTAATGGAGGAACTGTGCTCAAATTGATGCCTTCAATTGACAGAACAATTGCAATAGTATTGTACTTATTCATCATGTAACAGATCTTCATAACTACAAAAAAAACCCAAACGTGAAATGGATAAGGTGATTGAGGAATTGTATGTTCAGGTGGCAAAAGGCCAATTATTTCAGGCTCCTGATGACACTTTTGGAAAATATGTGGGAGAATGTGGCTGGAGTCTTTCTGCTGGCACAGCCCAATTAAAGCTTTGAGAGGCCATGGGGATCTGGGTCCAAATTTCTTGCCTTATTTTTCTGCTTCATGTTAAATTATGAAAAAGAACAAGTAGAATGGCCCCGGGCCTTCCACTTGTGTTGCTGTCGTCTGCTCAGCATGGGAAATTAAGCTTGAACTGTTCAAAATCTGGACTATGTGAGGATATAGTGGCAGAATTTGGATGTACTTAGTCAAAGTTCCTCTCAGTCATGCAGCATGCACTCCCATTGGTTTGAAGTCAGAAAGCTTAAGTTGTTAAAAAATTATATGCAAGCTCAATCAGCTCTTCAGTCTGGATTTTGAATAGCCAACAGACCAGCTTCCAGTGATTTCAGACAATTGCTTGGCTCATGCTGGAACAGAATCACTGATAAATGTTTCCAATTTTGCCCTTCATTATGACTTTTCAATGCATCTTTAACTTCATGGAACTGGAATTCACTGTGTGCATTTGATTGCAGTTCACTGTCCTGTGCTGAAAACCTCTGCTTCTTGGTATCAAGACTCTTGGTATAATTAGAGACTATTCACGGCAGTTAGTAACACAAATCCTTTTCCAGATGTTGAAACTTCCACAGATTGTTTGTAATTTTTTTAAAAGCAATTTGCTGCATCTCTCAAAAAAGTCAGTCTGTCACTGCTGCAGCCTTCAACTTATTATAGCCAACTTTCAAAGTCTTTTGACTGAATTCTTAAATGGAAAATAATTAGGAAAGGTGGAGAAAATTCAGTTAAAAAAATTTGCTTATGGCTTTGTGTATCTCACTGCTTTCTGTAACTAGGAAACATGAAGAGAGATAGTACTGATGCATTAAGAAGGGAGAAATAGTATTTTTCAAATATTAATAAAAATTCTGCATAGCTTCCTCCTGCTTAAAATATGGATTCTTACAGCAATTAGTCCCCATATCCTGCTAGGTCTGCCATGAACTATTTTATTGTTTATAGAAGAAAGATTCTGCAACAGACTGAGGCATGGGTAACCTTAGATAACTCACCTAAGACCTCTCCATTTGTGTAATGGATAATTGGGATGATAAAAACAGGATCACCACTCTGAAAACTGACACAGAGCTGTTCCAGCTCCCTCAGGCCCAGGAAATAAAGCGTCTCAAAGTGGATTCAGGCATTTCTGTGCTGCTGCAAGCAGCAGCCTCTGACTGTGTGCCAAATGTGTCATTGAGAATGGTCCTCCTGCACAGGGAAATCATTGCAGTAGGGAACAATTTCCAAGTGCCACAGCTGTGCTGTAGGAACTGTTGTCTAGGTATGAGTCCTGCTTGGGGGGTTGGAAAAGGACTCGGGGGGAGAGATGATACAGGGATCTCTCTGGATGTCACTTGATTTCATAAAGCACCAAATGGACACCAAATAGATATTCCCATGGTGGGCCACAGAACTCATCCATGGAGAGATTCCCAGCATTTGAAGGGACATAAGATTTACTCTTATCTACAGTCTTATATTTTTTTAAAGCATCTATTTTAATATCATATAATCATAGAATACCACATTGGAAGGAACCTCTAGGATCATATGATCCAACCTTTTCTGGCATAAGCACAGTCTAGACATGACCCAGCACTTGTTCAGCCAAATCCTAAAGGTGTCCAATACTGACACTTCCCCAGGAAGATAATTCCAATAGATACTGTTTTAGTTGTGAAAAATATTCCTCCTGTGTCCAGCTGGAATCATCCCATGAGTAAATTTTACCCATTGCCCCATCTCCTTTCCACATGACTCCTTCTAAAAGGGCTTTTCAGCCACTCTTTAAATACTGGAACATGGTTATAAGGTCTCCCTTTTTCTTCTCAATATTGGCCAAACCCACTTCTCTCATACTTTCCTCTTATGGCAGCCTTCCCAGTCCTTGGATCATTTTTCTCTGGAATCTCTCCAGGCTGGAGACTTTGTCTGAAAAATGAAAAAACCAGTGCTGGCAGGATGAAAATCTCTTGCATTTGTGCAGACAGAAGAGCAACTCTTGAGATTTCTACATCAAAACTGATCACAAGTGATTTCATAACCATCTCCTCAATGACAGCTTGACTCTCTTTTGTGCTTGCAATGAAGCAGGTCCAATATGATACAAAATTCTTCAACTGGTCATCTAAGAGAAGACTTCTATGGGAGGAATGATATCACAAAATCAACCATCTGGGACAGGTGACCCAGAGTTTATGGAAAATAGACTGTTCTCATATTCTTCCAGATGCCAGGACCTGTCTGAAGTCTGATCAGCACAACGAGATGCTCAAACATACTTTCTGCTCATGAGGCTCTGCCAGGAGTCCTACAAGTACTAAGTCAGCTCAATTTTCTGCATGTTTGGATTTCCATCAACAATTTGATCTGCAAGGTGGTCTGCTGTTGAAGGTATGTCATTCAATCATTTCTGTGAGCATGCAGGGTGAAATTACCTGTGGGTTTTATGGCAGATATAAGGATACTCCTTGAGTGTTTGGCTTGGGCTTGCCAGGTGCTCATCTGGTGGCAGTGTTGTGGGCTGATCACATCCCTGAGAGTCTAAATTTGAGCTGTAATGAAGATGGCACTGAAGAGTAAATAAAACATTTCTCTTAGGAACAGATGGAGTGAGCCAGGAGCACCGCCATTCTGGGTCAGTAGAATGATCCCATGCAGGGTAACCGTGGGGGAGAGTCACTCTCCAAGATCTGAGAGTCAGCATATGGACTGCTACAAGAAGGCACAACTTAGTAGTCCATGCAGAGAAGTTAATGGGATTTTGGCAGGTTACCAACATTTACAATACCACTTTACTTATTTCTTACCACAAACTGAACTGCTGGCAACTTATTGTAGAATTTTCTCACAGCCTGATTTTGTTTTAGATGGTGTCTGCTAGTTGGCTTTTAAAATGAGAGAGAAGTATAAGAGTTACAGAGCATTAACCCATAGGTTTCTGATTTTCTTTGGGAAGTGCTGGAGCTCTCAGTGGGCTTTGCAGACTTTTCAGGTTGGCTAAGCACACTGTGGATACACACAGATTCCAGAACTTTGTGACTGACTTGTACTTAAGCCAGGAAAACAGCAGTCTTTGCAGCATTGCTCTTAACATTGCACTTATAACACTCACTTTTGTCCTGTGCTGACCTGCTCAGTTCTCAAATGGTGTTTCTGGAGGGACTAGACACCTTATTTTTACCACATATTTTTTTCACTTAAACTTTTTTACAACATCAGATATTCCTCAGGAAAATCTCTATCACAGGGGCTGTGGCTTCTTCCTGGAAGTGTTTCCATCTCTCTTGGTGGTGGTACCTTGGCATTTGCCAAGAAAATGATGATTCATATAAAATTCTGGAACTTTTCTGAAGGGTTCAATTTCCCTCCTCTTACTCCATATGGCCCAATATAGTGGTATAAAGCACTGTGCTTTATAAGAAAAAGTCAGTCATCAGCTTGGCTAGGCGTGGGCTGATGTTCTAAATACAGTCACAATTTGTATGTGACTGTGAAGGGGGGTTGGACTAGGTGATTTCAAAACGTCCTTTCCAACCCTAATAATTCTGTTGTTGTGTGGTATCAACCTTAAAAAGGTCTCAGAAGATTCTGTTGTCTTTAACTCTTTGCCCTTCTTCAAATAGCATTGCTGCCATGATATTTTTGCATATGCATTGCATATTTCATGCCATGACAGGCTACATAAACCAGTCTGAACTCTGTAGTGCTCTGTGTGTATCCTTACTGCAGCAGTATGTTCCCAAGGAATAGACCAAATCCTCCTTTGAATATAGGATGTCACTAACATGACATGATTTCTTCCTTAGCTCAGAATTGTATGGGGAGTGGGGTGTGTTACTGTGCTGCCACATCCTCTCTGGTGGGGATTGGCATACATGGCTTAGGATTGCTTCTTCAGAGAATGCACATCAGACAGTGTGAATTTCTGACTATTTGTAAGAAAACATGGAGATTATGTAAAGCTTAGTGTTTTAACTGCTTATGTAGCTCAACAGACAGAGGGATGTAAATAGACTGTCACTCTAAAATTGCAACATTACATTACTCCCTAAAGCAGTCATTGTTTTTTATTTTTAAAACTCATACAACACATTGAAACAAGAGGGCAAAGCCAAATGCAGAATAAAATTGAAGCTATAAATCTGCTGAAGTTATCAGAGTTATTCTGAAGCTAATTATAACTGTATGCAAAGCAAATGAAGTGAGAACTGAATTAATGGAGACTACTACCTCCCAGGAGCTAATGAGGCGTGTTTTATGCCAATAGCTCCTCAAACTGAAAAATTAACCACGAGAAAGAAAGAAAGGAAGAAAGGAAGGAAAGAAGGCAGGAAGGCAGGAAGAAAGGAAGGAAGGAAAAAAGGAAGAAAGGAAGAAAGGAAAGAAAGAAAAGAAAAGAATTGAGAAAGTTAAGGATAGTATAGAAGACCAGAAAAGCAGTAAGATCACTGCTGTTCAATGTTCTCCCCTGACTAGTTTTTCTAAGTATCTAGTTGGCCGTCTTTTTAAAAAGTTCCCCCCCCCCCCCTTTTTTTTTGTCTGTCTTGATAGGCATTTTTAGTGCCACTGGGCTAAGGAAAACAAGAAAATCCTGTTGATTTGGGGCAATTTTTCCCAGTCCTCTTTGGACATTTGCCATGACATTTCTCTGCAGTAAGAGAGGCAGTTGAGTTGGTTGAGGCTGCTTTTCTTTCAAGTATGTGACAGGACTTTTCAGGCCCGATACAGAAAAAATCTTACCTTTTTTTCCTTCATGGCTCTGTTAAGCTGGAATAGCTTGCCTTGTGGTTAATTATTTCATCTGAAGAACATTCTTAGCCAGCAATAACATCCTTCCCTGAATGCAAGGGAAAGGATAGGCAAAAACTCATGACTGACAGACACAGGACTTCTAAAAAATATAAAAGTCTGCTGCAATTTTCATAAAATCAGAAATCTCTTATACACTCTGAGTATGTGGAGAGGTATCCTCAAAGTCAAGATGTTGGCCTTCAGTTACTCTTCTGGGAGTTGAGTGAAAGGAGACTTTTGTACACCACTGTCATTCCTTGGAAAGTTACATCAGCTCCTAATTATACTATTTCTTTGCTGGCTGTAATATAGGTAACTTTTATTACTGTGCACTGCCTTAAGAGCCTACCAGCAGTGTTTCTTTCGTTTATCCTGTGTGGTAAGAAGTCTGTTAAAGTCTTATGTCTGTCTTCCATGTGTCTATTCAATAAACAATTAATGTTGTAACAGACCTGATTGGTCATTATTAAGAACTTGCAATCGAGAGACATTTGGGGTTGAAATCTGAGTCAACAGCAGGACTTGAGCTCTGGTCTCCATTCAAAGCAAAGTATAACAAAGAACTATTGTTTTCAGCTTGTCTTCTGTGGTCAACTTCACCTGCTGCCCATTAGGCTTTTACTTCTTTCTTTCTGTAATCTTCTATTTAATTTTATTTTTCTGTTGTACTCTTTTTCCTTCATAAATCAAAATCCATTTCTTCTTTTCTGTGTTGCTGTGCATCTACATCCATATTTTTGGTGAAATGGAATAGCTTTGCCACTCACTAGAAAAAATACTAATGACGAAATCTTATCGTTTTCAGAAGATCTGTAAATCTGTGCTTTAAAGGGGCTGCTAAAGTGTTCCCTCTTTTCACTGAGTAGCATGTATATCTACTAGATTTTATTTACACAGGGAAATTTAATTTCAAAAACAATCACAGCTTTTGCACAAGATTATTACACAATCTTATTCAATAACACAAGCATCTAAATCCAGGACATTTCCTTGAAGTATATACTACTTTTAAAAGGCTCTTTAATAACCTGCAGCCAATATTGTTGTGTTGCATTTTTTTTTTGTTAAATCAAACTGGAAATTAAATGCAAATGACAAAATAGAAAGGTAAACAGAATTGAAAAGAGATATATAATAGCAGCAAGGAGGTGGAAAAGGTGTTCCTGATTAGAGGCTACCACAATTCTCCATTTTCTTACTTTGAATATATATATGTACATATATATATGGTAGAGTCTAATAATTAGATTACTGAAACCATCTTTGTAACAGAAATCCATTTCACATCTCGCCACCAATGGAACAAATTTTAACAATTAAAAATTGCCCAAGAATCACTTTTTTCTATTCCTGTCCTTATATAACTGCTCAAAATGAAGCAAAACTATTTCTGGAATTAATTTCTTGTAGGAAAGAGGGTTGAAAGGAAAATGGCAAATCCTTCTCATGGGGCACTGCTGAACCAAATGTTTTTAAGCAAGTCCTGACAAACTTATATTTTGTCTGTTTTTGAAAATGCTGAACTGAGCAACCCGGTACCCCATAAAATTTCTGTTATGAAGTCTCCCTACTGAAATTACAAATTATACCAGTGGTTGTTTAATCTCATTTTAGAAAGTTTTCCCAAGGTTTAACATGTTAATACTGGTTTAGGTAAAATGAGAAAGGATCTTTTAATGCCAGATCTTTTTATAAAATACTACAAACATTTGAATAGTTATTAAATATACCAGTTAGTTTCCCCTCCCCTCTGCTATACCGTGCTTGTTTGCTTATTTGTGCCCACTACAAACTTCTTTAGTGTCGTACCCAAAGGAGTGAATCCCTGGAAATCCTGGAGAGAAAGCTGGCCATCACCCCCTTGTTACACCTTTCCAAGAAATCTGTCTTCTTCAGACAAGTCACAGCAAAGGTGAAATCAGATTCCTTCAGAAGCATCTTGTTTACAAACAATAGTTCTTGGCTGGATGTATTTACCTTGTGCCTGGTAAGATGTAGAGTTGTTTAATCAGTTTTTTAAAAGGCAAGTTAAGAGGAGGATTTTATTTGATTTATCAGTTCTTGCTTCCTAATTGCCACATCTTCCAGCAAAAGACCAACAAAGGGGAGTTGCAAAGTCTTAATTGTTACATTGTAGAATTAGTTTAATTACAAATTTAATGTCACTTCTCTAGTCCTAGCATATTCTACTTTTTGACTTAAAAAAATTATGATATTAAGGAATTGAGGTCCACTTGAGACTGCTGTGTGAAAGTGAACTGATTGTTTAAAAGGCATGAAAACAGCAGTATTATTTACACATTTGTGGGAGTGGCATTCTTGTAACTGAATCATGTCTTTGCAAGGTTCTTTATCACATTACTTCTGAATGCATGCACGGTGACATTAATTTCAGTATAACACGACTTACACGTGTTTATTTATTCCTTTTCATTTCTTCTGTCACACTTCTTACTATGCTTTTGTGACATATTAAAAAAAAGGTTAATAATCTTTTTGATGGGACTTTTAAACAACAAATTTACTAGTGTTGGCTCTGACTGCAGGGGAGATGAACAAGAGTGATCCTGTTCTTCCAGCTGGTTCAGGCTCTCAGGCTTAAAGTTTTCTATATTGCTAATCTTAGCCTGGAGGAAAGCCTTGGCCCTATTGATAGAGCTGAGAAAATCAGTTTTATTTGAAGACAATCTTACTGCATGGGTATACACAAGCAACTTTAATTAAGGCAAAGCTTTATTTCTCCTCCACAGTAAGAATATTTCTAATTGCCCACTGTTTTAATAGAACTATAAAATAAAAGTGTTTTACCAATTTTTAAAATGAATCTCAAATACTACGACAGTTTTTCTGATGTGTGTCACCTCCACAGAAGAAAACAGTCTTTAATAGTCCAGGGAACAACTTTTGAATAATATTCTTTACTTTTTACATTACTCATTGCAAAGATATCAACATACCCATTATATAAGTAGACAAACCAGTATTACACTCTATTACACTTTTTTCCTGAATTTCTTCCTAACATTCAAACTCCTGTGAAAATATTTCAATCACCTACATATAAATTCTAAACAACATATCCAGTAAGTTGTTGGTTCCATTTTCCCCACCCCCACCATTTGCTTAAATGCACTTTTTATTCTGGGACAGTCCTTTGCTTCAAAGAAATGTTGGCTTATCTATGATTCAATGTATTTCTCATAAATAAGTCTGTAAAGATTTTTAACATTTGTAAGAGGTACATTTTTTATTTATAGACCTGAAAATCTCATTTTCTCCTCAAACAGTTATACAGATAATGTTCACCACACCATTTAAGAATAAATAGCTGGAAAAGTGTCTCTAAATTACAAAAATTGTCATTTTTCAGATATTAAATTCTCAAAAATCTGTCAGAAATCAGCAATTAATCTTGCATTTCCAAACCCAGGAAACTTCAGTTGAGTTAATGTTAGTGGAATGTGGGTGTCCAGAAAAATGAAGAAAAAAAACCCCAAACATTTTTAAGACTGCTCATACTTTCTGCTGTCAGTCCAGTTCTAGATAAATCCTCTATATTTTTTAAGTGTTGTCAAACAGATGTGTCTCAAAGCTTTATCTTGCTTGCTGGTAAACTTGGATGAAAAGAATATTATCATGTGTCTGTCGTGGTCCTGTCTTTTTTATGTTTTTATGCCTTGGCCATGTCTTCAAAGGCATCCCTGAAGAGGATTCCCTAACCATAAATATATTGGAACAAGGTTTTAGTAAATGTGTTTATGCTTTTTGATATGTTATACCCAAACAATTTTTTAGTTTTTTTCCTTGCAGCACAATTTCAAGTTTTTCAAGTATGCCTTCTATTTTAAATAGCCTTCTTAACTGTGTTGTTTAGCCATGCTGGCTTAATTATGATGTTTCTACAAGCATTTTGGCAGATAATGCACATTTGTTTTGAATTTCTAATGTGCTATCTGCCAACGTTTTCCAGTTTTGGCTTTGTTGGTTTGGGTTTTTTTCTCTCTAAAAGTTTTTCTCATTTTTAAACTTAATTATTTTTGAAATTAAGCAGCACTACAGTGCCTGTATAGCTTTTCTTATTTCTTCAATAAATAATTGATACTTATTCATCAGGATTTTTGAAAGTAAATTTTAAATCAGGTCTGCAAAGCTGTTGTTTTGGCTGAAATGCAGTCTTGATTTCACACTTGAAAAGTTATTTTTATCCAGTCTATATCATAGTAGATAGAGTTTCATAGGTGAGGTTTTTCTCCTTAGCTTCTAATCACCTCCACCCTCTCTCAGTCACTATCACTGTCCTAGCTGAGGAATCTTGATACTATATTTTTACTATTTTGTCCTTTAATTTCTACACCTATAAATTTTATGTTGCTTGTTATTCACTGTTTACCTGATTTGATGGCTATTTACAGATGAAACTAAACCAAACCAGGATAAAGCATTTTTTAAATAAAACAGGCAGTGGAAAAGAAGTTAGTCAACCATCTCAAAGTCCCATCATTTTTAGATGAAAGATATTTTTGGTAAAAGCTAGAGAAGACTCACAGAGGGGTGATACTAGAGTTGAATTGCTAATAGAAATTGTAGCTATAAATATCAACACCATATGCAAATGGTGGTAATGTAAGATGTAATTCTGTATATTGATATTTACTGTTTTTATTCTCTGTGTTTCTTCAAAGCTTCTCCAAAATTATCTAAATATTCTTAAAGATACTGCTGCTAGGGGAAGATTCCAGGCTAAGCAGATGACAAAAAAAACAGTGGGTAGACCAGAGCAATAATCTAGAATTTAAAAAAAAATCCATGTAGGAGACATAACAAAGATATGAGATGGGTAAGCAATAGGTTTCCTGAGCCTCAATTCTCTTTAGTCCGGAAGGGAAACAGGAACAAGACTTTGGAATCAATCCTGTTGCTCTACTAACTGGAGAAACTGCTTCCCAGTATCTAAAAAAATCCCCAAGAAAAGAAATTAAATACACCAAATTAGAGTAAAAGGGAGAAACCTGACCTTAGAAGAAGAGCAAGTCAGGAAAAAGTTAGTCCTTTAGTTAGACTCTCCAGTCCTCTGGGATAGCTGGAGAGTTTTACAAGCAAGACTATGCTTAAAATCAGGGGAGGCGAGAGGAAAAGTGAAAGGTCGAACATACCTTGAGCTCTTTCAAACAGATAACAGTAATATTGCCTGCTGTTTCCTGCAAGTGAAATTGAAGTGCTTTCTTGCTTTCAAATTTAGCAATATTAGCGTATTACTCTCAAGAAATTGAGGCTTGAATGGAAAATCCCAATGTAAAACACTGCTTTCAGTTCCCCATTCATTGGAAAGGAAAAAGTGTTTGTCTAAGACGTCTCCGATGGAGTTCTCTGATTTATCAGAGGTCTTAATGGAGACTGTTTAACTCACATTTAAGTTCTGCTGTTATCTTCCTGTAACAAAACAGATAGACACAAAGAGAAATAGAGGAAGAGAAGCAATGCAGGAAATACGGATTTGTTGACATTTACAAGACTTAAAAGATTTATATTTTTGTCAGCAGTCCAGACCACGGACAAACAGTCAGCCAAAACATTTACTCTGGATGCAGAATGAATTTATCCATCTGGAATCATCTCATTAGTCTTACCTCCAATCCTTTTTTCAGGTGAGTGTCCCTCAGCAGCATCTCATTTGGTGTGTTGGTTCAGTGGTGGTGACAGCATGCTTGATGGGGGTCTGCTAGTGCACAGTCTGTCATCTTCTGCTCTTCTATTTGTGGTGCTGTGCTAATTGGTGTTTTCATTAATGGCTCCAGGTTACCAGAACCTGTTAGGAATTTAGAATTGCTTACCTATATTTGTCCTCACAGTCAACATATACTGCCTAAACCTAAATCCCTATAGAATCTGTGCATTGGGCAATTCTGCCAGTCCTTATGAGAAATAAAGGCCAGCATGAACTTCATGGAGCAAGGCGTTAGAGGTGGGATGAGAAGCTCACTGCAGTGGAACTTCCGTGCTGAGTTTGCTAGGGGATATTACAAAAAATACACCAATTAATAAGAAAGTTTAATTGTTTCCTACCCCAAAATTTAGCTCTGGAAAATACATGTGTATTTAAGTATCCAAGCAATAGTTTAATATTGTCCAAATGGGCTAAGGACTGTGTGTTTATAATGAAACCCTCTTTCCACTAAAATAATCACCATGAATAAGTTTAACTTTTCCCATTCCAGTCCAGAAACACCAACTTTACCAGTCGTCTTAATTATGAGGAGGAACAATGATCCCCTGAAGCAAAAAGGAGTTACTGTATGACATTTGATGATATACCATATAATGTCTCAGTGGAGGCTGTATGTCATTATAATTCAGTGCTGCACATTTTCTGGTGCCTATGCATTGTGAAGTGATAAAAATTCATTCTTCACTTTAGCAGGAGAGGTAAAAATACTTTTGTCAAGTTAGAAGAGAGAAAACATAAATAATTTAAGATATATCTTCTTAATACTTGCCTAATTTATATGAAATTTAAAGATAAGCACTTTTTTATTAAAATGAAAAACTTATGAAGGAACAGTCTTCCAGCCTGATTCTTAGTCAAAATTCGCTATGTTCAATTAGTATAAAAATATATTAGATATCTTTTTATGTATACATTCAATGTGGTTATAGGTAAAGTAAAATTCTGCAATAATCTCAGGGAGATAAAATAGAAATAATTAAATATCTGTTTTTCTAGAATAGGATTAGCTATAATGAAATTTAGAGATAGAACAACTTACTGAAACAATAAAGGTAATTCATAGTATAAACTGTTTCTGTTCTGATTTGTCAATCAAAATTCAACTTATTTGATAATCTTCAGAAGCAAATGCATTGTTATTTGGTTTCTGCTTGTATTAGTTGAAAAATCTTATCTTGGTACTCAAATTCTAAAGGATCTAATTTAAACACAAATATTTGCATCTAAATAATACATTTTTTAATATTGTCAGAGCTCTTTTGTTGATCTGTGGCTTTTCCAAAGCACCACTATATAACACATTCCTTACAGAGATGTCTTAGTTGGGCAAGTGGCTGTGGCAAGCAAACAAAAGCACCAGAATTTAATGAGTCTTAGAAAAAGCAATGTTGCAAAATAACTTCTTGAGTCACTGAAATAAAGCATTGCAAAACAACAGACTGACTGCTTTGCAACCAGTCAGGCCTTACACAACAGGAGCTGCAGCCACTGGGATGGCTGTAGTGGTTCATAGCAAACACAGGCTTCCTCTACATAAATTGGGTTATCTAGCTAACTCTAAAGTGTGCATTATACAGGAAAAACGTTTTTCTTAACTTCAAAGGGCTCTGTATCCACTGTAGCCGAGGTGGCAAAGTCAGAAAGGTATCCACAACATGTGTTTAAACATGGTTCAGATGGAGAGTATCTGAAATTTTCTATTAACTTTCAGACTATTTCATAGCAGAGCAGGCGATCCATGAAGACTCTGCAGTCTCCCAGAGGCTGTCTTGCCTTAACTCTAAAGAATTCATTTTCGGATATCCACAATCCAGTAATGAAGCAGTGAATATTTCTGTCAAATAGATTCTAACAACAAAAACTACAACTGCTTTTCTCTACTTAATATTTATCTTCTTCACATGTTGAGATGTAAAGATATTGGACATAAACTCTAAGAAAATAATCAAAGAAATAAGAATTTTGGGCTTACTTCATTATCAAAATTCCTCAACTGCCTAGTAGTAATAGTGTTTGCTCTGAAAAGTATGGTTTCTAAATAAAAGTAGTATTTTCAGAAATCCTGTCAAAATGGTAAGAATTACAAAGCTTTTCTTAATTTACAGGAACTTCATAGGGGAATGTTACAGTTCAATTAATGCAGCACAGTGTCCAGTTTAATTGGTGCCAGTGGCTGCATCTATAATATTAAACTGTGAGGAGTTAGGGAGTACAACAGAGCACATGTACCCAGCTTCACAGCATGCAGCCCCAGGCAGGGTTTTGGCCTTGGGTCAGCTCACACTCCTCCAGACAAAGCCCCAAACCATGTCTGAGCTTTGGCATGGGCAAGGGAGCATTCTCAGCAAGCAGTTTGGAAAAGCTCCCATGTCCTGGTGGGTAAGTTGTGTGGCTGCAATCCATGAGGTCTCATTCCATTAGAGACAGAAGGGGTGAGTCCCTGCTGGGAGTGTACAGCTTCTGGTGCCTAGCACTAAAGTTGTGGCTTCCTGCACTCTGTGGTTTTACTTATTCTGACACTGCTTTCTGGAGTACCACTGTGCCTGGTAGACCCAGGCTGGCACTTCTAAATTCTTGTACTTGGCAGGCAGTAGGTCTCTCTCTCTCCCTGCCTCAGTTTCTTACTCACACACTGTGCACTATGGCCATTGCATTTCTCCCATCCTAATTTATGGTTTGGTTTTAGACTGAAATTACCTACTGAAGAAAAAAAGTCTCATGTAACATGGTGTTGTTTTAAAACTGGAAACACAGACAGGACACACAGTAGTAGATGGGTTTTTGTTCACTGAGGGGATCTCAAAGCAATCACAGACAAGTATTTGTGTATTTCCTTTCATAAGTTTATCAGGCTGAAAACTAATATTAAATTGATTTGTGTTCTCTCTGCTCCAAGAGGAAGACTGCCTCAGAACCTCCCTGTCTGGTTCATTAAAATATTCAGATGCAAAGAGAGAATTTCACGTTATTTGCTCACAGGCCTGCAGTATTTGTTAGCTCATATAGTTCCTTGTTCCTCTCCTGGTATTTACTGCCTGCTGTAATTTTAAAGCCCATTTCCACAGGGTCTTATATTTTGTTGCCTAAGCAGATTGAACTGTACATTCATCTGTCACCTGTGAGAAGAATTTCCTCAGTTACTGGTTTAATTTTTTATTTTCTATTTTAGATGTATTCACCACCAGCTTGCCCCTCTTTGGACTTGCACAGGGTCTGCCTTTCAGCTTATTTTTGCTCCTTCTTGTTCCATGTCCTTGGTGTATGTAGCTATGCTGTGGAAGCCCCTGAAAGCTCAAAACATGTCTCGAAGGAAATTTCAAAATTCTCTTTGGTAAAAAGGATAATACTGTTTACAAAGAATTATTTCTTGTCATTTGGTGTCCAGAACAATAACATTTATATGATGTTGATAGTGCTTAAAAATTTTGTCAGTAGTTGTTTAAATTTATTTTATCATTTTTAGATCATAGGCAGTTGAATTGACTTATCTGATTTTATCCTCTTAATTGTAGCCTAATATCCCACAAAAAGATTTCATGTCCTCTACTCAGCAATGCCCAGGAGAACTTGCTATTTGCTTTTGTTCCCCAACAAATTTTAGGACAGTGCCACAAAATCTGAAAATTTCTTGGGCAAAAAGACCAGAGTATCTTACATTTAGAGTTCAATAATGTTACATTGTTTTTCTAAGAAAATTATAAGTGATCTCATAGCCCTCCTTTTGGAAATGCAATACACTATATGCAAAATAAAGGCAGCATATTTTATTATTTAGCAATGGCACTTCCATGTCAGTCAGTGAAGGTTTAAGATAACATCTTCTCCTTAAGAACAGAGATTGAACCTAGCAAAATTATAGTAGCAAATACAGTAGAAGACACAGTTAGTGACAGTAAATGCCTTTTTTTTTTTATTTTTAGTGTTAGGCAAAACGCTGCAGCTTACTCCCATATTTGGTGTGTCTACATGGACCAGGAGTTTAGAGGTTATTTATTTATTCTGGGGTAAAAGGACAAAGAATGGCCTATTAAAACTTCATGTGGCAAATTATGTTCTGGTTAGCCAGCCACTAATAAATTAGGTGTTAGTTGGTGCTCCAAACTAATAGCTAAAGCATAAGGGATGACAAAAATTTCCCCTGTCTCATATATTCTGTCTTGCAAATAGGAAAGTTAGTTCCTTGCTCTTTCATGGTCATAAAAAAAATTCATATTTAGGGCACGTCTACAAGGATTATTGAACACAATCATCACAAATTTGTTTTGCTCATTTGCTGAAATAGCAGGATATTAGCATGGTTCAATCAAGAGAGCTGTATCTTTAATTAGAAATTAGTGCCATACTGAGTGAAAGAAAATACATTCACACCTGGCATTACATATTGGTGTCTGTCTGCAATTTGTTGTTTGATGTGTAGGCAGAACATGCTTGTGGTATTGCATGGACCCTACTTTAACAAATCCTTGGTCTTTGAACAGATTGTACTACTACATAACAGTAAATATTGTTGGGAGAATGTTGCAGGCAGGTAGCTAATTCATGCTGTTGAAGCATGAATTAGTTTACCAAAAATTATCATTATATAGATATATGTATACAAAGAAATTATAGACAAACAGTATAAAACATAATTAGATGCTGAAACTGTCCTTTTCATCACATGATTCTGGAAATTGTCCATAATGTGGCCCCAAGACGAAGACTGGCTTTCAAAGATGCAGATGGAAACCATTTTTGAACATTTAGCAAATCTGGAATTTAAATATTGTTTGATGTGACAAACAGGTGAAAAGTGAAATAAATGACAGTTGTCCCTAAGTGTATAAAAAAAAAGAAATGATAATCTCTATCTAGCATCATGACTACTTTTCATCTATGGCTCTCAAAGAGTTTGTAAAAGGAGGTCATGAAAACTTCAAAGGTCTTTGGAATTTATTCAAATGTGACAGAATGGAGGATTTGTCATATTTATATTCTACAAAGTAGTTTCTGAAGTGCTGTAGAGGATAACACACCTTAGACTTACCAGTGAATAAAGTATTACAGCAGACAATACTCACAAAATAGAGTGGAGAAAAAGCATCTATTTTAATGTTGTTTTTCACAGCACTTTTTGTGGATAAGGTTTTTTTTAAATTTAACATAATATACCTGTTCATGTATTTATTTATCTACTAAGAGAGATTAAACTAGTTTTAAAATATAAGCTAAAATAAAGATTCTTTATAAACAAGGCTTAAATGCCAAAGAATATTGAATATATACTTAATTGACCCTTGTATTCCGAAAAATGATACATAATAGTGAATTGTGAGTTTAGTTTTTTCCCTCAGTGCTTGCTGATTGCATTAGTAGTGAGGTCCCTTATCAGAAGTTACTAGAATGGGGGGTTTCCTTCCTCTCAAAAATCTTGCTTTACAAAAGAACTTTGTTCTGGCCCAAATAATTCTAAAATAATGCCATTGATCCCATTGATTCTTACTCAAGTAAATTATCCATTTTGATAGATGTGAGCTTCCCTGCCAAGTATTTCCACAGGCAACTTCTGAGGTGGGGTGTCCTCAGGATTCCATCTGCTTGGCATTACTGTTCTGTAAATTCTGATCAGGGTTTCTAGGCTAACTAGAAGTAAAGAGATTGCATGGTATTGTTTGTCACAAGACAGACATGGCAGTCTACACATCCAGGCAGACAAGAGAAAGAAAGAGCAAACATTTGTTCTAAGGCAGTTAAATAAGGTGCAGAACATCAAATTCCACAATTGCTCTTATTTCTGTTGGCTGGATAGACTAGTTCAGGCTCACATGCTCTTATTAATAAGTGCATACAAAGCAACATTACCTCTTTACTAAGTTTTTTTCTTCTTGAGTCTGTGCAATTGCCTTGGCCCAGGGGACTTGGCCAACATCTGTGCTGTTGCACTTGCCCCAGTCACAGACCACACTGTATTAGCACTGGAGACCACATCCTACACCAAGCATATCACCATTCCACAAGTTGGATTTGATAACCTGCACTAGGGCAGTGAATCCTGGGGCCATTTGGATGGGATCCAGACCAAATCCTCTTGGATTCTTTTGTTAGATTTGTTGGGGATTTATTAAACAGAGAGTGTTTCACTCAGAGCAGTTCCTACATCTCTAGTGAGTAACATACATACAGAAAAAGACTGAAAGAGTTTCATGACTTCTGAAGTTTTAAAATATTTTCCAGATTTTCAGCTCTCTTGTCTATTTCCCCCCACTACAGTATATAGGTAGAAGTGCCAAAAAAATCTCTACCCTTTTCAGCAGAAGTCAGTGCAGAAACAAAGTGCAGAATTTGAAGGCCACAGATTGTAATAAAAAATTGTTGACAGTAATGAGGATGCAGAAGTAAATGGAATTGTTAGCAATGGAATAATTGGTGCATACCTCGGCTTCTTACACATCAGCTTTTCCCTGTTATTTGCAAATGTGCTTGGCAGCCACCTAACTGTTAATTTAGTGCAGTGAAAACCCATGCTACAAATACCAAACTGGTTGAAAGATATGTACTTCTGCATTACAGCTGTGAGTTATTCTCTATCCTCTTACTCTGGTGATGGATGAACAAAGATATGTACACATTCTGCTTCAGAACAGCATGAAAAAACTTGTGCATTTTTATAAGGGACTAAAGGTTATTTCAAACCTATCATCTGAGGGATGCTGTCAGTTTGTATTTACCACAGGGGTTTCTGAATTCTTAGCTCATTTTTTATGGTTGTCAAATAGTTTGGTCTACATGCAAAGCCTTCCTGCAGACACATGCACTAAGGACAAAACCAGTTTGAATCCTTATGTAGTTATTTCCCCCTGCAGTTTTTCCTCTAATTTTTTTTTTTTTAAATACAAGCATTCTGATACTATTTTCTGGTTGCCAAATTCCTATTCTTTCCTGCTTATGGAGCTTGTAGTAATAAAACATACAGCAAAGTCATCTCAGCCAGGGTTGCATTACATTCCTCTTGGTCAGCTCAAACAAGTCCCATTATTGCATGAGGCAAGCTCTCCTCTGCTTCAAAGCAGGTTCCCTTGCACAGATTCTCTGAAATCTCAGTATGCTTTTGCTTATTTATTTAGCTGGCATTAGTCATCATGTTGGGTACATTCAAAACATGAAAAAATGTTCTGTATTTCCTTCCTTCCCATTCTTTGCTAGCACTCAGACTAGGACTGAAATAACTCTGCAAGGATTAGAAATGGTTACAGGGCTGTTAAATATGTTACTTAATTTTAAATGGAGACCAATAGTCAGATCTTGCTATGATGACCAGAAAGGATACCCTCTTCTTCATTGAAAGCAGAGAGAATTTAGAATTTACAATGTAGAGACTGTCTCACAAAACACCTACAAATTAGGTAAAACATATTTTCCCCATTGTGCTGAAGCATTTTAAAGATCTTGGCTTTAGTGTCTCAGTCTTAACATAACAGTCACTTAACATAGCAGTCCATCTCCTGTTGTTTAGTGCACAGATCTTAAAAAAAAAAAAAAAAAAGAAAAAAAGATTTTTTTCTTACATCTTGCACTAGAAAATTATTAAAATATATTTTAGAACTTAAGCCAGAAAGTCCTAGATTTGTGAGGCCAGAAAACATCTGGACAACAACTCATGCCTTCACTCCATGAAAATTCTTTGTTTGAAGATCCATAGGTTGTCATGGCTTTGATCATACTTAAACTGACATTTTTAGCACTTTTCATTTAGTTTAAAAAATATTTTCACTAATATAAGATATCTAGTAACACTGAAGTAGTGTTTGGGATACACATAAAGAATACATTTTTCTATTAAATGGTTTGCTATAAAATTTAGTAGCATGGGACACTGCACCCATGAATATCAGTTGCCATGGGAAAAATGTGAATATTGAAAAATATGAATATAGAATATTAATATAAAAATTGCATTATGCATTAGTCAGTCTGCAATACAATAGTGCTATTCATAAGAATGGACCTATTATTAAATACTTGATGTAAAAAATTGAGCAAAAGAGAAAAAGACCAGAAAAGATAATTTGTCTCGGAATTTCTCTGATAGTACATAGATATCTACACAGTTTCTCAACTGACTAATTCAAACCCATTGAATTATCAGGAGCCAGACAATGATCTCATTTTTTTTGGTAACAGTCTTCAACTTAGAGTGTGTCCAGAATATGAACACACAGAAAAAAAAATGCAGAATTGTTTGCACCAAACCTTTTGTGTATATTTAAGCACATGCTTAGCTCCTTTCCAAAGCAGAGAAGGACTTAGATTTTCCTCTGTCAAGTCTTATGACCCTTTGGTATTGATATCCATCTTTTGACAGTTTTAGTGTCTAGGAATTAATTGAAAGTTTCAATTTTAGTGTTTCTCAATAACTGGCAAATTTTACAGTCAAGATGGGATGAATCTACTGCTCTCTTTGGGCTGCCTTAAGAAAATTAAGTGTAAATACTTGTTTAATAAAATTTCCAACTCAGGTGAAATTTCCAGGGATCAAGCAAGGCAAAAGTCTACAATAAATAAATCTTTCTGTAGCAACATCATTTTTATGGGTTCCTTACTAATATGGGAAAATGAAAATTTGCACTCCCATATCAAAGAAGAATTTGCATTCTTAGAGTTTATGTGTTACCAGGTACAATGCGCATTTAACATTGACTGACTTGCAAACAGCCGCAATCTGGTTAAGACTGTTTCCCTTTAGAAACATTCAGTTTTGTGGGTTTTTTTTGGGTTTTTTTTGTTTGTTTGTTTGTTTTTTGGGGTTTTTTTGGGGTTTTTTTTGTTTGTTTGTTTTTTGTTTGTTTGTTTTTTGGTTTTTTGTTTGGTTTTTTTTTTAACAGGCCCTTCCTGTGAAGCTACCTAGTTCTTCTCTGAGGCTGTAACCAAATCCTAAATGCTATCTCAGGACCTCACAGAAGACAAATTTACGCCTTTTTTAGAATTTGAAATTGAAATCTAATCATTAGGTCTTAACATCTACAAAGAGAAAAATACCAGTGTTAGGTATACCTGTAAACGGATTTCATTCTTATCCACATTTATAATAGCATTTTAAATCTTCTGACACTTTTCTTTTTTAATATGCCATATCAATAGTTTAGTTTTAAATGCCTCTTTTTTGCATAAAGGGGTAGAAATATTTTTCCATCAGCAAATTCATATTTCTGGAGTAAACCCCCTAACTGAGTAGTCTGTCAGGTAGACAGCACTCAAGAAATTGTTCACCAATTTTTGCTTCAATGTAGCATATAATTTTGATGATTTTATTTAGGGATCATTTTTAAACTTTGAGAAATATAGTATTTGTATGTCATCACTGTTCTTTAGATATGTGTCTGGAAATTAATACTAAAAATCTCATTTCACATTTCTTAATTTATTTAAAAAAACAAAATTCCATCCATCCAGTGTTGAATGTTCATTATTTGGGAGCATAAAACATCACTCCATGTTGGCTTGTAAGATGAACAGAGAGAACTCACTCAAAACATAGTGCTCCAGAGGTTAGAAGCTGCAACACATCTGCACTGACAGAAAGACTGAAAATAGTAAGGAAGATTAGAAAGGAAGACAAACATCCTAGAAGCCTTTGACAAAAGCACATATACCTTGTTCTCAAGTTTCATGTAGAAACAGGACTAGATAGGGCAGAAGCCCCCGTCAGAAGGGATGGTTGCTCTTTCTTACAGCAGCTGCTCAAGAGAGAAGGTCACAGGAAAGGCTTGACATGAGAAAGAGATGTAATCAGGGATGCACAGCAATGAGATGGGTGCTTGCAGTTAATACAGACACTGACAGGCTACTGGAAAGAGAAGGGGGGACAGAAAGGCTTCAGGAGTCATGGAGGGTGGAAAAAGTATCCCATGAATCAGAGAAGACCAGGCAGATTTTATTGGATCTCAGATGCTCTGTGAGTTAGGCACCTGAAGCAAAGTCACCAAGCAGAGGTTCGTGGGGCAAGCCTAAAGCATCCAAGAGCAGCATGGTACAAAATAAGAAGCTATTCATATTTTACCTGATACAATTCCTTAGAGTATTTCTCACTTAAGAGTGAACTATGCTAGTTTATATCCTAAAATACAACTCAGCCTTTTTTGAATTCATAAAACATTCTTGTCTTCCAGGACATTGCTGTAAGAAGAAAGTCCATACAGGTTTGTCACTCACACCTGTGGGTTTCTAGCCCCTGTCAGAGACAGGAATAGCTCAAGCCTTTCAGAAAAGGGCATCCTGGACTGCTGAGATGCATATTGCTCTCAGCTTGGCAAAATACAAATCACTTCCTTCAGGAGGACTCAGAGATATTTGGTCTGCATTTCAGTGTGGCAAGTTTTAGATAGTGGAGGGGAGAGGGCTGCAAGTGTGACATCTGTTAGAAGGTTACAGAAGCTGACTGTGTTGGACAGAGCCAGTGGCAGTCAGCTCCAAGATGTACCAGCAGCTGGCCAAAGCTGAGCCATGCAGTGCTGTTGGGAGCAAATCTGTGATAAAACATTTAAGAAAGTGTTAAAAATAGGGTGAGAATGTGAAAGAGGCACATGTCTGGAAACACCAAGGTCAGTGAGGAATGAGGGGAGAAGGTGCTGCTGTTTCAGCCCCTAGTTGGACCTGTGACCCTGTGGATACAGGAGCCATGCTGCAGCAGTGTGTTCCTGCAGGACTGTCTCTGACAGAAAGAGCCTGTGCTGAAGCATTCCTGAAGAACTGCATCCTGTGGGAAGGTCTCACGTTGGAGAAGTTCATGAAAGACTGTCTTCCTCAGCAGACACCCCATGCTCGGAGCATGAAAATGCATGAGGAGGAAAGAGCAGCAGACACGATGAGTAATGAATGAACTGCCTGAAACACCTGCTCACCATGCTGCTAGACCACTCAGTGTGAGGAGGCAGAGAAACTGAGTGCAAAGTTGAACAGGGAAAGAAGGGAAGGGTGGGGGGAAGTTGGGTTTTTTAGAATTTTTTTACTTGTTCTTATTTTTTGTTTTCCTACTCCATTATTGACAATAAATTAATTTGCCCAAGTTGAGGGTTTTTTTGTCTGTAATATTATTTCCCTGTCCTTATCTTGACCCATAAGCTTTTTGTATTTTTTTTCTCCCCATACATTGTTAATAGAGGGGGAGTGATAGAGCAGCTTGGTGGGCACCTGGCAACTGGCCAGGGTCAGAGATCTACACAGCCTGAGAATGTCAATACTTATCATCCTCTTAAGAGAAAGGAAGAGAGTCATGAAGGCAGTGAAGCAGGCAGCAGCAAGGGCAGTAATGTGTATTAACTTACAAGATTACATGTTTTTATGTCATGTAGCTATTCTAAGAAGATTGAGGAAATTGTGCTTAACGTAGATGGTGTTATACAACTTCCAGTTGGTACAGATGAGCAAGGGATCTCTCATGTTACTCAAAACAGAAAGTTTTTAAGCATTCTTTATGCTGAGGAAATCTGGTTTGTCAGAAAGCTGGCAAGTCAGTTAAACTTTGCAATAACATTTACAACCTTCTGTTGAAACTGTATTTGAAATTGAGCAGTCAGGAAAAAAAAGGGAGAGAAAAAGTGGTTGTTGTGATAGAGAGAGGAAAGATTCAACACTTGAGGCCCATCAGTGTCACTAAAAAGGCCTGTCTGCTAACAAATGTACCTCAAATAGGGTGTCAGACCAGGGCACTTAACAGAGTGCAAGGTGCTCAGTAGAGTGGTAGAGAATGAGTTGGATTCTATTCAAGGTTATGATGCTTAAAATGAAGTTCCTATTTGTGTATAAAAATATTTTATTCAGTGCAATCTAGTCAGTACTGGAATTTCTGAAACTGGTCCTGTTGTCCACTGCAGGAACCTAAGAAATTTCCATTTTTGCTACCTCAGTCTAAAATTGTCTTGTGTAATTGCTATTGAACATTCCCTCTCTCATGACCAGAAATGCAATTTGCATAGTGAAATCCCAGCCTATGAACTAAAGATGTCTAGGATATCATTCTAGCTAAAATAGGCAACAGACATTGATCCCCTATATATCTCAAATTTGCCAACAGAGAATATTACATGAATCTTTCTGATACTTCATAATCATGCAGCTTCTGCATAACAAAAATTTTTAGAGTGTATATCACTTTTTGTGCTTTGAATAGGGTACAAAGACCTTTTGCATTTTGCAGATTTTGAATTTCAATTCATTACAGTTATATTTGCCCTATGTATTTTCCAAAATTTTAATATTTATTTCACATAGAACCAGTTCAATTTATTCCAATTATAAAAGTCATTAAAAAAAGACTATGTGCATTAAAAATGAGAAGCAGATGGTAAAATATTAATTTGTTTATGATGAGATTTTCTTTTAAGATTATCTAATAAGATGTTCCCTATTATTTTGTAATGTGATCTTGAATCTCATTTGAATGGCTATTCTGAGAGTATATTTTAAATGGAAATAGAAACTAGGCAGAAATGTCCATAATCGAGCCTGCCAAGCTGGCAAGCAACA
The DNA here is from genome assembly GCA_034336665.1 of Luscinia megarhynchos. Lineage (NCBI taxonomy): Eukaryota > Metazoa > Chordata > Aves > Passeriformes > Muscicapidae > Luscinia > Luscinia megarhynchos. The sequence goes on from CM067565.1 coordinate 25,484,933, forward strand.
GTTCTATTGCACAGTAGAAATAAGACTAGCACTAATTTTGCCCTTATGTAACCCCCATATATAATGCATCCCTCTAAATATTTAAATAAATCAGTCTGGAATAACCTGGACTTCTAAAATGAAAATGGGCTTCTTAGTATTTTATTATTTATTGTTTATTTTTTCATGGGTTATACTTCTTAGAATTATTTTGAGCTGAGAAGAATAAGTATAATTAAGTTATACCTAATTTGATTTTGACATTACTTTGTCTTCAGAATGAGCAACTTATTTTTATGGGGAAAAAGTGATTTCATTCTGTATGCTAGACTACTTCAGTTTATCATATGAAATACTGGTGAACTCAGTACACCTCTGTAGACTATTACAACTTTAAATTAGGTCTTGAAGACTTCATTGTACTTGTTAATTTAAATAAGCCCAAATAAGATCAGGCTATTCCAGTATAACTTTATTTTAAGTGTATTAGTTGGTTATCCCCAGCTATTTGACATTTGACAAGGACAAATGAGTTCAGCTCAAGGCACCCTTTCATCTTCATTGATCCACACTAAAAAGACTACTGTAAGTTCTACTTAAATATGTTGTGGGCATAAAAACAAGAAACAAGTATATGATAAGGAGATTAGATAGGAACTGTAACCATTACTTTTTTCAGATATGTTTTTTTAAGACGTGAGCACTAGAAAAAAACAAATACTAAAATTGCTCATAAACAATAAAATGTCTATGTTTTCATCCACTAAAAGAGATTTTGCATCACATGGTTCAGAATCTTGAAGTGTCAGTAGCCAGTTTAGATGGAGAGATAATAAGCAAAAACCATAAATTAAATTTGCTTCCTTAAGACTTGCAGGAACATGTAGAAGCTTTAGGAATAATTGATAGTGGCAGAATGAGAGAGATAAAAAGAGATGGACTGGGAAATATTTAATGACTCTTTGTGGTATTACATCTGTCACACTTTTTGTGCTACATTAAAGTTTCATTATTTTCATATTTCTTGTGTTCATATTTTCCCATCCTCTTCTTTCTGCTAAATTTACCAAGTAATACAATGTGGATAATGGAGAGCTATTGCTGCAAATGTCATTGAATCTGTTACTGGACTGGATAAAGTACCTCAGCCATGCATTCCTTTTCATATTGCAGTTTCAATTAGTGGTTTTGGAATTCTATACAAAGTAGACCCACGCTTTTTTTTATTTTGTAATAATTGTGTATTTCTAAAAAGACATAGTGAGACTTACAGAAGGGAACTATTAATAACAGTTCCATAAAAATGAATCAATTTCATTCCACCAAAGAGAATTATTTCACCAGTCTGTTTACTGAAGAAGTTTTTTCGTCTAAGGACTTGCCTTCTACAGGCTCTTAAAACAAATGGTTCACCTTTCCTCATCTGAAAGATAACAGACATAATGTGAGAGATCCAGGTTTCCCTTCTTTCAATCTTGTTTCTTCCATCTATGTTCTTTCACCTTTGCAGCCAACACACACAGCTCAATGGTTTAGTTCCTTGGAAAAAGGTATATTTCGCCTGAAGATGTTTTCCTAAGATTTAAACATTTTTTAAAAAATTATTTATAATTTCTAACAGTGTTTCTCTTATATTCTTGAGATTCTAATAGAATTCTGTTCATTAGTGAATGTCTTGTTTATGTTCTAAGCTTGGAAAGCAAAATCTGATGTATTAGTAAGCAATACTGTGTGTAGGTTATGGATCAATCAGGGATTTCTTGTGAAACTGGGATGCATATCAAGTACATGGAGATAATAAATGAAATACTGTGTTTCAATGCCAACAGGACCTAAAGTAACACAGAATTCTTCACTCAGCTAAGATAAGTAGAAGGTTGACTGAGATAATAGCAGTGGAGGCAGAAATCCAGACTGATGCTCTCCTGGTAATGCTTTTTTACGTTTTTACATAACCAGACTAAAAAGGAGCTCTTTTCTGATTGATAATTATGCAGTATGATTCTTTCAATGACAGATTGCAGTTTGCGGTGATCTCAAATATTTAATCTGGAGAGGCTCTGAAATGTTAAATACGCCCCATATTTAAGTGTCCTTTAGAACAGAGAATTGAAAGCAGCACCCAGAATTCATGAGAGCTGTGTGAGTCATACTCAGCCATAGGAGCTGCATAGTTACCAACACACACTTTATGACTTTTAGATTATAGCTTTCTCCTCACTCCATTGTCCACAGAACACACAATTTCACTTTTACGCATTTTTCTAATCATTATATCTCAAGTCATTCCTCTGTCAATACAATAGTGTTATTCACTAAGAAAATAATTTACAGTGCTCTATGATTTTAGATCATCTCAGCCTGCACTCACAGAAGCAAGAACAACAGACAAAGCTGTTTTGAGGATTGCAAGATTGCATTTCCCTGAAAAAGCTGCAAGCTTTCTAAATTACAGCCTCAGGATCAGGAGAAAACAGGAGAAAAAAAAATCCCTTCTGCATGATGGGTAGCATTTTAGATTGCAATTTATGTGAAGTATATTAATTCAGTTAAAAGGTGCTGAAACAGAGACTGCTTTTGCAGTTGTTCTTATAGATAAAGTACAGAAGTGTTTCTGCATTATTATCTACAGACATAACTATTGAAACATTCTACTAGTATTACCATCTTTGGAAACTGAGTTTTAGAATTACGTTTCACTGTGGAAAAAAAAGAAATACGAGGCCTTTGCTATTTATGGGGGCCTGGCTATAGAAAACCCTTCTGTTCAGCAGAGAAAGAAGTAACAAATTTGTCCTTAGAAATGTATATTTTTCTCTTGGCAATTGATTTCTCTCCTATTTTACTGTTCTTTCCAACTGCCTTGTGTGACAAACATTGAGGATAGTGGCTCAAGAGAAACAGTTTTGTTGCAAATGTGATTCCATGCCCTGCATGTGGAGCTGTTTTGTATGCAGGGTAGGTAGAAGCACTGGTTCTTTACAGTCACTCAGACATTACATATAAAAGATTTTCACACTGATTATTTTTTTCCCCTCAAAGTTAAATGTCTGTATTTTTCTTACACCTATTTCCATGGTTCATCCCAGATCAAACTGAAGATTAAAATTTCCTTCTCACCATGAGTCTAACAGTGCCTCTGATTTTCAGTGATTATAATTTCATTTCTCTCAGTAATCATTTTTTAGTTATTCAGCCTATTTTTATCAACTACAGATGGAAATAAAATGGATCTGTAGAAGAGACATTCATTAGCAAGTAAGTATTCAGGGACTGGAAAAGTCTGTCTGATTCACAAAGCAGAAATGGCGTTTAGTATCCAAGTCCCCTCCTAGACAAAATTAGCAAGGACTGCAGTGAAGTTAAAGCCTGCTGGTTGCAAAATTGGAAATTGGTTTCCTGGGGCTCTCTGTAAACTCTTCATTACTTTACTCAATCATGGTTCATTAGTAAGTTAACAGACAGAAGACCAGCAAACGTTGGGATATGTTTAGAGCCAGGACTTCCATCTCCTTTGAACATCGCTTAAATCTTGAATGTCACAGCAAATTAGATACTGTGTCAAACTGCATCTTCTTCTCAGCTGCAATACACACAGTGCACAGATCATGGCAACTCAACCTCTTGAAATTGTCAGGTGCTTTTTATCACACATTTCATGGAGTAGTGTTTTACTCAAAGCAACTCTGATGGAACAAACAAAAAACCTCAAAAAGTACCCAAAATAGAAACAACTTAAAAAAACCTTGTCAACAGTTTCATGTAAAATGGATTTAATGCCTCTTATTAACCAAAACCTAATTTACTAGAAGAAAACGTCCATAGGTGATATTATCCCAGTTAAATAGAAAGCTAAAAATAATTATTAGGTTTCTGGGAAATGTTCACATTTTAGTTACAATGTAATTTTGAATTACGGCTGAGTGCCAGTCAGCTAGAGCCCTACATGAGTGCCTGAGTCTGTATTTTCTATTAACCACCATTACATTTTTTGATGACATTTCCTGATTTTTCAGAAAAATATTTACTCTAAATAGTTCAAGTCAGTGAAATTAATTGTATAGAAATTTTGAAAGAATTTTAATGCTACTGTGCAGCTGCTATTTGTATAATCTTTTAATGCTATAATTTTAATGAGATACCATTAATTTTGAAAACAAAATTTAGGTCAGGCATTATTTGAAGTAAACTGCTGAAAATCACCCGTTGTGTTTAGACCCCCTTTAATACAATCTGTTCATGGTTTGCAGATTAATGGGTATAACAAGTGACACTCCTGGTTTTGCACCATTGCATCAGGTGCAGATAAATGCATTGGCCAGCATGGCAGCCACCTCATGATGAGGTTTATGATTTGGACTATTTGCTAACCAGAGGTGCTAGCCCTGATTCCCTATGCAAGGAATAAATTCATTATGGGGCCTAAAACAGGAAGCATAGCTACCAGAAGTGTCCAGTCAGAGGAATTCCATAGGGAGCCAGAGGTCTAACAGAGTATTTCCTCATTGCTTTCTTGAATTCTGGTCCTGTTGCAGTCTTAGTACCTAATTTAGGCACCTATTTTAGGTCATTATATGGCTACAAAACTATGTAATGGGAATTTTTAATTATGTCCTAGATAAGAGTGATGCTAAGTATCTGAAAGTGTCCAGAGAGAGATGAATACTTCCAAAGTCCCTTTGTGAGGAGCTTCAGGTTTTTTTACTTTTCTGGACTACTCAATGGGATTACTCTACTTGCTGTTTACAAGTGCTCTGTGTGTTCAGTGGGCCCCATGGCTCCCAGCTGGGTGTTCATTTGATTCTTTCCACTACTAAACAAGGTAATTTTGGGAGTCTGAGGATCAGTCCACAACTATACACAGTGGTATGAATGCCATGGTACACCCCAGAAACACGATCTTTCAGCATCTGTGTCCCAGCCAGGACACACCACAGCTCCTTTCCAGCCTGGGGCTTGGATCCCCTTTGTGTGGGGACCAAAGACACAATTCATGGGTGATGGATGTCTCTCTGGGAGTGCACAAAAGGATGAAGGTCCAATAAAACTCCAAGTCTGAAAGCTGATTTCTTGAGCTGGTCCTTGGCTTGCTTTTGCCTTTTCTTGGCAAAGGTTGTCATTATCACAAGAAGTCAACATGCTGGGCTTACACTGCTGCTGGCATGCCACTTAATGTTATTTATTATCACAAATTTGGCAAAATATGGCAAACTGCAATTCAGAAAATATACGTTTCATGCATATTGCTCAAGGGAAGAATAAAATATTCTCATGCCATCATCTGTATGATTTTCACATAATTAATTTGTCAGTTTACACATATGCTCCTATCTTTATGGGGTTCTGACATCTGTTTGATGGATTACAACTTTACTCTAGAGACAACTGACCTGCTGAGGGCTGGCCTTTTGTTAAAAATGTTAACAAAAGAGTTAATCCCTCTCTAATTTATTTCCAGGATTTCAGTTTTTCTGTCAGAAAGAAATGCATAACATGTAGAAACTGGAAAAATGGCACAAAATAAAGCTTATTGAAGACAGATTACCACAGCACAAGCAGAAATGAAGTGACTGGTGACTCAGTTGAGAACTTGAAAATCCAAGTTCTTATAAATAGTAACATTGTTTCACGAGTACACACTTGAGATAATAAGCAGAATCAGATAACCCATACAAAGTCAGCATAAGGAAAAAATGAATAAGAGCAGATATTTGATCAGATGATCGTGCTGTGGGAAGTCAGGTTACTGAGAAGTCCCTGGCAAAAAAGCAACCATCAGTGAAGATGTGAGATTCACAGAAACAAGTGGAAGACATGAAAAAAGGGATGAGATATATTTCCTTCTGTAGCTCAGGTATTTGGGCAGAATTTAAGCCTTTCTTTTACAGGTAATCTATGCATAATTTACCTGTAAACTTATTCTTACACAAGTTCCCTAATGAATTTTCTGAACAGGTCTTGCTTAATAACTTTGGTTAATACTATTTTACCTAATGCAATTATCAAGCAGTATTTTGGAAAGTATTAGATGTGGGGATTATGAATTTACAGACATGAGTAAGATTTTAAATAATTTGTTCTGAAAAATGCAGATTTGTCTTTTTCTTTCCCCTAGAAATGAGATTTTTCTGCCTGTTGCACTGATTTTACAGGTCTGGTAGGCTCTATTATTAAAAAAAAGCATTCTCCTTTAGTTATGAATTAATCTTAATTACAATGAAAGCTCAGATGCCAAGAAGTCTACATTAAAAGTTCATTTCTGTATTGGATTAGGTATAAAATTCCCATATTGGTTTCTTCTAAAGTAGTGTATAAGCACTTCTTAATTATTTTTCAATAACTTGTAAGGAAATGTAATACATAGATGTTTGGATAAGGATGCAGGACCTGCATCATCCTCTGGACTATAAGTGACAATAACCAGAGAAGACTACAGTCACCCTCATTGAAAGCTGACGATGTTATTTCTTTGATTGGCAATGTAACATCTCTGCTTTCAGAGCCCCATGACTCCCCCTCAAAGGCTAAGGCTGTATCTCCACTTGTGAGTCATCTGGCTGAGTAGGAGCAGACCACAGGTAGAAGCCAGGGGCACCACATTAGCTCTATCCTGGGGCTTTGTATTTTTGGTTGAATTCAGTCTAGTCTTCTCAGCTGGATGTCCTTATCATGGATGTGGTTTAAAATTGCCAAAAGGACAAACACCGTTTTAGACCATTATGTTTTCCACTCCCAGGAGGTGATGAAGCATGTTTGCTATGTACCTAAATTAGGGACTTTCAAAACAAACCTTGTCTGTGAGTACCACACCTGCTCTGGGAAGCCATCTGTTTAATGTGATAAGTGTGGATGGTGAGTGATAAGTGCATGTTTCAATTCAGTCCCACAATTGCTCTAAACCAAATGCTAATGGATCTGCAGTTTGATGGGTAAAATAAGCTCTGATAGGCATGGAGAACTCTCTGCTTTCTGTATCTGTTTCAATGTTTTGCAAACTGCAAATCATTTATATCAGAATTTTTCCTGGTAATCTATAGAGTTTTCTGCCTGAGCATCTCCCAGGATAAAAAGTATTGGGAGTTCCCATGGTTTCTGCTTTTGAAAAACAGTATAATACTCCAAAATTTCACCCCCAGCATGTCAATAATTAGAGTAGCACTGCGGAGAAATTGTGTCAGTATAAAACTAAAATCAAACTTGTAAAAATTGTTACAGATGCTGTAGGCCTTAGAATAATATCCCTGATGCTCTGAGGTCCTCCAGGCCAAGGTTCTCTACTAATGCTAGCACAGATTAATCTGTGCACTAAAAGTGTTGGATGCAGAGGAGACATTGCACTGATCAGTGATTACAATCGCTGCACTATGGGGATGGTGTGTAATTTATTCCTGTGGGAAGTACTTCTGCAATAAAGCATACAAAATATTTAAAATGCTTGAGTAGGTGTTACCATTGTATGCAGAGCAATGATTCTGTAGGCTGGTCACATTTCACACATCAGAGCAGCAGGCTGGTCTTGGTAGTAGTTGAATTGATTGCTGAACCTGAAACAACCTGTTTATATAAAGAAGTTTTACACTTTGAGTCCAGGTTTTAGAACTCAATATCAGCCTTATGGTAATCATACAACAATAATTCCTGAGGTTTTTATTTCACAGTTCTCTAGCTTATGTTTTGAAGAAATGAACAATTAAATTTCTAATGGGAAATTCCATTTCCATCCCTGTATCAGTTTCTGTGCAGCTTTTTGCTTTTCCAAATTAAGATACTGAATATAAAAACAGGCGGCAAAAGAAATCTTTTAATATTAGAGAAAATTGTATTGGTGAAAACAGAGTAGATTTGTAGCAAAATTTGATGTGTGCAGTGTGAAAGGCAGAGCAGCCCAATACAGGATGGGTACTTCTATAAGGCTAGTCATAAAATTATATTCTGAGCTATGTAATTTTCTTTTCTGTTGGAGACTGACTTACAAGGAAACCAAAAGTAGAGTATTAAAAAAGAAATATCTATGCTATAATTAACAGAAGTCATGCTAACCTGCAAACCCAAGATTGCTTATTACAATTATAGCTTTTTTTCTGACAACTGCCAAATATTTACATCTACAGAAGTATTTGAAGCCATAATTATCACAAGAGTATCATATTGGAAAGCTGTTATATGTGCATTAGGTAACTAGTTTTCAAAAAAGTTCAATTTATAGCAGGACATATAGCTACTATATAGCAGGATGTATATAGCTACTATAGGAGTAGTCTTTGCCAAAATTTCACAGAATAGCGTGGTAAACTAGAGATATCTGTAACCCCTTTTCCAATGGAACTCCCAAGCCACTATATGGGAGTTCATGACAACCTTTTTTTGTCAGCTTTGTTTTCTCTTATGTAGCAAGGGTTGCTCTCTCTTATAGACAATTTTGTATAAATTGGCTCAAAGATCCAAACTCATATACGAAATGGTGTCTTGCTGGGTGGTGAGGACAGCAACACCTACCATTATACAGAGTAAGAAAATATTTTCAAGATAATATTTGCCTGTGTTCACATAACTGTTGTATCTCCATTAGAGAAAAGAAAAACCCTAATTTTCATATATTCCCTGCTATTTCATAGTTGCTTCTTTTGTACACTGTGTTGGTTCACTTTAAATAGACAGAGTGCTGGCAGCCTGATGGACATGCTCGTCACTGCTGAAAGGGGACAATCCTTCTCTGATCTTCCACTTGGTCAGAGTCTCCCATTTCTTTCCTGGTAGCATTGCTGCAAATCATATCTCAAGAGTGAGAAGTTCCATAAAGTCTTCACCTTTTATTTTTGTTGTATTAGTTAAGAAAAGACTCAGATTATTTTTGTTGTTGGGCCAAGAGATCAAGTAGGTCATGGCTACAGGTAGAGACAGGGAAGGGCAAGAAAGACAACTTTCATAGTGGGAATCCTGAAAGAATGACCTTTTCTTCAGCCTGAGGTTGTATTCTTCAGCTTGCTGTGAAAGGGCAGCAGCCTGAGCTCAAAATTTAAAATCTATTTGGTTTAAATCTCTGTGATTTGAAATCTCAGTGCCTTGGACAACAGAAACTGGGACAGTGTATTAATCAGGAATGTGACCCTGGACTGGAGCTAGTTCATAGCACAGACAATTGTCTTTACATGAGATTTTTGTTATCATGCTAATCTGCATTTTATTAAACATTGGTCACTTGTCATATGTGAGACATTTGCCTATACTGTATCTTATAACAATAATGAAAGAAAATATCAGTTTTAATATTAGTTGCTTTTCATAGTTGAAGTAGTCTTTCAATGCCATTTGTTTTGGTTGAAACATTAAAGGATAATACTAGATATGAGATCTACCATATTAAAGTCACTTCTAAGCCCTCCAAAAATCACTTTCACATCTTATCTTAAATAAGACAGTATAATTTCAAACACATAGTAAACAATTTGGCTTTTGAGACTAAGTTAAAAATCAATTTACTGAAAAGATTCCATCTAAGGAAGGAGATATTTTCTATTCAATATTTTCAGAGATGACATTTCATCTGCTGTTTCTTTATGAGTGTGAATGAATACTAAAATTTGGAAGACAAGTTTTGAATTTTTTTTGGCTCATGTTGAAGAAATTTTGCTGTTAGATAAAAGGAAACATGCCATAAATATAAAGGAAAAATCTCTTTGCTTGAAAACGAACTTTTGTATGTGAGGTACACAGCCAAGCTTTGAAATGTATGCTGCATTTGGAAGTAAGGCATTATGCAATGGTAACTCATGAAGTTTAAATATATAGCTACTACAGTAAAACTTCCTTCTGTATTACTGCTCTGTGATGCTCTGCTTCCTGAGAGTATCTGAAAGTCAAATTCACTCTAAAGAGGTCTTAAACCATCATCTCTGCTTATAATTTTCTACTGAAGCTTTCTGCTATGCAAACTGCTTCCCAGAGTCTCGCCTCTAAATGAGCACAGGGGTTAGTTGACAGAACACTGTATTCACTAATTTTAGAGAGCAGTAAAACATGGTACCTCTTGACACATCCTGTACAACTGCACACTGAATTTTTATCTGATGCATACCAGCATTATGTGGAATACTCCTATGGAAATCTGAAATTATTTGGAAAGGAGCAGGTTTCAATTATCAAGGTAAATCTGATCCCAGAAGTGAAAGATCTAGCAGAATTAGTTTATGCATGGGGTTTTTTCATGTTATCAGGCAAACATGATATATGTTAATAGGGCTCAAACAGGTTTGATCACAAACCTCAAACATAAACACTGCAAAAGCTATTCCATTCAAAATCAGATAAAAATTCCTCATTTTTACTTTACCCTTATATATTTTGGTTTTCTGAATGTGTGTAGAGAGTTTTTATATGATAAAAGTGTGGCTATACAGTCAGATAATTCAATAATTTAATTTTTAATTTACAAACAAGGGCAAAAAAATATTATCCCTTACATGGAAACACATAAATGGATTTGTATAAAAAATTCTCAAAACATTCAGGTAGAATCTGGACTTAAATATCTTTTTTTATCTTTAATCCTTATAACTATGATCTGTTAAAATACAAACAAATATAACTACATTTATGAGAATAACACGTGCAAACATGCATGCTCACAGCCAGAAATTAACATTATAGGAAAATTTGCTGGCTTCATTTGGTTTGTGGTTTCTCTGCTCTATGTTATAAATGGGAAAGTCTGAGCCAAATCATTCTTAGCCATAACCAACATTACATAATAAAAATGTCAGATGTAGGAAACAAACTTTTCCTGAACAAAATATCTGTGGTAGGAATATGGAAAGGACTTAAGAGGTGCAGTAAATATACCTGTCTGACAGTTGCCAGCTCAGTTCTTCAGCATGATTTGCACGAGAGCAGCAGACAAAAACTGATAATGTGCAACTTGTACCAGCCCTGAGAACTCTTTCCCATAGCATGGCTGGTGCTAATCTTGGGTCTTTGGAGTTACATCCCAGACTGACACGACCTATTGAGCATAAACTCTGAAAGGATGAGCTGTAGACATGTAATGACTGAAATGAAGAGGTTGCTAATTTTAATCAAGTGCCCTGGGAAGATGCTCTTGTAGAAGGATTCTAATGTGTCTGGGGAAGTTGGGAGACATGGAAATTTGTTTTCTGCTTACCTAAGGACAGAAGACTTGCTAAAGTTGTTAATGGAGTACTATGTTTATGAAATCTTTGCCATTTCTTCTATTATTTTCAATCTTCATCTGCCCAAAGAGCTAAAAAAAGTTAAAGAGTATAGAGTTAATAATATTGCACCATATATATATTTTTTTTTCAAAGGCTGTGAGTAGTAAAAGATGGCATAACCTTCCCTGGGGCCTTTCTCTGTTTATAAAAAGGACAAATGGTAAAGACATATATCAAAGCATTGTGCTTTTGGAACTATCCAGGTCAGTCTCAAAGTTCTGAGATGCACAAAATAACAGAAATATTATACATTGTTTTGTAGTTTCATAATATGCAATAATAGTATAATAATATAAATTGTTATTTATAATTGTGTAATTTATAATTGTATAATAATATACATTGATCTGTAGTTTCTATAGCAATACAAATCCTTAAAATATCTTATGAAATCTTCAAAGGTTTTGTTGAACAGGATATATAAGATATTACTATTCTTTCACACAGGAATTATCAGTGATATATTTTTTCACTCTGCAGGGTGTTTATTTGCTGGTGTTAAAAAATTAGAGAAAATTTGTTCAGAATATTTTTGAAGCAACACCTAAGGCATATTAGAGATTAAATAGTGTATTGCTATAGATTTATATTGAAGTCACATAAACCATTTGCTCAAATTTGAACATGAAACTGCATTTTATATCTTGGAACATAAAAGATGATTGGAATAATTAATATGAATTCCCATTTTTCTATATATATTTTTCTCAAAATGCAAAATAATTCATTCCTTGCTAATGCCATTTCCCCCCATACTTTTCAAAATAGAAGGTGCCTTTGAATATACCAGGAAATACACATCACCTTTTACACATCATAGAGAAGACTGGTTGTGGAGATGACCTTTACCTTGATTTATATCCTGTTGATTAGATGTAAACATGAGTGTTACAGTAGATGGAGGACTATTAAATAACATGCACATCCTGTTCAGTCTTGAGGTAATTGGAAAAAAGCAGGTCTTTAGCAGAATGACAAATGTATTATAAAAGAATTGTCATGAAATAAATCCAGAACAATTTCACAAGTATGGCTGGAAACATTCTCTCTCACTGCTGAGAAGTCAGAGATTCTTGCTAAAAAACTTTACACTGCATATCTTTGTTGAATACACCTCTTTTTCCTTCATGGTGGACATGTAGAAACTCTTAATTTGCAGCAGCTATACCAAACCTCATCGAAGTCAGCCAAGAGCTTAGCCATTAAATTCAATGGAGGTTGGACTTGGTCTGTAATTTTAAGTAGTTCAGTGTTGATGTCTCTACTTTTGCTCTGTTGGTGTTCTTCATAATTTTAAGCAGAGTAATGCACATTTTGTATTGAATGAAGTAATGTTTGTTCTTTTCTCTGGGACAGTGGTAACTGGCAGTCTTGTCCATCTCACCCTGGAGACACTGCTCTATAATATTCCCTTTTTAATGACCTTCAGAAGTGTTAGTAAGATGTACTTTGGGACTGAGGTACAGAGTAAGTGGAAATTCAAAGTGGGTATACCTCTATGCTAAAAGTACTAGTGATGGGAGAATAAGGCAAGAACTAGCTAGCACTGAATGCTGAAGACATTTTTAAGTACATAATGAGGCAGACAAACTATTGACTGTGAAAAGAAAAGCTGAGACTCTTGGAGGTGAGAAAGAATGTTAAAAACTTACCTGTGAACACTGGTCATTGTGGTGTGGTGGTAATGGAGTTTTTAAATAGAGAGATTGAAGGCAGTTCTTTCTTTTAAAGAAAAGTGGTTTCTAGCAGTAACAAGTTCACAGCTCTCCTTGAAGTAGATCTTACTTGCTGACTTCAAAGTAAAAATAAATTGTCATTGGTGTCAGTGATAAACTCAATTAGAGCAGTAGCTTTGATTTCTTGTGAGAATGCTCCTTACAAAATAGTGCTTTTAACTGTAGCAGAGTTATAAGCAGTGGCCTTCTGTCAATTACTGAGTCGTAGCAGCTGGGTTAAAATGAACCAGTTTTGAAATTTGGATCACTGTTCTGATATATGTCAGTAGCAAAGAAATGGAAAAGAGAGAGTTTCAAACATGATCTCTAAAATGTACCATGTATTCAATGAAACCCTTTTACTGTGTCTCACCCAGCAAGTAACAAGAGACACTATAAACAAGAAGTGAGAAGCAAGGAGTGCTGACTCAATTACTATTCTGTTAGAAAAGCCTCTTCCAGAGTATGAAATACCTCACTTCATGGTCACCCCAGTCAGTTATTCTTTATGCCAGTCATAGTCCTAGCTATGTCTGCCCTGCTTCTTTGTTATATTTAGTCAGATAAATATTATTTTACTGAGATCTAAAATTAAAATCCAACCAAAAGAAGAAAAGCTGGCACTTCTTTTTATTTGTTTGTTTGTTTGTTTGTTTGTTTTTAATACAGTCGTGTGCCCTGAAGTCAAAAAAGTGGCAAAGTGCCAATTAATTACTACCTTGCTACTGTTAGCTACAGAGAAGAGTAGATGTATAGAACTACCTGATGCTCAGGATTCAGCAACTAGTGGAAATAGTTGCTTTTGCTATTCTCATTAGCACCTGAAAGAGACTGGCTTGACAACCAGAGAAAAATAAATTTGAGTTAAAGCCATTTTAAATGACATTTTCTCCACAGCTATAGTAGTACAAAATAGTGAATGCTCTCTAACTAGACAGATGGTGAGAATAAATTCTCCAATTCATTTCTGAATGGAGTTAAGAAGACAGTGAAATCCTGAACAATGCACAAAAAAAGAACTTACACTGGATGGTATTCACAGATGGATGGAGCATTGCTGCCAGTAGAATAAGGAATGACATTTTATCAGGTAAAGGCAACAATATCATTGCTCCTCCATCCCACCTCATTGGTCTCAGAAAAGCAGACTTCCCTCTATCTCCAGGGAAAACTATAAAGCATTCACATTCTCAAATTCTGGGATATTACTTGTATAAAAATTACAGGACAGCTCTGGCCCAATGTGAGCTATGTTAAGAGCTTTCTTGTGCCCAAAAACGAGGAAGAAGACAAAGAGGTAGAAGAAAGCAGAGAAAGATTATTTTTTACTTCAGTCTGAGAATTTATGATGCTTAGGGCATAAAATTGCCCTAAGGTAAACAATTCCCTTAGTTTGGGAAAAAGAAGCTTAAACATTGGCTAACCAAATTCCAGATTGTTAACAACCCTCACAGAGAGACTCTGGTTTTGAGGTAATAATGTGTGTTCATTCACATTAACTGAGATTTGGAATGGTTTACATTTCTCATCAAAATCTTAGACAGGAAACTCCCAGTAACATCTGCTGGAGAAATAGCTATTCCTATTAATGTAACATTCTCAGTAAATGAAGAGAAGTATGTGCCTATGAAAATCATCAAGGGAAAACCCATTCTTCTCAACATCAGTTCTTCTATGGCATGTAAAATAGACTCAGGGATTGATTTCCATTTAAGATACTCTCCATTGAGAATAACTGGAATTGTTAGTGCAGGTGTGGTGAAAGGGAACCTTTAGCAGGTGAAGAAAAACAGGACAAAAAGATAGCACTGACAACAGGGAAGATGAAAGGGTAAAAGAAACAAACAGAGAGAGTGGGTGAGGAAAATGATGGGAAAAGTTAAGTGCTCATTATGGGTACAAGTGTCTGAGAGATCTGTCGGGAAAGGACAGAGCTGAGGACTCAGGAACAAGAAGGAAATTAATTTGTGCAAGAGTAAAAAATTACTTAATGTCTTGGATAGAAATGAGAAATGAAATAAAATATATTAATACTGTTGTGGTTTCACAATGGATAGCTATAAGATATATCTTACAAAATAGATGGCATTTATACATTAAAAAAAAAGAGCTGGGGTGTGTTTGCATAGAGAGAGAGATGGCATAATGCATGGCCCTAGCCATGCAATGGGAGTGTCAGTTAATAGACACTCAAAATACCAATGTGTTTTATAGCCCAGAGTGCCTTTTAAGTTCAGAGTCTCTTTTCACTGGAGTTCCATGAATAACTGCCAAGGTTATTTGTCAAATAAAGGTGAGGTGAGTATTCACAGTGCATCTACTAGGCTTTTTCTTTAAAAAAGAACACAAACAAGCAGATAAGAAAAATGAACAAGAGACAAGATGCTGTTAAAAGTTCTGTTTTGTTCTTTTAGAACTAAACTGTAGTTTCTTCAATAAAGAAAATTATATTCCAATGCATATTTTTTCTCTGCTTTTTGGCTAAGAGCAAGCTATTAGTTTGATATCTGTTCTGTTCCCCTGTCAGTAGAAAGCATGCTATTTTTGAAGGCAGATGGACTTAACAATCTAATAAGATTTTCTGGTTATTAGCTAAAATAATTGTCACAAATAAATACTTCTATAAACCTACAACCATTTCACATAATGAAACATAATGGCCTTAGGTTTAAAGTTAGAAATATGAAGTCATTGACTGAGGTGAAATTTCTACTAGGTTCCTTGTGGAGTTTTGTTGATCTACCTCAGATTCACCCCTTTGCTGCTGCTTTCAGGAAAGTAAGTAATGTGCTGATCTCATGACTATAATTGCCTTATTTGAGAGATTGCTTACAAGATTCTTATCTCTATGATCTAAATCTAAAAATTATTTGTGGGATTTTTCTGATGTCAATATGAGTGCATGCTCTTCATTTATTTCTTAGAACACCCCTTTACACTAGTTGGTTTATCTCAGTGGGGATTAGCCAGTTGAAATACATTAAAAAAATAAGAATTAGTTTTGTTTTCATTAAAAAAAACCACGAAACACCATATTCCAGGGAACTAGATGTTCCAGATGATCTAGAACTTCTTAATTCAGACCTGGTTGTTAGTGTTCATAAGCTGTCACCCCTCAGCAATCTACCTGAGTCTGATAGTTGTATACATATATATGTATATGTGTGGGTATATGTGTAGATATATATATATATATATATATATATATATATATATTTTTATACACACACACTCCAGCTGCTGACCTTAGCCACTCAATCAGCCCAGTAGCTGGCCTCAGCTCCCTGGTCTTCCAGTTGTTTGCATCTGCCCATTTGAATGCCCTGAGCTTTGCAGCTTCACTCCTGTGGTTGGCACTCTACACACACATGCAGAGTCAGGTGTTTCCCAAAAATTGTCCCAGTTCTGTGGGAGTAGAAGGAAGGGAGTTTCTTTTCCATTAGGATAGGGCCAAATTAACGATTTTTTATATAGCTAGACAGACATAAGAAGTTGACAAGCCCCAGGATTTACTGTGAATAATTCCTTTGCACTGTGAAATATACCAGAATGTGTACTTTCCCACTTTCCCAGAAATGAAATCCTGACAGTGTGTTGAAAAAGATTTCTTCCAGGTTCTAACATGGAGCCATATCTTGCTAAAGGGCTGTGAAGCTGTGTATTCTGAAAAGCTGAAAAAAGATTTTACACATGACCCTATTATTTAAGTATCAGCATCTGACATTCAACAGAATGTTTTATAGGTCCTTCTCTAAACTGGACGCACCAACTATATTTCCTATTATTTTACTGGTAAATTGATCACATTTTAAGATGTGCTTGCATGTCTGTTGTTTGCTAGTCTGGATCTTTCACGCTGTGAAATAAACTCATCTTGAATTTACGTAGTGTCTCACAGAAAAATGTGAAGTGAATGCTAGTGAGAAAGCAATAAACTGAAAGTGGCAACTTGATTTTAGTAGCATGTTGTGCATTGGGATGTTTTATATGCCATCAGTATACATGCCTACATATTCTTTGTCTCCCCATAAAATGGATTTTACCCCAGAAAATAGGATTATTGCAGCATATAATTGCTAAGATGGACATAGCTTGTTTAGCTATAAACTGTCTTCTTACATAATTTCAGGAACAAAATGCTGAAATAGTGTATACTCAGCAGGCTCATCTTATGTTTTCCTTCAACAAATAGTTTACAAACTGCTAACATTTCAAAGCTCTTTTTCTTTCTTTCTATATAAAGCAATTTTAGAGAATCTGCTATAGGTTGAGACTAAAGAATGACAAATAAGAAAAAAAGGCCTCTTGAATTAAATGGATATTGCCACATTTAATTCAGACTAAAGTGGCAGGATTTCTTCAGTGTAGATTGCAGTCATTAATGCTCCCGTGTTGACACAAATTTTGCTTCAACTATCTGTGAAGCTGATTTAATAGAAATAATGTAAAAAACAGAAACTCAAGTTATAGTATATGTCTCCTCTTGACTCATTTTGCTACAATAACATGTCATGTTGCAGCTGGATATTGAAGCTTCGTATCTTTTTACTGGCAGAGTTTTGCAAAATTTGACTAGTTTTAACATGTAATTAATAAAAAAAATGCCTTTGTTTTCATGTTTTTCCATGGAGACACTGAATTTATCTAGCTTTCACAAAAATGGGATACTGATGTCATCAACCTGTAGGCTATTTTAGTTTACTACACCTTAAATAATTGTATTGTTCTTTGCCTTTGAAAATTTGCAAAAGCAAGGTTGAATTATGAGTGAGTATGATTACCATATACTAGGGTTTCATATAATTCTTTATAGCTTTTAAATCAATTGGATTAACTATAATAAATGAGTTAGTTGTGTCTTATCCTTTTCTGCCTCCCTTCTGTGTTTCCTTTTTCTATCTCCTTCTCTATTGTCTCCTTGTCCATTTTACTGACCCTCTATACTTTCTCTAGTCCTCACTCTCCTTTATTCCCCTCTTCTATTTTTATTCCTGAGTTTTGATTATTTCTCATCATTCCCTGTTTAAATTTTTTCTTTTCCCTCTGTCTGTATTTCTAGCCTTGCTTTTGATTATAATTATTAAAGTATGAGTGATTTTCTTTCAAAGAAATCCATTTGGATTTAAGTTATCTATATAGCACTGCTTCTTCCTTTCATTTTCCAATTGCTTTTTAATGCAACAAGAACATGTGGCTAGGGATGGAATTTACCCAAGGTTTTGGACCCCATTTTTGTGTGAGTTAGCTGTGCATATAATATCTACTGTTCACATGGCTGCTTATATAGTAAAAATTGTGTTGTTCTGTAGGAAAGAATAAAAAAAAATTACAGAGATTGATTATTTTATGGTTCTGTATGTGTATACATCTTTGTGTGACAGAAATGGATGACTCTAGCAATTTCCTTTATAAGATCTGATATTCAGTTTCTTCTGTTTTTCCTGAATTTTTATCTATTTAGACTGACTTTTGCCATGTTGGACATCACAAGTAACACTTCCCCTTGCCAGAATGACTGACTACACCATAAACTGCTATTTAAATTAACTAAATCCATTTTAAATTGCAGAAGATTAGTTTCACAAGTTTTATGTGTTGCTGGGAAGAAATTAATAGACTCATAGAATGGTTTTTGGTTGGGAGAGACCCTAAAGATCATCTAGTTCCAACCTCCCTGATGTGAGCAGGGAACATTTCACTACATCAGGTTACTCAGAGCCCCATCCTACCTGGTCTTTAAGATCTCCAGGGGATGGGGAGCCCACAACCTCTCTGGACAACCTGTTCCAGTGCCTCACTACCCTCACAGTACAGAATTTTTTCCTAATATCTGATCTAAACCTACCTTCCTTCAGCTTAAGACCATTCTTCCTTGTCCTACAGCTCCATGTCCTTGTGAAAAGTCTCTCTTCAGCCTTCCCTTAAGTCCCTTCAGGTATTAGAAGGCTGCTGCAATTGAAGTAAATTTTTTTTTACTTCACCCTAGAGAAGAAATTCTTCAACAGTCAAGTAAAAAATGCTTAAACTAGCTAGAAGGTGAATATGAAGGTGAATATAAAGGTTAACCAGATACTGCAGATTTGATTAGCCTTTGACAATGACATCTGCCTACAAAGTACATGTCTTGCTATTATGTATTAAGGAGTAAATTGCTCCATCCAATATAAAATCAGATTTAATTAGTGGAGCTAGCATACAGACCAGGGATCTAGGAATAATCCCTTGGCATGTTTTGATGTAAGTAAGGTGTAAGATCAGTTAGCAAGCTGATATTTGCAGACTCTTATCTTTTGTCTTTTGTTTCTCCCTGGTGGGATACAGTAGATTCCTGCCTTAATGCCAGTGGTGCCTAGCCCTGGCAAAGAGATGTGGTCCCTCTGCCTTGGAATCTGTACATTGTAAATTTACTCTGGAGCTACTACAGGTAAAGCTGAAATTACTACAGGGAGGCTGAAATGACTTCAAGTTCACCTGTGTTATAGAGATTGGTAGTGAGTGGTAGTGAAATCATGCCCAAGACCGTTTTCTCCCAGGAAATGTTTTTCACAGAGTGTAACTGATCCACTCATTTGCCTGTGTGATTTTCAGCCTTTAACAGAGACAATAGTTTTGGGCAACTGATATTGTCCTCACGTAGCTTTTCTATTTTCTTATTTTTGCTGTCTTAGTAGAATTTCTTCATTAACCTTTTTCTTAACAGATAGGAAACTGGCAGTACAGTCTCAATAACATTTGTTTCAGTCTTACATTATTGTGAGATCTGGCTACATGTACCTTTTAAAGACTGCAGAGGTATTGGAAATAGCTTTCAGTAAACTAGATCGCTTTGATAAGCAAATAGCAAGCCAACTCATTAGAAGAAAGCCACTCATAGAAGCAGAAAGCTCTAACTGCCCTTGCAGAATAAATACTGCAGCATAGCATAGCATTCACATTGTTTCCAGTACCTGACCTAGCTTGTTTTAAGTGAGGTCAAGTTGTTCCAACATTACACTGCAATATAGAGTGGGAACATATGTCTTTATCTATATCAACATATAACACAGATTTTGCTGGCTGGACATTGTTTTTCGAGGTGAATATCTCACTGAACTTTCTAATCCTTTTAGCTGTTGAATTGCTCTTTTTCCATCTCTGCAGTTTAAACTGTTTCACAGAGAATGTTGTTGACTCTCAGCAAACTTTGTAGGCAACCTATCTGTTGCATTATTTAATCTAGCTTTGGTGGTAGTTCTTCTGTTGATAGGTTTTGACACACTCCACATTACAACATTCTTTGTCTAGGCTTTCATTTCAAAAATAAATCTACACATAGGTTTTAGCCATGTTGGAGCGTATGACTTGTTTAAAGCTTTTTCTCTCCCACTTAATCATCAATGCTTATCTGACCTTCCTCTTTTTATTCTATCTTGTAGTCCAATTTTTTTATCAACCCTGCAGTCTCTGGAAGCCCTATATTTCCATCTTTTCTTTAATAGGCTCCATTTTTTTCTCTTTGGCACTGTCTATGTGATGTCTACAGCATCACCACATATTTTTTTAGAAATGTATCCAAATATGTAATGGTACCTAAATTTCATGAAACACCTTTGCAACTGCTGTAAAAGAAGTTGCAAAACTCTTTCTGTGTCATTAAGTGTCTATGTAATATTTCCAGTAACCAAAACCTAATATAACCCCAGCATGTTCAATCCTCACAGCTTTTAGTTCATAGAATGACCTTCCTGCTCTTCAGGGAGAAATCAGTCTCCTTTATCATTTGGAGATGAAAAAAAGCAAACCAAAAACCAAGCTGCAATGCAACTGATATTTATCATTGTAACAAGGAGATATTCTATTAGCTAGAAGGTTTTTCATAACATTTATGTCAGGGCAATTTATATTTATTTGGCAGGTTGATGTTTGGAGGGCTGTCATAGAACTTACATGGTCTGGCTAAGAAGTCAGTGGCTCAAGGAGCTTCCATTCTTAGACTGTAGAAGGGGCAAGACTGAAGCAAGTAAATTAGCTTCAGCACTACAGGGTCACCAAGATGCAGCACAAGGACAAAGTTGCCTTTGAACAGAGACCTGCAAAAAATACACTGGACCTAGCTGTTCCCTATAAATCAAAGGACCTTACAAACTTGGGGTAAGAGAACTAGCAGAGCATATGGTGTGTTTATTCTCATCTTGTTCATACATAGATTCGTGTGTTAGTATTTCTTAGGTAAAAAAAAACAAACTTGAGCTCTAAAGCAGACAGGAACAGGCAGCAGGTCTGGCAGTTGCCTGCTCTTCTGGCCAATTCTCTGTCTGGAGGAGGAATTTTCATTGCTGGGCAAAGCCTGAACATGCACTGCAAGAGTTGATCCCTGGAAATGCAGGTGCAGTGGACAATGGGAGAAGAAGGTACCCTCGAGCAGAGGAGGAACCTGGCCTGACCTTGTAGCTAGTTATCTTGGGAGTGCACAGCAGCCTTTTCAGATTTTATTGTTGCTTGGGAGAACTCTGAAATTTCTTGTACTAGAAAAAAAGGCTGGAGGAAAGAGTTTTTTCTGCAGAACCTTGGTGGGTAGAAGAGTAATTCTGTGTTTTAGCTTGTCTCACCTAGTAGATGGATATTTTCCTTCTGTAAGATTAGCCACTTTTGTTTGCTGCAGTCTAGTTTTAACATTGAAAGCTTGAGAGACAGGCCTCTAGTAATGACTGTAAAATGCTTAAAAGAAAGTTTTTCACATATAATATGGGATAAATACACATGTACAGAATACATTTAACTATGATTTTTACTGTTTTGTAGATAGAATCTAGAAATTCAGAAAGCTGAAGAGCACAAGTTAAAGTAAATAAAAATATTAATATTTCCCAGTTTTAAAGTAATTTCTCATGTTTCAGAGACATCTTGTATTGTTAGATTGAACTACTCATTTTACTTCCATTACCAAAAAGTTATTAAATATTCATTATAGATGTGCAGGAAAGAAATAATTTTGAATAAACTAACTACTGAAGCACATTATAGAACGAGGAAAAGGCAAAGGACATCTAAAACAGGGAAGGTCGTCTAGTGGCTTATGCATTAGACCACATGGAAAGGAGATGTCTTTGGCCTAGAATATATTCAGTCCAGAGGACAAGCAGAAACCCTCCTAGATAGAGAAATTACTGAAAAGTAGACAAGGGCACATATGTGATGTAGAGTGAGGCCAAACCCTTCACAGTTTGTTGAGCTGGGTACAATGCCTCATGTATGTACCTGTTTAAATCTAGAAATAAAAATAACGCCTTAGCCTGGATAAAATACCATATCTCACTGAAAAAACAGATAAAGACCTTGCAACTACTCATAATTCTGACTAGTCACCAACACATGAATGGATCAATATTTGAAGATAAGTGAAGTAAGTTAAAGATTTTAATAGTAGCCTGTAAATATTTTAAAGTGTTATAGATTATCTCAGATAAATGTTCTACATGATTAAAACATTAAAGTAATATTGCATTTTCCATGTATTTTTGTACTCTTGCATTTTGACAACTAGATTTTTTCAAGTTTTAGTTTTGACAGTTGCTTTTTAAATGCATCTTCATATGGATATTTAGGGTTTCCTAATGTTATGAATAATCATTAAAAAAACCTAAACAACTAATATGAGGATTTAGTTCTAACAGAGATGAAGTGTGAGTCTGTTAAAAAATTCATTCTACTTGAATGCACTGGCCATCAACTGTGTGACATCAAATGACCCTTCCTGGTTGGAAATTCAAAACAGGTAACAACCACAGTGAATTTTCAAGTCTGTAAACCTATTCATTTTGATCCATAGTTCAGAGAAGTTCTGAGAGAGGGAGATCCTAGAAATTGAAATAAGAAGTAGGGCCTAGATAAAATGACTGAATGAAATTGTTTTTTCTTCCTGAAAACATGATGGGATTGAGGTTTTGTTTAGGTTTTTTGTTGTTATACTGTGTTAGAAAATTGATTTGATTTTGTACTAAACTTTTCATCCACAGAGCAGGAAATATTTTTCACCTAATGTTGACTCTTGCCAAGGATCCTTAACGAGCTGAACCTGAAGAGCATTTCTGGTGGCTGTCCCCTGGAAGCAATGTAAATGTAGACTGATTAGGGCTGCTGTTTTTCAGAAGTTCGCACCCTATTTGAAGTCTAAGTGCCTGAAATGGGTTCTCGAGGAGGTGCCTCTTTCAGCTGAGCAGCTGCATTCAGGAGTTGGGTCTGTGTATTGGGTTCCTGTGGCCAGGTTTTGGTAGTGGGTTGGTACAGGACTGCCTTCTGTGAGAAGCTGCCACAAGTTTCCTCCATGTCCAGCAGAACCAATCCCAGCTGGCCCCAAAACCAACAGGACACAGGCCAAGGCTGGGCCAATCAGAAATGATGGCAGGATAACATATTTAAGAAGAGAAATAAAAGTTGTTGTGCAGATGTAACTGTGGCAAAAGAAGAGAGAGGTGAGAACATGTGGAACAGCTCTGCAGACTCCAAGGTGAGTGCAGGAGGGGCAGGAGATGCTGCAGGTGCCAGAGCTGAGATTCCCCTGCAGCCCCTGGGGTGCAGCCCCTGGAGAGGCAGCTGTGCCCCTGCAGCCCAGGGAGGGACATGGGGGTGCAGAGATCCACCTGCAGCCTTGGGGGATACCCACACTGGAGCAGTGGATGCCCAAAGGAGGCTGTGACCCCATGGAGGCCTGTGGGGAGCAGGCTCCTGGCAGGAGCTGTGGAGAGAGGAGCCCATGCTGGAGCAGGACTCCTGTTAGGGTTGTGACCCCGTGAGGTGCTGACACTGGAGCAGCCTGTCCCTGAAGGACTGCACCCCATGGAGGGGTGACCCCACTCTGCAGCAGTTTGTGGAGAACTGTCTCTTGTGGGATGGACTCACACTGGAGAAGTCCATGCAGGACTGCCTCCCATGGGAGGCACCCCACAGTGGAGCAGGGGAAGGACTCCTCTCCCTGAGCAGCAGCAGAAACCACTTGTGATGAACTGACCATAATCCCCATTCCCTGTCTCTCTCCACTGCTGTGGGGGATGAGCTGGGAAGAAGGGAGAGGTAGGGGTAAGGTGTTCTTAAAGTCTTATTTTATTTCTCATTATTCTGCTCTGGTTTGTTAGTAATAAATTCAATTAATATCACTAACTCTAGTCTGTTTTGCCCATGATGGGATTTGATGAGTGATCTCCCTCTGTCCTTACCTCCACTCATGAAATCTTTGTTATATTTTCTCTCCCCTGTCCAGCTGCAGGGGGCAGGGGAGAGGAATAGAGCAGCTTTGGTGGGTGTCTGGAATGTAGCCAGGGTCATCCCACTGCAGTCTGCCAGCAGTTTCCAATATTCCAGTATAGTCTCCTCAGGAGCAATCTGCTTTCTGCCTTCATGTTCTCACACAATCCAACCGAAGAAAATTTATCTTCAAACCAGACACTGTGTATTTACAGCAGCATGATGGTTTGCCTGAGCTTTGGTTGGGAAACTGATATCTGAATTCTCTGCATTTCCTGGACTTTCAGAGCCTTCCTACATGATAGGATCTTCATTTTCCATTTTGACTGTTGGTTTTCCTTGTACCTGAAATTCTTATTTCAGGTCATCTCACTTGAATACTTTCAATCCAACTATTCATGCTATAATATATTCATGGAAGGACAAATCTAGCTCCCCAGGGTTGAGGATTTGAAAAGTCTTGCTAGACTTTGCATCATATCAGGCACAAGAGTAGAAGGCACAATTTGTACACCTGAACATGGCCACTAAGTAATCCACACTTTCTTTTGCCTTTTTATCACTCAACTGAAAGAAAATGAAAGTGCCAATGACTTCTGTTCTTATCTTCCATGTGATATAATAGCTGTTAAAAGAAACTGTCATTACATTCAGTATTTTTGTCGTTTTGACTACCAGTTCTTCTTTGCAAAGGAGTAATTACCTCATTAGTTTAATTTCCATTGTTTTTTCTTGAACTTATTATACAAATAATTTCTAACTAATAGTTTTATTCCTTCCAGGGACAATTTAGGGTTTTGCCTGAAAGTTTGGAAGGCTACAGTCTACTATCTTGTATAAGAACAGCTATTAACTGCAAAGATTACAGGTCTGATATCTGACCACTTTAATTGTCACTGTAATTGATTTTACCTTTGTCTTGGCATTGTGATTGCTTTGCAATTTGTTGATGATTAATAGCTGTCCCCTGGATACCCTGCTTGTCTAGGCCTAAGACATTAACCAGGCTTACTTTGACTCTGACTTGTCCTAAACAATGTCAAAACCAATTTTGTTCAAATTTAACATACAGGGAAAAAGGAGACCCAGTACATTCATGTCATCCTCAGCCTCTCAGCTCAGCAGATGGAGAGCTACAATTGGCTTTGCAGAATGTCTGTTTTCTTTTTTAAAGAGATGCATGATGACTTTCCCTGCTTCTAGGTTGGCCTACATCATTTACCTTGCAATTACCTTTGCCATGGAATTAAAAAAAACCTTATATGCACAAGCCACAGGCAAAAATTTGTGGCCTTATATATTTACCTAATATTCCTTTTCTTGACTAAAGTTGAGATGTTAAAGCTGACCTAAGTCTAATTCTGCTGAGTGTAATTTAAACTGAGATTTATCTGAGATTATGGTTTTGTTTGGGTTTCTTTGTTTGGCTTGGTTTTTTGTTTGTTTCTTTTGATTTTTTTGTTTTGTTGTGGTCTATTTTGCTTCTGTGTTTTTTGTTTGTTTTTTGGTTCTTTTTGTTTGATTTGTTGGTTTGTTTTAACTGCAAGTGAAAAGATGAGCTTGTGTTTACAAAGCAATGATGCTGCAGCAGATGAATGTACTCTGTTATCAGATTCTGGGATTCAGATTGATATCTCTGTCTCAGGGACCTAAATGTAAGGTTTGTGGAGTTCTGAAGGGGGTGCTGTCTCTTTTTTTCTTTCCATGTCACTGAAACCGCCTATAATTTCTTTTGTGCTAGGAAAAATTTCATGTTTCTTCCCGAGTGTCCCAGCTTTAAACTTTTCTTTCTTCCACTTCTTTTTTCCACGTAGAAATTGAGAAAAATGTAATATCAATATTCCTTGATGCTTGTCCTATTTCCCATCATAAATCTGAAACTTAGTTGATCAACTTAATCAACTTATCAGTTGATGATCTTCAATGGTAATTTTTCAGCTGTGGCCATCAAAGAAGTGGCTGGCTCCCAAAATGGACCATAATTCTGGAATAATTACTGAAATATCCTCTCAAGCCAATCAGGACATCAGTTTGCTATGACAGAAAGGGAAGAGATGCCAACCTTCTTTTGAAGGGATTCTAAGATTTCCCCACATTGACATGTAGTTGGATTTATCACTTTCCAACTTGATTTGTTGAGTTCCTTCTCATCTCCGTCTCTTGTCTCTGAACATGCACTAATGTAGGCAACTGAACATGTTTTCACCAATTGTTTTGTTACCTTGGCATCAAAACACACAGTGAAGCCTTGAAGATAAAACCCCAGGAGAGAGCCAAGGATTGCAAAATCAAGAAATTACAGAAAAAACACAACCAAATTCTTCTTATCCTTTTAAATCTATTGGTTTTATTTATACCAATAGAGACTCAAATGTAATGTCTAAAGCACCAACTAAATGCAAACCAGAACATAGATGGATTATTATTTCTAAATAATAGAAATTTTGGAGAAATGAAACAATTCTATTACACAAATATTTGCATTCAATATAAATAAATGTTGAGAGTTCAGCTATGGGAACTCTAAGAATAAGCCAAATCACCAAAGCTGCTGAAACTTTGCTGCTATTTCTCAAATGTACAGCTTCTTCCAAGTGTAAAGTCTTTCCCTAACAGCCTGTATCAAAACTGGAGATGCAGTTGGTAAACACAGACGTGCTCAGGCTGATGTGAAGTTTTGGTCATACCCAGGAGTCTGTCTGCAGCAGAGAGCAGGTGCCACTGGGCTGCCTTTTTGGGAATTGTGTCCCACACCTCTGGGGTTTTTTTTCCCTACCTTAGAGATTGCCTGTTCTCTGGACACTTTCACAGCTCTGTACCTTCCTCCAGCACAGAAAATCACTCGGGCTTTCCATGGCTTTCCATTGCCATTTGAGCATCCTGCTTCTGTAATTGGTGAGGCAGGGAGCAGAAGAATTGTGTTTTTAATCAAATATGGCCAGGCAAATGTGAAAAGCATAGATAGGTAATTGGACCTATTTCTGTGTTGATAATTTCAAAACACACAGGAGCAACTCCAACAAAATAATTGAGAAAAGCTAGTATGAAACAACTGAAAATGGTGAATCATGGTATTCAGTGATTTTAAGAAATAGTTGAAAAGGAGAGAATCAAATTTCCCCTTATGAAATAAGAAAATCAATGCACTCTATAAAACCTGGAATTTTCTTTTAAACCTGCATTTTAATGATGTTGAAATTTTTAATGCCAAATGTCATATGTGTAAAAGTGGTAAATTTCAAGACTGTATTAAAAACTTAGGGGACATTTACTTTGGAAATGATGTATGATATGACCTTCAACTCTTCATAATTTAA
This sequence comes from Luscinia megarhynchos, assembly GCA_034336665.1. Lineage (NCBI taxonomy): Eukaryota > Metazoa > Chordata > Aves > Passeriformes > Muscicapidae > Luscinia > Luscinia megarhynchos. The sequence goes on from CM067565.1 coordinate 25,512,392, forward strand.
TAAGAATGCAAGGCTAACTAATTAGACTTCAAAATGACAGATAAGTGCTAATTATAATACCTTTTGAAGAGACAATAGAAGGTTTTAAAAATAAATGTTTTAGACAGGTGGCAGGATTTTGCTACTACTAGCAGAAATAAAGACAATGTTTGCTAAAAAAGGGTATTTTTCTTTTGGTCCCGCCAGAAATGATCCTCAAGATTTCTTTCTTTCAAAAGTAGAAGCAGCTCAGTCTGAGTCCAAGACTCAGTTCCAAGAGATATTACAATGAGAAAGAAATTCGTCATTATTTCTCATTTCCCAGTTAAAATCTTGCTGAAAACTCTGGGTTTATATTGCTGTTAAACTTAATAGAGTTTTATTCCAAATATGAGGCATCTGATTTTTCAAAGTAATTTATTTTTCAGAACAAGATGTCCTTAAGAACAATTCAATTACTCTGCAGCTCATATTTCTGCAGATAAACTTACAAAGTGATCATTCAGCTATTCGCTGTGCTGAGTTTCTTCTTTTTTATCATATAACAAGAATTAAGTTCAAAAATGTATTTGTTAAGTTTGGATAAATGTGCTTTTGGATTAAACTAAGCAAAAACATAAACTCAAAAAGAGCCGCTATCAAAAAAGCCACACCAAAACTAAAACCAAACAACCCCATTAAAACCTCTTACATTTATGGAGGCACATCAAGCAAGGAGAAAACTAATGAAAGATATGACATAATATTCTGCAATTCTACCCTTTTGTAAAATAGTCTATTTTAGTATTGGTTTTGCATGGCAGGTTTTGGTATTGGGAGATGCAGGGGTGGCTTCACTGAGAAGCTGCCAGAAGCTTTCTCCATGCCTGACAGAGCCAATCCCAGGCAGCTCCAAGAGGGACCTGCTGCTGGCCAAGGCTGAGCCCATCAGAGACAGTGATGGGATAACACAGGAAAGGGGAAAAGCTACAGTGCATGAGTGATTGATACCAAAGGAGAGCAGGGTGAGAGCATGTGAGAGGAACAGCTCTGCAGAAACCAAGGTAAGGGAAGAAGATGGGAAGGACGTGCTCTGTGCGCTGCAGCTAAGATTCCTCTGCAGCTCATGGACATCCACAGGGATTCAGAGGTTCACCTGCAGCCTAGAGAGCCCCACACCAGAGCAGGTGGATGCCCAAAGAAAGCTGTGATCCCATGGCAGCAGGCTCCTGGAAGGACCTGTGCGTCCATGGAGAGAGGGGCCCTGCTGGAGCAGGTTTGCTGGCAGGACTTGTGACCCCACGGGGACCACAATGGAGCAGACTGATCCCAAAGGACTGCACACCATGGAAGGGACCACCCTTGGAGCACCTTGTGAAGAGCTGCAGTCTCTGAGAAGGATTCAGTGTTGGAGAAGTTTCTGAAGGACTGTCTCCTAGGGGAGATCCCACACTAGAATAAGTGAGGAGTGTGAGGAGTTCCCCTGAGAAGGAAGAAGTGCCAATGTGTGATGAGCTGACTGCAATGTCCATTCCCTGTCCCACTGGGCTACTTGGATAAGGCAGAGAATTTGAGAGGGAATTTCAGACCAAGAAGAAGGGACTTGGTGGTTTTTTTATTTTCTCATTACCCTACTCTGATTTGATTATTAATAAATTAAAGTATTTTTTCCCTTAATCAAACCTGTTTTGTTCATGACAATAACTGGTGAGGGATCTCACCCTGCCCTTATCTTGACCCATAAGCATTTTGTTATATTTTCTCTCTCCTTGTCCAGCTGAGGAGGGAAATGGCAGAACAGTTTTGGTGGGCATCTGGCATCCAGTCAGTGTCAAATTAACACAGCATTAAACAGCTCTTCTGAACTTTTTAGACTGATTTGCCAAGTGAACAAAATATTGTTCTTCTGTCTCAGTTCACCACTCTGAAATCCTGTGATGATCAATAGTGCTTGTCTAAGCTCTTTAAGAATAGAAAAAAAGGTTTGTCGAAGAGCAGAGACCAACAATTTTAGGGGTTTTTGTTGTTGTTTTCTAGAGGTTTTATTTGTTGTTGTTGCTTTTGAGTTCTTGGTTTGTTTGAAAGAGTGAATTCTATTTAACTTTTATTTCATCTTTCATTCTTTTAACAGGCAATTTTGGAATTTTCTTTCCTGTGCCTTGCTCTGTGAGGTTAGTGACCTCCGGGGCTTGAGGCACCACCTTCTTCGGGTTATGTCAAATGAGCAATGTAGCTAATAGTTGCTAAAATGTTATTTATTGCAGAAGCACATCAGTCTCAAAAGGCACAGAGTCACAGACATTAAAGTCCATGCTAAGTTTTGGTATAAAGTCCCAAACAGAAGTAGAAGCTGCTCTTGTCAAAGGTCCCAGGAAGCTGATGTTGCTGTGGCAGCTCCTGTCTTCTTCTTGAGTGTTGGCTGATGACGGTCAGCAAAAGCAAAAAGAAAAGCAATGTCAGGAAAAGCAGAAAAGCACTAACTCTCCCTAATACATACTATTATACAGGATCTTCCCAACAAGCCGAGACACAAACTCAGACCACCACTCCCTTAACCTATTAGAATTCTAGTTTCTTTGTACACCAGGTTACATGTAGACTATGCATACACCGTATCTTGTTCTATCTGAAAAATGTAAGCAATATTCTTACTATAGCTCTACTATGTCTAAGCACTGTCTGCAGCCATGGTCCTGGAGCCTCTACTGAAAACATCAGTATGTTTGCAACCTTCACTAGAACTAGCACTTCTACTTTGGTATCTAAACCTTTCACTTACTAAAAGCATTAGAGCTCATACTAAAACTTACTGACCTACTTATCCTAAAACTTAAGCTTGCACCTCTACCTTATGTGTGAGTGGCTTAACACACTTCAATCCATCCAAAGGCTTTAATTCAATCCCTGCACTCTAATTTCTCCCTGAAGAATTCAGAGACCCCCTGACTCACTGATTCCAACATTGCTCCACACAGGAATTTATCGGACTGGATTTTTTGGATAGATATTTGCTGCTCCACTACGTTTTTAGTTTTAGCATAACCTCCAATGCATACAAGAGGAGTGAAAGAAAATAAATCAGAATGGAGTTTGGGAATTGGCAAGTGGTGGGTTTTCTACCACTGACTAGACTGACAGCCTGAGAGGAATTTGTTATTTTGCTTTTTCTGAAATCTGTTATTTTGCTATAGTGCTGAAACTAGACAAAAAATGTATATACAGGAAATGTCTATACAGGAAAAGTAGAGTAAGATAATATGGTAATACTCCAGAGTGCACACAGGTTCCTCTATAAATTTTTATATATTCTATTGTAACATAAACCCACAAACCCATAACCCACTATTGTCAGATCTGATTTAGTTTTCTCTTGTAAACAAGATCAATTTGAAGAGATCAGCATAGGTTTCTGTACATGTTTTCAGAGTTCATGTTCCTATTGTATTTCTCTCCTACTGTGACCATGCAAACCTCTTTTCATCTACCTTCACATTTGCTACTATCCTTTTATTCTTGTTCAAATTTATGCCATGAAGTATACTAGCCCACTACTTGCATCTTCTAATTTATTCCCATAATACCAAGTTTTCTCATTAAAAAGCCCTCTTTGGAAACTCCCAAGTCTATTTGAGAGCTCACTGAGTATACATACACTGTAGAAGAATTTACTACCTTGTTTTGCCCCTAATTATCCCCATCTCATACATACTGTGTTCATCCCTGTACTCACCTTTGGTGTGAATCATAGAATCAGAGTATTCTAAATTTGAAATGGCCCACAAGGATCATGGAGTCCAGCTCTTAAGTGAATGGCCTGTATGGGGATTGACCCCTCAACCCTGGTGTTATCACCACCGTGCTCTCACCAGCCAAAAGTGTTTCTGGAGGTAGTTCCCAGAATTGTGTGCTGTAGAGATGTTTTCTGACACAGAGACCCTAAAAGCTCCATGGTCCTCTATCTATAGCCTAATACAAGAAGAACTCTGGTTTAGAGTCCTGAAATGCAAATCTCAGGTGATTACAAATTATTTCATCTTCAAAAGCTCACAGAAAACAATTGAAAGCTTTGGATGACTACCTCAGGAAAAGAGACTCAAGCCAAGTACTAGGCTGTGTGGAAGTTGTCAGTCTTGTGGTGGTGCACCCCCTGCCCTTCTTCCCCCATCCTTGGGCCTGCCCTCAGATGCTCCTGATAAGCCTTGACAGAACTGTCTAAGCAGTGAAGTGTCCCTAGGCCCTACCATCAGCCATGAACCTTGCCATTTTACTCTGCAAAACCACATTTTTTTCTGATTCCTATTAATCCCTGCTTTTCCCAATACTTTTGACAGTGTTTCTTTAAGTGGCCAAAACACTCATTTAGTGACAAGTCTCTCCAAAAAGGATCTGATACCCTGTCTGTACATGATTGATTCTGTACAAGTTGGTCAAAAATGCAGATAACATTCTAGAGGAAGTGTCTTTATCTGTGTAAAGTCATTGCATCCAGCAGAAATCAATAAAGATTATTTAATATGAACAAATAACAACTCTTGCAAAATTAATTATCCCCCTCCCCGAATTTTTCACAAACTTCTTTTGTGTGACTTGTCATTCTCCATACCATTTCTTCATGTCACAATCATCATACTATACATATCTTGTTCTTGTAACTCATTATTTAATTTTTTCTCCATATTTTGCCATAAACTTCTGTCTACAGCATAATACCTAATTACGATTAACTAAATTCTTCATACTTAAAATTTTGCAAAAAGTGTGTGCTAATTTGTAAGCTTTACTAACACATACCTTAAATATCTCCTCTGAAGAAGATATTTAAACCAGGTTCTGCAATTAAATATATATAACTTTATTACTATAATCCCAAACAATTAGAAATAAAAGGAAAAAAAACCTCATAAATGCAATCTCTAAAGCCATCTGAATAGGTTATAAATATTTATTTTTATTTGAACTGTAGAAAAAAACAAAACAGGACTCAGCATCTTTAAGGGACATTTCTACAATAAATTTAAGAATACTATATGTATAGAGTCCCTCTGGAGGCATACAAAAATAGTTAATCCTCATTTATTCGTATAGAAAAAAAATATCTTGGTGTTTGCACGCAGGTTATTGATAGAGTTTTATGCTTATGGACTTAAAGTCACTTATGGATTGAAGAACAAAAGAAGGAAGATTTAAGATGAGTGAGCAAAATGAGATCACCATGGCAGAACAAATATCAAAGCAATACCTCTGAAATTTGTGGGAAATGGGAAGAAAGGAATGAAATATTGGGAGAGTGATGAGCTAGATATGAAGGGAATGAACAACCCACAAGCCATCTCGAATACCAGCAGGGAAACCTAGAATTACAACTGCAGGTAGACGACTCCTGCAAAATACAGTAAATTGTGCAGAGAAATGAAAAAAAATAAACAAACCAGCCATTTATACCTGGTCTTCTCAGTTCATGAGCTATTAGGTAAAATTATGTTATGGTTTGTAACCTAAATTTCTAAATATAGAAACTACATCAAGTTTAAAGAACCCCCCCCCAGTAGGGATTAGTGAGATGGGACAGCACTCAGGGGAATATTGCGTGCTCTTGTTCCAGCCTTATGCTTCATCCAGATCTGCTGACAGCCGGTGCTAGAGATGTGGTACTGGGATGGATGGGCCTTTAAAAAACATGGTATGCTCATTCTCGTGCATTCAAGAGGTGCAGTTGTGTGAGCGTGTGCATTTCATTATGCTGCCCCGAAGGTGGCCTGCACTGGGATGGGTACTTGCCACTTGAGAGCGGAGAGGTCTGTGAGTGTAAAGGTGCGTTTTTACACCAGTATGACTGCATCAAGTGGAGAGGCGAGTGGTGAGAGCATGGCTTTACAGTGTATTTAAACTACCAGCAATAGATTTTTTTTCTGTTTGAAATCCAGGTTTAGACAAACGGCAATTGTTTCTGCAAACAATAATTTAACCAGGAAATGTAACACGCGATGTGTCACGAACAGCAGCTTTCACAGGTCACTGAGCCCACCCGCCGCAGCTCCTGCCTTTGCATGTCAATTAAATCACCTGTGCTCTTTTGGGAGGCAGTACTTATCACCTCTGATCGGCATCTACAATCACTAGAGAAGCGGTAGCAAACACTTACCGCAAGAATGATAATAAGAGGCTTTTGGAGGCTGACAAAAGCCAGTAACATGTAATTTACTCCAATCATACTGCTCTTGGCTTTCGATGTCTTTAAGTCACAGCAGATCCTGCCTTTAATCTCTACACATGTAGCTTTAGCAGCACTTCTAAGGCGAATATAAATTGAAAAGGTAGAAATGCAATACAGGGGGAAAGCGTATGTAATTTACAGGCTCGCAGAATCCCAGGAGTACTAAATGGATGTTTTGCATGAAGAAACAGTGCACAGGAGCAGCTAGACCACTGAAGGGAGACCCAGACAAGAATTACAACACGGATGATGTGTGAGCTGGCACGGGCAGGACACTGGGACAGCCACAAAACTGCAGATGAAATGCAAGGAGTAAACTCATTTTTGTTCCCTCGCTAGCTGTGGGATGTCAGAAGCAGGATGTGGACAGAGACACACAAGCAGGGATACGGGCACCAGGGTCCATGCTGGAGATCACCCAACCTTCTGGCTCCTCCTGTGCGCTGGGGATTCACACAGGAGTAATGTACCACTGTACTTTGATCCTTCCCACAGCAGGGCAGGAGCCCCAAGCATGCTCCATAGAGAACCTCTGTGTCTATCACAGGCCTATGCTATCTAAACACTTGTTACACTTGTCAAATATGTAAGACTAAACAACAGTTAGTATCATGTATGTGTTTTTCTGCACCCCAGCTACAAGGCACTTGAATTTGTTTACCATCTTTCTTGTCAATCTTCTGCTATTTTCTACAGGTGGGAAGCTGTTTAGCCTGCATGGTGAAATGGCACTGACAAGGCACTACAAAACAAGCAGGGCTTGAACTCTTATTATTGCCTGTGTCAGTGTAGGACCCAAAGCTACTCCAGAAGTGAGAAGGCAGGCCCAAACACCTTGGATATTCAGCCATTCCCAAGCTTCACCATGAATGCTGTCATCCAGAGGCAGTGAGATAATTTAGGGTTAAACCCATATTTACTTGATAGCTGGTTTCCTAATAGCACCAACACAATCTGTTGCAGTAGTGACTGAAAATGATGAGGGTCAAATTGAATTGCTGTCCTGCAAAAATAGCAGTGTCACACAGCAGTTTGTTAAGATGCTTTACTAGTGTACACATGTAAAACTAAAATTATTTTTTCCCTCTACACAGCAACATAGGACTATCTGTTGAAATAAAAAAAAGATATTTTGGGCAAAGTCAGGAACCAAAACACCAAAATTTCAATTTCAGAATAATATAATATTCCATATTGAACAAAATAAGAATAAATTCATTGTTTGCACATTATTTTAATTGGCATAATGTGCAGGATTAAAAAATCGCTTTCATAGTTTTGCTTCAAAATCAGTGCTAAAAATACTCTTTTTGCAAAAAAAAAACCCCAAAACAAAACAAACAGGAAAATAAATGTTACCTTTTTGCCTAGTAGACAATTTTGTCCTCTCTGCAGCTGGAGGCTGCTCCATATTGTGCTGGTACAGGGGGTCAGGAGCATTCTTAGAGGGAACACCATGTACTCTGGCTCAGTGTGTGTTTCTTGGGCTTATGAATGTCATCTATCCAAGTGGCCTAACCTTTACCAATACAAGTGCTCTTTCTCAGAAATAAGAAAACTGGTTTTAGTAAGGGAGGTTTCTGATTTTCACTGCATAGGCCTCCAACAGAGCTGTGATAATAGAATTTAGTCACTGAGAGCCTGATTTCTAGTTTGGCTGGTTTCATTCTGTGATCTCTCTTCATAAATATTACACATATTTCTAAGAACATTTTATTGTTTTTATTAGAAATATTTTACATATTCCAGTCTTTGCTTCTTTGGTCTGTGATATGGTGACAAAATTTTTCTGCATTCTCCATCCAATATTTATTGAAGAAACAGTTAAGTTCAGTAGCTATTAAAAAGTTAATGTTATATTACAAAGTATTTAATTTTAAAAAAAAAATAAAAAGAGTTTTGTTTAATTGCATTTTGTAATTTATTCAGACGACATTGATGAAATATATACATTAGGAAATTCTTGTAGGCTGCCTTCCAATCATACTTAGGACTAGTTTATCCTTCATAAACAATCTTAAAGGGTGGATGTTAGTTTGCAATGATGTTTTGATTGCATTATTATACTGTCAACAATATAAGCTTGAATGTCAGATTTGTTATTTTTACATTTTTTAGTGGGTGCAAGAATTAATGTGTATATCTTACTGAGCTGAAGTGTCAGTCACTAGTCTCATGTTTAAAAACTTTCCTTTGTGGATCATCCAAATGTTCCTAATTTGGGAAATAAGCAATGTTTGCTTCTGCAGCTTTTATCTGCCCTGCTGAAAGAATCAGTGATATTTTCTGTTAGGAAAGGACAAGTAGGAAATAGCACCCAAAGTATGCAAATTATATTCATCATAACATGAAATCTATAGTGCTGTCTCAAAGACCTATAAGGAACTATTTCTTCAAAGAGTGTGTATTTGATTGCTTAATAACCAAATTACAAAACATCTCTAATAGTAGAGCTAGTAGTCAACAGTCCTTAGCATGACATTTTAAACTTTCAGATTAGGTTAAAAATACCCTCTCTTAAAACGGTCTTAAAATACTTAAACCAAATTCCCAGGGGTGCTGAGCATCCTGACAGGTGTAGTGTGTAGAATTCAGCTGAGCCTTGTAGCTTTTCAGACCTTGTCTTTCATTGATTTGCAGGGGAATATCATCCATATTTAAATGATAATTTAACCCATTTTATTGTCCTGCAAAGGCATTTTCTCTGTCATAATCATGACCTGAAAATAGAAGGGTGTAAGACCTTGCTGTGTGATCTGCCTCTGCTTCTTTTCTAAATAATGAATGTTCACAAAACTAGTCTCATCCCTGTTGACTAAGACAGGTGGCTGAACAGATGAAAATAGACTGATGGTAATATTCTAGCTTAGTTTGTGAAGCTTCTTCTAGCTGGACTTCCATTTTCCTTTTTGAGACAAATGATTTCTGGAATAAATGTAGGCACATAAGTAAGTGTTACACAGAGGAGCCCCAGAACTGGTCAGTGACAGCAACAGCTGCTCTGGCATTACTGGCCTGTGTGGCTGTGTCTGTTGTATCCCATCACCCTGTACAGGTTTGCAGTGCTGCTGAGGACAGAAATGTCTGTGAGCCTCCTGCTCCTCACCATAAACCTCCACTTGTCTCCCAAGATACTGGTAGCTGGGAGGAGTAACTGCAGGGTTTTTTTTACCTGCATCACTATGGAAACTCATGAAGATACTATGAAATTGAAGTGCAATTTCTTCCCTGTTCTGACTGTTGTGATAGCACAGAAATATCCTACACAAACCTTCAAGCTTTGAGGGTTTTGGCAGGCTCTGGTTCTCATGTTGACCTCCACCTTCTGGCACTTGGAGCATTGATCCTTGTTTGTGGTGAAAAGAGGACACTGTTTTCTTGTTTGTGGTGGAAGAGGACACTTTTCTTGTGTGTGGTGGAAGAGGACACAGACCAAGCTGCTGTCTGGCTTCCTAGTGATCTAGATGACACTTACATTCAGAGGGAGCTCACAAGGGACGTGGCTGTTCTGACAGTAACTCCAGGGAATCTTCTGCAGCTGATCTGCATTCAAATGCTGGCAGATAGAAGTTAAGGGGTAACCATGAAGGTTTACACTTATTTAATGTCCCCAGAAAATGTGACCATAACACAATCATGACACAGAATATTGAAACAGCGTTGATATTCAAGTGGCACTGCAGTAATTACCCTCTGCCCTAATTGTTCATGAAGCTGTCCAGTAGCCAAACCACTATGCATCACTTTGCATTGATGCCAATTCACAAAAGTCTAATTTTGCTATATTTTTAGCCTCAGAACTTGAATACCAACTAGAATCAGTGATTCAAGGAAATCAAGCATGAATGCCTAATGTGTTCAGAGTTCATTCACTCCTGAGTGAGGTAACTGAGGTTGTCTTTTCTAATGCTGCATTAAACTCGTGGGAGGAGAAAAAACAGTGAAAATGGGTCCCCTTGAAGTGTCTGCTTTTTTATTAGTTTATATGAACCCGTTAAACTGGAACAGTATTTTTGCATTTTAAGCTGTTCTTAATGGATATATTGTTTCTGCTAAAACCCTTAGAAACACATAAATCAAACACTAGAGAAATGAAGCTTTGCCCTCAGCAAATAGAAATCTAATAGGTTTCTTTTAGGATTCTCAATAATGTATTCCAAATAAATTTTAAAAAATATTGGGAAAATTATGCTTATTTTCTTTCTCACACTGCTGAAGTGTCCCTATTTCTTGTTTTGTCCTTGTAGAGCTCAGGGTGAGCACTTCAAAACAGTACCTGATCTGAAACTATACTTTTCCTCTAAAACTCTCTTTTTGACTTGTCTGAATCTGTTAAAAGTCGTATTTTTCATGGTTTGTTTTTTTCCCTCCAGGAACTGACAATGAGTTTCATATCTGCTATTGCCTGAATTAGTTAGGTAGCCTTGTAGATTGACACAGCCACTGTACTTTGCCAGTCACCGAATATCACCTCTGCTCCTAAGCTTAAAGGATTGTACTTCTGATGCTTTGTTCACACTTGTCCTCCTAGCTATTTACAGCTCAGCAGTTCTGCTGTCTGCACCATCAACTCTCCTCTTCTGATCTACATCAACATTCCTTCTGCCTCCTTTTTTCTGCTGGCACCATAGCACTCTCCTCCCTTCTGCCTTGAAAGCTGTCCTGTCCTTCCAGCATGCCTGGACTATTTGGATCTGTAAGGTCAGCAGGGATTAGCACTTTGTCAAAATGTTCCTTCTATCCTGCTGGCTTTTCCTTGGCATTTGTTGTCAGTCTTTTTTTTACTGATTGTACCCTTGGTTTGTCTAGGCTTCCAAACAGCTTAATCTTATGCATGTCATTTATATAGGGTTTTTTCCCCTATTTTTAATTGAGCCTTTTATTTTCCAAAAACATTTACCTCTTTTTTAATGATTTCTTTCATGCTTTGTGCTGTCCCATTTTCCCTGCAGTGAAACATTTCTTTCATTATTTTCCCTGTTTGTGTCTTTAAGAACTGCTTGCAATTTGACTGTTTCTTCCTCAAATATTGCTACTTACCTCTAGAGAGGGTCTTGTAAAGAGCTTGGTCCTGCAAGGCACTGTTGGAAGTGTTGGAACAGTTCTCATACTGCTTTTCACAATGAAATGAACTTGTTACATCCATTTCTTTTTGTTGGACTTTTGTATGAAATTAATTTTTTTCCATATGTAGCACATTATCTTTGCTGTATTAAGCAATTCTATGGACAATGCCATCTAACACCTGTGTCACATCTGTCACATCTGTGACTCTGACCATGATTCCTTGGTTTTCCCAGTTACTATTCCCATGGCTGGCTGTAATGTCTCATGTTCATATTTTCACTCATCTTCACACTTAGACAAGAAACTTCCAGGTTTTGGAGGCAATTGTGGATCTCAAGGCACCTTGACCACTACTTGAATATCTAAATAGCTAAGAGAGTGATCTGATTGAAATTTCAATGAGTAACACTTTTTAGGGGAGAGGAGGACACTTGAAAGAGCTAAAATGGAGGCAGTTTGAAAACAGAGATGATTTCTGTCTGTAGCAGTCTTTTAGAAAACAGGAAGTGATGTGCTATGAGACAGGGTGAAAAGTTCTTTTTGTGAAGAAATGCTGCGCAAGCTATATTCATAATTAGCAGTAAATGGAACAAAAAATGACCCGTTAAACATAGCCTTCTGTTTCTTCTCACCAGAAAAACTGAGAGGGACAGGTTTTACATGCTTCATGTCAATATTTTAAAGCAAGAGAAGAAGAATGCTGTAGTTGACAGACAAGGTCTTTTGGGCATTTGTGTGTGCTGGCTGCATGCAACAAGACACAGGAGCAAATTCCAGAAAATGGAATAACAGGGGACCAAGACTAAATTTGCCTCCTTTAATCAGGCATGCAACCAGAGTCTTTCTCACTGTCAAGCCATTCTTTACACCCACAGGAGACATGCAGTAAACAGAGATGCCTTTTAGAAATATCTTTCTCACTTTAGTTGCCTTCACTTCTTGCCAGTTGTCACTGTCTCCCTGTCCTGTTTCATAAAGGATTCCTTGCAGTTCCCTGACATCTTACTCTCCTTAAAGTTTACTGTAATCTATAAAAGACAAATTTGTTTTAAGGAAAAGGAAATGTTGAAAGTCAGCTGTGTTTGCAGTGTTTCCTTTTTCCCCCCTTAATTCAATAAATGACCCTAATGTTTACCTTCTGTTTACAGAGCTTCACTTCCCTATGTGCTGCTGCTTCCATCAACCTAAGAGCATTTTGAAGTACAGTCAGTACTTACCTACCAGTGTTGTTGAGTATATTCAATTAAATACCAAGAGAGAATTTCAGCACAGACTCTTCTATGTTGCTGAAATATTACCACTGTTGTATTTTCTGAAATTCTATGGCCAGCTATTACAGGAGTGAAAGGATTTCTCAGGAAGAATTCATTTTTCACAGAACAAGGGAGGATAATACAACACAGCTTTGCAGTCATGAATGTTCATCATCAATATGAGCAAACTACAGATATTATTTTTGAGGATAAAACTATGCATAAGAATAGTTAGGGATATTCACAAAGTATATAACATTCACCAGTGATTATGTTCAAAAAAATGTACACAAGGTTCTTTAAATTAGGAAACATTTCTATGCAGAGTACCTCATTCTCACCTAAAAACAGAACGACAGCTTTTAAAAACAACAAAGCTCTCTGGAAAATCAGCCTACAGTCTTTTAGCTTCAATTTTTAGCTTTAAGCTGCTGGTTTTTGGTTTTTGGTTTTTTTTTTTTTCTTTTAATCTGTACAGCTATTTCTTTCACAGCTGTTTCCAGGAACATACACAAAGCTTCAAACATGTTTATGTGAAACTTATAAGAAACACCTCTGTAGAGAGAGCTATATTTTGGAAGAAGTTGTTGTTTGGTTTATCAATCAGCCTTCTTGAAGCAGCAAAAAGTGATGCACATATATGCAAGGCCATAGGACAGACAGACTAATTTCACTATTTTTCTGTGCCCTACTTCAAAAAATATTGTCAATTTTTAAAATTTTTTTTTAAGGTACAGTGTTGATGGAGATTTTTCTAGAAACCATTCTCAGAGTCATCCTGTGACGCTGCTTCTCACATGCTTGTATCAACCTTTTGGAAAATATATTTCCCTCCCTATCTCTTTTCCTTTAAATCCACCTATAATCATTTAGATCATTAGTTTTCAGTGAAGTAATACTATTTTAGGAAATAGATAGAAACTTCTCCTGAGGACAATGATATTTCCATAGAATATGCTTATGCTAAGTCTTAATTTGTAGCTAAAATGAGATAATATTGTAAATATTCTGCTTTAAATATTAATTTTAGCATAGATTCTTCTAATAGTAAATCATCAGAGTTGAATACACCATCATCATTTGTCCCCCAGCTAGAGAAAGACTCCAGCAGATATAGTAGTACCTATCTGTAGAGAAGTAGATTCCAGAGAATTGTACAGCAGGGATCCTAAATTAAATGTTAGAAAGTTATTGGAACAATTTATTAAGCAATCAATTTGAAGGTACCTGGAGAACAATAAGGTGGTAAGAGAAAGCCAATATGGATTTGCTAAGAGCAAATAACAACCAACCAGACTAATTTTCTTCTTTGACAAGATAACCAGTTTAGAGGATAAAAGGAGAAGCAGAAGATGTGATAATTCTTGACTTGAGTAAGGCTTTTGATGGTGTCCCCTAGGACACTTTCAGGAAAATATGATGAAATTGCACATGATGAAATTACAGTAAAGTTGCCACACAAGTGGTTAAAAAACTGTAGTAGGATAGTAGTTATCAATTGCTGCCTGTCAAACTGGAAAGGTTTATCACATGCAATATGACAAAACCCTAATCTTAGTTTAGAGTGAGTCAATATTTTCACCAATATTTTAGAGTGCTGGAATAAAGAGAAACCATTTCAGCATCATGGAAGGCCTTAAAAATGTCTTTAGAGGCATGAGTAGAAGTTAGCTGAGCTGAGTAGCATGAATGATGCCACTTCCTCCTCCAACTTTCCTCCACATCCTCTGCTATTAAGTGCCTGTAATGACAATGTATGTTGAAAATTATGTTCTTCACTTAGTAACTTTTTTCATCTTTTGCACTCTGTCTCAAAAGTATTCACTACATTTAAGTCCATTCACTTTACATATAAGTCCATTCACACATCTATTTAAAAGGAAACCTGAAGCAAGTTGTTTTTCTCCTTTTCCAATGCTTTTCTTTACCTTTGGATTTGAGAGGTGAATCGACATCAGCAACATGGAATCCAACTGCAAAATAAAAAAACTGAGGCAGAAATTGAATAAATGGAGAAGGTCTTTCTATGCAGGAGCTCCAGTCCTGTTGTTATGATGCAAACCAGTCAACAAATATGGCAGGTACTTTTCCAAATAGCAGGAAGATCATATTCTAAACTATTAATAAGAGTATCATATGAAGGGAGATAATTATTTTGCAGTAGCAGTGAAAGACTCCTTACGTGCTAAGTAAATAATTTCTGATCACTGTAAAACAGCTTTCTATTTCATGTATCATGTCAGAAATAAATCTATCACTGCTATTGTTTCAAGTACAAGTCTCAAATAAAGTTCTGTGCCAATTTTATGCATCATATTTTGAAATGGATGTATGCAGGGTGGAAAGAGTTGAGAGAACAGCTAAATTTAAAAAAAATGACTACCAAGGAAAGATGGAAAACCTTCAGTTTGGTGAGTCTGTACAAAAGAAGACTTTACAGAGAAGACAGATGGGATCATATGTAAAACATTTCTTATGAAAAAACTGTTTCCACATCTTCTGAGTGCAGGAACAAGAAGTAATTCGATTTAATTAACAGTAATAATAATTCACGTCAGAATATTTTCTTGAATAAAAAGCACTAATCTTTTTAAAAACATGCATAGGAAATTTGGGAAATCCACAGAGCTGTATATCTCTGAGTATGCACAGTGGGAACCTGCACCAGCCAGAGAGATCAGGATGGAGTGTTGACTTCAGTGAGTGAATAAAAATTCCTGTTTGAGTTACAGCCTGCCAAGGTGCTCTTTACTAAACATGAAATAGAACTAGGAACTCTAGGTGAGGAATGCTTAGATCTTCTAGGTGAAAGCAAAGAATTTTCAATTTTCTCTCGATTTCCCTCTGCCCACACTGTGGGGGAAGCTTTACTCTGGTCTTCCTCCCAGGCTAGAAACTTTCAGTAGATTCCTGCTTAGCAACATATTTTCTGTAGTCCCTTCTGGCTCTCCTGGAAAGTATCCTGTTTGCTTCTCTTTCTAAGGCCCACCTGTGGAATTTTTAACCAGATATTATGTGAGGCCCCCTGTGTCAAGTTCTTGCTGCAGCCTCCCTAATGGCTATGCCTTTCAATCCCCATGTGCTCCATGCTACACTCTCCTGTCTCATCGTACCCAATTTTTCCAGGGAAAGAACCTCTCTCCAGACACTCTCAGCTGACCTACTTTAATGTAATATAACACACACTGAACTCTGAAGAACCAAATTATCTTCAAATGATAACAACTGAATAGAAGAGTAGTTGTAGGAAGTCTTTAGGTATAGTTGATTATGCCAGAAGTGAGGTGGTGAATTCAGTGGTCTCTCCCTGAGCTCCACTGCTGAGTGTTTCTGGCTGAAAGAGTTTTGCAAGCTGGGCCCTCTGTCTGAAAGCAGAGTGTGTTTGTGTGCAGATGCAATTCTCCTTTTGGGCTCACAGGCATGGTGCCAAGTTACCAAAACTCTCAGACTGCAAAGTGGGATCTGCTCAGATGATGTTCAAGGCTATGCATATTGATCTGATGTGATTGTTCACTTGGTATCTGTAACCACAGCCTGAAATTTCTATGTCAGCTTGGTATGAAATCTCTGAGACTCTCATTTGCTCCTTGTTTGGTGTCAACAGGTGCTTTTAGCAAATAGGCAAGCTATTAGCTTTCTGATGTATTTTCCCTCATACCCCCATTAAAAAGTTAGGAAGCCTTTTGGTGATCTGTGGCTTGCTGATCAAGCCATCCTAGCTTCCAGGATTATATTGTACAGACAATTAACGGTCTTGAAAACATTTGAAAAACGAGGTTTCCTATGAAAGGTGGTTAACTTAATGACAGCATTTAGTGTATAGCTTGGATAAAAAAAGTCAAACTCTGAGTTTAGGTGGTTTGGCCAATGCAGCTGAACAGATTTTAATGTTGTTGTCCTTGTTTACACTCAGGTGTGATGCTACTTGAATAAGCAAGGCAAAATTAAACTAGTGCAATTTCCTAAAGGAGGTGAAGAATTTATCTCTATGCTTTTATTACATGTTCTGCCTTTTCATGCACATGCTAGGTAAGTCTAAAATAAGCTATTAAAGCAATATGAGAGAGTAAAAGAGACAGACATTATAAGCACTCTGAGACCATTATATGAATGGGGCTTTTAAAGAGCAGACATGCTTTGAAGGTTTAGAACATGAGCACATTGCTAAGTGCCAGTTGCTGTGTAGAAACTCTTCATGTGCACATGCTCAGCCTTCAGTTACTGGGAGGCAACACAAGCCATGGTAGCTTGCTTTAGTTTTTCTGAAATTTTGAAGGTGGTATGGGAGCAGATACCACTAGCTGCTCAACATGAAATTCTTAGCACAGCAAATTGTGCAGGAAATTCACACAGATCTGCTGTGTCTATGTAGAAGCTTGATAGCCTGGTCTAAATCAGTTGTGAAACAAAACAAGCAACAACATTTTTTTTAGTAAAACTACTCAGCAAAAACTGTCCTTAAATATGAAGCCTTTTAATAGAATAAAAATGTCCCTTCTGATACCCCTTCAGAAATAGTACTGGTCCTCAGAAAGATCACCTAAAGACAGAACTTCTCCTCTCTCACTCTCATTTTATAAGTGCAAAGGTGACTTACATGACTTTTTGTGCCTACTAAGATTGTTTTAGGTGTAATAGTGTATAAATACCAAAGACTACATACGTGGTGATGTTATCTGGAGGAAGACTGAGTTCCAAAGCCCTTGAACAACCATGGCCAGGTTATTGCCTACATTTTCTTGCAAACTTTTTAATGCCACCTGTTGAACACCTTTTATTTCTTGTCTATTGAATTATTTTCTTCCAATGGTCTTTGCTCACAGCATCTTTTCTAGAAAAGACAAGAATCTCCACATCACAGAATGAGTTTATATCTGTAGTTACTAGAGCTAAGGGGAATATCTGATTGTGCATTACTCACTTTGGAAATCAAGAAGTAACTCAATTATAGTAGGAGAGCTTACTCTTCAGATACCCTCCCACAACTCATCTGCAGAATGGATTGGTCAGTCCCCTGCTGTGATCTGCAGAGAATCCATGGCCTCAAAGTCTGATGGAACAATGACCTTCAGGGTAATTTTCTTTCGTGCAGTAATTGCTAAACATGACCTGGTAAAGTTATATCTAAGAGTTTGACTATGTTTTTATGAAGTATTTATGATGTTTAGCAATTATGAATAAACAATGTTGAACACACTTTTAATTGGTTAAGCCCTTTTAAAGAAAACATTTCCAATTATTTCCCATAGCTTTTTCATAAAAGAAAAGTCGATTAACAAGTCTTGATTATTTTCTAGGTGAAATTTTCATTTTTTATTTGCATTAGACAATTGCATTTTTAACCTGACGGCAGGAAATTGGTTTAAAACCAATGTATTCATACTTTAGTTTACAGATAGGTGTACAGTAGGCAGAACATTCATCTGTTGATATATCTATCATCCATCAAATTCTTAGAGCAGTATAGTGTTAGCATTGCTGTGTAAAACAACAATCTTTGTAGGAGGTATCTACCGTAAGTGACTTGGGTAAAGTGTATGAATTTTTATTTTTCTCTCTATAGCAACCTCCTTACAAGCATGAAACACTCTGAATTCTCTTTCATGGTCCCTACCTTATAGTGTAAGTCTGCTCATCTGCCTGCTGCCTGTCTGCCTACTCTACTTAACATTTGTGTTGGGGGAAACATTTTTGTTGAAAATGTATATTCTGCAGATGCTTTCCAAAGTTACCCTTTCTGTATTAACAGCACTGTGGGGATTTATGGTGGTGGGTGTTTCTTTGTATCTGCTATAGCAGTCCTTTCTGGGAGTGTGAATTTTTGTACAATAGTGCTTTTGCCTAGGACAAAATAGACATAGTTGGGAGATTTCTGAAGCCCTGCAATCTCATTCTACGTCTTCATATTCTCAAAAATGTGTTCTCTGCCTCTTTGGCTGCCAAATTCAGCAAACCTGATTTCATACTGGATATGGAGTGCTGACTTGCAGGTGTCAAGAGAAAGTCACAGTATCCGTGGTGGCTCCTGGAACAGAAACATTCAAACAGACAGAATAAATACACCAAAAGGCATACAACTCTGCAACTGACAGTCTGCATCTTAGAAAATTTCTACTGTTTTAAAAAACACCTAAATAATGGATTGCTCCCTCTCACCTTTCACCTTCTGAAAATCTCCTTTAAAAGAATTTTTGTGTGTGTTTACAGGAAAAATGTGTGTATAGATTTTATATTGTATAAAAGCAGTGGTACTTAAAATAGACACTTGAAAGTAACTATTTCTTTTTTAGTGCCCAATTTCCATAGTAGCAGCTGGGAGTGACTATTGTGCATCTTTGCTTGTGCCCTTGAAGAGTAGAATTGCTGAAGGTCTGGATGTCTGATAGCTTTATAATTGTCCTTGCTGCTGAAATCTGTGCTTTTACATGGCCTTGGTTGTTACATACTATGATAAGGTAAGTTTTATATAGAAAATTATAATATTGAGTAAGTTATAAGGTATGTATTCCATCTTTTCTCAGGAAAGTATAATAGTGATTAAAGATTTCCCCTGATTGTACAGAAACTGATATTGATTGCCTAGAATATAAGGCACTTTCCTTATAATTCCAGTTTCAGTGCATTTTTAGCAGGGAATCACACAAGGCTTCCTTGATGGTTTTAGTACCTTTGTATGGTGTTTACTGTGTGTTGCAGACAGTATCTGCTTCATCACCACGTTCTACTATAAGAAATCGTTTCTTTAGAGTATTTTCAAGTCATGAATAAATAAATGAAGTAACAAAATATTTTGGACATTTTAAATTTTCTTCAGATAAGCAGTTAAATATACCATAGGATTTCAAGACTGAGATATTCAGAGTTCTGTCCAAAGACAGGTGGATAGAGAACACTCAGATTAGTTATTTATCCATAAACAGAGAGTACTTCTAGTTGTAGGCCATTTTGAAAGTATGATGTTTATAATTAGTAACTTAGAAATGCAATGCATTGTGTAGCCATCCTTTGGAACTCGCCTGTTATCCACTGAACTGCATCACCCAGTTCAATATTGTACATCCCTCACTACATATTTATCAGCCTTCTGAGTGATTTAATGTTTTATGCCTTTGGGTAAACTCCCAATTCTCTGTGCAACTTTTTGCCCTATAACTTTAACTGAGATCAATGTTCCGAACATTATTATAATCCTCCCACTCGAGATAAAATTATTTGCAGGAAATATTTCAAATATCAAGCTATAACTCAAGATAGATTAGAAGTGGGGGAGGATGAGCTGCAGAAAGGATTAAATCCATGTCAAATATGCAAGAACAGGCTGAAAAACAAGCACAAATCACAGCAGACAAAATCACAGCACACTACACACATAAATAAAACACCAGACAGAGTCTGAAGAAATACAACAGGGAGTTTAGTTGAGCCCAGAGTTAACATTTTTCCAATTAGATGCCAGATTTCAGCAAAACACTATTCTGACCTTTACCTTTTAATTTGATCATTTATACAGCACAGATTTCCAAATCAACCACATCTTACTGGTGGTGTTGATTTTTTATTTTTTACAGTTTAGATATGCTGAGAGCCATAAACAACTTTTAAAAAAAATAGGAAGAACAACTTTGAAGCATCCTGGGAAAGAAAGATGAGCTGAAGATTGGGGTTTTTGTATTGAGTCTTCTCTGATTTGATAGCGTTAATTGGAGGATCAAGTAAGGTCACCAGATGATGGATGTATCACTTCTTAGTTAAATTTCCATCTTTATCCCATGTAACTACTTCACAGGTGTCTGTTTGGACTGATCTCTCAGAAATATCTCAGACCCTAGTGAGTATTTGAATAAACTGTCTGACCTAGGAGATCCCCTCCACTCCAAGGAGACTTCTGTAATATGCTCCTGTCTGCATCATTTCTCCTTGTACTGTTGCAGGGCCTGGTGTGCCATGAATAATTCAACCTTCCACACTTTAGTTCTAAGGAAAAGATGAATTCAGAATATTTCTGAAAGTTCTGCTTCTTCTACTGCTGTAATTTCTCAGGTTTCAAGCCTCTTCTAGCTGCTCACACCACAATTTTCTGCTGTGTATCCAAAGATGTTTGTAAAATGCTCGCTCAGTTTTGGTCTGCAATCCCTCAGCAACTGAGTATGTCATCAAAAGTGGGAAGGAGCTGGTTTCAGCCACTGATGAGGTCAATGAGATAGCAGTGATGGCTCTTAGCTCTTATCTCTTTGCCCTGAGTGGTGGTTACCATCAGACACTGTCCATGAAACACCACCATGTTTCTGCACCCTGCTCCTACCCCAGTCCATTTTAACCCTTTTTATTTTTTTTTCTTCAACTTGCAGATGATACATGGAATACAAAACTCGTGCTTCTACAACCCTCATGCCTTATGACCACTGGACAGCATATTTTTTGTTCTCTTTCATTTGGAATAAGAATTTTTTTAATTTTCCATAAGAATTTCAGTGGTTGATGTGCTTCACAGGGATCTGTTTGCTGGCCAGGGGTTTCAAGGTCTTCTGTCATTGAGACAATTTTGAGTAGCATAGCTAGGGAATGAAGATGCCTGGATGCAGAATAAGCTTTGCTGCAACAAAGCAGGAATTGATAGGTTCCATCACTGAAAATATAAATATATCATAAAATACATGTCTACTTCTTGAAAATTGTTCAGAACTGCACAATTTTTTCTCTCTGTTTTCTCACAATTAAAATGGAAGCATGTATTGATTGTGTGTATGTTGTGAATATTTCTCCTCTCTTACAAACACCTTTTTTAAACAGGTTCTTTAAGCAGGTTTTTACCACGTGAATAAGTGGCTGTCCTTTGTGTAAGACTGCAACTTCCCTAGAAGTTCTTCCATTCATTATTTAACCTTGGTAAAGAGAAAAGGTTGATATAGTTAAGGTTAATGAGCCAATTATTTAAAAATACCAGCCATCAAAATGCTTTATTCTAGTTAACTGTGTACATTCATTATAGTCATTCCAGCCTTCTGTTTTATTGCTGTTCTTATCAATGAGCCATCATCAATAAGGGCCTTAATTGCTCAAGAATCAAGATATCCCAGACTACCTAAAATATCTGGGTTATGAAGAAATTCATACTATGTGTCCTGTTGCCACCCAGCTACCTAGTCAGCTAACTAATTGTGATCTCCTCAAGCAGAAAAGAAATAAAGATGTTATAATAGGAAGGTGCTCATTTTCTCAGGTCTTGGGAGCAGTTTTTGGTCTCATGTCCCTGGTTGCTATTGCCATATCAGGTCTTCCCTCATTCTCCCTCTTCACTGCTCCTTCCTAACTCTTACATCTACATAAAAATCCCTCCTGCCTCTTCTGCCTAGGCAAGCAGCCTTATGTGCCATGGCTAGTTTTCAGGGTGAGAAAGATAAAGAGAAGTGTTCCAGCCTTTTCCATTCCCTGGTTTTCACTCACTTGCTAATTTTCATAACTTTTAGGAATCTCATATACTTTAAAATTCCTATGGCTCTGTCATCTTATAATGTGAAAGTGGCTGCACGTTGAAAATTACTAACAGACACAGAAACCAACAAAAGATGTATCTGCACACATGTACCTATGTTCACATGTACGAAGGCCATATACAAATGTGATTCCATAAGCCTCAAAAGAAAAGAAAAACCAGTGGTGAAGTCTTTGGGTTGCTGGGAAGCAAAACATAACCTAGAAGGCTATATTATCTCTTTCCAAGTCTCAGATATGAAAAGCCAATTAGTCTCTCTGCCCTTACACAATTCCAGCATCTCTGCATGAAGCAAAAGCCTAAAATAAGACATAAGTGACAGACAGAGATAATTGAGTAGAAAGTAATGATTAGAATAGGCAGGAGTTATCATATGGATGCTGTTTAGATGCTGGCGTTTGTCACTGAAATACAAAACCCTTCAGAGGAGGCAGGAAGATGGAATATGGTGGTGGAGCTTGTATCAATGTTGATGTATAAAGTGGACATATCCTTGAATAGTCAGAAAATCCATTTTTCAGCAGAAGTGTTACTCAGATATATTGTGAGCTAAAGAGTACTGGTGTAGAGATAGGTGCCAATTTTTCAAACTCACTTTTACTCCAGTCTTAAAAATTAATCACAAAACATGAAGTACAAAAAGTCTGCAGACACTTGCTGACAGTCAAATGAAAATTGGTTTTAATGCATTAAATTTTATTAAATGTCAGTACTTAAATTAATGTTTTTTACAACTAAAACCCATATAGTTTGTTCAGTAAAGGTTACTAGGTTTTGCTGTGCAATATTTTTTTTTAAATGAAAGTGACCTCATACATACATTTTGAAATTTTTCTACATTTTGAAAGTATTAGTCTCAGGTGACTCAAGCCACAAATAGAACAGCTAAAATAAAAAATTCTATTTATCCCATGTTTGTTTACTTCACAGAAATGAAAATACCAGACTAGACAAATTCAAAGGGACTTTTGTACAAATAGCTTTATTGATTGCCAAAAAGCAAATAAACTGGAGAGTAGAATTCCCTTCACCAAATGACAAATGCATTATAAATCTCAAAGACATTTTTCATCTTGAAAGACTGCAATGTAGCTCCTAGAAAATATCAGAGAATATTGATCAAGGTGTTTTATCCAGTAGCATGTTATTTAGCAACAAGTAAATTCTAATCTGCAATATTTTTAAAGCAAAATAAACAAAATCTTTATTGTGATTGCTCTTATAGTCCTTGGTTTTCCTATTTTTCTTGTGATTATAATTATTATTGTTTCATAAGGACTACTGCATTACTGTTTTGCATTTTAGTTACTTCAGATTTCAACCATTCATTATGCTGTTAATTTTTCAGCTATAAAGTCCTATAGTATTATTACTCTGAAAATCACTAAATTGCTTAATGCACTTAAAATAAGAGTATTACTGAAGAAATAATTAGATTTTAAGTAAAAAATGAATACCCCCCCAAAAAAAGCCCAAAAAACCACCAAAACACCCCAAGCAAACAAAAACAAACTGAAGAATTTTTGATTTTGTTTTGTAGGATTTTTCTTAACAGTATTTATTCCAGCTCCTTTTCAAGGACAGATTCCATATTCTTTAGGTCTCCTTCAAAGAGGAGCTCAATTATACATCCATGTCATCATTTGTGGTGATTGAGAATCTGGATATTGTAGTAATTTTCAAGATTTCTTCATCCGTATTATCTTCTGTATAGAGGCAAAGAATAGCTAAGAACAGCCTTGACAGAAAATATGAATAGAAAATGAATTTAAAAACAATATTTGAATTGCTAAATACAAATATGGTATTTCAAAATGCAGGCAAAATTTGTATTGCATGCAAAAAGCCTCAGCTTACAAAAGCAGATTCATATGACCCCAACCACTGCACTGCCCGTGGACAGCAGGTGTCTTACTCTGGCCCTCCACTGGAGCCATTTACAGTTTTCAATTGAACTGATTTAAAATGAAATATTATGCAGGGTTTCTTAAGCCTGATTTTGAGAAAACATCAAAAGCAGACACAAGAAGTAAAGAATTTCACAATAATGACCTTTTCTTTGCTGTGGTCACTGTTTTAGTGCTTTTCACAGAAGAAATCAAGACAGCTAGTCATGCTTTTTTGGCCTCTAATACTCCTGGAGAACCATGGAGACATGAGAATGCATTTACTGGCTGCAAGATTTTACTCCCTGTGTCTCTGCATGAATCTCAGCTGTTTGTGGAACCATGCTTACCATGCATTGAAATGAAAATTCTTTGCCTTTGGCTCACATATTTATTTCTTCAGATGACAAATAGAACCAGTTCACAAGTTCCAGTCTGATGTATTTTTAAAGGAGTTTGAAGTGCAGGTTTTTGATCCAATACAGTGTACAAGAGCATCATCAGGGAAGCAGTTTTTTCAAAGAAAGTCCTAATCTTTCAGCTGACAGTTGAAAGACATGTATTGATAGAATGATTCACCTTTTTATGCACACCCTCAATTTCTCTTGTAGTAAGCAAGAAAAGGTGCAGTGTTTCACTTGAACACTGAGATTCCAAATGCAGCAATACGTTTTACATGCAACCAAAAAGATTTTACTTATAAATGGTTTGGGAATAATTAGGAAATGCAACTGAATTTAAAACTGCTGACTGACAGGGAAAATAGAATTGTGCCCTAAAATGCTATAACAGAATAGCCAGGCTTGGTGTTCGTGCTAATTGCAGTCTTTTCACTGAGTTATCTTCTTGAATATGCCATGATTCCTGTGAGATACAATAGGGGAAAAGATACTATGCCAGACAAATGCCCACATTTAGAATCATATTCTACCAATCTCTCCTAGTTACTAGCTAGAAGATGTGTATGTTTATTGCTTTTTACTATGACAGCTGCACATCATAATCACTGACACACCTATATACCAGAAACAGTTAATTCTGAAGTATTTTAAAACTCTTTGTTATTTGCTAATTTTATTCAAAAGGAGATGTGAAATTACTGAAAATCTATAAAGGTATTTTCCTCTTCTTTCAGTAGTACTTAGCCCATGATTATCAACCCATAAAGCCAAGTTTACTTTTGCTTTTTTCCTACAATTTTCACCATGTTGGATACATTAGAAATGTTTTTGAATATAATAAAAGTCTGTTACATTTTTAAAAATTGAAAGAAGAATGCACCATCTGATGTAGAGTATCTATTTCTGGCACAAATACAGCATTCTAAGGGTTTTAATGACAGCATTCCACTACATTCTACTCCTGTGTTGTGTATCTGATATTTGTTACACAGATGTTGCTCCAGCTCTTTTGACAGAAGCAACAAACAGGTATGAAGGTGCTGAATAGATGCTAATCTGATAAAAAGATTCCCACAAGGAAATAAAGAAAAACTGAAAAAAATATTGAAAATCAGTATATCCACTGATGATATGAGATCAATTTCTTCTTCTGAAAAGTGCAAGTGAGGAGGATGAAGTACATTCTGTTCTCCTATATCCTGTTGCTATTTTTATGTGAGAGACATCAGCAAGGAGAAGCAAGTCTCAAATGCCAGGTTGTCAATGGGATGATCACAGATGTTGCCCTGGATTTGCTGAAGAAGGTTATTGTGAAACAACTTGAAAATGTTATTTTCCATGTACTTTTCTTATGGGCAATTCTTATTCCTGGAAGAATTACTTTTCTCATCCCTAAATTTTAAATAGTTGTGTTCTCCACACTGAGTGCTCTAGGAAGAAAAAAGAACAGTCTTGCACTGGCCTTACCTCCCTTCTCTTTCATGCCTGGATGACCGATTGCTCTCAGTGATTCCCAGATCGTTCTCAGTTTTTCCCAGAACAACACCTCAGACTAAAGTCTCAGAAAAATACCTATATGGCAGGATCACCTAGTAAAGCAGAGGACTTCGTTTTGTTTTTTTGTTTTGTTTTTTTTTGTCTGCTTCAAACCTCTAATACCAAAAGAGCCATACATAATTCTCCTGCTGTCTGGGGCTCAGAGACAACAAACTGTCTTTAGACTTGGTTAATGTGAACGGAATGTGTCCCCATGTCCACCTAACAAGCAGATGTTTTCTTGTCCTGCAGAGCTGACCAAAGTGTTACTACCCACATGGGTTGTCAGTCCCAGCTTTGCAGCTCACTTTTTGGTACAAAGTGTTATGGTTCCTACTACTTTAACCAGCAGTTTGCCTTCCTATTTACTTAAGACACGGCCAAATCTAGATATGAATCTACTTAAAGCAATTTTCAGCGTGGATGAATTTCTCTAAACAAGAAGTCCTTGCTCTTCCAGCTCAGGCTCATGTCATCTAAAATTCCTGTCACATGACACAGTGAAGGTAAGAGACAGATGCTGTATGTAGACCTTATGTGTGGAATGGTGTTTTAAGCCAATCCCAACCTCCCCAATACTTGGTGCATCTACTAGTTTTGCCCTTAAAGAAAGAACAGCGATTTTGCAAGGTGACCTAATTAGGAGTTATTTCTTGGAAATAGAGAATTTTGGAATTTGAGCCAGGTTTTCAGTTTTCTGAAGTAGCAGAGAAGGTAAAAGTCATGGCAATTTCCTGCCAGCAACTTCTCAGTCATATCAGGTTATAACATAGAGACAGGTTATAACATGGTAAGGTAGCATTCTCTGCCTGTTAATGGCTGCTAAGAACTTATCTGTGACCTTATACAGCTCTATTCACACAACTGTAAAACCTTTACAACAGATATTATGCAAAAAAAATTCAGGCTCTATCCCCTTAAAAAGTAGGTCATGGGCTGCCTATCTAGTGCTATTTTAGATGAGGCAAGATTAGGATATGCCTGTGCTCCAGGTGCTACTTTTAAAAATAGAAAAATTTCTTGTAGACTTTATGTCATTTCTCCAACCCCATGTCAGTGTTCTGGATGCTCTATGGCCTCCTGCATCTCATCTTCTGTGTACACATTACCTTGAGTCACTAGTAAGAAATGGGCACATGGAAAATGACTGGAGAAAGAAAGGTCCTTTAGTAGTACAAATTATACTCTTTCAGATATTCACAAGTAGATGCTGTGAGCTGTGTTCCTTTTCCCCTATCCCATTATAGAGTCAGAGTGTCATAGAATGGTTTGAGTTGGAAGGGACCTTATAGATCATGAAATTCCAATGCCTCAGTGGGCAGGGACACCTTCCACTAGACCAGGTTGCTCAGAGCTCCACCCAGCCTGGTCTTGAACACTGCCAGGGATGGGGCAGCCACAGTTTCTCTGGCCAACCTGTTTCAGTGTCTCACCATCCTCACAGTAAAGAATTTCTTCCTCATGTCTAACCTAAACTTGCTCTCGTTCATTTTGAAGCCATTCTTCCTTGTCCTATCAGTACATGCTCTTCTAAAAAGTCCCTCTCCCTCTTTCTTGTAGGCCTCTTCTAGGCACTGGAAGGCCACAATTAAGTCACCCCTAAGCCTTCTCTTTTCCAGGTTGAACAAATCCAATTCTTTTAACCTTTTGTCACAGAAAGACACTCCATTCCTCTTATTATCTTGGTGATCCTCCTCTGGATAGTCTCCAAAAAGTCAGTGTTCCTCCTGTGCTGGGAACCCCAGAGCTAGATGCTGCACTACAGGCGGGGTCTCGTGACTCGGAAGCAGCAGGACAGAATCACCTTCCTTGACCACTGACCTTCTCATTTCCAAAAGCCCTGGACTTTTATGACATTGGTGCAAAGATTTTCACCTCATTTTTTTCACCACTGTTTGCTAAAAGATTTAAATTTTTGTTAATTTGTTTATGTGTCATATTTACATAAGTCTCTTTGCCTAAAGAAAGGAATGTCCAATCTACCCTGAATTCTCCTTCCAGTTCTCTCTTCCTATCTTTTAGCATTTAGTTGCATTTACATCACATTAACTGTTTTTTTCTGTATACTAGTCTGTTACCTTTACTCTCTTCTGTCATAAGTCTTCCCACTTTTTCTCAGTGTTACACCTATCTCCTTCACTGAATCTCTTTGTTTTAGCATACCACATCAGCCAACCTCTATTTCTCCTTTTTGCAGCCTAGGTTTTTTCCCTAGCACATCGTGCTATTTTTCTTGTTTCTCCTTTTCTCCCCCCTGAGCATTTTTACAGTGTCCTTTTCTGTCTTTTTCTGTCATATTATCCTGCTTCTGAGCTCTATTTTCTCTAGAGTGTCATTATGGTATAAAATGTATTGCATGTTATTTATTCTCTACAATTTGGGGTGAACGGACCTGTCTGTATATAGAGACACATTTACACATAGAATCCTTCAATTACTTCCAAATTGTCACTATAATTTCAAGAGTACACTATATTTATAGTGGTTGAATTCTCCAATGTTTAATGTACTATAAATCTTTCATTCTTGTTTATTTATACTCTGTCATAAAAAGGAAGTATTTGAATTTTCTGTTCCTCATGTGCATTCTTTCAATGCCACAGAGCCAGACAGCAGCCAGGTGAGGATGTGCAGGTGTATAAATTGGGGGCAATTGAGTTCTTAATCATGGAGCTCCCTGGACAGGACAAGTGCTGGCTAGTACAGCCAGCAGCACCAACACATGGGAGGTGCAATTGGGGTCATCACTCTTCTCCATGAGCTAGCAAGCTGCAGCTGGCACCAGAAAATAACATTCAGTGCAAGCTCTTCTATCCTAATCCTCCTTCAGTTGCCATTGCTTCCACAGGGCAGGTTAGAAAGATCTTAAGCATCCCTCAAAACCTTTAGTTGGTGCTGTGTTCTGCAGTGAGGAAGCCCCTGGGGTCTGGGAGTGGCATTTCTCAGGCATGACAGTGACTCAGAGAGGCACAAAAATTGAATGTCTGGTATAAAAATAAAGATAGCTATCTTGCTCCTTGGTTGAATGGCTTTGAAATACAGAGAAAACTACTATATTCTGATGCTGTAAGAAAAGTAAAATTTGTTGGCCTGCTTCATTGCTGAAGAACATGTGTAAGACAAAACTGGTTGGTGCAAAGCCAAAGTTTCCTTGATAATACATGAGATGAAAATATGTAGGAGTCAGGTGATAGAAGTGGCACAGGGTTTAGTACACACAAAAGGGCATAATTTAAAATTTTGCCATATCTTCAAAAGCTCATTGGAAGGAGACCTTAGGAAACCACCTAATCAACTGCCTTACCCTAAAGAAACCTTTTTTTTTCCCTAAGATCAGCTTTTTGCTATCGACTTCAAATAATGAAGATGCCACAGACTCATGGTCTTCTATTAGTGTTTCATTTCTGGTCGTAGAATGTTTTACTAATGTCTTACCTCTATTATTGTTCTTTGTTACTTCAGGTATTTTCTTCTCACTTCAACTATGCATGTTGACTAGAGATTAATTTCTTCCTTATTGCTGCAGACTTTAGGGAATTGGAGACCACTCCTGGAATTCTTTTCTCAAATATTGCTACTTTATGTTAAACCACATCAAGTTTAAGTTTTGGTTCATTTTTGTTTGTTTGTTTGGTTTGGTTTTTGTTATTATTGTTGTCGTTGCTTGGATTTTGGTTTTTGTTTTGCTTGGTTTTGTTTGTTCATTTGTTTTTTGGTGATTTTCTTTTTAATGGATTGTTCTTTCTGCATCCGGTGCACTGAAGTTTTTCTAATTGTTCTTTTTCCTAAAACTGAACTCATGCTCTCGCTGAACAGACCAGAAATGATATAGCAAAGAAAGTATTTCCAAAGAGCCAATAAGTTGTTCAGCAGGCTGTGATTAGCTATTTCCATTTTCACATGCTAGATTATTTTCTGGGCTATATATCTCCTCTGTCAACATCATTTTGAACTGAACCCTAGCCAACAAAACATACACATTCACATCAGCCTCCTGGTGACTTAAAAGAGCTCAGTCTACTCTGTCATTTTTGGTCACAAATGGAATTGTCAAATAAGGCTGGATGCAAAGCTTTTTAAAGTTAGGATTACTTGAAGTATCTAAATTATCACAGTAGTTTGCAAACTCTCCATTTTATGTTCTAGGATCATTAGTATATTCTTTTGTCAACTGTGTGATGAGGACTTTTTTCACTGGATTTAGTTGTGAATTCCTCCAGGTTATAAGAATCAGCAGCTACTGGGGACATTTTCCTGGCTACTTTTCTCTCGTGTGCTGTTGGAAAGAGCACTGAACTTTATTTGCACTGACAACCTTCACCTAATGATCTGATGTGGATTGAAACAGACTTTGGGTAAAGCTGAGAACATCAGGGCTACTGTGTTCCAGGAGGATTGTCAACTACTGGCTATTTTTTTCTATGACATGGAAAACTTGATTTCGTTTTGCCACTACCCTTAAATGCAATGGTGATGTCAGGAATTGCCTCAGCAATAGCTAAACCATGCAACAAATAAAAGTACATTCCCTGGTTTAAAAGTGCTCATGGGTAACTTCATTACCTAAAGGCCTAAACATCTTGCAGGCATCTTCTTTTGCTGTGCAGTGTGTCCATAAAGTGTGACAAGATCAACTAAAATACTATTTCAAGATCATGTGCAAGGTAAATCTGAGTAAAAATCTACCAAATTCTAAAGAAACACACCCCAAAGCAAATACACTATCTCAAGCATTTTGAGGCTATTGTATTATCTCATTTTCTTAAGGATATAGACTTCAGAGATATTAGCTTCTCTTTGTTTATTCATCTATCTATAACATTACATAACCCATTAGGATTACAAGTATTTTTATATATATTTATAATATATTATATTATGTTTATATATTATATATTATATTTACATAATATATAATATATAATATATTATATATTATATATAAACATATTAAAAGTAACCATATAATTTCTCTCAACTTTCTATCCCTTATTCCTATATATAAGAAATACTTACAAAAGCTAGAAGATAGATGTCATGATTTATATCCTGCTAGCAATTAAGAATCACACAGCCACTTGCTCACTCTTCCCTCCCCTGCATGGGGTAGAGAGGAGAATTGAAAAATGATAAAACCAATAGGGGCAGATAAGAACAGTTTAATAATTGAAACAAAGTAAATAATAATGGCAAAAGTAAAAAGAGAAAGAGGAACAAAACCCAAGGAAGACAGCTCCTGAATTAGAGTAAGCTCTGCTCAGCAACCACTAAAACATCAATTCATTGTTACCCCTATTCTCCCAAATCCTAAATCCAAAACGCAGTACTGTACCAGCTACTATGAGGAAAATCAACTGTACTCCAGCTGAAAACAGGACAATGGAACAATGACCTTATTGTCAGCAGAATTAAATTTTGGTAATATTGATACCTGATATTTGAATGCCTTTGTTTTTTTAAGCAGCTGCAATCTAGAAAATAAAATTGCAGTGAACAGAGAAATGAGATGAAATAGCAATGATTTTGGTTTGAATATCACTGAAACATACTTCTATGCTCTTGTGTAAATGTTTATCTCTTCTTTGAAGCCTGAATATTTGAAAAATAGCTGTTAGTTTTACTTAATGCAACATATTTCACTTAACTTGAGAAAAATTTTCAGGGAAGATATCAGAGTCTATCCATATAAATATTTACATTCAAGATACTTTTTTTTCTACTGGAACCACTATGAAACCTCCTTTGTGGCAAGCCATAACTGAGTTCACAGTGTAAAGTGACATGGGAGAATTTTTAATGGAGAGAAGAAGGAAGTTAAAATAGGAAATAATTCAATCCAGCTTTATTTCATCTTGTGTCTGTTGCTTTAGGGAAGTGGAAAGGAAGGCCTTACAGAGACTTGCACATACTTAGAAGTCTGAATCAGATGTCTACCAAAGGGGTACAGTTCAATGGCTCATATAAAAGAGCAAGCATACCACATATTCATCTTAATAGATTTCAGCTCCTTTGTGTGTTGTTCATCTTCTCACACACTTGTTCCTGTGTGTTTGTTTCTTTTATTTATTTCTGTGTCCATTAGACTGGCAAAAACTTCTGCCTTCTCACTTCTATCTTGGACCAATATTTTTTTGGCTACAAAAAATAGATATTACAGACAGATTTAGTTTGTCATAAGGCTACAAGCTGAGAAAAATATGACCATTTATAGCATCCAGAGACCAAAAGCATCAGTCTTTGAGCATATGTGACAGTCAAAGAGTTGTTTGCCTCATTTACTGCACAATTAACTATCGTGTCCACATTTACAGTGATGAGCCATGTAATTCCCACAAGATGTTTGCTCTAGGGTTTGGGGCCTCCAGAAGACAGCTTTTAACTAAGTGGAAAAAACTCTGATATCATTCATAACAGCATAGTACACATCATCATGTCATGGGTTTATGATTATACTATTGCCACCTTAATTATTGCAAAGACACAGATCCATAAGAAACAGTTTAATAATATTAGCAATGGGTAATTCATTACATCATGAAAATGAACCCAAAAAGTGTTAAAAGAAATGAGCAAGTCAAACACTATTTAACTAAAATGGAAGCTTTACTAAGTAACTATGAATTTATTGCACCAGTTGTTTACTTAAGGTCATCCAGAAATAATAGTAACATTTCAGTGGTTTAAATAATTTTGTTTCAGTCAAAAAAGTGAGCAATGAGTTGAATTTAAGCCCTCTAAATCAAGACTTTGATTAGATTGAATTGCTTGTACATGTACAGCACCACCAAGAACTGGGAGATCATAATCTTAAATCTGTCTGGAGGAAGAATGATTTGCAAGATGTTTTTGTTTGCTTGTTTTGGCAATTCCCAATTTAATCATCAGACTGCATGCATTTTGAGCCTCCTCTGTCATAGCATGAAGATCTTTCTATGCAAATGCATTAAATCCGTGAAGTTTTTTGCTTTTACTACATGACTCTGCCCTTTTATCATAGTGAGGAGAATGACAATATTCATTAAGAGTAGATAAGACATTAAATGGTGATGATAACCTATGGTGATAAACATCACATAAAGATCAGGAAATGACAGTCAATATAGGCCTGAGGAAATCTTACAGCTGCAGAGTGAGCGAATCTCTCTTGTCTTCCCTCCCTCAAACCATTTGTCTCTTCTCTTATCAGTGAAGGCAATGACAGTAAGAACAGTTCAAAAAAAATCAATTTCTCCGGCATATTTAAAAATGTGATTTCAAGGACCTTTTCAGAAAACCTTGTTGCCCTATTTGGGCCCTGAATATTATACTCATGCTTATTCTCTTTCTTTTTTTTTTTTTAACGACTGGGGACTTTACATATCCAAATGCAAGCTCTATTTCAGTACATATCCAAAAAGCTGGATCCAAAAATAAGGACACCTCACTGTAATTGCTTAATGATTCACCATCTTTGCTTCTCTAGGAAAAGATACCCAGCTTGTTTAAAAGTGGTTGTTGTACGAAGACTATGGATTTGTTGTCTGCAAGTCTTCATGTTTTCTTTGTAAGTGCATTGGAAAGAGTTTTTGCTTGTTCACAGCTTCTTGCTTTGGTAAGTGATTGCTCCAAAATCAATCATCTGTATTGCCCTAAACTATTCCCATAATGTGACTATCATGATGGCATATCCTTTAGCTCCAAATAAAACTTTAATGCTGTTATCTGGTTTGCTTGTTAGACCCAAGGCTTCAATGGGTATTTTTCAGGAAGGGAAACCATGTCCAGGCTTCTATCAGCAGGAGGAAAATGTACAGAAACTGGCCTTGTGCCTCCTCTTGCAATTACAAGGTTAGTGCTTTCAGCTCTCTATTACCACAGAGTTTGTTTTGTACAGAAAACAGCAAGCTCTCAGCTGAAGTTGAATATTGTTAGTGCTAACAAACGCAAATAATAATTGCATATTTTTTTCAAAACAGAAACCTTTCTGTGATAATGTGGCTCTGTGTTAAATGGGCACAGATTGATGAGGCTGTAACCTATTCATTATTATTATTGCCAGAGAACAATGCATGCTGCCTAACACACTACAGAACAAAAACTGCTATGTGGATAGTCTCTCCCTCCCAAACACTTACTCTTTCCCAGTCACAGTATTACAGCAGAATCAGCCCTTGTGTTAGGTTGGAATTGATTTTTCCAGAGTTTCCAGCACAAAACTGATGGTTCAGCTGATGCACACAGTACATTGTTCTAATATGCTCTTTGACAATATTTCTGGTGTTAAAGTCTACAGAATTTAAAGATGCAACTGTGGGATACTCTTCAATGCTTCAAGACATTCTCTAATTTAATTTAATTTGGTTGGTGAAATTTCCTTCTCAGTACCTGTGAATCTTCAATAGGAGTTAAAAAGCATTCACCCTCCCCACCCTTGAATATAAGAGAAAGAGTTCATGTCATTTGCTGCAGTCAATTGTTTTCTGTTCCAGAGCAAGTTATATACAAGATAATGAAAAAATAATTGAAGCCTTTTGTATATATTACTAGCAAATAATAGAAAGTAATTTTGGAATATACTTCAACAGAGGGATCTATATTCAATAGGTTTTGCTTGCAGTTGGTACAAGGTTGATGCAATAGCACAATTCACCTGCAAATGATAAGTGATTGCTGCCAAAAACCCCACAACTATTTTTTTAAACAAGAAAACCAGCCCTAAATAAAATTTTCTTTTCTCCAAATCTCTGTAATTGCAAGCAGTTCCCTTACTGACAAAGGTTATGTTTTTCAAATAATAATTAATTTCCTTATCTAATTTCTTTGGCATAAACAAGATACAAAAGCTTTTGCTACTAAAAACTCCTAACAATTTCTCTTTTACATCGAATTATAGTAGCTTTGAAAGGAAATAATGCATCTGCAGATGGTGCTGAATTGCATGAAATTAATTACTACATGTGCAAGCTCTCAGTAATTAATTCCATTGAGGCCTGTAAAATCCATTGTGAGCTGAATTACATGCTTTTCAGCCTTTCCTTTCTACCTGAAAGTTGCTGTATCATCTTTTAAGCCAAGTTTAAAAGTGATAAGGAAAATATATTAAGTTCATCCAAGAAAATACATTCCATTTTATTTGTCATGCTCTCAATGTAAAGATGTTATGGATTGTGTGTTAGTACAGTGACCAAACATTTGTAAATGTCTTCCTGGGAAGTAACTCTGCTGCTGATGTACATTCTGATGTGGTAGACATTCAAAATTCCTGGGATCAGTTTTCAGCACCCAGTCTCTGCAGAGGTTTTAATACAGTAAACACAAAGATCGTAGACCTTAGCACTTCTGACCACTTGTACCAAGCTTTTCATGTATTTTTTGAGAAGTTGGGATGAGAGAGGATATTTTCAGAACATGCACCCTCCAGGTAAGGCAGACACAACAGTCCTTAGGCTGTGAATCCTGGCAGTGCCCAGATATAAGCCGAGTGCTTGACTGATCAAATCAGCAACAGACCTTACACAGATAGAGGAGACATTAGGAGGCTATATAGCAATACCAAGGTGGTTTTTGAACAAATGCAGGGGATTTAAAAGGATTTTTAAGGGTAAAACATGAGGATGGAAAGACTAATCTTGCTGTTAGACCTCAACCTAGTTTAGGAAGGAAGACACAGACTGCATGCAGAAATTCTGGCAGTGATGGACTTTGTGCAGGAAGGGGGCTGTGAAATAGCAAGAAAGGGTTGAAAACTCCACTGGTTAATTATGATCTGTCTCCCAGTCTGATGAATTCTGAGTAGTCTGGGCAAAGTGAGGACACAGCTCACAATGAATCCCATGCTATATAAAACCCCTGAAGCCTAAGCCACTCTATTATTTCCAAACAGCCATTTTGTCTGGGTTCAGTCCTGTGAAAAACTTCAGTGTCATGTCAGACTGGTTGTTCTTATGGAGTCTGCACAGGTAGGGATTCTGCTGGTCTAATCTGACTTCACAGTTTGTGACAGCTGAGCTAATTTGGCTGGGATAGGCTGGGTGCAACTGCAAGAGCCTGTGCTTGAGCACACACACATTGTTTTTTGTAGTTTGAGCCAAAGAACTAGTTTGACCATTCAGACTTATGGAATTTTGAGTCTCACTAAAACGAAAGATGCTGGGACTGTGATCTATTTTTTCCCCCCAAGGACAGTGTAGGAGAGCCCTCTTGCAAACTGAGCAATAACACTTTCAGCACATTTGTTTTCTGATTTTTTGTTGTGTTATTTAATCAGGGAGGTTCCTGTAAATCAGAGCATTTCTGATTGACATATGACTAGAGAATATGGTCTCATTGAAAAAACATTAATCCAAAAAATTAACGTTATCAGTTTGAATTAATTTTAGCTCTTGTTTCAATGTTTAACATTTTTTGCTTTTTATGAAATCAAATAGAAAGGTGGGGCTAGGTTTCCAGGTGGAAATTCTGGTATGCATACTAGGTGAGAAATAATCTCACATGCTGTCTGCTACATTGCACTTGAGAGTCTGACAAAGAAAATTAATAAAAATGTCAGTCTCTAAAAGTTGCTAATGCACGTTGATACCTTATGTCTGACGCTCCCTCAGAAGACTGAAGGAGGAAAGAAGCTCTGAGAAGGGAGCAGTATTTTCTCTGCCTCAGGCACTGAGGATATGTGACTTGCTGGCCTTTCTAATTTTTGCAGAGCCATGGTATGTGTGCTTCTATAACCTTTCAGTCCAGACAGCAACTGGGTAAATGCCAAGGAAAGCATGATCTGCTTTCTAATCAGCAAACTGGCTACTGCATGAACAAGGACAGTGAAAAACAGAAGGCTTTTTTCCTCTATAACTCCAGTATGGTGGTTATAGTAACAGAAAGCATATTGATTCAAGTTTGGTATTTTTTTGTTTATCAGATACAAGGCTCACAAAAAATAATTTCATTTTTCTTAGCTGAATTAAAAGTGATTGACAGAGATTTAGAAGAACATCACAAAAGTGTTTTATAACCATCATAAAATACAGTTTAGATATTAGGATTTTGCAGAGACTTCTAGCAGTGGATTTCTTTTTTTTTACCATGTACTTGATAAAGTATTCTTGCTAAATGGGAAGCATCAGGTTTTAACAGCTGTTTATATTATTGTCTGTATTGTTAAAGGCACCTATATGTCACTGTTGAGTTACGTGAGAAGGATAAACAGGGGTGTGGGGGTTGGGATTGCCTACATGAAAGTATGTAGTCTTATTTAAGACTGTCTGGTATATCTAGAATAATTACACAAGGCTGCCATACATGGCAGTGGACCAAAGGGACAATTCCTCTTTGTTGGAGTTGTAGCTGCAGGCCAAGCATTCTCCCTCTCTCCCTCTCCCTCTCTCTCTCTCTTCCCGCCCACAATTTGTTTTTCTGTTTCTTCTATGAGTGTTCTGTGAGCTTCCCTTGAGACCACAGGCCTTGCCATGTAGCAAACACCAAATACCTATTTTAAAAACCTCCCACTCCTCTTTGAAGTATAGCTCCTAGTTTTGTGTACTGATATTGATGTTAGAGTTGCTTCATCTCTGCCTACCAGTAGGTACATAAATATTTGTAGCACACAGATTGCATACACTAGTGATGATGATGCTGGGACATAAATCTTGGTGTTAGCTTCTTAGTTTCCTTGTAGGATGTTTCCTAAGGACACATGCTTGAATAATGCTTTTAAAAAGGTCATTTTGCACCTTGATATACTTCCATTTTTCCCCAAAAACATTTAATGGGTTAAATATAAATTGATTAGTGGTTTACTTGTTTTAATTAAGATGTTAAAATACTTGTGACAATACAAATAATTTTTCAAGCCTATTTATCTAATAGCTTGGAATTGAAAATGATCTAACAACCTAAGTTTTAACAACCTAACTTTTTTTACACCTTAATCTTCTTGTTTGTCTCCAATATGCCCTTGAGCAAGTCATCTAAGCTTCCTGTACTTTGACTTTCCTACCCAAAAACAATATTGATAGTCATATTTGCCTGGATGATTAACTTGTTAAAATTAACAATTATCTTTGTTAATATTGGAAAAGTGCTTTGAGATCCATGGATGGAAAATACATATATATAAATACAAAGTATTTTCTGCTGCTAAGAAATCTATTTTACCAGAATGACAAAAATACAAAAAGAGAGATGACTGCAGATAAATGTCTGTATAACAGCTATTCTGGCCTCCTGGGAGGAAGTTAACTTTTTTTCCTGAGAGGACTGATCTACTCATAGATTAGATAATCAAACACAGACGCATTATACTGGCAAGGTGTTTTAAAGGAGAACCTTGACTAAAAATAAAGATGCTCCTTGGCTATTCTGTAAACATCAGCATGACATGTGAAAGGCCTTGATAAAGCTCAGGATTAAAAAGAAAGCACCAAAGAAATGTGGGGATGGCTGTAATGAATCACATTTTGCTTTCAGTAACACTCATCTAAAGCCAGAAGAGCTACATATTAAATAAAAAGGCTTCACTGAGGAGAACCTTCACCTTGATTAAAAATGCATTTCCTAGATGAAATGTCTTTGGGTTTACATCTCATAACTTGAAAACAGAGCTAGGGATTGCAGAACCAGGATTCCAGATTTGAAATCTCTTAAATGCTCTAAATTTTTTTCTTAGGTATCACAGGATCATACAACTGCTTAAGTTGGAAATGACCTTTTAAAATCATTGGGTCCAATGGAAACTTAGCATTACCAAGTCTACCACTAAAACATGTTCCTAATTGAATTTTAAATACCTCCAGGGAATTTAAACCACTTTCCCAAATGACCTTTTCCAATGCTTGACAACCTTCCAGAGAAGAAATATTTCCAAATACCAAAACTAAACCTCCTCTAGCACATGAGGCCTTTTCCTGTTGTCTTATCAATTGTTATATGAGAGAAGAGATCATTAAGATGGAAAAGCCACAGCTGGTTTTTTTCAAACAGATGATGTTTTTCTGAAAGTGAAATCTAGCCACTTAATGAATCTTCAAACAAAGCATTTTAAGAAATTCCTGTAAAAACACATTCACATTGCTAAATTTCCCCTTTTCCACATTGTTTCTGACTTCTCTGCTGCTCATCCATGTGGTCACCAGCAATCTGGCCACAGGAGATCCTGAGGATGCTGGGAGGGGCTGCAGGGAGCCCTGGAGGTACTTCCTTGATCTAAGGGAAGGATTTGGGGCATGAGGGGGGTTGCATCAATCCCATAGGTCAGCAAAATGTGCAAAAGTTGTGTCTTACATGGGGTATTGGTTTTTACAAACACAAAAAGCACTAAAGCCTGAGAATGAGAGAAGTGGGATCCACCTGACAAAATGTGGTGCCTGTTTGTTGACAGAAATGCAAAGGAGGACTGAGACGTGCTGGGACAGCTTGCAGCTGGATACCTGCAACGAACAGGTACAAGGTCTTCAGGAAATATTGTCAGGGAAGATAGAAGCAGGGAGTGGAGGAAGTGCTCTCTGCATGAAATAGCATCTCTCTTATGGGGAGCTCTTGCATAGGGCAGACAACAGGCTGAGGGAGAGCTCATGGGTAAAGAGCAGAGGAGCAGTAAGTGATGGTGGCATTGTGGTAGGAGTCTGTGGCCAGAAACCCAAATATTCTGAGTGGGTCAGCAGACAAATCCTTCTTTAAATAACTCAGGTAAGTTTCTGGATTGCCATCAATGACAGAGCTGTCATTCAGCAGGTACCAGACAGGGTGGAGGAGTGGGCCACAAGAACCTCATGCAATTAAAGGAAAGATGGAAAACACCCACCTGAGAAGGAAGAACCTTCTGCAATAATACAGGCTGGCTCTGCCTGGGGAGCAGATCTGCTTAAAACTGCTGAGCTCATGGATGGTGACACACAAGCCAGCAGTATGCCCTGGCAGCCAAGATGCCAACAGTGTCACAGCATACATTAAGAGAATCATGGCCAGTAGACAGAGGGAAGAGACTATCCTTTTCCTCTTGGCATTTGTTAAACATTTTTATTGAGCATACCTTGTTCTCCTCTGCACTGGTGTGGCTGTACCTTGAATACTGTGTGCAATTTTGGTCACCACAATATAAGAAAGACATTAAGCTGTTAGACAGTGTCCAAAGGAGACCACGAGGATGATGAAGGGTCTGGAGGTGAAGCCATATGAGGAGCAGCTGAGGTCACTTGGACTGTTCAGCCTGGAGTTTTCTATTTGTCATCAATATTAACAGGAACACTTTAAACTAGATCTGCCATTTTGTGGGAGGTCAATGTAAGGAAAGTAAGTCCAGCAGGAAAATAGGAAGATAGCAGTAGGAAAGCAGAATTTGTTTTCTAATTACTGCCATGCAATTACCTTAGATATATTTTATTCAGTTTAGGAGGTAACTGTCTTAGGCTCAGAGGTCATCATAAGTGTAAGGAATACATGGTAGGTGTAAAGTCTAAGGAATATTTTTTGACCTCTGAGCAAACGGAAAACTGACACTTTAAAAAATATTGCCATTTTGCCTAGATCTTTCTGTTTCTTGCCATTATCCATGGCTTAAATGCAGTTAAAAGTGGGGACGTTGTATGAAGAAGAGTGGGCTTAAGCATATCAAAGTTGTAGAAGTCTGATTTTCTAGAAGACAGTGTAAGGTTCCATGTCAAAATGTAGGTAGGTATATGTCATGGCTGAACACAGAGGTGAATAAAGACAGTTGTGGAGGGAAGATTCTGGTTTTTTTGCTTTGGGTAGGCAAAATTGGAGTAGTTCAACCCCTATCTCCACCGAAAGATTTAGAAAATCCTTAAGAGAAAGGTTGAAGGACACATCCTGTTTTAAGACTATGACATGGCCCTAAGAAAAAGCATAAAAAGAAAGGTGACTGCACTGAGTGAAAAGGTTTATTTTTCTCTGGAAGCTGAGTTCTGTATCTAGGGACTTTGCAAATTCTCTGTAAAAGCAACAGGACATATTAAACAAATCAAAATAAATCAACCACTAACTTGTATTTCTAATTGCCTTGCTGTGAGCAAGCTAGTCAAAAGGTTAATTAACATTATAAACTGGCCTATGGTTTTGGTAAAATGATTTAGAGGTGGGAAGTCAATGTTCCCTGTATTCAGGTGTGGGCAGGGACAGTTAAGCACTATCCAGTCAGTGAATGAATTTGCTCCTGACACACCTGAGAACAAAATTCTGACTTTTTACAACTGTCTTGAAGTTTAAAGCATTAAGGCAAAAAACATTAGTGCCTTGAGACACTCTTAGCAACCTACCAAACTGGAACACAGGGAAGCATCTGGAGCAGTCACTTAGACAATAAACATCTGCATCTGCAACCATCTGTAGACCTTCAAAGTTTGCAGTCATATTTTGGGCCTGCACTGTTAGTTTGTCTGAGATGGATCAAGACTCTCAGTCATTTCTTTGTAAACTTAGTAAAAGTGTTCTCAAAACATTTAGTAAAAGTGAGCACTGCTGAAATCACATAAGCATACTAAAGACTATAGTATTAATAGACAAGTCTGGTTCTGCATATTTTATGTGAAGAAAGTTACCACCCGTAGCTGACAGGGCACTAAGACTGTAGTTACTAAGTTGTCTTTGATTAGATAATTATTGAATTATTATATATATAAAAATTTTGCTACCTGCAATTTAAAATACTTGGACAAGTGATGTAACAAACTGTAATAACAGCTGACAAGGAAAGTGGCCAGCACCAGACATAGTGTAGTAATATAAAAACCTGAAGGAAATGATGTTTTCTTCTATTGGTGTACATATCAAATCTACTCCTAAAGTGTAAAAATAAGCTACTCATGTTCCTTGTGGTCCTACCAAGTTAATTTAATTATGTTGTTCTCATATAGGCTTATCAGGAGTATGAAGTGACATATTTGTGCTTGTGACCAAAGCCAAACATAACAGAACTGCAATACTCCTCTCCAAGACTTGATCCCTAAGCCTGTTTTCTGCTAATATGAATCTCCATGATAATGCTGATAGAAAGTGACAGAGTTTGAGGAATCCTGGAAACAAACCAATAAGGATGGCTTCTTTCAAGCACAGTACTTTCTGCTTCCTTTTTGTGTCACTTTTTGCATGTGCTGGATTTTCACAAATACACAAAAGACAATCAGAATCTGATATGAAAGAATCAAAAATAGTGTAGTTGTTTTGGACAAGAAAGTCTGAACAAATACTTTTTTCACTAACAGTGGTCTGCACTCTGCAACAGCACAGGCCAGGAAAGGACACACTCTTCTAAGAAAACATTTGTAGCAAAAGATGGAATTCCCCCACTGTGTGTAAGGAATGGTTTTTTTTCTTCCCTACTATTCCTTCTTCAGCTTCTCAAGGTTACCACCACATCTGTTTAGGTTTTAAAATCCTGTTCTTTCATCTAACCCAGCATCATCTGTGTTGAATAAAAATATGGCAGCAGGTTGAATTTACTCTGCTTCTTTTTTGATATTGAAGTTTAGAGTGTCCAGTTATGCCACTGCTACTTAGTCATACCTCCTCAATAGTCTCCTTAATTAAGACTGTTGCAGAACACTTGAGGCACATGGCAAAATACTGAAAACCTTTAATGACTTTTTCTTCTTCCACACCTCCCTTCTGGATTCATCCAGTTCAGTAGGGCTGTAATTTTTAATTAGTTGTATTTAAATGAAAAGCAGAATGACCTTTGTCCTTCTCTGCGAGTAAGACAGGTCAGATTGACTATTGCCTTGGCCAGTCTGGCTTACAGAGAGTTATGAGGGAGATAGCACAGGATTGGAGCCTCCTGTGATGGTTTCCTGAGCTAACAGCTGATTAGCTGATTGAAGGAAGGATGAGAGGTGTAATGATTTACACCAGCAAACACCCCTTAATAATTCATATTAGCCAGGGGAAACATTTGTCCACCTTCTAGGCCATGTGTTCAGTCAATGCATGCTATTACACAGAAATGAAAGAAAATATGAAAGACAGTGATGTGACAGATGGCTGCTTATGGCAGAGAATGGCTTGAATGTTCTGCCACAGCTTAAAGAAAAACAAATATATGAAGTGACTTTACTAAAGGAATACCATAAAATGCTGCCATCTTATATCATACCCTCAATAAGCCCTTTAACCTTGTTTGTTTCTTTATTTCAGGTTTTTTGAAGTTATTGCATAGAACTACTTTGAACTTAACAATTTTAGAATTGAGTGGTAAAATAACCACTGTCAACAGAATATTCCTTGAAGGATTTATGTTTAGAAATAGCCCTTTCTTTCAGAAACACTGGTCTGAAATAGTCCTAGATTTTACTTTACAAAATGGCTATTTTAGAATCCAGTTAGGTAGAAGAAAATTATTTCCATACCTAAATTCATTCTCTGAGTGTCATGGGAATGTATGGAATATCTGAAAGAGGAATGAGCTTTTGTGCAGCATTTTATATTTGGATTTGTGAGATACAAATCTGTGTCCAAAAGACCAGTGGTCTCTGCAGTGATTTTGTTTGTGCACTTGCTCTTGCACCTGTTTCAAACTGATTTGCTATATTTACAATCATAATTGTTCTTCCTCAACTGATAAAGCACATGCGAGCACATGTGAATGAATGCCTGTTCTTGGGGTTCAGGAGAAATAGAAAGGATCATAATCTTATATGAGAAGGGGTAAAAATGGTGCAGAGGGGTAAATTTACAATTACTGTGCATTTGTGGTACTCCTCTTTACCTTCTTTGGTGTGCTTGCTCTGCTGTCTCCAAAGACAGTGTATTTGTGTTTTCTCTCATCTTTCCATGCAGGTGATATCCAACAGATAATTTTCCAAAGAGATGGAAATTTTAAAAAAATACTGCTATTTGAAAAATGACCAGGTGGATCTCTATTAATGCACTATAGTGGACTCATACATTTACTGTTGAGACTCTACTTGCATGTGTTTTCCTTCCATGTTTTCCAAATAGAAGACCAGAATTTATCCTAACTGTGCTGTAAGTGGATTTATTTAGAATTCAGCCTTTCTGGCAATAACTGATATTCAGTTGCTAAACTACCATGCCCTGTTGGATTAGTTATATCAGAGTGCTCATGAAATTTGCTTGATTAACCCACAGAAAATGTAAGCACTGTTGTTAGCACATGAAGCAGCAATATGGTTTATTCTGAATGCAAACAAGTCCATAGTCTTTTATTATAAATTAAAACATGATCAAGTTTCAATGAATCACTGACAGTGACTAAAAGCTTAAAATAGAAAAAGAATTATAGTACTGTACAGTACAATTCAGAGACCATATGCGAACTGTGACATCGACAGATGTGTTCCCCCAGTCTATTACAAGGATAACTTAATTGAGAAAATAAAGATACAATGTTTATTTCCCTCTTGGGTTGCCAGATTTCTATAATGTAACTAACAATTTTTAAAATAAAATAACAATACTAATAATTGCAAAAATAATACCAAAAAGTAACTTGTTCTGTATTTGCCATTCTTAGACCCTGTTCTTAAGACTTGGAGTTTCTGGAGACATAGCTCATGTTTTTCTCAGCAGTTTACTAATTTATGCTGTACATCCTCTGATGGTTTTCTTCATCATATTGACTACAAGCATGTCTGGC
Source organism: Luscinia megarhynchos (assembly GCA_034336665.1). Lineage (NCBI taxonomy): Eukaryota > Metazoa > Chordata > Aves > Passeriformes > Muscicapidae > Luscinia > Luscinia megarhynchos. The sequence continues at coordinate 25,556,777 of CM067565.1, forward strand.
AGAAATGTAGTCTGAGAATATTTTCTTCTGAGCATAACCAATGAAGACAAAGCAGATTCAGATCTAAATACAGATTTTGAATCTCATTCAGTTATCTGAACTTAAAACCATTTGAATGTGACCATTGGTCATTAAATGCAACCAATGCAAAAACTGAAAAACAAAACAAAAAAAGCCTGTGTTTACAGAGACAGACTGTGACTGAGGGCTGTAGGGCTTCTATAAAATGTTTTGCTTGCATTGTTTGGTTCCTTTCCTCATGAATCAATACCGGCACAGTCATTTTAACTTCCAAATACATAATTGAAGGTCTGTGGTAAGGAGTGTCACTGGTGGCAATCCTTCTAAAGGTGAGTGTTATAGTTTAGGTTTGCCAATTTCAATATACTTTTTTTTTGTTGTGAGACAGAATTAGGAGCAAAAGCAAGGCAGGCCTAAAACTTAAAATGATATAAAGAAAAACTTTATTAACAACACAAAGGAAATAATAAATTAAGATTAAGATCTTCAGACCATTGCCTCCTCCCCCCTCCCACACTTTCTTAACAACAAAACACAAAGGCATTTTAGTCAGTTCCCAACTTAAATAATCTTTCTCAGTTCACTTTAGGGAGAGGAGTTTCCTCTTGTTCGGCTATAGGGATTTTTTTCCAAGAGGAAGAAAAAAGACACTTCTCTTGTGACTTCACTTTTCACAAATAGCAGCCGCCCAGGAATCTGCAACGGTGAAACCTCCTCCCATCTTTACAGCTTTCCCAAAGCTGTGCTTGTGGGCCATGTCAAACTCATGGAGTATTACTTTTAAGGATGAGCTGTTCAAGAGCAAAGGTTCTCTTCATCTCTCTTTTCTCTGTTTGATACTGTAAGAGTCCATCTAAAAGCCTCATTTGTTCTGCCCAACGACCCTCACCTGAGGCCTAAGAAGACCCCTCAAAATGCAGTTTAAAGGCGCTGGCCAGGGATGGGAGGAACGCCAAGTGATTGTTCGCAGGTGATGTTCATTAGACCAGGACTGGTCTCTCATGAGACTGGTTTATGGCTAGTCAATCTGCCCTGAACTGTTTACTCTACAAGGCTCCCACAGGTGTGAGGACAATGAACTGCTCAGAGATGGAGTGCCCTGTGTTTGTTTCACCGACAGGGAGTTCGCTTGGACATGTTTTGGGATTGTTTTCCCCAACAGAACCCGAAGCGCACCTGAAACTCCTCACCTGTTCTGGCCAGTCGCCCGACGCCTTGGAAAAGACTATTAAAAAAACATCCTCCAACAAAGACCCCTGAGATCTCCCCGGACAGCAACGGACATCTATTGGCTGGTTCCACGAGGATCGTCTGCCCGTCTATAGCTATAATCCCAAAGCCTTTTCTCTCTTTTCTCTTTCCCTCTCTCTCTGTCCCCCTATTGCATTTTGTTGGCACTAAACAAAGTGCATCTTTTGCAAAAGTAAACTGGTTTTGTACCCTGCTGTGTCTTTTGCACTTTGAGATCCCTAAAAGAACCTATCAGGACTCCGCATGTGGTGTGGACCCTGACAGATACTTCATTCCATCAGGGCAAACAATCTTCTGAACACTTCAACCCCCCACCACGTCTTTTTCCATGGTTTATAGGAATTTTTAGCCTAGTACAGTCCACCCCTACACCTTACAAAAGGATTTCTTAGCCAACCTTCATGGCGTCCCCTCATTCTCCTCCCATCTGGAAACCTGGCTGCTGCTTCACTGACTTTGGGGTATCCTCTCTGTTCTTGGTTTCTCAGGCTGTCAACAAGTAAACCAGTTTCCCGTTGGTCCCACCAATTCACAGAGGAAGTTTTCATGGAGAAAAACTTCTGAGTGTGCCCTCCCGCCAGGTGCCTTCAGTGCATAACTGAAGCACAGTGGGATACAATAGAGGAAAAGGACAGATAAATTTTACTGTGTAATTCTAGCTTTCAGTCATGCTTGAAGTTCCTCCTAATAATTCATTCATGTTTAGAAATGGTATTCCAAATATACTTTGATATTTCTTTGTGGACCTATCACAATTGAGATTTGTTTTAAAAATGAAATCTGGACATATTTCCTCTTAAATGTGGGACATATTTCCTCTTAAATGTGAGACAAGCTTTTCACACAGATTTTTGAAACAAAATTGCAAGAGCTGATCAGATAAAGGATGAAACCTATCAAATCTGGAAGATGCTTTGTGGAAGTGCATGCACTCCCAGAACGCTACCAAACTGTCTCCTAGCCTTCAGCCTGTTCTAGGAGATACCATAATAAAGATGGCCTTACATGTTATTCAAATTACTTACTAACAAATTAACTGAAATTTAATTTCTTTTTCTTTGTGCAATGCTGCTAATGTAGTTGTGATAGCAAGTTTATGCATGTGAGCAAAGAAAGGGGGTGTGCATATAGGTGTGGAAAGAGCCATGTTTTGGCAGTCTGGTTTTCCCCTTGGCATTCCTTTTGCAGCTGCAGAGTCGCTGGAGCTCTAGGCTTTGTGATTTTCTAAACCCTTACCCTAGGCGTTACCATAACCCTAGGCTGAGTAGTTAAACCTGCAGCTGGGTGAGACTGGAGCCAGGCAGCAAATTATAGAGAGAGCCATTGTTATCAGAGTCCTCTGCTCCTGTTGGCATGCCGATTGTAACGGCAGCTTCTCTAGAGCTCTACGGTCGCTGGGTTCTGGAGCTCTAACTCTACGTGTAAGCCTAACACTAGACTGAGCGCCTAAACCTGTATGGGGGTGAGACCTGAGAGAAGCAGGTAAGTGTGGATGGAGTGATGTTATGGCAGTCCTGTGTTGCACTAGGCATGACAATTGTAGAGGCAGACTCTCAGAACCTCGGGTCTTTGCTGTTTTCTGAACCCTAATCCCAACTCCAACACACCTAACCCTAACCCTAACTCTAACCCTAACCCTAACTCTAACCCTAACCCGAACCCTAACCCTAACCTTAACCCTAACTATAACCCTAACCCTAAACCTAACCCTAACTCTAACCCTAATCCCAATCCTAACCCTAACCCTAACCCTAACCCTAACACTAACTCTAACCCTAACCCTAATCCCAATCCAAATCCTAATGACAACCTTATTTTTAATCCTAATCCCAATCACAATTCTAATCCTAATCCCAATCACAATTCTAATCCTAATCCTAATCCCAAACTCAATCTTAACCCTAACCCTAACCCAAACCCTAATGCCAATCCAAACCCTAACTCTAAATGGAACTCTAACCCTAATACCAATCCTAACCCTAACCCCTAACCCTAAGAGGAGCAGTAAAAGCAGCCATTTTCTGATGCTGATGTGGCCAGAACATTGCTGGTGTCTATGAGAATAATGTTGTGGAAATGTTGCGGAAGTGCCATGCTCCCTGTGGCCTTTTTATATATATTTTTTTTTTTCATAATTTCAGTGTCCTTGGAGCAGTTGGTTTCGTGTTTTTTCAAAGTCTAACCTTATGATAAGTGGTAAAACCAGCCTTTTGCTGGAGCTGAGAAGGCCATTTTTCATGGTTTATAAATAAATTTAGGGCATGGAATACTATGGAATGAGTGTTTCCTTTAACAAAAAGCACTTTCAACAATCATTTTGCACCAATGAGATATTAAAACCAGTGGATGAAAGTGAAAAAAAACGCAACTGTTAATTGACAAGAGTGCCAACACTGCATGGGAAAAAAATGGTGAAAAGATGCTAGATATTGAACTGTCAAACCCGTTTACACACAGCCACACCAGAATAAAAAGCCCCTAAATGCCAGGGAAAGAGAAAATGAAGTCACATGGGCTGCAATATGGTGTGGAGGAGAAAAAGCAAAGGGTGCTGGCTTTTGTCTTAGCGAAGGAAAAAACCGAAGGGCAAAACCAATGGGAATCTGGTGAATCTCTGATGTTTGTCTCCTCTTTGCAGCAGATGAAGCTGGCAAATTTAGTGTCCTTTCTTTTGCTGAGTCGGTTTTTCTGAGGTCTGGAGCCTGGATGGGGAGCAGCAACTCCTCAGCTCCCCACCAGTCCCCCGCTTCTCATGTTGATAGTTCTCTCATGCCACGAACCAAGCCAAACTGAGCAGTTCAGGAAAAAGCAAAAGCTGCTGAATGATTGCTGCTGCAGTCTCCAAGTCCACAGAAAGGAAAAAAAACAACTTATTGCCTAAACTAACAACAATCTCAAGCTAGCTAAGCAGCAGAGTAACGCCGTCACAGGGCACCACTGATGTCTGAAAGGGAGGCTCTGAAAAAGCCGGGGCAACAGCCCCAAGGCTCCCCCCTCCCCAGACCCACCAAGAGCTACAGCCACCACTTCTGGGCACAAGGCAGATCAGAGAAGAGCAACCCTGCCCAAGACAACCAGTGATTTTCAAGACAAAAGCATTGTTTTCTATGAGAAGATTACTTGTACCTCTCTCCTGTTAAGTAATGAATATTTGGAATTGTTTTCTTTGTCTCTCTTTAGGCCTGCTACCTAAATGAATTTTTCAGGTGTATTATCATTTTGTTCTTATTTTAAAGCCTGGTTCTTGAATGATGATCTAGCTGTGGATCATTGGGTGAGCATCAGATATTAATCTTCCCTGAATTTTTGTAATATAGTCATCTCAGTGATGCTACTGGGTATTTTGTGGGTTCCATCTGTCAGGAAGAATTATAAAACAATATTTTTTTCCCTACTGCATCCTATGAAATAATTGACTGAAACGGAAGCTTCCAAAAGCAAGACAATTAAACACTTACATTAAAAATTTTGCCAAGAAATGTGCTGTGATGAAGCACAAGAAATAATAAATTCAGTATCTGGAGATTTGCTAAAAGTTGTCAAAAAAGGCATTCACTCTCATAAAGTTATTTAAATAGTTAACAGGGTTCCGTTTTTAAAAATTAAACATTGTTGTCTCTCTCTTTATTACCTCAAATAGTCAATTACCCCCTCCTTTTACATCTTGATTTTAGTTTTTAATTATCTGGGGTTTTTTTGCACAATAATGGTGACATTATGGGATTTTTCTTCACCTGCTTTATTAACACTATTACATACATGGACTGTTTAAATCACAACCTTCAAAGGTTTCTGGAAAAATAAAACCAACTGATTACACTACAGTATTCTGTAACTTGATCTAAAGATGACTTTGCTGACCACACAAAATGTTTAGTAAAAGAATGAGAAGGAGCCTGAAACCTTTTGCTGGACAATGAAAAATACTAAAAAATAATTCTGCCCTGGCTTTTGAACTTAGAGTGCTTCTTTTGTGATAATATAATATTCCATTAAGAGCAGATAGATAAATGGAATCTTTTCATGTTGCTCAAATAACAGTTCTTAGCAAAATGCAGTCTAACTAGTGAAATATTTGCAATACAGAGGAAGTTTACAGATACAAACAAAAAACCCAAAACCAAGCAAAAACTTAAATGAGAAGTTTTTTTACTTCTGGGCAGGGAAATGCTAATTACAAAGTTTCTACTAACTAAGCAGATCCTTCTTATTTTATTGCAGATTATACATAAGCCTAGAGCATAGTCTAAGGCTTGTAGGAAGATAAACTTAGTAGTACCTACAAAAAGAAGGGAACAGAGAAAGTCTGAAGATACAGAAATGAAACTGGGATGCTGCTTCTTCTCTTTTATACTCCTGAAGGTCAGTATGGGAGAAAAGTATCCTACAGTTTTCAGTTAAGTGCCTGTTTTCCCTCTTAAATCCACGTAACAGCTAGGCAATTTAATTTGTCATAGCAGGGCTTTAGAAGTCATCCTTAAAAATGTAGCAGGCTAGTTTGCTATACTGAGCTTGTTTCAGCATTATTAAAAAAAAAATCCATCCTGTTAAGTGCCAGGAAGGGTGAATTTTAGTTCAGTAGATAATTTAAGGCTCACTGAGGAGCAGTTTGAAGATAAGCATTTTTTGGTTATGCAAGAGTTTATGTGCACTGGTTGGACAAAATAAAATCAAGGAAGCTAGCAATGGCACTAAATGTCTCAATTCTTGTGGCAGGACTAATTCTGCAGGTTAAGTTATATTACTGCCCAACAGAAAGAAAAATATCTGTCAATCACTAGGGTTAAAGCTAGATGCTGAAAGAAGAATTTCTGGTTAGAGGGAAATGACGAGTAAAGAGATAGAGATATATTCTGAGTAAATCAACTAATATGAAAGGGTGACTTGGAGCTGTCCTAGAGTATTGGTGTGGCATGGCCTGGTTTCTGGTAGCAGTGGAAGAAAATCTCAGTGATGAACTCACCAAAAACCCCATACCCTGTCTTCCTGCACTGTCGCTGGGAAGGAGGGAAGGGCTGGGGAGGGCGGAAGTGTTTCTTATTTCTCATTATCCTCTCTGATTTTGTTCATAATAAATTTCTCTTTGTAACTAAAGTTGAGCTTGTTTTGCCCTTGAAATATTACTCCTGATCCTTATCTCACTCATGAAGCCTTCATTAACTTTTTTCTTTTTCCCTCCTTTGCCCAGCTGAGGCCGGGGAGGGTGAGTGAGTGACCCTGGAGGGTGCTTGGCGCTGGGACAGTGTCAAACCACAACACCTAGTTTTTAGTGTTATTTTCCAACAACTTGAAAAAATAGGTTTTCAGTGACTTGAACTAATTATTTTTTAATGGTGACATTGTTATTGCTATGATTGTTCAACCCTATACAATTAGCTTAATGAAATTTACTTTTTATATTTCTTATTTCATAGAAAATGAAATACTCAAATGAAATACTGAACTCTATATCCATTGAAGTAACTCATCCTTGTACTTACATCTGATGTACAAATAAAAGCACAAACACTAGTATTTATATTAATGAGGATTTATGCATTTAGCAATGAAAATAGAATCTCTTTGCATGGACTGAAAACTTATGACTACTCAAACTTAAATTAACAACACCAATATTTTTTTTCTACATATAGAATTTGGCTTTGTAGAGCAATAGAAAGTAGTATATCACATTCTGAAATTGGGAAAAAATTAGTTAAACCCCTGTAAAAAGCACTTAAATATTCATCAGCTCTTTAACAAAAAAAAAACAAACCCAAAAACATACAAACAAAAAACTCCAAACTAACAAAAAAATTTCAAACGAAAACAGAAAAAACCCCAAGTCCACAGAACTATTTAATTAAAAATAAATGAGAAATTCTTATGAACTCAGGTGCTCTTCTGTACTTTGCTTTTCCTATGGAGTTGTAAAAATAATTTCTGCATAGATAGAATAGAATAGAATAGAATAGAATAGAATAGAATAGAATAGAATAGAATAGAATAGAATAGAATAGAATAGAATAGAATAGAATAGAATAGAATAGAATAGAATAGAATAGAATAGAATGGAATCCAACAATTCTTCTGTTTAGAAAGTTAATAATGCCTGTCTTCTATCTTTGATAATACAGTGATCTAAATGTGAATTAACCCTGTTTTATCTTGCTGTGCCAAAACGTATATACTCTTGTTTCTGTGTGCATATACACTTCTATTTGTTCTTCTACAAACTCTCTTTAGTCATCTAATAATCTTATTCAGTTTTTTCAATTCATATTGAAGTTCTGTTACTTGGTTTTAGAAGTTTTAATGGAAATATCCTTAGCACCTGGAAAAATTCTTGGTCATCAGGAATCCAGAGGGACTAGAGGTGGGACTAGCCAGCCATCTGAAACATAATCCTGTAACTATACTATAGATTTCTGATTCTTTTCAGTCTCTTGTGGGCACCACTAACTTGTAAACAGTTCATAATCTCATTATAAAACAGGGTTAGCAAGAGATCAGGGAGATCTGACAGTTAAATCAGAATTCCCATTCACATGCTGATGCACATGCATTGCTTTGCAGAGAAGGTTTCTTTGGTGCTGCAAAGCAAGTTCTCTGGCTGCCTTCTAGGACACTTTCCCTTGTTGAGTATGCAGGCAACATTTTCCTGTTCATCAGAAGAATGAAGCAAACCCGATTAGATTTGTTCTCAGTCTAGGGAGCAGGAAATTAACTTTGAAAATGATTTAAATGTCTTGCCTGGGGAGGGCCTTTTGCCACTTTGAGTTCAATAGTTCAATTTGACAGAGCTCTCTGCCAGATTTCTAATGTATAATAGGTAGGTGTAAGGGATGAAAATGAAGTGGTGTTTTTGGATTTATATTAGCTGAACTTTTATATTTAGTTTGCTGTGTGCTTTTGCTCTGCTACTGTCAGAAAAAACTGTTTTGAAGGACAATTTTGGTAAAGAGGCTTATGGCTACATTAGTGTGCAGTGAAGCATATTTGAAGAGGGACACCTGATTGAACATTTGATGCTCCACTGGTATTTTGGGGCTTTTTACTTTTGACAAGCTTTATTCTGATTGTATGGACTGAATGCTTTCCCCCCTGTTTCTGTATTTCCATCACAGGCAGAGGCAGACAACATTCAGAACTGCTTTGTCCATGTTCAGGCACAGAAATCTTTCGTTTAACTTAATTCACTCTATTGCCAGTTGGGATTAATAAGCAGTACCCAAAGAAAAAGAAAGTATAATCATAGAATCATAGAATAGTTTGAGTTGGAAGGACCTTTAGAAGTCATCTAGTCCCATATTTATGTACATTCAGGTTCTTCAGCTAGTCATGAACCAGATCTAGTCTTACAGTGGGAAGTACTCCACTCTCTCAGTTCCCATCCTGCAGTCCATTTTCTTGAGAGGTGTGATAAGAGGTTGCTATTGAAGATTGAGGCAAAAAAGCTTACCTCAGCCTTCTTGTTTGCAGTTTGTCAGTCTTGCTGATCTCTGATGGGCTATACTTACTTTGACCTTCATTTTCACTCTAATACCTAAACCATACCTATAGAAGCTCTTCTTGTTACTCTTTGCATCCCTTGCCAAGTTCAGCTCTGCCCACATCTTGGTCTTCCTGACCTCATCCCTACATAATCAGGCAGCATTCCTATACTATTGCCACAATAATTATCCTTGCTTTTACTGTCTGTGTATTTCCTTCTTGCCCTTCGATTTGACCAGCAAGTCTCAAATTAGCACATCAGTCTCAGCCTTTCTTGTCTGATTTCTTATAGCTGAGGATCCAGAGCTTTTGCACTCTATGGAAAGCATCACTGAAGATCTGCGAGCTCTGTTCTGCCTCCTTATCCTTAAGTTAGTTTCTCATCAATGCCTGTTCTCTAGCTGCTTGAACATCTGGAAGTTTGCTTCCCTAAAATTCAGGGTCATGACTTTGCTCTTCACATGGCCCCTATCCCTCAGGATTGTGAACTCCACCACTGCATGATCACTGTGGCCCAGGCTGCCTCCAGTCTTGTGAGTGAGCCTCAGTTAGCTCACTTTCATTTGTGACCATCAGTCCCATATTGCATTCCCTCTGGTAAGGCTGTCTATGACCTGACTTAAGAAGTTATCCTCCATGCTTTCCAGGAGTCTCCTGGATTGCCTACAGCTCATCGTGCAACTTTCCCAGCAGATGTTGGGGCGGTTAAAGCCTCCCAGGAGGACAAGAGCCTGTGAGCGTGATGCCTCCTATAGCTGCAGCAAGAAGGCTTTGTCAGTAGGGTCCCCTTGACAGAGATCAACCACAAGGTTCCCTTTATTACTCCTGTCTCAAATTCTTACCTACAAGCTTTCAGCCTGCTCAGAGCTATTCCTCAGGGACAGCTCTTCACAGCACATCTATTTTTTGATGTAGAGGGCAACCTTTCCACCCTTCTTTCCTCACCTTTGTCTTCTGAACAGTCTGTAGCTATCAACAGCCTTTCCCTTGGTCTTAAAAATTAAGAGCCAGACACAGTTAAGGGATAAAGGGTTTGTACCTTGGTGTTTTAATGAGGATGCTTATGGTGCACCACTTCGTCAAGGTGGGATGTGCCGAAATGCGCACACACGACAGAACAAGTATACAATTTATAGACTTTATAAATTAGCATATCTAACAAAGATGCTTGAATGAATAGTGTGATATCCTCCCATATGGAGGAATTCCACCCTGAATGTCCCAAATCTTTAGTTTACAGGATGTACTCGAGAGAGGACCTTGGTCTCCCAAGATAGTGTAGGGCTCTCCAGCCTCCAGCTGTGAGGCCTTTAGGATGTTTGCTCTTCTGGCCTAACAAAATACTATGCTAAATTATCAATCTTAAGAAATTACAAGTATACATGCTCAGAGTGCTGAGGATACATAAAAGGTACATAAAAGGTATATAAAAGAAAAGGCAAAAAATCATCTTGTCATCATTTCAGTAGTGGAAACTAGGTTGTAGGTAGTATAAGAGCAGGTAATGTGTTGTGGGACCTATGAAATCAGGCAAAACTAGTTTTTTTTTATGGCAAATGTCCTGATAGCTTTGGTCAAGTTAAGCTTACATCCTCTTTACCTTCTGACATAGTGTTGTGATCCTCTGAAAGAAAAGCTGGGAGTGACAATATTTGGTGTCATTATATTTGGAAATAATTTAGGCTGTAAAAGACCTTTAAGATCATTGTGTCCAAGCATCTGCCTCCTTAGATGTCCTGAGACTCCTTGCAGTTTTAAAGAAAGAATAATTTTACTTGTGGGTTTTGTGTCAGTTTTGTTGGGTTTTGGTTTGGGTTTTTTGGTTGGTTTTTAAAATTTTTTTTTATTTTTTCTTTTTAAAACAAATTTAAGTATTTTCTTCTAGAATATGAAGATATGAGAATTTAAGGAATTGACTAAGAATTCATCCTGAAGTGAAAGGAAATGGGTCCTCCACTCCAGTGAGGAATGAGAGGTAAGAAGCACAGCTCCTTAGCATTCCTACTTTTGATGAAGATAGTTTCATAGTTTTTTGGAGCTTCCACTTTTTTCATGTCTAATTCTCTGGGTATGGTGTGGAGGATTGTATCTAGAAATAAGTGGAATTTCACCAGACTCTAATATCTGAGGCTGAAGTCTTCCATTGCAATAATCAAGTTCCATCATGAATGGATCAGATGATCCAGAATGCATCAGATAATTCCTTCATTCTCTGACAACTTGAATCATCATTGCCTTCAGTATTTATCATTTGCTTAATTCCATAATTCATTAGAGAAATGCAGCCTCTGAGATATGTTCTCAGTTAGATCAAAATTAAATGGAAAGGGTATAGACCATATTTATGGTCAGCACTCTGCACCAGTAATTTATCTCAAGCGCCAATGACTTATAAATAAATTAATCTGAGACTGTAAAGGTTTAGGTAGCAGAAATACCAGATGCAGATATAGTATGAAAGGTGAGATGGCAAGTTTAACATTGTCACAGTGTGACTTGGGTTTGCCAACTTTAATATATTTAATTTCTTTTAGAGACAGGACTCAGGAAGTAGAGACAGGGCAGGCTCAAAACTTTAAAAAAAAAGGTACAAGAAGAAATTTATTAATAAGACAAAAAAGGATTAGAATTCAGGATAAGATTCTTAGATTGTTCCCTCCTCCCCTTCATTCCACATTTCTTACCAAGAACTTACCGAGAGAACACTTCAGTCAGCTATACACTCAAATAATCAGTTCAGCTCACTTCAGAGAGAAAAGTCCCTTTTTTTGGTTTATGCTTAGGGGGTGTCTTCACCTTCACAGTCTGCACCCGCCCGAGACCCACAGAATTATGAATTTTCCTCCCATTTACACAGTCCTTCCAGAGCCGTGTTATGGGTTACGATGCACACATGGGGTACCACCTTTAAAGGCAGGCTACTAAGAAAACAAAATTCTCTTCATTGTCTTCTATATCAAATGTCTCTGTTCATATTCCAGTTCCAGAACAGAGACCCCCATTCCCTCGGGGCAAAGGATTATTTTCTCAAATATTTCAACCCCCCATGTATTTTCCACAGTTTAAAGGAATTTTAGTGAAGTCACAATCCCCACAGCCCACAAAAAAGGTTTTCAGCTACTTGCATCTTTTCAATCTCTTACCACCAGGAACTTTATCTTCATTCCGCTGACCTCTGTAGTCTCCACACTTCATTTCTTCTCATTCGAGGAAGCTCAGGAAATCGAGGATTTTATACAGGCATAAAGAAGTTAAGATTGTATCCAGATCGCAAAGAAACAACAGGGGCAGCTGGAGGCCCTCTTCTGCCACGTGGAAGCCCGTGCCGGGGCCACGCGGCAGGCGCCGGGGCCGCCTGGAGCCATGCGGTGGGGGGGGTCCAGGGGACTGGGACCAAGCGGCCAGGCCAGGCTCCCCACCAAGCCGGGGCTGGGGTCCCGAGCTGGGCCCTCCACAGAGCCGGGGCTGGGGCGCCAGGCCAGGCCGAGCCCGAGGCTGGGGCGTCAGGGCCAGGGCCGAGCCAGGCCGAGTCAGGCCAGGACCCCAGCCAGGGACCCCCACACCTCCGGATGCCGGAAACCGAATGACCCAGCAGTTAACTTGATCCAATGTGATTTGTGAAAGTGAAATAACTTTTCAGCTCTCTGATTGGTGCCAGCAGCTCACAGGGGAAGCTCCCAGAGGTGAGAGAGTCCCTCCCACTCCCCAGTCTCATGGAGCTTGCCCTGAATCCACCCCTCCCCCTGAGCTCGTGAAACCAACGCAAACAGCAACAATGAGAAGCCAAATTCTGTTATGGTAAAGCGCTATGAAGTTCAAAGAGGACAGACAAACACAGCACTTTCCACTAACAGCAGAAATGAGAGATGTTGAACTAAATGCATCTACATGATGACAATCCTGATATGGCAGCAGTATGAGAGCTGTATGGTTAATAACATAATGTAGCTGTTTTTCGAGGTTGGTGCTTTCCAACCCCAAGCTTAGCAGCTCCAAGCCCAGATTTCTCCGGACTTAGGCTGCTGGGCTTACAGCTACCCACTAGCGAAGTACAAAAAGGTTGAGACAGAGCAGCGCTGGTTCCGGAGATAGCTTTATTTCTTCGAAGGGAGAGTACTGCAAAGTCTGGTTACATCAGATAACAAAGGACTTTTTATAGGTTTACAGAGGATTGAATTTTCTACCAATAAAACTACAGCTTTTAAACTAACCAATTATTTAAAAATTCTTAAGTAAAAAAGGACCAATAACTTGTTGGCTTTAAGAACCAATAGAAATCCAAAAAGATAACAGGGTTTTCGATAAGGGAAAAGGGGGTTGGTTACCAGGCATTCAGTAATTATGGGATGGAATTCCAGGGATAGATTTTAGGGGGAGTAACATTCTCTACAACGTAACTCCATTTTGAAATGAGGTTTAAAAGTGGAATAATCACTACAAGATCCAGCTATTCCTGCTAATGAATTGTTGTAATACTTTGTCCATCAAAAAAGGAGCTTAGTCTGTATTCCTTTCCAGGGGGCAGGCCCTATGTCATGATAATTTCAGTGCGTGATTTTGAAAACCTTAATGCTACATTAGAAAAGACTCTAAAACAGGAAAACAACATAGATAGCAGTGGCTATCTAATATAACCAGATAGGTTCATCACCCTCCACTTAGCTTGCCATGTCCCCACTTTCCAGCTTCTGAGCTAGCATTCTGACAAGGAAGAGGAGGTGCTGTGCACAAGCTTGCTGAGATGCAGTACCAGTATTTAGAAAGGGGCAGGGAATGCTTTATCTGAACTTAACCTCTTTAAGCCCACAAACAGTCCAAGTTCCTTTTTTTTCAAATGCTAAACACTAGAAATAACTATTTGAAGAGGTAATTTCTTGTTTTATTACTTTATCTCTTGTCCCTTCAATGAAATAGATTTTCTGTGGATTGTTCTGGCTTTGCACAACAGACTAATTTTAATGTGCTTATGCTTCACTTTGCAAATACAAAATAAAATAGTGTGATAGACAAACCCACACTTCATATTTTCCAATTTGTTCAATGCTTCTGATTGTAACAGAGGCACTTCACAGAATTTCTGCATCATGCAGAAGCAAAGCCATTTTTACCATTAATAGGGATGAGACCATAAGTTACACTTTCATATTTAAAAATTTAACAACCAAGCAAAATGCAGAAGGACACAAGGTTTGGAGGAACAAAGCATATAAATTGTGATGCTTCCTTTTGGAAGAAACATGAAGAATAATAAAATTTCCATGTTCCCATCAAAAAGGAGGACAGATTTTTTATCCCCTCGTATATGTATGGGAGTATACTGCACTATACTATCACATGGTCAGATTTTCTTTATGCTTGGAGAATAAAATTGCCCAAGCAAGCTTTTGTTCTAAAGGTGGAACTTTTACACATACAGACTGAAAGGAGGGGGACATAAGTCAACGTAAGGGAATAAACTAATTATGGCTTACTGGATCTTGAATATTTATAATGCAGCCAGTAGCAGCTCCCTTTGGGCCCCTTGTTTACCAAGTCTGTTGAATTTATATGCCTTGACAGGACACATAGTTCTGAAAAGAGCTATGTGCATAACATCAGATAGGACTGGAATACTTACAGGCTGTAAGGCTTCATTCATTAAGGCTGCATCTTTCTTAAAAAATACAGATTTGGAGTACCTTTAGTGCTGAAAGTGTTTACAATGGATATTTAAAAAGGAAAATGTAGGAAGCTGAAACATGGGACCTGATATTTTGACAGAAAGGTTGACCTTTGCTCCTCTGATTATGCCAGGTTTTTACCTCAAAACCATTTCACTAAGCAAGGCACTAATCCCAACAGCCTGTCAAACCCCACATAACATTTCTTTCACTTTTCTTCAGCGATGGAGCATGATGCAGAAAGTAACATTTTGTCTTTGAGGGCCAGTACAAAAGCAGGGCTTGCATCAATGGCAGAATTGATGGCAGAAACAGACTGAAATGAGACTGCCTTGGTGTGGGATCAAGCATCACACACCTTCAAACAAGATTTATGAATGCTTGCCCATCCAGGTGGCAAGTGAAATCTGTTTTTCCCACTCCCTACCATCTATACAGTAAATTGCCTAATTTTTACTATACAGTAAATTGACAAATCTTCCCGTGTAGCCTTTTAAAATAGGGAAGATCAAGCAGTAAAAAAACTGCTTAAAAATAACTTCTGAGAAAGAATACCTTTGAAAAATGTAGTTGCGCAACTGATTCAATTGATATGAGATTGTGCTGTCAAAAAGCATTTTCACCCAGAGCTTCTTCAAATACAGCTGGACACTGAGACAAGTGGAAGTCATACACATCTGAAATGGGAGCAGAATAATTTGTTAAAAAATTCATGGACAACCAGAGCTGATCCAAAACTCTAGGGTGAGGTTTGTATTTTGGAGGTTTTGGCTCATCACATATCCCATGCCTCATCTTCATGGTGGCTCATGGGGATGTCCTCATTGCAAGCCATTTGATTAACAGCTGTGAGGAGGTGCATGGCATTCCAGCCCACGCTGCACATGGAATGAGTTAAAGAGAAAGAAAGATGAGTTTCCTCTTCCTTCTCTTTCCTCTCCTCCTCAATCTGGCCCAGTGGATGAGTTGAGGTCCTTGCAAAGGCGAATGATCTGCTCTAGGTCTGCAGAGTGAGCTTGTGATGGACAGATATAGCAACTGCTAGCAGGCATCAGTGGTGGCAAACAGCATCTCTGAGGGCAGAGTAAGAGTGGAGAGGAGCTCTGGGGAGTAATTAGCTGGCTGGTGGGCTTTGGGGTGGCACAATATGTGTCACTGCTGGTCAGATGCTGCAGCACCACAGCTGTGTAGGCAACAGAACCAGGGACAGACCGCACACAACACAGGTTTTTACTGTAGTTTAACAACCACACTCAAATGATACTGTACTGTATCTGTACATATGCCCTTGGAAATGTGATTTTTTTTTCCAAACAGTCTTCAGAAAGAGTGTTTTTTCATTCGAGATTTTTTATTTTTCTGGCAATTACCAAAAGCCTTTCAACTGAAACAAACAACACTCTGTCCTTCATGGGTTTAAATGGGGGTGAACTTATGAGATTTTAAACTGACTTTATTTTAATAAGGACAAAGCTGTAAAATCTCACAAAAAATAGGGCTTCTGCTTCCAGCATTGTAAAAGTAGCCTGCAAGTTCCTATTCTTGGAAGAAAGTTTGTGAAATTTATTCACAAAGCAGGAAATATTTTACCACCTCACTCTGTTTAAAATTCTGCCCACTCCTTCCTGATCCATCAATGAACTGGACTACCTGATAGCCTAAGGCTCAGGTCCACTAGCACATTAAAATCTCCTATTAATGATGGAGGGGAAAACACAAGTCAAGAAAAGATGATGGACCTTGCTAAAATTAGTCCTCAAGAGAGAAGAGTGGCTGCCCAGCACAGCTATGTTGTGCAAAACTTTTGGTGTTGCATATTTCCCTTATGCTTTATTAATGTCATATATCACATTTAAAATCTGCCAAGCATACAATATGAAATAGTTTACATCCAATATAAAATCAGACCAACAGATTTAGAGAAGCATGCTGGATGAGGAAATGACACTGGGTGTCTCTGTGTTAGCTGTGTGGAGTGTAAAATGCTTCTCAGATCACCCTGACACTTCAGTGACAGCACTGACCTGTTGCTAAAGATGCATCTCAAATGGTCATAAAATCTAACTCTTTGCAGAAAAAAGAATGTAGATAGTAATCTCCAGTTTAAAAAAGAAAATGAAAATCTTGCTTTTTTGATTCTTTTTTTATGAACATACATTCAAAGGAGAGAGAAAAAAGGCAAAGCAATGAAAAACAGAATCATAATCCTTGCTTATTGTATATATCTTGACAGCAGTAAAGAGAAAATGCATGCCTTCCTAATGTCAGGAGCAGAAGTATCAAAGACATGCTATTTACTGATGTACAATGTACCAACAGAGAAACCCTTCTGCATTTCACTGGAAGTGGAAGGAGGTTAGCACTTCTTATGAGGGGGCATGGAATCCCCTAGCCATCCAGCACCAGTTTTTTCTCCCCAGATTATATTTTCCTACATAGAAATACATAGATAATCTCCTACATAGAGAACAGTGTGCTGTAATCCAGTTCAGGTATAAGGCATTGTAGGTGGTAACCCATCCTGTGGGTTCCAATTCAGACCCCTCTGTGGGCAGGACTGTTACTTCCTGAAGCCCCAGTTCTGGCTGATGGTTGGTAGTAGAGAGGCAGAACACTGACTTGCAGTATTAGCAGAAAGCCCAATTATTTTATGGAAATGGAATATAGTCCATGGTTTCACTCAAGAAGTGTTGGACATTTCAATTTTTTAGAAGAGAAAGCTTTCATTGTTTGTTTGTACCAGTTGGTTTGTTAGCCTTGGTATCCAAAATTTTTGCTCTGCCACCAGTGCATAAAAATCACAAAATTATTTCTTTACTCACTCAATTCATTTCAAATACTGCCACATTTTGTCTACTGGTTTTACAGTAATAAATATGTTATTCTACTCAAGATTATCCCTTGACCAAAAGAACAGTGACCTTACATTCCACTGGCTATTCCAGCAGAAAACATCAGGCAGAGCATGTGGAATTGTTATGCTTCCTGAAATATGTTACCCATAGCTGCATTCTGCATTTCATTCCCCACACTACACAGGCAAGCTCTAGTATGCTTTTCAGAGAAAATAAAGCAGACAATTGCTTGCTTCTGAACTACAAAGTATGAATGCAGTGCTTATTTTCACTCTCATTTTGCATCCCAGGAGCAAAAGGAAACTTTGATTCATTGCTGAAGTGTGCTAGATGTTTGTTTACTTTGACCAGATGAAAGGATGGCATTTCAAAAGTGTGTACCCATACATTCCAATTTCGTAGAGTTTCTGATGCTGAAAGACTCTATGTTGGCTTTGGAGATAAAGTAAATCATACACTTTCAGCTTGGCTGTTTATCATTCATGCAGTATCCCATTGTTAGAATTCCCTGAACCAACTAAGTGTCTATAACTGCTTATTTAATACTGCTTTTCAGAATCCTCAGTATAGCATAGGAATATGTTATGGTTGTGACTACTCTATTACATTAGTTCCTGAATCTTATTATGGGTGAATGCTTTAAATATTTTTTTCTTTCATCTTCTTCAGATGTGTCAGCAGTAATTTCCA
Organism: Luscinia megarhynchos; assembly: GCA_034336665.1. Classification (NCBI taxonomy): domain Eukaryota; kingdom Metazoa; phylum Chordata; class Aves; order Passeriformes; family Muscicapidae; genus Luscinia; species Luscinia megarhynchos. The sequence goes on from CM067565.1 coordinate 25,574,727, forward strand.
GTTTATTTTCTACGAGGTATTAGAAACCTACTGAGACAAGACACAGTGAAGATAATTCTCATTCTAAATGCAATATATTTTAAAATAAATTTCAGTGTTTTCATATGGAGAAAAAGTAGAAGCATAGCAATACTAGACACTTCCAAAATGTAAAACTTCATGTAAAATTTTTAAAGCGCATCCATACATTTAGACACAAAAGATCTAAGAAATGAAATCCCCTAAGTACATAAAAAGGCCAAAATCAATTGTGTAATGAGTGTAAGAAACTGTGGGAATATTTCAAGGTCAAGTGTGCTGCACTTTGTAAATCTATCATACCTCTTAAAAGTTACATTTTCACTTTGCCTATTTTCCTCAGTCTGTGTTTATTGTGTCGAACAGCTCATAAATACTCAAGAAAATTGAGTTTGAGAATTATGAGGAAAGTTATAAAAAGATGGTGCCCTTTCCCTGCTATGGCATAGCTGTACACTTATCAAATCATAGAACATATCATAGAATGGTTTGTGTTGCAAGACACCTTAAAAATCATCAAATTCCAACCTCCATGCCATGGACAGGGACACCTTCCACTAGACCAGCTTGCTCAGAGTGCTTTCCAACCTAGCCTTGAACACTGCCAGGGATGGGCCATCCACATCTCCTCTGAACAACCTCTTCCCGTGCCTTACCACACTCACAATACAGAATTTCTTCTCTATACTGTTATGGATCAAGCTGATGCTTCAGACAAGCCATGCCTAAAGCTATGATTTTTGGCAGCAGCTTAAATCTAGGTGGCTTACACCTAAAATCATTCTAGCTCACAAGCTCTAAGCGTGGCAGATCAGGTCTAGTATAAAATTATTTATTGAATGGACAGGAGATATCAGAGAAAAGGCTTTAAACACAGTTACTTACTCTACAGTATAAAACACAAGAATTACTAGTAGATTACATAAAGCAGTGCATTATCAAGGTACCTGTATTATAGCTAGGAAAGAAACAGTATAGATTAGAAGTCAGCATAATTTACCACCAAAATGACTACAGTGTACAGAGTTCTTTAACTTAACCCTCGAGGGAGTAACCACAAAATTGGTGTCCCAAGAGACCCCACACATTTCCAGGGAATGTGCAGAAGATTTCTGCCTTGTGAAAGTTTGGTGTAGCTTTTCTAGTTTGTACAGGGAAGTGCAGTGTTGTGTCCATCAGAAATTCCAACTTATCCTTCCACATGTGCTTCCAGAGCAAGATGTTTAGTGTCAACTGAAAACATCAATTCCCATGGTGCTGAAATAGCTCATGACAAGACAAACTGTCTTGATTGAGTTATTGCACTCAAGGCTTATGTGAGGCTCATGTGGAGTGAGATGATCTGAGTTATTTCATCAGCTAACAAGCAAAAGAGAAGCCTTCCTGGGGTTTTGGGGGGGGGAGGTGGGGTGGTGGGAGATGCCCTGTTACATATATATAATCTAAACCTACTTTCTTTCAGTTTAAAGCCACCCTACCTGGTTCTGTCACTAACGCTCTTGTAAAAATGTCCCTTTCCAGCCTTCTTGTAGGCCTCTTTAAAATACTGGAACCCTGCTATATGTCTGCTGGATTCTTCTCTACTCCAAGCTGAACAGCCCCAACTCTCTCATCCTGTCTTCACTGGAGAGGTACTCCAGCCCTCTGATCATCTTTGTGGCTTCCTCTGGACCTGTTCCAACAGATCCATGTCTTTCTTGTACTGAGGGCCCCAGAACTGGACACAGCACTCCTGGGGGGTGTCATGAGGGCAGAGCAGAGGGGTAAAATCCCCTCTCAACCTGCTCCCTGCAACTTCGTCTTCTGATGCAGCCCAGGATGCTTTTGGCCTTCTGGGCTGTGAGTGCACATTGCTGGCTCATGTTTCACTTCTTGTCCACCAACACCCCCAGGTTATTCTCCTCAAGGACGTTCTCAACCCATTCTCCAGTCAGCCTATTCTTGTGCTTGGCCTTGCCCCATCCCCGTGCAAGACCTTAGACCTGGCCTTGCTGAACTTCAGGAGGCTCTCACCTCTCAAGCCTGTCCAGGACTCTCTGGATGTTTTTCCTTCCCTCCAGCCTGTCAGCCCCAGCACACAGCTTTAGGCTGTCACTGAACTGTTGAGGGTGCACTTGATCCCACTGTCCATGTCACTGACAAAGGTGCCAAACAGCATCAGTACCAACCTCTGAGGGGTGCCAGCCATCACTGCTCTCCACCTGGACATTGAGTCATTGACTGCAGCACCTTGAGTGCAACACCTTGACTGCAACCATCCTGCCAATTCTTTGTCCAACTGTTAAATCCATGTCTCTCCAGTTATGAGACAAAAATGCTTGGCATAAATTTAGATGAGCTTAATTAAAAATAAGATATGTCTCATCCCCACTTTTTATAGTTTAAAATCCAAGCTCCTCATAGGTGCTTGCTTGTTAGCAAGACACTTCTTTCCTTAATCCACTTGTTTTCAGTTGAAGAAATACCATAAGATGTACTTGTTAAGGCACAAGAGGAGAATTATAACTTGGTATCATGCAGGAGCTGCAGCCAGTAAGTAACTTCATTCTCTCCTATGTGTTACATTATCTGTTCAGACTTGGGGTTAGGTTGGTTGTCATAGCCTTACATATCCCCTCCTCATCTGTTTGCTGAGGATCCAAACCAATAGACTGAATTGATTTTTGTTTTGTTATTTTGTTTAGGCACACTCTATTTACTTCTCATTTGGTTGCATGCTACTGCATACTTGTAAGAGTCAAATCTCAATGTAAAATCATTGGGAAATCAGAGAAAAATCAGAGAATGTCACAAAAAATTATCTTTCCATTTAAATGAGAATGCTGTGCTGTACTGTTTTAGTGAAAATTCCTGAAGCATGAACATGTTATTCAGATGGAATTTTCTCAAAATCTATGCTTTGGCAGAAGAGGTTATAAATGAGATGTGATTTTTCTGTCTGAAATATTTTAAAGATTTTTTTATGGTCTCTGACACCTGCACACCTCCTGTCCTGATAACTGAAGTACAGTCAACTAGTAATTAATGAGAATGTTAGGTAATCATCTGGCAATATTTCTAGGTTTTGTGTCTATATACAATAGATCAAGAGTATCTTCAAAAACCAGTGTGGAAGGAAGAAGAGCAGAAGATTCACTGGTTCAAATTAGCTGAGTAGAGGGTGTGAGTGAGCCATAAGACAGACCTCAATGAATTCAGTCTGAAGGTGAAGCTCCATTAGTGGCTGGTAGCTGGAGCACAAGGACAGTATCTAAATGATGGCAGACAGAGAAGGATCTTTCCCTTAGTCCACTTCTGGCAAAACCAAGTGTCCCTATCTCCCTAAAGGAATGAATTATGGTTGTTGGGTAAAGTGGTTTTGTGATAGTCACGGGAAATTCTGTTCAATTCCCTCTCAGCACCAGAGCTGTGGGTGATGCTTCAGCATCGCAGTGAGTTCAACATTTACCCACACCTGCAGCCTTCATTCCTATTTCTATCTGTGAGTAGTGGCCAGAATCAAATATTTGATTGATACCAAAGATGAGACAGGCTTTTTAGGCTAGTACTCTAATAGCCAAAGAAATTCTATGTGCAGCTCTCTTCCTCGTTCTTCAGAACTTAACTGAATTAGAGATCTTTGAGGAGATATTTTAAGGGTTTTGTACAGTGTGTACTGTTGGCATTGAAGTGGCTTTAATGCAGAGAAAAGCTTTAAAGATTTTTCTGATTTTTTAAGTAAAACAGAATCCAGCAGCTCTTTGTGAGGATAATTACATGGAAGGGGTTTGTCTGAAGTGTGTTTCAGAGAGAGAAAATACTCTCCAGATAACTCTTTATGGTTTGCAGTTTTTAGAACTTTTAGCTTCTCTGAGTGAGCTGCTTTAATCAGAAATAGGATTATGTAAACCCAGTGCTTGAGAGATCCCATTTTTAATACATAGAAAGAAACTATTCTGTTTAATGTCTAAGATCACCAAAAAATATGAGCATTACTCAGAAAAGTAGTCTTACAGATCTTCCTTTTCTTAAGATAAGAAAAGTAAATTTGGACAGATTTTACTGTGTATTGTTACAAAGTTTTGATGATCCTTGGAACTTTAAAGGAGCAGAGAAACAACTGAAACCACTGATAATATCATTGGACATTTATTTGACTTGGGATAAGAGAAGAGATGAAGTAAAATTAGGTGTTTCTTTTAATAATACCCAAGTGACAATGCTCAGGATATAACTGAGCTACACTAGAAAAGAGCATGCCTGCTGGAGCACATGAATACAAGAGTCCAAAAATTCCTGAAAAGAAAAAAAAGTTTTTACTATTAAAGGCAAAAGTATTTATGCAATATTCTCAAGAAAATTTGAACATTATTTCTTGTTTACATAGTGAAAATGTGAATGAATGTTACAAACGAAAATTGTAGCCATGGTGTTTAATAAATTAAAGAAAAAAAAATTATTTTTATTTCTTCTGAGAAAACATCAGCCCTAAACATGTGATGTTAACAACTCATTTCAGCTCTGGTCTGCTACAGTTAAAGCTTCTGCAGGTCCTGCTGTGCATCTTAATGGCTGAGAAATTGAGATTTAATGAAATATTGGTGTATATGAATGAAAAAATTCAGGCAGTTTTGGGAGAGGTAGATGCAATTTAATTCAATTTTTCTTCTTGTGATGTATTAAAAAGCCATCTAAACCACCATCAGACTGTCTGCTTGGTATTCTGGACATTGAAATGATGAAGAGATTCAGTTGCAAGAAGTTTTGTGCTTAAAAGCAAATTATTCCTTAAGATCAAAATGATATAGTATCTGTCTCCACCCTTCTGCTGATCATAAATATGGCTTGCTAGAGCTCCTTGATTAATAGCTACTACAGTTTCAGATGAAATTTCAAAATACTGCTTTGGTCATTCTAAATGATGAAAATAATTGGAATGTTGTTGAAGTGCTGGCTAATAATTCAGACTAGGTTGGCCTTTGTGTTGGTATCACTGACCAGGGTAGAATTTTTACTGGTAGCTGTCAGGGAACTCTCCTATTTAATACAGTATTTTTATATAAAAATAAAATGTATGTTGAAGCTAATAACTTCAGTCTCCTTAATGTGAGGCAGACTTGGCAGCAGTTGAGGTACGAAGGCAAGGGGAAAGTAACCAGAAAGTATCTGAGTAGTATCTGCATCATACTGATGTTGACAGTACTCATCTCCTTCCTCCTCACACCACCACAGACCATTCCCGGGTTAGGCAGTTATTTCCAGGCTGGGGCACAAAGACCTGCCATTGGTAAACATTAGAGGGATCCAGTTATGTGATGGGTTTTCAAGAGCTGGAGTTAACTGAACTGACATTAGTCCATTATATTACACCATTGTCCTAAACTCCCAAGAGAAACAGTAAGTGGTTAATTTGTTTTCAAGTATGGTATTTTAAAAGATGGCATTTGTAAACAAACATGATATTTACTTATACAGCCATTACATCTCCTAAAATGGCAGGCTTTGCAGCTAAATCAGACTGAATTTAGTATCTTGTGCTCAAGCATCAGGAACGATGCCCTTATTTCAGATCTTGTGATATTTGGAGTTCAGGAAAGATGAACTAAAAATACTAAGTCATGTGTATACTAATTTTGCTAGCACCCTGTACAAACTACAGTGTTGGAATTTCAGAATTTAGTGGGTCTGAATTTTTAAGTAAAAAATAGAGAGTAATTGAGTATTAAAAATGTGAGTGGTTTTTTTACTGGGCAGCTTAATACTTCTTAAGACACAAAGAATAAAACAGCATAAAAATCTAATGTGAAAAAGCTTCTTAAAGACCTGAACCTTCCAATTTTGAAAGGAAATCTTATGGCATTGTTAATGTTGACTAGAATATTTATAATATATAAATACTCAGTAAGAAATATGAAATAATATAAAAATATTGTAAGGAGACTGAACTCTAATTGCAGTCCTCCCTTATCTCCTGTTTGTTTGCCATTTGCAGACATGGCTGTGTTGGGCTCACTTCTATGAGTCTAGGTGGGTGTCCTAGGTTACAATATAAAGATATGCCCAAAGGGATGTATTCTATCACCATCTACTGCAACCACGTGGGGCAGTGATTCTTATCTCCGTGGGAGATATCCTCTGCTAATGGGCCATCTGTTAAACCAGGTGGGGCAATGTTCTTTATCTTTCCCACAACCCACCCTTCCTCCAGGAAGATATCTCCTGTTAATGGGCCATTGAGCCCCATTGCATGACTGATAAAATCAAATCATCCCATTGTGAGATACTCCACCCAGGGGGAGGAGCTAAGCCTTTCCTACCTAGATAAAAACTGAGATTTGGAACACCAAAGCTGCCTTTACCCACTGGTTTCCAGAGGACAAGAGTTACCAGGATTGCTGCCAGGATTTCTACAGGATCACTGCTTTGAGAAGACCACTTCATCTGGACTGCTATCACCACACTAACTAATGGGGTATCAGGTTGTATTCTGACTTTGTCAGTGGTTTTTGTTTTTTTTCTTTTGTACTATTTAGTGTATTTTATTTTTCTCTTTTTTTTCCTATTAAATTGTACTTCTGACTTGGAATCTCTAACTGGTTTTGATTTCAAAACCATTACACAGGGCTACTCTTGGTAGAGCAGCACAGGCTACTTTTCCCAACATCTGTTTGGCTGACAGGAGAGTTCCATTCCTTTCCTGTGTTCCTAACTGGAGGGCTTGGGAAATGATTCCTGTGACTCCTTTTGGACAACCAGAAACCAGAACCAATATATCCCTTCTATTTTCTGTGCTCAGATGAGTGGTGAATAAAGAAACCAGGTCTCATTGCAGGGAAAAAAACCAAATGTAATCCATGCATCATCCAGTCATGCCTGGATGATGGAACAAGCCAGAACGTCTCCCAGGATGGAGAGTCAGGAGTCAAGGACTGAAAAATAATTACAGCAAGTGACTCATGATGCAAGATGTTCTCAGGAACTTTCTCAACTTCCTTTTAGGTATTGGCAGGAACTGCACTCTGTAAGACTAGCAGAGCATAGTAAGTCTTTACAAAACCATTTTCCTTAGCTAAAGCTTCTGGCACTTGAAATGGTAAAAGGGCAGCTATAGTTTAGCTCACAAAGCTGCTACATTTTATTCAGAATGCAAGAAAACGTGGAGAGCTTTAAAATAAATAATGGGAATTCAACATTTGGGGACTGGATTATACTAGGCACATAAATCCTGCTTTTTATCGTTCAGCTTGTGTCTGAACAAAATATAAATAGGGATGCAAGGTACTTTCTTCTGTCCACTGAATGGCTCAGGCCATTGTGCAGATAATGAGAACAGTATGGGATAAAATTCTGGAATTGCATCAGAGACTGGTGGCTGGTGTGATAACGAAGAAACTGCCATCTTCCTGGTTACCTTTGGTCATAGGTCTCTTTAGCCTATGGAAAAAGTTTGCATATTAATGTAGTCAATGCAGCCCTGTAAAATTTCAGAGTCTGGGCACAAAGAATATTCCACTGACTCTCCCCCTTCACCTGCGTCCTCATGTGTTTGTCCTGTTGCAGACATTGTGGTCCTGCCCATGGACCCTGGGCCACAAGCAGTCAGTCACCAGTGCTTGGGGCCTATGGGCTGGATATATTTTTAATATGTGGTCACAACATGGCAGAAAGGTGCCATTAGCTGCATGTGGAGCCAACAGCAGAGCTGTGGGTGCATAGAAATGTTTCTAGCAAGTGCATTTATACCTCTGCTGCAGTTAAAGCAGCAGGTAATCTTCCATCTTATGAGAATGTATGTACAGTGTCATGCCATAGGACAGGATGCAACATTATTTTCTGTGTTTGTAAAAGAACATTCTTCTCAGCTTCAGTGACACCTATGCAAATCTTCACACCATGGTTTTTAGCTAGGAGCCTCAGCTCCCAGCTCACCTGGATTCCAGAACCACACACTCACCCCAAAGACTTCTGAATAATGGAAAAAACCTGTACTGACCAGACATGAGGCCCGGAGCACTGGCTTGCAATTATCTGTAATGGGAATTTTTTGTTGTGGTACCTGGCAAAAGTGAGCTACCACCTGGCACTGACAAAGCCCAGCCCATGGGACAGGGCAAGTTTGGGACCTCGCACATTCTCAGGGATGTAGAAACCCTTTCTACCAAGCCTGATGTTTCTGGCACAAAACACCATGGGATCAATTCGGTTTGCTTTTTAAAGAGCGAGCTGGCACTTGTCAGTGAGCTCAGCAACCTCTAAACTGGAGATGTCCTTCATACACAAGTAGTGCCCTCCTTCTACAGCAGTCCTGAAAGGGGGCCATGGAGGCTTTCGGCAGGCAGACAAATTTTGTTCCTTCCTATTTGTATGGATAATTTGTCTTAAGACCAGTAATGACAATAGTGTACTTGTTATCATATTCTTTCTTTCCCAAGCAAGCTATTTTTGGAAGGTAATGTGCAGCTCAGGCTGATGGACCATGCTGCCACAGTCTGACTTCAGTCAAAGGATTTATCCTTTGTATTCCCACATCCTCTTGTCTTTTTCAATTCCACCTAACGAGAATGCTCTTGTAGCTAAAGGCAGGAAGAAATCTGTCACGTACACAGCTCTCCCTCCAGCATGCCTTCCCCCTCTCTTCGTCTTGCTCTCTCTCCTTTAATTGGGCTAGAGAGAAAACATTTAGCAATTTCTCTCCCTCTTTCCCCTCATTAGGCTAACGATGACATATTCTGTTTCCAGAGTGTCTGCAGGAGCACAGTATAACAGCCACTGCTCATTGTTAACACTGGAGGAAGAAAAAGCTGGTGGCAGAATCCAGAATTTATGCAGATGCATGTAAATGAGAAGATATTTCCCTGGGATCAGATGTAATACAGAAGTGAAAAATCAATGGGGAGAATTTCAGAATCTTGCTTGGTAGTGTTTTGAGCTTCCTATTATCTTACAACCTTGGTGTTTTGAGTGCTGATATTATCTTATAACCTTATTGTTCCTAATGAAAGTACATTTTTCCTCTGGTACATTGATACAGACAAACCTTGGGCTTTTTACATAATTTTTTCAGTGCTTTAAGATTTATTTTGCCTGATTTCATCTACCACTTTTCTAGTTTTTTTTCTCACTTTTATCTATTATGGATTTGTCTGCTGAGAAACTCATGTGCAATAAATTAAACATTTTTTCCATACACATAAAATTAGAAATGTTCTCTTTCTTTTTATGCAGCCTTCCTACTTTTTATTTACTTCCTTTGTTTATTGCCCTTCCTTTCCTTCTGCCTGCCTTTCTTTCTTCACTTTGGAAAAAGGTAGTAATGAGCTCTAACATCTCTATACTTCAGTTACTGTTGCTAATTGCAATCAAACTTATCACCCTTTAAAAAATTATTTTTATTACCATTTAAACATTCTCAAATCCTAGTCACATTACTGACCTATTTGTCTATACAGCTAAAAAATATAGATTGTTAATTAACCTACAAACAGTACAGGTTTCTATACACCAAAGGAAAATTAGTTTTAATTGCAGATTTGGACAAGATAGACTGAGGTGACAGAAGAAACTGCATTTAATTCAACTGTATTTACAGCAGAGTGAATTATGTATAAATGCAAAATGGATATATTCAATAGCCACTGCCTGCAACTCATTTAATGGAATTTTTAAGAAACAAAAGCTTCTATAAATTTGAATTTAATGTGTCCATTGACTTCCATCAGAAATGTTTAAATACTTTAGGACACTGATTAGTTAGCAAAGCCTCATATTATGTCTGGGAGTGAGACAAATAATAGGATCTCCATACAAAACTGAGCACAGAGTAAAAGCGGCTACTAGAACTTCACCCAATCACAGTTGTATCTAAAATAAACTGAGAAAATCTTGGGTGAAACTGGAGCTCAATGTGGGTCATGTATAGCTGCTCCTTTAGAACAGCATTTGGTTTGATCCCCTTTAGTCTTCTTCCACCCCAAAGCCAAAGCTCACAGGTTTTCTGCTGGCCAGCACTGGTTGGCAGGTTTTGGTGTCCCTGAGGACACCCTGGGCAGAGGCACCACTTCCAGAGAGATGCCATGGGGATGTGCACGCTCACAGACATTTCTGGCAAATGGAGTGTCAGGACCTGACTGCATTCCAGGGAAATATGTGCAAAATCTAAGGATGGTTTAAGTGAAGGATGAGCTGAGCCCAGCATCCCAAGACAGCAGTTTGCAAGGAAGTCTCTGTGCAGATTCAATCACTGGCCTCTCTGCCAAGACTGTCAACAAAGGTGCCAATTAGTGCCAGTTGTGATGATGATTTTTGTGATGCCAGCACCTGTCCACTATGAACTGGACTGTGACCACCCCCACATTTCCCATTAGATGCTGAGCAGCTGTCAGGTGGTTGCAGAGCTGAATGATGTATTAGATTCTGTGCACATCAGTAAGTCAGACAGGCTGTATTGTCTCTAAATGCCTTTCATGTCAAATTATTTTAATCTTCAATAATGCAACTGACTTTGTTCCTTTATTTTAGTCTGTTTTCTAGCTCATGGATTATTACTCATATAATACCAAGTAACATTGTGTGACAAAACAAAACAAATTCAAATGCAAGAGTATAACAAGAATTTGAGCTGCAGGCACAAAAACCACACTTGCAAAAATGTACTTACACAGCCTTTTAGTGGCAATAAATTCTGTAATTACAAACCTATCTGACTTGCAGCACAATGTCAGCTTGATAAACAGAGACCTGTACAGAGGAGAGTTTGCAGTGGACATGTAGTTTTTAATATGTGCAGACTTGAATACTGTTCACCAGTTCAATTTAGAGAACAAAAGCACCTTTTTACATGCAGATGCAAACCAGGTATGCATGCACATGTGCTGAGATCCTGACCAGGAAACCACTGCTCCTAGGGGAGTCAGTGTCTCACACAGCCATTGTCCCACAAACAAGCACAGCCCTGCACTGTGCTGTGCACACAAAATGTGCTCTGCACACAGCATGGCCTCCAGGTCTGTGCTGTGCTCTGCACATCCTCTGCCTGCAGGACAAGCTTGGCTGGCTGACTGTAATGAAGTAGCCTGTGGGCAGCTGCCACTGGGTCAAACCAACTCCTTCCCTTTATCTGAAGAAGCAGCAACAAATTCCCACGTGGTTTTTTTTTTTTTTTTTTTTTTTTTTGACAGTGAAAATGATGAATGGAGTTATTTTGTTTTAGGAAAACCTTACAGGAACTGAAAACACTGAAATATTGGATAACCTTTACATGGATCTGCACAGGATACTGAGTCTCCATGGAGCCTCACTCAGTGGTGCACAAATTTGGCTTCCCAGCATCTGAATGGATGTAAGATGATCTGTGCTAAGCTTTTTTTCTTTAAAGTGTTAGCTGCAATAAATGGTATTTTAAACCATATTTCACAGAGTCTGAGTGTCCTTGTTATTTGGATTACAATGAACCAGCAACTCCTGGCACAAAATCCTATTTGTAGGAATGTGTGTGCTGCACATGGTCTGTTGTGCTTTGATGTGTCTCTTTTGTGATCTTGTTTAAATATGACACCTTTCCACCAGCCTCACCTTTTTTTGTTTGTTAATTTTGTTCTGCTGTTAATTTATTGAATATACCTCACAGAGGCCTATATGATCCTTTTACTTCAAGATGTTCTCATGGGTTCACAGGCACAACATTTTACGTGAAACTCATATTCACCATCCTCACTGAAGAAAGGATTCATGGAAATGCCCAGAATCCACATTATTTATTGGAGATAACTCATAAAAGGAGGTGTCTCTTAAAGTTCAACTTTAGGCTTTTGTACCTATTCAGAAGATGCACTTGATTGTTTTGGTAATTTTTCAAAAAAGAATGACTATGATTACGTAGTGAAAAAAATCCCATTTACAGAATAACCAAATAAGGCTGCACAATTTATTCAAGGTGTTCCCCATGCTGTGTGACACAGCAACAACATTTTGCATAACCATAAGGAATAAGAATATGCAACAAAACCCAGTTCCTTCATCTGATATATTGGATGGAATCTCTGAGAAATCCTGGAGCTATTTGTGTGACTGCACATTGAGTATCCCCTCAAAACCCTGGATTGTCTATTCAGTCATGCCCAAAACATTACCTTTAAAAAGTGGATAGAACAACATATATTTCATTTTTTTTCATAGCAAAAGTATATATGGTCGGAATTCCTAGCAATTCAAATTATAACAATTCACAGATTTATAGTGTGAGAAATAATTAGGATCTGAAAAAATAGTTTTATTTATTATTTCCTGTATGCTGCATATTGGAAGGCTGATATGTTTGGTTAGGAAGCAAAAAAGAGCTATTTGTAGTCATTTCAGTTTCAAGGACTATTACCTTAATAACAAGGAACTTGATACAAACTTGTATCTAGTGGATTTTTTCTAGGCACACTGAAAACATTAATTTCCATAGGCACTTATGAAATGAACACCCATTAGGGATTTCTGTCTGTAGTATTGCAAATCCTTTGAAGTTTCTAAACAGATTACACATTGCTAATGCATTGAAAAGCTATCCTACTTTATAGTTGCAAAACAAAGGATGACAAATACATTTACAATCTCCAGTGGAAAATAAAATCACATAAAAAAAGAAAATAGAAAAAAACCTCCAACAAGTATAAATATGCATACTTATACATTCACTTGAGATACTGAAAACGTGTTTTGGACATGGTCATTTTGTCTCTCTTGACCAAAGCAGAATGGCTTTTCTCAGCAAGATGATGCATGTAATGTACCACAGAGAAATTTCTTTTCAAATGTTTTCTCCAGATGGTGTAAGAAAAAGAGGTTCAATGTGATTGCTAATTGTGAGCTTGTGCAAACCCATATAGGTCTACTTCAGTGAGCAATACTTCAAGACTTTTATCTTTGAAATAATATAAAATGTTTTCTTTAATAATTATTAATATCTTTAAAACCTAACTTATTATATTCTTAGGTAATATTGCATTTCTCATATCTCATGAGGACTGCATATCAGTAACTAATACAGGGGCACGCTATATACCTAATTTTTTCATTTTTAAGCCATAGCACTTGCTCAGGTGCCATAATAACATTTTACATGGACCCTGATGGTGTATTTTAGTGTTAAAATACAACATCCAGTTCCAGAAGACTTTTTCTCCCTTTAGACTTATAAAGCAAAAGGAAGAGTCTTCATGGAGATAACGATTTAAGATAGGAAATTCTGTCAGTTCTTATATTAAAACAGCCTATTGGATATACTACAAATTCCTTTGCCTTCAAAAGACTTCCATACCTTCAGAGACTCTCCAAACGTGTTGTGTGTTGGAATAGATTATTTCTGTTCTTAGGTTATTCAAAGAGAAGCTGGAAAATCTGTATTTTCAGTAGTGCTGATGCAGTGCATTATTTGTTGCAATTCAATATATTATGCAGCAAAACTTGGTGTACTGTGCACCTTCTGTTAACATAGATTCCCATGTTTAAGACTAGAAAATATTAATGGAAAATGGGTCATATAAGCAAGAAAGTGTTGTAAAGGAATTGAAACAAATAGCATGCATGCTGGCTCTCTGCTTGGCATAGGTTTTTGAAATCAAGACAGAATCCAGTCGGACCATTAAAGCAGAAAGGAATTTATTCTGTGTAGTTCCATCATCTTGTTACAATATTTGCCATAGAAAAGGAAGCGAGAACCTTGTGCCATTTTCAGGTCTTGTTTAATATCTTCTTCACAGGAAAATGCTGCCAGGATATTAAACTCATCTGTTCTTTTGGATAATAAGGATGTAATGTACCATTCTGACCTTTCCAAATGCTGTATTTCAAATTACTGTTCATTAGTTTTTTTTTCTTGATTAAAGTCTCACTAACCTGCAGAAACAGAATGAAATAAGATGTAGTCAAGACATAGCATGATCATATCATATCAAGCATGATCAAAGCATAACCACACATTTGTATAGCTCAAGGGCTGCAAGCAGATATTAACACTTTGTTGTGCTATATGATTGCTGTGTTCATTCATAAAAAAGACACTAAAATGATAGTTGTTTAAATTTTTCACATGCTAATTTAGAGTTGCAAGCTGAAGAATTTTTATTTGGTTCAAAGTTTAATTATAAGAATAAGAAAGGCTATTTCTGGTATCCTGTAGAAAAGTTTCAGAGATGAAGTCGTAAGAGAACTGAATTATAGATCCTCAAATGGAAATGTAATTAAATTTTAAAATATATATGACTGAGGGCCAGATTCTGTTAACCTTACTCATTTTCATTTAGATTCAGAAATAGATATTAAGGGCAGAAGAAATGATGCATTATTGTCTAGTCCAACATCCTGTGAGGTCCCAAAATGTTATCTGTCAGCCTCTGTAGCTTCTGAATGAGATGTAGCATATCTTTCTAACAGACCCAGATGGCTCTAATGGTTGAAGGCTCTCACTGTTAGTTTGGTGATGGGGGAACCGACTGGAATTCTTGGCTTCAGCTAATTACACATTCCTTCCTTCTAAATTAGAGGGCTCTTTACTGTCAGGAATACTTTTTGCCTGTAGGTACCTGAAGGCTGTCATCAAGTTGCTTCAGTCTTTTCTTGACTGAATTAATAGCTAAGAATTCATTCAGTATTTGACTATTGGTACATTTTCCTGTAGGTTTTTTGTTTGTTTGTTTGTTTTTGTTTTAAATTTATTTTCAGAATTATTTTCTGTACCTCTTTTTGACTTTCCATACGTTTTTCAACAAACCATAAAGGTGCATGGCTTCCCAGTAAATTCGAAAAATGTAAAAAAAGTGCCAATACTATTTACCTATTTACTCTTACAAAGATTGCATCTGTCAACAGACAGCATCCCATTCATAGTTCATATCCAACTTACATCTATAATAACAGTGTGTCCTCAAAACCATTATTTTTCTGAATAACTCAAGGTCAAAACATACTTAAACTAAAATTAATTATTAACCTAAACAAAAAATTAGATGCAAGCTGTCCCTTTGTATACAATTAAAAATAAGGCAATTCATTATTCCCTTGTGTTCACAGTTTAATTATTTTATCTGTAAGTATCCATATTAATGGATCTTTAAACTGGAAGTTTAACACTTTACACTGGTTTCTCTACTTTCTTTTTGGCAGTGAAGTGGTTTTGCCTACAGTTTAATCTCTGCTGAGGAGAACTGGCCAGCCTTAGGACTGATGCTACAGAATTACACACACACTCAGTGGTGATGAAATAACAGCTAATGGTGCTCCTGAGAGAGAATAACTCAGTGTTGGTGTGGATGTTATGAATGCCTCCTGAGGGACTGCACTATCTGCCAGACCAATTGCTTAGCTGTTGTTTACCTTTTCTGTCTGTGTGAATCAGTAAGCACTTTAAAACCACTGGGTAAGAATCTGTTAGCACTTATGAAACCAAAAGACACAATAAGAAAAAGAATTGTTGTAACAAGGAAATTGCCCAGTCTGGGCAGTGAATTTTTTTTAAGTGGTGTGTCTCAAAGTATTAGGAGATAAACATGGGGATGCAATGACAGGTAAGAATTCACATGATTCTCTGTAGGAGAAAAACAGGTAAATATCATCAAGAACAGCAACAGCCTGAAGTTTCATGTATAACACTCTCAGATACATTTTTTTCCTGAGCCTGAACATCAATATTAATGAAAAGTACATTTCCCTAGAAAAGAAGCTGAACTCCAGGAAGCAGTTGTAGCTGCAGATTATACCAGTTGGTTGCTACAGTGCTGGATCCCAGAGAAGGCAAGCCATCAGTCGGGAAGGGTTTACAATGAATAGATATTGTATTAACTATTTTCTCACTTTCAATTCATATAGACAGCTCAGTATCAAAAGGAAGTAGCAAAGCCAAAAGAAGCAATTTAAGATCCTGTCAGAGATCTAGTATCCCTATGGATGCACATGTGGTTAGCCAGACAATGCACACACACACAGGGTGACTGGAATGTGAATTTACAACCTTTTCTAGTGTCTACATATTTGAACTAACAGTGTGGCACAGCAGCATCAGCTGTCCTGTTCTGCCTGTGGTTGCCTTCAAGGACAGTCTTATTACAGGCACTAAAGACTACATGTATGAATTAATTACCATAATCTCACCTCAAGTGACTACAGGAACCATAAGAACTTCCTGCTGAATCCAAAGATTCCTTGGAGTAAACATTTCTCCTCTTTCTTGATACACTGAAATCCTTGACATGCTCTCCTAGCAGGGCACTACACGGAAAAAAGACTGGAACTCCACAGCACTGCACATGGCTACTTTGCCAGTCTACATGTGGCATTCTGAATCTGTTTAAGGATCATGAACGTTTTGGTTTGGGCTATTATAAAACCAGTCACCCATACAATGGAGCCATAAAGCTCTTCCCCTTCTCAGACTGAGACTGCTGTCATTCAAAGTGCTACATAGAGAACTACACAAATACATTTTATTGACAGCAGGATCAGACACCCTCATTTTTCATTCCAATATTAGGCCTACATAAACTTCAACATCACTGATTTTATGTTTTATGAACATGAGATTCTAAAAAAAGGGCCCAGAGAATAACAAATGAACAAACATCATTCAAAATGAGGAGGAAGAAAGAGTGAAGTCTAATTGAACAAGTGTGTAAAACTGACATTTATTTTGACAGCATTAACTAGTGACAGCTTGGTTTTCAGAACATTCTGTCTTTTATTTTGTGAAATAAAGTTTAGGTAGTCAACTTAGTTTTCTTGGCAGACCCTTGAAGAAAGGAGAAGGATTTAACTGACAGAAGATCTTATTGTATTTATGAAACATTTTTTGTGTCTCCAAATATTTCACCAGTAAGCCAAACCCATGATAACTAATTTATCAATGGATTGTAACATTAAGGCTTTTCTTATTGTTCTTTTTTTTTTTTTTTTTTTTTTCCCTTTCTGGTTTCTTTTCTGCTTTTTAAAGTCTTGGGTCTTTTTTGAAAAGTTGTACCATTTTCCCAAAAATTAAGTAGCTGAGCCTCTTCACTTAAAACATTAATTATAAATGTATCCTCTAGGAATAAGCTTTTCAGGGTAGCTGGATAGATGTCCTAGTAGCAGGAAGATATTTACGTGTTCATTTATTTTTTTTTGAAGTTAGATGTCAAGCAAATTTCTTAAGACTCAGTTCTCCAAATCCCACTTTATGCTTGGTTGGAAAGCCAAAAGATCTTTGTATTTGCTTTTATTTCATGATAATTTCCTTTAGTTTTTGTAATCAATCAAGCAGTCCTTCATCACTGACCCCTTTTGATAAAGACAAGCCTTATTCCTGTAGGGTATTCCTTAACCTTGCAGTGCTCAGCAAAGTGGCTTGGAGGTAACAACTTATGAATACAGGTGGTCAAATTGCACAACAATGATGAAGTAAACCTGGCTACTTAAAATGCAAATGATTAAAAACTTCAAGGTACATTTGTAATTCTACAAATATTATTTGCAAATTATTAAAAAAAATTCTGGCTTTTATATATTCACGAATAAAAATACAAACAAGAACCATGACAAGGTAAGAACAGATTCTACTAATGGTGGCTGTGATTGAATATATTTTGCATTTTGTGCAATTATGAATAATTCCTTTTTCTGGGTATGGAATATTACATTCTGTAACAGAGACAAACCCATGGTTTGAGATTCTCTATGCCAGTATTGTGGCTGTCACAATCTCTCAGATCAGAAATCACATATTTTTTTACCAACATTTGTGTCCTGCTTGCCTGTCACAGTCCAGGATGGCATAGGAGTATCTGCAGATACAGATACCCACAGAGCCAGAGCAGCATTCTCAACTCTTACAGTAATTTCATGGCTGCAATTAAAGAGGTTCAGACCTTATTTTTATGACCTTCCTCAGGTGAATAAGTAACTCAGGGTGACAAAATCTGGAAAGATATGAACTACATGGTAGTAGAATAAGAAAAGCAAGGCTGAAATGTGCTACTGTACAAACTATAAATACAAATGCATTGCACTATGTCAAGTCTAGTGTCAAAGTGATTCCTATAACATAACTTCATATTGTTTTCTAAGACCTTTTTGGCAATAGTAAGGATGCAGATGAATGATATCAGTATATCACTTATTTTGAATTATTAACATTAGAAGTCATAACCACTGGAAACAGCTTTTCCTTCTGTTGGAGGCACAGCTGATATTTACACAGCTCATTATTTAACATGGCAAGAGCTGCTTTCCTTTAACCCAGGGTTAAAGGCATGTCTGGTAAAATCACATTCTCTTACGAAAAGGGAAACAGGTGAATATTAACAATAGGTTTCAAAGCACAGTTTTATACTGTCAAGAATTTTTGATTTGTTATGGCAGAGAAGGAATGAAGGCAAACCCTTCATGTTTGCATAGACAAGAAGCAATTATTTTGATAATTCTGAAGTCATATGAAAATTCTAATGCACAGACCTAAAATTCAATATGTAACCTTATTTGAAAGCCTTCTCTTCTTCTTACAGAGTATAATGAAGTCTACTATGTCCAGAAATTAATAACATGAAACTACAACATGAAATAATTTATTAAAACAATTAAAATAGCACTTAGGGGTATTTTACTGATTTTTTAAAAATTGTTTTGTAGCAGTTTCAAGGCACCATTTTTTTTGTGTGGACAATTACAGTCTTCCCTGAAACTTAGTTAGAATTTAATTCCCAGCCAAATAGATTTGTGAAATCCAAAAAGAAAAAAACGAGTGTACACTGAGTACCTGTCACAAGTGTGTGTAAAGCTTGGCAGAATTCAGAGGAAATGTGACTGCTTCCTGCTAAAATGATACTTTGTCTTTTCCTAATTACTTAAGATAAGACAATGTATCTTTTAGCATGGATGAAAAAGAATTACAAAAGAGGCTCTTCCTGTTCTCAGCTTTATTCTATGGCGATGGCATGGCCCGATGGAGGAAGGAGGAAAGAGCGAGATCCCTCCTGGGACCTCCGTCTTCAGGAGAGGGAATGGGGAGTGGCTTTGGCTAGCAGCCAATGGGATAAGGATGCAGGGGGATAGGGTCAGGATACAGGAACTCCCGGTAGGGTGCAAGGTCACAGGGAAAGGTCACAGGAAGGGGGACATGAACCGGGAGCTAGCCGGGCGGAGATGGCCAGGTTTGCTGATTCATTCCTTATACCTCATTTATTGAATTACAACAGCTTCCCTGTCACTGCCAGATCCAATGTGCAGTTACCAATCCCCTACCCTTAGGAGCAGAGGCTGCAGGAAACCCCCTCACCAGGTGGGCTGGAGCACTTAGTCCTCTCACCTCCTGCTACAGACCTGCAGAAGCTCCAACAACTTTTGGAGACTCTGCTATGATGCTGATAGGAGTGGCTAGAGTGTGTCTTGGGAAGAGTAAGACTGAAATCCATGAAACCCCAGCTTGATCATGGCTCATCCTACTGGGATCCATAAAGCCTAAAACCACAGCACAAATCTGAAAAGTCAGACATTCCAAGATCACTGCTTGTGCCCCTGGTTCCCAGCACAACACCTGCAACTTCATTCTCATTCTTCTCCAACTTTTCAATGCCTTTCAATAATTGTGTATTTAATCTCTTCAAGAAAAAAAAGAAAACACTATCCAAAAATAAATTGCTTTGGAAAATAATTTCAAATAGAATTCCCCCAGCATTCCAATTAAAGCAGTTTGCTCATTACTATAGCTTTAGTTTGTACAATGGAATATTCTGTACATATTAATTCTGTATTACATATATATATACACTCTACATATGACAGCAATTCCAGGTCTGTTAAGTGTTTCCACTTAACAGTTATTGAACATAGACCCTGGTGCAGTGGGATACTAAAAGTCTTTGTGTATAAAACTAAATAGAGTTCAATGATGGTAATCACAAGCTTATATTTTATATTTCCTTAAGTTCCTCCTATCTCAATATATGTTTTTAAAGGGGTAAAATAAATATCCTTTTACTTAACTGATTGTTAAGAGTAAAAAATCTCAGTTGCTTCATACTGCATCATGTATAGCATTGAACTGAAGGCTTGATTTCTAATCTTCTGAAGTCAGTAAGCATCACTGAGGGTCTGTGCTGGCTTGAATTTAATCACCAGTGTCCTTTGTGGTATCTATGCCAAAAAGTCACTGCATTTCCAGTCCTAAATAAAGAATGCTGGTCATGCACACAACACTAAAAGTGAAAAAATACGTACTGGGAGGTCAACAACGAAGAATGAGGCTTTCCATTTTTTGTTAATCCAAACATTTGTGTTTCTGATTTAGGGATTATGGTTCAGCAGATGCCAACTGTTGACATTTCAGGAAAGGTCCCTCTGGTATGCATGAAGGACTTGTCCTGAAGTGAGTCTGCTTGATCTCTATAAATATTTGGAGGTAGCATGCTACTTTAATGGAATTAATAAAAATTGTGGAGATTTTTATTGGTGCACAGACTATACTCCACAGAACACCTTTGAATTGACTTGATGTAGCTCATTTATTAAACTGTCTCCTGAACTCTCATATTTAGCTCAGCATCATTTTAGGGACAGATCTCACCACCCATACACCTATGACGAGACCCAGTGAGGTGAACAGGATTTCTCACTGTACTAAGATATGACTTTTCCTTACATTTTACTTTCTTTGTCTGTCTGACATCGGAACTTCCTTACAGGTACCAATTCCTGGAGTTGTACACAGTTAATCAGAGTACTGGAAGAAAAAGGAGCATCTCAGAAACCGCAGTAGCCAATTCACAAAGGCTGATGATTTAATGACATGTTTTATACCTTATGGTAAGTCAACCTTTTGTGGTTTTAGTAAAAAGCTTAAATGAGTTCTCAGGTTTATTTTTTACAGTTATTACATTTATCACTCTTAACTGTATTTGCTTGGATAAGGATCATTCAATTCTTCCAAATTATATGCTTAAACATATTATTGCTTTTTATTGCACTGCCCTTCACTCTTCTTTCACCCTTGACAAGATCAGTCATGCTGTCCCTTTTGCCAGTTATCACAGAGAATTAGTTGTGCCAACCAATTTCCACGTGATGGAAATACCTGCCCTTTTGTTGACAGGACAGAGGCATGCAGGATTCTGCTGAGGTATCTGCACCTCTGAAGCACATACATTGTATTCTTTAAGTGAATTATTTGCCACTGTAATGTTACTCTTACATCTTTCTTCCAGCTGAATCCACAGACATTGAGATGAGCGGAATGATTTTCAGTAGTTCACAAATATTTACAAAATAAGTGTTTCTTACTCAAAAGTATATTTGTGATAATGCTATACATAACAGAATAGTACAGAAAATATTTCCGGGACTTAAAGCAAGTAGAAATTCTAAGAAAGAGAACTGAAGCACAAGAACAGCAGATATATAGAAAATAAGAGAAAACAGAGATTGCATTTTTGTATTTAATTCAGGATTAATTTTTTCAGTTTTGTCATATGATGCCTTTGAAAAGTAAACATGCAAAAGTCTCACAGAACCCTGCAAAAGTCTCTCAGATCTTGCACCCTCTTCTGAGGCTGTCTGCAGAGATAATTCTTCCTGATTTCATAGACAAACTCAGAGTGAGTACCCCAATATTCAAAATATTTTCCATTCAACTGCCAATTAAACAATCAGTCATCACAAAAAATTTTGCTCTCTGATTATGCCAGTATTGTCATATCTTAAATATCTCTCTGGACTAGGGTCGACTGGAATAAGTTAAAAAGATGGATGAGATTATGATAAAAAGCAACAGGAATAATTGGAAAGCCATAATAAAAAACAATAGGAATAATTGGAAAGCCATAATAAAAGGCTAATATTGCACTACTTGGTATTAATATAAAGATTGATGCTGAATATACTTTAGTTAGAATATAAGAATATGACTCAAAGTGAAATGTCAAATTAGGAAGTGCATAAAAATACAAGGAGGATAGAACTGAAAAGACATCTCAGAGATTATGTTAAAATGGGCCACTGAGAAATACACTGATATGCAACACACATTTTGACAAAATACAGGAAAGATGTACTACAGAACCCTGGATACTAATTTATATTCCTTGATTTTAAATACATTGGATTAATAGAAAATATCTAGAAGCCATTGTGTCCATCCCTAAAAAGAAACATCTGCTTGATGCATAACTGATGTCCAAGAAACAGTAAACAGTTGAATGGGAAGGGCAATTACAATATTAGATTGATTTATAGCCCAGTAGTCTGCTTTGACCTGCGCCTAAAATACTTGAAAAAATCTAGAGGTTAAACTGTCAGTGCTCCCTGTAGATGAAAATTTTATTATTAATTTAATTTAGAAACAAGTAAAAGCAGAGATCTCAGAGAAAACCAACTTCTTTTTAAAATCCCATATGAGCTTGAACAAATCACTATGCCTAATTCCTAGTAAGCACTGAACTGAAATGCTTCTAATACATATCATAAATATGTGTTTATGAGCAATGGGAACAACCATAATTCTGGTGATAACATTACTCCCTAATCCCTCAAATAAGAATGAACATGGCAAACCCCACTTTAGTCTTCTAGAGGAACCCTAAGGTTGAATTCTGTTCTGTACATTTAACACAGAGAAAAATTCTAGAGCAATGTGACATCTTATTTAAAAAAGCTTTAAATTCTTCCCTTTTGAAACAAAAATGAGACATCAAATTCCTGAGACTGGGGATGAACTATCTCTGTTGGCAGTTATTCCTCCTGGGTAACCTATCACTACATTTGTAACCTTAGTTTAGATTTAGCACTGGTTATCCTACAGGCCATCTCCTTCCTGGGTCCGTATCAATCTGAAAGAGGTCCTCTATCAGTGTAAATGTTTATTTTACCAACCCCCCATGCTAAAGTGGAAGATGATTATATAGCACAGTGCCAACACACAGCCTTTATCTGAGCTCCATTTCCTGAGAGATGAGGGTGCTTCATGCTGATCATTTTAGTTTTTAACCCATATAAGAGTATGATTCCAACCTGTGCTATTTCTTGTTTATATAAACAGTAATAATTTGCTGCCTGTTTCAATACCATGGAAAATGATGCATGCATGCCAGCCTTTTCTAGACTATTGCTTAAATGGAAACAAATAAACCAAAATCTGGGCTCACTTTTAAGGCTTTAACTTCATGTAAGTTTGCTGTTAAAGCTTTAGAGGGTGCAAAATCTTTTCCTGGCAAGGAAACTTCCTGTGCTAACATCCAGCTTTCTGCTCATGTCTGGGCACAGGAGTTTTCAGGATCTGCTCCAAGTCATCCCTTTACATCTCTGTTGTCACCTGATTTTGAAGCATCCTGTACTCCTTGAGTTTCCATGGGTAATTTCTATGCAAGCACTGTTATGCAAGCACAATATCCTTGTTCCTTGCCTAAACTTCAGTTGTCCCTGCTAGGCAGCATCCAAGACACACAGCTTTTCATTTTTTCAGAGGAAAAAAGTATTGCATCTTGCTTTGTGTTTCCAACTTCCATCTTGAGATTCCAGCCTTTCTAACTTTCTTAGTGCATTTATCTAGTGACTAAGAGGATCCAGTTGCTTGTACTGAGGAATTGCTGCCCTAACTGAAGTCTTTGAACTTGTAATTATCTTTCAAAAGTCTTTACTGTAATATCTATGTTCAAAAAGGTTTTATATCTTAAAATGACAAGTTCAGAAGTGCATTAGAGAAGACATTCAGAGCATACAAATATAACTATGGAGATGAGTATCAAATATTACTTTACAGGAAGATGAAAGTGCATGGATTGAATTTCCATCTTGGATTAGGATTGTAACCAGAAGTTATTTATACTGTATGCTGGTTCTGTCTTCTTAATTTTCTTCACAGTCCCATGAAGGCTGGCATTTACAGGTTGCAAAAACTTTTGTACAAATCCATCGTATCAACTCCACAGGAGCTGTGATTAGCAAAGGTAGGTAACAGAAAGGACAGGAAACTGCAGGGCTGCGTGGGAGAGAGGCATTTCCAAAGAGTCTCTGAAAGACAAAACTGAGTTTACTGTTTCAGCAGTGGGAAATCTGCTCCTAAAAGAGGCCTTGAAGAAGAAGCCCATTTCTTTAATGGAAAATTAAATGTCCACTGTGCAATATGGAAGACTTTGGAACTGTAGGTGTTAAGTTTTTGCACAGTTTTGGACATTTTTGCATAGAAGATCAAACCAGACATTTTTATTCTGGTCAAGAGATGTCCTGTGCATTATCAGAGAGACAGAAGGGAAGTAAGAAAGCTAACAAAACTAACTGGATTGATAAACGTTAGGGGAACTGAGAAAAAATATAATGGGAGAGGAAAGTCTCTTTCAGTAGACTGGAAAGTAAAAGGGAAAAGATGGTAAGAATACCCAGATTTGTCTGTGATCAGGAAAGGCTGCATTCAAAAAATAGGTCCTACTTTCTCAAATAGCAGGAGAAGTAGAATCATGGTATTATTTACTGGGATGAAAGAAGTGGTATCATTTTATCCAAAAGCTTGGATCATTCTGTGCAATTGGCATCCCATCCAATTTATTAAATTCAAAGAAGCTTTACAGAGAATACATGGAAACACTGACCTTTCTCTTCTCAGAGCGGGCTACAAAGAAATCAAATGCATTCTGTGGAGAATTCTGTGGTGAATTTTTGGCCCTGCCAACTCAGCACAGCTATCACAGCTCTCAGAGGATAATCTAGAAATGCACAGTGACTTCAGCCCTGCATGTTTGTTTTGCTTGAATGCAGTAGACAATGACTCTCTATGGACACTGCCCATGCTTAGCCTGTCACCCCAAGAGCTCCTGAGGAAAGAACGGATACTCTGCAATAATTTGCTGCTGCAGCATCTTACTCTGCTTCAGCTGTGCTGGCCATTCCTATAGCTTGTGCTCTCTCAGAGTACTTATGGAGGGTGCAGTATATACCAGTTTCTTCACAGCCATGTTGAAGTTCAGAAAAAAATGTAAAAAAAAAAAAAAAAGTTTTTGTTCTTTCCCCTCCACTCCCTAATTTCACATATTGAATCTAAGGAACAATTTATTCTTCAGGGTAATTTGTAGAAAAGTACAAATAGGTGCATGGAGTACTAACAGACTTGCCAACTTATTCCATAAAAAGATGCACCTAAACAATAGCTGGGCAAATATTCAAAGAGACAAAATAATAATAACAGCAACAAAACCAAAACAATAACAGAAAGAGACAACTGAGGAAGACTATGAAGGCTGGAAAGGAAATATACAAGGGGAAAATATTTTATGTCCTGCAGAAACATCAACAGCAGTGATAAGGCATAAATCAAAACATAGCTACTTGATCTTCAGGCTGAGGTTACAGGATGACAATTAGAAAAGTCTGTTTTCAGTTTAAGTGGATTTGTCTGATTGGAAGTCACCAAGAGACAAAAATTTGGTGCACAAGATGCCTTTTAGAATGAAATAAAATTTTAAGGAGAGTTATGATTTGAAATGCAACATTTATTTCTACCTTATAGGGCAGTGTTAGAAGAAGTTCCCTCTGTATCTTCCTCAATGGCTTTTATATTAGCAAATGCTCAAAAACTCAAGTAAAAAATCACTCTAATAGAAAAAAAAGAAGGGGTTCTTTTAGTTTGCTTTGCTGTTTTGAACATCCAGTGACCTGCAAAACATGGATAAAACCCATTGGTTTATTCACTCATTAGAAGGCTTTAGAAACATCTCCTCACTTTTACAAGAGTGATAACTGCCAGAGTTGTGAAATTTGGTGATTACTTCAGATGTTAAGAATAAACATTGGTACCACTGCTGTGCTTTATATATCCTAACAATAGGTACAAAAGTTATTGGATTGCATAATACTTACTTCTAACCTGGAGAAGACTTAGGATCTTATTCCTTGGAAATAACAGAATGAATGGAAATCAGTTAATAGGATTAAACCCACTGTAGAGAGATGTGAAGCTTAAAGCCATCATTAATGACTCGTGATCTCTCTCCCCCTGTCCCTGTCAATACAGTTTCTTTATTCCTCTTTGGTCTAACTCATGCATATTCCTCTCATCTAGCAGTTCATGACCTCGTTCAAGTACTTTTTTTTTTCCTTAAAAACGCAGATGATGGTAAAATTCCTTTTTTTAAACAGCAATGAAATATATTATACATGTGTGAATCAAATGAAAAATACTAATTTTGAAATGGTACCTCTATTGACTAAAATGTTTATGTAAATCAAATTTTCACATCCTTGTTCCAAAAGAAGATGTGATGCTGAAACCAGAGTATTATTTTGGCATGCTTACTCCTTCACCTGATTGTCTCTGATCTCTTAATATCTGCATTGTGGCTCAATATCACAAAGCAAAATATGTACTGTTCTTTCCTTAGCTGAGCCACCTGCAGCATGTTTCAGAGTATCCAGATTGAGACAATACTTCATTATACAAATATAAATCTCTGGAACCTAACTCTTATTTCAAGTGGTAACAGAAACTGCTCAAATGTTTCTCATACTAAAAAGATCTCAAATTCTTTATTTTCATTATGATGAGATTCATACCAAACTCTTACTGAATAGATAACATATGCACTGTTATTGAGTAAAAAGAATTGCATATCTAAATAGAAGGAATTGAAGTATTGTTTTAAAGACAATTGAATCTTGAGTACTGCTTTAAAGACAGTACTTCATTAAATCATTATGTAGCTCATGCAAAATATTGCAATATATTTAAAATCTAAGATTAGAATTAGCTTTTCTTTAGCTCCAGAAAATACACTGATAGATATTTTGAAGGTAAATTTTTCTTACAGATCCTGAGATTTATAAAATAATCTGGAGGAAAGGAAAACATAGGAGTCAATTCAACCTGTGCTCAAAACCAGCAACTGAAGTCTGCATGCATAGTTAGAAGAGCCCTGTGGAGTTAATCTAGTAACACTATGCTAAATCTTGGCTTTCTTCAAACTGGAACAAATTTTTAGACTATTCAAATTACTATCATTTTCTTGACACTAGTGCAATAAATTTCTGATTTTAAACCCAGAGGAATTTGCTCCAATAGTATTGCTGTGGATGAAATATCACACTATTTTGTCAATATTCTCTGAGCATAATATTAGTTGGTGTGATTTCAAACTAACTATTAAAAATTACATCATAGACTTGGTGGTATCTTTAAAAAGCAGAGCTATTTTTCTGGAAATCCTCTTCCTTTCTTCTTATTGTCCAAAAGACACAAATTGAGCTGGCAGTGTACCCTTGTGGCCCAGAGGGCTGATGGTGTCCTGGTGTACACCAGGAAGAGAACTGCCAGCAGGTTGAGGGAGGTGATCCTGCCCCTCTATCAGCACTGGTGAGGCACATCTGGAGTGCTGAGACCCGTTCTGGGCTCCTCAGCAGAGACACAGAGCTCCTGGAGTGGGTCCAGTGGAGGGGAACAAGGATGATTAAGGGATTGGAGCATCTATCACAAGGAAAGGCTGAGGGAGCTGGGTGTGTTGAGCCTTGAGAAGAGATGACTGAGAGGGGATCTCATCACTGTCTGCCAGTATCTGAAGGGAGGGTGCCAAGAGGATGTTTCCAAGCTGTGCTCAGGGGTGCTGAGCAATAGGACAAGGCACAAGGACAAGGGCAGAAAACTGATGCACAGGAAATTCCACCTGAATATGAGGAAGAACTTCTTTAAGCTTTTAAATTTTGAAACCTTTTGCACTGACTGAGCACTGGAAGAGACTGTCCAGAGGGGTTGTGAAGTCTCCCTTACTGGAGATGTTAAAGAATGGTCTGGACACAAGCCTGTGCAATGTGCTCTAGGATGGCCTAGTGGGATCAGGTGACACTGTGGTCTCTTTGTGATTCTGTGAAATTCCTTTCCTCTCAAAGCTGGGCATGTGGTTAAATTAAAGGACATCATATTTGCTGGAAAGGAAGATGGCAATACAGTATCTGAATGCTTCTGTGAGAGAAGCTGGCCTTGCACTTCAGGGAACTTTCAACCCCACAGAAATGGAGGTCCATGACAAGGGTCTGGCATATAGTGAAAGTCTTCCAGTCACTCATATCCCACTCATCATCTGGAGATGATTTCCAAAGAAACTGTGCTCAGTTTAAGTTTAAGAACAGTCAGAGGGAAGGAGGAATGAGCAAGGCCATGCTCTGCCCAGATTAATGGTTACCAGTCTGCTTGTGGATCTGTCAAATGTAACTATGCAAAGTCTTCTAAGAGCAGGAAGTGGATTTGATATCAAAGGCTACATAAAGGCAGCAGCTCTTAACTCAGGGCTTATGTAAGTGCATATATATAAGAACAGAAGCCTCTACTTAAACCAGCCAGTCAACAACTCTCTTTCTGAACTGTGGTGTGTCTCCAGAGATTCTTATTCAATTATTAATGCATCTGCTGCTAATTTCATCATGCAGAGTGTGAATTTGTCTTTCCACGACGAGCTCTAAGGGAAGTTTGTAAGAAATATAGAACTTGTCAGCACATAAGAGTCAACACATTACTGCTGTGCTGCAGCCATTTATAACAAAACTAAAATGAGCACTCACTTGTTTGGCATTAATTTAATGTCCCACTTAGCTCCTATCAGACGTAAATAGCTGCTTCATCCATTTAAGCATTTCTGTTCGTGCACATAATGAAGTACTCTGTACCTGTCAAGTAAGCAGAATTCATAACTGAAATAAGAAATGGATGAGAAAATCCAATGTTCTCAATATTAAGCCTCTACAGGGGTAGCATCAGACTTTTTATGGCTTCTGTGAGATTGACCTTTTATTCCACTGCTCACAGACCATAAGGAGACATGACACACGCTAGCATGCCAAAAATGTTTCTAAAAGGGATATCAACTTATGGCACAATTAACACAAGCTGTAGTTGTTGAACACATGCTATTACGAAATAAAATAGCCAACCTCTCGGTATTTAAATATTTTTATGCTATCTATTTTAGAAAAACAAAATTCAATTTTAAACAGCATTCTAGCTGTGATCATACTCTCTATAGGAAATTTTTATGAGAATGAACAGAGGTAATGACTAATATTAGTCACTGTCATTAGCATAAAACATTAGAAATGACAATATTTATAATAGGCTATGACATGACAGTTAAAATATGACTTTCTATCATTTGTGTATGCTTTGACTACAGCTGGTTGCTATTTTCTAAAGTTAAACTGATAGAAGTCTGGTAATGGTATATTTAATAGCATGTTCATCATCAGATCTAATTGTTTTCCACCACAGGGTATGAAGTTTTATGTCCTCTATCAACCCAAAACAAACAGCCCTACTGCTTAATGGCTCTTCAATTAATGTTTATGGTGCTACTCTTATAACCTAACTTACAAGAAAAAAAAATCCAACAAAATCCCTCCAATAAGGCTTTTAAGAATTTAAGAAGCTTAATGGGACTCCAACCAATACCAAAAATTACTAAAACATGCATGAAGTCTCACAGCTGAGATGTGAAATAGAAAACACTAGAATGACATTAGAAAGACATTGGAAAATAGAAATAGAAGACACTGAAAAATTCTTCTAGCACAGAGTTATAATTGCCATTGGAGGGGAGAACAGACCTTCATGTAGGGGAAGTTGTTGAAGGGCTTCAGGTTGGCCACCTTGCAATTGATGTTCATGCTGGGTTAAAACAGAGACCTGTTCATCCCAAGTCATGCACAGCTCAGACTCTGTTGCTCAGATTGCAAACTTATTCCCCAGAGTGATTTGCCCTCAGTAACCTAGATGCTAGCCTTCCTACTCATAATTCTTTTCCCTATTTAGCAGAGCTCATGCTGATTAAAATGAAAGAACAATTGAAAAACAGGTTTCTCTTTAACTGCCTTGCTGCATATTAATTTTTTGTCTCTTTTGTACTAAGCCTCTAGAAAGCAATGTAAAGCTACTGTAAGTACATTTTCACTGGAGAGCTGCCATTGTTCTAAATTATGAAAGCAAATGATTTCTGACTTGGGCTGTTAATTGTACATAGCAGTAATATATTAATTTTAAGCTTCCCATGACAGTTCAGACACCCTGATTTCTAGCTTTTAATGATGCATTATAAGCCTTTATTTCTCTGCCCAGTCAATTAATCATTGACACTCCTCAGTCCCCCACAGTAGCTGGACCCCATTAGACACGAAAGAATCAGACCTGAGTGGGATCAAAATTTCTTTTCATGCAATACTTGTTTTTTCACACCATAAACTCTGCTTGACATTCATAGCACCAAGTATATTTTAATAGAACTGCTGTTATTCTGCCTCTCCTCCCAGTCTCCTAGGGGTTTTTGTAGCTCAACATGATGTTTAGAAACAGGCAAAAAATGCTCTGAGAAGTTTAAAGGCTGTCAAGCTTTCTTGGCAAATTCCTTCCAAGAGCACAGCTGAGAAATGACAAACCTATCACCTGACTGGCTGGTGTTTAAACCTGACTGCTTTTGATTAGGAAGCAATGAACCTTCCCTTCTGGAGTTCATCCTGTGTTTTATAAGCACCTATTCACTGAAAATTATGCAGTTGAACTGATTTGAATTTGATTAGTGTAACGCTCCAGTTTTATTATTTGTAGTAAATACAGGCATCTCTTATGGTTTTACTGCACATTTAGGAGAATGTCAGGATAGTTAAAGACTTACTTTTACTTCTCATGTATTATTGCTTGACATTTAAAACAAATCCAAGAATAATATATGCCTGTATTGCAGTTACTCACTTGTTGTGCACTGCTCCACACTCACATTCTACTTCCTCTCTGCTCCAGTGGAAAGAATAGGATGAAGGCAGTCCTGCCTACTCAAGGACAAAGAAATGCATCCCCAGCAGGTGAGCTGAGCTAGGAGTAACTGAAATGCAGCAGCTAATGCCTTTAATGGAAAACTCCTGTATTAAATTCTGTGCTGCAGACCCTGTGATATTTCAACAGGCAGCACTGAGGAGGAGCAGTGCTGCTACCAGAGGGGTTGAACACTGAACACTGAATCGCCCTTTCAATGTCAGCCAGCTCCAGGAGCTGCAATGTGAATGCTCTGGAGAAGCTTGATACCCTTTTATCTTCTGACAGCCTTTCAATTATATGTCCTTTCATATTATTACATAACTTGATCTGCACTGTGGATGTCAGTAATAAAAACCCATTTCATGCCTGAAGAACACAACTTCTTTGGTGAGTCAGTTTAGGCCTAGATGGGGAGCAGTGCATTTGACCAGAAACAAATGCTGAGTGGAGTCAGATGTTCAGGTCAATGAAAGCTAAAAATAATATTTGACTTTGAGAGAAAAGAAGAGTTCAGGACATAGCCTAAAGGCCAGATTCATCCCTAGCTAAACATTTATCTCTGTATCAGAGTTATAAGGAGAGATCAGACACCCAAACTTACATGCTGCAGAGGGGTTACAGATATACCTACAGAACTCACCAGTAAGGTCTGGGAGCCACAGACAGCTTTCATTATTACTAGTATGGTCCACAGTGTCTTATATCTACTAGCTTCAGGCTGAATATTCTCCAACATTTCATTCTCCATATCTTGAGAAAAATGCATATATTTATACAGTTTACCTCATTTATCTGTTTTGTAGACCATCAATATAGTGCATGACTACAGCAACATATCCCAGTCATTAGCAATGCTTTTAGAAAAATAAAGGAGGCTCACTTCAGCTTAACTCCAGCTAATAATGAAACATTAGTGTGATACAAGCCTTTTCAGTACTTCTTGAGTTTTCATTGGTACTAGTAGGCTGTCTTAAAAATCTGTAGCATATTAATTTCAACCAAATCTGTATAAAGATGCAAGATACAAAGTACAAAAAGCTGATTTGGGTCAGGATGTTTAAATCTTTTATGCCATTGATGACTCCAGGTTTTTGAGAACCTGCAGCTGAGACTAGTGTAAGCTTCAGGTGATCAGTACTTCTGAAAATGAAGGTGTGTCTTCAATGCTCAAATACAGAGAGAAGTGTACAATCTATCTTTTAAAAATAAGAGTTATCAACAGAAGTGCCTTTTCCTAAGCAAATCCTATTTCTTTACTAAACAACCAACTCAAGAACAAAGCCATCAGAGGAAAGAATTAGCAAAAGTTACAAAATTTCAGAAAAGTCACTTCTGGGAAATTCCATAGGCCAATTTCCACAAGGTGAATGAGGTACATGAGAAGCTCAAAGCGAAGCCTTGAATGATCTGTTCACAGCAGAGCTCCTGTGCATTGGGCTGTCTTCTCTACTCCCACTTTTCCACTTCTTGCTCAACAACAGAGCACTGGGCACAAAACAGGCCTACCTCAAACTCCAAGGACCAGCATATGCCTCATGCCTTGTTCATCTCAGCTCTATACAATTTAATTAATGACATGATATGATACACACAATCTGTAGCTTTTAATGAAAGGAACTCCCACTACTATAATTTAAAACTTTGTTCTCTAAATAATTTTAATTTTGCCTAATCTCAGTTACCTGAAGGCCATCTACATTGTCTACACTAGGCATTTAGGCACATTTTCTTAACAGTATAGGGCATTTCATCTCATTTGGGTTTTTCTGACACATACCTGAAAAGTGGTTAAATAGTCATTTGGACCTGAACTGAGTATATACGCATGCATATATATATATATGTAGATATATATATACACACACACACATATATGCAGCTTGAAAACAAAAAAATAATCAGAAAATTCAGGGAAGTGATGGAATTAGATGAACCTTGGTATTTTGCTACAAAGTTCTGGCTTGCTTAGGATGGGGAAAAATCAGACTTCCGTTTCTTCCTCTACAGACTTCTGTTCATCTTCTGGAAATGTAAGTGGAGTCTTTCAGCCTTCTGAAATATTTTATCTCTTATTAAAAATTGCAGTGACTGAGTGAAAAGAAATTCCAACTCTCAAGTTTCCAAAAATACTAGGTCATTTTCTTTAGGCAATCATGATCACCTACGTCCCAGTCCTCCTTGTAAGCCCTTTTAGGAAATGTAGTATAATGGTTAGGAGTTTGGGCTCTAAGTAAAGGTATTTTGGTTCTGATGAATAGTATTCTGTGTGATGCAGTGCAGTGTCCCCCTTCTTCTTCCATTTGCTATATGCAAAGCAAAAACAATAATAAAGAATATTTCTAAGAGCCTTGGAGTACTATTTACAGTGTTAACACACTTAAATATAATCTAAGTAAACCTTTAAGAAAGCTGCATGTTTTCACCCTTTTTTTCACCATTTCTTTATCTCACTCACAGCCTACATAAAACTGGAGTGTGAATACTGTCACCTAGGGTTTATTTCCAACTCTAGCTAGGAGAAAGAATTTTCAAAAATCCACTGAGTTTTTTTCTCAAGTCTAGAGTTGTGTTAAGCTTGAATAGCTTCTGGCCACATTCTTTTAGCTCTTTCTCTGCAGAGAAAAACCTATGTTTAAACCAGGGCATAGATAGTTTAAATCTTTACCACCATTTGCAAGAGCAGAACCAAAACCAGTGTGGACAGAAAAATGCCACCACCCCCTTTTTAACACATGTTGACAAGGAATGGGGTGCCATATGAGGACTTCATACTGCTGCTCCTCAGTGCAGACTTCAGGTCTGTTTCCTGGGGTGCAGTCAGGAGAAACAGGGAAGGACTGTGGTTGCACCAGGGTGTAAGAAATGAAGGTGTGTCCAGCAACAGCAGGACTCCACATTAGCTATTGATGCTGCTTTTGTGACCTGGAGCCTTCTGGATGCACTGGGTACCAAGTGACAAGGGTCTTTTGTTTCACATGCTCTTTGCTGAAGAAACAAGTTCATTTCTAATAACTAAATGCAATAATTGTACTTTTCTATGACATATGGATGTATATAAGCTTATTACAGAAAACTACAACTCAGTATTAAGCTTGAAGGATTCAGGAAATGTTAGATTTATAATTTCCAATATAATTAGATGATGTTCTTTAGCATACACAAAAGAACATATCCTTTAACTACAAGACCCTTACTACCCTTTTCTCCAAAAGATCTAACTCATTTTGGATATAAGATTGAATTAAATACTTGCATCCATCTTAAACTTTAATGGCATGACCCTTTTCTGTTTTCTCTTTTTCATACAAATAGTTGGTGCTGTATTTTTATTTACTTTCTAACAGATTTTCTTTGTGCATAATTTGTAGCAGCAGTGCTACAGTTACTGAACCATATAAACCTTAATAAGTAATGTTCACAGCAGCTCAATAGAGGTACCAATATTTTCAGGGACGAACAAGTGCAGAAAAGAGCAAGAAAAAACCCCAGAATCTGCAAAATTTGGTTTTCACATACTGTCTCAATGGATTAACTTATCCCAAGGGGAGACAATTTCTTCAAATATTTGGCATTTAAAAACACTATTTCTATGTTCAACCCACTACGCAAATACAGCATATTTATTATTGTGTTACTTCTGTGAGGAAGATGATTAACTATTATGTTTCTTTATGACAGGAAAAGTGTAAGAATTTAGATTCATAATCAAACTGTCCTGTCTCTAATAACAAGCACCACAGGTATCTCTGTATAAGTTCTTTTACTGTGGCAAAAAAATATGAACTAGTTTAAAATAATCCTATTTTTTGGCAGACTGAGGTGACCTAATTATCTCACATTTGAAATAAACTAAAACCATATAGAAAAATACTACAGCTCACCTGATAGACTGGAAGATCACTGTAAGTCTGAGTGGTGGCATATCCTAGAGAGGGTGGTAATGGTAGGTCCAGAACTCAGGGCTGTGCAGAGTCCCATCCTGAGGTTCAGTCCTTCAGAAGCCAGTGATTTATTGCAAATGATGTTGAGCACTCTCAATTCCCTGAACACCATTCAAAAGGTACAGTACTTCCCTAAGGCTCCAAAAATCTGAAAATCAAGACAAAGTTGGGCAGACATATTCAATAAAGAACATAAAATTAGTTGTCAAATTAATATTTTTGCTTAAATGATCAATGTAGCTTCACATAGCATCTCTGTGACACAGGGTTATAGTGTGGATGACAGAAAACTCTTGGAAGACATTACCTTCCAAATTCTGCATGCTATGAGATAAAGCAGTTACAAAACATAAGAGAATTTTCTCTACACTTCTAACACATTCCTATTCCCTGCAAAGCTCAGGTAGAAAGGGAGTGCATGTGACCACCTGCTTAGGGTCTCTAAAAGGATGAGTGTGAACAACAGAGCAAAAAACAGGCAAAGGAACAAACAA
Organism: Luscinia megarhynchos; assembly: GCA_034336665.1. NCBI lineage: Eukaryota > Metazoa > Chordata > Aves > Passeriformes > Muscicapidae > Luscinia > Luscinia megarhynchos. Next base: position 25,609,931 of record CM067565.1, read on the forward strand.
AACACTGGTATTTCTAGATTTTGGGTTTTGCTCTGTTTACTTTCTGAACCTTTCAGTAAAGTTACTATATAAAAATTTAGCTATCATTTTAGCCTAGATTTCTCATCTAAATTCTTATTTTTTTTTATACTGCTACAAATTTATCAGGTGCTGCCTCAATACCTTTTCTGTACCTGCAATCACCTCATTGAGATGAAGGCTCACACTCCATGCACAGTAGTATGTGTGCTTTTGGCTATGTAATAAAAAAGGAGGTTTATGGGGGTGAATTTTATGAACACCAACACTCTATGCAGATATTACAACAGAATAATTATATTCTTCCAGAGTAAATTAATTTTGAGTGCTGGTATGGATGAGAATGGGAACTTGTAAGAACAAGTTGGTTGGAGTTGTGTTTCATTTCTTGGTAATATTAACAAAATCAGGTTTATGAGAGAATAATGAAAATAAATTCTTATTAAAATAAATGAATTGTGAGAGAATTTAAAGATGTAGGCTGGAGAGGGAAGCATTTTTTATACACATTAGTTAGTCTCTTCAGCCAGACAACAGAGACAAGGTAAAACACCCCAGAGAGTGTTTTAGAGCATTTGACTTAGGTACTCTGAATTATTTTCTGTAAGCAAAGATCACTCCACTGAATGTGTAGGTACCCTAGGCATGTGTAGCAGCAAAAGCAGGGATTTGAAGCTGGGTGATGAACATGCTCTGTATTCCCCTAGTGTTACATCAAGATAACATCACATAGAAGAAAAAAATCCTGACCAGTGGAGTAGGGGAATATAGACATCTTTTTACAGCTTCTACCAAGTTTACTGAGTTGGCAAACAACATCTTTGTGGATGTCTTGTAATATTCTCCAAAACAAACAAATTTTCATTAAAGAATCAGAAAATAATTTTTGGGTCACTCAGAGGAATTCCTTATATCCAAAGCAAGTTTATGATACAGGAAACCTCAATTTGAAAATTGTGTAAACCTTTCCATAAACTTGGAGAAATTTTTCTTTGATGAAAACTATTAGGTGGGCACAAACATCAGGCTTGCAAAAAAAATGGTTAGAGGAAGCCAAGCTCTGTGAAGTTAGTTAAATATCAGTTACAGGTCAGTAAATCAAATTTCAGGTCTTGTCATGCAGACATTTGATATAGTCAGTTCAACTTTATCAGATTGTTGGTATTTTTCATTGTTTCAACGATAGAGTTAAAAATGGCTGAGTTAATCCTCTTTATTCAACATGTTTTTTCTTTATTAATTGTCTGAACTCTATTCAAAACTTTCATTTTTCTTGACAAAATTACGAATTTTGCAGTTGACTTTGTGTCATTTGTGGTTGTACCATATGAAAACCTCGTAAGTGTAACTAATTGTTTATTATATTCCTCAGTTAAAATAAAACATTCAACACTGTTACATTGCCTGGGAAAGTCAAGGCTTGTACCTAACCTTAAACAGAATTGCATGGAGTCAGGCCCAGCTGATGATGACACTTGTAACTGATGAAAATCAGATCCAAAGAGTATTTGTAAGATCTCAAGACAATAAGAAACACACAACATTAGCAGGCTTTTCCTTTGAGCAATCTGCCTACCCTCACACTAAACTCTGCTGATGGAGATGCTGAAGGACAATATAATCCTTTCCTCTGTTTTAGCCAAACTCAGCTGTTTGCCATTAAACACCCTCCAAATCATTGGGAATGTCAGCCAGTGGTTCTGTGGCCAAGAGTCTATTTGGGCACACAATACTTATACATTTCCAGACATCAACTTGTACTATAGGCAAGACTGCAATTAAAAATATGAGCATTGGGAAAATAAATCTGAGATAGGATCATTCCAGTGTTGTTGTCTAATTTGCTAATACAGACAGAGCTTTTGCTTATTCTACATATTTCTCCTGACTCCTTCACCTCAAACACATTTTTCTGGATCTGACAGAAAAAATATTTTTTAATTTTTCTGAACTGTTTAGCATTTTGACCAAAATCTTTGCGCTGAGCAGATACTCCATCTTGGAAAATTTAATTTGAAATGGACACAGTTGCATTTATAGAACATCTTAATGGTAGATAAAATGGCCAGCCTTGCCAAAAGTATATTTATAAGAAAAATGAGAGAAATGGAGGCATAGCAGATTATAGCTCGTTCTGTATTTTATCTCTGAGAGCTATGAATGAGAATGACTCATTGAAGTATGTCCAGATGAAGAACCTGGTATAAAGTGTTTTTATATGAGAAACTGATCAGCTTTCTAGATCCTTAAAGATATTCTTAGGGTTATTTTTGGTTGACTATGTATCACAAAATCAGATGCCTTATTTCCATTAATTTGGCTAAGCAGACTCCAAAGTAGAAAAACCCAGACAAATTACTCTGAATCTGAAATTATCCCTTAATTTGTCTAAAATAGAACTTTTTCTAAAACTGTCAGCACTATAAAGTTTAAGAATTTGTAGGTTTTTAGAGTCCAGTCCAACTGTGCTCAGTGCTATAGGGAGGACATTGGGTATTATTGAGTCTCATGCCCTTATCAGTGTTTTGAGATGTCTTTCTTGCTCATCAAAGACATACAGCATGAGAAACTCACCATGGCAACAAGTGATGCAGCTATAGAAATATAGGGTTATAAAGGAAATGATGAAGATAATAATAACAGGCTCCTTCAGCGTAAATTTGGCTTATGTAGGTAGGGTCCCTACACACACACATTCTGCTGTGGCCTCATCCAATTGCCTGGTAAATCCAGCAGGCACCAAGTGATGACAGTACAACTGCACTGTGGACAAGAGAGTTCAGTTCTCAAAACAAATCCCAGCTCAGAACACATCCTGTGTTCATTTCCTGAGCTGCTTCTTACCCTCACCTGCTGCTTTGCTAATTGCATTTTATTACATCACCCTGACCTGCTGAGTGACCTTAGCCAAATCATGCAGCTTCACTGTTTTTCTGACTCTCCACTATATAGGCAGAGATTAAAATACCTGCTGCCTTTAGTAATTTTGAGTTCAGTGCAGTAAGTTTGTTTCACACTCTGTGGTGCCATTTCAGCTTTTAAGGACTATAGAGCATTACTGGGGTTCCCACAACTCTTTCAAATGAGCACTAGGCTCCCTAAAGCACATATCCCACATGTCTTTCTGTCTAATGGGCAACCCATTTATGCCTTAGATCTGCAGACAAGTTCAGTGATACAAGAAGTATTGTGCCTCCTTTAGAAATTTGATAGTTCTCATGAAAATAAACTGAATACCATGAATGGATGAACTTGATTGCCAAGTTGAAATTTGAGTGAGCAACAGTGCCAAGCAAGTAACTTCAACTCAATATTTTTCTTGCATGTGGGAAAATTGGTTATGATGACATGAAAAGCAAAATCTTGATATGGTACTGTATCTGAAGTACTCTTCCTGGATCAAAGTTAGTTCACACTGCTGCTAAGCAGGACATGGGTTGGAATGATGCAATCCAGTCCTTAACAGCTAAGTGCTCTGTTTGAATTTATTTAAATTACAAAACTGACTACAGATCACATTCTGAATTTCATATTCCCCTTTCAGTCCTTGATGTCAGCATGGATTTTTAGTATGTGAAACCTGAGTAAGATCTGCAGGATTAAATTCTCCATCAGAAAGCTACTTTGCTTAACAGGAATTCAATGTCCTACAACATTCCTGTCAGTTGCTTGTAGCTTTACATTTTGAATTTTGAAACAGATATTAAAAAGTTATTAAATACTGAAAATACCATACAGAATAATAAAAAGAACCCTATAAGTTTGAAATACTCAGAGAATGCCACACTAAATTCCTGTATAATTAGTGAATAGCAGCATTTCATTTGAATGACAACATCCTTGATTATCTTTTCAGGTAAAGTGGGTATATGAAACATTGTGCTCTTCTGGGAAGAAGAGAAAAAAGTGGAAAAAAGAAAGGAAAAAAAAAGTAGCTGCATTGGCAAGACCTCTTTATTGAATTTTGCCACTGGTTGTACAGGATTGTTATAAAGATCAGGAAGAAATATATGAAGTATTAGCTGAGCGATGAATATGGAGTTCGAAGTGAATACAGTAAATCTTTATTCAAAAAATCTGCACATTTTTTTCTGTGTACTGTGCAGAAGGAAAGAAAGCAGGCCCACTCAGAATGCTGAGTCACAGATGAGCAGCTCAGCAGTTTAAACCTCTGACTTGTTGGTGGTAACAGAGTGAGAAGGTCTTGCAATGCAAAGGCACATAACAAAAGTATCCACTGCTTTCCCCTTGAGTAAGCCATCCATCATGAGCTAATGCATCCAGCATGGCAACAACAGTGCCAAACAAGATAGAAGCAGCTATTGCCACACTGTATAATAATAACAAGAAACTATACCTCCCTTAAATCAATAAGATATAACAGCAACAGAAATAAACAAGAAACATTGTTTTCATAATTAATTCTGCTCTTATCAGGGCACTGAAGCATTTCTATTTTCCATGTTGTAGACACAAATTGTGAAAAGATATTAAAAAGTTCTGATTGTTCCCATATAGCATCCTGAAAAATTCTTAGGGCATATTCAGGATATAGATGATCAACTGCACATCTCCTTCTTTCGTATTTTTCTTTTTAATATGTGAATGATGACCTATAGTGTTACAGCAGGGGTGTGATCTTCCAATAAACCTTCCTTCTGATGTACATATTTAAAATATGACTGCAATTGCATTTGCAACAAATTTTGCTATTCTCTGGTAAAGCATACTAGGTGTCAAAATTAGTTCAAATAACTGATGAAAGGAGGCATTTATATAATGCAATAACTACCCAACACAGCCTTTTAAAAGGATTTATATAAGAAAAACAAACCTTTACAACAGTGACATGTTTTTAGTAGAAGTTTAGAAATCTGCATTTCTTATGCTTCAGTTGACAAAAACTGCTTCTCTTTGAGAACAAAGACTTTGTTCCAGATATGCATGATTTAGAAATATATTTCAACATGCTCTGCCAAGATGTAACACAAATAACTTTGAGATTGTGAAAGGACAGAAAATCTTTCCTGTACTCATACTGGCAGGCACAGTTCATCTTCAGATTCCATGGTTTCAGAACATGAACACTGTATACAATATGTCTCCACTAAAAGATACCAGCATTCTCATGTGCAAAGCTCATAAATTGTCTAAGAGCTATGTAGGTCAGCACATCTTTCAGTATAAATCATTTGCCTTAATGTTTCAAATGAGCATTAGCATCTGACTGACAGGACCAGAACCAAGACCAATTGAAGAGAAAGGAAAGGCTTAATGATTTCAAAACTTTCTGTCTAGTCCCAATGATAAACAGTAATGACTAGAGAAATTTAATTAGCTAACAGCAGAGTGGATGATGGTGATCATCTCTGAAGCCATAACTGGTTTGAAAAAGTTACCTGTGTGCTTGTTCTATCTCAGCAGACCAGTACAGTAAAATGACACTTTTTCTGATAACTCTTGGGTTTTAATAACTGACAGAGGTCACAGAGTGCATCTAAGAAGTTTTTAATGGAGGAGAAAAAACTTCAGAAGACATTAGCATTATTTTTCTAGTCAGTATTCAAATGTTTTTCAGTTTTTCCTGTGATTTTACTTGTTAATTCAAGTTATTTTTGTACTTTGATTAATCTGTTGACAACAGAGGATGACATGAAATAATAACAAATATGATCTTTATTCTTTGGAATTTAACCACAGCCAACCTTTCCAACTATATATATCTAGCCTGTCTTTTTGTGCAAAAACTTTGCAATCTCTTAGTGAAATAATTTTTTAGTCCTACCTTGAAAAAAATGAACTCTGTCCTCCTCTGATCCCTAAAAATCCATAGATTCTGATATAGGGATAAATTGGTTCATTGTCATGTAGGGATTCATTTATAACCTATTCTATGACTCTGACTGCATAAATATTTTTCCCAAACTGGTTTATCTTCTTGTAATCTTGAGTAATTTATTGAAGTTCTACAACATTATAAAATAATTCAGGTAATACTTATTAAAAAAAAGCAAAACTATTTTCTTTAAAATACTCGCTAAGAAGATGTCAGCAAACAAATTGTTTAAGATTATAATCTTGTTTAGATATGGCATTTCTTTCACAAAAGAAATGACAGATGATAAGAGGAGAACAATTTTCTGTCAAATTATGTAGCTATTTTAAGACATTTAGGTTGAGTTTCTCAGTTGTCTTTTCATTTGACACAGTATTTGTCCATAAAAGAAAGGAAATGTACCAGTAATCTTTAAAGAATATGAGGTATCTCTAAAAAAGTTGCATGAAGAACACTGACATCCAGTGCTGTCCCTACTTAACCTTTATACAGTCTTGACTTGTTTCTGCATGTTAATGAAATACAATATGGGAAAATGTTCTAGGTCTTCTTTTCCTTAATGGATCACAGGCTTCTTTCACTCACTATCATAGACTTTTTGTCTCCAATGTTTGCCTAATTTGATTATTCTCCTTTACCTCCATTTATAATTTTTGTGGCTGCAATATTTCACTCTTTCAAAATTTTGGACTTCTTAGAAAGTTCACAAAATAACATTCCTACTGTCAAAACATGGAGGAAAATATATCACTAATACAGACCAAACTGGTTTTTATTTGAACACAATACAGTGGTTACTCATTCTTGATTTTAACCTTCAGAAAATAATCCTGGATATTTCGTAAGGACTACCATAAATCCATGTTATCATGATAAAATAATGAGCCTTTCAACAGATGCACTCATATATGTTAATTATCCTGATCCTAATGGTAACTTGGTTGCTTTGCTAAGTTCCTGCTATGCAGCTCAGTGCCTCAGTCGTGGCTGTGGTTTGGCAGCTCCCTGGCAATAGAGTGACACAGACCTGTCCATCCTGCCCTGCTCACTCACAAGGTCTGCACATCCATTCTCTCAGAGCTACCACAGACACAGTGATGTGTTTCTCATGCCCTCACTCCCCATTATTAAAGTCAGTGTTAGGCAGTTTGGAAGTCAGCACATTTAAATAAAATGGAGTAATTGTGGCTGGGTATGGAAGGGGTGTGGCTTCATGGCTGTAGCTCCATCACTCTGAATGGAGGTTGAGAACCTCACTGAGCTACAGAAACATTGCCAATACCCTCTGTGGTGAGGTCAGATACATTGTGTTTCCTGAGGTTCTTCATTTATTCACATGACGATTTAAGATCTTTGTTTAAACACTCTTCCAAATAGCAAAGTTACATGGTGCTACTTCATTTTCTATTAAAAGTCGCTGCCCTAGAAATACCTGATTTTTTTCAGTTAGAATGGCTTTTGAATACATGCAAAAAGGCTGCTAAACAAAATATAATTTGCTGATTTAACCAAAAAAGTGGTAAACACTATACAGAGCTGCTTTCTTCTAAAGACCAAACTGTTTTATATATGAGGTCAACCCAGACAAACAAAAAAAGTTAGAAATATTTAAACAGAAATTTTGAATTTTTAACTTCTCTTTCCCAGTGTTTTCACTTATTAATTTTGGTATTTTGTATTGCTTTTTTCTTATTCTTATTACAAACAAAACTAATTGGTAAGTGAATTAAGCCAAATAAAATGTTTGATTGGTGACAAGTGTCTTGGAGTGATCTGTAGCATGAGTGAAATGACATGTTTTGTGGTGGTGCATGTAAGTTTTCAGGACCTCAGAATTGAGGTTCACCTGATGGTGGATGTGTGGCATAAGTCACAGCTTTTCATGGAAGACCTGAAAACAGCTGTTAATTAGAATAACCAGACTCTCTTGTTACTATCTCAAAAAATAATAAAGAGGATTATGCTTTTCCTAAGACATAGCTGACTGACTGCAAGGCTTCTTCAGAAACAGTAGTGAAATATACTTTTAGTTAGCACTGAACAGCACATGCAATCTTGGGTAATTTTTCATACCATTTTCCTGAAAATCAATAGAAAAAATGTTTGCATAACGAGTTGCTTGCTTGAACTGACTTAACCTACTTTTTCAAAATAATTCTTATGTGAGAATATTACACAATGCATCATTTTACTGACATTTTCTGCCATTTTTTAAAACTTACACAAGCAATGGCTGCAAAGTAGACTTGGAGACAGGAATAATAAAGGACACTACTCTGCTATAAAGCTGCATTTATTGAACTCCATCCTCAAGGAGTTCACAGTATTTACCTTCACATAAAAATATGATGCACAAGTGAGAAATTTATTTTATCTACTTTGCCCTGGATCTCCCTTAGATCAGGTATGACCTGCTCACAGCTTTGTGTTATTAATCATTTCAGTAAGGCACAGGAGCATTTCCTGGAATTCTTATATAGTATAATCTATAATAATCTATAATCACAGTTACACCAGTATTTATATCAATGGAAAGAGTGCTTTTCTTTTCTGTAGAGATATATACTGGCTGAAGAGAGTGTAACTACATGCAAGGTGGGCAGATGGAAGATTTTCCTACAGTGATACACTCACACTGACAGGACTGTAAAATGCAGACAAATCTTAATGCCATACTACATCATTTTGGTGTGTAAGGTGGTTGTAGCACATCAATAAAACCAATTTATAAAGCTCTTGAGGCAACTCTTTGGAGAGGAAAATTAAGTCCTTTATATCTTTTTATACAACACAACTTGTGGCTTGTAAGTAACTGCTGAATACCACCATACCTGGGAAATGTTACATTATCCAGACCACAGTCATGGGGAAAGAAGCCAGAGTAATAAATGTGTCTAGGACTGTGTATTTGTGTAATCTTATTTAATTAAGAATGATGACAAAAATTTGTACTTTTTGTATTGTGATTAGGTTCACACTTCTGAGTCCATGGACAAAGTTGTAACTTAGCTGATTTTTTTTTTTTTTGTTTTCAGCTATGACATTTGTCTTCAGCCAAAAAATCACATAAAACCTGAAGTCTATTTAAGGTCCTCCAAGAGACACCTTTATGCTTAACTGTATTTAACAGAGAAATATAAGTAATGCCTCCATCCATGCCATTGCATAGTAATATCTAAATGTCCCTGCCATTCTAAAGCATAAAAAAGAAAAACCTACCAAGCATAAGAATAAATAACAAACTTCCTGTCTCTATACAGATAGGTTTTTCATAGGAAGAAATTTTAAATATTTTCAGAAGCAAAGACAAGCTAGCATTGCATCTTTCTTTGCTATGTAACTAGCCAAAATGTAGGCATGCTTTTAATAAACAGAAGCTTGTGTTTTTAGCAAAAGCAGTTATGAAATACACCATCTTAATATTTGCCAATAAAAGGCTGGATGACAAGACTTCTTTTATTGAAATGAAGAGTATCATAACACATAGGTAAATGTTTTGATTATACCATAATCACTATGCTGATATGCAAACATTGCTGGAAAGACATTTATTTTAACACTGTAGCTGAATACATTTTCGTGCATTAGTAAAAACAAATGCAGAGAGAAAACAGGAAGTAGGAAAACCTCCTGAGATGCAGCAGAGCTTACCTGACCACTTCTCAGCAGATCTGCTGCTTAGCTGTCCAGTGCCTGTGAGTGCCTGAAACAGTGAAACAGAATAAACTCAATGCAACCATCATGTAGCCTACTAAATTCACTTTAACACGTCAACGGACAAAACATACTCATCATAAACTATTCAAAAAGAGCTAGCATGCAACTCCAGCTGCAAGAGATTTTGTTCACAAACTGAACAGCAATCGGCCACTACTTTAGTCGCATCATCAAAAAAGTAAACCAATCACATTGACAAAAAGCCACCGTAAACAAAAAGACTGTATTGAAAGGATTAGCAGTTTTGGAATCCCTACCATCAAGTCTTCTGTTTGTTTTTTTTTCATCAAAATTTAGGTTATATATTTGTTGTTAGCAAGAGTTGCATTACTATTATTGTTAATTTTAGTTCTGTTTATTACCTTGAGGGTTATATATTGAAAAATAATTTTGTTGTCACTAGTTAATGTTAATTAGTTGTTTTAATAGCCTATATACCTATTTGTTATCTTTTGGTAGGTTTACTTTTTTAACTATCAGTAACTTAATAACTGAGAATATTTTACATTACTGTTGCATACTCAAAATTACAGAGTTACTATTAGTGTTACCTGTTTAACGTTTAGTCATCCTTTGAGTCCTGCGACATATTTCCTTAATAATCATCAGCCATCAAGTCTGATAGTCTCAAAAGAAATATCAGCCCTCTAAACTGCCTTCAAGGGCGGTGATATTTAGCACTGAAAATTACAAATAAAGTTTTTGAAGTTGAGTACCAACAGCTGGGCAGTGACACTGATGATTTGTTTATCAAGACAAATTGTTATATACTACGAAAAATGCAGTCAACGCACTCTTCTGAGTGAAAACAAATAGGTGAATCTATGCAATGCTTACATGTTGAATGGGATATTTAATGTGCGGGGAAACTCAAAGGTTGAAGAACTAGCATTTAGACAGTCTAACAGTGGTAAGTGGTAATCTTACCTCTTTAAACTCCATTACATTCTCACGAGAGACATGCTAATACAAACAAGTCAATCAGAGTTTGTGTTTAGCAAGATCAAGCTTAAAGGATAGTTTAAAATCCATTTATTGTTCTAAAGCATTTTTTTCCATTAACATGTTATACATTAGTGGATACTAACCATGATTCATGTAACAGTTTAGTTTGTTAACTTTTATATTATTTAACAACCAGAAGTTATTAATACAACTTTTAAAGTCTTACACAAAAAATCTTAAAACAGGCTTGGGTTCATTTTTGTAATTTTTATATAAAAAACATTTTAGGCATCTCTTGAAAAAGAAATAAAGCAGGCATTTAAAGCTAGAAAACAAGTAATTCCAAATTTAGTTTGTTACAAAAGGTTTCAGCTTTATTGACAAATTATGGCAAACATATTTGACAAAATTATGGTTTCCTATTTAGAGAAGCTTACACATGGAACTTTAAGTGATTTTTTTTAACAAATACAGGTTAAAACACTGAACAACTTCAGTTAGCTACATACATACAGTAGCTGCTTGTTTTCAACCCCATTAAAACATCATTTAAAATTAAATTTACAAACTTAATATCGAGCATCTTAATCTAAACTAACATATATTAAAAAAGACAGGTTAAGACATCTTATCTACAGCTTGATTATCGTCTGGCTCAAGAAAAAAAAAAAACAAACAAAAAACCCCCCCGAAAAAACTCAAACATATTACAGTCTTTCAGCAACCCTAAACAGAAACTCAGGCTTAACTAGTTTGTTAGACTCAAGAGCTGTAACAGTGTCATGCTTTTTAGTTACACACAGCAATGAATACAACCAACAGAACATCATCTTTGTATAGTTTATAGACAATGCTTGCCAAATGTTTTTTGTCTCTGTCTTTTTAAGTCCGTGTTATAAAATAATACTAATGCCAATGTCACACCAAAGTTATAGGAAATACAAGTAGTACATAGGATAATAATGAGCAGTAATCCCTAGGATAGAAAAGAAATGGACTATTACTTGTCTTGTTGCTGCTTATGTGGAGACCACAGGCTATTAATTGTCTTTGAGAGGAGGTGACAGATGAGGAGGACCTTCAATATCTACCATAGGGGTGTTCCCTGTAACCCCCTCTGGCTGACCTTGGAGGCGGTGCCTTTAGGCTGGAACGGGTCGTGGCCCATTCTTCTTGTGCTAAAAACAGAAGAGAAAAACACGTTTTGTAAATATCTAAAACTGAAGGAACAAAGGCATGCCACTGCTAATGGCTGTCAACATTCTTGAGGGTTCTGGCTGAAAGCTTTAGAAAAACAAAATGAGGATGGTCTTATCATCCACTTCTTCATCCTCTCACACAAAAACTTACCGACAACTAACCTACTTCTCTACACAGGCAACCTGTCTATCTTAGGAAGAAAAAAAGCCTTACTCCTTCAGTTTCAGCAGAGAATGAATAACCACTGTGTTGGCGGTACAGACAGCTCTGGAAAAATCACTGCATTAGTCTGCCAGTTCAGAATTTATTCGATGTTTTGAGTTTCTAGTATTTAAGTTAAAGCAGAAATTTGAATAGCATTTAATGCAGTTGGTATGGTAACAAGATGAGGAGCTGAATTGTGAAAAGATAAGAAAGATATGTTTCATTTTTAACTTCCATTTGAGACCAAAAGAAAGGAAATAATGGAAGAAAAATGTGTAGAAGTGAAGCTACCACATTAAGCAGGAGGAGATTTTACTTTGCAGTATCTTTGCAACACTTTTTCAAATTTGGTGAATCAAATATGCTCAGGAAGAATAAGCTAAAAAGTGTAAGTCTAGCTCAGTTTTTACAGTGCTTCTACAAATCATCTTCTTCCTCTCTGATGTGACATTTCTGGAATTTAACCCTTCCAAAGGCGCAATCAGTAAACTCTCTACAGTCCTGGTCCAGCAGCTGAACCCAAAACTTGAATTATCTCCTAAATCAGCCAGTGGGTCATCAAATGATTTCTGGTTTTATCTTCCACTGAATTAAACTGATCATACTTAGAGTGATTAAAATGGACATGCACAAACCACAGTGTATCATATCACACCAGAGTGCAACATTGCTGGTAGCTTGTTTTTGCTAATGACCTCTGACTTTCATGGACACTAAGAACATAAATAGTTTTCACAAGCCAGAAAATATTAAATGTTTTAATCAGGTATCAAAAATGCCTTTTTCAAAAATATGTGACTATAAGAAATGAAAATATTGAACATAAAAACCCTGTTAAAATTCTGAAAGTTATTTCTTCTCTGCAAGGTAAGTCTTCTCTGCAACTACACTTCATTATCTCATTGCTTTGAGGTATGGGTGAGCTCAGGCTAGCATATACAGAGTGGGCATCTCTGGAAAAGATTTGATAGCAGTTGATTTTGCTATGGAACAAGAACCACTCCTACTGCGATTTTTGGTGCACTCCATTTATTTTCTTTCTCTGTGAGTTCTCCAGGATGTTCTCTTTTTGAGTATCAGGGGTTTTATGGTCACATGGAACCAAAGTTTACTGTGGAAAGCTACTGCCTAGAGGGTTGAAGAAATGGCAGCCAATATGATATAGCTCTAAATCCTCAGGTCTCTCATTCCTACAGGGAATAAGTTTCTGTATACTGAATTTAAAAATCCTGTCTCTGCAGTATGTATCATTATACCTTTAAAAATGGCATTTTGCTGTAAATTTTTCCCAGCTTCAATTACCCTTTGCTGAAGTGTTACTACATTTGCAGAGAGGCCTTGGGGACAAGAGAAATTTATATGGAAAAGAGAAGCTTCATTTATATAAATGAAAATTACTGAAGTAGTAAAAATATTCCATAAATGTACAACACAAAGCCGATTTCTTGTTCCATTTTAGTCCCCTCACTGTTGTCCACATTGAAGCACCTTTATATAAAGGTGAAATGTACAGTCTTTTTAGTAAAAAGACTGCATGTAAAAAATTACCTTGTATTACCAACTGGAGGAACTGCTTTTCCTTTACTGTTCTTAAAGCAAATTGCTCCTGTGACTGTACCAGCTTCTGATATGGAACAAAAACCAAATCATAATTCTTGGTACAAGCCTTTTATGCTCTTTTTTTTCAGTAACATGGTGGACCTATTTGCTTGATTTCAAACTTTAGCACCATCATTGAAACGTGATAGAGTTGACAGCTAGCAGCTCCTGTTGATATTGCATGATAGACACTGCTGCATTAATGGATGAATCCATAGCCAAAACAGATGTGGAAGTTTTGGGACTGGGAAAATTCTGGTGTCTACCACTCATACAGCAGCACAGGATTATAGTTCTATACATTATGATATATTTTGGATTATGTATTGTGGAGAAAGCAAGATGATAGGGAGCAGCACTATCAAGAGTCTCTGAACAACATGTGCCAGTATATTACTAGATGCAGCCACACCAAAAAAGAAATCAGATTGCTACTAGTTTTCTCCTTGAGAGGTTTTTAATGAACACCAATATACCTGCTAGTAATCAAGTGTTCTGGACATGAAAGCTGCTCTTTCATGTCTTTCTTCCAGAACTCCAAGGTAACCTTCTTTCAGCACCAAGGGAAGAAAGAGAGCTCCTGAGAATGGAAATCTCTATCTCTGGGAACAATCTTAAAAGGCTGGAGTCCTATAGCCTACCTCAGCAGTCACACAGAGATTTAGGTAGCTTGTTGGGTAGCAGGAGGGTCGAAAGTTTGATTGCCAGGCTGAGTTTCACTGTGAGAACTGGAGAATGGTGAGCAAACCTATCTTCCTCTGAAAGACTGTGCCAAAAGGGGAAGGAAAAACAGCCTGGACATATTTAATCTTAAGAAAGTGATATGTTAATGAAATAGAAATGGAGAGGCACTGCAGGTGAAGAGCAGGCAGTAGATGTAGATTGGGAGAGAGAAAGGTCATTGGGAGAACTGTGAGAGACTGCCCAAGAGCTGAAGAAAGGTGCAGGGTGGTTGTTGTGTTCTAATGCTGATTCCTTTTCCTTTTTTCTCATTCCTGTGAAGAGAAACTCCATGGAGTCTCACCTTCCCCTTCCCTCAGTGACATCCAGACTTCATCCAGTCTTTCTGCTCTATCAGCCCACACTCATTCCCTGTCCTTTTCACTTCTGACTGTCTCCAGTGCTATCAGGTGTCAAAGACTATGGTTAAAGAAATCCACATAACTGAGGGCAGAGGATTCAGTTTTTTCAGGAATTTGGTGTTATTGGCAACTTTGCCATTCTTAGTGAAGGAGAAATATTTCATGTTTTGCTTTCAGAAAAGAAAAGTATAAGTTATTGCAAAGAGTTTATAGGTGAGGAATCTTAGAGGAATACAGGTGAGGAATCTTCAGCTTGGGCTGAAGGATTGCTTTGGGTGTGATGGTGTCATAGCTACTTTGCTAAGAAATGTGAAGACATGGGCACAGCTCTTTTAATTACACTGCATATGTCTTTCAATCTGCTATATGCTGCTGTGAACTGGTATCTGAAGCTCACCTTTAGGATATAAAATTAATTATTATTATCACAGGCAATCAGCACCCTTGGTCTATGCCTGATTGAATCTGCATGTTAGTGTTTCTGCACTGATTTTTATGGTTCAGATGGCTCTTATTTACTTTACTCTATCAATTGAGTTATAGAAATTATTTCAGTATTTATTAAAGACATAACAGATGCATTACTTGAGGCTGTCTTTAAAGATTATTTTTGATCAACTGCTAGGAGACTCCATAGCTCTAATCTGTTTAAATACAGATTTATTTTTTTCTTCCTGGAGAGTCAGGATGTAAAAAGGTTTTTAACCTGATAAATTTCTTTGAATATGGGATCAAAACAGTAACATTTATAACACAGAGATGAGTACATATGAAAAGTTGTTTCTGTCTTACTGTTTGCCTGTGCCTTATTGAAAGCACAGAAAAACTCAGTGGCCTATCCATGTTGCTATCATCACAGGCTAAATGTCTTTGAGTAAAGGTTCAAGAAAATAACAAAATCAGACACTTTTTAAAACTCCATTTAGCATTGTGCAACCTTAGAATGGAATTTTCTGGAATTGAATAAAACTTTATCAAATAAGCAAAGAGGGGAAAAATGCAATATTTAAAGGGAAGATCATAAGAATGAGTAAGTTAAAAATAAAAAAATATATTAATGGCATGTGATTTACATAGAATGAGACAAGAATACCTCCCTCCCTGGAGTGTTCTGAGATGAAATTAATTGCCTGAGCAGTAAGAGAAAAGTGAAATAGATGTGCTGAGCAGAAGACCCAATAGAAACCAGATATAGATTTAAAATGAAAACTCCTATAATTAGAATGCCTTTCTTTGGACAATTCAATGTGTGCTGTATTTCTAGTATGCCTCCACAGAAAGATAGATGGAGACAAAATATTACTTGCAAATGGTTGGAAAATTTGTCCTACACAAGCTAATGACTGAAGCTCAACTAGCTTTGTCAAAGCCAGTATTTCAGCCCAAAATCCACAAGAGAGGGTAGCTGCACATTTCTTGTGTTGTAATTGCACAAGTATATATTCTTTTAGACAAAATTACAAGAACAGATTTTGGGGTTTTCTTAAGGAGAACATGGACTTTTTTCACTCTTCTGGTTTCTTTTTGCTTATGTGCAAAGCTTGCAAAATACACAGGATTTTCTGTCTTGACATCTATGCATTTTATTATTTTGTGAGAAGAGCTGAAGTGACTCTTTCAAATCACAAATGGTGCCTTTCTTATTTGCAATTTGGAGTTTTGAGAAGACAAGAAATGTTTTCAAAACACAGGCTCAAATTAATTAAGCTAGTTTACACCATTCTAGTTAATTTACTAGACCTGCAGTATGCAATATATACAGCTTAAAACCTGGAAATTAATGGAAAACCTTATGGGTTAATAGTTTACTTTCTGAACATGGCTGTTCTAATGCTCTTCAAAAAACCCCATGCTACTGCCCCTATGCTTGGTAGTACCTTCTCTTCAGGAGGGCCAACCATTTAAACTTTGTGGCTGCTCCAAATCTGCTTTAGGGTTGAGAGCTTCCCTGGCTTAAACTGGTAGTGGGGGATCACAGAAATCCTCCAGCTGACAGCTCTGGGCAGACAAAGGTGATTGTGCAGTCCCCTCTGCCAGCCCTGCCTGCAGGTTAAGCAATGACAGAGGGAGTTGCAGTAATGACCAATGCAGGAAATGATTTCTGAGAAGGCTTCAGCCACTCTTGTAGTGAACACGTGCCACAGACAGGGAAGGAGCAGCATCAGACAGACTGACAACTAGTCTGGGAAACTGCAATGCCAGGAGGAATGAGACTGTTAACAGTGCTGCTTTGAGGTGAGTGTGAATGTTACAGTGTAAAAGGAGTTTTATTTTTCACTTATTTTCAGTAAAAATTAGTTTTCTATTACTTTATGGTCACGGAACATGAAACATGCAGTCATATACCGCATCTGGAATTAAATAGATGCACATCAAAGTTACAGGACTTTTGTCTTAAATTCTCCAACTCTACAGTCCCCATGGTGCAAGACAGTGAAATTACCATTTGAAATATTATATAGGAAAGTTTTGCATGATTTACTTATTCTTATTCTGTCACAGAAAATGATTTATAATTCAGAAGTACTAGTGGAAACACAGTAAGTTGCTACAAATTAAAACCAATCTTGTGCTACATGCAGAATTTTTTTCATTTTCATAGCGTAACTGGACTACAAGAGTTTTAGGATATACAGACAGTTAAAAGAATGGGATAAGTTTAAATATGGGACTTTCTAAAGAATTATAGTCTAGTTAAAACACTGATTTGACTAAAGAGCAGTAGTTCTATCATCATCCCCACATTAGGCACCAGAGATGAATTCAAAATGTGCTCCTTTCCCTGCAAACTTTTAAAATCATGCTCCTATGAAAATCATAAATCCCTTCTGAGGGAATGAATGCCACTTGAGATACAGCTAAGGTGATTCCTTCAGTAAGAGAATTGATAAAATTTTGCAGAAAATCAAGAAAATGCTTTTGTCAGTTCATTCTGTGCCACAGTAGGAATGCTGCTATCAGTAAGTACAGGAATGATTGAAATTGAAAATTAAAGGAGGGCAATTTATTTGGTGGATCTTCTGTCCCTATGCAGTAGAATCTTCAATGCCTCCTCTTTCCAGTGGAATAAAAAATTGAGTCCTATACAGGAGGACTCAGGAGCATTTCTGAGTTCCCAGGGCTGGGTGTACATCTTCCTCATGTTCAGCAAGGGACCAGATGCCTCAATCAACCCAAAATGAAGATGGTCATGGAGGACCACTACACACTCCTCAGAACTATGTAGCAAGGTTGTTAGTAGAGAAGGCTTGGGGGCATCAGGATGCAGATGCTGTATCAATATCAGCACACAGTGCACACCAATAGGGATGATCAGCAGAGGGAATTTTTCAGGTAATTTTAATTTCAGATTAGCCCTAGTTTGAGCCTCTGGAAGCAAAATCTCTCAAACAGTTGGGATTGCATCTTAATTTCAAACTAAAATTTACGTACGTTGAACCCACTCAGTGATGTGGAAAGAATACCCATAAATGCAGACAATGGGTAAATCTGCTTCCAAAGAACACTCCTGCTCCCATGCTAGTGAAGAAGCTCCCAACATGTGTTAAACAGCCAGCCAGGTGCTCTGTCAAGACACCACAAAACCTCTACCACAATGGTACAATCTGTGCCTTATTGCCTCTGAAATGCCTAATTAATAATAAGATGGATTAGGAAGTGGTTGGGAAGTCACATCCAGAGGGTGGTGGTCAATGGCTCAGAGTCCTGATGGACATGAGTGACAAGTGGTGTCCCTCAGGAGTCTGTATTGGGACCAGAGTTATTTAATATCTATTACTGACAGAGGTGATGGGATTGAGTGCACCCCCAGCAATTCTGCAGATGACACCGAGCTGAGTGGTGCTGCTGACACACCTGGAGGACAGGATGGCATCCAGAGGGACCTGGACAAGCTCAAGAAGTGGCCCAGGGGAACCTCATGCAGTTTAATAAGTGCAAGATTCTGGGTCAGGGCAATCTCTGCTATCAGTCCAGGCTGGGGGAGGAACAGATGGAGAGCAGCCCTGCCCAGAAGGACTGGGAGGTGCTGGTGAATGAGAGGCTGGAAATAAACCAGCCTTGTTCACTCATAGCCCAGAAATCCAACTGTATCCTGGGCTGCATCAAAGCAGAGTGGCCAGCAGGGCAAGGGAGGGGAAGGATCCTGCCCCTCTGCTCTGGTGAGACCCAAGAGTCCAGAGGAGGCCACCAAGATCATTAGAGGGATGGAGCACCTCTGTTATGAGGAAAAGCTACAAAAACTGGGTTTGTTCAGCCTGGAAAAGAGAAGGCTTAAGGGTGAACTAATTGCAGCCTTCCAGTATCAGAAAAAGCTTACAGGAAAGAAGGAGAGGGACTTTTGCAAGAGCATTGAAGACAGGAGAGGGGGAAATAGCTTCAAATAGAAAGAGAGCAAGTTTAGGTTACATATTAGGAAGAAACTCTTTACTGTGAGGATGGTGAGGCAGTGGGTTGCTCAGAGAAGTTGTGATTGCCCCTATCCATGGCAGCATTCAAGGCCAGGCTGGATGGAGCTCTGAGCAACCTGTTCCATGTCTTCATCCACAGCAGGTGGGTTGAAACTACAGGATCTTTAAGGTCCCTTCAAACCCAAACCATTCTATAATTTTATTATGCATTCTATGATGGTTTTAAGAACCAGACACCAAAGAAAGTTTTCTTTGGTATGGTGCCACGGTATTTTCTAGGAGACACCAAATATATACACCCTCAGACAATATAAATAAAAAATTGGTGCCCATTAGTAAGACTTTGTTAATTACTGTTGGTAAAGACATTGTTTGTAATCACATACCATGTGAAGTCAAGCACTGTAATGATGGGACTCTGACCTGTGTCTCTTACATCTGCAAATCAGTCACTATGAATTATTTGAGCACTTGATTCCTTACATTTGAATATTTAAATGAGAATAGGCTAGGAAAAAAATAGAGCCAGAAACCCTTAGCATGCTGAGCATCATGAATATTAGAACCAGCAATCTACAATACCAAAGCTATTAAAAATGAGGAAGAAGCTTGGAGTAAAAAGCTGAAAAAAACCTCAGATCTCCATCTGCAGAGCAATTGCTATGAAGTACTTCTTAAAAATTCACAAGTATTTTTTTTTCTCTGTATGCATTGTGACATGGCTTCATTTTACTTTGTCATTGCCACTGAAAGTTTATTTCACACTAGAGTGCCAGTTCCTTGAGCTTCTCCATGACATGAGCATGTTTATGTCTTTTAATGAAGTATGAGAATTCATGTCTCCTAAGGTAACATCTCTTTAATCAAGCCATTTTTCAGAATTCTAGAGATTTGAACCCTCCATACATGTTTTCCACTGCTAATTTCATCATGATATACTTAGTTTTACTTTTTCAGCAGAAACTGTTATTGTTAGTGTAGAAAAACTTAATTTACTAGATGAAACACTTTTTAGGGCAAACACAGAATGAAAAAATAAACTATATAGTACAAGATTAGTGGAATATTGCTGTACATTTTTAGTTGTTAGCTATAAAGGTCTATAAAGAATTAGTTTATTGAGTGCCATCTCTGTAGAGGATTATTTAGTAAACTAATTGTTATAACAATTGCAAAGCTCTTATATGGAGTGACTGGCAGGGAATTGCTTGCGAAATAGTTAAATCATTGTGACAACATTTTACAGCTTAGATGATGTCTTGCATTAAAAGGAATTACATCAAACAATTACACTCTCCAATTTTAATTAAAGACGGAAATATCCTAGAAACAAATACCCAGTTCTTTATAAGAGCCTAATGCTAAACTGGAGTAGAATATGCATCAAAAAACATGATCATTTGAGAAAATCTGAACAGCTGAAAATTTTAGGTGAAGATACAAAATGTTTAAATAATGACTCCTTATTGCAACGACAGAATATGCAGTAAAAAGCATTGCAAGCTTCTCCTGAAAAGCAGCAGTAATGTTACTGGAGTTCATTTATGTCTTCTCTCTTTGTTTAGGTGGCAAGCTACAGATTAACCTTCCTAACTCTTGCCTAAGGCCTTTGGCAGATGGTGTTATCCTAATTTAATTGTGGTGGTTTAAGAGGTTATAGACTTCCACCTGTCCTTTCACTCTCTGTCTAGGGTTTCTGTTTTTTTGGTACTAGCAGCAAGAAGTCTGAGTGTACTGGTCTCTCAGATACTGCAGTTCATGACCTGACATAAAAACATAATGGCCATAATTTTCAGGTAATACACAAGGCACGATATGCACCAGGCTGTGAACTGTGGCATCTGACAAGAGGCACACTCTCACTACTGTGGCAATCACCCTTTGGAAGCAGGGGCAGAAACCTCTTGAACCTTCTGCAGCAGCAACCGGCAGAGCTCACCACTGGAGTCTCCGGTCTTTGGGAGAACTAAGACAGAAAGAGACACTGATAAACGAAGTTTAGAATGCTCTGATCAGCACAAGGGCAAAAAAGGTTTCAGATGATAAAACAGTGAACCAGGTCAGATTTAATGAATACAGCTCCTTGGTTCTGCCTTGCCTGCAAGTCATTTACTCTTCTCTTTATCTCTAATGTGGCCTAACACAACGTGGCACTTGTATCAAGAATGCTATTTCCTCTAAATCTAAAAAACCCTGGAAAAGGAGAAAGAAATGAGAACAGGAAGTGGTTACAAAGGGCTTTTCATTTACAGTGGTCCTGTCCAGAGAAGATACTTTTTGGAGCTGGACATGACATTATATATGGGCAGAAAAGATTCGTAGTTACCAAACTTTAGGTGAACATTTTATCCTAATTGATTTGTGAGACATGAATCATTAAATTCATGTTTTCACTAGATATCTCTTCAGATGAGAACAGTGCCAGAAGGGAAACCACAAAACTATTAATGTATAATGAGAGGAAAGAATATAAACCATTTCTTCATAAATTAATCCAATTTCATGCCTTCTCTTTTAAAACATAAGCATCAAGTTAACATGACACCATTATCTTAGTTTAGACTTATCTGCAGGTATCAAAACCTTCAGTGGACTGAATTACCATAAATGTTTGAGTGTGATTAAAGGTGAGGACGCTTTACATTTTTGAAAATTTTTACAGTGCTTTAAATTACTGATCTTTTATTTTTCAACTACCTTCTAAAGATTTTTATTTACACCTAACATGAAGAAGCCTATAAGGACAAAGATTCCCAATATTTTCAGGCATATGTCCCAAATTTATGTTTCTCAGCCTGGAACAGTGATCCTCAAAATTCTCTAGCAGTAGCTGCATAATCCTGATCCTATAAAAAATTTGTAGGAATCTCGTAATTCCTGAGTACTGCATTTCCGTGTGCTCAGAGACTGCTGCAGGGAATGCTTTAAAGTGTCTCTACTTTGATCCTTCTGAGAGACTAGGTGACAAACATGTCAAATCACAACAGAGTTAAGTGTCTAACTTCATGAGGAAGTTCTGTACTGCAAATTTTCATTCAAGGAACATCCCTTATTTATGGAAAGCAATGATTTTATATACAAATATACAACCCTGTTCTTCCCATTGTCTTGGGAGATCCCTTGGCTAGGTTTGGAGGGGATGGAACCTTCACAAAAGAAAGTGAGCAGGGAGTTAATGCAGTTAAGTTATAGATTTTACAGCACTGAATTCCTGTTTAGGAATCCATCTTGACCAGCCTATGACAAGTGACTTAGATTCTTCCTTGTTCCATCTAATCAAAGAGATCTGAACTTGCTGAGAATTAAATGGTGTTCAGGAGAGCTCTGCTCTGAAACACCCCTCTGATTTTTGGAACTATACCGTGAAAAAATCCATAAATACATAAATCTTTAGATCTTCTGAGGAAACAGTTTCCCCAATCAGAATTCTCCACAAGTTCTTTCAAACGGAGCAGAGAAGAACCCATGAGACCCATGTAAACCACCTGCTAGCTCTCAGGATACAGACAGCAAGAAAAATCATAGTAGGCAGCTCATATAGGAGTATTATTGTGCTCTATACTTAAGAAGCTACAGAGGACTCTATTTTATACTTTAAAAAGATTGTAAGGATGAAGTAGCATTACTATTTCATTGGATTTACTTCACGAAAAAGGAAAGAAAACCTTCTCAGGACTGAAAACTGTCCCCCCTAAAGGTAAGTTGAAAGCAAGAGGATGCATGGAAAAAAGTTGAAAAATGTCAAGCTAGTAAATTTTGAATAATTCAGATATTGTTATTGGAAAGGATAAGGGAGACAAGACAAGTTGTTGCACAAAACACCTAAGAGTTGACAACAAGACTCTTCATATACCATTTGTCTGTGGTCTTATTCAGAGTTTGGGAGAATTTGGAATTACAGAGGTGACAGAAAGAATTGCAGAGGAGGAATATAGACTTGTTATGGAAGGCACAACAAGGTGTGAAACTATTCAAATGAAGGAAAAACTGTTAATTTCTGCAGGGTGGTGGAAAATTAAGGGGCACCTGATTTTATACAATGGGATGGATTCAGGAGACTCACAATGAGTTACAAAACATCCCCAAAAAAGTAGAGAACTGTAAACAGAGAGTTAGGGTAAAGTTAGGTGAAGATAAGAAAGGGTAATAGATCTGATACAGAGAGAACATCAGCATATGCAGCAAGAAGTCAGAAACTGAGGAAATTAAGCATATATTCTATAGCTCTATAGCTCTGTGTACTCAGATTACCTCCTCAGATAAATCGGGGTGACTAATGAAGGACAGAAGTTCCTACACAGATATCCAAGGCATGAAAGTGGCAAATTTACTAATTCCTAAAGCAAGAGAACTAAGAGTAGCATAAACAGTTATATATAAATGTATCTGCTTCCAGAAAGTAGCAAAATTGCAATTTGAAATATTATTCAACTTTAAGCTTATTCCAGGTGGTTGAGAACACTCAGACCTTTGTATTCAAATGCCAACTCAGAAAATAGTTCAAGCAAAAAACAAAGCAAGTCCACGGTTATCAGCCATGTATTTTAAGTCTAACAAAGGAAATCCAGGCATATTGGGTTTGTTTCAGCTACTGAGTGGAAAACAAAAAAAAAAGAGCTTCATGCAGAGCATAAATTTAGTCATGATGCCACTCTGTGAGCACTTTGTAAGACTTAGCTAATTAGTCCATTCAAAATCCCTGCTGGGAAAACAAGTAATATTCTTCTAGTTTTACAAATGAGAGATTGGAAGGAAAGTGACACTACTTTAAATGTCTTGCCCAAACACATGGAGATTCAGCATGGTGGAGTGTAATTAAAAGTTAAACAGTGAGTAATTCTTACTGCTGAGCTCAGACTATTCTTTTCTGCATTGCCCAAAAGCTTAGTGGTGCATTCAGGATAGCAGTGGAGAGGGGATCTGTAGATGGGAGGAAGATCTTCCACTACTAAAAATGCTATAAAAATGTATGTGCAAAAAGGAAGCAAAACAAAGGGTAACTGAACCACTCACACTCATATGGATAAGGTATTATTATTTGCCTAGTTTTGAAAATATGCTTGACTGCACATTCTATCATCCAAATATATTGTGAGAACTGATTGTACAAAAAAATAAGTTATTTCTGATTATGCAATGAAATCATTTTGACAACATCTCAGAAATGTCTATTTCTGTACCAATACAAAGGAAACTGCAAGTTTGCATTAGTGACATTTGCTTCACAGCTGCATGAATAAAATGATTTATTTCATATAGCAACCCTTATATAACCCCTTAGTGTAACTTTCATTTGCAGCACCATTTCCAGCAGCTCTCATTTTCACAATGCTGTGGAAGTCACCATGCAGGCTTTGACTTTAGAAGCAGTAAATCAGGCATGACATCTCTGCTGAATATTAGGGTCACTCTTTAAGCTGACAGTAGTCAGCTTTGCTCTGTTATTTCAGTGAAAATCTCTGAGTGAGATTCACTGTGTCACCTGATACAATGCACTGATAATTATTAATAGGAAAACAAGGTCTAGACTCTAGTTATTAAAATATATCACTAATAGCAAACTACAGATCTAGAAAATGGTTTGTACTCATGGCAGCTACACTTCTCTTCCTTTCGTGCCTCCTGTACCCATGAAGTGCAACTGTTCCAGCTCAGACACAGACTTGGTGGGGAAGTGCAAAGACTACAGCCCTCCCTCTACTCATACTGCCTAGTGTGGCATGAGATACTTCTTCATCTTGGTGCAGTAGGGGTTCCCATGGTGATGCAGCACCCTCTCTTTTTTTCCACTTTGATTAAGTCTGTATTTCTAAATTTCACAAACCTTGCTGGTTGAAATGATGGCAGCAGCAGATGCACAGTATTGTTGGCACATCAAGCAGACTGAAATTTAACGCTGTGCAAGATATTCAAGCACTAACAGAAACTTCTGTGTTGCTGTTAAACTGACCTGTGACTGTAATTGGCTTTGTAATTTTGATTGAAATTCATCAGTCCGATTTTCTGATCCTATGTCAAAACTCACCCTAAAGTTACACAAATTCTATTTTGTTTGGCCTTTTTAAAATGAGAAAAATAAAGAAAAGTATATGGAAGTAATTTCTGAATTGCCAGAGACAGATATTTTCCTTTGATTTCACACATTTGCAGAAGATAGAAGAGACCTTACCGTAGCTGTCATAAGCCTCTTCACTTGTTCCGTGACCATAGTCATAATATTCAGGCACACTGTAACAGATTAAGATAGCCATGTCACTATTATCATGGATAACCAACTCAAAACAAAAACAGAGCTCACAAAATAAAAGACATTTTAACAGTTTCACATGATAACATAGTCCAGCCAGTTTCACGCATAGTGAATATTTAGAGATATGAAAGAAAATGTACCAGTGAAAATAAAAGTTATAATACAGTACATCACATTTCTTATTTACTCAGCACAAAACAAATTTGATCCTAAATATGTAAACCTGGAAATGTGACAAAGACTGAGTGAAATTCTATCTGCAAAAATGAGGTCTGGAAAAAGACCACTGTATGGTTCAGTGTTGTTAAACCAACTAAAGGAAAGTCACCCTCATTTACCTGTAATTCTAAACATTTATGTGTTACCAAACTCAGCATAGTTTGTTTTCACAAAGCTGAGTGTATTGTACGGTGTAGAACCTATAAACTACTTGACTTTACCAAAAACACTGACAGCTTTCCAGCTTTGATCCTGAAGAAGAAAGCATGTTCCCACTCAAACTCACTTTCCCACAGTTTTCAAAGATTATCTATAGTCATATTAACGTGTTATCAAAATATTTCAGGCAATAGTTACATCTTGATAATCAGCAATTCCCAGCTATTATGTGGAGTGGGCATCCAGAAAATTCAACCTCTGAGAGTTATTCACATTTTTGCTTCACTGCTATTATTTATAGTTCGCACTGTGCTTTTGGTACCTGGTACCAAATTCAAGGTCAGGCTACTTCTATTGTCAGGTAACAGGTAAATATACAAAAATCAGTCTCTGCCCAGAAATATCTGCAAACTCCATGAACTCCACTATACTGTATTTCTTCAATCTGCAGCTGAACCAAACAGAGAATGTAATGCTTTCTCTATTGATAGTTTTAGTTATTGTTACTTCTGCTTCTTTTTTCCTGGACGCTGTGTGAGACAGTCTTGCAAAATGAAGAGAAGCAGGCAAGCAGCTCAATATTGCTATAATTATAACATTATTGCTCAGGCCATTTTCCATATTGGATTATTGTTTTAAAAATATTAGTTTACACTTGAGGGAGAAGCTTAGTTGACAGTGGAGTGTAAGTAGAAATATTTCAGAAGTGCAATAGAGATAAACAAGTAATCTATAACAGTTATTTTCTTAACCTAATTTTAACTTTGTTCACAAACAGCCTGTAATCAGATTTTTAATTTCTTGAATTTAATAGTCATCCATAACTATCCTTGGAATAATTTCTGAGAATAATTCATGTTCCCTATCTCACTCTGACTGCATGTATCTAATAACTGATAGTCAAACTGTTTTGACTTGGATCATGTCATCCCCTAAAAGGCCAGGGATAGCTCTCATAGCTTTTGGATACAAACATCCATGGATTTGGTTTTGTTTTTATTTTTTTAACTGAAAATGTAACTATAATTGTTATGCATTAATTCAGTAGTTAAGTCAGAAGGCATTCATGTGAGTGAATGAATACCAATGACACCAATATCTCAGAGAGATGAAATTCATTTGATAAAGCAGTAGCAGAAAGTGGACATAAGAATAACATGAATGAAATGAAGTCAACACTTCAATCAAGACTTTTTCAGCCAGCTAAGCTCTATAAGACACAATCACAGTCAAGACTTCCTGAATAATGGAAACCATTAATGGAAATCCGGTTGCTTGAAAATGAATGATCCAAATATACAAACCCTCCTATTGAAATAGTGCAAAAAACAAACAGAAGAATACATCTTTTATTTGTAGAACATAATATTCATTCTGTACTGTTTTGCTATTATTTTAGTAGCCAATTAAATAAAATTACAGGACTATGTAAGGTGAAGTAAAGCACTTCAGCATCACAGTCAAGTCATTTATTTAGTCATAGCTACAAAGCTCATGGCTTAGATATAAGAAATGACCTGCACTGTTCAGAACAGACACGACATACCACCCAGCTCTGGCAGACAGCCCTAGGAAAAGGTAATTTTAGAAGCTGCATTTTGGCATACTGCCTGCTTTCCTCGGTAGAGGAGGGTGTTGGACTAGTGAGTGGGGTTAAAAGAAAAGAAACACAAGAACTCCTATCTTCTGTCAGCAGATAAGATGCTAGTATTTCTTCCTGATATGTTTTTGCAAACCAAAGCAGCTGCCTCCAATGGTTAGCTTTAAAAGGAGGCAAATTCAAAGGCCAGTAACTTATAAACAGCAGCCCTGCTTTCAGTGATCACTGATGAGGGCCTTGAGCTGTTACCCACCAACACAACATCCAGCAGAACACAAGACTTGCAAGAGCAGGAGAAAGATTCATTGCTACATTATTGGTGTTGTACATTTTTATTTGAGAAATAAAGATACAATCACAGAGATAATAAGGATGTGAGATAAAAATCTTGCAGTGAACATTCTGAACTGAAATAAACTATCAACAGGATACTAAGTTAATACACAAACAATCATAAAATAAGAAACAAGCTGCATTACAACTATAAAAAGTAATTTGTTACATACTGCATGTTTATGTATGTGAGCACAATCCTTAACACATTCCTGAAAACATACAATACATGATTGTCATCTAAGCCCTCCAAATTTATTTCCCTGAACTTCTTTCTTATAGATTTGACCCCAAATAGCATTTAAAATTCCTTGCCAACTCATATTGAAGTGTTTTGAAGAATATGTAAGTGAATAAAACTTATTTCTTACTACGAAATACCAGACTTCAACTCATACTTTGTGGGCCAGACTGCTTATTCATTCATCTGCTTTATTTTAAACCACTCTGAATACTCACTATAATCTATTAGATGCATTTTAGTTGTAGACATTTTCCATTGTTTTGTGACAAAGTAAACAATGAACGGTATTTATAAAAAATGTGTGATACATTATGGCTTTACAAACATGAGGTTCTTTTTTTTCAAATTACTGAACTACAGAAAGATACAGTTGCATTTGCATTATGGCCAACTGAGAAGGAAGCAATCAGCAAATGCATTCAGCATAAATAATACTTGTTTATATAATTTTACAGTTCTCAGACTGTTCCTGGAAAATATAGTGATCATGAGCTCTAGAAACCACTGACTCTCTTGGCAGTGCTAATTGGAAACAAAACACCATTATCTATCATTAGCATTCATTATTTTCAAGCAACATGAAGTATAATTTACTTGAAGTACATGTACCCACCTGAAAGCAGGGTGCAACACATTTTATAAAGCAGACAGGATTAACTCATTACCAACTTCTCAGCTTTTCCTTGCACTATACTTTAACATCAGATTTCTGATGCATAGAGGTCTTGATGTACTATGACTTACACTTTAGTAACCTTCTACAGGTAGCACTCATGGAAAAATGGATATACACAGGGGTATATATCTTACAAGTGTTTCTTGGGTTTGTATATGAGAAATTGAGATGTAATTTTTCTCTATAAGAAATATTCACAACACAGATACATGACCCTGTCCTAATGCCTATTCTGTGACCAAGGCGATTAATAATACATATAATGGAAATCTAAATAATCTTTACCTATTTATGCTTAATTTAAAAAACTTTTTATTTTGGTTAATATTTTTGAATGTGCTCATTTTAAAGATCTGAAATCAAAGTTTCCATAAACTGTGATCCGTTCTCTTCTGATAAAGCTGGATCAGTTTCCACAAAAAATCCAAAATCCAAACCAGCACAAGATGCTCGTTTTTGAGAGATAAGGATCCTTTAGTGCATTTCAAACTGCATTATCTAAGGCTCCTATGATATGATGAAGGCACAAGTATAGACTGTATCTAAACAGCAACCTTTAAAGCCAACAAAGACTTTTGACCACTCATTAACTAGGACTTTTTCAAACTGATATTAGTGCAAAAAAATTACTTTCAGTTTGACTGTGTCAACACCCATGGAAAGCCACACAGCTTTTTGCTCAAAAAGCCTGTAGATAATACTGCTTTAAAGTGGTTTAGGCTGAGAACCACAAACAAAAGTGTTAAGATTGAAGCCACAAAAGCCTGACTCTTGGGTCAACAAGCTGCCCAAAGGAAGCGTGATGTTCACCACTCAGAGGTCACTGGGGTTAGGTACAGGACAACACGACATTAATGAATAGGCTGCATTAGCCTCTGACCAATCTCTTCCTGCACCTGCAGGAAGCTGCTGGCAAGAGACCCTGGGTTAAAACATGACCATCTGGCCCCCTGGCTGCTCTGACAGCTGCAGTAATACAAGGCAGCAGAACACTGCAAGAACTGAAGAACAGAAGTACTTGTCCCTTTGTCCTCTTTGGTTTTTTGCTTTGTTCTTCCTTTCTCTCTTTTTGTTCTTTGGGGTTTTTTTTTGGTGAAGGATGCATCTAAGCTTTTATTCTCAAGAGTGGTTACAGACATACAATGGGCTGTCTAAAGCCAAAGCAGGAAGGTGCAAGAAAGAGTTCATCTTCTTTAAACACTGCTAACGACTGACTCTGTACAGAAGTGTGTTCTGTAGCCTATCCTAAAAGATCCTAAGAAACAGAAAGTCTTTGAGTAAGACCTAGATTTAGCAGATCATATTTTCCTGTAAAAACATTTTTGTAGAGTATATGTTAGCATAATAGAAGAATATTTTATTGGAAATGTTTGGGAAGGAGCTGGCCAATTTAGAGGCTTTTGATAAACCATTGTAATTATAACTCTGCCATTAGATAATAATTAGGCTTCTTTTGTGAAATACATGAATTGGTTCAAGCTAGATGATGACAATGAAGTTACATGGTTCAGACTCAATGAAATAGGCTAAAATAGCCTTTGAAGAAGTAAAAATAATTTGAGATACTTCCATCTTTGTGTTGTAGTACTCAACAATGTGAGAGTGAACCACTGTTGTGGTTTGGGACGGGAACTCCCTGAGGAGGGATTCCCAGCCTCTAACAGTTTGTAATCAGCATCTATACCTAGACACAGAACCTTTATCTCTCCTTAGAGATCTACCCCAGTCAGGGTTATCTTTAGGCAAGATTCTTGAGTTAAGCTAATGCCCAGGATAGCTCACTTGGACCCCTAGAAGTGGGATTTAATATTTTAGAGGTGGGATTCAATATTTTAGACAAGTCTCTTTTTCACATCCTCAAATGGATCCTCTGAACTCTCGGTCTAGGTAAAATTATCTCCTTATTTCCCTATATAATTTCCATTCAGTAATCTTTGGCGTTCCAACTTTCAACATCAATGACTAGTATAATCAAATATTCAGCTCCTGTGCTAACAGGATCCAGTGTAATGTTACTGCAGTTGTTTTGTGTAAGACTGCATTTGTAAAACTTCTCCCTTCTACATGAGGGAGGGAGCCAGCAGGATTCAACACACAGTTGGCCATGACATAAAAGCTGCTTACACAGAGCAGTATACTTCTGCCTGGAAGAGAGGTGAGCAAGATCTGCATTCACATGAATTACAATACATGAAATTTTTAAAAAATAGGATCTCATTGTGGAAATGTGAATTGTGAAATTGTGAATAAAGAAACAATCCTTCTAGGAATCTGAAATTTACTGGAAGATTTTAACTTAATAGAGCATTGTATCTGTAGGGAAGATGACAAATATTTTGAATATAGGAACTCACACGATGCAGTCTTAAATCACAAATATAGTCCTTTACTCAATACCTCCTTAGAAAGAATGGAATAATATGGTGAACATTTTAGTGGATATCTGAAAGCTCAATTTTGATTGTATCCATTAAACAGATGCGAATATCTCCATTACCATACTCCTGTATTTATTTAGTACCTTACAACATGCCTGAAGTTAAACTAAATTCCACTGTCCCCAGCATTTTTGTATGTTTGATTTTATGCTACTGAAAGTATGAATTTAAAACTATTATAAACAATGAAACTGGTAAAGTTATACAAATATATGACTGGAGAGCCAACATAATTGCACGATGACTTCAGGTTCTGAACTTTTTGCAAAACATGAAACAGAAATCAATCTGCATTTAATTTCATATGGCAATTTCTATTTATCTATTCTATATTCCACTGTAATTTTCTTATAGATACAGAATTATGACTATTTCAAAATATAATAACAAATGTCTACAGACACAGTATTTGAAAAGCATTTTAGGAATTCCAGACAGTTTTAGAGGAAGAACTTTTCTTTAGTTCAGAGTAGTGAAATTTGATTCCACTTTGCTCATCAAATCAAATAAATGAGAAGTGGCATCTGAGAACAGTTTCTGATGATGAATGCCATAAGTAGATTGCTGTGAAGATACATAAAACGTCATATTCTAGGCTTCCTGATTTGATTGATTTCAACAGACTGGAAATAAAATACAGGGAAATCTTTATTTATGGACAGGCGGATATAAGCACATAGCCAAAATGAAATACGCCAAAATATAAATACAATGCACAGTGCTTAAAAAGGGAAAGAGTGAGTAGTATAGAAAATAATAATGAATATCTAAGTTTGCAAATAATCAGTGTAACTATTTTAGCTCTTGCAAGCTGGCCTATATTTATGTATCCATGTATTTTACTACATAGTAATATTTTGATACTGAGACAGAAGTGTGCAAATCTCTGATGATATCACTAAAACATTAAACTATGGGATAATCTACTAATTGTATTAATGAATATTCACAGTCTGGTCTAACCATTGCTTTTAAACTAAGGACAAAATTCTTTTATTTAACTATGCATAGTTCACAGCTAATCTGCTGGAACTCTTCACAAAGCAAGTAGCTGAAAACAGTGGGACTTCTGAATAGAGTCCACCATGGAACATGTACACCCAGCTGAACTTTATACTGCTGTCTTTACAAGTGTACTAGTCTGTTAATTTACTTGAGCCACTGCTTTGAGAAGCTCATCTTTAGAAACAGATGTACATACAGTACCTTGGTATCCGGAGGTCAAGCAAGGATAACCAGGATGAACTGGGGCTCAGGCAAATATATCCTGCTGATGCAAATAATTTTTGCAGGTATAACTGGATAAAATACTCTTCCTAAATAATTTTGCAGCAGGCTTTGCACTGATGTGATTGTACTGTAAACCACATAAGTGACATGGATTGAACTGCGGTCCATGTTGTACTCCTGTCTATCAGGTCAGAAATAAGTAAGTGATCCCTAAAGCTCCTGTACTAGCAGCCCACACTTCAGAAAAAAAAAGCTATAAACACAAGCTTTAGAGTAGATAACATGAACTCTGCAACAGGAACAGTAACCAGGGGAATCAGTTTATTTTCAAAGCCAATAACTTGTCATGTATTCAACTTCAGTGGCTGAATATGCTCTTGAAATTTTCTATGGGTATGAGTAATTAGAAGAATGTAGCACCTATTAAAGGCTGCATGAATGGGTATTGCTACAAACAGATGGCTACTGGGATAAAACTACATTGATATGGTCATAGCATCTATTTTCCATAGCAGCATAGCGGACTCAGGCAGCATTTTTGTCCTTTTACTTCTGTTACTAGTACTGAGAACCAGATGACCAATTGGACTTTGCACATAACAGCACAGCCTTAGGTATTATTGTACCTTTTGAATTAAAAATAATTCAGTGAAGTGAAAGATATCAGTCGACTTGAATTTCTCTGTTACTGCACCTTTTTTTTTTTCAGCCCTCTAAGATAATTCCGTTTTAGCAATTATCTAACACAATGTTTGTCAGTCTTGAAATCTTGCAAGAACATAGAATTTATTCCAGATATATTAATGCCATCTTCCTTTGCGTTGAAGCTTAGACTCAGTATTATCATTAACATCTTAGGGAGTAAATCTGGAGATGCCATGGCGTATAATATGCAATTATGCATCAGTAACATAAGTTTGATTATTTGCTCAGCAGATGCAGGATGGGTCTGAAATGTGAGTTTGACAGACCAAAATGCCCTTAGGCCAAAATAATTGGCATATCAGCATGAAATGTCTGTTCAGAGAACTACTGCCTAAAGCATTACATAAATTTTTTGTAAGACTAACACTAAATATTTTCGCCAAGAATTGCTTCAAAGTCCTAAAATTAGGTTACTGTTATTATTATTAGTGAGGCTGGGTGCAGGCAGGCATGAGAAATGCTTTTTACCTATGTCATCTTGCAGTCACGAGCAAGGATGACAACATGCCATCACACGGCCTGTATTGCTAGGGGATGGAATCTCTAACAGCAATGTTGTGCACTATTTCCATCTGTCTTTTATCACTGAATTATTTATTCTTCTTGTCAGTAAATTATGGGTTTCCTAATGTTTACAAGTTTATTTACAGCCTAAGGTGGGAGTCATAAGCTCCTCTTTCTTTAGACAGCACACGCTTGGAACTCATTTTGCTGCTGAACTATGTTTTTAACAAAAGCCATGCAGAAAAAAGGCAGAATAAAAAGCCAGGCAACCAAACTTGAAAACCATTGCCAATATACCATCTACCTCTTCACAAAACCCAGAATGGATTGATGGGTGAGTGTTCATGCCAGGCATTGTGGAATGGGGAAATAACATCAAAACTCAAATTTAAGCTTCAACAGAAAATCATCGGCTTCTTTTTCTCTTCCCTGTTAGGCACCACTGTTTACACCTCTATGGCTAAGGTGGGCACAAGTGGATTAAAGAGAAAATGCCCTTCCCGGTTCATCCCATGACCAGCCAGTTTTCATCCCAGGCTTCCTTGGTATCTCTTTTGGCTGTGAGACATGGAATCTTTGAAATGAAACTGTGGTGCTGGCAGAGACACAAAGGCCAGTAGAGGTGGCTGCAGATGTGGTAGCAGAGCAGAAGATGACTCTGTTTGCCATTATAATTCATCAGCAAATGATCCATTTCCACCAAATTATTCCGTTGGTCTTGGCTGAGGAGTCTGGCCACCCTTTGCATGTGGGGCAGTCTGATACATAACAACCTCTAAGTAACCAAAGAGGCTGATCTTCTACATCTCCTCACAAAACTCTGCATCATTTTCTTCTGGTGATCTAGTGATCTCAGCCCATGAATTCTGGACAGTGGTGATAGTTTGACAGACAAAGAGGCTCCTGGTAAGAAAATCAAAAAGTATATTACATTTTGAAAGCTAATAGGATTCTCCCACATTTTCTGTGTTACAGCTGAGTTGGAAATTAACACTTCTACCATTTCCTATATCTATATTTTAAAATAAAGTTGTCAGACTAGAGGTTTGGGAGGTAAATCTAGCTGGCAGAAAGGTTTTGAGTGTCCTTTGCCTTATTCTCAAGTACTAGAGAGTAGTGTACGAACTTAACAACTACTGAATATCTCTTGGTATGTCTGGACAGGCAGATATTCTTATCAATGAGATCCATCTTCACATTATATAGAAGGGAGGGGAACAGAGAGAAAAACAAGGTTTCATTGACAAATCCAAATTACAGTGCGATATTGCCCAGGGTAAGTATGTCAGATCTGGTGCCTTCTCCTGCCCACTGATATGCTTGTTTCCTTGTTCTTTTTAGTATTGGACAAAGCATTCACTGTAATTAACTTAAAAACTGTATTTTGACATCTGTATGAAAAAATTTCTAAAATTAGTAGGGTTTATGAATGTCCTCAGAAAATGTGTAGTATTTCATAGAATCCTGCAAATAATGCTTACAGACTCAGTTGGGAAGGACAGAAAGTTCATTTAAATCTGTCCTGAGTTTCCATCTTGTGTTCTGGGTTGTCATTATGGGACAGGAACATAAGAAGGGAAAAAGTGGTTTTACACAAATACATCTTCTGCTATTTAATGCAAGACAAACCTTCATGCAATATAGACTGTCATAGCCCATAATTCTCTTTTTTTCTAAAATAAGCCTCCCCAACTTAATAAGGTACTTACCATAGTGAGAGTCCTGCTTTCCTCTATCTTCAAGTTGCTTCTTTGCTCCACTTCAAAGTGTGCTTGAGATGCCTCTTAGCTTGCTCAGACACGCAGACTTACTGTGGGTTTCAGTCCAGCCTGATTCTGAGACTCAGTCATGACCTCTTCCACAGATGACCCCATCCCCCTAGTTTCAGCCTAAAAATCAGACTGCTGTCATGAAGGACAGAGCTTTCTGTCTGGACAAGTTCATTAGAGAAGCCCATTTGAGAAGGACCTAAACAAGTGTATTGTTGGACATGAAACATCATCCTTGACGTTTAGTACAAATTTCTAGACAACTGTGCACTGAAGTACAGCATCTGAATGGTTTTGGGGATTGGTATTTGTGGTCTTCCTTCTACTAAACCATATGTTGTAGCATCATGCATGTCGATACTGTGCTAGTTTTCTCTGCTGTTGGCAGAGCTTAGTTTGCAAAATTCTAAATCAGACTTCTTGGACAACAAAAGACTAAGGTCCCCTAAAAGAAAGACTCTGGCAAATGGGAAGCAGATACAGGGTGTGGAAGACAAAGGCAGGGGTAATAGGGGTGGTGGTGGCAGGCTGGCAAACTCTATCTTCACTCTGTCCATGGGGTGAGCAGGGAACAAGGCATGACTTACTATGCTCTAAAGCACACCAAAGTCAGCCTGAGCTCAGACCCTCCACCTCAACACCTTCTTCTTTTTGAAGCAATGAATAGAATAAGGCTTGGTCAACATGCACAGCAAGAGAAACAGTCAGACAAAAGCATGTACCATCTCTAAGAATTTCCACACTGACTCCCTAATAAGCCATAAAAAGCAATGGGAAACTCTGCCCTAAATATGAACAGAAATCTTGGTATTCTGCATTAAGCCACTAACTACAATTTCTTCTCATCTAGAGCTTTAGAACTTCAGTCAATCCCTGAAGAGGGAAACAATTACAATTTTCTGGCTGAGCACGGACATTGTTTGCAAGTTTTTGTTAATTTTTTTTCCCTTAAATGACATACTGGATGAGGTGAGTAAATACTTTGAAGCAGTACTACTAATCTTCCCTGTTAGGTATGCACATGGTATGTCTCATATGACTGGATTATACTATTAAGCAAGACCTGATACTCGGAGAAAACTTGGAGAAAATTTTGAAATATGCACCTAATCAAATATTTTGTGCACACTATTTCATCGTATTGCACTATTATTTTTGCTTTCTCCTCAGTAAGCAGGCATTTCTATGAAGCTAAATGGCCAATAAGGTGCAGAAATACAAATTGCATATTTAATGGTCCATTTGTTCTTTAAATCTTTGAAATGAGAACCATGTAGCTCTTGAAGTGCTCTCTTTGAAATCAATAGGCTACTTGAGGCATTAAGTGCCACTCAACATGGGAAAGTATGACCACATGTCCTGTCATATATTTCAAAAGGAAATGTTTTAGTTGCAGATTTTAAACAGATTAGGTATCCTGGAGGTAGCTCTAATTAGTCGAAAACATATCTGATGACTAAACTTAATAGTTGTTTAAATGACTAAATTATGTGACTATTTTCTTTCTTGTACCAAATTATCACTACTAGTTCTAGCTGCATTATAATACACTCATCATAAAGGTGATATATTTGTCATTTAGTTGCCTGGGACATCAACTTGCAAAGAAATTACAGGTTAGTTCAGATGATATAAAGCAATGTCACAGCAAGAGATTCCCAACTAATTATTGTTTTTACATCAGAAGAGATATCTCCTGTGACAATTCACTCTTGTAGCAAAAGATGAGCTGAATTTTTTTAAAAGAAGTTGACGTACATTTGACAACAAGAATATGTACCTACACAATGACATGATGGGTGCAGTTAATAATGTACAATTACTTAAAAGTGTTAAAGTATACTTGATGGGGCTCACATTTAGGTGTGACAAATCCTTTTAAATACACTTCACTGGATATAAAAATACTTATAAAGTTTTTTTTTTCCACTGAAGTACCACTCACTACAGGTTCTGGAGCTGAATGTAATTCTGGCAGGCATTTACATCAGCAAAGCATTCAATGAAAAAGATGGCTAAACAAAAAAGCAAGTTTAACGTCCTCTGGCCTTTGGAGTGTAGAACTCTATACATATACATCACTTTCTTGCTCAGTAAGAACCACATTAACTCAGTTAAAATCTGTGTTTTTTCCTGTTAAAATTTAATTTGCCTTTCTACAAGTATGTTTAGCAATGAATAAGAGCACTTTCTGAATAACTGACTGAAGGACCCTTTTATCCTTTAGCTTACCGGTGAAAAAGATGCCCTTCCATATTTAATAAACATGCAGCGACTGTCAGATTAATGGATGAGAGTGTGTGGTGTATATATATAAAAAAGGAGTAATTTTTGTTGCCTCATCTTATTGACATAAATCAATGTAAGATATGAATGTAGCATTTTCCTATTATTCCACATCACACGAACAAAAAATAAATTTCCAAACTTATCAGTTCTGAGAGTTGCTTAGAAAATAACTGGTTGAAAAAAGATTCAGCATTACTTCTGTCATATAATTCCCTTCCATTGTTTACCTTGAGGATGGATGCCAACCAGAAACAGGTTATCATCACAACTATTTTTTAAATTCCCTTCTGTTTTTTCCCCAAAACATCATAAAAGTATAAGTATGCATAACTATGAGATACCCTTCATGACTTATCACCAGTAAAGGATAAAGAAAGGGCACGAGAAGTTCAGAATAACATCAAATTAGAAAATTGTGTAACTGCTTGTTAAAAAAATACACTTAATTTGCACCACTTTTAAAAGCAGAGCTGCTTATACTTTTGCTTCATATGAATCTCTGTATATAAACTCTGACTGTCATTATTACTTTTTGATAGCTTTCTAAAGTACTCTGAGATTTTGTAAAATTTAATGTGGAAAATAAACCAGAAAATTTACATGAAAAACTAAGATTAAAAAGTGTTCACAAATGCTTACCTTTGTGTTTGTGTGGCATAACTATTATCATATGCCTCATAGCTTGGATCATCATATTCACCCCCATATCCATCATCATATCCCTAAGGGGAAAACAGAACACCACAGCTTAGAAGAGTGATAAATCAAAGCATATTATCAAGCTGTAAAAATAAATTGCATCAACACAAGCATGTCATGTTTACCCACGATAATATGAAACATGCAGCTGACTAAAGAGAATTGTGAAGAATAACCTGTACATTGCACGAGCAAAGAAATCAGTCACTCATTTAAGAACTCAGCTTATTCACTGATAAACTGTGGTGCATTGTCCAAACCACAGTGCTTCAGTGGGATCTGTGTAGAATACTGATAAATAATAATAAAAACCAACAATTTCCGAGCACTTTGTTACATAAATGGTTCCATAAATACCTACAGGAGAAATGAACAAATGGCAGGTCAAAGATATTGACTGCTCTACGCTATTAAGAATGGAGTTGTGATAAAATCTTAATATTCAGTCTATTAAAAGAATGGAAAACAACAAAACAATACATGAGAAACAAAATTTGTCAAGTAATGGCATATGACTTTTATTAATAATGCAGAGTAAACCCCATTACTTTCACTAAGCATCCTACTCTTTTTAAAGGCATACTTTTCTGTGACAAATTAACCAACACTCTAGTACAGCTTCCTCCCATCTAACTTAAGGTTCTCAACTGAAGAGACTCAGACAGATGGCCAGTTTGCCTAAGACAGAGACACAAGTAACTTCAGAAGGTGGTTCAGCTCATATAATGCCTGAATTTTCCACTGAGGGAATCATGGGCAATTGTGATCCATTGTAGCTGTCCCTGAACCAAAGAATGCTCAGGAACCACACAATAAATAAATAATGATATAATTCAAGGGATGACTTTTGATAAGCTCTTTTCATATGACAGGACAAGAGAATAGGTAAGAAGTTCTGTATGGAAACTCTTTTTTAAAATTTCTCTATGAATTTTGGGAGATGATACTTGCAGTTAAATTGCAATGAAACATTTGTTGTCAAAAGAAAACTCTGCTGTTAAGAGAAATGCTAAAGGAAAGAGTGGACTTCAAAAACTTTGACTTGATATTAATTACAGTGAAAGGCAATTTCCCCCCCACAAGCTAAGCAAAATTAAGTCAGGTTGGAAGAGAAGGGACAGCATGAGGCAGTTCCAAAATAACAGCAGTCCAATAAACAATCACTCTAGTACAGTATCATAATCATACAAAATACAGTTAGCCTGGTACTTCATTATTTCTGCTAATTAAACTCCCCAGTGGTATTGAACAAGACTTCACTGGCATTCCTAAATTCAAGAAAACATTCTGTGGAGGAAGCATTCAGTTATTTTTCCTTAGGTCAAGCATATTAAATTTGCCTGCTCCTCTGGGCTAGCCAGCAGGGAGGCTAAGTGTGGATTTCAGGTGGGAGGTTTCATCCCTGCGGTGCTCCAAGTCCTGAAGGAAGGTCAGGACTCTGCATGGTGCCTTCACTGTGTCAGCTGTGGGAAGGTAAAGCCTTTCTGGGCAGAAGGGAGTGTCCATTTCTGAATGGGGAATGGCCTCTCTCTCCCACAATCTGAATTCCACACAAATCCCACTGTCTTCCATTTTGATGGTAGTGCATCGTTTTGACTTGTCTGCATTAGTATGAACTCATAGCAAAAAGTACAGCTAAAAACATATCCCTGCAGATGACAGTGATATATTTAACATTATATAGCTAAATGCACAATCTTGCTTCTGGGGACAGGATGAGAGAAACAATGCACTCCAGGAGACAGATGTAAGTCACATTGATTAGTATGCTACTGGGTGGGATCCTGCTACTGTGAAGATGAGGGTGATGGGAGTTGCTATATAAAGTTAAATAGCTAGAGGACAGACATTTCAGCCTGCTTACCCAACCATCTGAGAGAACAGGAAAGACAACAATTACAAACTAGCTCTCTCAGTTTCCTGATGCCTGAGGTGGATCAACGTTCAGCATCAGCAGGGCAGAGAACACTTGTTAATATCTGACACCTCTGTGGGTTCATGTTACACTCTTTAACAGCCTCCCCCAAGGCTCAGAGCAGGTCAATACAGTGCAAGTGGTTCAAGTGGAATGGTTGGAAAACAAAGTAAAAAAGCACAATGTACCTTTAATAAACAAAAAGTATTTTCTGGATAATATTCTTTTCTTTGTGCCAATCTGTATGAAAATTATCCTCTAATCCTACAAGTGAAGTCTTTGTATAAGTAACACTCCAGCATTTATTGGAAGTTTAATACAATATACTGTACCCAGACACCCACCACACCTTTAACTATCTAAAACTGAGACCCAAAATAGCTCACTTCACATCCTTGAAGTGTCTTGAACTCACTGAGCAGTTTTCTCCTTTTTAACCAGAAACTACAACTTTAATGTTTCTTGGACAGGCACTTTGAGAGATGAAGCACCCAGCCCCCACCCAGACCCTGCTGGGATCCAAAGCTGTGAGTCTGAGGTGTCAAAATTCATCTATTCTGCTCTGTGTGTGATGAGGATGGTGCTGCAAAAGCAGTTCTGTATAAATCCAGAGACCAGAACCCAGGATGCCCTCCCCAAATGCAGTGTAATTTTTTACTCAGCACTTGAGTAGCACTTCATGCACTTTCTAGGTCTATTAGTGCTTCTATAAAAACCAACCAGCAACCAACCAACCAACCAACCAACCAACCAACCAACCAACCAACCAGTCTTTTCCTGGGTAGAAGTCTTTCTGTCCCATTGTAACTGCCACCACCATTCAGAAGAAAAAGCCTACTACAATGAATTGAGAAATATGCAATAAGGAACTGTTAGAAATATTAAAAGTCAAATTGAGAGCCATTTTTAGGCTACATTTTTATGTCAGGCTACCTTTATCTTAGGTGTTTCTTATTGAAACAATTTTCCAAAACATAAAAAAAACCCAACAAAACCTCTTTACTTTAGTGTCAAGGGAGTCTTCCAATGACTAGGATGTGCTCTGGCCCTACAATGATACATCTTGGATGCGAGATAAAAGAACAGAAATACACACTTGAAGTTGCAGTGGCACTAAGAATGTTTATTAACAATTATGGATGATTTTAAGGGGTTTTGGTATTGTTTAGAGTTGAAAAATAGCTGATAATTTTAGTTAAAATTTAAAATAGAGCTCAATTCAAAAAAAGACTGATTTGAAAATGAACTCATTTAAGTATTTACCAGTCTCTCTCCACAAAAGGGAAGACTGGAAAAACTCTTAGAAGAATCTCAGAACAGCATCTCAAATTAGTATTTGCAAGACTCACTTCAGGAAGAAATAACACTCCCTGCTCTACTACTGATAATGAAAATTATAGTCAGTGGAATAAGGGGTGTAGAAGCAAAAAGGGACATAATTGAAAAAAGGCTTCTATTCTACTGCCCAAGTAAAAGTTCAGTCTCAATTTCATTCAACACTCAAGAGACTATTGAGAAGAATTTAATTTTACTTATTTAGATTTACTCAAATCCTTTGCTATTTTCAGATGCTGAAAAAGATACTAGAAATACAAACAAAATTTTAAGTATCATTAGTTACAAGAGTATCATAATATAACACAATCTGATCTCTTTAAACATGGATTTCCTTCTTAGGGTTAAGACCCTGTTTCAACAATAACAGCCTGTACTCAAATGCACCAAGTTTAAATCACCTCTTCTCTGAATAGCCTTACAAAATAGCATTTTCACAGCATGCTCTGAAAAATGGTAGGTTTCAACTCTGTGAAACCAAGAAGGAAAATAAATCTAATACTTCTAATGAAAACTGCCCTACTCACAATATTTTATGTGTGTCCTCATAATACATGATAAAATACCTTGTAAGAGAATGGAAACTGATTTGTTTTTTACAAAAAATGGCCCAACTCTTTCTAAAGTAGCAAACTGCAAAATGGCTAAACTTTAAAAAAGGAAAAAACAAAACACAAACAGTAAGTCAGAATAAAGTGAGTTATGCAACTCAGTATTTTAGCTGGCAAACACTTGAATATGAAAAATACTGGCAGTCAGAGAGCCAGAATAGCCCCTCTCATTATCTGCATCCAGCAGTACACAAAACTAACTCCTGTACCTCAGAGAAGGTGAAGGTATAAATATCCCCCTCTAGTTGTAACTCTGAAATAAAAGCAGTTAAGGGACCTCTGCATAGTTTTCAGTATTTTCTTTGACTTGTTTCTGTGTTGCTCTCTCACTCTTTTCTGCTGTGACTGGGCACATCCATGCTTTCTCACATATCCACATCACCCTAGCACAGAAAGCTAAAAGCCAATTGTCTACCACTCAGCTAGCAGTAGATACCCATAAGACTCACAGGGTAGAGATAAAATATTTTTAGAGGATTATTCATACTATTGACACATATTTGAAAACAAGTTGAATTGCTCTTTAAATGAGAACTTTCCTTCTAATTACTATAAAGGGAGCCCAGGATGGATGTGTAAGATTTAGATAACTGATCTTAAAGTAAGCAAGCTAGTTCATGATTTAAATTAATTTACTGCTGATATTGAGAGAAGTCTTAAGGTAAAAAATTTGGAGGTTCTGGTT
Source organism: Luscinia megarhynchos (assembly GCA_034336665.1). NCBI lineage: Eukaryota > Metazoa > Chordata > Aves > Passeriformes > Muscicapidae > Luscinia > Luscinia megarhynchos. The sequence goes on from CM067565.1 coordinate 25,652,602, forward strand.
GATGAGAAGCTCAACATGAGCTGGCAATGTGTGCTTGGAGCCAGAAAGCCACACACATCCCTGAGCTGCACCAAAAGCAGTGTGGCCAGCAGGGTGACAGGGAGGATTCTGTCCCATCCTTCCATCCTTGAAATACCTCATCTGGAGTACTGCATCTAGTTCCCAAGATAAGAAGGACATTCTGTACTATCCACTGCTGCTTACATTCATTAACTTCTTGCACTTTCCCCTAACTTTGCTGTCACTGCCACTGAAACTCTTTCCTCTCCCATTTACTTGTGATGCTTTTCATATTGCCTCTCCCTATGGAATGGCATCCTAACAGTGTGACAATCCTTTACTCAGTTCCCAGGAATGTCTTGCAGATATATCTTTCTTCCAGTATCAATAAAACGACCTATTTTAGTAATAAGCAACAAGTGTAGATGAAAGATAATCCAATGTTATCTTCTTTGTGTATCTGCAGTAAGATGCATTTTTGCATTTGTCTATGACCCTGAGATTCCTGAAGAAAGGGTTTTTTAACCGGTATTTTTACTGATGACGTGACTGCTTTACATAGTACTTTAGTGATAATAAATTACAGTAGCAAGTTGCTACTGGTAACATTCTATCATATATATATAATTTAAACGAAAGATTTCTTTTTCCTATGAACTGAATTTAATAGAGTAGAAAGCAGCCTTTGGCTGCCAAGGCAGGATGGGCTGCAATACACCCACTACTTGTTTTAATACCTTTATCATATCTAATACTCCTCTTTACAAAATTTTCAGCAAAGAGATGGTGAACCTCTTGTGCATCCTGATGCTTCCATAGCAGTAGAGAGAGAGCAATAAATGGAACTAGCTCTGTCCATGGAGCAGTAGGATTTAGTGAATCAGAGACACAGAAATAATTAAAAGTATCTACTAAAAAGTGACAACTCTTCTGCTCAAGTTTAGTAACCTATTGATTGATGGTTTAAAGCATCTCACTGTTCTTTGACTTCTAGACACAATGTCTTATATGTTAAATAAACTCTGTAATAATCTAGGAAATTATATTTCCAGGCCTTGAATGGCTGGGAATTCCAAGAAATTTTACCTTTTATTTCCAACCCTTGAAAACTAGCTAGTCCATCTCAGAACCTTTAAATGCTCAAGAAAAGGCTGTGGTACTAGCAAGGAGCAGAAATGCTTTCACAGGTGATTAACAGGACCTTAAACAGCATTTAATTTTAAACCAGATTTCACTATGTTGTGTTATTAAAGCTGGAAGTAGGCTACTTAAATAACAGCTTGCACAAATGCATGATACTATGCCTAGCAAATACATCCTCCAATTTTATAAGCTGCCCATATCTCCAAATTTACAGTATTCCCTAAAGAAAAGACTTGTAGGAGTCAAGATGATTAACAGCTATAGAATTTTACTGCAGCATTGAAGAAAGAAAGCTCCTTGAAAATAGCCTTACATTTTTTATGCCTAGAAAAGAAAAAGAAGATACATAGGTTAATTCTTTGAGCAATTCTATTGTTTTTGATCCACTTTTATCCTTTATTTAAATGTATTTAACCATTAAGGATTCCATGAATTAGTAATGCATAACAGTCAAGAGCCAAATGCTCAAAACCCAAGGCCAATAAAGATTTATTTATTTATTAATCCTGAAGTTGGTCTAGATGAGTGTTCAGGCATTCTTAATGTTGGAATCTTTATATCCTAATATTTGGAAGACACCCCATGTATTTTTCACAAATTATAGCTCTTGCTTAATCAATTTCCAAATTTTAGTTCATCATATATTTTCTGGAATCTAATTTTACAGAAGAGTATTTCTAAAAATAATTTTATAAAATGAATTTTGAATTGTCTTCTGTATGTGACTTGTGCATTCTGCATAATTTTTGAGTCCATACATAAACATTTAAACTCTTCCATTTATTTTTCTTACCTTATAAAAGACCATACAGGATTATTTAGAAGACATAACAGTGGCACCTCTTATTTAGCACTGGCTCAAGCCATCCAGCTAGACAGTACCATGGTGACCTTTAATTATATTTTTTCAGCTGTAACCTGAATAATGTGTTCCATATATATACATACACACACGTTTAAATTGATTAAACTTTTCTTTGTACTCAGTTTTCAAGTGCTGATGCAGTGAAAATTATTATGAACAAAACAATTAGTGCTTAGAACTTATGAAAATTGGTCATTAAAGAAACTAAATGTTAAGCTGATATCAGTTGCAGAACAGATGAACTCATTGCATTTTTCTGCTTATGACAATGATTAAGTGTTGCTTGCACTGAAGCCAGCAATGTTTGAACTGCTGCTAATCACATTTGAACAAAAATGTTTCTGAAATTTCTTCTTGATCCTGCGTACTGTAAAGGAGTAAAATCCAAAGTACCTACTCACAGCATCTTAGCAATATTCAATTTTCTAACAGATATTGTTCAACTGGGAAATACATTTTAGTAAGGATTAAAGGTACTGCAGGCTTATATTCTTGGATTTAAACAATAGGTAAGAAGAATGAACTCAATTAGCACAATCTTGTAAGGAATTATTCATAAAGGCCAGGTATAATTAAAATAAAACATGCAGAACGTAATGAGACTTCTCATATGTGACTATAATAATGAGCAAAACAGTAAAGAGTAGTTAATACTTATTGAGATACTTAAAGGTAGTCTTTAAATTGTTATTCCCTCAAGTTTGAGCATGCAATTACGAGAAATTTGGAATGGAAAAGAAAAGATCATCTATTAGAAACTCTTGTCAAATGTGATTGCTCCTTTCAGCACATTTTTAGTGCTTTCTCTAATCAAATGCTAAATATTGCCAGGATTAGGGAATCCACCATTTCTCTTGGGAAACTGTCTGACAGTCTAATAGATCTTTGTGCCAGACACCTCTGCTAACTTCATCCCATGTGACTAAATATATCCCACTGTACCAGAGAGATGCATTCTCACAACTCAGTATTCTCAGTGCACTTCAATGTCTGTGTTATATTCTTTCATTTTCTTTTAAAAAAATATTCAGATATAAAGATTCAAAGTCAATGTGACCCTGACACACAGAGAGACACTGATCAGCAGACAGTGCAGCAATGAGTGAGGGCCCCCAAATCTTCATAAAAATCTCAGGCATATCCTTGCCTTCAGAAACAGGGTCCAGGAAATTGTTGCACTGGTTGTCTTTGACTGCAGTGGATCAAGAATGTTAAATACTACTACTAGTATCCTAGAGTGAATGCCTTCTAAAAGGAAGTATCCATCAGTGGTGATAGACGAGCTGCCTGAATTAAAGTCTGACAGAATTTTACTGCATTAAAATCCACCTAGAAAGTCTGTATAGATCTCAGAATACGACTTTCATAGCAACTCACACAACTAACTCTGCAAGCCTTTGTCCTGTGCCCCAGATCAAATGTGCATATATTTTTTTTTTTTAGGTGATGGAAGATACAGATATAGATCACAGTTACAAAATTCCTATTAAACAGAGAATAAAGATCCTGTTACAGTGTATGGCATATTCCAAGGCTCTGGTGCCACCCAGCTCTCATGCAAGCAAGGATGTGTTGTGATCTCAAACTGCAGCAAGAAGAAAGACAAAGGAATTGAAACAGGTTCCCCTATTAAACGCTACACTCCTTCTACCATGAACTTGTAATGGCTTTGGTCTAGCTTAGTTTTTACCTGCCTATCATTCATGGTTGAAAACTGACTGGGCCTTTGATCCATTAACTGAGTTAAGTGGTTAAAGGTACAGAAACAGGTAAAACTGACATACTGAAAACACAATGGTAACTCTATGCTAATTCTTTTAATGCTTGCCAAGGAATAAAAAGACAGAAGAAGAAAAAAAAGAAAAGGTAAAAAAGGCCAACAGCTCTGTTCATATTCTTCTCAGGAGAGTGATCCTGACCTTTCCTGGTGCAGGCTGTCAACAAAGCAAGGACAAAAAAGGATTAAAAATGTTGATGGACTGCGAACCAGAACAGTACTGATTTTCATCTATCATACGCAAGTAGAAGATCACATCTCATAATGCCTCCTCTGCGCCAAGTACTGTGATGGAGACACCAAAAGCAGAGCTCAAAAACCGTCTCAAGCATGCCTAGGGCTGGATTCCCAAAGTGTACAGATCACCCTGGGCCATGATTGCTCCAGCTGGTGGGCAGTATACTCATTGTGTCCAACAACGTGACTGAAAATGTAATTTCTGTTTCCTATTTTAACAACTACATTAGATAAAGAGTTACAGGCAGACTATCTGCTAAAAGAAAAAAAGTCTTTGAAGAGATTTTTCTCTGGCCATAGATGTGGAGGCACAATATAAACTGCAGTGAACATTTGACTGATATACCTGGAATCTTGTGGTATTGCTGATTTTTAGAATGAATAAATTTTACTATTACTCCTTAGATTTTCTCACTAAGATCAGAACCCTTTTAGCTCCATATTCAGAAATGAATATAATTTTGTGTAATTGTAGCTCTTTTGACTATTTGAATTTTAAAGTCTGCATGTCAAGTCAATTTTAATTAGTCTTATTGACATAGGGTTTTTATTGCTTAGTATTAGTGTTATAATTTTCAGCTTTCTTTTTATTTCATTATATTCTTATATGGGGATACTTTTATTGTATGAAATATAGGTTGCAATATATCATAATCAATTCCATTTCAGAAAGAGAAAGTAGGGAAGTAGGATGAAAAGAATTTGTTAGTTGCTATTTCCTTTTAAATGTTGTTTCAGCACTTTACATATCCAACTTTATCTGATTTATGTTATGATAATACTTTGCCCTGGATAACATAAAAATCTAGTTATACTGCAGATCTTCTTTCTTTTGAAAAGCAGCAATATTAACAGGAATTTAAAAATTGAATTCTTTGAAATTTATATCAGGTCTTAGCAAGCTGAAAAGGCCACTATGTCAGTTTTAGAAGTACTGAAGGAAAGACTGTTCACAGCTAAGTAACAAGGAGGATATGTCAGCGTTTGCTGTAGTAGAAAAGGAAAAGCATATGGATACAGTTTTTAACTATCAGTTCAGAGAACATGCCAGCTAACTCTTAGACTCTGCTTGAATACTAAAAAAAATCAGTAGAAGGTTATTCTCACCTTCACAGAATCACTGAGGTTGGAAAAGACCTCCAAGATCACCGACTTCAACCTTTGATTAAACATCACTATGTCAATTAAACCACAGCACTTAATGCCACATCCAGTCATTCTTTGAACACCACCTGAGATGGTGACTCCACTGCTCCCCTGGGCAGTCCATTCCAATGCTTGACAACCCTTTCAGTAAATAATTTCTTCCTAATGTCCAGCCTGAATCTCCCCTGGCACAGCTTGAGGCAATTTCCTCTTGTCTGTTGCTGGCTGCCTGGGAGGAGAAACTGGCATGCACCTGGCTCCAGCATCCTTTCAGGCAGCTGCAGAGAACAGTGGTGTCTCCCCTGAGCTTTCTCCAGGCTAAGCACCCCCAGCTCCCTCAGCTGCTCCTCACAGGATGGTGCTCCAGACCCTTCCCCAGCTCCACTGCCCTTCCCTGGACTCTCTGCAGCCCCTCAGTGTCTTTCTCACAGTGAGGGGCCAGAACTGGGCACAGCACTCGAAGTGTGGCCTCAGCAGTGCTGAGCACAGGTGGACAGTAATTTCCACAGTATTCCTGATACAATCCAGGATGCCATTGACCTTCCTGGCCACCTGGGCACACACTGGCTCTTGTTCAGCTGCTGTTGACCAGCACTCCCAGGACCTTTTCCACCAGGCAGCTTTCCAGCCACCCAGCCTGTAACTCTGCATAGGGCTGTTGTGACTGGAAGAGTAGGACCACTATTCCACAATGTTCGTATTGTCTCCTCATTGGCATTGTCCTTGTTCTGTTAATGCACTGGAGAAAATAAAGACATTGATTTAGCTGTGACGGCAATTGTCAATGACTCAGGAATCCATGTCAAAAGAAAACCTTCATGATGCACAGAGGCAGTGTCAGTGCTTTATACAGTGTTTTGTAATGATATTTATTGGGTTTTGAAACAGAAAACCCATGGGACAGAGAGTTGCATTGGTTTTTCCCCCCAGCCAAGACTAGGGTCTAGTCCAGTGTTAAAATGTATACATGATTACAAAAAATTTCTAAACATTATTTAAAATTTCAAAATTAATTTTTTTAATGAACCCTTTCAATTTTTTCAGTTTAATAAGATGTCTTTTGCTTAAGTTCATAGAACTCAATTCTAAAAGCTAAAGATACTAAAACATACAAGGAAATAAATATACAAAAATATACGTCCTGACTGTAGCAAATTGCACAATGAAGGAAATATTGCTTGAAAAGAAACTGACTATTTTTATCACTGGTGATTTTTCAAATATTATCATAAGAAGCATCCAAATCAGGCTCATGATAATATTTGACACCTCTGAGTCCCATCACTGTGAATCCAAAGAACTCTATTTGAGGCTGAAGTAGATTAGCAAAACCACAGCTGAAAGTTCATTGACTTAAAATCTCTACCAGACTCTCCATCTGTTAATGTATCTAAGAAGCCAAAGATGCTTTCTTATCTATGATGTTGATTTCTCAAATGTATCTCTAAAGAAATAGAAAAAATGAAACTCTTCCCTGATTTCAGTATTTCTTTACCAGTAGCCAGTCAAGAACACAGAATTCAGTGAGGTCTACTGAATACTGACTTGTCTATTTAGAATTAATATTAAGAAGGAATTAAGCCAGTTGGGCCAGCAGTATTTATTCTCCTGGTAAAACGTTTGGAGTACGTCAGTAAAGTGACTGGTGAACTCCTGAGCAGCACCTTGAGCATCTGGGAAGCGCAGAACCTGGGCTCAGGTTGATAAAACAGAGGAAGGACACTTAGAGCACTTAATTGCAAGCATCACTGAAAAAATACTAAATTGTTAGTATGCAAATAAACATTAAGTTTTGCTTCACTGGTGACTAAAAGCCAGCCTTCAGCTTTTAAATTTTAGTCATCCGCCAACTGAAGAAGGCTGTATCTCAGCTTTGACCTTGAGGCAAACTGATGGATCTATTTGCAGTCAGCACAGGAGTGAAAATCAGATCAGCTAGAAAACCTGAAAACAACCCTTGTTGAAATTAAAAGCAACATTCTTCTTGTTGATTTTATCATCTATATTGTCTAACGATCAATGAGGTTCCTGTATTTCAAGATGTGGCTTGGAGAAGATGAACGTAATTTAAATATAAATCCATTTGGATAAGCAACACAATTTTTTTCTTTGAAAGAGGTCTTTTTCATCAGTGCCTGCTGGAAGTCAAAAGCAGAGTTCAGTGGAGTTTTCTAGCTTAAGACTAACTGATTTTTGTGTCAGTGTGAAAGCTAGATACCTCACACCTGACCAGAAGGCAGACATGAAGAGCTCAGTTTGGCAGCTACACAGTTATGTCCTGTCATTTTAGACAAACACATCCCAGATTTTGCCTCCTAGCCCAGCAAGGCAGAGGTTTCTCCCGTGTCCTACGTGACATCAAGGATACTCTGTGGATGTCTTGAATCAAGACCCCTACAGAGTCTTTAAAATTACATTATAACCTGTGTCCAGGCAGCCCAACTGAACCTGAATTGAGAGACTTGCTTGGAGATGAAGGGTGTAACAATATTAGTGTTTGGAGCTGGGAGCTGCCTTAAGCACTGATCCTACAAAACTGAGGCCAACAACCAATATGTCTGAAATCTCAAAATTTCAGATAGATATTCCTAAAACTTTTTACTCTAGGCAGGCTCGTAGCTTTAATTTTAGCATTACTGAATGGCTCAACAAATACATGCCACTAAAATCTATTTGCCATCCAGTAAGTTCTCTACTTATCATCCAGGAAAGTTTTGAGCTAGTTGGCACTCCCCAAGAATATCTAATACATACATCCATCAGAGTGCCCAAAAACCACACCTGATACCCCCTGTTTCTTTCTAACAGACCACAATACTTGCATGGAGTACAAAAACTATCTGGTCTCTTCCATTGGCATTCTGCAGGAAAGAGATACCTCCTACTTATTCCCAGTTTTCTAGCTGCAAAAGATTCAGGGCTGTAAATCATAATTATCTCCAATGAACTTCATAAATAGATACTTATATCTATTTCCTCATAACTGAGCAAAATTCAAGCATGTTATCTCGTTTTGATAACATTGCAACTGGGTTTTTAATACAGAAAAAATTGGAAATAATCTTTTACTGTTTTTGCTTTCCATTCTCAAAATATCTTTACATCTGAGATGCAAATCTTGGTATTTAAACACATAATATCTCTGTAAAGTTTTTGTGTGTTTACAGATCATCTTCTAATTCTATTTTGCAATGTCAATTTCATAAAGAGAAACAGTATTTCAAATTTTGCTTCTGCTTTAACTTTGTAGAGAAAGCAAATGCAAAAACTCCTGTATATTTCTGTTTCCCAAATCATTCTCTGCTTTTCACAGAAGCTAGGATTGATCACAGAAATGACAAATAGGAAAGAAAAATATTTTTCTGTCCTCCAGACTGTTCAATCCCCGTGGCAAAAAAAAACCCCACTGATGTTTTGGTCTGTAATTTTTTAATTTACAGAACATGAACAACAATCTATCCACTGAGCTAAAAGCAGCTTCCTCCTTGAAACAGTGGGAGAACTCCCATGGACTTCAGTGGCACCAAGATTAAAAGAACAAATCTGGAAATATTTTTCATTTTTAGATCTTTTGGATGATTTTGGGAATTTAACTATAGGAATTAATAAAGAAAGTAAAAATCTGTTATACACTAGTTGTCATTATTTATAAGAAAAACTACCATATTAATAATGTAAATAATTATACTAATTCTGTTTACTGTATTAAAGAAGTCAACATTCAAGCAAACATATGATATAATAAATTATCACTGTCCCTGTTATACAGATGCAGAAAACAGAATTTAGAAGTGTTAATGTAATCAACATGCTCAAAATCAAAATGAAAATTTTCTGTGTCAAAGCAATGAAAAAAACCTCAGAGTTATTTGGATCACATCACCACCTTCCTAAGTGGTATGAGTCATTCCTTGCCCATATCAGCTTTAAAAGAAAACTAGATACTGATGCTATGGGAAAGACTGTTTTATAAAACTTTTATGAATATCTTAACAGCTTCACCAACCCAAACACTTTAAGATCCATAATTAGAAGTCCACAGCCAACAGTAAGAGGTTTATGTCACCTTGGAACATGCAACTTATTGTTGCAAAAAGATGTGCTAAAATTGCACTGAAACACATCTCTGTGTTGGTGAGCTTAAGGCTTTGTTTATAACAGCCTACCCTTGTACACTTTCTCATTATCTCTTAAACACTTGATGAAAGTTCAGACTTATTCTTTACGTTTTGAAGGGTTTTAAGCTAATCTGACTGACATAGTATTATTTTGCTTTATCAAAACATCTCCTTATCTGATTTCACTGACACAAAAGGCATAGTCTGGCCCTCATTTTGTTGTTGATGTATTTGTGATAATGGCACAAAAATGAATAAGATTGCAAGATGATAAAAAGAAGTTTGTACCCTTAGTGATGCCCATCAGTGTGTCTGGGATCTGACAGACCATCTCACAATAATTATTTGAGGGAGAAGTTTAACTTTGTCAGAAAACTATGGTTGAACTAAGTATGTCTGGTATTTAAGAATAGGTGTCTTTTTTCATTTTATCTTTTGTTCTTTAAAACAGATTCATCCAAGGGGAATGATAGTGAAGAGATCTTTACCAATATTGTGGTCCCCATCATTCTTTTATCTGTATTTTATCTTTTAAATTAATATCTCATCATATCATATCATATCATATCATATCATATCATATCATATCATATCATATCATATCATATCATATCATATATCATATCATATCAATTCCCTTCTATTACTGGATGTCTACAATCAGGCTGAGACAGGAGCACTGACATACAGACATCTGAAAATTGCTTGCCCTAAATATTTATGTATACAGATTCCTAAACACTACATTTCAAAGGGAAGTAATTAAATTTTATTAGCAATTCAAACATCCCCTCCTCAGATACAGCCTGTATAGAACATTCAGTTTGTTCTAACACTTGTTTTTGGTTAGTATTTTTAAAGTCAAGATTATTTCCTAACACTTTGTTTTAATTTAATTTTTTGGGGGGTCTTGTTTCTTTCTTTGTATTTTTCTGTATACATGTTCTAGACTAACATCTTGTGTACTTCTATGCTTTTCTACCTGTAAAACACTTCATCAAGAGCATTTGTAGGCCTTAGGATGTCTGTCCTACCATTTCTGGTGGATGCTGCCATAAAACCAAACAAGCAATGGAAAGAAAATAGAGGGACCATATGATGAAAAAGCAGAACTTCAACATTTGTCAAAAGATGAAATAAACTGATACTATTCTTTTTATTTAATAGAAATATATTTCAAAATAAAAAAAAAAGGTTTTTGTCCAATTTTCCTTTCAAATTTTCCTTTCAAAAAAGTGAAACCTTTCCCTTGAAACTGAGATCCTTCTGTGAAGCCATGTGATTGAGAGCTGGTCTTTCTGAAGAACTGCTACTAGACAGGTATGCATAAAAGTTAGAAAAAACTTCAAAGAAATTTCTTTATTTACAAAATTAATTTACTACCTGCACTGACTAGTATCTGTTTTCAATGTCTTAAAGCACAAGAAAAGTATTCATGAATATATGTTTCAGTTATCACAGGTGTCCAATTGTGAGATATTTCTCTAGTGCACTAAAACCATCTTCATCTTCTTTCTTTAACTTCACCCCTTATATATTTAATGCAAATTTGATGTCCTCTTGCTTTCATGGAGAGGAAGTCTGAGATCTAATTAAGTCAAATCATCTTGCATAACAAGATGAGATCATTTTATATTAGGTTTTAGTGTATGTTTCTTCCTTGTTCCAAACGGTGCTTCTGTGAGCCACAAGAAATTTCTAACCGCAGAATTTTTTTCTCTAGCCAGGGTAGCTTGATTAGTTCCTTACTTATACTGACAGCATATTTGTGCTTAACCTATGTGCAGGGGTTGAGGAAATTACCTGTGAAGCAGTTGTAAAAAACTCAGATGCAATAGCAAAACTTATTCCTGGGGAGATAGTAGCCCTGCTATCTCCTCCTGACAGGCATGCTCATTTCCCGAGCATGGAAGGAACAGGCTGGTTACTGATTCAGTTCCAGTTCTGCATTCTCCCCCAGAGCTGGCTCAATGGAAGTCAGACAGCTGACAATCTCAGCCAAGGAAAACTGCAGCACAGAAAACTGCAGCATTGCCTCAAGTCATTTGACTGTGCTTGCTGCCTCACTGTACTTCTCTCTCCAAGGTACACCCCACAAACTTCAGTTTCAGAGAGAAGTGAAAACCAGATTGAATTTAAATGCACAAATGTAATTTATGATAATAATTCATGAAACACACAGATATTGCAGTTTGTAAAGAAGCAAGTGAATAAAAACTATAAATAAACTTCTGTCAGGACTGAGAAACATATTCTCTAATATAAAATGCAAAGAATATGGGAATACTTCTGTGTGCATAATACGGCCTCATTCCATTTCAGTGATGCTTCTTGTCTATCAAGATTCAGAAGTCTCTGTCACTGCTACCAGATGATAAGAAGACAAGAAAGCATTTAAGATGAAAAAGATTAATCTAGCAGAAAAGTTCAAACTATAAAAACTTTCAAACTGGGTGTGTCTGCACCTTGAATCCTGCATTCAGTTCCTGGGCCCTCACTTCAAGAAATATATTGAGGGACTGGAGCATCTCCAGAAAAAAACAATGAAGCTGGTGAAGATTTTGGAGCACAGGGGTTAGGAGGAGTGGCTGAGGAAGCTGGAGGTGTTTAGTCTGGAAAAGAGGAGGCTCTGCAGGGACTTTATTGCTCTGCCTGAAAGGAGATTGTGGCAAGATGGGGGTTGGTGACTTCTCCAAGGTAATCCATAACTGGAAAAGAGGAAATAGCCTCAATCTGTGTCAGGGGGAGTTTAGACTGGATATTAGGAGAGGTTTCTCCATAGAAAGGATTGTCAACCACTGCAACAGGCTGCCCACAGAAGTGGCTAAGTCCCCATATAGATGTGGCACTTAGGGACATGGCTTAAGTGCTAGACTTGGCAGTGCTGGGTTAATGGCTGGACTTGAAGGTCTTACAGGTTATTTTCCAAGCTAAATAAATCTGATGTTATCTGTGATCAACCAGAAGAGAGTCCAAATCATCTAGTTATGTGAGGAAGGGTGCATTTTTTGCATAGGAAAATTCAAGAGAATTAAAGGCAGAGCTTTGTGTAAAAAGATGAAATTGCAGAGTATCTGGAAAGAAGCCAGGATGGCATCTGCTAGTCTGTCACACATAAAATTTTGTCTTTCATTCAAGAAAAAGGAATTCTGTCTTAGAAAAGTTTTCAATTGTTCTATTAGAAAAGGTAATCCTAAGAGCGTAAAGCTATTTTTCCTGGCTTACCTATTTCTGCTTCTTTTTTTTTTGTTTGTTTTTCTTCAACTGGCCATAATTCACACTAACATTTTCCTAAGGAAAAGGTAAAGGTACATGGTGGTGCACAGGAAACAGGTTCTTTTATCAGAATCTGTGGTTCTGGCTGACCTAGTGAACGTTTCTCTGCTCCTTTCAGCTTTCTTGAAGCACAGCACTATAGTAAAGGGCTGACACTTCAATTACATCAAAAGTGAAGTGACAGGAAAGCAGCCCATTAGTATACTTTCTATTGATCATATGTCAGCTTTTTTATCTATAACAAATGCTTTTTCTTTACATTTTGAAATACAAACTAAAAAAGAAAATCAATGTTTTCTTCAATTCTGTAAATGAGTCAAAACAAAAATGGATGAAATTGCAGAGAAATTAGCAATACGAAGACAGCAGAATCAAGGAAATTGTAACAGCAGCATCTTTTCGACTGAGGGTTCTAAGATCCAAAAATTACAGCAGAGGAGCTAAACTAAGTTTACTGAATACAAAAACAGATTAATCAATAAACACAAGCAAACAATAGCACTCATGAAAGGTAATCTTTCCATTCTTGTTGTCACACCACGGTATTAACTGTAACTCAGTCTTTCACCTCAATTTTACCTTATATTCAAACAAATGATAACTAGGAGGATGAGAAGATATAAAAAATTGTATGAAAATCTTGGGTATTCCAGTCATTCCTGTATCATTGGGTATACTCTAGACTAGTTTTAGGATTGTGCTTTGGGTGAAATTTTTCATGCATATTTGACTACTAATTAACTTTGGTAGAGTATAAAATGTGTATTTAAGGGGGCTAAAATTAGGTCCTTATGAGCATGGGTAAAGTTAAAAGCTACTGCTAAATCAAATTGGATTGGAGTTCTACTAAAATTGTGGCAAGTATGTTTTTCAGATAAAGTAAATTTTTTATGACTGTAACATATTTAGTATACTGAATGACTGCTAAATTGGTAGCATGCATCACAATGCAGGCATAAAACCAGCACAACTGGAATCCTACACAAAGAAAACTAACTGCTTTCATACCATTTTTGGTAGGTTTTGTCCCCCCCTTACAAAAAGGAGACAAGTATGTCTTGCAGAAATATTGCTGAGGGAATAGAAAATGGGAATTTATATTTTGCATAAAAATATAGTTAGGAAGTCAGAGTTTTAACCTTAGAATAAAAGCTTAGCTATCAGACAACAGCTAATCTATAATGCATAAACAAAACACCTCACAAAACGCAAAACTCTATTGTGAGGGAACATCCTCTTAGATCAACATGACTGAACTCAGTTGAGACAAGCTGCATTCCCTCGGCATGAAGAACTCACACTGAGATCAAGTGGAGCCAGCAGGAGCACCACAGCTGAGTCAAGACTTCTTGTGACCCAATTTAGGTTCTTCCAGCATTAATATGCTATGCAAATTAGATGTGAAGAAGAGTGTGGTATTTGTACATGTATATGAATCTGGGGTAAAAAAAGCTGTGGAATGAGAACTTCTAAATTCTGGAATGTAGGTACATATATAGTCTGACTTTTAATTAATTACACATTTTAATGCATTTAAGAATCAAAAATTTTACGTAACAGCTTAAATTAAACAATGCATCTGATTCATATTCTGCTGTACATTTATGGAACAGAAAGAGATTTAGGGGCTGAGAGCTTGGAAAAATGATAAGTTACTATGAGTAAGACAGAATGTGAATTGAAAGACAGCTGTTCCATAGCAGTTACATATGGGCATATGCTCACCCTAAATGTAACATTTGTTTCTAGCTATCAGAAAATTACAAAAACCTGAACATTGGAAGGTTGAATATCGAGATTGTCTAGTCCAACAGACAGTTTCCAAGAATCATTCTGGTTTTGAATATTGCCAAATACGGAGACCCCACAACCTCTCTAAGCAAACTTTTACATTGCTGGACCACCTTCATAGTGAAGGAAGTGTATTTCATTTAAATGGAATTGCCTGTGTGTCAGGGTGCACTGACAGCCTTTACTAGCCCTGGCCTGCTCACCTGTAAGCTTCATCCACACCCCTGCCCAAGGACCCAGGAGCCCTGTTTCAGCCTGGCCTTCTTCCCCTGTGTCTGACACCACTGGAGAGCAGCTCCAGTTGAGTGACAGCATGTGCCTCTGCAAAAAAATTATGCCTTTTAGCATCTCTTTCTCAGGTATTTATAAAAATTGATAAGATCTCTCTAGGTCTTGTCCCCAGGCTGAACAGTTCTTATCCACTCAGCCTCCCTTCATACACATGTTAATGCTTCAGCACCTTAATCACCTTCATGGCCCTTTGCTGGACTCACTCCAGTGTGTTCATTTCTCTTGCACTTTGTGCTGTTGGGTCACAAAAACCCCTACACAAGGGTGGAAAACCTCATGCACATTTACAGAATTGATGTACAGGCACTGTGAACTGGAGGTAGGATAATACTGCTGGGAGAGAAGTCAGGTTTAAAAGTGGGACTTGACATTCAGTTTGTAGAAATTTTGCCTTTGTGCTCAATTAACTGATTAGTCATCTGCATAAAAATGAATTAATGAATGCCCAGGTATGTTGGAAGACCATTAGAAGATACAGCTCTAAGTAGTATATAACACACATATATATTGTTTCCTTAGATATATATGCCCTCAGATATTTGTATTTACTATATGGCACATACAAATATTCAGTCCAGTTTGTGTTAAAGCTATAATGTCAAACAGAAGACTGTTTGATGTACTAAACAAATCTTTTTTTATAACAGTGTTGAATCAGCTTTCTTGAGTAGGGATGCAAAGAACAAATTAAATTTCAATTCAGTCTCTAAAAAAAACCACTCTCACTTGATACCCTGTCTATTGAGGAAGTGCTCAGCTCAGTGGGCAGCCCATTCAAAGAGACTCTGGCCTCAAGCAGCTAATTTTCTCATTTTTTGCTTGGAAATAGAAATAATTATTTAATAGCTGATATTCAACCACCAATTAGTTTTAGCTCATATATATTTGCTTTTCTTAGATATTTAATGATTTTCACATGATATGCACACAGCTAGCAAGATTCTAAGCACATATAAACTTAAAAAGTGAGAAACAAAAAAAAACCCAAAATGCAAACCAGAAGTATACTAAAGAGAAGACAATGCCATAAGCAGGAAGCTTGTGATGAAATATGCAATTCATAACTTGGAAAATTCCAAGCTATCTTAAATTCAATATCAGTTGTATTTTAGATATGAGTTGTGGCTAGACTCAGTTTAATTACAATAAAATTCCACTTCAGTAGTCAATTTCAGAAACACTATTGACCAAAGAAAAAGGGTAATCTTTCTTTTATGACATGAACCATTTACTGACAAATAAAAAGCTATATAACAGGTAGCAAAGGAGTCATTACAAATATGTGACCACGAAGATATGTGCTCATTAAATCCAAGAGAGAGCAAAATACTAAAATATAAAAAACCCAGTCTGGTCACTTCCTCAGTCTCTGAATTGTGTCCTTTTCCCAACCAGCGCACTAGATCAATAACTAGAAGCTTTTATTCGATTTATGATATATAGTTATTGTACAGTGGTTATTTAAAAAATGTGTGCTTTTTTGCTTTTTTCAAGTTAAGTTCAGGGTTGCAACCCTATATATACATTAGAAATTTATTTATCTACTGCATTGTTAACTATGTACAGCTTATTTTCTTATCAAACTGAGCCAACTACATACTGCTAATTCTTACTTGGAACATGATAGTTTAATAATAGCGTTAGTTTTCTGTTCAATATACACTACAAAAACCCTAAAAGAAAGGTACTGGGTATTAAGGAAGAAGGAATTAGATGGTTTCTTTGAAGTAATGTTGCATCTAACAATCCTTGTATTTATGACATAGTTGGAAGATGATAATTTGCATTGTTCCTGTAGAATTCCTGTAACTTGTAAGTATTACTTGCTCAAAATCCTAGATCAATTTTGAGAAGTAAAAACGCAAACAACACTTTAAACTAACATATGTTCCACCATTGACCTGCCTGAAGTATCTTCTCCTTTCCCTTCAGCACAGTAGATACACTTAGCAGAAAAGAGACAGCATTTTCTGATTTATGTAGTTGACTCATAAGGAGCAAAGGAATTTCATCAATTGCAGTTGATAGTGGTGCCACTGATTTGGGCAAATTGGATGCACAGGCTAATTTCCTCATTAACTGACTCAGCCAAATCTAAGGCTCATGAGAGAAGATTGATCTAAATACCTCTTGGAAGTGCAAATGAATTTTTGGTGAACATTAAGATACTGTTATAGTTAGGAATTTGTCAGACTACATGACTGCTTTGTTGGATCAAGGCAGATAGAAATGCTACAATATTCAAAACATGCTGGAATCTTAATTTGTCAAATATTTGGTTAAAATAATTCATAGCCCTGTGTCTGATTAGCATATGCAAGGAACGTTTGGCAATGACATATTCATTTATCCAGTCAGTTCTGAAGGAAAAATACAATTTACTGCATTTTCATAGTCACAATTGCAAGAACTGTATGACTATGATATGTAAAGACAGAGAAGAAAAAAATCAGGACATTGTTCCACTACAGATCACTGGCCTGAAAAATTTTGACAACATAGTAAGGAACATTTAGATTAAAATAAAGGAAAATAAATTAAATGTTATAATCAAGACTGAGGAAGGCTGCTTGAAAATACACAGCCTTATGCTCCAAAATTCAGAAGACATGAATGAAATTAGGCTGTAGTATTTGTTACAGTCATAACTCCTCATGTATCTTTGCAGCTTCTCTCTAGATCTTAGGGATAAAAACCTGTTACCAGTCAATGCCAAACTGAGCAGTACACCTCTATAGATCAGGAACAGGTAATCCTACACAGACATGGCTATTGCCAGGACCACAAACACAAGTTTTTGGAATAGATTTCCTCCAAAGACTGTCACTCAGTACCAAATTACAATGGAAATTGATGGAAAAAAAGGGTTTGTTGTGAACAGCAATGCTGACCTTTTTTTGAGACTTCCCAGAAAAGGTGACACCAAAGTCCTTATACAGGAGTGCCCCATCAAAACTCTTCAAGAGTTATTACAGAACGTTGTGGGCAAAAGTTCATTCATAATTAAATGAGTATGGAAAGGGAGGATGAAATGGTAAATGTCATTTTTTCTTGTAGGGTGATTTTTCCTTTATCTGGATTGCAGATTCTTCTTCAAATATTTTGATTCCATAACTGCTTTTTACCTGCTTGATAATTCTGACTGACAGTCATGTTACAATGTTCTTTTACACACAACATATATTCTAGAATTTTTTTCTTTATTTCTTACGAGCCTGTAAGACTTATAAACAGAAAGATGTGGCAACACTTAGATTTTAGCAGTTGGTCTATTCATTTTTCTAGTACATAAGGCTACTCCATTGGTGTGACTATTTTTTTGAATAATGATCAGGGCAATATTCTATGTCTGCCATCCATCTCTAGCCCCTCAGGAGGCTATGACCCATCTCTCTAGGCTCCTCTGTGTGGAGTACAATCTACCAGCATAATATCATGGATTTGGGGAGGAGGTCTGTCATATGCCTCCAGATATCTCATTTTAAAGATGCCACAAGTCACTTTTCTGATGGATTTGATGCGTTTAATGTAAGTGCAGGGTTTTTTTCTATAAGAGTTTCAAGACTACTTTATGCCATGTTTTTAAGTTATGGCCACTTAAAAGAAAAAAGAAGCACAGTTAGTTTTCATAGGCAAGGAAGACAGCTGAACTTTGAGAGGAAATTGTAAGCTACTACTCACCCACATGCCAATTCAGTTCCCTGATCTTAAATTCTGTTTCCAAATCAGATTTCCTGAGAAAGGAAGAGCAACCGCCTCAGATCTCTCTCTGGTAGAGTCAGGAGATGACTCAGATACTGTACAGTACTTGTGTAGTGGCAAAACTGACTTTCTCATTGCTTTGAAAGCTGAGTTCTCTGTTTAGAAATGTAAGTTCAACAGATAGTGCCAAAGATGCAGAAGCTACACCCACTCTGAACAGCAGAAAAGTCTTCCAATTGGGTAAAGGTTACTAGTTTATTGAATAGTTATCCCTGTGTTTTTCCAAGAGTTGGATTTTTTTAAAAAAAATCTCACATATGACCATATTAGCATAAATTTTCTCAAATACTGCACATCCTTTGCAATTATTTTGATTATTTCTGTCAACTTATCAATATCCAGAGTGTGATACAGACATCTGAACACCCTCTTAGGGAATAGGGATGGGGTTTGTACTTCCCAGCATGTCCTTTGAATCCATTCAACTTACTTTCTTCTTCCATTTATCTGTTGCAGCTAAATGAAGCACAGACTATCCTACCTCTCTCTCTGGATACTCTTTGCCAAAATGGCAGGTAACAATAAGGAAAGCAGAAGCTTCTAGAAGCAAATTGCACAAGGGAATCTTTCTATTGATTTTATCTGCCAATGAACTGCCATGCATTTATAATGCAGGATTTTTGTGCATACTTCTATTAAAATTTGCACCCAGTCCTTGTAAAATTTTAATTGTAGTTTCATTTTCCTGTCCAGGGTTTTTATGAGCATTTCCTAGCAGAAGTACCTCTGTGATGTTTCATATCACTTGAGTAATTTCTCAAGGAACATTTATTATATGTGAGCTATAGCAAGTAGGCATTTATGAGACTTGCATGTGACTCAGAGCTTAGAAGCACAGTTTTGTCCTTGTTATATCCTAAGAAGAATCTATTAACTTTTAGCATTGCTTTCTCTAAATGTATGTTCTTGTATATTTTACATACAGTACAAGTGAAATATTTAGACTAATATCAAAAATAGTGTAAAAACATAAAATGCTGGCAGACCTCTGCTTTATAAAATGGAAGAGTTATCCATTAAGACATTGCTAATATTTTTAAAATTTCAGATAATTTAGAGTGGATTCTCCAATCTGCTTTACTGAAGACTGGAGCTGGAATTTGTAAAAGGGAAAAATAAAAACTGAGATCAGACTCGGCATCAATTCACGTGGCAATGCTTCAGAAAGGTCTTGTACAATTGTGGAGGTAAGAATTCAAACCCCACAAATATCTGATGAATGTTTTGCAATCCTTATGGGTAGGCAGCAGTAAAAGAGGTGTGATAAATCAATAGAACAAATTGTCAGGCTGGTAATATGGCTTGCACCGTGCTGCTTCTCATTAGAAGCAGCAGCAATTGCAGAAAAGCTATTACAGCATTCAGCACTGTTAATGAGATGTACTGCCACAATTAGTCTGCTGACAGAGTGTACAGTCTGCAACTGGGTTACCCTAAAACATTTTCACATGTAAGAGACTTTAGAAAAGACAAATTTCTGATAGCTACCAAACCTTGAAAACTTTCCTAAAATATTTGTTGTAGTCTGATATAAGCATCACCTTTGAAATCTGGCTCTGCTTCAGATAAACCTGATCAGTAGTAACACCCAAAGCAAGTGTTTTATTGATGTTTAAGACAATGCATTTGATAAGGCCTTTGATTACCTCCCTGAAACTCAATGTCAAGTCCAAGTGTTGGTTGGACAAAGTTCCAGTTTCTAAATATTTTTCTGAAAAACCAGAGTGGAGTTTATTTGGCACACCACTGTTTAGACAGGTTTGCATCTCACAGTAGTTCCAAGTTTGAAGACTATAATCTGTAACCTGGGTACTAATTATATGCAACAGCAAAAGGGTGATATTTCAGTTTTTATATGAAATACGTTTAAGGGAATTTCAGGAAAATTAATCTAATGAAATTAATAATGTAAGGAAATTATATAAGTATACCTGCTGTTTTTTAAACATTTTGATTAAAAAATAGCTTCCTACTTACTTCAACAACTGCTTAGGAATATTTGGACTCTGATCTCTAGGTGTGAGGTTAAAACTTGACACAGCTTTTTGTGGTATTTCTCCATGGAGACATTCAAGTGTCTCTGTCCATATCTGAAGATTTCCAAAAGATTTACATTTTTATTTAAACACAGAAATAAACTATTTTTTGAATATACATTGATTTATTTTTCCATTCTGTGTTTTATCTTTTGATAGTCATTGCAGTAACATACCATGCTATGCACATTCTTATTCTGTTTTCCTATTTTTGCTGAAAACACCTGGGCCCAGAGAGCTGCTCCAGTCCTGACTCTCCCTGTTCAGCCCCCAGGGGCCTCTGTTCCCTGTCCCAGCAATGCTGCAGCAGAGCTGGACTCCACCTCCCCACAGCCCCTGCCCTGGGCCCTGCTGAGCTGGGCTCACCTGTGGGACCATGTCCCAGCCTTGGGAGATGAGCAATGCCCAAGGGCTGGGCTGCCCCTGTGTGCTCCCAGCTGGGGATGGGATGGACCCTGGCTCCTGTGCCCTGCTGGCCCCTCCCCTGCTCCCTAGGAGAAAGTGTACTCTGCTGTTCTACAGTCATTATTAATATTCCACCCTCTTTTTTTCTCTGCAATACTAGCTCTTAAAGATGCAAGAACAATCTCCTTCATTCAGCAGTCAATTTGTCCATGCCCACCACGTGGATGTCTTGGCGCCTTCCCATGTAATGCACTGGTGAATAAATGCATCAGCTCTATGACAACCTTCCAGAATGAAAAACCCAAACACCAACATCAGTGTTAATTTTCACTCACATCCTCTGCCTCCTCTCCTTTCTTCCCCTGAGCTCACCCAGTCTCACCTCCTGATCAGTGTCATCCCTCCTTGGCCAAGGGTCTCTGGTTCAGTTTCCAACTCTCCTTATGGAGACTGCTCCTGCTGCTGCCTGCTCTCCTCTCTTCCATTACCAGCTACTGCTCCTTGTTTATGGGCTTATCAGGAGACCCACCCAGATCATGACACTTCTGTGCCTGTGTATCTTCACCACCTAGTCCTTCCTGCTGATCAACTGCAGCCCTGGCTGGCTTGGCAGCTCTTTTCTCACCAAATTTTCCTACCCTTGCTCCTAAACAAAACCACACTGTCCACACAGCTTTTTCCTTGAGTCACCTCTGCACTACACTCTGAACACTAGAGAGCATTCTTCACTCCTTTTATTCAATCCACGCTGAAAAGTCTTAAAAATCAAATACTTCTTCTGAAGCAAGTTTTAATATGTTTTAGGAAAAAATGTAATACAAGGGAACACTGCAACTCTTCCCCCAAACACCCAGCAAAACATAACCACACATATGCACCCAGGCAGAACAAAAAAGCCAATAAACTTTAGCTGTTCCTGAGAAAAACCCAGCAAAGTCCTTCTACCCTGTTCTATTGCCTCAACAGGAATTAAAAAATGTTAAAATATCTACTTTCTCTGCTTCCTTAATTACAATCTTGCTATTAGAAGCATGAGATTGCTTAATGAGCATGAACAGCATGTAGGTCACAGGAATAGGAAATTATGATTTATCTATGTTACACTGCTGGTTTGCAAGATGATTTGGAGGAATCTTTCAAACAGAAGGAAAGGGCTCAGTAAAAAGCTTGATCCCTTTTCTGAACAAAGAAACAACATAGGGATATCAAAGAAATACCATGATTCCTTTAGGTAAATGGTGAACATATTACATGAAATAAATAAAATGTGTTAGTCTCTTTTAATATATTTAGCTTAATTTTTTTTTCCTCAGGTAGCTTATCTTCCCCTTTAAAAAAGAAAAGGCAGCTAGGTTAACTAGGGCTAAATATTACCTATAATTTGTAAGCAAAACAAACTAATTCAAGTCGTGGTTTTGTACACGAGGCTATGAAATCTCACTCTAACCTTTACATGGATTTACAACTCATTGGTGAACAGTAAGTACAGCCTCCTCTTAATGAAGCTGAGTCTTTATATTTTTAACACTCATTTGGAAAACCAATTAACTCTGGCTCTATTGAACAACTTGAACAGGAAATAAATCAAATGTTAAAACATTGGTGAAGAGCCAGACTTTCTGTAATTAGAGTACTGATGTGCCCAAGGCTGACTATGTGATGTGCAGCATTATAGATTGACAACTGCAACAGTCCAAAGCAATTAAAATTGTACATTCCCCTTGCTACACATGCTAGCATCTAGCAGAGTCACTGTATGATATTTATTTACCCTTAAAATTTGGGTTCAAGTTCTTTATGATTAATAAGAAGCATAATACTCCTTCTTCAATCTAGAAAAGTGAAACAGTTCTAAGGTTTTAAATTACATTCAATACGAATATTCTGCATGAAATGTACAGTCTGTTAGGCTGGAGACAGCATAAATTTCGTAGAACACATTAACAGGTTCACTGACCACATGCAATGTTTCCAAAGAAATCGGAATTTATTGCAGCAAGCCTTAAAATGTATTTGCTGTGACTTTCTTTGCTCTTCTGCATTACTTGAATGTACAAAGAAAAGGTTTATGAAATTTCGGTAATAAAAATCAGTTGTTCAATATTTCTCCAAATGTTTAGCATGACCTCTAAACTTTCATTATTTGGATTTTTCCTGCCTATAAAGAAAAGCAGATGTGGGAATAAAGTAAAACACGTACTCCTCTCATGACTCTCTGTTCCCATTGACTGTCAGGGATTCCGATTTGGCTTAGTTGGTGGTCTGAGTTATTCACCTGTCCCTGAAACTTAGACAAAAACAACCCCAAACATTAAGTAAGTATAATGTAAAGTATAAATAATACTAAGTGTGTAAAATGAGTCATTGGTGACTAGAAGACAAAACCAGGCTTCATAAGATCTAAACACTGGAAATATTAATACTAGGAACTGTTTAGAACAGGTAAGAAACTTAAGAGTAAGATTTTATTTCTGAGAAGACTGGAAAAATATGGATAACTAAGATAGCAGACTAAACTAGAATTATATGCAAAAACTTTTTCTGAAGACATACAGCATTTCAGCTTTTTTCTTCAGTGTACTTTACTGAAATGATCAAGGAACCTAAGAAGCAAGACTTGATTCCACATTTCACAGACTGTAGCTGAACATTATATACATCCATAAATGATACAGCTGTTCCATATACAGCTGTTTAGCCTATGGGCATCAGAGTTTTCTCCATGTTTTCTGCATGCTAAGTGATTAGAGTATAGAGATTCAATATTTTTGGTGTTTCATTCTAAGGAAATTTTGCTTTGCTAAGAGACCACAGACATTTTTGGACACTTTAGCTTATTTTTAACTCACTTTGGTCAGAAACCTTCTATAAATTTTGAGTATCACTTCCTTTCTTAATATTCAAAATCTCCTTTTCTGATAGTTCAGCCTCCAAAAAGATCAGCTGTCTGCAAGTAAATAAAGAAAAAAAGTTAATTGTAATAATTTTGCTAACATAACCACTGAGGCAAATATTTCACAGACTTTTTGTATCCGTTATTCATATATGCTTAGTATTTAATTATGTAAGTTCTGTAAGTAAGTAATAATAGTAAGTTCTGTTGCAGACTAAACTCAGGAGTTATTTTCTTAAGCAGCAACTATATAATCTGTGAGAATTTTATGTGCTTTATTCTTAAATTTCTTAAATTCTTAAATTTATGACAAATTTAACATTTATCCTTTCAACTGCATTTTTTCATTTAGTGAAATTATAAAAACCCCTAAATGTTCTGTATCTCATTTTCATCCTTCAATGCAGTATCTGCTCTGAGAGAACAGAAATAATTATAAGGTGTTTTTTATTATTTAGTAGCTCATCTATAGTAACAACTTGAATTACTGCCTGTACATTACTAGGCAAAAAGTGAAAACCTAACTTATTTTGCATGCCCTTTCAAGAGGAAATCATTAACACTAATTTTTTTTAAACTCTGACTAGCATCTTGAGTTAAGATCTTTGTCCACTGAGAGACATTTTAGCTCCCCTACACTTATTTTTTTACTTTTTATTCTTGGTTATTGAAATTAATTTGTTTTGACAAAGGCACAGAATATTTCCTCTTAGTTTTAGGTATGTGACTGGAATACTTAGTTTACTTGGTTTACATACCTTGTACTCTTCACTGGGAAAAAATGGAATTTTCACAGATAATTTGGCCCATGTAAGATCTGATTTACTTTTCTGTGGAGTTGCTATGGAAACAGATCTATTCATCTAAATATGGGTTCAGAAATGTTTAAAAAAAGACTCACAAGAATAATTACCAATACTCACTATCAAAACAGAAAGATGCAACAGTCACAGAACTTTATCCTTTGTCCAGTACTATTCAGTATTTTATTTAATTACTTGGGTGGAGTTATTAAATATACAATTGCGTACATGACTTCAAGATGGAATTGTAATGCAAATACGTTGAAAATTCAAATTTATTACTTGAAAGTCATCTTGATATATTGGACATAATGTTTATAATTTGTTTGCTAAAGCATACTTCTGGACTTCAAGTTTCTGTAACAGTACCTGCTTAAGCAAAAGATTCTGTACATTATCTGGCATCTTAGCTATTTAGCCTTCACTCCTCTCAGAAATCTTTTCTCAGAGTTACTATTTTTGCCTTTTCTCCTATTTTCCTATGCACTATTTTACTGCTGATTTCAAGAAAAGCAGCAGAAAATGGCTGTAATGGCAGATGTGAGAATAGCACAAATAATAGGACTTAGAGGAAAAAGAGGAGGAAAAGGAGTAAGAAATAGAAGCACATGAGAAGTACTCTCATGAAAGAGGCAATGTAAAACATAATGATCTTAAAAGCAAAGATGAGAATTTTCCAATTAATATACAGAAAGTATACAGAGAAGAGGAAAGGATTCAAGCAGTGGGATGGTATTGTTGAAGATGCTAGAATATTTATTAAAAGGATTAGCATAGCAAATCCAATTTTAACTTATACCATACTGCTGAATGAATTAGACTCATGCAGCAAAATGCATTATCCAAAATGTCTGAGGCAAAAAATTATTAATTCAATTTGCATTTAATATACTAGCAGGGAAAGCTGATTTAAAAATAAAGAATAACTTATGAATCAATGTTTCAATTTATGTTTTACCATTTTTCTCTGGTATATGGGAAACGACTAGAACTTCTACTAGAGTTTGCACCTCTCTTCATGATGAAAAACTTCTGGTAATACTGAGGAACTACAAAAATACATTAAAAAGAACCCCTTTTACTCTTCTACAAAAAAATGTAGATACATTTGAAATTATAACTAAAAGGTGGGAAAGACAGAGAAATCTCAGCTGAAGCAATTTCATTTGTATAATGTAGTTAGATTTCACAAAAAATGTCCCTAAGACACTAAAGAAGAAACAGAGCAAATAAAATTCAAAAGATGAGATAGGTTAAAACAAGCAAAGAAGGGGAAGTATAAAGAAGTATCAGTAGAAAAGATGAGAAAAAAAGAAAAAATGATATTGTTAGTATTTACTTCTATTCTTTTAGAACTTTAGATTCGTATTTGAGATAACTGGAAGAGCTCAAACCTTAGAACATATAGTGCAACATAACTTAGAGCATGACCTTCATCCTAACAAGGAGAATGACATTAAAAAGAAGTATTTTATTTCCTCTATATGAAACCAGAAGTTGAAGAATAGACAATATTTCCTCTCCAAGAGGGCCATAAGGCAATAGGTCAATGGATCAAGGGAAATAAATGAAGCTGCATCACTTAGTGGTATTTTAAAGAGCTAATCAGACACAGCACTTGATCTACTGAAGTACATTGTAATTTTATCTGAACAGGAAAATCTAGAGCAAATCTACAGCAAAAATTGAGGAGAAAAAAAAGCTTCCTTAAATTTTGTTTAATACTGGTAGAGGTCAGGATTTTGATTTATATTTCTGGATTATTCACCCTACCTAGTGTGCCCCTCACTGAAAATACATTAATGCCAGTAAACAGTCACTGAAGAAAATCAACTCTTGAGCCATGCTAACTGGCTTAAGACATAAGGCATGAAGGACAGCTGTACTCCCTCTCCACCAGCAGCTGAGGAAACCAGGGAGACAGAATAACTGCGTGTCTGCAGGTAGAAGGGCCTCAGAGAGCTTGTTCAGAACCCCAGGTATGACTGCAAGAGTGTGCCCACAAGTTATTTATCCCTAATCATCCCAGACCAGCATTAATGGTGCAAGAGAGCTTCTATGAACAACAACAAAAAAAGACACTGAAGGTAATTTCCAAATATGCTTATCCATACAGAGCACAAAGGGTGTGTTTGTAGATTTTTCAAACATTGCCACGGAATTCCAGAGTGATTTTATGATTCTACGTGATTTAAGATAATCAAGCATATCAGATATTGACTGTGAGGTTTATATCAAAAGCTAATTTTTTTTTTTCATAGGGATAAGACAATGTCTATTTTTCAAAATAAACCACCTTTCCTTTACCATATACTATAAAATACACTTAGAATTCATTATTATCCTTGGTATTTAAATTTAATTACCAAATTAATGACAGGCCATTTTCTCAAGGTTGAAGCACAACAACCATACACAATGCTGACATAATATTCTGTAGAAGTGCCTTTCACAAAGACCCATTACTGAGCCATTTATTGATGAGTTATTTCAATGTCTTGTGAATATTCAGTTGTTATATTTTAAGTGGACTTTTAAGAATCTAAATTCATTGCCTTTTGGAAACAATAAACTAATGTCTTCAGTAATTTCATGGATGTACAAAATTACTTGTATTTTAGAACTTGCCTGCTCTATGGAAAATGCAATCAGGAATTTCAGGCTGTTGGAATACCCATAACAAACTAGAACAGCTTGTCAACCAACCCGTGGAACTTCTCCACTGTAGTTATTAGTCATCTATCCAAAATGTTCCAACATGTGGAGAAAGTAGAAATTAGATTGAATTAAGTATCAAAATAAAGAATGACTTGGAAACAACATCCACTGCATTTGTTATTTGTGATAAATGGGGTTTGCCTGGACAGGTTTTGGCAGCAGTGAAGGGCAGCAGGCAGGTGTGGCTTCTTTGAGAAGCTGCCATAAGCTTTCTCCATGTCTGACAGAGACAATTCCAGCTGGCTTCAAAACAGCCTTTTGTCACTGGACAAGGCAAAACCATCTGTGACAGTGGGAGTAACTCTGGGTAACAGTTAGGAAGGGAGGAAAACTCAGGAACTGCAGTTAGAGAGAGGAGAGAGACTTTGTGACAGAAAGAGCTCTGCAGACACCCAGGTCAGTGCAGAGGGAGGGCAGGAGATGCTGCAGGTGCCAGAGCTGAGATTCCCCTGCAGCCCCTGGGGCAGCCCATGGAGAGGCAGCTGTGCCCCTGCAGCCCAGGGAGGGACATGGGGGAGCAGAGATCCACCTGCAGCCCAGGAGGACCTCATGCCAGAGCAGGTGGATGCCTGGAGCAGGATGTAACCTAGTGGGAAGCCCATGCTGAGACAGGCTCCTGGCAGGAGCTGTGGCCCCATGGAGAGAGGAGCCCACACTGGAGCAGGTTTGCTGGCAGGATTTGTGACCGGGCTGCTCCTGAAGGACTGCACACCATGGAAGGTACCATGCTGGAGCAGTTTGTGAGGAACTGCAGCCTGTGGGAAGATTCAACATTGGAGGACTTTTTCCTGTGGGAGGGACCCCACTCTGGAGCAGGGGAAGAATGTAAAGAATCCTCTCCCTGAGGAGACAAGGTGTGATGAACTAACTACAACCCACATTCCCTATCCCTCTGCACAGAGGGAAGAAGTTTGAGACTGAATATGAGCTTGGGAAGAAGGGAGGAGTGAAGGGAAGGTATTTTAAGATTTGGTTTAATTTCTCATAAAATATTTCTCATATTTCTCATTTCTCTGATTTGACTGGTAATAAATCAAATTAATTTTTTCCCAAAGTCAAGCCTGTCTTTGCCTGTGACAGTAACTGGTGAATGATCTCTCCCTACCCTTATCCCGACCCATGAGGCTTTCATTATTGTTTCCCTCCCCTGTCCAGAGGAGGAGAGGAGTAATAGAGTACTGACAGAAAATACCATGTACTGAAATGCATTTGAAGAAATGAAAGCATTCCCAGAGAACTGCACCAGATTCAGCAGCCAGGAACTGTCACTGACAAGTAAGTTGGAGTTAGGCAGAAAATTATATTGGCTGGTGTAGTTAACAATATATTAGCAACAATTCCTGTCCTCTGTGTTGCCTGAGAAACAGAATGAACGAGAAAAACAGCAAAAACGATTTCCTGAACAAAAAGGATAAATTCTCTGAAAGTCATAGGGGGAAGAAAAAAAGAGCTACTAGGGAGGTTTTTTGAAAATCTCAAATCCTCCAGGCTG
The DNA here is from genome assembly GCA_034336665.1 of Luscinia megarhynchos. Classification (NCBI taxonomy): domain Eukaryota; kingdom Metazoa; phylum Chordata; class Aves; order Passeriformes; family Muscicapidae; genus Luscinia; species Luscinia megarhynchos. The sequence continues at coordinate 25,681,355 of CM067565.1, forward strand.
TAAGAATTCTGCCTACATTGAGTGACACCTTCCTTGAGGACATGCATACTGGCAGTATTCCCAATGCAGTACTCAGGTCATCTGAAACAGGGAAATCACTTATGCATCTGAGGAGCCTCAGGTCTCCTCTGTAGACAGCTTTGATAAACAATATTAATGTCTTTTTCACAACAAGAAAAAGTCCCTTCAAATCCTGACTTTTCAAAATAGTCCATCACTAATTTAAAAAGTGGGTTAGCAAGGTAAGTATCACATGGGCAGTAGGGTTAATAACAAAAATGCCCACATGGTGAATGGAATTCCAGTCACTAAACTGACCCAACAGTTGGTATATAGAATACCATTATATAGATAATTGGTATATAGGATCCCTTTTGTATCATTTCAAATGTAAAGCCTTGAAAACCATTAGCATGGCCATGCAGAGTTCAAGAGTCCATTGGTGCTGTCATAAAGAATACTAGAATTTCCTACAGGACTATCCTGCGAAAATTTACTTAATACTTCACATGCAAACATAAGCTTCAGATGTTCTGAAAGCTTTAGATATTAATTCTGACCAATTAAAATTACAGCAACAATAGTACATAGATGTCTAAAATGATCTGAAAGATGATAACTTCATTGCAAGTAGTTATATTGAGATGTCGTATTTCTGGGTATTAATATTTTGCTGTCAGCATTCAAATTGTGGCAATTTTAATAGTTAGCAACCTTTCAAATGTTGTTTATCCTAACTACTCAAAGACATTGGATAAAAAGAAATTTGCAGTCTAGAGGAGAAACTCTGCCCAGTAATAAATAAAACATTTTAAGCTTTACATATTACAGACCTCATTATTAACCTCTATCCTGAGACAAAAAGTATTACTCAAAATGCAAACTATAATTTTTTGTTAAAGTCAGGAATATAAACTTACAAATGTATTTGCAAGAAAGGTGATAAAGAAGTCTATAATCAACAAATCAAATCTGTTGAGAAATCAGAAGTGTTATCATCACTTATTGTTGAAGCTATTTCATGAGTTATAGTCAGGATAAAAAATTACTGGTTGGAAAATTATTTTCAGATACACATAAATGTATGAAATTATTGCATATACACAAAAATCAGCCCATTTATAAAAGAACTGAATTTTTTCAAATTAACAGGTGTAGAATAAATTGGAGAGTATACATTCTCAATTCTTTACAAATTAATTAACAAAAAAAAAGGGAGCAGAGGACGAAACACTATTAAGTTTATGGAAAACCACAATTTTCTCTTGGATTTTAGTGACCAGTTTTCCTGCATGGCAAATGTAGAACAGAGTTGTAATATGGATAACTTGGAGCATGCATACAACTGTATGAAGTATATTCACTACCCTGAATCACAGAGGATTCTGGGGATGTGCAGAATATTTCACAAATGGTCTTTTGTATTATACATGTTAGGGTCAACTGGATATCTGCTTCAAAAAGGAAATTAAGTAAGATTAAATACTATTGCATAAACCTTGCTTGCTTTATAATGCCTTATTAAGTAGGGGTAAATAGGATTTATGCTAATCCCAAATTTATAATATTAATCCTGTTTTACAGTGCATTTATTTCTGAACTTTTTTTCTCTTGCTACAGTCCTTTTAACATTTTCTGAGTTTATAAGACATTCATGTAATAAAATAGCAAGGGTGACTGCTTGGAATGAACATCTTGCCTGATCTATACAATTACAATTTGTATGGTCATTACCTGACACAAGAATGAGTGATGAGCATTTGACAAAGACATGGCAATTTGTTAGCATTGCCTTCTGGCTTGAGTGACATTTTTATATTACCTCTTTTTTTTTTTTTTTTTTTTTTTTTTTTTTTTTTTCTTCTCCTGGAGTCTTTTCAAAGCTTTGGTTCCTGATTAAATTCTGGGACAGGCAGTTGCTGCAGCCCCTGAAATATACTTTAGAAATAGCTTTGACAGTGTTGTGTCATTCACATATCCTGGCACATTCTTTTCTACATACTGATTATTCCACTCTACCTTACACCCCTGTGTTCACAAATCACCATCACTAATAATGTTGAACAGCAAGCAAAGGGCTGCTCATGTGCAGAGCACATTGTCACTGGGTAGGGTAAAATCCAAATGCAAATCAAACTAAACACCAGCATAGACTTGTACAACATCAATCATTCTGAATTTTGGACAAGGCAGCTATTAATGACACATAAATCTGCAACAGGGTACAACACCAGCCATTTTGGTCTGAAATTGCATTGTATTTTAGAAATCCCCTTGATGTAACAGGCCTGCATTGCAGCTGCAATACATCCCAGACCTTGCTCTTCCTCAAGGAATGGTTTGTGGAAGCTGGGTACCATGCACATATACATGCACATTACCTGAGGTGTGGGGGTGTTGTTCTGTAAGTGTTGCATAGTCACAGACTGTGCAATGCAACACGTCCTTATTTTTGTTGTAGACAGGGAACTTGCCTGTGGCTGCAGCTATAAAAACAGCTGGATCAAGGTCAGTAAGTCAGCCACCTCCAAGCTGCTGACACTGATCCAATCCTGCTCTTTTCCAAGCAGTTTCCTTCACTTCACATGGGTGCACAAATGATTAAAAGTAAGCAGCACCTGGCATTTCTGAGGTTGTTTCTCTGAGCCCTTCCTGATGCTTCTTCTGCACAACAGCCTTTGCATCTCAACATTAGCTTTTGATATGTTTTCAAGATCTCAATTATAAATATATCACAAAGTACCCAGTGGCATTGTGTCCTTCCTAAGATAGATAGGTTGAGATTTTAGCTGAATGGAAAACCTTCAGGGAAATCAAGGATTTGGAGAGAAAAAAGTAAAACTAACAGTAACCTCTTTTAGTTCATTTATGACCCTTTTCATTGCTTTTCTCATGGTAATTTTGACTCTATTGTTTATTGCTGAAAATTTCCTCTTTTGCTATTCCTAATACCTTACTAATACCTTACTAATCCTTTACTTCATGATTATATCCATAGATTTCAGAAGCAACATGCATGAAGTAATATTATGAGAACACTGGCATCTGGCTCAGGGCTTTTCAGCATGGAGTAACCACTTCAAAACCAAACCATTCAGGAAAAGTGAAGCCTGTGGCTTTTTCATCTATTTTTTACAAGTATTATTGTTTAATGCATGAAATTAATTTTTGTATTTTTTTCTGTGAACAAAATCTATGGGTACTTCTTTTCTCTATGCCTATTAAAATGATAAATTACTTTGATTTCAGTCTGGATTTATTTTTGGCTTTAGTATAAAACAAAGGAGAATCGATTATGAAGTTGATAATATTTTTTCCTAGTATTCTAAGCATATTCAGCTTGAAATAAGTTCAGCAAATCAAGCTCCTGTATGTGCACACTTAGATAAAATGTTGCACAGGCAGACATTTTTTGTGTGCATAATATAGTAAGCTATATTGCATATGGTATTGTTGCCATAATTGGAATTCCAACTTGGATTTAATTGTTTTAATCTCAGATGAGTAATTAAAAATTACAGTCTGTTCTTTTTAGTTTGCTTCATTATAAAAAATATACAAACCCCAAAATAAGTTCAGTTCAATCTCCTCATCATGAGGCTAATGCTCAACTGCCTGTAACATTGTAAAGAACACAACTGTTACAAGGAAAAGAACAAATGTTAAACTACATCTCCTGTTCAAAACAATTCTTCCATATGAGCATTCATTGAATACAAAAGCCCCATAAATAACTTCAGATTTAATAGTTATTCCTTTTAAAATACACTGCTCAGCATGTGGTATGTCTAGTGCTAACAATGCTCTGCCAAACATCTAAGTAAGAGGTATGCAGTAAACACAGATAATACTGCAGATAGATACCATCTATTTCAGTAATGACAGTGACCAGATATGGAGATCATGATAATGAGAAAAATCCCTTTAATAAAAGGAAATTTTTTGAAAGAGATTTCAATTAGTATAGGTTGAACATTCAGTAGAATATTTAAATTACCTCACAGCAATTTTTGGTATTTGTCCTGGAAATACATGAATTTTCTATTTTTATATTTTTAAAATCTTAGTAACTTGTGTTTATCCCTGAGCCTTATTTGACCCTTTTCTTCTCTTATCCTGTGATAACTACCTAATTACAAATAACCAACACAATTTAAAATGATAACCCAGAGGGAAAAAAAGAGCATATTGCCTTCAGTGATGATAAAATTTTACTGCAGCATTGACCCCTTCTGACTTCTGACAGTTTGCAATGAGTGTCTGGACTGCTCTCAGCAACATTCTTTGCTCTACTCAGAACTGGAGGGTCCCCAAGGGCTTCTCAGAACTCAGCAGACTGCAGAAAGTGCCCCTCAGATGTAATCTTTGCAGAACATAAAAATGGATATTCTGCTACAGTCTCTTCAATACAGCAGGGCTTGTTCCTCCTTGGAACAATCCTTTCAATCTGGAAATCTCATTTCAGAGACACTACTATTGTGTTACCAAGTAGAGTTCGTCGTTACATATGGGAGAGCAAAGTATTTCTGAATATACAAATATCAAAACTTTGACTCCTTGCCATGTCAGTATTAATTTCCAGCTGTCATTATTTCGACTAGTACCTTCCTACATGGCTTCTTATTTTTGACATAGTTAAGTATTGTAACTCTTGGTCTTGTAAAACAGACTAATATAAAGCAGTGATTTAGTTTCATTACTGGCAGCATCTCAGTGCATATTTCCCAGGACTCTACTAAATCACACTATACATTACCTCAGCTGCCAACTTTGGAGCTGTATTTTACTAAAATACTAAAACACCAGCAATTTCTCTTATAACTGTAGAACACTTGTAGGTATGGTCAAAAGTGACTCTCTAGAAAAACATTTAACATTTTCTTTGCATCATTTTTCCAACAAAAGATAGCTTTAATTAAAAATCAACAAAAAAAAGCCCAAGCAAAGATATCTAAGAAGGACTAGACTATAACTCCATTTACCCCCATGTGACAATACAGTCTGCTTGAAACTAATTGTCCATTGCAAAAAGCAGCACCTCTTAGTAGCTGCTACTGTCCCCCAGCACTGGGGATTGTGCACAAGGCTGTAGCACATAGAAGTGTTCCCCTTCTTGAGAAGTGGCCAATTTGGACAATTAAAAAAAGTACAAGAGGACTTAATTTAATTACATGCCTAATAAAACATCTGAAAGTACATACAGTCAATTAAGAGAGGCAATGATTCTGAAGAAAGGTTCTAGGTATTTACTATTCCCAAGCAAGTACATCTGGATGCACATTATGGAAAAAATTATGCAGTATCAAAAGTATTAGACAGTTTTCTCCTCTGAAAATAATTTTATGCAACCATCACAGTCTCAATTCTCGTTTTGGAATTTAGCTGTAATAAACCCAAGCCTTCACTGGAACTGCTACAGTATGATGGGACTAGGAATCAGACTCCATCTATTTAATTCATTGGCAAAGAATCCCCTGTCCCTGCTCAATGCTCTATCAGATTATGTCCAGTCACAGCCAGTGTTGCTATCAGCAGTGGTAACTGCTAAGATAAGATCACTATAAGCACTTATTTTCACATATCTATGAATTGTTACAGATGTATTGTCTGCAAAGCACACCTGCTGCAGTGAAATGCCAACAGGCAGCAATTTCTCTTTTAATGAGAAAATATAACACCACAAAGTAGTCTCCACCAAAAAAACTAAAAAAACTATTTAGACTAAAAAACATGCTTTGTATGCTTTTATAATCTCTCCCCACAGAAGTTCCTCTTCCATTATTTCATCCCCGCTCATTTTTGGCATGAACGCTTCAAGACTGTAAATGTTTTGGAATTAATTTTTTTTTTTGTTTTAAGTAACTATATTCTTAGTGTCATCACAAGGGATTTTTCCATTCCTTCAGTACTAAAACACAAAAAGATTTATATCTGTGTTGATGGAAATTGGTCTTATACAAATATCCATATACACAAACTAGATTTTTGCCAAAAAAGCAGTAGAATGGATGTATGCTGAAAAAGAAGGCTGCTTTCACAAATAATTATCATCTCTAAATACCAGAGAGTGGAAGAAACACAAGCTTTTGATCAAAAGATCTTGCCAAATCTTTATATAAAATGAGAAGTGGATCAGGTTCTTCACCTCTTTCCAGTGCCTCTCACATGAGATAACAAATCCCTAGCCTGCATATTTCTTTATTTTTTTTTTTTCCTTTGATAGCAACAGATCTGTTTTGAAAGCTTCCAGCTGTGGTTTGAAGTTTTAGGAAAACATGACTCATAACATTTTAAAATTCCTTAGGTTGAATACATTAGGAATTACACTCACTTTGAAGTACAAGTCTGCATAACTGCCTCTTTGGATACTTGTCTAAAACACAAGTTCTCAAAATTACCATTGTCACACATCATCTAAGCTAGGAATATGTAAGTTTTCATAACTAAAATACATCGGATGCCTGAAAATCAGTTTTTTGTCTTAATGTTACCTTTCCTAATATGATAAACTCCAAAACCAATCTACAAGGTAAATTCTTTGCCTACAGCACCCAAGTCCAATATGTGATTCTTGAGAATCCCACTTCAACAATACCCACTATTTTTTTAAATTAAAAAATTCAAATTTTACACTTACTATCCAAGATGTAGAATACAAAAATGTGATTTTCTTTCCTACTTGGGGAGATTTTAACATCCCAGAGGTACAGTATGCCACTGGGATTCCATGTCCCACCTGCAGCACCTTCTGAGTGCTCTGTACTCCCTGCTGCTGGCTCCAAGGGTGTGATGTGCTGCATCCTGGCTCTCCTGAGTGGGGCTGAGGTGCCTACAGTCAGGGCTAGACCCACTAAAATGAAGGAAAGTCTTGCTTGAGGGAGTAGCTCCCAAGTGCTGAAGTGGTATATGATTTAAAAGGATTTTCCTGTTTTAGCATGCTCATGTATGCTGTATGGATATTTTAGTGCCTTCTCTGAATTTCATGGAGGCAAACATACCTTCCCTATGGCATTTAAAAACACTGGTCATTACCCATCAGAATAGAAATTATCAATAATTAGCTGTACAAGCAACAAGCCAAAACAATACCATTACATGTATGTGGACCCCACCTTATTTTAATGAGCTAATCATTACCACACCTAGCCTATATTAATATAAAGAGATATACATTTGATCAGACCCTTAATTAGTCTGTCCTATAACCAAGAAGACATCTCAATGTAAAAAATGTTGTTAGGCATGTTGTGACAAGAAAGACACAAGGCATCTCAGCTGCAGAACTTGTCTAGGAAATGTTAAAGAGCAAAGAGAAACAATATTTTACTTATGATATGGACAATTAAACACAGCCAAGTTACTAAAACCAATGTAATTTGGAAGCAAAAACACAGTAAGATGCAGAGCATAAGCAATATGGAAAGTGAAGAGTCATTGTGCAAGTTTCAGGAACTGAGCAAGTAGAAGCCTGATGGGTGTGGAGTCCAGAGATCAAAATGTTACTGCTTTGTTATGACTATATTTTTACTTTATTTTATTAAAAATGGCAACAAATCAATTTATGGTTTGAAAGCTCTGAGGTTTTGCTTACCATTACTGTCTCTGCACTGAAGATTACTGGCATAGTGATATCACTCAGTGATGCTGTTTGGTTATTTAGTTATGTGCATTTCTAGTACTTGAGGTTGGCTACATCTATAAAGGGCCAGAAACACAATATTTGGCTTCACAGCTTCCCAATGGAGATACAACCTCTCAGTTACACCATGAATCATTTAAAAGTGCTAACACTGAATTGCATGCAGATTAACTATAGTAGCATTTATTAAAAACATACTAATTTGAAGCAGTAATTGTTCTGCTACCAGGGCACAGCCCTTCATAACATCCCTTTAACAGTATTTTTATGAAGACAGAACTTTAATTTTTCCAGTAGCTACAAAGTGCAATGCATGAGTACCTTTCATTATTTGTTTTTCATCATGTATCACTACCCAGAGGCAAGCATTAGCTAATTTGCTGATTTACAGTTGCAGTTTACTAGCTTTAAACAATGCTAAGTCATTATGATTCCATTCTTAGTGCTATGAGAGGAAAATAACTGTCCTTTTAGTGTAAGCTGCATAACAAAGTCCCTCAACCTATGTGCTTCTAGCTTCCCTCACATCTAAAACTGTTACTTCTTTTGCTAGAAATAACCCTAAATGATGCTTAGTGTACTTCTTTCTTCTATACTGCAGAAAATTGTTATTTTGCCACCTATCACAATCCAAATGAGTTTATTACAGAAAGTATGAGCTATTGCTTACCCAGTTTCCTAATGAAATCCATGTTGAAAAGCAAGTTGGTTACTGCTGTTCTTCCTTAGTTGCCTGAGATATTTTTTTAGCATATTGTAAAATGCAAGCAAATGAAGTGCCCTACTATGTACTGCTATGTGATTAGATAAAACTCTCCTCTGCATGCTGGCAAAGGAGCACAGGAAGATGGTGGCAGGTGGGACTGTGGAGCAGTGTCTGTCTGTCTGTGTGTGCCTGAAAGGGCTCTGAGCATCAGCAGCTGGAGAGGGGCTGGGACCTCTGGGGGCAGGAAGGACGTCATCCTCTGGACAAGGCACTCTGGTGAAAATTAAACCCTACTGTCTTCAGTATCTTCTGTGTATTGTTCCTAGGAAGACCCAAGAATGAGTGGTTAGGGATTCTCATAAAGTCAAAAACCTTTCTGTTGATATGATTTAAAAATCTCTTAAACATAATTTAAAATTGGATGCAATACACGTTTTTCTCAAAAGCATCTGAATCAACTGAAGTTCTGGGAACAGGGTAAACAATTTCTAAGAAAAATCTTCACAGCCTTCTGGTACAATTTGAAAATCTGTAATAGGAATCTTTCTCATCTAAAAAAAATGTAATAGGTATGTGTTATGAATCTGTACCAGACAGATAAATTTTACATTGCCATATTACAAAAGATCAATCTCAGCCTACCTAACGTGTTATAGTCACATGTTTTTAGCATAAACTATGAAAAAAAACCAGATCAAATCTGCTGAGAAATATAAGATGTTTAAGAATGTTAGTCCTATAACAACACTAGATTATCAATTAAACTGCAACTCATTTTCTAAGTGCTGTGAGCTAATTTAAACCACAGCAAGCCAGATCTAAACCACTGTGGGATGCCCCTGCAGTCATGCACAGTCCTCAAGTAAAACATGCACACACCTTTCTTTCCTTTGATCACTTATGGACAAGTAGTAGGTGCTTGATAAAAAACTTGGGCTTATCTAGATACAGTGGGTGCATTTTGGACAAGGAGGATTTTAAATTTCACCTTCTGCCCTTAAAGGCCTTTGTCATATAAATTAGAGGCTTAAGTTGAAAAATTAAGAACTAATCTAAAATGACTGGAATTGCAATTTAAATCATAGTCTGGATATTTTCCAGTTGTCTTAGGAGAAGTTAAGGAAAGAATCCAAATGTTCTGGAAAAGGAAAAAAAGCCCAGTGTGTAAATTTGTCCTCTTGCTGATGAGATACTGCAATAAAGGAAATTATACCAGATGAGCTGTAAGACATTCTTACTTAAATTAGCAATAATGAAATAATGAAATAACAAATGTGACAGCATGCCTAATTTCATTTTTGGATAATTCTGAAAAACAGCACTTTTCTATGACAACGTGTAATAAAATTAATGATAATTTGTGGAATAATATTTAATCTAACACAGATATTTATTTTGAGGCTTTTACATTTTGGGGTTCATTGGAAAAAAAGCTCCCAAACACTCACGACATTGAATTAGCCATAACTACTTGAAAATAAACAACGTTTTTAAAGATTACATGATTTGATAATTTTTAGAAGAAAAAATGCTAGTATAAAGCATTGCTTTGGTTACTGTTGTTACTAGCCAGGATTCTTCTCTGACTATCCTCTGTACCAGACAACTCTCATATTTTCTGAAACGTGCCCCTGTGACCTTATTTGTTTCCTTGTTAGTGCCAGACTTTCTCAGGAATTACTCTGATATTACTGGTGTATGATTCAGTCTCTGTGTACGAGCCCAAGAATGTCACCTTTTCTTTACCTACTAGTTTAAATAATCACTTGTAATGCAGCTAATTTCTTACACAAGAAACGGATTATAAACGTCTCTCACCACTTATATGTGTTTACTCCATTCTGCAAAAATTTGCTTTCATCCTTACACCTATAAAAAATGTAGTAAGAACCACCAATTCCTGAGTCTGCCTCCTCCTGAAATTCTTCAAGGGTCAGAACATAATCCTCTTTTCTCTAGTAATAGAAATGTACTAAGTTTTTGCTCTTTCAGATTACTATAGTGCTGATGATCTATGGGACAAACCAGCCTTTATCCCAGCTCACTCTAGTAATTGGTACTTGCCACACACTGTCCTCAGTTTGGCACATACTACACCACTATCAGAAATGTGCTGGACTGCTCAATATTTTTGCAGTGACTGAATACCCTCATGTGTTTCCATACATATCTTTGAGTATGAGTCACAGCCTTCCTTAAATCCTGCAGGGGAAAAGGCAGAACTTTGTTGAGAATATATATATTTTTTTTAAACTAGGTTATTTATTCCCTCCTGTGCATATGATTAGATAATATTCTGAAAGTAAATGAAAAGTCAGTAAAAGGTATGAGGATGCCTGGACCTGACTCAGTAGCATACACTCAGATGAGGTTTATTGCAATGCTGTTACAACACTGCCACAAGAGCTTCAGATAGTTTAAAAGCACGGGCAGAATATTCTCCTACTGGCTCAAAGGCTCAATAATTGAAGCACATGCAACCATATCCAAATAGAATTTGCAAGTTCAAATTAAAAAAATTAGTATTGAAAGCAAGTGTTACAACTGAGCCCAGCAGAATGGCAGGTAAGTTCCCACTTATCTTTCTCTAGTGCTATTTTATTATGACACTCCTACAGCTGGTTGGTATACTTAACCGGGGGAGAAAAAAAGGGGGAGATATTAGTAGGAGTAAAGTGCTAGCAATAAATGATTATGTTATGTTCCAAGGGCTAAATTGCATATAAAAGAATAAAATGGTTAATTGTTCAATGCATTTCAAAGGTTGCTTGCATGCCGAGGGATTTGGTAGGATAACTAATATTAGAATTCTTTGGGAAGGAGGAAGATATTTACAACATTTCTTGTCTTATCTCGAATCTTACTAACATAGTTTTGTTTTATCCTTTAGATTCTTTCATTTGCATTTTTGTGTCTGCATTATATGTGCAGAAATTGAATAGTTGGGATAATAATTGTGGCACTTACATAAATAAAGATATCATTTAATCCAGCAAATTTCTGCAAGCTGCCTCCCACATTACAGTCATAAATTGATCTTGGATACTGGTTTGAAGAACAAAACAAAATACATTTAATATCAAGTGTTCAAAGTAGAAGGATGACATGCTTGAAAAATGAGAATCAGAGAGTGCACAGTAAGTTTTCAAAATTTTATAATGGACCAATAAATTCCACATGAATGGTTTGTGCATAATGAATACATTCAGGACATTAAGTACAAGGGCCAGGAATTATGGCCAATTCGTGTGATGAGCACCAATGGATACTTCCCAAATCCCACCAGACAACTTCACAGAGTTTAAAACAAGTAAGCAAGCATGTTCATCCATCATACTTTCTTGTACCACAGAAATACATCTGAAGGTCAACCTGCATTATTATTATGCTATTTTTAATAAAGGCCAGCCTGGCCCAACAATTTGTAGGGTAGTGGCTACAGATAGTACTACAGTTTGAGCCCAAGATGAATCAAGTTTTTCAAGAAACTGGGATGTTCTGAGAGACAACTATATCTGGCTACTCAAAATAGTCATGCCCAAATAGGTTTAAGTGAATGGATAGTCTAAACTGTTTCCTGGTGATAAGTTAGAAAGTGAGCACCTCATTCCTGTTAATATCATAGGTTATAATCACAGAAAAAGACTTAAAATTTGGTAGGAGATAGGACTCATGGAAAAAAGAATGGCCTACTAAAATATTTCAGGAAAATAATCCAAAATTTCTGAAGCTGAATGAACAATTATTTGCTAACAACTTAAAAGGCTGTCATTAGCCCAAAAGATGATTCCAGAAGAAGAATTTCATAATGTTTCTAACACCAGAAATGTATATCACATAAAATGTGAAGGTCTGTTTAATTCTTAAATTTTGAGAAAGATGCAATTTGGTATTTTGCTGGCGTTTACTGATGTGAAAGAGATACAGAACAAGATGTACAACCTCCTAATGAATCATGGCTTCATTTGTCAGGCATACAAGACCTAATTAAGCATGATGTTGGCTGTTATGAGAATTCCTGCAATGCATCACGTTGATTGAACCATTCAGCTTCCTGAATTTCAGAAATGCACATTCAGAGAAGTATTATCTGGTTTGAACAACTGACCAGTCTTGTTCAGCCATGAATATGTCTCATAGCACAAGTACAGATGGCCAGTTCTGCCCTGTGGTTAAGCCAAGGGGACAGTCATGGGAGAAACTGCTGGACATGGCAGACAATTGAAGAGCACAGTCAGTCCTGACCTGTCCTAGACTGATCAGGCAACAGTACCAAAAACCAAGCAGAGGGGGAGAATCAGATACAATAATACAATTCCTTTCTTCAGGTATGATTCTCCAGCATGTTAAGTCTTTTGGTGCCCACTGAATTTTATATGGAAATGAAAGGATTCAGGTCTTCCCATATCTGACATTTCTTATTTTGCTATACTCCCAACATCTTCTCCCATGTTCTCCTCTCCTGTCTCTCATCCACTCCATTATTTTTATCCCCTTTTCTCCTCTTTATGAGTAATCCTTTTTTCTCAGCCCAAGCCAAGCAGGGCTTTGTTCTCATTCTCTCCACTAGGATTTTAATCTCTCTCTGTTTCACTACAGCATGTCTTTGCCAAGTACTTCTGTCTTTCCTTAGACTACATTTTTTTATTTCAACACCATCTTTACATTTTTATTTGAAAATTCAAGTTTGCTATCCTTGCTTGCTTTCATCACCTGTTCTCTCTATCTTATTTTTACTGCTTCCTCACATCTCTTTACCCTTTTTGCTGCAAGTTTCATTGAGGTTCTTCTTCATTAGATTCAGTACACTTGTACCAATTCAAATCCAAAATAAAAAAGCTGGTCCACTGCCTACTCAAGATGTATTCTAGCAATTTCCTTTTAGACGCTGGAAAATTGTACAATCTGGAGGTTTATTTTATTCTTGCCAATTCTCTTTCAAAGCACTTTAATTATCAGTGAATGTATAATTTGCATGGATGCAAAAACCAGTTAGAGATAGTCTTGCAACTGTTCCCTTCCAGAAATATCTGTTTGCTACAGTTTTAGGAAACAGAATAATTCTCAGGATAAAACAGTTCTGACTTGCAAGCTGGAAAGAGTATCACTCTCAGCATATGTCATTGCTTGCAAGATATAAATACTGCTCTTGTGAAACTAATCTGATGCACTGCATCTGTAATTTTTTTTCCATTTCATTACACTGCAGAAAAGTTTATGCAACCTAATGTGATTTGAAACAACTGCATGATAAGTCTGTATGGAATACTAAGTCTTTTGGGAGCAGCTTATTATATAAATGACCTTTATAATATAAATGAAATACCTTTGCCAGTCTTAGAGAAATGTGCCAAGATAATTGACAAACAACCCCCTTTTTTCTCCTACAGGTTTCCTTTTAACAACTCATTTAGTGGGCTGTTGGGATATTGACTGAAATATGAGGAGGCTTAAGTCTGGGGTAAACCCTCAAGATTCTGACATCCCAAATCTGAATTCTGATTCCTACTCTTTGTTGAATAGTTCACTCCCCAAGATCTAACTCCAAATTCTCAATCTGTACTTTAGAATTTTAAAGGACTGTTTTCATTCTTTCCCTTCCTTTAATTTGTTTTCTACTTATTATGTAATTTAAACTACAGACATGCCTTTTAAATAAATTGAAATAGTAGTACAGATTAAAGATGATTTTTTCCATTATGTTTTTATTGCTTAGTGAGTGTATGTTTGTGTGTTTTCATAGAGAAAAGGATGCAGTTTTGCATCTACCTGTGGTGCATCTGGGGAAAGGCCGTTTGTTGGATAACTCTGGTGTTGAGATTAACCTACATCAACCCTCCCATTACAGTGCAAGAAGAAAAAATTCTACAGGAGCATTATGTTAAAATTAGAATCATTATTAATTCATGACACCTAGTTTTCCTTACTAATGACTTTCATGGTAATCAGACTTTCTGAAACAAAAAAAAAAATCTTCTGTTCAATTTCGATTTAAGATGTGTGAAAGTTCAGAGGACAGGGAGTGTTATTTTTAATTCAAGCAAAATCACCATTTAAAATATGGGAATGAAGCAACTTTATGCCTGGTGTTTGACAAACAGATTCCATTAAGAGACTTTTTGTTAAAGTTTGTTCCTAAGAGAGCTAAAAATCATGTATATGAGTTGGATTTGCTTGTTGAAAGATTTTTGGCTCTTTATTTTACCAAGTTTTCAACCAAAAATCCTTCCAAAAAGAATTCCTTAAGGACTGATACATATCAACAGTAGTGAGCTTTCAGCTACTCTTTCCACTACTTCCAGACTGTGACCCACACTTTCTTAGATGTACATGTCTTAGTCCAGGCTTTGCTTTTTGATGACTTGATAAATAATACATGGTAACTACAATGCTAGTTCTATGGGTTTGGGTAGGTAATTAAGAGAATGCAATATGAGAGGTCTCTGTATTTTAGCTTATTTTCTCTTCACTGTAGACTCCTTTGAAACCAACAGCTATTTTTTGAATCTCTTACATACGTGCTGAAAAAGGCTCATCTGGCAAGATGAATGTGCTTTTTAATACCACATTCACTGTGACAGTGATGACACACTGCCTACAAACTGCAGCTTGCAGACATGTCAGGCATTCAGAAGAGACCTCTGCATCATATATCTTATATTCCAGTTCTCAAAATGATCAAAGATACCAAAAATGAGATATGCTGAAAGAGGCACCATCTATAAATTGGAGTAGAATGCTTCTGGTTGACAACAGAGGAGATGGAACAAAAATATAAAGAATAGAAAATATGGTGCTGGAGCGTGACTCAATTATCTGTCTTGCCCTCATCATGAAATGGCTTTTTAGTAAAGTCAGCAGTATCAAGAATAAATCCAGGTCCAGAAGATCAAAAGGTTCAGTATCCAGATAGTAGTGCTGCATGAATCAGCAATATCTATGGGGAATGAGTGCAAGAAAAGCAACCCTTGTATTTTTTCTGTCAGAAATCTGTGGTGAAGGAAAGGTTGCATGGCAGCAGTGAGCTGCAAAGAAAAATACCAAGAGCATAGTTCTCAGTTTCTGTTTTACCTTTTTTTTTCTTTTTTTTTTTAATGGGTATTACAGATACAAATGGATCATAATCCATATTGTGGTTACTTGTCCCAAAAAAAGAAAACCTGTGCAGTTAATATAAATTAATTTTTAAAATAGTCAGACATTATGCTAATAACTTTAATGTGCAGAGTCTATGACTCACAGAAAGTGCAGGTGTGCAGGAAGCACCTCAATGATCAGGCAATATTATGAAAAGTTGCAAACAGAGACACAAACATATTTTCACTGCATTCTTGTCTACTTTATGGGCAACAACTTTCATTAAAAGCCCATCCTTCTCAAAATGCAAAGTTCAATTAGAATTTATTCTTCTGTAAGAACTTCTCATGGCTTTGTTAAAGACAATTACAAATATATCTGATACTTTCACACATTCTATTCATAGACATCAGTATACTCTGAATAGGTCTAGTTGAGAACTTCATGGTTTCTGAGCTTCCCCACCTCTGTACTCACTATACATCTAAACAGGGTGAGAGTGCAGGCTTGAAAACCAGAGCACAATGCCAGAATGGGGCATATCTGCACCACTGGTTCTTAAC
Source organism: Luscinia megarhynchos (assembly GCA_034336665.1). NCBI lineage: Eukaryota > Metazoa > Chordata > Aves > Passeriformes > Muscicapidae > Luscinia > Luscinia megarhynchos. Next base: position 25,697,340 of record CM067565.1, read on the forward strand.
AAAATCTGACTAGTGCCACGCACAGTATCTAAGCCCTCATTCCTCTGCACAAATTAGATCTCTCTTTCTCTCTAGAAAGAACCTTGAAGCTGCTGATTTGCTTCTTCCAAATGCTGACTGGACGGAACACTTTCAAAGACCTACTGATCAGAGGCTGGCTGAAAACTTCCATTATCAGAAAGAACTGAACTTTTCAAGAGGAATTAAAGCTTTGCAGCTTTTAGCATCAACACACAATTATGTCATGACCTTCATTCAGGGCCTGGTAGTGCACTGTAAACCACAAGTTCCTCCTCAGGAACCAGCCAGAGTTGATGGAGTGAGCTTCAGTATGAAGCTTTCACAACCCAATTTTCTTTCCCTCTTACTGCAGTCAAAATGTACACATTTCTTTAAACACACACAAGTTCTAACTCAGATACAGCTGGTTTAAATTATGTTCATCCTTAACAGAACTAAGAATTTCTATCTAAAAGTATCAGGCTCATTTAATATGCTTACTTATGGTGCTCAGTCCCCATGCTGATGACATTAAGGACCAACATAGCACTAAGAAAATTCCTACACACAATAGTAACTCTTTCAGAGAACAATGTTTGTTTGTGTCTCATATTTGTACACTATCTAAACAACTTTGGAATCTTAGACAAACATAAATAAATAAAATCATAGTACTTCACAACTGAAGATAGTTGGAACTCTCTAGTTTCCCATATCTTAGTAAAAAATACTGTGAACATTTTAATATCTCATTAAATAACTTAGTACATTCCATTCAATTTCAGTTCCTATATACTGTGAAAAGGATCTGATAGATTATTTCAGTCTACAGTAGTACCTACAGTATCTTACAATTTCTAGTTTAATAGGATTATTAGTCTTACACCTAAAGCATGATGTTCCAAACCACAACACCTGTTATTATTAAGCGAAGAAATTACAGTCATGCTCTGAAATGACCATCACTATGAGACTGGCTCAGTCATTGCCAAGGGATGACTTTATAGCTTTGAGAGCTGACAGATTGTTATGTCCTGAAATTCATGCAGGGAATGGTATTGTTGCTGTAAATCACAAGGGCAACTCAGACAGTGGCCAGCATCCTTTGGAATAATCTTTGCATTACTGTTTTGCTCAATAAGCCTCTTAGTTGAAAGATTACCCATGATGAGTTTTTTTTATCCAGGACTGGTAAAGGATAGCTCCTGTGTCTTTGACAGCTGCTTAATAAAATTTAAAGGCTTTTTGTTGGGCATTTATCTGTACTTGTACTCCTCCAAGGACTATAAAGGGCAAGCAACTCAAATCCAAAGTCAATTTGTCTTTCGTGATTTGCTTAAGGCATATTTCAACCTAAACTGCTAATCTAAAATCCTGGAAGCAACTGTATCAATTAAAATAAATAAGTCATCACATCTGAATTGTACTAACATTTTAGCAATTCTTGCATTTTCTGCTCTGTCTGACAGAAATACCCTGTCCTTGTTGACTGTGTCTACTCAAAAATCTTTTTGAAAGAGCAGGTTGCACCACAGTCCTGGGACAATCCTTTCCTGCCTGGCACACATTGAAATGTTACTTTTAACCTTACAGCTTCCATTGCAGCCTTGGCCTATGTGCAGTAAAAGAGATCCCTCCTTCTCCTGACCTCCAGCTACCTACCAAGTAACACCAGCCACATCTTTGGGCTTCATCCCACTGTCTTTCTAATTCCATTCTTGGAAAAAAATGCATCTGCTTCACATCTGCTTCTTACTGATTGCATCAGGCTTGAAAATTGTTACTGCTACTCCCAGATGTTCTCAACGTTTTTAAGCCTATTGCTGAGAAGCATAAGATGACATAGCAACATTCTTAATTATTTGCTGGGTGGCCCAACTAGGAGTATTTCAGGGTACCAAAGCCTGCTTCAGCCCACCCAGCAGCAATTTTCTTGGAAATAGCTAGAAATACAACTGCTCTCACTTCTTTTATTTTTTCTAGCTACTTTGGATTAACAGTGATTAATTTACAGATTTTTTGCCTTAGTACATTTTTTACACTTCTGAACTCCACTCAGGAGATGAAATCAGACTTAATATGACCACCTGGTAATATAAAATGTCACTATCCCTATCTCCAAGAGCCAAATATATAGTATATAAAATATACATATATACACATATGTATAAATACATATGATATATGATATATAAATACAGTCTTAAGCACTCTGATGATTCAATAACAACCCTGAGAATCCTGCTGATTTTGTCAATTTACTGTTCATTTTTTTACCTCTATATTCTCTGTGTATATTCTCTCTATATATACCTCTATATTCATCCTCTCAGTGGATGAACTAGATTATAGCAACATTAAAATTCTTTTCAGAATTTTTTAAAATTACTTTCAGAATTACTTTTTCCTTTATAAGGAAACTATAAAGCAATAATAAAATTATAGGCTACATCAGGAAGATGTCAATAAATAAATAAATAAACATTAGGTTCATAATGCTTTGAACTTAGAAACAAACTATATGCTCAGATTTTTCATTTTACTTTCCTAAGAAAGTCAGCAAATCTCAGGACAGTTTAAGAATGCAACCTACAGTAATGATTAACCAGCACTTTCAGAAGAGCTAAACATTCTTTACAAAACAAATTATTACATCAGGCGACGATGGAAAATACATGAAAAATTCTTGAAGGCAATTTCCTCCCCAAAATAATGTTATAGTTTTATATCATACTACTCAACACCAAAGTCATACAAATTTGTACAATCATGCTTACTGTGGCAACTAAGACACACGGCTCTAAAGGAAATTTTTCAATGAGATTATCCCCCAAATTGGGAGATGAATGCCTCATGTTACTGAAGCTGGGAAGTTTATTGGAAGAGCATTTCAGCTTTCATTAATTATTTCTGCTCTACAAAATGTTAAACAGTTTCTCAGACTTTATTCACTGACCTGTTTGCTTATCTTCAAATATTCTGATCAAGGATGGATGAGCTGGCATTTTCCCAACTGAGTGGAAGTTTAGTTCTTTGTACCAGTTCCTTTCCTCCAACACAAACAACAAATGAATATGTACTCTGTACACAACTACTGAGGTCCTGGGGAAAGAAAGTCAGCCTTTAAAAGTCTTTCCTTCCAAAACTGAATTCCACCTCAACATCCTCATTCAGTCAAGGACTATCAAAACAGTATTGCCTCTTTGCCACAGTGTAGTCTACCTTCCTCCTAGAAAGGTTATAGACTTTGTCAAAACAGATCAGCAGGAATTTTTTAAGCTAAAATAATTTCCTCCTCCCTCCCCTGTATGTCTTCTATGAAATGGATAGCATGTAAAAAATAATCTAAGTTATTTAGAATTTAAGTCCTCTGTTCAGAAATAATTTAAGGACTTAGAAACCTACTTTGTTTGCAAATTTTGTGTAATTTAGGATCTTAAATCTTTGCATACTGGATAAACAAAGGAAACATGCAGGAATAGATGACATCCAAGATGATGTACTTTCCTGAGTGCTATCAGGAAAACTTAGACAATTAAGAATGGTACCCACAGTGCTGTACTTTAGCTGCCCTCTTGGAAAGGATGGCAAAAGAGCACTGAATGACCCTTGATCCTCTCCACTTAAGCACTGAGGTGCCATATTTGGCTTGCAGGAAGACAAGTCCTGCTCCCAGGACTCAGCCTGCTGTAGTGGAGAGGGATGCACATTACCTCTGCAGGCATTCTGCAAGAGGTTGAGTCCTTTAAAAATAATTTAGAAGACTGGAATAAAAGCACTCCCTTTTTTTTTTTTTGTCCAGGATTTCGTTCATCCAAGATGTGAGACACTGACTTGCAGTTTTGCCTCTACTTAATTCCTGATGCTCCTGACTCAAGTGGATACTGCTGGACTGCAATGTATTCTGCCCAAGGAAAACACTCTCACTGCCCTTCATACTGCACCGTGCATGGAAACAAGCAGTTCACATAATGAAAGGGTTGTCAAGCATTGCAACAGGCTGCCCAGGGAAGCAGTGCAGTCAGCATCCCTGAAAGTGTTCAAGAAATGGCTGATCATGGCACTTAGTGCTATGATTGCATTGACCAGGAGCTGTTGGGTCAAAGACTGGATTTGATGATCTTGGAGGTCTTTTCCAACCTTAATGATTCTATTATTCTAAGCACTGAATCAGCCATACAGTTCTTGGCTACATCTACAACTGTAGTAACCTCACCTATAAATATACATCACAACTATACAAAATAAGACTATGCAAATACAAGACAAATCACTTGCATGGGAGATTTTTACCCCTTAGAAAATAACAATTTGAACCCAAATGAAATCAATAAAACTCAATAAAAATTACCTTTTTTCCCCTGCTTGTGCTATGTTTAGCACCTACAAGCCACATTTGTTGCTTTTACAAAATGGCAACGTGTTATAGGCACCTCAAGAGTAATAAGTCAGAAAAGCTCCAAATGGCTTTTTGGATTTATTTGTTTAGGGTGTTTGCATGAAAGGTGGCCTTGCAAGAAAGTAAAATGGCTGTTCAAGGAAAGTGAAAAATGACCAAAGTTTTGCTGCTTCTAATTTATTTGATAGATGCACTCAGGCTCAACAACTGCATTTCAGTGATTCTCTGTTTTTTCTTATTTTTGTTTTTCCCATTCTCTGAGATGCAGTGCCCACACTTAAATTTGGCAAAATTTAACTAGCAATGAAACACAGATCCCTTCTGCATCTCCCTTACAACCTGATTTACATAAACTTGATTTACTTGTAGTTGTTTATAATATTTTTTCTTTATTTGCATATCAACTATGTAGGGGATGCAGTTGAGTCAAAATACTTACAAACCCCAATTTCCAAAACTAATTTTCATTTATAACACTTATTCTTTCATTGCTATTTATACCTAAATAAAAGTAAAATAACCTGTTAAGCTTTCACATATATGAAACATTTTCTCAAGAAAAGCAAAGCAAAGCAAGACTAATTCTGAATTTTTCTTTTTTTGCAAAAAGGTAATAAAAGGGAATTATCTATTCTTAAAAAAAAATTGTTTCAAAAGAAAGAAGAATGCATCTTAATTCTGCATGTCAGTTAAATTGTGCAAGCAGTGTGTGTCCAAAAATAAAATTATTAATGGCAACTGGTTCTAAAATAGAAAGAAATAGAGTTTGAATGCCAATGTATTGAAATTGTATTGTATTGTAATTGTATTTTAAATATATTATTTTTGCAGAAAACTTTTTGCTGCAGCATGTGTGAGGATTAGATGCAAAGTCCTAATAAAGACAAATTAATGGACTACCTGACATTAGAGAGATCAATCTTGCATAAAATGGCGCAGCAACAGACTTGGACAATTTATTTTTACAATACCCAAACATGAACTGTTCAAATGTATACCTGCTTGTTTTACAGTTTAGTCCTCAGAAAGATTAATAAGTAGTGTTCATAATGTGATTTTTAAAATTTTTCTCAGGAGAAAAATAAAACTGAGAAAAGGAATTGAGAAAAGTAGTGTGATTCTAATACATAGTTAAAGAAACTAACATATGAAAATAAATAATAAAATACTCCAGTACAGTACATTTTTTATATATTTACCCCAAATAAGACTCACATTTGTTATATCTGGTTGTTAAGATTTTTTTTCTTTTCACTTCAGCTTTCTAAAAATTTGGATGTCAGAAGTTGCAAGGCTGAACAGTTAAGAGACAATATTAAGGGACTGGAAAATCCAAATAAAAGATAACACAATATGGAGTTTCTAACTTTTAGGTGTCTTTGTGCCCATTTAGACTTAAATAATTTGTATCTGACAGACACTGGGTGATCAAAAGGAATTAATGTTAGTATATTATCTAATGGTTTATTAATATGTTCATTAGAGAACTTCACTAACTGTCCCAGAAAGAGTGGGAGGATATGAGCACCAAAGCTACAACTCAAGCACTTTATACATAATGTTATGTACTCCACTTGCACAGATATGCTGATTCTAAGAAATATTTAAATGTGCTTTGATGTTATTGCACAAAGTAGTACAGGGTCATGCTTGAGTCCTTGTGTTCTTATGATCCTGCTATATAAGAAGCATTTACTTACATAATTTCACTGAAAAAAGCCCCACTGCACTCTATGATTTCAGATGTGGCACTCCACAGATTTTTACACCATAGCAAGAGCTACAAAACAGCAATAGGTGTCTATGAGTAACAGCACTTACAGTGATTGTAAAAGCTATTAAAATGCAGGCAACCATAATTTCATAATGAAAAAACCACGTCTGTATGGAGAAAGAACATTTTTCATCTCTGGTCTTTTACTTTATTATCCTTTTATACTGCATCTACCTCTTCTAGTGATTGTTGCACTCTCTAAGAGTCCTGTAGGTCAAACTCAAGGTACTGTGTTTCATAACAAAATCAATTTTCACTGTTTTTGCTGCAGTTTAAAGAGATACACTAAGCCTGCACCTTTGATAAATATAACTGATCAAATTGTTTTAAAAATGAGCATATTTGAGAACTACATTGGTCTACCTATATGACAGAGGTATTCCTATGAATATTCCAGTCACTTTAAAACAATCATTGCTAAACAAAGAGTGTCCTTCATCCAGTCCACCTGATTGAACAAGTAAAAGTATTATTTTCACTTACACTTTCTAGTACTTTTTTCCTTCCTATATTTACATGTTTTCTCCAAATTGTATTGCTAGGAAAGAAAAAAAAAGCTTTAATTTTTATGATGCTGATCCTTTAGACTGATTCCTTATACAGTTCCTCACACATGTTGCTTGCTGAAGAGGAGCTCTGTGCAGCATCAGGTTGTTATAAACAGATGGGCTGGAAGACATGGACCATATTTTTCTGTGATGTAGCTACATATTTACTTATATATATCTATATATCTCTATCTACCTCTATATATATATATATATATATATATATCTGTATTAGAGTTAAGCACATATCTTTATACTGACACAAAGATTTACTGGAAATACTATGACAGTTGGAGAGTTGAAACTCCTCCTTCCAGAAGCAGTAGATACAGGACACTCACATGATGCTCCTGGGGAAGAAGCTGCAGGGTTATCAGCAGATATCCTGAGTTCTAGGCACAGCTTTAGTCAACTTTGTCTATAACAATATCCACTTAGGTATATATATATCTATATCTATACATTCCTCGATCTATGAAAATAAAAGCTGACATATATACTTGAACCTTCCTTAAATACCCAGAAAGAACAGGCATATTGCTGGGGAGGTGCTTCTGTGGCAATTCATGAGATAATTCATACAGCACAAAGCTTTTTCTTCCTATGCATAACTGAAATTCAGAGCTGCAAATGCAATGAACACAATAAGGGGAAAAAAGATACAGGGCAACAGACATACAGGGCAACTGTTCAGGCCTTTAATTTTACCAGATACATTTCCTATTCTTCCATTTTCCTGAGTAAGCAATAAGTACATGGATACAGGCAACTGGCTAAAAGGCCCATCAGCCAGTGAATGAAACTGAACTGTGGTCTGTAACATTTGTATTTTATTGTAAGTGCGATCACTAAATATGTATCTCTACAGTTTCATGCTGAAGTATTTTTTGCAAGATGGCAAAATCACAAATGTATCAAAGAGAAAAACAGATGAACTCTGATAAAAGCTGTGGAAACAGAAATGGTTTTTAAATACATGGCCCTAAAATTCCAGTAAAACTCAAACACTATTTTAAAATAATCCATGAAAATTTTCAATTAACATGAAACACTACCTCAACTGTGTATTTTACTACATTAATAAAGCTCAAATTTTAATTGCAATGCAAATTCTTAATAATACACAAACTGGAAGTTCTCTGTCATCTGTACATGGAATCTACTGATATAAGGTGCACTCTGTGTATCTATTTAAATAAAAAATCACTAATTTGAGTTCACCAAAGGCCAGACTGAAAAGCACAAGTACAACAGGTATGCTGGAGGCAATGTTGCTGTGATAATGTTAAGTGCCATGGTGTCTTACTCTCCAGAGCCCTTCCCGAAACAGAGCTCAAAGCTTCTGTCATTGTCTGGCACAGCAGAAGTCTCTGCACTTACTGAGTGCAGATGTGTCTGTCTCCCAGAAACGGATGAATCTTGAAGTCTAAAATTTTTTAGCTTTTTAGTACCTCAGTGGACTAAATCTGTTTAAGTAGCTTTGAGAATTGAAAGAAAAAACCCAACTTCTTCCCTCTAACTGAGTTGAATTCACACAGTAACTGAACTCTCAATAATTCTAATTAAGTTAGACTTGTCCCAAGTCTTGAAGAGCAATTATTTAAATTTGTATGAGTTTAAAAAAAAAACAAAACCAAAGACAAAAAACTAGTTTTTGCTTTGCACTCTATTGGAAAAAAACAACATGGGTAGAGACACAGTCAACTAATAATGTTAAGCCTGGGAATGCCTGTAGAGTTATTTTGCACCAATCTAGACTGTTCTTCATCAGATAAATAACCGAGTGACAAGCTGTGACTGAGCTAAGTGACTGTAGACATGCATTTTTGGTAATAGGCTCCTGAAAGATCCCATTGGTCAATGATCAAATGGCACACTGCATGATGGCAGACAAATTTGGCTCTGTGGATAACACTGCATATATTTTTTATGTAGGATCTTAGGAATACAACTGCATACACTATGAATATTTAAGGACCATATGCAGGCTGGATCATCAATTGAGAGATGCCCTTCACTTCGATCTCTATATAACAAATATAAATATTTATTACATTGTACTTGTAATAACATCATTTATAACACTAAAACATGTACAGCTGCATCAGCATTTTCTTTTATACTCTGTCTAGCATTGAAAATAATTTTCATCTGAAAACTTGGTAACTAATGTCAAGGAGAGAATTATTTCTGCCAAGTAAGGACAGAATGAAGGGGATGACAAAAGAACTTATGCTCCACAAAAAATATTTCTGCAACATTAATTCATAGATGCAAGAGTTTTATGGATTTTATCAGTGAAGTCCATTGAATAACTCTGATTAAGATAATCAAATCAAAACAAATAAAATCAAGAAAATAATATAATAAAGTCTGATTTAGACCACATTATTAATATGTGAGAAATTCATAGCAGTGATGAGTCCAAAAGCAGTTTTCACTTTAGTACTGCACTGCTCTCAGGACAGTTTTTCTGGCTTCATGAGGAAAGCCTTATTTATTCAGTCTGAGATCTTTACAAATAAGAGACTAACTTCAGTTTGCACACATAAGCAAAAAACTCTAGACCTGCAGGTTCCCAGACATTAAAGATTTAGTGCTGACTCTGCATTCTGCTCTTAGAAAAACATTAAAAACTTGCCATTACTTTACCTCCATATTTATGTTGCTGGATTTTTTCACCATATTTATACTTTTCACGGACAACATTATCCAAAATCTGAATAAATCCAGTATACCTTGATCTCACAGCATCCTCCTAAACCTCAATAGTGTCTTTCAGATAATATAAACATTATCCCGTTTATTGCTACTGTACTAAAAAGAAAATTTGATTTTTCAAGTCACAGCAGATACAAGCTGCATAGAGCTTAGCTCTTTTTCTAAGTGCCTTGGACATAAATAGCTAATCAATCATATTTAATCAATATGTTGTTCAGCCATGCAGATTCCCATGTCTATAATTCCAGCTTCATTCAAATGATCTTTAGTCTCAGTACATTCTTCATTGATTTTTTTTTCTCACCAAGAAAAGGCATAGAAATAGAAAAGTGCTATGTCTTAAAACTTGGAAACACCAGTTTAGGGAAAAAAAGAAAAAGAAAAAGAAAGTAACCCCATTAACCTATTATTGTATTCAATATGTTTCACTATTTTAAGGTTTGGAACAACCTTAAAAGTCTTCTTTGTTGTCCACGCCTGACTCTCATTGACAATGTTCTACTGTGATTATAGGAATGGGCTTCAAAAGTATCAATTTCTCCTTTAACATATTCATTATAGCAGTAGCACAGGAGAAAACATGCCATGAAGAGGAAGTTTAGATCTTTATTACATAAAGTTTCCAGCAAAGCCTCTGCAACCACAATTTTGTGGATTGCAGTCTAATTATTCTTTTTAAAATCTTAAAGTGTGACAAAATGCCTCTTATTGTTAGTCTTTTCATTGTCTACATTGCCACTGAATGAGCAAGAGCATAGCTGTTTCAGTTTGTTTGGAAACTATTGAAAAATGCAAATAACCATTGATCTTAGAATAAACAGTTGAACGTGGCATTTGCTTTCATATTAAATAATTTGAAATGAGAGGAAGAACAGCGTGATGTTAAAAGCACAATCTATCTTATTGTGTGGTTCTTTCCCAGTGACTTTGTAAAAGCTCTCAACTTATTCCAGAAGATAACAAAAATCTGCATCTGGCTGATTTGATCAGTGAACTGTGAGGCGAGAGAGAATATTTGCATTTAAAATTGCTCTTTAATCTGGCTGTCCTAGACCTAGGAGCTGTACCAGCTTCACAGTGTCTTGACAGACCAGCCTATTTCTTGCAAACAAATTATGTATTTGCTTGTAAAAGCAAGAAGCTAATCTAAGTATTAATATTATGATGAGTGGCTTTCTGTGCAAAAGATCTCTTTTTTTTATCCAAGAGTGAAAATGCAGGTGGAGGTAAAATATAAAAGCAATGCGTATTTTACATTTCCCCAAATGTATTCTCTTTTGGTAATTCTTTCCATCTGGTGTAAGGGAACAAGTGATAAGTCACTTCAAAACTCACATCAGACCTCTTAGAAAGGCTCACTGTAGCTTCTAAAAAATGTAAAGAAAAATATTACTGGACAGTTCATTACTAACTTTTGATTCAGGAGGAAAAAATACACATACAGGGTCAAATACCCCCCAAAACAAGATCTGAAAGCAAAAGTAATCTTGGCTTAGATCTGGATTAAGCACCCTTCCAATATTTAGCTTTAATTTTGAATGGAAAAGTCTGGATGCTCAGACCAAAATATATTGTGCTGAACACTGGCTTTGCCCAGTCAAGTTGCTCCATCCCTACAAATGCTGAAGGCTAGGTTGGATGGGGCTTTTAGCAACCTGGTGCTCCTGCCCATGGCAGGGGCCTGGAACTAGATATCTTGTAAGGTACCTTCCAACTCAAACTGTTCTATGATTCTATTATTTATTGCCTCAATAGCAGCAGACCTACTCAAATACTCTTCACTTCTGTATAAATCATGAATCACAACCTGTCATGCCTGTTGGCTGTTTCACAAGTTGCCAACAAGACCTTAGCCTTTAGAGGACCCTCAGGTCCTTCTCCATAGAGCTGCTTTTAGCAGGTTGGCCCCCAGCCCCTGCTGGTGCCTGACATTATCCTTCCCCAGGTGCAGGACCCTGCATTTTCCTCTGTTGAGTTTCAGACAGTTCCTCTCTGCCCATCTCTCCAGCCTGCCCTGGTCCCTCTAAAGGGCTGCAGAGCCCTCTGGGCTATCAGCCACTCCTCCCAGCTTTGTGTCATCAGCAAACTCCCTGAGGAGGCCTCTGCTCCTTCATGCAAGTCTCTGATGAATACCTTAAACAATACTGGGCTCAGTATTGAACTGTGGCAGACACCAGTGACAGGCCTCCAATTAGACCCTGTGCCACTGATCACAACCCCTCTGGGATCTGCCATTCATTCACTTCTCAATCCACTTCCTTGTCTACCCATGTAACTGTTCTATTGGGTTTGTGTGGCCAATTTTTGGTAGTGAGGGGGCTACAAGGGTGGCTTCTGTGAGAATCTGCCAGAAGACTTCCCCATGTTCATCAGAGCCAATGACAGCTGGCTCCAGGACAGAACCACCACTGGCAAAGGCTGAGCCAACCAGAGTTGATAGTAACCCCTCTGTGACAGTATGTTTAAGAAGGAAAATTAAAAAAAAAAAAAAAAGTTATTGCTCAGATATAATAGTGGCCAGAGAAGAGTGGGGTGAGAACATGTGGAACAGCTCTGCAGACGCCAAGGTGAGTGCAGGAGGGGCAGGAGGTGCTGCAGGTGCCAGAGCTGAGATTCCCCTGCAGCCCCTGGTGCAGCCCATGGAGAGGCAGCTGTGCCCCTGCAGCCCAGGGAGGGACATGGGGGAGCAGAGATCCACCTGCAGCCTTGGGGGATGACCCACACTGGAGCAGGTGGATGCCCAAAGGAGGCTGTGACCCCATGGAGGCCTGTGGGGAGCAGGTTCCTGGCAGGAATCTGCAGACCAGTGGAGAGAGGAGCCCATGCTGGAGCAGGTACAGAGCTCCTTTCCCTGAGAGCAGCAGAAACAACCTGTGATGAACTGATCCCCATTCCCTGTCTGCTCCCTGTGCCTGCGGAGGGGGCATATCTGGGAAAGTTTTTTAAAGTCTTATTTTGCTTCTCATTATCCTGCTCTATTTTCGTTGGTAATAAATTCAATTGCCATCCCCAAACTGAGTCTATTTTGCCCTTGATAGTATTTGGTGAGTGATTTCTCTCCCGGTTTTGATCTCAACTCATAAACCTTCCATTATATTTTCTCTCTCCTGTCCAGTTGTGGAGGGGAGTGATAGAGATGCTTTTGTGGGTGCCTGGCATTCAGCCAGTGCCAACCCACTACAACTATCTTGCTCAACCCAAGAGCTTTCTCACTTTTACACTTCTGAATCTCTCCCTGACCTCACCAGGAAAGTGAGCACCTGTGTGCAGCTTAGTGATTGGCTGTGGTTAAAACACAACCCAGGTCACAAACCTTGGACCACACTTCTCAATCCCAGAAGCTGCACAGCAGCTGGCAGTTACATTCTCCATCCAAATTTACACCCAATGAACTGCTTCTTTTGAAGTGAAGAAGGTTCCCGTTAACTACTTTCCCTTTGCATGTATTTCTAACGTCAGTACCTCCTCTTCCTGTGGGGAAGAAGCTCCTCTAAGATACTATCAGGCTACAGTCACTATAAAGCAAATTTCAAAGGCAAGTAAAGAAAAAGGCATAAGGTGAGTCACTCCTCCTTCCTGCTCCAGCCCACTTCTTTTCTGAAAGTTATTCCAAATGTTTTTCCCTCTGGCTAGGCCTGACATTCACAATGTTACACATGAATATATTCATCACAACGACAGGACTTGACTTTTCTTGAGAAACCTTCAGACATCTGCTTTTATGGATTCTCAGAAAGGCCATCAGGAAACCTCAAAATATTTATATATTGGATAATCCAAACTTTTAAATACTTATCCAAACCAATTTGAACAGTGAGATGTTTCAAGGTGAAACAGTCAATGCAATCTCTGATTAGTAGTGCTCAGCAAATGGCTAAAGATTTTTTTTCAGGAAATGCTGTCTAAACATTTTTAAAAAATCTACTTTAGCCATTTGATTCAATTTCTTGAATTCACTTTCAGATCAACATTCAAGTGACTATATGTCATTAGAGCAAACAATAATGCAGAATATGGATACTCACAATCAATGACAGTGCATTCATACATACCACTAATCAAACCAATAGTGATCGCAAATAGTAGGAAAAAATGGTGTGAAATACTGTAATCAAAAATGAAAAATATAAACTCATAAAGAAATTCTAATACACTTGTGGGTTGCTTAGAAGCAGGAGAAAAAATAGTAAATTGGATAAATTATTAATTATAAATTAGTTTTAAATCTGTAGGATTAAGGGGGAAAGAACAACAATTACATGTGACATTTGCTGCAGGTCAACAAATAGATTCACTTACTTTTAGTATCCAGCCAGGTATCTGATTTATTATATGGTTTATTTGGGAAGAAAAACTGTGTTGATTACTTTCCACCAAAAATAAAAATATTTTCCCTAAAACATCATTTACAATATTATATTCAGATATGTGACAGTGAACTTTTCCTTCTTCCAAGATAGCATCAGAGTTCGAGTTATTGTCTCAGCCCATAAGATACTAAAATGATTTATACTGAACTTACAAACTTTCATAAAATGACAAGAAATTTCCATTGCAAACTGGTGCATGATAGGAATCTCATATATTCCTAGCTGTGGAATATAGATGTTGAAAGGACACAGGAGATGGAAGATCTCCAAACCATGTGAATTTTGACCTATAAGGCAGCACGGTTTTTTGCTGCTATCTAAGAAGTGGGAAAAAACCACTAACACATATGTTTGTTTTTATTGGACTAACGATATCACAAATTAAACTGACTCTTAATTGCTTGTATGTTTTGTGCTCCTGAGAGTGTAGGCATTTCAAAAGTATGGGGAACTGGCTGAACGCCTTCCTAACCTTGATAATCCAGCCGCCTCAATTTCTTCTCTACTGCTTTCCATATATTTACCATCCAGAAAAATGTAAGAAATGCTCCCTAAAAGACATTTAATACTCTAGGACATTTACTAGTACTGTAAATGGAAAAAAAAAATTACTTCAATTATAATCCTAATCTTACATTACAAGGGTTCTGTATCTGCTCAGAAAGGAAGGTCTCATATACTTTAATACTAACAGATAATAACACACTGTCAAGGAAACATGTAGTTTTGAAATTCCATTTCTTAGCAGGACTTTTAGTTCATTCATTAATGGAAACTGTGTTGAGGTAAATAATACAGGAGTGACTTTTTTTCCCCTTCTTTTTTTGCAGCTGTTGTTCACTTGTGATTCTTAGAATTAACAGAATGTGCATCCCTGATTTGAAGTGATGGTGATCTAGTCACTACACTACAAACACACATGGCTGACTGAGGCTTTAACAACAAAGAATAATTTGTGTTTCATTTTCCCTTCCTCTGTTCTAGGAAGACTATTAATTGAATAAAAGTGCATCTTTTCCTGATGGTAGGATTAGGGAATAGATCAGATGTTCATCTTACTTTTGGACTTGCCATAGCTGGAAAAATTCAGACATCATATTTGATAGCACTTTCTTCTCTATTTGGATATCTGTTGTTATGGTGATAGTTCCAGGAGGAAACTTTAATGAGGATGACTTGAAAGCTTTGATGCACACAGCACAATTATTTTTAACACCTCATAAGAAAAGGTGACAGTCAGTTAGTACTGCTCCTGGCTAAAGATACATTATTGTACCAGCCTTCATGAAAACTCCTGAATTTCTGTTTGTTATGTATCTGTAACACAGTGTTGAATACAAATATGTAATAGAAAGGATTTGGAACAACAACACGCCTTGCCCCCGCTTCCCTCATTTTCGCACAAAGGATATAAGCTGTTATTCTTAGGAACTTGGTTACATTAAAAACTGGCTTTAAGTATACAACACAAGTTTTAGAATATGTGTATCGCTCTTTTGTGACACCCCAAGAACTATCCAGCATGATCTCTCATATCCAAAAGCTAAGCTGCGAACAAATCTACAAATCTGCATCACCCAGCACAGGCCCGCGGGCACCCAGCATCACCCGGACGGTCGCTCTCCTGCAGGGGAAAGGGGTTAGAGAAGGGAAGGACCCGGTGTCCCCCAGAGCTCGGCCCGCGCGTTGCGAAGGAAGCTTTACTCACGTAGTCCTCGTAGGGCTCGTGTGCGGGCGGCGGCGGGGCCCGGTAGCCCGGCACGGCCGGGGCGCCGCGGGCTCGCGGCGTGGGCACGCCCCGGGCCACGGGCGGGCCGGGCAGCGCCCCGCGCGCCACCGGCGCTCCTCGCGGCGCCTGCGCTCCTCGTCCCGGCGGCGGCGGCGGCGGCGCGGCGCCCCCACGGCCCCTGCGGAGCGACAGGGGGTCAGCGTGTGCCCGCGCACCGGGCCCTGCTCTTCAAAGCGCCGCGTAACGCGGGCTTTGGCAGCTGCCATGTCAAGCACTTTTAGGCAATATCTCAGGCAGAACTCATATTATGGAAAGGCATTATTTTTAAACAATCCAGTGCCTTTTGCACTTGATCCACTTGTCGCTTGTACTAATAAAATTCTGAATCATTGTAATTCACAGGGTTGCAGAATTACTCCAAAACACTTCTAGAAGATGAAGAAAATAAGGAACCTCTTCTGTTGATTTCAAACTATTTTACAAGAGCAGTCATCACTCTCATTTCCATGTTTAGTGGTGGGTGGGAGAAATGGATTGGCAGAAGATATTGCAGGAAGCAGAAACTTGCAAGGCAAAGTAGACAAATATAAAAAGAGAGGAATAACTTTTCTTACTGTCTAATTTAGTACAGCATAAAGGACTTGTAGTGTGGGATTCTACTTTTCCCCACTACACAGAGAGAATAGAGCATATAGACAAGCATGGAAAGAGGTTTAGCATCCTCCTGGCTACTTATGCTGTATCTCCCTTGCTGTACAAACTAGTAAGTCAGAAAAAACTTTTACCATTTATAAAACTGTATGATTAAATAGAAGGGGGCTGTGAGTTTTGTTTCAGAGCAGTATGCTCCTGGGTGTGCTGTCTTTTTGGAAGACTGTGAATGCTAGGTATGGCAACCATGCATGACACCCAGATCCACAGTTGTGAATGGAACTCAAGTCTCCTGTAGCAGTAGGAACTGTGGGTTGTTCCCTGCTGAGACAACCAAACCCATTGCATTAGCTTGTGATGTTCATAATCTGCTCTCATTTGTTGTCACCTACTGTACCTTGTGATCGCCAGATCAGAAAATCTAGGACACAGACCACAGAGAAAACAAATATTTTGGTTTACTGACCAGGATATGTATGTAACTGTCTTTTTTGTTTGTTTTTATTAAACTATGGGGGTTTTTACTGCTGCTTACACTTTGTAGAGCTATTAGCATAATAGTTCAGGCTACCACACCTTGAAGGAGCTGCAGGTGGCACACGGATCCCTCTTCCTCGAATGCCCCGTCCACGCGATGAATCCTCAGAACCGTTCAAATACGAGAGCTCTCTCAGCTGCTCCTGGCGAATTTCATCATTATAATCCTGAAATGCAAAAGGTGAAACTTTCTGAAACTTTGTATTTTGGCTGAGCTGGCAAACCACCCAAACCAGAAATTCCGTGGATGGCATTTCAGCGAATTGTTCTGCATTATCACTGGTGTGAAAAATTGAACAAGTGGGAGTGGACAACTACCCATGATATATGGACAGGAAAACGTATGTGTATGGGTAGTGAAGGTGGTCATAAAGACTGTGAACATGTAAAAAAAACAAAAACCAAAAGGCACAGAAGGCATAAAGACACAGAAATGTATCTGTATGCAAAATGCAGATGGACTTTCACATATAAAAGGCTCCAATTTCAAGTGACTTGTGATTAGACAAAAAATAAGGTGGTTTTATAAATAATTTTTAATTTTTGGCAAACTTCCCTGGCTTTATGCACCTAAAACACATATTCTACCTTATACTGCACATTAGAATGACTGGATGATTTAATTCAATACCAATTAGCATCACTGAATGTAGCCTTCACTTATTTTGTATAGCCTGAAAGGAGCTCTCCCTTTAGGAGGCAAGTAACAAAGCTATGTTTACTATAAAAATATTAGATTAAATAAAATAGGCCCATTCCAAGTCAACGGGGTATCGACTTCAGCACTGCAATTTCTGTTGGCTCAGTAAACAGAACACCAGATGAACTTCCTTTTTTTACTGATACAAAATAGAATCATAGACTCATAAGATGGTTTGGGTTGAAAGGGACCTTAAAGATCTAATTCCAAGCCCCTGACATGGACACCGTGTTGACTTCCTCTTCATTGGAATGCCTGACTGGGAGAGGTGATCCTTCAATATTAACTATGTCCCTAATCACTAATTTGATAATAAAATAAATAATAGCTTTTATTTCATACCATCCCCTAATGTTTTTGCACATGTTTCTATTCTTCTAACACTAACAGTTATAAGCCAAAGACATCTTTCTCTGTAAAACACAGAGGGAAAAACACAGAATCAATGAGATCACATTTACAGCAATTCTTGGAACAGCTACAATCTACTGTGCCCTCCCCTTAATATCATCTGTTATTCATACTGGCTTTACAAGGATTAGGACTTCAAATTTGCTGACTGAGTTTAACCTCCAGATTCCACACTGGTGCTGAGACCGAATTTCATTAATAATGTAGGTACATTTTGTAAGAGGAGATGGGAGAAAATAAAAAAAAAGAAAAAAAAAAAAAAAGTAAACAAAAGAAAAAAACAACCAAAAACCCCCCAGAAAAAACAAAGGACCTGCAATGGGACTGAAATTGGAATTTCTGTGTTACTGCTTTAACCCCTCTCCTTTGGAGTATTGCTGTATAAATGAATTCTGCTAGAAATTGCTTCAAAGAAACTATTACTCCCTCAGGTAAAAATATAATTTAAAAACTTAGTATCGACAAAGCAGAAAATCCAAATCAAATTTATAATATACAACAAGATCTGCAAAACTTCACCATTCACTTATGTAATGCCCTTAGTTTTAGCACGCAGATTATTTGCTGCACATTCAGTTAAGAAACAGTGTATTTTGAAATGACAAGGTAAAGACAGCAAAATACTCCCCAAGGAAGCTACTGGGACAGATCTCTTGGAAGAGAATGATTTCATTAAAAAATATAACTCTATATAGATAATTATCTTATGGGCTCCTTAAAGGGCATAATAAGGATCCTAATTTCTAAACCTAAAACCTGAAGTTTTCAGCAGAAATGCTCATTTTGCCTCTTCCATTAAACAGAAATGTAACACTGAATTAATCTTTCATAGCTGCTACAAGTATAGCTAGAGTCAGGGTATCTATCCTGATGAATATTTAATTGCATTAGTTCAGAGCCCAGCACATGAGTAAAATTATGCTGCTGATGTTTCATATATATCTAGTCCCAAGAAAGAGCACATGATGTTTCAAGATATACCTATACTGAATGAAGCAGGTACATACTGCAGTAGTATATTTTGTTTCCAGAAAAAACCCCAAAAACAACCTCCTTTTTTATGTTAAAATAAGCTAATGAAAAATGTCCTGTACTTCACACCTTTTCTTATAGCTTTCTAATAGTCTTATACCTATTCTTACAGCTGATATTCCACATTAACCTGTATATTTTATTCTTCTTTATGTTTTTAAAGACATTACCACCTATAAACAGTTTTTTCATTTAATGCTGATAAGGAGGCTGCAATCTACTTGTATCATGGTGGTCAGAGTTTACTAATTGTGAGCTAACCACCTATGCCCACGACTATTCACCTAAACATACACCTTGACTTTAGAAAGGTGAAGGATTTTCAACATCAGCAATATCGTAGCACCCAGGGCCACAATAAATTGCCATGTTTATTTAAATGCCTAAAAAACCAAACTGCATATTTAGATAAAACATTCAGTAGTCCAGAAAACATCAACATGTTTACCCCAAATTACCACAATTATGTTTATTAATGAAGGTTTGGAGTGATTAATTAGGTTGGTTGCCTTGACTGTTGTAGGAACAAAGAAAACCCACGTGGAGGTTTTCCAAAGGAAATCAGAGTCTGACTGGTGGCAGCTCACCCACAGGCCATTCTGGAAACACTGATAGGAGGTGCAGCAAAGAGGGGAAAACACACAAGCTGCTACACAGCTCAAAAAGCATTTTGGTGAAAAAAAAGCAAAGTATGATGCAAGTTGCAAAACCTGATCGGAATTAACAAGAACATGTAGTGGCAAGGAAATAGAGTTAATAATGAAATCAAAGGGTAAGGCATAGAAAGACCAAAAGGATTTGGGAAATATGTTTCTATCATTACCATAACAAAAGCTCATAGAAGTCAAGGATAAATCACTCCCTTAAGGACAGTTATCTCCTGTCCTGATGTACTCTGCCCATTTAAGTTCTATTATAATTCTATTAATAAATATCATTACTCCTATCTGTGACAGCTGAATTTCATTCTCACCAGATAGTTAGGGGAAGAGTAATTTAGGTTACATTCAAACTACCTTAAGAATGCAGTTATACATGTCAAATCTAAAATGATAATCACAATATTTCACACTGACAATTTTGAAGCATGAATAGAGAACATTCTTTCACTCCCACGCATGTAATACCCTCTGAAGCTCTGTGTTGCCAGCATAGAGCACCACATTCCCAGACATATGTTTGCCCATCTTGCCACACTCTCTTCCTATGCTCAGACAGCAGAAAGGGAACAGGAGGTGGATTTGGACTCCTGCAGCATTTCTGCATCCTGCCTCCCCACATCAGCAAAAGAATTCCAGGGCTCTGCATTTGCACAGATTCACTGAAGCTAGGCAATCTCCCCTAAATTCTGTTGGTACTGCCTTGGGGCTATTTTCAGGCAGCTTAAATTCCAATTAGGCTAAAATTTCCATTGAGTACATGCTTCAGAAAATTCACAGCCAGAAAATGGGACACAGAAGACACAGTGAATTTTAGGTGGAGCTGGGTGGTGAAAATATAGCCCTTTGTTTTGTTTGGTTTTAGATACATTCTAATTTTGGACACTGAAAGAGACATTGTCCATGTGCCCCCTTCTGTATAAGGGGCAGCACTAAAAGCACTGTGAAAATAACTGGTGATGAGGAGTTCCTGGAGTGCCTGCTTCTTTGTGTTCTGTGTAGCCTTACAATGGTAAACTGTGCTATGCTTCAGCTTCAGAGCATAGTGAGAACCACTTATGTGGACTCATGGGGTCAGGATCTCCAGTTCAGTACACTGAAGAGGCCAAAAACCCTGGAATTCCCACTTTTTACTTGAGTGCTTTAATATCAGGCTGTTACAAAAAAGAATAGTACTGACTGCTCAGTACTCGAAGTACTTGACAAACTAAATCCTGAGTTGACAAGAGATATTTGGCATTCCTGTTACTTTTTTATATTTTAAAATCCTGTTCTAAAACTCCAGTGCATTCAAATATAAACACATTGAACTTCTTTCTGTACATATCAATAGCATTTATCAATGTCAGGTTAGGAAACTTAGAACAACTGTGCCAGGTAGATTGGATAGCCCTCTCCATCACCTAAAATTTGGGTGAGACAGTGCCGGAGGTGGGCATTAAATTAATTACTGCAGCTGAGTCAGGGCAACCCCTGGTATCAATCCAGGCTGTGGGAATGAACAGAGTCAGAGCAGTGCTGATGGGAAGGAGCTGGGAGTGCTGGTGGATGAGAGGCTGGCCTGGCAATGTCAGCCAGCAGCCCAGAAAGCCAACCCTATGCTGGGCTGCACCAAAATCAGCGTGGTCAGCAGGGTGAGGGAGGGGAATCTGCCCCACCTGCAGGGGCCCCAGCACAGGAAGGACAAGGACCTGTTAGAGTGAGCCCAGAGGACAGACACCAAGATGATCAGAGGGCTGGAGCATCTCTGCTATGAGGAAAAGCTGAGAGCTGTGATTGTTCAGTCTGGTAAGAAAAAGGCTTTGGAGTGATCTAATTGCATCATTCCAGTGCCTGAGGGGAACATATAAGAAAGACGGAGATACTTCTTAGAAGGGACAAAGTCACAGGACTACTTTCAAACTGAAAGAGTAGGTTTAGATTACATATTAGGGAAGAATTCTTTACTGTGATGGTGGTGGGGCAATGGGGCAGGCTGCCCAGAGATGTTGTGGATGACCCATCCCTGGCAGGGTTCTAGGCCAGGCTGGATGGGGCTCTGAACAACTTGGTCTAGTGGGAGGTGGGTTGGAACTAGGTGATCTTTAAGGTCCTGTCCAATCCAAGCCATTCTGTGATTCTGTGAACTGCATCCTTAAGCTTCATGCTTTGTCTTTCTAATACTAATTTGAAGTCCATTGCAAAACATGAGATTCATCTGTATCAAGCAATTCCTACAAAGTTCATCAGAACTGTGGGAACTGGTTCTAGCCCACCCTCCCTGGGTGTCTGATGGGTATGGCATATGTTCTCGACAGCTCAAACCCCACAGCTGTTTTGATGTTCCTAGATAACACCCACGCTTACTGAACCCATGTTTAATGTATATGCATGGTTTCCTGGCTACCTAGTCAAAGCCACCTGTTAGGATGGCTCTTTGCCCACTCACAGATTGTCCTGGTTATCACACCAGAGCATAGGTGCCAGGTAATGATGGGTTTAGATGGACAGCCTGCAGTGCGCCACAAGTAACAAAGCTTCTGCCAAAATGACTCCAGTACTGCATTAGCAGCTCCTCACATTTGCTCACATATACTGGCACTCAAGTAAGGCCATTTTGTTTGCATGTAGTTCTCTGGCAGACCCTAATAAATACATAAAAATATAAATATAATCCATCTGAGCCCAAGGAAGAAATTACTTTCTCTAAGCAATCAGCAACTTAGTCAGATCCATAGCCACAAACATGATGCACTTTCACTTGCCCCATACACAAAAATGATGCTGTCTTTACCTGCTTACAGTCTGTCTGAAAAATAAACCTTAATTGTGTGGATCACCCATAGAGATCAAAACACATAAAACAGACCATACATTTCTTTGAGCAGCCAGTTTGAATGTGCTGCAGCCAATATGAGTTTCAGCTTCTAAATGCCTATGGGCAGAAAACAAGCAGACATAAGCTAGAGCCACGTACACTTGCCTTTGAGGTTAGTTGACAGCTGGGGGATTTGTCAGCTTGCCACAGAGAGCACTCACCCAAGCATGGATGTCATTTTTCTCTTTGAGCATGCACAATTAAATCTGCCTGGCATCATCAGCATGGGGCACTGCTCTCTACAAGCAGTGTGGAAGGGAGGGAGGTGTTTGCTCCTCAGCATCTGAAGAGAAGCTGCCAGTCCCAGGGTAGAAATTATACATAGGCAAAGCATTAAAATACTTTTACCCAGATATTTTAGTCTTTGATAGAACAGAGCAAAATAAGTCTCAGCTAATTGTATAATCAATTTTTTTTTCATGCTAAAGAGACCTTTCAACAGAAGATTATTTTGCAGTTTACCCAGAAATACTGTTAACCACTGAAAATAATCACACTAAAGATGGGTACATGGGTTTTGAAGAACTTGCAGAAGCCTGTATTACATTTCAGCCATTTACCCCAATTTGTTCCACCCCTCTTGCCCACAGGCCCCACACAAATGGAGACTGTGGTCTGTAATTCATCCAAATGACAGCTATGCTGCCACAGAAGCTGGTTAGCTGACAGCTCCCTATCCCTGAATTTAATTCCAAGTGAGCTCTGGCTGCCAGAGACTTGTACTCATTTACAGCTGTCACTTGAAAGAGACTTATAAGGGAATTGGTTATATGAACAGAGGGCATACAGCAGGCTACAGGAAGAGTGGTGTAGCCACCTAATCCTAAAGAAATTGTTATGGATTCCCACTGGATGTTTACACTGACTTCTAGGAAGTAAGGGATGTGATATGGCTGGTCTTCCTTCAGGAAAACCCAGTTGCATCAAAGGAGGCAGGGAGAGGAGTGGACTGCCACTGCTCTCCAGCTGTTTGCTGAAGCTCTGCTACTAATGAGATCATTACCTGCTCTTAAGGCTGGAGTAACTGTCTGCTATAATTTACATTGAAGCCAACACAAGTAACAAGCTATACATAGTACATATGCAACTTTTTTTAATTCCAGCTATGTCGGGTGAGACTCAGATTGCCTCATGATAACCCACTGCTGTAGGTTTGCAGCTCCCTAGTCAAGGATAGCAGGCATGGTAACAGCAGCCAACAAAATTCAGATGTGTTTACTCTTGTTTAGTGTGTCTGTCTCATCCAGCCTGGCTACAGCCACACTCAGTCTCATGTGGCACAGTAAACAAAATGTGCTGCTGACCTGAGGAGACTAGAAAGGGCAACCAAGAACGAGAAATCTGGGCAAGAATCTTACTACAGGTCTGAGGAGTACAGGCCCTTTCTTTTATGGCTTCTGAATAATTTCAGAACTTTAAAAAATCCCATTAGGTGATAATCTGTACAGGTTGACAGCACATCATACATTGGAACTGAATTTGATATATGACACAGGAGCTAGTTTTTAAATCAATTTTAGTGGGTTTTTTTACTTATTGAAATACAGGATTATGATAACATGAGCTGTCCTTGGAGAAAGGACTGTCTTGGCAAGTACTAAGTCTGTTTTACAGATGCAGAGCAGTAATTTCTTAATAATTCTGCTAGCATATACTGAAATCTATTAATAACCATTAGTCAAGAGATAAAGAATATTTTAAATTTCAGTTACCACAGACCCAGCTGTAGCACCCTGGCAGAAGGGTGATTCATTATAGTCAGCACTCTCCTGACAGAGGAGCTGTGGGGAATGGTAGCATGGCCTGTGTGTTTGGTTCTCCATTTTTCTAGAAAACTGACTGTTCCAGACTAATCCAGGTTGTGGTCTAGATTCTGCTGCATGCAGGACCCTGTAGGAACCATGACTATCTCTCTGATCATCCAATTTAGACATTGTCTGTGTCTATGAAGCTTTTTTGTAGGCTTACAATAAACAAGACCACCCAGGTCACTGATGACTGGAGCAGCATTGTCTCCACCCCTGATGGCACTGCCAGAAGCATCACTGCCTGGCACAGCTGCTTGGCAGAGAACAAACTGGTGGCAAAGCTGGGCTGACAGCAAAAGAAAGGATGGAGAACCTCAGAACCTCAGGCTGCCATGAGGGCTTGGCTTTGGAAGGCATCAGCAGTGCCTTGGCATTTTCCCTAGCCAGAGGTTGAGACAGAAAACACAGTATCTCTATTTCTCCTCCTACACAGCAATCTGACTAACCCAAACTAAACAGCATAGCACATCCCATCCAGTGCCAAGACTTTTTTGTATAGTAAGGGGGAAAAAAAAAAAAGATTCATGCTGGGAAGATGGTCTGTAATAGCATCATAAAAATATAAGAGCAATTTTCCCTGCTGGATTCAAAGATATTTTCAATCTGCTTGGTTTGAACTGCTATAATCTAAATTAGTTTCACTGCTGATAGATTTATGGATAGCCAGTGTAATGGTACAGAGGGCAATCACAGAAGAACAAGCAGCTATGTGAGGAGTCACCCTCTCCATACTAAATTCAATAAGCACGAGGATAAGACTGAAAGAATGCTGCTATTGAATCCCAGGGTCACTGTCTGAACTATCACAGAAACCAAAAATATTAAAATAATATACATTCACCTTTC
Organism: Luscinia megarhynchos; assembly: GCA_034336665.1. Lineage (NCBI taxonomy): Eukaryota > Metazoa > Chordata > Aves > Passeriformes > Muscicapidae > Luscinia > Luscinia megarhynchos. Next base: position 25,722,382 of record CM067565.1, read on the forward strand.
TGAAGTCTATGCCTAACTTCATGTATGAAAGAGTAGATATAAATAAATGAGCAATAGTGAAAGGAAAAGAAACATATCAAACAAGAAAAGCTGAAATCATGACAGTGGAAAACTAAAGCAAATGGCAAGCTCAAAAAATTAGCAACAAATACACAGGTTTAAAATAGATGATTATCCACCAGGATATTTATAATGTTTCCTTTTTTTTCCCCTTTGTAGCATGTATTGAAGAAGGCTTTGAGGTCCTTTAACAGAATTACTACTTTTTTTATTTTTTTCTTTTTTCTTTTAACAGAATATTATCTAATTCCAGCTTATTACCAGGTAGCAAAAAGTCTTTTTGCTTCTTACATTTCTTCATGGCTGCTGTGCCTACTCTATCCCTTCCCAAGTAGCTGCACAAGAAGACCAGCTTCAGATCAAATACAACCTCTACAGGTTCAAGGGAAAAAGTGAAATAAGTTCCCTGGCTGAAGGACTTGCTCACTGAAAACATCTGAACAGAAACAACTGAAGATCAAGCCCAGCTATTAATCACAGAAGTGGCAGCAAAGCAGAGGAAGAGATGTAGGCTGTCATGTGGAATGCTGCCAGAAAACATAAAGGTAAAAAAAATCTATTTATAAACAGCATCCAGAAGCAGAAAAACAACTTCTAAGCAGTTGCATTTACAGCCAGAAAATTACATTTAGTATATGATGGGCCTGTATTTCATCCCAGATTTTGCATTCACTCTAGTGTTGCTCCAAATATGATATATTCCTGCATAAGGTAGCACTAATGATATTCACTGGGCATGGATGCAAACTGTATTCTCAAGAGGAAAACCACAGGCATATTGAGTGATGTAAATGCCACAAAAAATGTCAGACATAACTATCATATTTTCTACATAATACTAGATTCATTAGCATATAACTTATTCAACTCCATTTCTGACTCTCCAGTCCAGCAGTGTATTTTCTTAAAAACTGTTTATTTTCTTGAAATGTAACATGATGGAATTTATTCTAAACTTTTCAAGAGTTTCGTGATGATAATCTTAGCATTGAAGATTAAACTCCAGCTTCCCGATACTTGAACACATTTTCCGTAATAAAAGAAAAAGTAGTATCCAATACTTTTCTATCATTTCCAAGAAATGTGATCAGTAATTATACATGGTACTGAAAGGGAAAAGAGGGGAACAAGGTAAAATGGGCTTGGAAAACACGTGTTCAGTTTCTTTCCATTACACATTTTAATGTTACAGACATATCAAAGTATTTGAAAAGTGACCCTACCTATCTCCTTCTTACTGCACTCCATACAGTTTTGCATTTGCAAACATTTTAACATTTTTTGATAATACTTATATTTTTAAATATTTCTAATATTCATATCATATATACTTATATTTTAAATATTTGAATAATAGCATATAAGAACATATATGGTTGTCCTCCCAGCTTATTAGAATATGCACCACTGAAATGTATCAAAATGTCTAAGTCCCTTTGAAGCTACTAATCTGGACTCTTATCAAAGAAAAGTCTTAATAAATTTAATTCTGTGCTATCAAGTCAGAAATCTACAAAAAGGGAATTATTAAGTTACTTTCTTTTTTATTCAAAGAGATGTCTTTTTTTTTCTTTTCCTTATAGCAGAAAATGCACATATGATGACTGGGTGAAAGGAAAGGAATCCTCATAAAACATTCTCCAAGCCAGATGTTCATCACTCTTTTAAATTAGAACTATATTCTTCAGTCTTTCCTAAATAGCTAAAGCAAGAAGTTTATGTAATTGTTTATTAAATCTGTGTGAAATCAAGTATAGGCATTTAAAATACAGCATATATTGATGACTGGTTATTAAGTCAATACTATTTCTTAGTAATATGGCTAACATCATCCTGGCCACAAATTTCCTTTCCTAAAATCAGTTTGAATTGGGATAGTGAAAATATGGTTGAGTAATTAGGAAATGAGACTTAAGGTCTCACCTTTTCTCTTTTAACCTTAAAATACAAGGGCAGATTGAAGAGGTGTTACATGAGTAAGCACAACTCCTATGCCCTGAAGAACTTTGCTGAGCTCAGTGCCACCTAAATTAGTGCCACACTAATTCCATCTGGAAAGTGGATGCCAGCAGCTGTTAACCAAGGGCCACATAAGCTGAATTTTCTGAGCAGATTTCCCATTCAGCACAAACATGGAACATTTGTTCAGAGACCACGTGTGAGTGCCACTGACTCCACCTGTGTTCAGGACTTAGGACAGTTACCTCACTCACAAAACCCCACAAATAAAACCTGAACCAGGCACCCAGAACCTCTCTGTCTGATGATCTCAAGTCTCACTGATTTTACCACAGAATCACAACGGGGGTTTGAAATCAACCCTACATCCTTGACTATGAAAAAATGCTTTTCTGTGACTAAAAGCTGGGCAGGTGACAAATTGTGGAGATATAAGGGTTTTAGTCCAAAAGCAAAAAATTTGACTTCATTTATTTTTTATCTAAAAATAATAGGTAGTGCTAATAAGCCTCAGCTGTGAATACAAAAAATTTTACCTTATAAAGTATTTTCATTATGCTAGAGAGTCTGCGATGAGCTATCTTAACACCAAAATATTTGTAAATATGTCACCTTACTTTGCATGTTTTCCAACCAAAAAAATTATATAGACTTACACTGGAATTATGTGGAACTGAATACAAGTGATTGTGAACCCATTAGTTCCAAATTATTATTTAACCATAATTAACTGAGTTCTACATTATTGATTTTAGAAGCACAGTGGAAATCTGTGCTAGATATTACTTCTGGTTTTCCATTCAATTCAAGAAAAATGTTCTTGAATATAAATGTTTCAAGTTTAGGACAACTCAAATACCTCATCTTTCAATATAATAATTCACTTCATCATAGAAAATATGAGTGGACACTAAAGAAATAACAATAACTGCATCACTTGTTGTTTTTTGAAGGAAAGAGTCCTATAAATGGAATGAACAGAGACTATTTTTTTTTGTAATTCAAATGATAAATTATTTTAACTAAAATGTATTTAATTAAAACCAAAATATATTTAATCTAAGTTAGTTTAATTTAATTTAAAGTGTTTTCCATGTGTTTCAATGATTAATCTGGATAGGCACTGGATATCAATGTCTCATTATGCATTTATATTTGGCATAGCAAGCCAAGGCAAACAGATATGACTTCAAGGTGCTGAGCATTCTCAGTTTCCAGTGGCTGCAACTAATCCTGCTTAGCAGCAAAGGTAGATTATTTTATTGAACTTTAAGCTTTCCAGACCTGGGGTTTATGAGATTAAAGTCTCCAATACAGCTCTCTGCTGGGCAGGTCTTAGTAACCCACAGTTATTTACACTCATTACTGCTTGGGCTAAGTGGTGGATTGGGTAAAAATCTCACCATCCTCCTGGTTTCCTTAAACCTTCTATAAATAACTTAGGTTGAAAATTTGTTTTAACCTGAAATTTTCATGTCCGAGCTTTCCTGCTATCATGCCAGAGCCTCACAAAGGCATGCTGAGAATTAACACACCTGATATTGCTGTTAAAAACCCAGAGTTTTTTCATCACTCACCTTGGTGATTTTAGGAAAATCACTGGGATATTTTAACTGCTCTCAAGTCTGCCCCTGTAGGTCTGCTCACTAGGATAAAAACCATTAGCTTATTTTTCTACACACAGTAACAATGAGAAGAGAGATATCAGACACCTCTTCTTGCCTGTGCTCTTTCCTTTGAGCATCCTTTTCTTTATATCGGCTAAACGAATAATTTGACACTGATTTCCAAAAATGTTCTCTGGACAATCACCATCACCATGTTCATGCTTACTGCATGACTGTGAATTTATTTTTATTTTGAAATATTTGGTAAGCTCTGTCCTTTGTCCCAGGATTCTTGAATCTCAAGAACCCAAAGAGCATGCCAATCCAAATCCTACACTTCCTTCTGTAGAAAGAAGAGAAGCAAAACAAAAGCAAAACTCTAATTCATTTAATTTCAAGTGGTTTTACCTTTTCTCTGGAGAATCTGGACTGCTATAATAAACTGCTGACCTTGAATGTCTTCTATGCTCCTGTAGTAAGAACTATGATCCATATCCTTACGAAAAAGATTTTGAAGCAAGAGTAAGCTGAGAGAGCTATTAGAAGAACCTTTTTAAAATACCACAATACGTATTACTGACCAATAAATTAGTTTTCCTCTCTTACCAAGCATAGCCCATAGTTTTTTCATTATTTGGAAACCTCCAAACAAGTCTTTCTTAATACAATCCCAGCCTTACAAATGCCACATTTCTGCAATGGTCTGGGAAGTGCACCAGGTCTTTTCATTTTAAGTGGAAATTTCACCTTACTGATAGCCTTCAGGTGAGTTATTGGCAGAGATCAATTGTCTAGGAGAATGTTTGTAAATCTATCTGTTCTTGTTGAACATCTCAGCATAAACCTAGATATCAAGAAATTAAGGATACACCATAGAAATCAATCCAGTAGCTTTTCCAACACTGACAGGAGCTCTGCACAAACCAGAAGCACTTCACATTTCTCCAGGTTTTATTGGCAAAGCAATCTTACCTTCACCTCTCTAGAGCCATTTCCAAGCAGCAAGTAAAACATCCAGAACAAGACAAAGGCCATATGTGCTACAGAATGCAATGCAATCCACCATCAACTCCGTTTTATACAGTCAATATATCATGTGAAAATATTGTCTTTTCCCCATATCTTTTTTAAAACCAAAACATCTGATCCGAGCTCAGGGACTGGTGGAAGGCTCAAGCATGACTAATTAGAGTATGTCTTCTGTATCCCATTGTGTCTCTTGGCATCATGTAATTTCAGAATTTTCTATTTCCCCAAACATCATTTACAGTTAGTACAATTATAATTTTGTTTTCTGTTTTTGGAAAAAAATACTTGTTTTTTCCTAATTAACTCCTAGTAACACTTTTTTCTCTTCTCATCAGGGCCACAAGTCTGAATACTTGGAAAAAAGAATTTCCAGACATCACCAAGAAAACCCCCATAACCCCACTGAGACATCAGATTATCAAGGACTGATGAGTATTTTAAAGTAGAAAATAGTTTTTAGAAATATCTGAGCTGGTGAACTTGAATTTTTAAGGGTCCAGGAGTGGGCCCAGTCATTGTGATCAGTGGCCCAAAGTTCAGCAGGGCAAATCACTAGTGCTGTGCTCCAGGCTGAGAAAGGGGCGAAGAGGAATCTCATGAATTTAGACAAGAAGTGCTAAGTCCTGCACCTGGGGAGGAATAATGTAGGCACCAGCATCTGCTGGAGGCTCAGTGTCCTGAAAGCAGTTTCCTGAAGCTTTGCAGAAAAGGATTTTGGGGCTTTGGTGAACAACAAAGTCACCAGGTACCGGCAATGTGCCCTTGGGCCACTGGCATCTTGGACTGCATTAGGAGGAGCACTGTCAGCAGGTCAAGGGAGGGGATTATCCCTGTCTGCTCAGGACAGGAGCAGAGCCCACAGCTGGCTGTGCCCAGTGCTAGACTTCAAGTAGAGACACAGAGCTACTGGAGTGAGTCCATCATAGAACCATGGAGATGATTAAGGGATTGAGGCATCTCTGACATGAGGTGAGGCTGTGAGACTTGGGGCTGTTCAGCCTGGAGAGCAGAGGGCCTAGGGGGATCTCATCAATGTGTAAAAATACCCTGAAGGGAACCAATGAAGAAGAAGGAGCCAAATCCTACTCAGTAGTGCTCACTGATAGAACAAGAGGAAACAGCTGCAAATCTAAACATATGAAATTCAATTTCATAGTGCAAAACTTTTTTTTTCCCCACCCCTTCTGTGAGGGTTCTGAACAGTGGAACAGGTTGCCCAGAGATATCGTGGAGTCTCTGTCTTTGGAGATATTCAAGAGCTGTCTGGATGCAGTCTTGGGTACCTGGAGGGGGTTGAACCAGATGACCTCTGGAGATTCCTTCCAGCTTCAACCACATTCTTATTCTGTGAAAGGAAGTTCTATGTTATAAATTATTTGATGGCTTAAAAGCAAGTTTCAGGTTCACACTAGGAATCCATACAAAATTCTGCAGCAGAATGACTCATTCCTTATGCTGAATTACACACTCCCAGAATGTGAGCTGAAGTAATTTTGGAAAAAGAGTCTGTTGAGCTGTCATTACACTCTGCAAAAAAATGTAAATTAATTTGCATTCACAGAATCACACCTCCTTTAAGATGCAATTTAGCCTTCATAGTAGTTCTCGTTCTTTTAGGTCTGAGATTGTCTAGCCATACAAGTTTTCAGATCATCACATTAGAAAATGCCCAGCTAAGACTTGCTAGGGTTTATTGTCACGTTATATTTTGTTAAGGCAGCCTACATTTACAGCCATGTTTTGAAAGAACAGGGTCATGCAGCCACAAAAGACTGAAAAAAACACAAGACTTTTTGCACAGAGCTGTAAATCTGCTTGTTCCACGTGCAATTGTGTGTGCCTGTACTTGTACATATCTTGTATTTACAAACACAGATTTTGCAAGGAACTAGGGCTCATTGCTGTGAAAACGTATTTGGATTTTTCAACATGATACATGTTTCCTTTTCCTGTTTCTAAACACAATCAAAAGTCAACAAAGTAGCAAACTTTTTGATTCAGCACAGAATGTGTTTCTAAACTACACCAATGAAAGAAAAACTGTAGGTGTTTTTTGTTTTCAGTTCATATGACCATTTCAAATGCAGAAACGTTGATAAGTCATGTTAGCAGCATTCAGATTTTTTGAAAGTGGCATTTGGCATAGACCAATGGCAGCCAAAGAAACATTTTCACAGACAAACAGGTCTGAATGCAGTAAAAGGCAGGATTTTAAATGGGAACTTATTTTTTACCTTTTCCTTTTTGCACCTTCGTATGATATCGAGGCAGCTTCATGAACAATTCAGTTCTATGGCATACAAAGCCTAAGTAAATTCATATACTTAATGAATGCATTTAAATTTAAAACCAAACAATAAAAATAATTCAGCACTGCATTATGCAATTTGTTTCCTGGGAATAAAATCCCTGGATTTTGTTTTGTCCTTCCCTAAATGAAATGTATTCTATCTGTAAATATGTCCACTATGCCAGTTGATACATATGTCTATTGATCCTCTCTACAGCCAAATAGTTCATGGTTTTATTAATGCAAAATAGAGCTGTTTTATAGCACCTAAGGGCTAAAATCTTGCTTTACAGGAAAACTTCATGGCTTAGAACTAGAAAAGAAGAAATATGTACAATGTTTTCCATATAAAGTTCAACAAAGAGCTTTTATCTTACCACAAAACCAATGATCTGAGCCTACAGGTTACTATAACTAGAATAGGAGGAGTGCTAGAACATGATTTTCACACTAACCTTTGAGGAAGATTATATTCTTTTCTGTCTCCTAATGACAGTGTTTCTGTTTCTCATTGTGGAAATCTGATACAATAGCCTAATTATCTGTAAAACCAGTATCTTTAGAGTTCATCATCTTTGGTTATTTCGCTCTGTGATTTGAATTGTTTGCTATTCAGCCCTGAGTGCTGATGGGGAAAACACAATATTTGCTCCAGTGAAAACTATGGAATCTAGTTGTCACCAGTGATATGTCAAGCTGCCTTCTAGAGTAGATGTTGGATAATTAATTTCCTGCATTAAGATAGCAGGGTACTGCAACACTCAATACACCAGATGTATAAGTTATGGAGAAATGCTCATCCATTTAAGACACTGAAGTAGAAGTATGATATAAATAATCTAACATTATCAGTAATTCTCCCTTTAACACAGGTACCAAGTCTGATATAAAATTACAGTTTATCTTCCACATTCATCTGGCACAGACCAAGATGATGCAGTAACAAACCAGTTCACCAGTTCCTAATTTGAAATTAATTATAGAATTAAGTATTAGCACAGTCCAGCTCCACAGAAAGGTCTAATAAAGTTTTCATGGTATCACACATATTTTGCCCAGGTATGTTCTTTCATTCTATATACAGCATACAGCTGGGCTGAGGATTTATCAATGTTAAAGGGTGAAAGGAAAACGAATCTCAAACACACTGCCTTTCAAAATGCCTTCCATTTGGATCAGATCTACAGGTTTTTCTTTCTCTCATTATCCCACTAAAAAGAGGGTTTTTTAGTTATATGGACCATCTTATAACACACTGTTCTTTGGTTTTTTTTCATTTCCTGGAATAAAAGACTAAGTTCTATATGATGGATAATATGGTAATTATTTTAGACCACATCAAATTTAATAATATGCATTTCTTATCAGACAAATACAGATTTTCAGTGCCACTCAAGCCTGAATATAATAACATGAAAATGATGTTTTGCACTATTACCCTGCATCACTTAATGTCCACTTAAGCTTTCAGACAATAAAATGCATAAGGAAGAGATTTTCCTTCACTGTTTTAGCATTTTCTGCCTATGATTAAGTACACATGATTACAGTGCTGCACTGATTGATGCCAATTTGGCAAGAGGACATTTGGTAAAAATTATGTTTGGTTAAAGTATTCAATATTACAAATCATTCCTTTAGGCTGAGAATGCAGTGCTACTTAAAAGCTCAAAACCATCAAACGATAAATACATATATATGTGAGTGTGTATATATACCTGTGCATATATAGAGAAAAATACCATATATGAAAATACTTTCAGATGATTTGTGTGTTATGATTGATATGCTCTCTTCTAGAGAATTTTTCTTGTCTGCATAATACAAATAGGAAAATCAAAAAGTATTAATCAATTTTCTATTTTCTGTTTTTAAGAGAGAATTCTAATGACCTAGCCTCTTTGTTAAAAGCCACAAAAAATATTTTGGTTTAGCTCTTTGCTGCTTATATATAAAATTATTCGTACTTCAGCAACTTAAATGAGTTTTTGCAATCATAGTACCCATATTCACACACTAGTTATTTGAAAAGCAGCATTAAAAGATCACTATTCTGTATGAAATACAGTTATTATATCAAAATTGCTATAATACAGGAGGAATCTGAAAATAATGACTTTTTGTGATGTCACTGCAACTAAAAGTTAGTTCTATCATCTGTTGTGCACTTACACTTAATGCTCACATTCTTCTTTGTGAGTTTTATTTTAGACTTTATTTTCTCATTGAGGTTTTTTTGAGTATTTTCAGCCATACTTACTGGCACTGCTTTGATCTGCAACAAGTGAATGGCTCTATGCATATTACTATTTGTACTATGTCACATTGGTGCTACAGTTGGAGTTTATTTGCATTTATGCAAATCAAAACTAAGATGGAAACATAGTTAGGACTTGTTGACTGACCCTTCTTTTACAAGTTTATTTTTAAAATTGCTTCCAGTTTTGCAAGTATTTAAAATCTGACTAAACATGAAAACAAAGTAAACATTTAAATGAGTAACATTCGGATGTGCAATGTCTGTCTCTGCCTGAAAGTGTAAATTGTATTTGTCCTCAGAATAAAATATGAGAATTTGGGAATGGTTTTGAGGTATGTCCTTTGGTAACAATATTTACCTGGATGTGCAGGAATTTTCTTTAAGAAAGACAGGGTAATAGTAGGTAGAACAAAGTCTTTTAGAGACCACCTGTGACAGTCTTCAACTAAACGGGACAAGAGAGTCTTGAGAAGATTGGAAACCTTAGGGCAGAAAATGTCCTCACATAAGAACAGATATGTAGTATCTGTTTGGTTTTTTTTTAAATTTTGCTTCTGGTTTTGATGTTTGCCTGGTTCTTTCCAGTATGATAGGCATATTTAAAATAGATCAGTTTCCCTTAGTGGTACATGTCTCTGGCGGGTTTGGTTTCTTTTGTTTGTTTGGGGTTTTGCTTGGTTGGTTGGTTTTTTGTTTGGTTTTGGGGTTTTTTTCATTCCTTTAGCACAGAAAAAATTGGTGGTTTATTCAGTAACTATAGGAAAAGTGTCAGCTATACAGCACACTAGCTATCTAACACAACAGGATTGCTCATTCATCCAAATTTCTTAAATCTATTAGCCTGACAGGAAAGGTACATGAAAACTTTCAAAGGCTGAATTACAAAAATTTAAGTACAGTCCAAACTACTGAACACTTCCATGTGATGTCTGTCGGGCACTGGCCACAAAGTGACCTTGGCAGAGCTATTTACACCCATGTTTTAGATGCACAATCTAACCTGGAACAAATAAAAAGGCATTTATCACATCAGTCTGTGTAAGTAATCCCTCTCATTCTTGGACTTTGGCTGCCACTCAGCAAAGTTCAGAACACTGTCAGGAAGGCTTAATAATTACAGTTTCAGTTACTCAAACAGAACAGGTTTGTTATAATGAAATAAAACACTATGTCTGCATTCATGGGAATGAATCAGTTGACAAAATATGTTTGCTATAAAAGTTTCGTAATTGTTTTAGGAAGGCTAAAACAGTATGTGACATATCACAGAACAAGAACAGGTATCAGTATGATGGAGTTGCAACTCATTTATGTTCTACAGTATTGTAATGCACTTCCTTTCATTATTTAAACACCTGAACAAGCATGCACGTTTAAAGCCAGCCTAAAACACACGTTTCTTGATTCTCTGATGCTGATGGAATATTCTACTAAATGCAGCAGTAGAAGCAGCTGTTTCTTAGGTATTCTATAGGAGGCAACACTGTGCAAATATTTTTCAGGAAATTTCTGTTCAGTGATACAGGAAAGATTGAAGAATGGTTTTCATTACAAATAACATTTATTTTTCTACCTAACAGAAAAATCTGAGGAAAGTAAACCAAGGAAAGCGACATCTGACTTCAGTGAATTCTCCTAACAAAAATCAATCTGAATGCCTTTAAGACAAGTTTGAAGAACAGCATACCAGAAGTTATTAAGCTTTCTTCTAGTAATCACATGAGGTTGTGCCAGTTCCCATAATCATGGTCTGGCACACCAAAGAAATCCTGGAGTCATAACTTCTTACTAGAAAGGCAAATGTAATATTTCTAGTCTTTCCCCTGGAAAGTTAGAGCTCACAGTGCAATCTGATTGCTGCAAAGTCATGTCAATGAAGAAGGGTGTGTTGTTTGAGAATTTCCTTCCCACCCCCATCAAAACACTTGTGAGAAATCCAGTTAAGAAAATCTAGAGGAAAAAACCATTATGTCTTCCTTTAACTCAGTCATATTCTGTTCTGTTTGTGGCAAACTCTGCTACCTTTCTAATTCTTGAATTTCTTCCCACTTCTATCTCCTTGACAGAAAAAAATCTGTTCACAGTACTCAGGCCAGGAAAAATTTGCACTTATATGAACAGAGAAAAGGAATTTAGCTTGGAGCTACTGGAGATTATTCAATGGAGAATGGAAAGACAAAAAAGATGGTGGGGATTATCTGGAGGGATAGAGAAGACTTATCAAAATCAGAAAGAGAGGATTCCAGCGTAATCTGCTCCTTGTATTAACAGCATGTGCAATCACTTGTACTGGCAGTTTTTTTGCTCTGATTTTTTCCATTATCCAGGGGCTATGTGTGTGAAGCTGTGGGTATGAATTCACAATGGTCAGTGAGTAACCTTGCAATATCTCTGGTGACACTATCCTACAATCTCTGCTTCCCATTTATTATGTGGTAGAGGTGTGTGACAACTAGCACAAAGCCCATGGAAGCAGTGTTATGTGCTCAGGTCTGCTCCTCCTGTATGAATGTAGTATTAGAGGATATAGGCTGTAGCTTCCAACCTTCACAAAGGACTAGAATTGCTAAACACAAACTGCAATTTAACAAGTGCACATACAAGTAAAAAAACCCTGAAACAAAACATTAAATGAAAACAAGCAAATTTTTGTTCATTTTTGATTTTAAATGTTTTTGCTAGTTAATTAACTTGAACCATGAAAATAGTAATTTTCTAACAAGTAATGAGTTCCTTCACTGCTTGTATGCAGCAATAAATTCCTGCTTGTATATTTAATATCTGTTTGCTTGAATTACTCTATTCAATGCACGTTTATGTGAGAGATTTTTAAATAAAGTTGTTGAGAATTTAATATACTGAAGAAAGATTTTTGGTTAGACATGTCACTGTTTTGAAAAGCATTACGAACATTAGAAAGAATCCCTGTATGCATCAGATAATGAACAAAATAATAACAATAATAATAATTATTATTATTATTAAACTTGTCACTAAACCTAGAGGCTGTCAATTATAACTGCTATCATCTGGGTCTCACTCTTTATTCACATTAGTAAAAGAGAAAAAGAGACAAAAGCACTGATGCTGGGGTGCTGCAGCTGCTCTGGTCAATGAGAAAGCACCACTGGCCTCCAAGAGGCACAGGCTCCCAAACACCACTTTGCTTCCCAGGACTTCTCAAATGCTTCCCTCACCCAGTTCTGTGACAAAACAAGATAACCTACAAATTTATTTTCTATTGAAAAGGTGTGTTATTATGGCTGCTGATCTCTGACATACAGGGATTTTTTCTGCTTCCCCACCTGTCTATTGACGCTGCTGTCCTTCAGCATTTCAGACATCTTAAGAAACAGCCTATTCTTTAAACCCTCATCTCAGCACAAATTTATGGAGACTTGCTATTCTTTCCCTGTTCTGTAGAGCACATCAGTTCTGACAACGACAGGAGCTGGCATGACCCAGGCACAGAGCAACAAAGAAATAACTTGCTGATGTTGCTTGTGAAGTTGTGCGAGTCCTGATCCTTCGACTATTTAGAGGACACAAGTGCAGCTTCCTGTTTCTGTCCTAAAAGCTGCAAGAAAATAATGCCAGTGATCTACTGCAGCTGTCAATCAGAAAGTCACCACTTAATACATTAAAGGGATGGTATCAATAACAAATGTGCAACTGCACTAGGAGATGGAGGCAGGAGGGTGCTAAAAGCCAGACTACAAGGATGGCAGAAGATTGGGATGGCAGACAAAATACTGGAGCTTCTGCCCATAATTCTGAGCCATCATATGACAGAATTAAATTTGAAAGCAAGTGTGAATTGTCAAACAAAAAGCTCTGTAGCAAAATAGAGGAGGTAGCTGCCATCTAGTACTGACAGCTTGCCTCCTGCAGCCCCTGCAATCACACTGATGTGGTGTCTGTGGCCTTGACCAGTGCTGGGGCTGTGAGCCCTGTGCAGCATGAAAGAGACACAGGGCTCTTCCTGAACTGCCATGCATCTCTCTGTCCCGTGCCCAGATGGAAAGGGTGTGAAGCCTGTAGTGTGGTCAAATTATCTTGCTATTTATAGCAGCATACAGTGTAATTGCATGACACCCAAAAGAGTTATTTAGGCTCCACAATAAGGGTGAACAAGACTGAAGTCTGGCTATTTGTCTGAAAGTCAAAGAAAGAGTAGGCACTTAAACTCTATACTAATCAAACCCCAAATGATTTAAAATACTAGATGAAAAGCATACATATATTTACATTCAACATGACTTCTGATGTTAAAAAAAGACGATAAAGCAGAGAGGGAAGAAACAGATGGTGTACCAAACATCACAAGCAAGTAAACAAGGAGACTTAAGAAACAAAGTCACCACAAAATGAAGACCTGTCAGACAAGTACTGACCTTAGCAAAGTCACACTCAGGCAGACACAGGCTCCACGGGCATCTCAGTGCCACGGGGCACACTACTGAGACAAAGGCTTTGTCACAGTGACACCTGTTACACTCTCTGCGTCCTCCCCAGCAGCTGCTCTCCGCCACTGTCATTGTCTGTCTGCAAGGAGTCTGGCCATGGATTTTGCAAGGCCATAGCTGTGTGGGAATATTTCCCCTTCTTTTTCCAGGCACCCAGTGATTCTTCCTTTCTCAATCTCATCTTTTTCATCTCGTCTATTTATACTTTCTGGTAATTTTAAACTGATAAGCAGCAGAAGCAACCTGACCATAACCCCCATTCCCAGTCTCCCTGCAGTGCTGGGGTGAAGAAGTAGAGCTGGAAAGGAAGGGGTGGGAATAAGATGTCTTTAAGGTCCTCTTTTGCTTCTCATTATCCTGCTCTTATTTTGTCAGTAATAAATTAAATTAATAGCTCTAATTCTAGTCTGTTTTGTCTGTGATAGGGTTTGGTCAGTGATTTTTCTCTGTCCTTACTCTGTCCTTACAACGCTCTGTTGTACTTTCTCTCCACCGTGCAGCTGTGGAAGGGAATAATAGAAAGGCTTTGGTGGGTGCCTGACATCCAGCCAGGGTCAACCAACTACAACCACTTACAGTGGAGCATGGTGCCACTTCTCCACAGGATTTGGAGTTAGAAACATGGCATTCAGCTATTTCAGCATGGATGAGTCATCATTCTTGCAGAAAAGGACAAGTGAAAGGGAATGTAAAAGAATAAGAGTTTCCAAGGATAGTTTAATATTAACAATCTTTCCAAAGACTCCTTTTCCTAAAGTTTGTTTTATTCTTCTATAAAGATTAATCCATTTTTGTTTCCTGGGAAAACAGTGGACACCGTAAGGATAATACATTGTTTCTGCCCAGTACATCCTTTTCATCTTTACTAAAGAGTAGCGTTTTTTTTTCCCCTCAAGATAGTGGGTGAATGACCTGTCAATAGTCAACTTGTTTCTAGGCCTATACCCTTGGCCTGCAAGCATTTCAATAAGTCTTTTATTTTTAGCATAGTCATCTGTCTGGTTCTTTTCCTAGCTATCATTCTTTTTTCCCTGCCTAAGTGGGTCACTTGTATTATTATCATCAGCAGCAGCAGCATCATCATCATTTTTACCATCATGATCTGCTGTGCCTGTTTGATCTTGTTTGTCCGTGGACACTGTTTCTTACAAAACAATCTTTGTTGCACTTCAGCAACAGAGGGTTATGATAATCTACCCATCTTTAGACATATTACAACATATTCATAAATGAGGCAACATTGCAAGAGGCACTGCTTATTTTAGCATCTCACACAATATACTATAGTCAATAGTAGTCCCTGTCCTCCTTGAAAACTATGAATGTAAGACTGACAACAGAATTGTAAGTCATTACAAAGAAAGGAATTAAGCATAATGTTGTTTCCTGATCTCTTTCCTCTTGATGAAACTTTGAGTTGTTACCACAGATTCTTTTCTCAGAATTTGAGAGAAGCTGTGAATTAGATATATTAAGCCCCATTACAGCAGAAAAATCATTAGTTAATAAGGATCTTTCTCATACATTAGTTGAAGCTTTTTCATTATCAGTTGAGGTCAACAGACTGAACAAGTGGATCATATTACCCACTTAGAAAGCTTCTCATATTTCAAGCTCTTGTACCTAATTTATCCTCAAACTCCCTATGAAATAGGCACAGTAATTAAGTATGATTATGCTACTTTTCCTAATTAGGTAGCAAGTGGCATCAATGTTAAATATATTCCATAAGTTTATACAGTGAATCAAAAGCAGAAATTCTGACCCGACCACAATGTTTGACTGCAAGTTCCGGGGCATCTGGGAAGTTACCTCAAAGTTCACGGGGAGCTGATTTGGCATTTCTTTATGAAGAACATATATGGACACCAGGACTAAAAGAGATAAACCAGCATCACGAATAGCATCCCCTTAATCTGCCAAAATTTGCCAGTCAAGTGATACAGAACCCCTATGGGATCTTCCTACTCTTTTCTCACATCCAAACCATCCATCCAATCCATTCCAAATGCACTAAAAAGTCTACCCCTGCATAAACAAAATCCAAAAGATGGAGAACTTTAAACATTTGTAGCATATGTACAAATGCAAAATGCATTCTTTTATTCCTACTAATTATTACAGCAGCCTTTTTTTTTCTCTTTCTTTTTAGCATACTTATAAAAGTAAATACTAAGAGGCTTTGAAACAGAAAGAGGAATCCACTCAAAGAAGCACAGTTTAAGCATTGCTTTTTGCATTGAACATTGGGTCAAAGATATCATTAACATAATTGCAGAACAGCCAGTGAAGCTTTCAAATATGTGATAAAGGGCAGGTACATTATTTATAAATTAATGTTCCCTGGTCCTGAATAGAATAATCATAAAGGGCTCATTTTTCTCTTCTTTATTAAATCGTACCAGTTAAAATATCAGTTTACAAAGCACATAAAATTTCAGTTGGATCCAACAGAAGTAGCAATCATTGATCGCTCTCTTGGACTTTTACTCCCTGGTTTATATTATCCCATTAGTAGGTCTTAAAGCCAACCAGCGTTTACAGACTTTAGCTTTACAGGAAAACCCTTCCAGCTCTCACATTGCTGAATTCTGGGAGGTTGTTGTCTGATTCACACATCAGTCACAAAGATGAAAACAAAAAATTTTCTTTCTCGAGAGGAGGAAAAAGAACATATCTAACATCTCATTAAGGAGGAGAAATGGAAAAAAAAAACCCAACATTTTTCATAGAAGAAATGGCCGCCCTATTTTCTACAGTTCTATGTTTTCTTTTTAAGCAAAGTTAGGAGTTAGCCATTTGTTAAAGAAATGAACAATCAGGATAAAGGTTTTGGGACATTTGGATCCAAATTTATTACATCAGGTATTTCAAATGATTCAAGAGAGATGAGTGACTGAGTTACAAGGTTAAGTTAAAGAGACAAATTTAAATTAGGGTTCTTATTTTTAACAACATATCCTAGGACAAATTATCCCAGTTATGTTATTGTATGATACAATAAATGATGAAAAGAAAAATCAATTTTGATAGCATTATTAGTCTCACTTCTATGAAAATATCAACTTCCTCTACTAAGCCATACAAGTCAGAGGCCAAAGAAGCTGAGGATACACATTATTAAACACAAAAACACAAGCTAAGCATCTTCAAACTCAGTTCCTGAAAGTCTTCATTCCCTGTGTGGTCAGTCTAGTGATGAGAGATTTAAATTGCACATTTACATAACACAAATGGATCTGCTTTTCTGGGGATAGTGAAAGAGGAGAATGAGGAGGAGGAGAGGAAGAAGAGTTGAGTTTCTAGTGGGCATCACCTCGTGATGGGATCTATCTGCACACCAACACTGGCTTTCCCCTTCTCTTCTAGTAAAGGCGGTTCAGTCCCCTGGGGGGATAGGGTGAGAATGCTGCCACACAGCTCTTACACTGGGTGCCTGTGTCCCAGTGTTCACCTCTGCTGCTTACTGGCTGTCTTTAATGAAATCTGGAAGAGAAGAACAGGAGCTTGATGTAAGGGCATTCAGAGAAATCACCTCTTCTGGTTTTGATACTATTATACCAATGGCTTTTGTTTTTAAGGTCTAAAACATGGGCATTCCAATTTCTCTGTTGAGATCTCATTCATTATTTTCATCATCAATCTTTAAGACTGAAGTGCTATCCATACTATTTTTCTCAAATGAAAAAACATTGCTCACAGTAAGACAGTGTAAGCAAGAAGCTCCTGACTTTTGTTTGGTACTCAATCGCTTTTCTATCTCATTTCTTTCAGAGAAATATCTAATATCTGTCAGAGGTAATTTTTAGCCTTACTTAAGAAGTTCTTCTGAAAACAACATGTCATTAGGTTCAGAATGTTCTAATTAAACAGACAGGCATGGAATTTCAGAAACATCTCCTGGGCCACTATGCTTTCAGACTTCCCTATAGGGCAGAAATCCATCTGCAGCCCCTGGAGAGACCTCACACTGGAGGGGGGAGAGTTTGTGATGAGTCCTCCCATCAAGGAGGAAGGAACAGCAGAGACAACAGCTGAAAAACTGATCATGACTCCCATTCCCCATCCTTCTCCAGCCACTGGGAGGAGGAGGAAGAGAATTCTGGAGTGAAGGATAGCCCAAGAAGGAGGATGAGTGTGTTTTTAAAATTTGGGTTTTATTTCTCACTGTCCTACTCTGATTTGACTGGTAATAAATTAAACTAATCTCCCCAAGTTAAGCCTGTTTGCTCATGACAGTAACTGCTGAGTGATCTCTTCCTGTCATTATCCCAACCCAGGAGCCTTTTGTTGTATTTTCCCTTCCCTGTCCAGCTGAGGGTCAGCCCTACCAGCCCCAATACTGTATAGACTAATTTAAGGGATGAGGTGGACAATGGGTGGGGAAGAGCTGCTGTGGACAATACAACTTTCCTTCTCTTCACACAAATATACAGTGAAGAACTGTTTCCCCATTAAAAAAATCAAAAGTGCTACAAAACTAAGAGTAAGTTTCATTTAAATAATTTTAAGAATGACAACCTTGTTCTTATGGGAAGTCTTCTGAATTTCTCTCTTTTCAAAAAGCTTATACTTTAGGCACAATCATATTCACCTCTGGCCAATAGTAGTACCAAGAAAATGTACAGATTATTCTAATTAAGTTACCCAATAATGCTAACAATTAGTCATTTAGAACACTGCTGTTTGATAACTGATTGTAGTTTCTCTGATAGAACTGTAAACCATAAAGGGATTTATGGATAATGCAACCACAGGCCAAGCAGGTCTGATATTGGTTAATAAAATCTGAAAATAATTAGAAAAAATATTCTCCATGCCTTATTTCTTTTGGCACAAAAATGCAGGAAAATTAGTCTGTGTAGCTAGTGCCAAGCTGGATAGATTTGAATGCTACTTCCAAAATGAGGTATGGTGTTTATGACAACCATCTGCTGAGCTCTCAATCCAATCCTGCCCAAGTGAAATTAAAATACTGATCAAAACAGTTTCTTTTCAATACTGGAAAATTCAACAGTAGATTTGTTATCCACACATGAATATTACAATGTCTGCTTTCTATTTGTAAATTGTAGATGATAAAACAAGACTTTTGTACACACACAAGATCAAATCTTCCCTTTTCCTTTCAGTTTTCTAGAACATTGAAAACCATAGACACCAAAATTGAGAGGAAGGCAGAGTTAGGTCTAAAATTGTAACTACAATCCTGACCTTTTTGTTGTTTATCTGATCTTGAAAGCAAAAAAACATTGCAGGTTTCCTTTTCTTCCTTTTTATCCCAAGTTTTCTTGAGCACAAGTTCTTATTTTGGCAATAATTCACAATCTATGGAGGCTTAAATGGTACAAGCTCTTCTGCTTGATTTCTCAACTCCAGGTCCACTGCAGTGCTATGAGAGGCTCTGCATTATATATAACACACGCTCAGCACACACTTACAGCATCAGGTGTCTCATAAAATGTACCTGTTGGTGTTGCTGTCTTCAAACTGCAAGAAGAGCAAATTACAGAAGAAGAAATACCACAACTGAAGCCACAGCTTCCCTGCTGGAGCTTCTGCCCTGGGAGTCTGAGATCAGCTTGGCTGATGGAATTCAGAACCATTTTTCTAGATATGTACATGAATTACCTATTCATATACTAGGAGGTGAGTAGAACATTCTGAAGGAGTGAAGGCACATCCTGCTCTATCTGTTGTGCTAATCCAACCTGCAGCTAAGAATTTAATATCCCCTAAACTGAGGACTACTCTCTCAATATAAATTTTAACCTCAGGATTTCATGTTTAACAACCTTAGATAAAAGCTAATTCTTATCCTTATAAATTGGAATTTATTGAAATTCCTTGACAAGAGAATTCCTGTACTTTGGTTTATGCTTTCATAATTTTTTATATATTTATACTCAGTAATGAGGCCAGAGTGGAAGGGTCAGCCTACCAAAATCCCTGGCTTCATCATCTTTCTTTTCATTTGGGGAATATTTTCAGTTTTTCTAAGCTTGAAATACAACAAGTAGGATAATGAAATACCTATCTGTATTTCCAGACTGCTATACAACTCTCAGAGTTCTCTACAACCAACTGGGGGTGAAGCTTTCCCAGTGTGGCACAGCTACAAAATACAAGTTAGTATCTGTCATTCTAAAAATAATAAAAAAGTTAGATTTCCTTTAATTTTGTCTAAGTAGTTTAATAACTATGAATATGCTTAATGAATTAAAATGTATTTAAGAATTGCCAGAGAATAGAGTGAAGTTACTCACTGACAAGAGAGAACTGCATATCCCTACAGTTCATCCTCACAATTACTTGACTCAGCACTCCTCAAGGGATTTCACAGCTGCCAAGTGTTGGGACAACATTGTAAATAGAAAGTTTAGGATTACTTCCATATGTTCTGCTGTAGTCTTAAATGCTAGACTTAAGAATTTCTCATTAATCTAAAATTGCTAAAACAAATATTAATACATATTTAGAAAAGTATATAGTAAATATTGAAAAGGAAAAAACTGAGGTTTACAAAAATAATGAAATAATTTGACCATGAACATCCTGAATACGGAACTGTAATACAACAAACCTCACTCCACCACTTCCCACACCCCCAACCTGAGTAGGAGACAGCAGTCCATTAAGCTAGCAAGTGAGGCTGAACAGGTGAAAGAAAATATTCTACTCAACAGGTAGGGAATTTCTGGAGCTTTTCCTTCACAGAAATACACGGAGGTACATACTATCTGTGGATTAAAAATGGGATAAGGTCATAACCAACTAAAAATAACCAAGCTAAAATATGGAGCTGTCATTAATAACTCTCAGCTGAAATCTGGACTGGCTTATTTCTTCAGGATGCTGACAAAAATTCAAAACAGTACTGCTTGTAACTGAGAATAGCAATTATTTTTAATTTGCATTTATTTTGCTACTTCAATATAACAGCATTTTCACTGGCTACAGACAAAAAAAATACAGTAAATTTAATATCTGTAATTTTGATTTTTCCATATACTATTTTTATAGTCCTTTTACAAGGCACACAGGTTGTTTTCAAAAGAACAGTCAGCACTGGCCTGGGGATAGAGATTACCTGCATTATGCTTCCATCATTAAATCTCACAAGTTATAATTGGCATGTTTGCATGCCAAGTGTTTTCCTATTGATGGTACCACTCAAAGAAAAAAATTCAGAGCAATTAAAGTCAGGAAAAACTCCAGCTTTCTACGAGGCTTTTCTTCTTGACTGCTGGAACTCCCTATCACGCCTTCAGTAGTTCCCGCTTCAAGCATTATGCTTTATCCTTCAAAGGCTTTGCTACTACTTCCCTTGACATTTTTGCAATGAGCTCAATTACTAGGAACACTGATATGTGGAAACTGCTAGCTTATTCAGCAGTGAGAAGAAAGAAAAGGTTGTGAAATACCATATTTCTACATTTTTCCATTTGAACAAAAGTAAAATTTGCATTGGCCTTGAATACAAGAAAGCAATTAACGAGTGAAATTTGGCATTGGGGTTTTTTTAGTGATAAATTATGTGTTTGCAGTTAAAAGAAACATTTCCATTTTAAATTGCCTTGCACAATTTACTTGCAGAAACTACGTCCAAATGGATATGGATACCTGGCTAATCCTTGCCAGCTTAATTCCTGAAATTCTGGCCTTGCAATTTTGTCTTTTGGTATTTACGCTTTCAAGTATTGTCATCAATTTAACCATACAGCACATTCAGTTAACAGAAAATTAAGTAAAACCTGTTTTACTCATTTATCTTCAAAATGTACAAAGGCAAGTATGATCCCTCACTTCTGAGGATGATACATATCAAATCCATAATCCTTGACCAATGTGTGCTGATTTCCAGTTTGGATTTTGTACGTTATCAAGGGTCTGAGAACTGAAAAACTTAAACAAATCTTGAGAACTAGAAACCTCAAGAATAAACATGAATGAAAATATCTTAGCGTGACAAGAGTGTGGTTCAGCTTTTTTCAAACTATGTGACAGTACTGAAGGACTACTCTAGAGAATTATTATTTTTTTAATATTGCCTCACTCAATACATCCCAAGCACATCTGACAGAAAAGTCACAGCATAAAAGACAGAAAATGAAAACTTCATTGTGACAGAAAGATTTTTCACTTGGGAAACATTTTCTAGTTTTTTTATTCCCAGCTGGCTTGAGAATATTGTAAGTTACCAGAAACCTCTTATGATACTATCTATTCTTGATGTTTTTAATATCTCTCACAGTAAAAACTGTGAAAGTAATCAAGCTACTGACATTTTGTTTCCACTTTCACTACAGCTTTTATCTGATTTAAACATAAATAGAGATACCTAAGCCATCCAGAAAAGATTTGAAAAGGCTTTTCTTTTCTTTTCTTTTCTTTTTTTTTGTGAGTCTGTGTACCTCTTGGTCATTTTGGTTATCAGTTTTGCACAATAATGTCCCTTTGTTGACATTTTTAATATTTTAGAATTGATTAGCTTTTTCTGTGTCAGTGTGGGAATTATTCCTTGTATATGGGGCTCTTGATACTGACTCCTCTCAGCTTGGTCATGGACAGATTGCCATAAAATAGGATGCTAAAAAAGGTTAATTCAAAAAATGAATGATGAGAGTTGCTGAAAGAAATAGAGCTTGCTCAGACATCCGTGAGAGCTCCTTCTGCCAGGCAAGGCTTCCTGGTACCCATCACACACATCTGGGAAGGAAAGTTGAGGGTGCTTTGTCCCCAGACTATTTTGGCAACCTGGTTGTTGTGAATAACATATGAATGACATGTGATTATGAACAGGCACTAGGAAAACCTCTGTATCACAGAAAACTCTGTCTATGCATATTTATCACATGCTGGCACATTTAGGTCCATACCTCTGCCAAATCAGGGAGCAGGATGAATTCCTGCAATATCCTGTTCAGAGCTGAACACCAAGTTTGCTTGATTTTAAGACTGTGTTGAGTAAGTATGTGAGGGTAACAAGTTGTACAAGGCTTCAGAAAGGGTCTCAACATTTTTTGACAAGGAAGTGTGATGGAGATCAAACAATTCATTTAAGATGTCACAAGGCACAGAAAACATCTGGGTGCAGAATTGTATTCAGGTACATTATTCCTGATTTAGAACACATCTACAGAAAAACTTGGCTCTCTACCTGTAATTGATTCACTTCTACCCCTTTCCTAAATGTCCCTGTGTAGTCAAGATTTGAGATGCTTGGATGGAAACCATTATAACCTTATTAATTAGTAGATTCAGTTACATAATATTACAAAGGCAACTCTACTCACAGTATAATTAATAAAACGAATGATCTATCTTAGGCTTTTAACTTCAAGTGCTCTCCCACCTCCCAACAACTTCTTTCATCTTGTTTAATTTATGTGATGTGAAGTATCAGGGTCACGCACGACTTGGAGGCAACTCAGTTTCATGTTTATTAGCAGGTCACAGACCCAGGAGCACAGACACAGAGAAGTCATCTGTCAACAAACTAAATTTTACCTTGAAGGAAACAGCAAAGTAACTAAGTACTGAATATAATCTGAATGTGTTTTGTGTGGCAGAGACCACTTTTTCAGATACATTCTGCGCACAACTCCGTATCCAAGCAGATGAAAAAATCTGGCTCCTCATCTCAGCTCATGAGACTCTTCAAAGATCTTCTGAGATCAAGATGCAACGACAGATTTCACCAGTCAAAGCACTAACTCGTGGCTGCATCACACCTCAATGAAATCTTTAGCCCAAAACAGGACAAACACCTTTGTTGCCTTTCTTTACAAATAATATTTTCTTGGCAAGTCCTGCACAAATTACTTATTTCAGTAGCTCAACTGACTTTTAAGTCTGCATCTACTTGTACAAAAACCCAGATCTGGACATTCACTACCTGAGAATGCTACCCATAAACCACAATATTTTGAAAATTATTTAAGTAACAAAATTAAAATGATCCTTTATTAATGAAGGCTGCACTAGTACACTTCACTTAATCAGGACAGGGATAATTAGGAAATCTGGTTAATTAGGACTTTTCCTAGGAAGTTGAATTAAACCAAATGAGTTTTGACTGGCAAGGGACAATGGTTAATTGGGATGATAATTCCACTTAATTGGTATGCCTGCAGGCAGTTAAGTGGTCTGTGAGGCTCAGAGGCTAATAACAGCCTTTCTTTCCTCAAAAGACCTGTACCCATCCAAAATCAGCAAACCAAAATGGTTTTAATGCCCCTGTGTACACATTAAGCATCACTCAAAAGTTCACGCTATTCAAGAGGTCATCATTGTAGAACTTCTAAGGAAATTCAAAGTGCTAAATTTTCCCGAAATATGTTTCAACTACGAGAAAGAAAATGAAAGACCTAAATTTCTTCCTTGGTGCTGAGATACTTTACTGTTGAAGTTTCTCTGCCATGAAAGGGCCAAGGGCACAGTCCCACACCCTTGGTCCCAGTTTCCTGTTCAGAACCCTTTCTCAGGGCACTGGCTGCTGTGTTTGGGATCCTCCCCAGCCACCAGCCCCTGCCCTACCCAGCACTCTTCTGTACTGCAAGCCCAACTCAAGTGCCTTGACTATTTGGATCATAAGGCAGCAGAATGAATTAATTACCACTACAGAGTGGTTTTTGGGACAGCGAAAATGCACAAAATTGAATGTTCATCTCCGTAAGTTAAAGTTTTGCTTTCTCTTGAGAAAAATACTATTTTGAGGCTCCCTTGACCAAGAAATGAGTTCTCATGTAGCTTTAAGACATCTTTACAATCTGTACTCCTTCAATTGAATGTTTTTTATTTCAAAGTTTCTGACACATAGATGTTACAGCTGCATTAGCCTAATTTATTTAAGAAAATAGGTGAAAAATAAATTTATCACTTTTCCCTGACTGTATCAGAACGAAATGCTTAATTTAAAGTAATAAAGAAAAGCTGGCAATTTAGATAAGCATTAGTATGAATTCCAGCTTTTCCTGGAGCTTAGGAACTAACAGTGGGAATTCAGAGAAAAAAACAGTAAAGAAAATCACGAAATATCTGATGCACAGCAATGTTCATGTATCACAATGATGAAAGGAATTAAATTATACAGAGTAAATGTTCAATATTTAATCAGTTAGACTCTAGTTAAACAGATAATCTTTAATTTGATTCAGTAATAACCCAGTGCTGATACAAAATCTTACAATACCGACATCTGTACACATCCCTGTACATGAAGGGAGGTATTATTTTCACAATACTCATTTAATTTGAACAATTCTGTACTGACCAGCCATGATCTACAAGATGTTTTCTAAATCTCTTTCTGCAGTCCTACAATCTGAGTCAGTGTATTAGTATGTCATTGTCTGGTTCTGACAGTTCAAGATCTAAGTATTTTTAAAAAAAAGGATTCCATATATACTGTGATGGAGTTTGGGGGGACAGATTTACATTTGCTTTCCTATAAAAATATCTGATTTCTTTGCAAGGAGGGAGGAAATAGAAATCTTTTTTGAACCCCAGGGACACAAACTTCATGAAAATGCAATGTGTCATTAGCAGCACTCTCAGATATTTCCTGAGGATATAATCTCCAAATCAAGCTTTCTAACTGGAAAAGAGACTGTTCAGTTGTTCAGTAATTTACATTTATGGCCTTACAATATTTAAATTCAACTAGCAATTTTACAAAGGGGAGAATATACCTAAGCAAAACCTATTACAGTAACAAGAAAAATGAGTGATTTTTATTAAAATACACGCTTCGTGGCAATTTCAAGCCAATGAATCATTTAGGTGGGAAAAGACCTCTAAGATCATCGAGTCCAACCATTAACCCAGTATCTCAAATATCAAGCTTCATCTTTTCTAACTTAACCATGAAAAAAATAAATTACTTCTCTGGTTTTAATTCAACAAGTAATTAAAATATTCAGTAACTCCACTAAAATTTCTCAGCCCTAAGATATCTAAAGCCTGGCAGGGCATCTGCAGATCTGTTCTTTATAATGTTGACTGCTCCTCTGAGCATGATTAGAGTTCTTCAAAGCATGATAAAATTATTGTAAAAGAGCCTTCACTTCTGGAGCTGTTTATGAGTGCTATGACATCTGCCCATGGACACACACCTTTACTTCTTATTCATACACATAAAACCCTTTCCTCATGCTATACACAGCTCATGGCAAAGAAACAACACAAATGAAAGCAAGTCTTGTATTTCCCTGTAACATGATCCCATGGTCTCACTATGTTAACACTTACTGGAGGAATTTTTACCCAGTAGAACTCTGCACTTAACCAACCCCAACAAAAATTTTGGTATGATCCTAGGTAAAAATGTCATTTAGTTATTTGTCTTCTTCTCCCGTTTAATTTACTTCCCACACACTGCATAGGAAGAAAAATATGTATAATGAGACTGACTTTCTCTTGGGATATCTGCTAGATATCATAGCATGTAACTGCAAAAAAACTATACTGTTGCTAAATGAGGCCAGGTTGAAATTGCTGTAGAAGAGCTTCCTACAGGCTACCTTCATAACTCAAATGCCAAAGACATTAAAAAAGTGGCACTAGGCAATAGGATGTTTAGGTTAAATGCACCTTTCAGAACAAAAACAATGTAAAAATGATAGTAAAAAGGACATACAAGTATTTTCCCGTAATGTGGGTGACTGATTATGAAAGCAAAACACATCAGTGAAATGAGAGTGATCAGTACAATTAAGGGCAACTTGGTAATACAACATGATTACTTCCTTCAATTCTCCTCTATCCCATTCCAAAAAAATAGGCCAGAAGTATGTTTATAGATGAAATTGTAAAGATTGTTACAGAAAACAATGAGACAGACATTTAACTTGTGTTCTTGTTATGTATTTGCACTGAAAATTGAGGTTTTTGTAGATAGGAAGATTTACCTCTAACAGAATGTGACATGAGACAATTTACACAATATTTTATCATTTCCAGATCAGGTATCTCATCTGAACATTAATTTATCAGTTAATGGCTAGATTTAAACCCTACAATAAATCACCTAAATGATTTGCAAACTGGTATTGTGGTACATGTTTCTTTTGTTTGTTTGTTTGTTGGGGTTTTTTTAGGGATATAAAATTGCAGAGCAATGACCTCAGAAATCACTTTCTGGCTCAACAATATTAAATATTCTTACTAACTATTTCAACAATTACATCAAATCCTTTTTTTTTTTTTTTTTTTGTACTGCTTTTTTAAACTGGTGGTAAAAATGTGAGGGCTAGATTATTGTCAGAAACCTATGTGGTCCTTCTGACAAAAGGGTCAGGATTCAAGAGCTGACAGGGCAGTCAAATAGGAAAAGGAAAAAAAGGTCTTGTGAAATGAGGCTTAATAACAATATTCTGTTTACCAAACAACATGTTTAAGGAAACATCTAATTTCTTTGATTCTCTCTCTGGAGACTCCCCAAAGAGAGAACCACTAGCTGGAAAGACGAGGAGATACTTTCAATGTGGGAGAGACATAGAACTACTGACTAAATCCTGAATACAGGAGCAAAAAACACCAGCTTGGAAAACAGACAGGTTCCTACCAGTGAGGAGAACTAAAGCTAAGAAGGCAAATGATGAATTTCAGATCATCTGTAGCTCTTGAAGTGAGATTTGATATCCTTCTGAAACATTCAGTTTAGTACAGTTTATAGGAGAAATACTACTGCCTGTGTGGGCTGTGGTTCAAAGGAAATAGTCAAACTTCTGTTTTCAGAATCTTTGAATTAACAAGCTCTCTCTTGGTTTTCCCTTTGCAAGTTCTGGGGATACAAAACTGCCTAGATTATTCCGCCATGCTCCATGCATACATAAAGATGTGTGTAAGTCGCTTAGAAGGGTCAAGAAGCTTTTCTGACCCCAATACAATACTGGGTAGATTCCTTCCCAGCTTTGCAACTATGTGCTCTAGAAATACTTGTGAGCCACAAGAAACTTGCTATCCTTAGAGACAGTACACCAGTCAGCTTATGCCAGTAGAGAAAAACCTTTCAGGTGCATTACATAATGCTTTATCCCTGTACACAGCATGAAAACTGCCAGGTTTAGTAGCAAAATGGGATTTTCTTCCCTTCCTGATTCTCAGTCTGTAATCAGACTGGTTGGAAATATTGATTTTTTCATATATAAAAGTCCTCAGCAGCTCATTCAGGTAGTTTTCCTCACCTGCTATGGGGGCCAGGCAGTATCAGAACAATCGTGCAGAGCAGATGGATAGCCTAAGAGCAGGATGCACGACTTAAACTGGTGGTCTCAGTGTAAGGGTAGCTGGAAGAAACCTAACAGGCCAACATTATAGAATAATAGGCCACACTGTGTTACAGCATTATACTTCCTAGTAAGTACAGAAATATGTATCATTATATGGAAGTCAATAAACACACGATAATAATATATCATAATATACAAAAAATCAACGTAGATTTTCTGCTCCTTATGGCCTTAAACTACATAAAATCATTTGTAGCTCAGAACTGATTAAAGAGCTGAAATCAAAGTTGAGATTTAATTGATATACCATATAAATAGCCTTCAATTATGGCTGGATACAGTAATTAAAATAAAAACAGACCAAGGTTTGGCAGAAAATGAGATACATTCAGATTTTGTTAGTTTCCAATTTTAATACTAAGGATATGACTCAGCTGTTAGTCTGAAATGTGACACAAAAGAAATAACTTTTAAGTGATATTGCAATACATGATTACACTGCAAAACAAAACAGGCTTGTGCAGTCCAGCAGAAAGTATGATTTCTGACCATGCAAAAAGTTGAGCTCTGAGTGAAGAATGATTAAATTAAAGATCTCTTTAAGCATACTGAAACATATTCACACTGTTTGGGAGACAGATGGAGATGGAAAAACCACATTCTTGTGCAGATATGCAATAGTGTATCAGGGACTCATCCTGTTGTATGACATGAATCACTCACTGTACCACACAATATGCAGTAGTTAAGCAGACTGTCAGGATTCCCATTCCCAGCACAAACACTTTTTTCAGACCTTTGTATCACCTCTGTCTTTAACTGCACCTGCCTTCAGTCTGGTATGCAAACTCCTACTCTTGGTGCAGCTCATTTTACAGACACACATAAAGTCTATTAAGTGCTTTTTCAAAGCAAAATACAAGTGTAGACCAGCCAATACCAAAGGCACAATCTATTTTTCTGATGTGTTTAATGGCAGAAAAGAAATCTCTATCCAAATCAGAGCAAAATCCTTGTTTAATTTAGCATTGGTTTCTTTCACTGATTTTTAACTGATCAGTTTAAGGGTAATGACTGGGAAGAGGCAACAGTTGTTCATCCTGTGATTTACCATGATGCTACACATGCAATTCCCTTTCTTGACATTGAAGGAATTTTCTTAGCTTTATTGAGATAATAGCTCTGGTTTCCCAAACCCACTTTAACTACAGTTATTTTACAGCTCTTGGTTGCTTTTCTCCATCTGTTTTAACTCAGTGGCCAATGTGTTTGGCACCTAAGGAAATCCTACAGGCTAGAGACTCATGACTAGATTAAAACAACTCAGGAATATGTCCTTAGAACAAGGTGTTATCTGTTCACTTTCTCAAAAGTAGTAACGATGTAAAGCAAATAATGAAAATAACAAACAGTGTTAAAAATCTTACTCTAAAAGTGACTTCTTTTTTTTCCCTCTGTGAAGTTCTCCCCGACCTTTTGAAGCCTATATTGTTTGGAAAAAACATCAGCTTTTGCCTATGTTTTTCTGACAGTTGTTCCACTGACAGCTCTTGGACAGTATATGTCTATTCATCGTGTCTAATCAGAATCTTAGAGCCCAGGTTTAACTACTGTTCAGGGTCTTATTTGTGCATTTTAACAGAGTTTATAGAAATAAATCAATAATCAAAGGAAAATTCTGAAAAACAAGGACTTTTCCATTGTTTTCAGTTCCTTCTTGTACAGATCTCCTCAGGCTTAATTCCATGGTAAGTATTCATTACAAACAGAAGTGTTTGTAACTCAATCAGAAATAGCCACAGATCCTGCTGAGCTTGTCTGCTTTCAAGAATTTCTCACTTCCTCCAATCTGGCTCTAAAACCTCTGATTTTTCAATGGTGCTGTAAACTGAGTTGTTACTCACTGGGTCATTCACAGCTACCTCAACGTGGAAACAACGCAGCAGTTGAGTTGGTATCCAACAGACACAATCCTTGTTCTAGCATGTCAAAAGGGGAGAGCTCAAATGTCTTTTCTGTGTTCAGTAAGTAAGAAGGGAAAAAAGAAACTGCATGCATCAAAGAGTTTTCAAACAGCTGGGAGAAAATGCAAGCAAGGAGGTAGGTAGTAATTGTATTCAAGTGATTTAAATATGCAACATGAGTTATTTCTTCTTAGGCATGCTTTTGTTGACTCCTGCACCTATCCTCAGCCTTCCCCTCTGAATGAGTTTCCTGCCTCTACTAGCTGGTGATATTCTCTGCCATCATTCCCAACTGTGTCCCATTTACAGCCTTGGGAGTGCCTCTTTCTGCATAATAATCTTCAGTCAGCTCTGAACAAACTTGATCACTAATCTCTAGAGTCATCATATGACTCTTCAGAAAAATTATACTTTGTATAGACTTTATTTTAAAAAAGCCTCATGTATCTATGGGAATTTCCTTCTGTTTTAATCCAAGTCACAAACAGTTTCTCTTTGCAGTTAATGACGTAAGGGCAGCTCTGGAATGCCTCCTCTCCTATTAAAAGCCTTTTCCAGTTTCACACAGTTTATCTGAAGGTTTTGTCTCTTACATTGATGTTTCCAAAGTGAAGTGTGTAAACTTAGAAGGCAGGCAGGTTACAAAATGCCTCCTAATTATCAGCACTTTTTGTATGCTGGTATAAGTAGGCTGATGGCTGGGAACCTACTTTGAGATACCATTCTCACACAGAAGTCACTTCATCTGCTAAATGGCTACAGATTTTGCTACAGGGTCTAAGTATAACACCACCTGTGTAGGTCTCACCCAAAAGAACCAGCTCTGTTGCAATAAAATAATCTACTATAAAGACCCAAATCTCCATCTCCAAAATTTCATACACAAAGCAGGTTTGATAGACAAAGACGTTTCACACATCAACTCCCTAAGAAAGTTGCTACAGACACTTACATTTAGAGAAATGTTCTTATTAAGAAGGTTTGAGCCCTGTCACATCATACACATGGACAGATATTTAATGGAATTAAACGTCATTGACACAATTTCATCAACAAAACATCAGGAACTGGGTTGACTCATTTTTCATAATGACATAAGAATACCAAAGTATTGGTTAGATTATTTTTCTCTGTTTTTTAATAGGCTGCAAACTTTCCCAGCAATTCAGTGAAGGACTCCTGCAAGGCTGGTCTCAGCACCATCCCTGCACAGTCATGCTGCTACTGCAAGTTTTTCTTTCACTGGCCACATTTTTAGTCCACTGCTTTTATTCCACTGCTTGCCATTCCAACACAATAAACTTTTGACTCACTGGTCCACTCCAGCCATATCTGACAGATGTCCTATAGTCCTAAAACAGTCAATCCTTCCTTATTGAAGAACAAATGCCCACATAAGGCGAGCCAAAGAAGCCCCCCCCAAAGAACCAAATGGCGACTCTCTGGTACATAAAAGCATCAGACTGAGAACACTCCCCCTACATGAGCAACCAAAATCCAAACATGAAACACAAAGCATGAGAAATCAGCCATTAGAAAGCAGCACTGCTGCTCTTAGACCAGTGCACCATGACTCTTCTATACATTCCTGATTTTTTTCCTAAAATTAACACTACTATACTAGCAACTGCTAAGTGTTGCATCATTTTGGTAAAATACAAGTATACTACACTTCATTTTTCCAGCTATACAACCAATATTTATGTAAATATCCTGCCTAAACATCCTGCATCACTAATGACTGATAATGCTACCATGTCCAGGGATTAAAGTCTGTCTGTATATTTTTAGGATTCCTTTGATTTCTACTATGAATTCATTTGTATTGTCACTGAATTGCTGCCAAGTATTTCCTTTATAACTATTCATTTAAATATGGAATTTGTATTTTATAAACTTGATTGCCATTAAATCTGTATTTTGCCTCTTTTCTGATTTTTACACAGTTATTGTTTCTAAGTTTTTGCCATACCTTCATTGCTCAGGTGAACCAAAACCACATTAAACTAAAGCTGGAGGTTTTTTAATGTCAAAAGCTGTTTTCATAGTCAACCACAAATTTTTCCTTTTCAACTTGATATTTAGATTTGTTTCTTTTAAAAATCTCATGCCAATGAAGTTTTGTCATATTATTCCTTGCCATAAGGAGACTTAAAACCTTTCAAAACATCAGGAATATATACAAATATATATCCTTTACTTAATAAGGCCCTCATGTTTCAACATACTGAATGTATGCATACAACTCTTACTGTCTTGGAGAAGTCCATTCTGCAAATGAACATATTTTTATCTTTCATGTAAATTATTTCTAAATAAGTTTATGCCATATGGCTTGGAACACAGCAAATGAGATATCTATTTTCAAACATCTCCATCCATGGAGATCAAAATTCTTACCAGCCAGACCAAAAGTTGTCAAATGCTAAAATACAGCACCTTGTTGATTAGTAATTCTCTCTTGGTTACGGGAGATAGAATATTAAAAATAGTTGGACTGTAATTACAACTTTCTGTTTTCTGAGAGGAAGAATTTATCGAGTGATTAAAAAATATGGTCTTCTCATCGTATTTATAAATGTTATTAAAATTTTTGAATAGTGAAGAGATAGTATTTCAATTAAATTATTCAAAGCAATAAAATCTAAAGGTTATTGTGGAGAATCACTGAAAGATCTCATTATACTCTATTACTAGAAATAAAACCAGCAGAAAAAAATTGAGTGATGATAACTGCAAAATAATGCTATGAAAATAATTCAACTGAAGTATTGATAAGCATCAGAATACTGAAAGTAAATAGCTCTTAATTAGTTATTGTCATTCAAGAAAGATGCCCTGGAATTTTACAAATGCCATTAAAAAAACACCAAATCAGTGCAAGTAGGAAGAATGGTAAATAGCACTAGAAAAAGCCTTGACACTGAACCATAAAACAACAGAAGATCCATTCCATTACTGGACTTCTTCTTGACTACCAAGAACTGCTACTCTGTGCCATCCTGGCCATCCCAGCCAAACAGAAAAATGAAAGAGGTAAGCTAAGGAAGAGAGAGAAAGATAGTCAGAAGTACATCATGGAAAACCAGAGCTACCTCTGCTTCTGTCCCATAAAGTTGGGGGCTAGAAAAGAAACAAATCCAGAACAACATAAGAGTAAGGGACAGGTGTGAAATTATCCTCTACTTTTAACGATGCATGAAGATAAGGGCACTTACTAACTCTTAAGAAACTACTTTAAAATAAACAAGAGAAAGTGGAATTTAGGGTTTTACTTCTGTTTTTACACTCAGTGCATAATGGAA
The DNA here is from genome assembly GCA_034336665.1 of Luscinia megarhynchos. Lineage (NCBI taxonomy): Eukaryota > Metazoa > Chordata > Aves > Passeriformes > Muscicapidae > Luscinia > Luscinia megarhynchos. Next base: position 25,755,556 of record CM067565.1, read on the forward strand.
CTGTCAAACTCATTGCAATCTTAAGTTTTTCTGAGGCCTAAAGCTTAACTAAGGCTCAACAAAAAGCCTTTGATGAACTCAGGGAGGAGAAGTAAAAGCTGCCACGGGGTATAAATAAGATGGTCTTGGATGCAGCCTTGAAAAGACTCCATTTTTGACTGCTGGAAGCTAAAAGAACACAACTGAGATAAGATTACTCTGCATTTTTACTTCTTCTTTCATGGTTTCATAACTCAGCATCCTCAGAATTGACTACACTGACTTTTGCTACATTAAAAATATAATGCTTACTAATACCACCAAAACCTTTTTCTTCTTTTGTTTTTAAAAATAAATAAAGAAAATCAAAAACAACCCCGAACACACTGTGGGATCTGCAGTATGTTTTTCAATGCAAATGACAGCACAAAAAGTTTTATTTATTTAAGTGTACTTTCACAAATGAATTATAACTTAAAAATTCCATTGTCACTTTGCTGATATACTGAAACACAGAAATAAGTAACCTGAAAGTTAAAATAACCTGGTTAAGCCATTAAGTAATTCCTTGAAAGAGCCAAAACTAAGTAATTCTTATCTCCTTGCTTTCAGTCTTACTCTTTTTTTACCAGGTATTGTCCTTTTCTTTACTCATATGGGGGAAAAAAAAGAGATACTAATATATGCTATGAGATCACTTAACATTTTGCACAATTTTTTTCACTGTGATTACAAAGTAATTCCTTGCATGCAAACCAATTATTTTAAATATACTTTCCATGCCCTCCTTTATACAAGAACCATAAGGAATTTTATTTTCAAACCCTAAAGCTGCAGACTCTTCACCGGGTCAAACAAACAACTTTTATTGTTGGGTAGGCTGACCAAATTTGTACCCATACACAGAGCTTTAAATGAAATGCCACATGTGCAGGAGGGTCTGGTAGTCTTGCTAAGGTGAACAGTCTAATGTGGGAAAGAACAGCAAAATTGAGGCTACATATTACAGACCAGCAATTAGGGAAACCAAAAGCAATTCTGTGGGATTCAAATTTTTCTGCATGAATTTTATCACTTGCACAGAAATAATTTCTTCTGATCTGCTACTGGTGAAAAACCTGCCCTAGGAAAAGGAAGCAGCAGGACGAGCCTAAAATTGCTGATGAATATAGACTCACCAAGCAAGTTTTAAATATTTCTTTAAACTACAGCCACATCTAAATAGCAGACTCAGCTTAATGGTCGGTGTGAAATCCCTGCTCAGGTTCATGTCTCTGCTTGATCTGAAAAGGCTGGCTCTGACAGTAAGGCTGTGCTTCTTATATTGATTCCTTAGTGTGTCAGAAAGAGATCACCAAGGAATTGCTTTCACAGACTGAGTTAGTCTTGGAATATCTAAAGAGGTCTTAATCCACTTGTAGTGGGAGTATTAGCCCTTAAACCACACAAGATGTGGCAAAGTATTTATATTGCCTTGAAGCAGCTGGGTGCTCAGCCTAGGAAAAAGATATTGTTAGTTTGGCATGTCAACACACGACCCACTCTTCATGACACAAATATGAAGGCATTTGAGGAATTATGTGCTCTTTGTATTGCTATCCATTTTATATAGCTTTACAGCAGAAAGAACCAGTAGTCTGCACTGTATATCAATAACTAAATAAACAAAATTCAGTCAGATGAAAAATAATGGAGTTTAATTTTCAACTGAAAAACTGAAATATTTTTAGTGTACATCTCCATCCCTAAATGTTCACTTTGAGGGGAAGATTTAGGATTATTTTCATCAACCTTAAAATAAGTAGTTTAAGCAACACTAGTGCTTTTCAATCAGCCAGTATTTGTTATTAGGAAAAACTTAAGCATCTGTGATAAGTCAAGAACCACAGTCTACAAGTTGTGATGACTCCTGAGTACACTGATGTTTGAATGTATTCATAATAATTTGATTTGTCAAGCAACATTTAGGAAAAAAGCAGTGAAGAGCTAAGGTGGGATGACATTTAAGGCCTTGACAGAATCCCCATGATTTTTATTTCCTTGATTATCAAAACTTGTGCGTGAAATTGCCAGGAGATGTTGCACACTGGGAAAAACAGAACCTAACACAGTGAAAACAGCTGCTAAAATTTTTCCTTATCACAGTTTTAAAATAATTACTGTACTAATTATTTATTACTGCAAGTATTTTTGCAGAATGTGCAAGTGTAAACTATTTACTTTGACAGGCATAAAAGATGAATTTTAGAGATGCAGCTGTGCTGCTGCTCAATGTCATATTTAGGGAAATATTTTGCATGTTGATGTTCTTCCAAAGAGGAAAAAAAGACTGGCATCCCCCCACCCACACTATAGCTTATTTAGAAACAAACATAAGATTACAAAACCATGGAGTATGAAATGGTATGTAAATAGAGATTTCATATTATACTGTAGCACGGAAGAAAATCAGATGGCTAATAAAAAATATGCAAAACAAATGTCATACACCTAAAATGGGCAGAATTATTACTGTGTGCTGTATGAACACAGATTATCTGTAACTTTGGTCCATATATATAGGAGATCCTACGCATAGTGTAATTGCATGTTTGGAGTAAAATAATTAGTTTTGCAATATTAGACTGAGAAAGACGTTCAAGAAACTAAACTCTACTTTAAGATGTTTTAATTGTTTCCACTGAAACAAACTGGCCTGAAAGTTTGTTTTCAATTTCCCACAGATCTGAATTTTTTCATAAATAGTTCTCATACAAATAACTACCACTGTGAAATTAGTAAATTTTGATTTCACAGACAGGCTCTTCTTCCTTAGTGATTTTTCATCTTTAATTAGCTAGATCAGAGAGAACATATAATATTCTTACATGATTGGTAAGAAAATTCTTTTAATCAATGGTATAGAGCAAGATGAGATAAGGATAGAAGTTAAACAGTCAGTAAGATATTTAGGCACTTGCAAGGAAGTCTGGAAGACATTGTAGCCTGAATTAAAAACAACATAAAACTCTGCCTTCACCTGTTGCCTCATCACAGTGATTTCTAATAACAGAATCTGATTTGATTTGATCTGATAAACACCCTCAGCAAACTGTACAGGCAGATGATCACCAGTCATTGCCCATCTACTGGACTGCATTACAAGGCCACGTGTTTATTCCCAGCCCTTGAGCGGTGCCAATACGCCTCAATTTAAAGCAGATAAAAGTGGTTAGGATAATGTATGCAAATATATTGGACAGCAATTTTTAAAGTGGTAATTGGTTCAATTTCTGATCATCTGACCACACAGTTGTAAACAATCTTTTTAAAGTGGTCATGTCACCACAGCTGCAATCTGCCCTCTACATAATAGCTGCCTATTACAGAGCACTCATACGTAAAATGAATGATCAGTATCTGCTTCTCTCATTCTCCCAAGGGATGCTAACCATGTCAAATAAAAATGCTCTGCTTAAAGGGATAAAAATGTGAATCAGAAAAAGATTGTACGTGTCTTAGAAAGCACAGAACTCCTAAGGACAGTATAGCTCCTTACTACATGGAAATAAGGAGCTTGTTCACTAAATTTATTTGTATGTTTGGATATAAATCAAAATTATACAATCATATTTAACAAAAGTGAAGTAGAATTTCATTGGTCATTAAAAGTGGAAAAACTTGACTGCATGTAATAGCCATGAACCTCTAAAAATCAGCAGAGTTTAAAGCTTAAAAGGCTTCTAGGGCTCTTCTTCCCTCCCCCTGCTCCCCAAGTCTCCTCTTCTAGTTTGTTTAGCCCACATCCCATTCTGAGGCACTGAGATCTAGCATCAGCCTTAGGTTTCTCACACAGACCTAGGTCCCTGGCAGCTTAAGATCAGAAGTACTTGGCTGTCAGATACCTATGGATTTTAGCAAATCTGTGTTGGCCACAAAGGTGACTCTATCTGCAAAACACCTCCTCCTCCTAGGCATCTCTATTGTTTGTATTTTCCATAGAGCTAATTCTGGAGAATTTCCAATATGTTAGCATCAGCTCCAAATATGATTGCTAATGTAAAACCTTGACTTGAGGAACCACATTCCAGTTTTCATTTTTACTAGGTTGATGGAAAAATAATGGAGCAGGCAGTTGTGTTTCAAGACTCTGTATTAATCCTATCTACTTAATCATGGGTGTTTTGATCTGTCATATTTCAATTATATGCAAATTTTCACACTAAATAAGCATCAACCCAAAATGGAGCAGAGTATCTAGCTAGTAATTGGATATGACACCCCACAAAGCCTTAATTTTGCATTAAACCCACCAAAGAACTAGCAAGTCAGTTACAGAATAAATCTTATCAACAGTTAGCAATGTTCTGCTGGCAGCACCCACACAGACCTCAAGCCATTTGCAAAATGGAAGCTGCAGACAGCAAAGGAAGCATCTTGGCTCTGGAAGTGTGTCAGCTGCCAAGGGCTGCAGACACTGGGATTCAGTCATGCACTGAAATGCCTGCTGGAAGGAGTCCAACGTGCCAACCTCAGACAGAGCTGCAGCTTTGAAATGTGTTAACTTGAGGGACACAGAGTGGTTTCTAACTCTGGCTTGGAGGTAAAATCTTAACTAGTAAAAATATGGATACCTATTACTGAGTAAGGCTGAAGGTGAAAATGAAGTAATCATATTTAAATCAAAAGTTGTTGTTCATGAAAACTTTGCTTCAGTTAATAAATGTTCATTTTTTCCCCTCAATTTCTCAGTCCTGTTCTACATTTATTGACTTTTCTTATGTTTTGTGGGCATTTATCTTAAAATTCATTCTCCTTAAAACTTCTGAATAAGGTATAAAAACATTATTCCATTTCACTGACAATGATCAGTGTAATTTCTGAGGGCAATATTTCATGTAATCTTCACAAAATTCATAAGCAATGTGAAAACTCATTTGAATAGTTTATTACATCCTTGATTTGGTATAAATAAAACTGTTACATTCTACAGTTTTATCCTTGTCATGCAATCCCAATATTCACTGCTGCAATAAATTAAGTCTTATAAACAACAAAGCATCATAAAACAAATTCAAGAGATGCTGCAAATAGGGAACAAAAAGGAAATTATCTAGAGCAATATTTCTGAGTGCAAAACCCCTGAAACATGTTGCAACCAGTCAGTTAATAATTGCTTTATAAATCTGAAATGAAACAGAGGGGATAAAACTAACAAACGAGTCATAAAGTACAATTGTTACTTGTTTGGTGTGATTATGATTCCCTATGGGGAAGGGAAGAGGGGCACAAAAAGGCTGGGTAATGTTCAAGATCACCTCTGAAAAGCTCAGGAGTGAGCATCACAATGAAGAGGAAGACAGGCAAAAATGACAGGAGGCTTATATGGATGAACAAGGAGATAGGGAACAAACTCAAAAAGGAAGCCAACAGAGGTTAGATGCAAGAACAGGTAGCCTAGGAGGAATACAGGAATGTCCAAGCAGCCAGGGCTCATGTTAGGAAAGCTAAAGTCCTGGTAGAATTAAAACTAGCCAGAGCAACAGGAAAAATACATGAGTGATAAAGGGAAGACTAGGGAAAATGTGGGCCCTGTCCAGAACGAAACAGGAGACCCTGGCCATCCAGGACATGGAGAATGCTGAGGTAATCAATAATTCTTTGCCTTGGTCCTCATGGATGAGTGCTCCAGCCACACTGCCCAGGTCAGGGAAGGCAAAGGTGGGGGCTGGGGGAATGAAGAATTGCCCACTACAGGAGAGGATCAGACTCAAGAACATCTAAGGAACCTGAAGGTGCACAAGTCCATGGGACCTCATGAGATGCATCTGCTCATTCTGAGAGAACTGGCTGAGGACGTGGCTAAGCCTCTACCCATTGTGTTTGATAAGTCATGTCAGTCCACTGAAGCTCCCACTGACTGGAAAAGGGGAAAAGTAACCCCCACTTTCAAAAAGAGAAATAAGGAAGACACAGGAAACTACAGCTCTTTCAGCCTCACCCCCGGGTCAGAAAGATCATGGAAAGAAATCTTCCTGGAAGCTTTGCAAAGACACATGTAAAATGAGGAGGTGAATGGTGACAGCTAATTCAGCTTCACTAAGGGCAAATCACACCTGATAAATTTGGTGGCCTTCATGACATGGTCTACTACTGCCACTGTCAACCATGTTCAAAATGTCATAACAAAGAACCTGTGTTTATATTTCCTCCAGTGTAGCTATTATACTTGTGCTTGAAGATACAGATAATCTTTACAAATAAATAATGCATCACACAAAACATATGCTTGCACGGATGCTGAATATTACAAGCAATTTTAATACTATTCCCAAAACACACTAGTCTCTCTCCCTTACTCACCCAGGTTGAACAGAACACAACACATGACAGATGTTAAAAATCCAGGTGCCATCATCATTGCACCATGTTAAAATTCAGGACCTTTCTTTAGAAATGAAAAGGACACAAGAAAGTAACTTTAAATAGGAACCTCTTACAGAAACAAACTGAAATTTTGGAAAGTCATAAACAACTGGAAATAGAGTTATCCAAATGACAAAGACTGGCAAATTTGTAAATGGCCCTGTTATCATTTTAAGCTATAACACACCGAACTTTTTAGGAACATGTTACTTAATGATAAATTTTCTTCCAGAGTAGTGGTTTGGCAGACTCCACCATCAGCTTGAGCCCAAAATGTCATTCCTCAACATGCTGCCAGCATCACAATATTGACCTAGTTTGTCCCTTTTATGTTCAACATAAAGTCAGAAATCATGAAAAAGAAAATGCTTTCTTTTCTCACAGTTATTTCAAGGAATTTTAAATGGTATTTTATTAACAGTGCTCCCAAACTGGAAGCATAAGGAGATCGGAAAGAAGAAACAGAAAGACAAATTTAACTTGTTTAAAATGTAGCTCATTTCTGGGCACTTAATGCCAAAAACCTTCTTTATTTAAAAACAATTCTAGATGTTTATTTTAACAATTTTAAGTTACTTAGTTTGTGTTCTTTAAAAAGAAGTTTATTTGCTCTTAAAAATTTAACATTCATACAGTTTACTTCAATACTTTACTTGTAACTAATTCCTCTTTTCGCACATCAAGAAGCCCACACCAAAAAAGGCACTGAAATTCTGCCATGCAAGTATTTGCTATGCCTCATTTGAACATCTCTTATCTTGGCTTCCTATTACTCATTAAAAAAAAGGCATTATTTGAATCCTTCCATTATTATCAAGAGACCTGAATAGACACTTTTTTCAATCAAAAACAGAAACAAGCTCTCATCATATTCTTTTTAAGTGATACAAGTTCTGAACATTTTTAGAGCACTAAGAACTCTCAGGACAGACCTCACAAAACAACTCACATAATTCTAGTACTACTTCACTTAATATTTGGTATGCATATGCTTCAATTCTAGAACAAATTTAAGTATGAAAATAGCATGGAATGAATTTATAAATATGGAAAAAATAATTTTCAGAGAATTTGGGGAAAATCAATGGACATGAAGGTAAATATTTCAGAAAGTGATATATTTAGTATAAATCAAACTGAAAAAGTTCACAGCTTCAGAGTACGTTTCTGCACTCTCCAGCTGATGGAAGATTGCTAAACTGTGGTCTGAGTCATTAGGTGAATAGAAATGACTTAGGAATATTTTGCTCATGCTGCTTGCTCCACAAGAAATTCATTAACTTCATTAGCAAGTTATTTAGATAAATTGTTACATGTATTAAAATGCTTTTACAGACTTAAATATTCAAAAATCTTGAAAGTGTAATCTCATGCAAATGACTAATGTCTGCAATCAGAAAACAAAAGTAATCTACCAGGTCCTCCAGGAAAGAAGAAAGGAAAGAAAAAAACAGTGACAAATAGATATGATAAAATACGTAGAAAATATATCAGGGCATCAGCTGTGGCACTTAATGGCCTGTTTGGCATCTCCTCCCTGTCACAAAAGAATGAAAGATGAAAGTTCAACAGAAAAGGGTGAAGGGTTTTTTTTCCTTAGTCTAAAGAAGGAACAAATTCAATGCAACAAAGCCATAACCTGTCACAGAAGAACATTACAAGTGACTTACAGGAACCAGGAATTTTTTTATTTCTTCCAAGGCATGACTCATACGAGAATACGCCTCCCCAGGTGGAGCAAACACTTCAATTAATACATGGAGCTCATCACTCAAGTGCGCGTATTTGGCTTCTCCGCTTTTCCTTAGTTCTTCCTCCTATGAAAAAAGGGTGGATTTGGTTTTAGAACTGGCAATCTACTAAGTTTGCAGTGATTTACCATTCACAGACAATATGACAGGAGGACATATTATAAGCAGATTTTTAAATCCTTTGAGAAATAAAAGTCTGATTCAAGCCACTTAAAGATTTAAAAATCAATTTTGAGTGTTTGAATGATAAAACCAGCAAATTATTATCTCAACCAGGTTTTAATCAGCACAGTGAAAAAATGCTAAATACTCCAGAAGGAAGTACTGACATATTAAATCCATAATAGAAAAGCTGCGTTCATCTGTCTGAATCTTAGCTCTTAACAACAACACAAAAAACCATAAAATAAAGATACATTTAACCATTTCAGAGCCCTATTGTTTACTTTACTCTTTAGGTTCTTCAACAAATATCTGCAGCTTGTACATTTTAGTATCACCAAAGAAAAAATATGTCCTAGGACTTTTATTTGAGACACAGAATTACAGCATAGTTTGGGTGTGAAGGGACCCAAAGACTATGCAGTTCCAGTGCCCCTGCCATGAACAGAGACACCTTCCATTAAATTAGGCTGCTCAGGGCCCCTTCCAACCTGGCTTTAAACACTCCTGGGGATGGGGCATCCACAGCTTCTCTGGTCAAACTGCTCCAGTGTCACCACACTCACAGTGAAGAACCTTTTCCTAATGTTTAATGTAAAACCTACTCTCATTTAGTTTAAAGCCACTAGCCCTTGTACCCTCGCTATGTGCCTTTTTACAGAGTCCCTCTCTGGCACTCTTGCCCTCTTTCTGTACTGGTGCCATAAATTTACCCTGAGCCTTCTCTTTTCCAGGCTGAGCAACCCAAACACTCATCAGAGCAGAAGGGCTCCAGCACTGATCATCTTCATGGCCCTTCTCTGGACTTGCTCTGACAGATCCATGTGCTTATTATGTGGAGGGCCCCTGAGCTGCTCTCAGTATTCAGGGATGTCTGTATTTCAGCCCCAGCCCCAATTCAGGGTACCACAGGCACACACAAAGGTACACCAGCTTAGATAGTGAATCACCTCACCGAGATACAGCTCAACCACCTCTGGGTCCCACTTTTCTAGCTATAAAATAACCCTAATAATCCTATTTCATGTTAGAATAATGTTCTGAAATGTCAATCCTCTTTCTTACACAAAGCTTTGAGATAGCAAATGTAAATTGCAAAATACTCACACATGCTCCATAAAAATCAAAGACATGGAATAGTGATCATGTTAATGGCACTGGTTATGACAACATAATGAAAAATCTATGCTATTACTACACAAGATAGTCATAAGTAATTCTAAAAAAATGATGGGTTGAACTCTCGGTCTTCAAAAATATTTTGAGAAATGTAATTTAGAAGAAAATATGTATATACAGAAAACATTATCACAGAAAAAAAAGTAAACTAATTTGCTTGAAGATGGTGAAGAGGTTATAGCTTCTTAGTATATGCTAAAATAATAGTTTATGAACATTTACCTAAAATATAAAAACTGTAACAACAGATTACAATTCTTACTGATTTAGTTTATTTAATTCTACATGAACTTCACTTATTTTAGCCTTGACTAATTTATACCACTGCTTGCTACTAAAAACACTGGCAAGATGCTATGCTCCTAACAATAAGTATTCAGGTTTTTTTAATCTATGTAAGAAGATCCAGCCTTAAGGACTTTTTGATTTTTTTTAGAGAATACACAAAGGCTACATCTGTAGTTCCAGAGCCCGAGATCTGGCTCCATGCTAACTCAACATTTTGCAGATTATGATAAAATCATAACCCAATAAATGCGAACTACTATTTTATTTTAAAATTTGAAAATTGACACATTTGTTTGCCACTGAAACTAAAAAATTAAGACATAATCGTCTCAGTATTTTTATTTTTACAGCTAAATTATCTTTGGCAGTTTAGCTTATCACTGAAATCTCATTGAAATTTCCATAAGAACCATAGCATAATACAAAAGTCCATCATGAGATGTTACAGAACCTTTACAGACATGACTCACACTGTTGGGCAGACACTCATTGGTATGGCAGCTGATACCTACTGCTAGCTAATGCAGCCTTCCAAGTGCAGCACAGATGAACAGGCCTCCCAGAAGCACATGAAGATGGATGCACAACACCTCTGCAAATCTTTAGCAAGCAGCACATCCCAACTGCACAGCAAAATAGTCAGTGCTGTGGACCCAATATCCACACTGCTTCTATTTAGGATGACAGTACTGCCCCTTGTGTAGCACAGCAGTGGGTTTTGCTTCCTGCTGGTTGTACTCTGGTTGCAATAACTGAGTACCCACTTGAAGCCAGAGTGCCTTTCTGGAGCCCAACCTTGATTTAGTTTCATAGGAGAGGAGCTCAGTTAAAACCCTGTGAGCTCTGCTCACTTTAAATAATGGGAATTGGGAATGATCAGGAGGCTCTCCTTTAAATTGTGCTTCTGAGTCAAACGAAAACACTAATGAATAATACCCCATGTAGGACTGGTAAGGACTGAAATGGATTATGAGACTTTCCAGCACCTGGTACATTAAGGTAGAATAAGGGAGATCATCATAAATCTGTTTTTTATGGTGTTCCTTACAAGGCTATCTGGGTGCTAATGGCCTTGCAAGACCCTAGTGGCCTCTAATGCACCAGTGCAATTACTTGTGGACATTGGCTGTTTCTCATAAAACTCTGCCTTAATCATCTCTGAGATTCAGGTATTCCCCATGGTGCTGCCTGTAACTTTCAGCACATTCTCATAGCTTTTTTACATTCTACATCATGTCCAGCAGTTTTCTAGAACCTGTTCAGCTTGCACACCTTTGGCCAGTGTCCACCCAGCAGCCAAGTTGTTCCCTCACAGCCCAAGCACAGAAATGATAACTGCTTAAGCTTACTCATGCAGACATGAAATGAATCACAGTGCAAGTGATGCACATCGAAAGCCTGATGGATTCACTGAATCAAAATGCAGTTAAGTCTCAGGCACTGTATCTTAGGGTAGAAAAACAACAAACCTGGGATCTGATCAGTTCTGCTTTATAAAAGAAAAGGAATAGATTCTTGGACTTCTGGATTAATGATGGCAACCGGTCTTAGTGCTGACTCTCAGGTTCTTACTTAGTTCAAAGTGACAATGTTTTTCTTCAGTGTGGGTTGAGCATAGCAGAGAAAACACATATCTTCCTCCAGAGACAACTGCCCTCATCCTGATCCTCTTCTACTCCATTCTGCATGCCAATTCCCTTCATTCCTCAAGAGTGACAGAACTCAGCTCCCCTCATACAGTGTGCTTCAGGCTTCCTTCATTCCCTTAATTCTCTCTTCTTTCTCTCAGAGTGTCTGTCACACAGGGCTGAAGTCCATCCACCCTCAACATGCATGGCTCTATAACCCACTCCCTCACAAGGATAACAGGTATTTTGAAACATCTACTATGTTTTTTAATTTCCAGTTGAATAAAGCAGGGAAAATTACTTTAAAAACTCTATAGCATAAATATTAGGAATAGTAACCACTGCAAAATGAAGTATGTGAGTGATAGGAACATAAAGGGAAGAATAACTAATTATCTCTGGAGGTAAAAGGAGTCTTAACGTTTTAAAAGGATGTGTGTTGACAGATAACTGCTTTCTGTCTGGAAGCCTGGCCAAAATGCTTGACTAAAAATACTGAAATAAAGCTGCAAGAAATAGAGTTTGCACAGAAAACAAACTTACACAGTCCAGATTGGTGAATCAAAAGTGTCCTCATAACAATGAACTAACAGGATATCAGAGAATAATATAAATTAAACTTGTAGTAGGAATGGTGTAGATCTCAGAGATAAATTTTGTCAATACAATACAAAAACTTCTCTATAATTAAACAAATACAGCTACAAAAAGAAAGAATGAGTGCTTGAGGAACGACATGAGAATTGCAATGGATTTCATATCTCGCAGGAATTTACAAAGAAAAGCATAGTGCAGAGACCAGACAAAGATAATCACAGGCCTGCTGCTACACAGGCGTAATTCGTAAGATCAATGGGGAATGCTACAGAAAAAATTAATGAGCATGTATTTTGACAAATGCAAACCTATTCATTTTTAATCTGGACATAAATGAAAAAAAATCAAAATGTTGTCTGCCACACTGACTGTAGTAAAAGTTACAGTGAACTAATTTATTTGGGGTACTGGGTTTGGAGTTAAAAAACTTTCAGGTCCAAGGTCCCATCAGAAGAGAAACAAAGAACAAAAAAAAAAAGAAAAGAGAAATAATTTGATAATGGATGAGGCATTGGAAAGAGATACAACAGAGTACAGAATGAAGCTAAAAGACCTTAGCTATTCCTTAATTCTTATTTTTAAACCAGTTATTATTCACTCCAGGAAGAAGAATAAAGAAGATGGAGGTTGTGAGTACATGAAAAGCACTCACATAGTAGTGAAAAGACTGGTTCTATAACACCTGCAGTCAGCCACAGAGACCTCATTATGAAATGCAGGCATTGAAAGAACATCACCTACAACAGAGGAAATTACTGGAGATACAGGTGACAACTATTATTTTTCTGTACTTGAGTCATCACTAAAATTTGCATTGTTACTTTGGTGAAATGGAATAGAGAATTGTGTACATTCAGTACTATCTTGGGCAAACAGGTCCTTCAGTGCTTTATTTCCTGATGCTTTTCATAATGAAATGCAACAAAATCTTAATGGCTAGGAGGTACTAAAACATACCTAGCTCATCTTTCTGTTTAGAGAGGTGAAAAGGAAAAAAAAGACTAAGCAGCAGAAGAATGTAATAAGACAATCACTATTGAAAGAACCCTAACACCTGAAATGAAAATTAAATGAAGAAAAAATAGAAATTCTTTGGAGGAAAAAAAAAATTAGGAAAAAGATTAACACACTAAAGTGGTATGTGCCAAAACTGAGGCAAAAGATGGTGACCACTGTAACCAACAACTAGCAATCTGTGCTAAAATTCCCTGCCAGAAAACTAAGACCAGCAACAGAATTCACAGACATAGAAATGCTTCTACATTTGTACAAATCTAAGCAGAAGCTAAAACAGCATAGATATAAATCATCTGGGCATTAGACAGTTGCTCCTTGAATTAACCAAGCCAAAGATGTTCATTGAATACAATCAATGAATTGCAAGTTTACAAAGTTTATGTAGGAAATCAAAGATCCTCAAGAAATTCACAATTACAATACCAAAGATGCTTCATAGGGTTATGTTCATCTTAAAACTTATGATCAAAATAGGAATCACTGCAATCCAGATGCCTTCAGGTTCAGGAAGAAAACTTTGTCTTAATTAATGAGAGTAGAAAATGTCATGCTTTTATTTATGAGAGGCTAATTAGCAATTTGTTGCAACTGAGTCACAATGTAGTTTGCTTGAACTCCAAACAAGATATTACACTTTTACTATGGGCCAACACATCTTAAAAAAGTGGTTTTTTTTCCCCTTTAATTCAAGATTTATTAGAAGTTTAGTTCTATACTAACGATTGCAGTTCAAATTCCATGCAGGCAAAAATGACAAATAAACTAACTGTCTAGTGGCTGACTCTTTCCCTGGCTTTAGGCTCATCTTCCACTGCCCTGGGGATCCTAAGGTTAATGGCTTCAGCGTGGAGAGGACAACACTGATGTGAGTTGCAGTACCCTGAGTTCTTTGATGCAAGATATTGCCTTGGGTTTGCATGGCCAGGTTTTGGTAGCAGTGGGGTTACAGGGGTGGCTTCTGTAAGAAGCTGCCAGAAGCTTCCTCGGTGTCTGACAGAGCCAGTCCCAGATGGCTCCAAGACAGACCTTCTGGTGGCTATGGTTGGGCCACTCAGAAATGGTGCTAACACTCCTGTGGTTATTTAAGGAGAAGAAAGAAAAAGTTATGTCTCAGATGTAATTGTGGCCAGAGAAGAGCAGAGTGAGCACATGTGAGAGGAACAGCTCTGCAGACACCCAGGTCAGTGCAGAGGGAGGGGCAGGAGATGCTGCAGGTGCCAGAGCTGAGATTCCCTGCAGCCCCTGGTGCAGCCCATGGAGAGGCAGCTGTGCCCCTGCAGCCCAGGGAGGGACATGGGGGAGCAGAGATCCACCTGCAGCCTTGGAGGAGACCCACACTGGAGCAGTGGATGCCCAAAGGAGGCTGTGACCCCATGGAGGCCTGTGCTAGAGCAGGTCTCCTGCCAGGATTTGATTCTTTGTGGGGTACCCATGCTGGAGCAGCCTGTCCTTGAAGGACTGCATCCCATTGACCAGTGGCTCACTCTGCAGCATTATGCAGAAAACTGTTGCCTGTGGGATTGACTGATGTTGGAAAAATTCATGGAGGACTGTCTCTTGTGGGAGGGACCCCACACTGGATCAGGGAAGGATTCCTCTTCCTGACCAGAAGCAGAAATAACTTGTGGTGAACTGAGCAGACTGTAACCCCCATTCCCGTCTCCCTGCACTACTGGAGGAGAGGAGGTAGAGCAGGGAAGGAGGGCGAAGTGGGAAGAAAGGTAGTGTTAAGGTCTTATTTTGCTTCTCATTATCTTGGTCTGATTTTGTTGGTAACAGTTAATATCTCTAATTCTAGCCTGCTTTAACCTTCACAGTATTTGGTGAGATCTCCCTCTGTGCTTACCTCAACTCCTGAATCCTTTGTTATATTTTCTCTCCCCTCTGCAATAGTAGAGGGGAGTGATAGAGAGGCTTTGGTAGGTGCTTGGCATCCAGACAAAGTCAATCCACTACAGATACATAAAACTGACAGCAATAGTTTCTTCCTCCTCTCTCCATGAAGTACAGGGGGTTACTTTTAGGATGGCAAACATGCTATATATATTGTTCTTTCTCCATTGTTTAGCAACTCCATTTCCTATCCAAATTCACTAGATATGGTAAGTTTTACATCTGCTGTGTATGTTTCCTTTGCTCCCTTTGTTACTCATGAAGTGATTTTACCCAGATCCCAATGTTGTGTCCCTTTAATGACCTGCAGCTGACCTTGATGCCTAGTCCCTCCTTACAGTCCCAGAGGCTTCCTTATCACCCCATGCCTGTGCCTTCAATGCCTCCACTTCCATCCCAACCCTGTACTCCCCTGTGCAGCACTTTTATTCTAGGGCCATAGCAGCACCCTCCACACAGAATAATGATTTATTATTGCTACCATTAATGACAGATATAGTACAAACCTAGGCAAAAAGTAAAGCAGTGAAGGTAAAAATCACTCAGCCATTAGACATGGGCTGCTAGAAGTCAGCAAGCTCAAAGGGAGCTGGGGGCAGACCCCGAGCACTCCAGAGAAAGGCTGGCAGGTTCCAGCCCTTGTGCTACAGATTTAGCACAAAGCCTGAAACCTGCAACAGGTGAAGGCGACACCACATTTACTGGGACACAGGCCACCACTGTGAGTGGAAAGGCAACATAAGGAACTAATTGTCTCTGGTGACCAGTTCTGAAAACCACTCTTGCAATAGAGAGGTTTTTTTTCCAGCTACACGTGTATAATTTTAAACCTAAATATATAGCTCGAGGAGGCCTTCTGCTTTCAATGCACTTCTTAATTCCACCAATGCTAGATTAAAATCACACCTCTCTCAGGATATAAAAAAATTGCTTGGGCTCTGCCACAGTGTAAACTGTGATGGCTACAGCTACTGCTGAGGATGGGTCTCTGCACGAAAGGATCAAAACTAATGACCACAGACTGTATTCCCAAACTTCACCATCCCTTAAGGAACGGCTTCTCACTATAATATAGGGTTTTGCTCAACTACATCCAGGCTGCTGACAGCCAATGCCAATTCACCACATTCAAAAGAATAAATACAGTTATTCAGTGATTTGAAAAAATGAAGAGTAGCAAGATAAAATAAAGGCTGATGACATTTTAAGAGCTTTAAGAGCTTACCGTGTCAAAAATAAAGCAACAAGCCTTTGGCAGAAGAGAAACATCATTTGAGGAAAGCAGATATAATTTCATTTACACTGGTTGGAGGAAAAGATACCTTCTTTTCCTCTGCTGTCATTTTTACTTTCCAGAAATAATTGTACTTGTTCTCTTACACCAATCTTGTTCTATTTCATTATATTTGGAGCCAACAGTTTTATAAATTTTAATCCTTTTTTTTTAGAGAGAGAGAGCATGAACAGTCACCTTAAAGTGATACAAATGTTATAGACACTAGAACACTCTACTAATGTTTTAGGTAATTCAATAAGCTAGCTGATGACAAATTATCAGTCATCTTGAAAAGAAGGTTAACTGTATTTATGCTAAGAATCCCATAAACTGACAATAATTTATTTATCAACAATTCTTTATCAGGAAACATTCATCTTTATATCTGTTATGTATATAGTGTTTGCAAAAGCTGTGCTTAATAAAAACCAGTATTGGTTATTTAAAATGCATAAACAGGAAAATTTAAATTAAATATCTGTATCACCTTTTTGTTCCTTTGTAGAGAATGTTACTCCCCCTAAAATCTATCCCTGGAATTCCATCCCATAATTACTGAATGCTTAGCAACTGACTCCCCATCCCCCTTATCAAAAACCCTGTTATCTTTTTGGATTTCTATTGGCTCTTAAAGCCAACAAGTTATTGGTCCTTTTTTACTTAAGAATTTTAAGATAATTGGTTAGTTTAAAAGCTGTAGTTTTATTGGTAGAAATTTCAATCCTTTGTAAACCTATAAAAAGTCCTTTGTTATCTGATATATTCAGACATCGCTGTACTCCCCTTTGAAGAAGTAAAGCTATCTTCAGAACCAGTGCCGCGTTGTCTCAACCTTTCTATACTCTGCTAGTGGGTAGCTGTAAACCCGACAGCCACAAGTCTAGAGAAATCTAGACCTGAAGCTGTTAGGCTTTGGGATTGGAAAGCACCAACCCAGGAAAAAATAGCTACATTCCTTCTCTGTCATTAAGTTTTAATATGATCGTATTAATCCTAAAGGAACACATTTTTTTTTCTCCAAGGAATAAATATCACTTGTATCACAAGATTTGCAAGGGGCATTCTGTTTTTAAGAATAGGGACTTGTATGAAAAGAAAAGTTTTGTAGTTTTCCAGGCTCTGACTGAATTACTTTGCTACACACTATTGGACTGAAATAAAAGTAAATTCCCATTTTAGTCAAGTACTTTAAAGACTTCAGTTTTGGTCACCTGAAGGAAATTGTAAAAAGAGTTACTTCTACCACGGAAAAAATTCTGGAGGGAAAAAATCATGTCTAAGCTATTTTATGCATAAGAAGAACAAAAGCCTTGTATTTTGAAATAATCCATCAGAAGAGGTCTAATGTGTACACTTAATTTTGACTATGAAGAAGCCTAAAGCTTGTCTTTGGCAATTAATTTATTTATATTTAAGCCAAATTTCACGATGAAGTCTCTAAGCACACACTTGAAAGTAAACATTTGCTTAACCACTCACTTGATAAAGGATGCTTTCCCAATACAGGCCTAGAGAACAGATCCACTGTTCCACGTAGGTATTACTTCACAGCCTAATTGCTATTTTAGGTGCCTACACAAAGAGACCTCCAAGCCTTTCCCAATCTGTGTAACTGAGCTTATAGCTGCAAAAGAACTCAAACACCCAGGATTTAGACATGATTTTGATCCTAAACACCAAATTGTGGACATATAATTTCCTGTTGCTTCCTATCCCTGAAATCTACAGATGCTAGAATTGTCCACAGTAATACTCCTCAGACTGAAGTGTCTGGGCAGCAGTGCCACATGAGGGTGAAGGAGATCTGATAATTCTTTCAGGCTTAAGCTTCTCTGGGATTCATAAAGTAACAAGGGACTAAGTAAGACAGATGTTCCCAGTACGCTCCTATTGAATACAAAAGAGGAGCTGCTGCCCTTTTCCTTAATGAGGTAGCAGTTGGAGAGCTCATCAAGTTATGCATTATGGAAGTCAGGAAATAGGTGTTCATTTTAGAGAAGTTGCTAGATGAATCCCACAAGAACCATTTGGGAACGTGTTCTGTTAAACTATTCATAAGTGATCCAGAAAATGAGTTGAACAGTAATAAAAACTCTCCAGTGATAAAGACCACCTCTTTATGTGTGCACAGACTCTAGATAATGTTATTTCACGAGCAACATCTTGAAGGCATTACATTCAGGTCTACAGAAGGAATTTGTTCAGTGTTCGATATCAATTACTAGAGTATTTTATATTAGGCAATTTTTAAGAAAGGAAGATAAATGCAACTGCAAAACCTCTAGTAGACTATTTTGGTGCTTCAATTTAAAAAAGTTTAGTAGCAAAACAGATCAAGATGAAAAGAATTATTACGAATATGGAAACATTTTCATATGAGGTGCTAAATACCAAAGTCTTGGCAATCTTGATGTTCCTGCAGTTCAGGATGTCCTTAAACAATTAATTATTGGAAAGTGTTTCTTAGTTCTTATGTTCTTACCCAAACTTTTCAACCTGCAACTTTCAGCAGTTGCAGACTGAGTGCATTCTTAAGTTTTCCTGTCTCTTTTGGAACTGTGAACCCATGAACATGAGGCATGATGTATTGCATACATAAAGTAAAATCCCCAACACTATTATGTTTTTGTTCTTTGACATTTACAGGTGCTTGCTGATGCACCTTTTATTACCTATTACACAGATGTGCATGCTTAAGGTGGTTATGTGTCAAGTATGGAATCCACTTCTGGTGTTAAAGATCCTATTACTAATTAGCATTCAAATGAGCTCAAAATAGTTACAGGCACTTCATCTAGAAAGCAAGGCAACACTTCAGCCACTCAGATTGCTTATTATAATCAGAGCTGAAAGAGTGCAGAGGAGAGCGATTTACAGCCATTTTCAGCTGCAAATTCAGGAATCATGCCTGCTGCAAGATGTGTGGAGAACTGCTGGCTGCCTTCACCTGCTCACCTCCTGCAGTGGCAGCCTCCTCCACTCCTTCCACGCATCGGGACTTTCTGAAGGATAATGTTACATCTCTGACAAACCCTTTCAAATCCAACTGGGAAGCCTCTGCAAGAGCAAGGTTTAAAAGCTCACACTGATGATCCCATTTAACTCTTCATTGCTTTTTTTAAGAAGTCTCCACCATTGTGAAGGATTCTGTGTTAATGTTTCTGTGTTGGTTTCACGAGCTCAGGGGGAGAGGTGGACTTGCCTCAAGGCAAGCTCCATGAGGCTGGGGAGTGGGAGGGACTCTCCCGTCTCTGGGAGCTTCCCCTGTGAGCTGCTGGCATCAATCAGAGAGCTGATTTGGTGATGGACAGCTCGGGAAACGAATTAGAGGTTGTTTCGCTTTCACAAATCACAGTGGATCAAGTTGACTGCTCTCTTTTTTCAGCTTGGGGCCTGGGGAGGTGCGGTGGCCTACGGCTGGGGCACCGGCCCCCTGGTCCTGCTCCAGGCTCTGCGGGGAGCCCGGCTCGGAACCCCCGCCCTGGCACCGGCTCTGCGGGGAGCCCCTGGCTTGGGGGGCCCCCACCGGCTCCGCACAGCCCCGGCACCGGCCACATGGCCCCGGCCCTGCCGGCTGGGCTCGGCTCGCCTTTCCACGTGGCAGAGAAGGCCTCCAGCTGCCCTTGTTTGTTTCTTTGCAATCTGGATACAATTGTAACTTCTTTATACCTGGATAAAATCCTCGATCTCCTGAGCTTCCCTGAATGAAAAGAAATGAAGCATGGAGACTACAGAGGTCAGCGGAATGAAGATAAAGTTCCTGGTGGGAAGAGATTGAAAAGATGCAAGTAGCTGAAAACCTTTTTTGTGGGCTAAGGGGATTGTGACTTCACTAAAGTTCCTTTAAACTGTGGAAAATACATGGGGGGTTGAAATATTTGAGAAAAGCATCCTTTGCCCCGAGGGAATGGGGGTCTCTGTTCTGGAACATGAACAGAGACATTTGATACAGAAGACAATGAAGAGAATTCTGTTTTTTAGCAGCCTGCCTTTAGAGGTTGTACCCCATGTGTGCATCGTAACCCATAACACGGCTCTGGAAGGACTGTGTAAATGGGAGGAAAATTCATAGTTCTGTGGTTTTCGGGTGGACGCAGACTGTGAAGGTGAAGACGCCCCCTAAGCCATAACCAGAAAAGGGACTTTTCTCTCTGAAGAAAACTGGACTGATTATTTGAGTGTATAACTGATTGAAGTACTCTCTCTCTCTGTATGTTGTTGGTAAGAAATGTGGAATGAAGGGGAGGAGGGAACAATCTAGGAATTTTATCCTGAATTCTAATTCTTTTTTTTTTGTATTATTAATAAATTTTTTCTTGTACCTTTTTAAGTTTTGAGCCTGCCTTGTCTGTACTCCTGGGTCCTGTCTCTAAAAGAAATTAAATATATTAAGGTTGGCAAACCCAAGTCACACCGTGACAGTTTCATACCCTGAAACACAATGGAACCTGTGATACATGAAATGTACTTCCCTAAACAGTGGATAAAAGGGAAGTGACTTCTCCCTGATTGCCACCTTGGCCCAGGCAGGGTAATGGGGATGGTTTGGCTTCCAGCAGTTAAAAGACCTGTCTGATAAACTGTATTATAAGTTCATTTTCCTGGCTGATTGTCAATAATGATTTCCTTAAGCCTGTCCCTTGATTAACCACAACACTGCAAAAAAAAGCAGTAAATGGATTTGAGTATCCTACCACAAATTTAGAAGAGACCACTATTTTCTTGTATCCCCTTGACTCTCATGCAGTGATGTGCAAACCACATCAGTGGAGGGAAGCCACAATGGCAGAGACAAACTGAACTGTGGGGAGTGGAAAAGGGAAAGGAAGTTCATAAAGAATTGGCACTGTATCTCTAATGGCATTTACACAGACAAATATGTTTCAATACCTGACTTAAAAAATACATTAACTTCTGAAAAAGTATTTCAAATTAAATCAAATACCTGAAAAATCTACCAGTGTGCCACTCTTCTTCACAAACACAGCTTTTTTCTGAACCAGAATTTTAATGTCTTGCAAATGACACACTCCCTCTCCCATGTGAGTCACACATGATTTTGCAAGTTTCACTTTCTCTTTTCTTGTAGAATTAGGTTTTGCATAATGATAAAGAACCCAAACACACTTTTGAATGGCAAAATTACTTGTTCCTCTGCTATCTAGAAAATCAAATTATTCGCACTATATTCATTTAGACAAATAAATATTAATGAGATTGCAAGTTCTTGGATGATTTCTCACAAAGGTCAGAAATAGTTGACTGATTCATGTAACAATATTACATATATCATAAAATCCTAGAATGAGTCATAGAATGGTTTGGGTTGGAAGTAACCTTAAAGATTATCTAGCTCCAACCCCCCTGCTATGGGTAGAGATATCTTCCATTAGATCAGGTAGCTCAGAGCTCCATCCAAACTGGCTTTGAACACTTTCAGGGCTGGGGCATCCACAACTTCTTGGAGCAACCTGTTCCAGTGCCACACCACCCTTGCAGCAAAGAATTTTTTCTAATATCTAATCTATACCTAGTCTCAGTTTTAATCCATTCTTTCTTGCCCTATGTCACTACATGCTCTTGTAACAAGTCCCTCTCCATCTTTCTTGTAAGGTCCCTTCAGGTACTGGAAGGCCACAATTACATCAACCCTAAACTTCTTTTCCAGGCTGAACAATCCAAATTCTCTCAGCTCTTCTTCATAGGAGAGGTACTTCATTCCTCTAAACAACTCAGTGGCCCTCCTTGGACTTGATCCAACAGGTCCATGTACCTCCTGTACTGGGGAGCTATCATGATTTTATGTCTGACTGCAAATAGAACAGCTGCTTGCAAATAGATTCTCGGTCATCTCAGATATGATGGGGATTTGCTCTGCAAAGACAAAGAACACATTTTCTAATCTTCTCATAATGGAAATCTGTAAGGATATTAGTCCATTATAAGCCGTAAACAAATCTGAGTAAAATACATGATTTTTTAATGACTAGTGATTATAGCTATTCTAATAGAAGTTTACTGAAGACTCATTTTCATGGAATGTGAAGAATACTCAGACTATGCACAATTCAGGTAACAGCAGCTCCTTGGCAGTGCAGTCTGGACCTGACCTGAGCTTTGTATCATGAGAGAGTACTTTAAAAAGCTATCACTTGGAAAAGTAAAGGAAGTGAAAATTCTGGAGTTCTGTCCAGTTTATTTATCTTGAGATAACTTAGCTGGGGTGATGATGGGCTTTTGGCTGGGGTAACTTAGTCTGTGACTCAATAGAAACTTCAGTGTTCTGCGCTGCAAATTTTTAGAATACATTGTCTACCTAAGAACAGATACATCCTCACTGAAAGGCAGGCTGACTCCTTTGCAAGGTACATACAAATCCTAGAATCACAAAGAAAGTGGCCTGAAGGATGACAAGGGCTTTCTTCCAGGAAGTCAAATGTTCAGAATTTCACGCTGTTCTTCCTAGTGCTCCAAAGAAAACATCAGGCATGAACTCACTTCAGAGGAGCTCACCCCTGGCTGAAGATGTCACTGGTACTAAACTGGCCATGTCAAGATGTCAGTGACTCAATGCAGCCAGGGCATTCCCTCTAAAAGCTCAGGGCACACTGCTCCAGATCCTCTACCCAGAACTCCCCATCTCCCACGAGCACTTGCACAGCATCCAAACCAGAATGGCGTATCACCAAAACCCCAAACATACATAAAATTAAAAGAGTAAAATAATTTTAAAAATCAGTTTAAAACAGATAATTGTACTCCAGAAAAGGTTAAGCACCTGTAGTCTTCAGAGTCAGCTAATTTTATTGCACTAAAAATTAATATTCATTTTGCACATAAGTTTTATCATCCAGATCATCCCCAGCAATTTAAAGCCCTCCTCCAACCCCCTTTATGTGCTCAGATTTATGCAAGAAGAAATAACCTTGTGCACAGGCTTTGAGTATTGCAAAATTTTCATTACGTGGTAGCCATATCTCAGATAATAAAAAAATATGCAGATTAAATTAATCAATTATAGTAAATTCTGCCTAATGTCACCATCAGTTGACCACAAAATCTCTTTCTATTAAAAGCTTTTTCCCAGGAAACATTGTAACCTGCCTTTGGCTGAAAATGAAGCATTTTATTTGTTTTCCAGTTCTTTACTGCTTTAGCACCTGTAGTCTCCCTTGTTGCTCATTTTCAATACCAGTACAAATGAACGTAAAATAAAATTGAACAATAACCCTGTTTATGGCAGACTTTCTCCACAGATTTGATACAAAAGATGAGGATATTTTTATCATTGTATGAACATTGTCAAACGCTATGACTGATATTAAATTCTGAAAAAAACTACATTTCTTGTTCTTTCTTCCCTTCCTCCTAAATTGGAAAAAGGGATAAATAAAAAAAATATTTCCTAAATAAGGAATATGTGCACCACAGAAACTCAGCAAAGCTTCAGCTCCTAACAGACTTAGCTCATTGTGCTATGTTTTCCATCTAAATGTTGGAGGTTTTGAGTTAAAGTGTGCAAAGACTACATTACTCAGGTTCTTCAAAGACATCATAATGTCCATCCAAAGGCTGTGTTTAATTCCATGACTTTGCTGACATGCTGGATCTGAGACAAAGGTCTCAGTTTGAAAATATAGTTATAGGACAATTGAACAATTGTCCCATGAGTGGGGTTAATTTACCGTGACTTAGGCATCCAGAAATTAGATTTTTAAGACTAAACTAATCTCATGGAGCTCTCAATGGAAACAAACAGGGGGTGACTAATCTGAAGCTGAGGCCGGTGTTCAAGATAACTTGGGTGTTCAGGGGAATAAATCAGCTGATGGATCTGAGTATCTTTTTGGATCTGTCCAAATCATATTAAGAAAGAAGAAATCAAAATACAATTGATAGCTATGAAAATGGGGGGGAAAAGCATGTATCATTGGCTGGATTCTTTTATAAAAATTATCAGGATGAAGGAAAAAATTAGAAGTAATAGAACCATGTTAGACAAGTTTGAAGACTGCTGGCAGTGTTTTGGAAACTGACCAAAGGATTTTAACTGCTCAGGAAAAGATAATACATCCAGCATGAATCTGAAACATTCAATTTGCTCTTCCAAACACATACTTAAGCATTACCTGTTTTCATTGGGCATGCTGAATGAAAATAGCAGTATTTTACAATTTACCTATATGGTGCACTGCTGGTAACAGAAGAGCAAAGAAAGAGGTGGAAACCCAAGCAATCAGGCAAGTGCAGGCTGAGATGTTACTACTACGAGCTTCATCCTATTTTTTTTTTTTTGTGGCACAGTAATTCTTATTTCACTCAGAAACAATGATTGCGAAAGCAACACTGGCCAACATATTCTGGTATGATTTAAGAGAGATGATATACCTAATTATGAGAAACTCCATTTGTTCTATTTTCATTTTATATAAGTTACTGAAGTGTTTGACAGTGATGGAGTTCCCCAGCAGAAAAAGCACGTAGTGCTCAGGGCTCCAGGGACCTGTGGGAATGTTGCTGCACCACAGTAGCTGATTAATTAACCCTCTCTCAGCTGTCATTTACCAATTATATCCTTTCACAATCAGTAAATCTGTCATGAAAGGACAGGTTCTGCTCCTTTGCAGTCTGAACAATGGCACTGTGGCCATCATGTTTTATTACTGCACTCCCCTAAGATGCATGGAGGAGCCTGGAGAAAGCAGCTGAGATGCCTCTCTGGTAAGCAGAGCATGACAAATTTCCATTAAGAGTGCTCCTCAAGCTCTGGCCATGACGGGAATTACAGCCCCTTGGCTCACTTGCCTCCAGTCTTCTGCTGTCCTTCCCATGTTCCTTGTAACCTGTCCCAGGGGCTGCAATGCCTCCTCCAACACTAGACTGCACGTGTGTTTCCTTGGCACATCCCTTCTTCATACTCACAGAGAGACCTCCACCCACCAGGGACTTACACATAAAATGGCTAACAAGGAATTAAAGATGTCTGCTTTTTTTTTTTTTTTTTTTTGTCTCCTCAGTATCTTTCTGAATCCCATTCTATCAAAGGGTGTTTTACACTAGAAACATTTAGTGGCAAAGAAATCCTCTTGCCAACCATTCCTTGCAGCTGCTGTTTTGGCAGACTGCATTCATCAGTGCCTGTCTCTGCTGGGGTCACCTGCCCTGCTGCCAGCACCTGACTGAGAGATGCATGAAGGCAACTGTGCATCTCTCCCTGGGGCACAGGGTCCCCAAGAGTCCACTGCCCACAAACCCTCCACTCACATGTGGGTTTTCAGTCTTTCTGCTACTGTCTCCTCAGACACAAGGGAAGGTGACAACCATCATGTTTGCCATAGAGACAGATCTGATTCTTCTGTGGAAGTGTGGGCCAGCAATTGTAGCATCCTGCTGTAAGAGAAGAGACATTAAGTGCTACCTTCAGGAGAGTATTATGGTAAGTAAATGTAATCTGCATATAATGCAGCAATGACCCTGGACTATCTAAAACCAATTTCAGACTGCTGGCAGAAATGAAGTCCAAAACCTGTTGGTTTTGTGCTTAGTTCTGTTCTTAGGAATTGCTCTTCTTTCATTCCAACAGTGAGAATATATTTGACCAAGTGTTGTTAGCATGTTCTGTCACATAGAATGGTAGAGTCTCTGAACAATGAGTAGAAAGAAGAGGTTAACAAACTGAGGTCTGTCAAATCTCCTTTGCACAGAAAGTAGAAAAAGCTGCTTTTTCAAATTGTGCAAGTATTGCTAGAAAAGCAGAAATGCAGTGGCTTTACCTGTGAAGTTCAGTCCTTTTCCCTAGATCAGCACATGTGATTGAAATTTTTGTAACTTTAAGAAGGTCCAGTGTGCTTTCTTCTTATCTTATTGAAGCCATATTGATAATAACAGTAAGGAAATATTTAAGAGGCTAAGAAGCTGTGATGATATCTATTTTCTGAAATTAATGTAAAGCCAGCAAATATTATTTCTATTATTACACAATATTTTGCATGCTATTGCATAACATGTTTCTAGGGGGAAAAAAAAAGAACATGAGGCTGTGTTAGAAACAGTCCCAGCAGGGTGGAAGGGAGAAGAGGACAGGCTGCCTGCCAGACCCAGCTAGGCCAACACTAGAACAGGTAGGGTTCTCTGAGATTGCCTGAAAGCCAAAGGAAGCCTTTGGAGTATGTGTTGATATGATGGGTTGCTTTAACTTTTATTTTACTTTGTGAACATAGAACTTAGGTGGATACATTGCTATGAAGTACCATGCATTAATCTTAACTCTGGATGATTTTCTCTTGCTTTATAACACCTCTCTTGAAACACACTAATAAGAAACACACTGTTAAAAAACCTAAAAGTACAGTTTTGAGAACGTTTTACTTTCAGGTCAGAGCACAAAGGGTCAGTGCACAAACACAGTCCAAGATGAAATAAATCATTACATTTACCAGCACGAGGCCTGTGACTGCTGACAAGTTTTGTAATCAATGCTGTATCTTTGAGCCACCCACTGTTTCTATCACTTTTTGAATCTAAGCACAGCATGTAGGTGTTTTAATTCAGACTTGGTGTTCTGTACTGAAAAATCAAACCATTCTCGTTTCACATCTGAAAATCTGCGTCCTCTAAGTCTGCAATACTTTTGGTCAACATGATTGACAAATGGTTTAATCACATCAGTCTCTTCTAGTGTCTCCAGTATAGCTCATTATAGTGCTCATCTAAATAGACGGGGATTTTTTTCTTGCCTGTTTTCAGTAGACTGCTTTGTATTTTAATTCTCTTATTTCCATTCATTTTCTTCTACTCAGATGGGTAGAAAATATCTGCAAACATAATCTTGAGGGAATCTTTTTATGTGCTTCCCAAGTGTGTTCATAAAGAAACAAGTGACTTGGAAACAGAATCCTTCTGTTCCCCACTCACAGAATTCCAGCTTTGATTTTCACGGGAAAAAGAGTTAGAGGTCTAGAAGGGAAGGGTACATAAAATGCAGTAATGAAGGTAGAAAATAATAGGTTTCTCTTTTTTGGGACCTTGTTTATTTAGGTTTGTATAAGCAAACTGAGAGCGTTTAAGATCTTCATTGCTGATTTTCTGCTCTTGGTGAATTAGGAAAGGAATGTGACTGTGCTCTGTGTACTGGATAATGGTGGTTTTAGAACACAGCACCAGATTTTCTCACATCTCTTTTTGGATTTTGAGGAGATAGCTGCAGCTTCTTCACTGTTGATGAAAAGCTCTGGTTTCTGACAAATTGAAAACCATGAGACATTGATCAGGCACAGCCAGAAGGTTGTGCAGTGCTGTTTTGCTGACCAATATCTGTTTTTTTTTGCAGGCAGCTGGGTGTCCACTGGAGCAGCCAGGGACAGCCTCTGGGGAAGCCTTGGGAGCGAGCTAGAGACCCAAGCATTGACATACATGTGCCAGCAGCTGTACTGCCAACCAAACCTGGTGGAACAGCTGCAAGAGTTGTTCAACAAAACACAGCTGGAGCCAGGTTACATCTGCCAGTGCCTCCATCTTTCACCAGTGGCTGTCGTATCTGGTAGTCATGCTGGACATCACCCACCTGGGCTACATGAAAAAACACATCACTACCATGTTGCCTAACGAGAGGTTAAAACCAGCAGGCACACAAGACTCCTGAAAGGAAAAATTAAACAATCCAATGCAGTGTTTTACCTGCAAGTTGAAAGATAATGCAGGACCCAGGACCCATCTGGCTGCACCTAGAGGTCTTTTTTCCTCCCAGCAAAACAGAGGCAAGAGACATAGCAGCCCATGTGAAAGTCTTCACAGAAGGAAGCCAAGAAAAAGATCCTATCTGGATTTTTAAAGGAAAGCTTCTATTTCTGAATGTAAAAATTGCCTGTTTGTTATTTCCTGCTATGTTCAGGTAAAGGGCGTATGGCACACCTTCTCTGTGTTTCAAGTGGAGAAATACTAACTATTTCTTCCTCTACAAGACCCAGAAAGGGCATTACCCAGCCATGGAGAATGAGTAAGAAGTTCTGGAAGTACTAGGAGAATTCTCCCAGCTGGTGCAAGGCTAGACATTAAAAGACAAATTTCAGAAACAGCAGTAGAATATTGATGAAGAGTTACAGCCTGATTTCACAATTATGACTTTAGAAAGTCTAAAAGACTTTACAAATTATTTTCTATTTGAATATGCTTTCCTGCCCTTTGTAGTCGAACACATTCCACTGAATATGATGCCACAGATCTTCATAAATCTGTAAGTATGTTTGACAGCTATACCCATACATTTGCCTTTGTGCTTTTCATCTGAAAAATCACGTTTTAAGCTCATGTGTCATTAGTTTTGTCATTACTTGAAAATGAAAGGCAAGGAAGGACACAATGAGCTATGCTGAATGCCAAAGGTTTCAAAGAGCAAACGGGGTTGCACCAGCTGTTTCTGAAAGCACCTGAAATAACTAGGAATAGATAGAAACTTCTCAGAGTGACCAGAAAGCACAACTCATCCTCCCAGCACTTGGCTGAGGAGAACATGTTTAGAGGTGTGCTCTGCCCTCAGTCTGGGATGAATTCACATACAGCTGAAAGCCAGGTGCTGCAGAGCTGCATCAAGCACATCAGAAACATCAATTCTGTCTGCTGGAAGATGCATTATCTCAGGCTCAGCACAGAGCTGATGTCTTCCATTCACAGTTCATTTCCACTAACTGAGCAGAGCTGGCATCCTGCTTTTAGGAAAAAAAAAAAAAGGAAGAAAAAATAAACCCCACAGCCACAATTAGCTTTGCTATCTCATATTTTGTCTCTCTCATAGCACAATTAGAGCATCCCTTCTTTCAGAATGACTCAAAGTAAGTGTAGAAAGTCCTTTTCCTCCCTACTTTCCAAAGCTTCTCAAGTGCATCCATCATCCAGTTCACAAGTACATGACTCTTCTGCAAAGCACAGCTTCAAAGTTGTCTGTCAAAGTCAAGTCACATCCATACTTCCCAAAGGCAACTATCCTTTTCATTCAGGGGTGTATTGATTCCTCCAAAGATAGTGCAACTTTTAAATCTCAACTGGATAGGAGTAGCAGCTGTGAAACCTCACCTCTCACATAAATTCAGACATTTGAATGTGCCCACTGTCACGTTCTGCTTGGCTTTAGGTATCACAAACATTCCTACACTGAGAACAGTAAAATACAGAATACTGGTTATCTGCACTTCCCTTTGGAGGCCAGCCCTGCCTTCTCAATTGATTATATAATTCCTGAATTAAAGGCACTCAACCTCCCTGCTGTGACTTTTCAAAAAATCAACTGTGATACGTTCCTTAAAAGCACATGTCCTGAAAATGGACTTACACTGTCACTGCCAATTTAGCAGAGAGTGAGATTAGGGAGTGAAAGGAAAGTGGCTCCATTAGGACCATCCAGGCAATTTACAATGGATACTCTGTGGCTGTGAAGTGAATATGAATTAGTAAAAACATTTAAGATTGTGAATAATAAAAGAGATGCATTTCAGGTCCTACCACAGCTTGAAATGCTTTTATTTTGAAAATGCAACTTGTGCTAACATTTGATTAAATGGAAAAAAAAGAATTAAAAAAAAGCAACAAAACAAAACAGGAAATAAAAGGAAAAATATACTTGCAAACAAAAAGATCTAAATGCAGAGGCAACAGAGAGAAATCACAAAGGCCAGGCACAAAATGAGCTGTATCCTCTGCATTATTCACCAACATAGCAGCCCCAGGGCTCAGAATCACAGTGCTTAATGTATTAATTTTCCTGGCCAGTCCCGGAAAGCATCTGCATACACTATTTCAGGACTAAAAGGACTTATGCAATGCTTTGCCAGGCTTACATAGATAAGATGAGAACATTTTTTTTCTCAGCCAAATCCCTCTTTTCATAGCCATTGCATCTCTGAAAGCATATCCACAAAATTAACACAGCCGTAAAAGTGCACGTGGCCTCAGAAAATATAAACGTAAAAAAAGACACACAATATTTTACTAGATATATTGCATTAATAAATTTATAGCTGAGAAATACTGCAATTCCCACCAACATTATGCATTATTTAATATAATACATCATATTTAATTCTGAATTTCTAACTATCTACTGCTGTGCTTTATGTAAATGCTACTGCATGGAAAAACAAACATTTTTATTTAGATATTCTTTTGTAATTTTTCTGGCAGAAGCACTAAGTCATTTACTTATATCCTTGGAAAATGTTGTATGTGTAGATGTTGTATAATCTGACTGTATGTTTCTAAGCCAAGTAATTAATGAAGTGAGGTTTTCACTGCAGTATTTATAACGAATTTTTCTTGTTGCAGAATGAGACATATTGATCAAAAATCTATCGCTGAAAACAGCTACTGCAGCTAATGCAGCATGAATGAGCTTAGGATTCAAGCTGGAATAGGTACAAAGACAAATTACTAGGATGCTTAGAAGTACTGGGAGTATCTTTCAGGAGAGGCATTTAAAACAGCTTGTGATTTTTGCCTAGTAGATTTAGAAGGGACATACATTCTCTATGGAAAAAAAAAAGAAAAAAAGGAAAGAAAAAAAAAGAAAAAAAGGAAAGAAAAAAAGAAAAAAAAAAGAAAGAAAAATGAAAATGAAGGACTAAATTTCTAACCACCAGAGATTATTTTTGTCTGGAGAGAGCCTTCAGATGCTATGCATGGGAGCAGAACTCATTGTAAGAGTTTAATCAGGTCATTAAAATGGCCATATAATATGATTACAGACAGAGCAGGAGCAAGTCTCTGTCTAGAGCAGGGAAGTGTAATCTTCTGACACAGAGTTGTTATGCTCAGTCCTAACATCACCCTTCTTTGGGTTAGAACTTCAGAATTAAATATATGCTGAAGCTTCACTGATTTTTTTGACATTTGCAATCTCTGTTGCCTATCAGGACAGTCAGTCACAGTATTTGGAGCTTCAGGTAATGTATGAGATAGCTGCTGCATCCTTTTTTGTAGAAGCAATGCCTTGCCTGAGTGCTGGTAAGTTAGCTTATTTTTACTGACATATGAAATGCTTAAATATGAAATGCTTTTGTTAGGAGAAAAATAAAGGCCAAACACACTGATTTGCTTTGAACTTTTCAAAATATTTGTATTTTTTATTTCTTCCTCTATTCTAGAAAAATAATAAATGCATACATATATTTACATATGTCTATATAATTTATTTTTACTGTGCAATTTCCCATCAGTTCGAAGTAATGAGCAAAATGGATGGTAGTGCAGCAATAACATTAAGGCACATTCAATGGGGTAAAATGGAGATTGAGAAACTCTAGTAAGCCTTACAATTGAAGTATATGATTTTTAGATTTAATGTTAGTCAGAATCAAATTATCTCTAAGTACTTCATCAAAGTATACTTAAAATGCACACACAGATACAAACCATGTAATTAATTTGCACTATTCACTACAGGACCACCAAGTGCCTGCCCAGGTTCCCTTGGTCTCCTTTTCCTCCTCCAACCAAATCCTTCCAGCCCATGAGCTCTCCTGTGGCAGCTTTGCCATGAATGCAAATGAGATGCCCACTGTTGCCTGTGCAGAACAACCTGCTGGCTGCTCCAAAATAAAGCCCATGTCACTGCCAGGGACTGACAGTGCTCAGCCATCCCACCCTGCCAGTGCTTCACTCTGTTTGCCTCTGTCTGTGACCAGAGGTGGGCTGTGATTTAAAGCAAACCATTTGGCATGAACTGTGCAGCCTGTTCTCACATCTGACTCTCAATAAATCTCTAAAGCCAAAGTGCTGAACATAAAGTGGGCATAACAGACATTTCAAGAGATTATGCACATGGTCATTAGTGCTTCACTGAATTGCGATTTTGCACCAATTATTTTGCTACTGAATTTTTCAAATGCCCATTGTGACTTTCTATGTTCCTCATTAGGCCTGACAGCTGATAACTGACAGCTTTCTGACATTAAAGAATGATTTTTTTCAATTAGATGACCACAGTAAGTATTGTATTATCAAGATGAACAATAATAATCCTATTTTATACAGTGTGCCATATATCTATGACATAAAAGTGAGTCAAACAACTGTGAGGCATTTCTGTAACCTGTAAACATACTGGAAGTCATTGTCCTTCATAATTTAGACCAACAAAACTGGTAGGACTATGGATTTACAGTATGTCAGATAACTAAAAGCAGAGTGTTTGCTTGCTTTGCAGAATGGAGTAGTGCTGTTTATGATTAGACATGTTTAATACACTTTCCTATTTTCAACATGAAACAAAATGAAAAATAACCAGATTTTCTAGTATATTCTATTAGGATATCACAATGTTGTATAAGATATGAGTCACATCATATGTTTTATATTTCAATTGTATTTTTACTTACATAAAATACTCAGAAAAGAAAAATAATGAAAAGTAGGATATGGTTTGCACAATTTTACTTTTGGTGATACAGAGGCATTACATGGTACATAAATATACAAGTTACAGTATGCCTTTCATCTTAGCTTAGCTTTCTAGAGACTAATTTAAAAAACTAGACTCCCTAGAGGGTGAAAACTCAATCTTAAAATTGAGGCTATGTTAGTTTTAAGAAATAAGTAATCCAACCACATAATTTTGCTACTTCTTTTATTTAACATTTTTTCAATCAACAGGCTAAGAAAACAGGCACTGGCTGCCAGCAACTGAAATTGGCAGGAACAAAAAGACTCAAGTGCCTCTAAGTTTCATTTTGATTTCCATTAAGATATTAGAAAAAATATGGCAGGAATTTTGAAACACTGTATTTGAACTGAATACACTTTTTCCTACTTCAGTTTTGCTTATTTAATCACATTAAGCTGTCAAAGTAACTGCTTACACAAAGTGCCTTTCCTAAGCTGATAGTGAAATACCTTTCCATTAACAATATTATTTTTTATTACATGACAAAAAGAATCCCATTATATTTATACATGGATGTAGTTTATTTCCCCCATGTTCTTGTCTGCTTTAATGAATTTTATGTGAAAAAAATGTGTTCTTTTCTTCCTTGATTGTCTCTGTTTCACTTCATCAATTACAGAAATGAACATGCTAAAATTGTTGGGTTGTAGGGCTGTTGTCTGGTTGTTTGTTTGTTCTCCTACCATTTTCCAGACCTTGAGCACAGGACAAAGAACTGAGAGCACGTGTGCTCTAATGTGTACTCCTCTCATGGTCCTGCTCCAGTCATGCAGCGATGGGGTGATGGATTTTGTCAACCTCAGCCCAGCACACCCCATAAGCTGCTTCAGGGGAGCTCTGTCTCAGAGAGCCCTTCAGAGAGCCAGCTTCCTTCCCTGGTTTGCTTCCCTACATTCATCCCAACAAAGAACAGCTTTGATGCTACCCTCCACAAACAGGAAACCATAATAAATCCAGGATTGCTTCATTTGAGAATCACCCTGGTGAACAATTTCCCCCAGACAAGGGGAGGGACCCTCCCACTGGAGCTACACAGTGCAGGGCTAGGACAGCTCTCTGTCTCCTGACCGAGAATGTACAACCTGCTGAGTTTGCCAACATTGTTTTTCCTCAGTGGTTTCTCATCAGCTTTCCAATCCCAAAGGCAAAATACTAAATGGTGTGGCAGGAAAATAAGGGGTATGGAGGATAATATTGTATCTTTACATTACAGTAACAAATTTTTAAACTCTTAATTAATATCAAAGCTAAACATTTTCCCATTTCCATTTTAAGTTTTCCTTCTTTACAAATACTCTTCTGGTCTCCCTACCTGGTTCTGAAAAAATGGTAGGAGCTGGTGCTAAAAGTTGTACAATTTTGAAAGAAATAATTTGGATCCAAAGTTTTCAAGTTTGCAGTACTGCCAGGAGGTATAACTGACCATTTATATTTCACTTTTTTAACAAAGGTTTCTTTCAACTTGGAACAGAGAAGCAATAATTCTGTAACTTGCTATTAAGCGAGTAGATTGCAAAATATCCTAGAAAATAATACATTTTTATAGAGAATGACACTTCTAAGAAATATCTGTGCTGTACCTTGGAATACAGGTATTGAACTCAATTTGAGCCATGGAAAAAAAGTCAGTTGGGCACTATAACTGAAACCTCAGCAAAATTCATCCTAACCAAACCACATTTTTAATAATAATGGGTAGAAGACTGGGAGAAAAAATAAAAAGCAGGAAAACATTTTTTAACTAGAATACTTAATGTAGCTATTAGCTACATGAAATAGTAAATGACTGAGTAGGAAATTCAGCTTTAATACTTCCTTTTAATTTTGAAAATTAAGTTTTTTGTTAAAGACAATACTAATATAAATGCAAGGACAATTTAATTCACAGCCCACAAAAACATTTTTAAGGCAGCATCTCACAAAATGCCTTGAACAAATAATATGATCTTAATACTATGGCACATAGTGCCATAATGTACAATAAAGTTCATTGCTATACATCATTGCAAACCTCCAGCATACACCAACAATCCTGAGTAACAAAAGCAACCAAGGTCCTTTTCAACTGAAAGTAATGGCAAAAAAAATCCAACAAATAACCAAACCCACAACAAAACGATGAAAGAAAAATAGCAATGTGAATGGGAACATCTATGATTCAACCCTTTCTATTCTGGTGACAGCTCACAGATCCCACTTGGATTAAATGCATTGGGTACTGCCCTAAGAATGGCCTCAATAATGTGGACTCTAATGAATGTTTAAAACTTAAAATGGACAAATATCCGTTTGACGTTCACAGGATGACTTTATGAAGTATATAAAATCACTTCCAAAAAGAAAACCAAAAAATCCCCAGGGAAACAGTCCCTGGAAATTTTGTTGCTGAGTTTTAAAAATCCTCCAGTAACCAGAACAAAGAAGAAAAACAAAACACACCGTAAGGGCCCACCATAGGGCACAAATTTAACCCTATCCACTTCCATCTTTGTGTCCAACTGTCTGTCAAAGGGATTACTTTCTCTCAAATATCACCAGTTTTCTATATTTGGTGTAAAAATTCATCATACTGGAACAAAGCATGCAGGTGACAATAATGTGTGGAAGATTAATAGAGATGCCAGGCTGCCATCCTTAGGGGAAATAAAACTGCTGTTGCACAGTCTGTCTTTTGTTGAAAGCTAATGGGAAAATTTTCTGCTTGTATGTGGAGAAATAATGCATAGGTACTCCTTAAAAGCACACACTGCCTAAAAAAATGCTGTGTTACACATAATGCATCCACATTCATTTTTAAACAAAATTACATGAACTGGAGCACGGCTCTGGATGAGACAGCCTCCATCTCCGTCTCAGGAGATATTTCAGATTTGGCTGGGGACAGTCTGAGGACTGTCTGTGGGGAAAAGCCAGCAAGAAGAGTGGCCAACAGCAGACCAGGAAAGTGACAGAAACACAGAGTGACAAGGGTAACATGTCTCATGGCAGAGTTATTTTCTATGTAGTGGTGCAATGAAGAGGGGCTAGAGTACTGAGTGCTTTCCAAAAGCCCTCATTTAGTCTTTACATTATGTGCATTAAGATAATGCATGCTTGCTTCTTTTAAAAAGTCTTTCCTTCTAAATATTTGCATTTGCTAATGAATACATGTGAATTTCCCACACCACTGCAGAACCTAGGTAGTACTGGGTATGGCCAGGCTAAGGGACCCTCTTCTTCCAGAGGTGATTAGGAGAAAAGGTTATCACTGACAGCTTATTTGAAGAGTAAAGCCAGTTTGTAGAACTGCTGAATGCAGCCAACCTCTGCACTGAAAATTAATGAAATAGAGCAATCCTAAATACGTCAGTTATTGATCTTGTAACAATTAGCCATGCATTCAATTATTACTTCTTCCTGGACTTCTACCTTCTGAGCCCACAGGGAGTGGAGCATTGCTCAGGGCTGGGCATGGGAAACACCCCAGCCAACAGAGCCTGCTAACTCCAGAACTGGCAACAAAGACATCGCCTGCTCTGAGGAGGCAGAAAGAGCACTGGGCAGTGGCAGGGGATGGATGACTGCCCACTCAAACAATCCTGTGTGTAAGCTTTACTTCTGCATTAAACTACAGAGTCCTCTGGGGAGAAAAGCTGGAAGGCGCAATTAGGGAAAAATGCATCAGTATGACTACAGCATTATCCACAGCAGTGATCACCCACGGACTTAAAAGGCAGTCCATAGACCACCTCCATCCTTCATCCTCCATTCTTCTTCTCATCTGAATGCAACCATTTTATTTTGGGGCCATGGAAGTGCTACTGTGAGCACCTTGCCCAGCTTCTGTGTCCCACAGTGTCAGGTATCTCAAAATCCTCCCTATGAAATGGATGTGAAAGGAAGCGGCCCCAGTGCAACTCCTCATCTCTCTCTCTTTTTTTCCTTTTTAACTCAAATCCCAGAGAAAAGATGGACTATGGAAATAAGTTCCTTGGACAAAGGAACTCCAAGATGACAGTAAGGGAAATTTTTAACACCTCATGGGACAGCTTGATGAAGTGCAGACTTAGCTGGTGTACGTCTGGATCTTGTCCAAATAGGACACAATGCCACAATGTCAAAATTGGACTATGTAGAAACACAACATAAAAAATCCCCATGTCACAGCACTCAGGGCCCTGTCATCTGAGACCAAAATCCACAATGCTATTTCCCAGACGATAAATGCCATTACGTTTTAGTTGAGTTTTTTCTCCTTTTAAGAAATGAATGGATCCATACTTGATAGGTTTTGAAATTATTACACCTCTTTTTCTTAAAGCTAAAACCCAATTACCTTCTAAGTACTTAGGAAAGTCTAATATGTTAACTGCTGAGAAGGTCATAGCAATTTAAATACCTAAAGAATAAAGAACTGCTGTTAAATTGCTAACCTTTTTAAGTGATTTCTTAAATTGCCTGAAAGTTATCTGGTCACTAGAAGTACAAGGAAATACGAAACAACAAAACAACATACCAAGTCATATAAGCAGGAATTAATGAATGCAGCAATTTCCAATATAAGTACTATGTTCCTGGGTTCACCAAGAGAAGGATGGACAAAGTAAAAGCCTCTTTTAGATACCAAAGGGCTTTACTCCTTTCAGTTTTCTAGGCTTATTCTAAAAAAGATAAAATACTACTAGTTTTGTCTGAAGTAATTTTATTTTTTAAGGGCCTTATTGCTTATATTAAGTTTCATAAATAAATTTGTCAACGTGGCAGCAGTGGTACAGATTCCGGTTTGAAAGGTCCCTAATTTATGAGTATGAAGTAGAGCTATGTAAATAATCTGCAATGAGTATTTAATTGACTGAATATTGACCTTGGCTTTTTTCTCCCAAAGTATGTAGCAGATTCTTTGATGTCAATACCTTTTACATGGGATCAGCCAGTGAGCTGAATTTCCCTAGTGTTTATTGACCAGATGTTATTTGACTTTCTTGAGTGGATGAGCATTTTAGGCACAAGCAATCAGCAAAAGTGGACTACCAAGGGTATTTCTGGATGTGATTCTAAAGTTTTCTAGTAAAATTTGATTGTTCAGCTACTAAGGAAGCTCTTAGAAAAGGGATGAATATAGAAGACCTAATTAATTTACCCTGTGCCTGCTCCACTGGTACTGGTGTGGGCTGGGATAGAGTTAATTTTCTTCACAGTGTAAGGTATTTTGGCAATGTTCTGGACTGTGCTGCCAACAGCATTGTCAATACTGAGATCCTTTTGCTATTGCTGAGCAGTGAGTTAAGGCCTTTTCTGTTTCTCACCCAACCACACCAGTGAGGAGGCTGGAGGTGCATGGGAGTTTGGAGGAGACACAGCCCAACACTGGGACAGCTCATCCCAGCTGACCCAAGAGATTTTCCTTACCATACAGCATCACGCTCAGCATATAAAGCTGAAGGAAAAATAAAAAAAGGGAGAGACATTTGAAATTAAGATGTTTGTCTTCATAAAATGGTGTGATTTTGGAGGGACCTTAAAGAATTTCAAGCCCCCTGCCATGGGGGAGATACCTCCCACCAGACCAGGTTACTCAAAGCCCCATCCAGCTTGACCTTGAACACTTCCAGGGATGACAAGTCCATGACTTCTCTGGGCCACCCATTCCATTATATCCATCTTATCTACTGAATTACATCACTTTAAGCCATCTTCTGCCACTTCACCTTTGGAGGATTTTCAGAATTTCCCAGTGGGAATTTTATGGCACTGCCAGCTGGTCAGGAAGCCACACACAAGTGTAAGACTGGTTTTTCCTTCCTCACCTGTACCTCTTTTCTTAAGTAATACACTCCTTGAGGAAAATCTGGATTCTCATGTGGCATACAATGCTTTAAAAGGCAATTTCCTCAGTGAAAGTACAAACTCTGTGAACTGTGCAGAGCCAGGTCTCCTTGCACGTGCTTTGGAGGACAGCCCCCGGGGGCCGGGGACAGACGGGCGGCAGCAGCAGAGCAAGGATGCAGCAGCTGCTGCCAATCCCCAGTGGGTTTTGGTAATGTGAACAGGGTGTGCATGTGAAAAACCGCTGAGCTGTGCTTCCTGACACTGGCCATGTTATCCACAGCACCCTTTCAGAGGGCTTGCTCTGGAAATCAAGGCCTGACAGCTTGTGAGAGCTTGGCACCATGCCTCCTCTTCTGAGCCCCAGGCTGCCAAAGCCCAGTGATTACAAAAGAGAAAAGGGCTTTCAAGCACAACAAGAAAGGATGCAGCAAGCAAGACAACTGCTGTGTACACAGTAGCAATGCTGGTGGCCTGAAATGAATACTGCTGAATAGTTGGCAAAATGTCTAGAAGACTGAGAAGTTCAGTCTAGCAGCAAAACTGAGGATTGAAAACACTGAGAAACTGCAAAACCAGATATGAAAGCAACTCTGTTTAAATATCCAGACATGATGAAAGTGGCATTCAGGGAATATATCAGAGGAACAAGAAGGATTTAGAAATTTCTGAACATTATATGATACAAAGGGATGTCCAGGTAAGAGTAACAGGGAGACAAATAAAACCTAGCTGGGAGAAATTAAAAAGAATTTAAGAAATTAGAAGGGGTCACAGAAGTACATTAACCCCCTCAATTTTGATAAAATACTTGGTTCATATGCCAAAATCCATATTACAGTCAAGACAGGCAATCCAAGCAATACAACACTTGGAACATGGAACATGCCAGACACACCAGGGGGTATGAGAAGTTTAACAAACATAAAAAGTGGGGGGGAAATGTGTGGGATGTGAAGGTCGAAGTTCACAGTACAGGGCACATGAGGTACCCTCAGGCACTTTAAATGGCACTAGACACTCATGTTTAAGCAAATCAACACCCAACATTGACCAGAGAAAAATTCAGCTTGCCTTAAGACAAATGTCTATATTTTGTCACATGAAGAGATTATTGCACCCTAATGATGGTTCCTATTAAATCTCCACCCACCCAAGAAGGGTTTATGCACCTTGTTTCCATAACATAGTATTTGAGTCTTAATGCAATGATGCTTCATTTAGGTCTATAAACTCTTTGCTTTAACTTGCAGAAAATGAAATAAATAGATCAAACTCAAGATAGGAAAACTCATTAGATTGGTATGACCTGTTATAGCTTTTTTGTAACTCTTATCTAAGAAGATCCTTAGATTTCATTTTGGTATCTGGAGTCTCTTCCAATATTTGCCTACAATACTCCTCCCATACTTTCACCCCATACATAAAATATATTCCAAAAGCATAAAAGAGTTGTGCTTTTTTGTTTTTTTTCTTTCTAATGACATTTCTTCACACAATACAACAAAAAATTTTTGCACAAGTATCTTAGCAGAATTTAATTAGGCATGCCGAATGGAGACACATAACATATGCTTCTGTGCTAGGCAATGTATTATGAAGAGTTATTTGATACTGTATTTCATGGTATATGGTGATAACTTATGTGTGAGAGAAACAAATTCTCTCCTCAATCACACGAGCTTTTTCAATTATCCAAGAATATAATTTGCTCCTCTTTCTCCTCTCAATTTTATAAACCACTGAATACTATTTCCAGAGCCAGGAAATGACACTAGATGAATTAGTAATTCATTGTAGTACATCTTCTTCTAGATTTCACTGCTGAAACAAAATATGAAAATTTGCCCTTATTCCTATATAATAAGAGCAAAATTTATAGTCGTGACATGGATAAGCCCAGTTTGGAAAGAAAATTCCATACAACAAATAACATGATCTATCATAAGCCCTTTCTCACTGAAGCCCATGTGAAAAAAGTACATTTTGTGGTACACATGTAAAATACTCTCATCTATTTTTAATTTTAAACTACTCCCTTCATTAAGAGATTGCTAGTATACATTTGAAATGTATTTCTGCACATATATTAGGCCAAAACTTCATATAGTCCTAACACTGAATAACATCTTTTTCTCTATACTTGAAGTACTCTGGAACCTTTTATAAACTATTCCAACAATCCATAGACTGATATACTTCAATTAAATAAATGTACCATCTTCATTTAATAGTGAGCTTGCATTAAAATTATTTTATCTGAATATGTATCTATAGATCATAATGCATACTGTGTACCTCATACACTAAGCAGAAAAGTAATAAATGGTAAACCCTAAAGAAAAAAAACACAGCAGTTACTGTCTGTGAACCTCATTAAAAAACTCCGCATTTTATAAGTTCAGCCACTACTTTTTTTTTTTTTTTTTTGCGGACTATATAATAGCAATGCTTCCCCTACAAACTTCAGAATAAGAAGCAGTGATAGCTGTCTGCATCATGAAAAGAGAAAGCAAATCTGCAGATTCAGTATGTTGCTCTGCTGATCATGAAGGGGGCAAAACAAAAAATTCAAGACTTAACGTCACATCATTGTTTTACCACACGCTTTTCAGCATCACTATTGAGCCTCCTACTGAAAAGCAGTCGATGAAAAAGCTTTCTATATCTAACTGGGAGATGAGTGCAAGAGATTCATTTTTGTAGAGCATGTTTTAGCAATAGCCGCTAAATCTTCAAAAGAACAAACTGAAATATTAATTCTGTTTACAACAGTTAACACCCAGGGTTCAACCTTGAAATAGTAAAACAGAACTAATAATTTATTGCCAAACTATTCAGGAGTACACATTTGCTACATCAATTTAAAGAAATATGAAACATTAATTTTGGACTTACATATGTACCTTTGGATAAGTCTCTTAACAGCCAGAGACTCAATATAACCAGTGTTACCCTAGAGCTGAGAGTTATATGGATGGAT
The DNA here is from genome assembly GCA_034336665.1 of Luscinia megarhynchos. Taxonomy (NCBI): domain Eukaryota; kingdom Metazoa; phylum Chordata; class Aves; order Passeriformes; family Muscicapidae; genus Luscinia; species Luscinia megarhynchos. The sequence goes on from CM067565.1 coordinate 25,796,948, forward strand.
AATTTTATTTTTAATTAAGGAAGTAAGACTTGGTGGATATTCCCTATATCCCCTTGTTCTGTAAACAGACCCCTGAAGAAAGATTAACAATATAGTACAAAGAAAACATTATTTTTCTTTCTCTCTCATGCCAAATAAAAAGCATTTGGTAAAAGACTTTTTTTACAATAAGAGGAGATGAAGCACGACCTGCAGCTGGACAGAAAAACAGAGAAGTTTTTATTTATTTTTCCTCCTCATTTCATAAAAATGACTCTTAAGTGAATTCTTTAGAGTTTACAGACACCTCCTAAATCACTCATCTGTTGGAGCATCAAAGAACAAACACACAGTGCAGCCATTGACTTTCACAGCAGGGTTTATAAGCACAGGAAGGGAGACTTGCCTGTAAGGCCACAATTCAGCAAAGCATTTGCCCATTCATAAACTAAAAAAATCCCAACTGTGTTTCTACATCTTCTAAACACAGTCTACGAGACTTCTCAGAGACTGTGAAAGGAAGAAGATGACAGGAGGCAGGGATTAGGGTAAGGCTTTTTGTTGATTTTAATAACTAACTGCTACCCCTCTCGTCTTCTCCATAAATTCTGCAAAAAAATAAAAATGCAATCTATTTTGTACTGTAAATGGACTTGAACTGATTTAAATCAATGGAATATCTGAGTTCACATATAGATACAATATCGTATCAGTAAGAAAATAGGCAAAAGAGTCGGAAAGCTTTGAGCACATCCACAAATGTCCTTAGGTATGGGATATATTCTGTAGGGATAACAGCTCAACTCAGAAAACTCTGAATTTCGTGCATTAACATGCCACATTTGTAAGATCTACCATTATCAAACGAATTCTCTGTAGACACCTCTAAATTAGATGGACAAGAGCTGTTATTTTTTACTGTAGGCAAAGTAAGAACCTGAGAAATAAAGCCAAAGCCACACAGTGGTGGGAGCTAGTGGAAAACTTTATAGTCCTGCAGATTCCAAGCGCCAGCTCCAAAATGGATTGAATTCATGTTCACCTTCAATCAAAAAACCAGAAACTACAAAACTTAGGAAAAAGTAGTATCACTTGCAGTGCTAATATCATACCTTCTGATATCACTGATTCAAAACACAACTGTCAGAGCTGCACATATGCCTTACTTTAGCTGTGTTTGATAAAACAGAACCATACCTCACACTCAAGCATACTTGGAAAGAAGCTTGTCAGAGAATACTTCTCTGTCAGAGAATTTTTTTTTTCCGAGAAGATGAAAGGAAGATGGGGTTATTCTTCTTGTAATAAATGGCTATAAACTGAAATTAAATCTGTACAGATTTCCTTAAAGCTATTATTGAGAAGCCATAAATTATTGTGGATTGCATAACAACTGTACTGCGAATGAAGTTGTATCTCTAAAGTTTTATTGATGTTGGGTAGATAAATGGAAAAGGAATGCTACATTACAACAGTAATCAATCTGAAAAATTATCCAGAGACTAATCAATGCCTCTGAATAAGAGAACATTAATCCCTGATGGAGATATTACAAAGTAAATAATATCTAACTTAGCTATCTAAATTCCACTCACCATCTTCTTCTATTATGTTTCTTGTGGAATTGAATTTCAGGGGACTCCAAAGAGTTGTTGCTCCAAGTCTGATTTTTTTTTCATTATTCTATTTAATTGTGTGCATGTAATTTAATTTACTGTAATGCTGCCTCTATTGTGGCAATGGAAAATTCCTTGTAAGAGTAGCCCATTAAAGTATATTAAAAGTATTTATCATGATCCTCAAGAGTACAGATAACATCATGCATAGAAAACTGGGATTTAACATAATTGCTACAAATAATTCAAAGCAGTTCTTTCTGCGTTTATCTATATGTAAAACAGGAAGAACAATAATCATAAAACTAAACTCAGCAAGCTCAAACCTGGTCTTTAGGAAGCTGTATGTAGATAAATAAAACACTTTGGAATATAAGTCACTGGTCTGAAAAAGTACAGATGGGAAAAAACACCAGTGTGAAAACATATTCAGTCCCCTGAATTGCTGTAAGCAATTGAGTTAATTTACTTTAATTTCCTTGTCTCTCTATTTTTATCTTCCAATCTCTCACACATGGATGTGCTGCTTTATTTCTTCCCATGTTTATTTTTTTAAGAAAGCTTATTGCCTGTTCCACAGACAGGGACATTAGTGCCAGGACTCACCATGGCAATGCCATTCAGGATTGCAAATGCCATATGCAGGAGAAGGGGATCTCCCAGCTGGGTGCACCATCACACATCCAAACCTCTTGGGAGATGTGAGGCACAGGAGTGTCCCTGCAGACAGTGGCAGCCATGGGACACTGTCAACAAGCACCAACTGGTTCTCTGACCAATGAAACACAAGTGAGCTGAAATCAAGGGGAGTTTGGCACAGGTCTGGATGTGAAACTCAGACTTCTGGGTGTCAAATTGGCACCATTGCAGACAGAGGGGAGATTGCAGCTGAGTCACTTGGCAGCTTGTTTCTAATGCATAATGCATATGTACATAGCTTTGTTTATTTTGCTGGGATATTTAGAAAACCTTACTAGCATTCCACAAACAAAAAATTTAAACTGCCTTCAGGTAAAAAAAATACTAAACATTTACAAGTTGACACAACAGAAAGCATGTTAACTTTTTCTTTGCTAAGGGCCATCTTTGCCCTTCCCACATTGCTCTCTTGACACCCCTTTGCTTTGCCTTCTTTAAAGTTTCATGGTCTTCCATTACCTTCAGCTCAGAAAGAATAAAGCCGAAGCACTACCTCAATGTTTTGCCCTTTGGAAACAGTCTAATTTAGTAGAAAGAAAATAATGGGCCCCATCATTTTAAACTCAGCAGTGTAAGTCTTACAAATGTCCTGTCAGAACTACAAAATATGTAAGTCTGTTTTAACATTACATTCAAGGGAGGTGATAAAGACTTTTAATATCACTGTGTTACATGAGTAATAAAACAGCATCTGTTTGAGGTCTGACGTGATTCTTCTGTGAGGACAATGCAATTTTCTTAACTATCAGCTTCAGAGTATGAAATCTTTACACAGAGCTAAACTGCCCTCTTGGCTATTCTGTTTTGAAAATGTCATCACTAATTACATGGAAGCATCATATCAGTCCAGAATTGTGCTAGTAGGAAATACTTGCACTGCTATATCTTACTGAATCCCTACAACCCCTTTAACACCTCACTCTTCAGTCAGGAGCTCTAGTCCAAAAATTAATAGAGAACTATATGGAGATTAATTTGAATTTCATTTGCTCATTCAGCTAAATACTAAGAGTGATTTGTTTCTTGCACTGGTCATTGGCAAAACTGCCACTGGCTTCAGCAGTACAAGAAATGCACTTCTGGGACCCTGGAAGTGTTAGAGGATATCTTATGGACATCTTTAAGCATCAAAGGAGAATATTCCAACCATTTTTTTTTCAAATTTTACTTAAATTACAAACATTTAAAGTACTCAAATGAGTGTCTCATTTTCCTGATTGTTTAAACCTGTCTTGACATGTAATCAATCTAAGAACTTTAATTTTTCATCAGTAATTAATACAGGTCTAAGATAGGAAGATATGATAATCTCAATCTTTTATGCAAATTTAAATTTTCAAATTTAAAATAAAACTTTGTGTTCCAATATTCCGTCTGTAGGAAGAAATGTGTTTTTTAATTAATACCAAGCAAATTCATTCAAAAAAGAATATCAAAAAAGATCAGAGACTTCAGTTTAGTTTCTTGCAATAAGCACACAAACGTGCACAAATTGCTTGGTATTTGTAGCCTTTTTCAAGAAAGAACAGACAAATAAGTTACAGAATCAATGGGGCAGACTGTTTCCAAATTTACAGCCTGAAGTTCATAGTCCAAAATTTGTCTCTGAGAGACAAAAAGGACATTAAGTTTTTTTTTCATTTGTTCAATTTAGGACTTTTTCTCTCCTGAGGAACATTTACGGAGCAAAACTCCACCAGAGCAATCTTCACCAGGCCTTTTTGTCACAATTGCCTGAGGGAGACACTGGCTAAGGCGTGGGCAGGAGATAAATGTGATGCTCCTGTGACCCACCAATTCCTGAGGGCTAATTCTTGACTCTTATGAAAGTCCAGATCTTGCACCACTAAAATCAAACTCCAATACTGAGGAATAACATCTACTTTGTGCAACATCCTGCATCCCTTTTCAGAAACTGACATGGTTTACATACGAGTATTTAATTACACAAAAATAATCTGCAGTAAATTGAGCTCTAGATTTAATATTATAATGCTGTGAAAGTCTGCTGACACAAACTCACAAGTACTATTTTTTACAAAAGTGCAACTGAAAAAATTCTGACTGCCACGAGGGCAGGAAGAGTTTGCTTACTGAGAAACATAAATGACTTCTCTAACGAGACAAAAAAAGCCCTGTTCACATACTCCTACAGTGCCCAGAAAGAAAATGCACAGCAGAACTGGAACCTGAATGGAGAAGTCAACAGAGTGCCCATGTGCCCAATCTTCAGACTGAGATTCTGAAGTGCAGGTCAGAGCTTACAGGCAGCACAAACCTACAAGCCACATCTCTAGAGAATAGATTTTTCTAGAACTTTAGAGACTCAAACAAGGTGGAAGTCACTGCTGCAGAGACAAGGAGCTGCACTTACTCATGTATGGGTGGGAAGCAGTAATTTGGTGGGTTCTGATACAGCTATCTTTTTCCAATATAGATATCTTTTTCTAAATCAATGGTTTGGTACTGATGCTTTGTCTTTACATGCTGCATGAAACTCAGCAGAAAAAGAAAAGGTGGTACATGATCCCCATTTAGGACATGGAATGATCTGGAGGCTAATTCAAGTATGACTTGAGAAGGCAGCAGGTTTTTACATCAAAGTGAAAGGAACACTGTTGACTAATTTGGTGATAATTTCAAAGTAATTTTACTTGAGCTATACTCCTCTTAAAATGGAAGTGATGCCAAGTCCATTTAGAATGCAAGTCCTATCAATGTGTAGAAACATTTAGGAAATGAGTTACAAATCAATCTTGAGACTTTGGGAGTGACTGTGCATCTTTAGGGGATAGAAGAGTTGAACAATAAATAGCATGGGAATTAAAATGGTTAAGAGACAGACATCCTTAGTCACTGTGTAGGAAAAAACAGAAGGAACTGCTCAAACATGAATTGGAGCAATATATCCCACACACACACACACACCTTTCTTTCTCTCTCCACATATACATACAGCTAAAAAAAGCTTCCAAAAGCTTACCTTAAGCCTAACTCCTCTAAGCAAGGTCAGAGTGGTTACCCACCCAGACAAAAAAAAGCAGACTCGTTCTTAACCCAAAAGGAATTGGGTAAAAGGCTGTTTACTCTGCAGCCAAGATGGACTATGTACTCAAACCATTTTTAAAATTCAAAGAGGGATATCAGAGAAAATATTATAAATCCTTGACATAAATATAACAAACCACCTTTGTAAGGAAAAATCCATACTGCAAAAAAACAAACTTGAGAGAAATTGAAACAAATGGATTTCCAAAATTTTACAGCACAAACTGAAAAAGTCAGGGACTACTCGGCTGCAATCATTTGAAACTGCATAAATTGAAGGAAAATAGGCAATTTTCTAACCAAACTCAAAGTTACTGAGGAGATGACTGTTAACACAGATGAGCTTTCTGATACATATGGAACTATCTATCACAAGGCATCTCCTGGATTAGGTATGCAGATAGGATCATTTGAATATCAGGAAAGGAAGAATTTATCCCGGTGGGGAGAGTTAACTCTTTTGGCTCAATGACCTCAAAATTTTGAGCTTGATTGCACTTCAGCCAGCAAGCCAGACAAATAGGTAACTAATGGAAGCTGCAAAAACTATTAAACAGAAGATGCTCCTGTCTGCCAGGTATGTGGTGCTACAAATGATCTTGGGAAAGACAATAGGACTACTATCTTTCCCAAGATCATGTGTAGCATCACATCCCAGGCAGACAGGCAAGAGGCATAAAAACCAAAATATGCAATGATATGACAAGAAAATAAGAGGCTTATGACTCCCCATCTAGAAAGACTCTCACTGAATAAAAATAATCTTTTTGTGCCAGAGGGAGGATAAATGACTGAAAGCACTCAGTTTACTGTGATATCAAAAGATACAATTTATTTAAAGGATGTGGCTGAGAAGCAGAAAAGACAACTTGTTTTTTTCTAGGTGTTGCACTCTGGGTAACATGGAGTTGAGTTTTCTGAAAAAAAATAGAACGAACATATTTCTGGAAACAAGCTGATTTGTACTGATCTGAGGAGCTGGTGAAACATAAGAGGGGACAGACAATGTATGGACATAAAACACCTAAGAGAAGAAATGGAAAAAGCATTTTTCAATAATGTCTCATCTACTGAGTTCTCATTAATTGATTCTACAGGCATCTCTTAAGTTTATACGGAAAAACAGTTTTTTCAAGAAAAAGAAAGAAGGACGTCAAAGGAATGAAAAGGATGTGCTGAGAAGGTGGTGCAGGAAAGATTCCCAATGACTGGCAAGCCCTGGAGACTACTGGTGCACACATTCACATGAGTCTGGAACTCAGCCTGTACCCAAGATGACTGCTCTACACAGATGAAGAGTATGGGGTCACATATGCCTCTGATGACATAAAGGATCCTCTGACAGACCTTCTGAACACCTACCATTACCTGCCACTAATGACCTCTATTCTCTGAGTATGTAACTAGAGTTGTCTTCCCAAATGTTGCTCTAACCTGGTAATCATGCAACTGCAATTCAGGTATGAGTCTCAATAAGGTGAATAGCTTGTGAGAATAATTATCTGCCCTAAGTAAAAACCTAAACAATTGCAATATGTTAAACAATCAGTAAAAGTTTATAGAATAAAAGCTACTCTAAGAAGTATTGGTTGTGATTTGCATCTACCTCAAACTTCCTCCCCTATCAGGGGAAAAAAAGACTTTTTAACTCACTAGGGGTGATACAGAGGTATTTTCCAAGAAACTGGGGTGGTTGAGCAGCTGGAAGTTGCTAGAACATAAGTAACACTGGAAGAAACAGTGATAAAGATGATCTCTTCTTTTAATCTGTGCCTGCCAACATATTTATGCTTTCTCTGTATAAGGAGAAAGTATTTGGAATGTTTCTTTCAAGTAAAAACCTAGCTTTAGAGTGTGAAAGCTTTTGGCACCCCTTGACATGCTCAATTAAAGTAAAAACTGAGAAATTACAGTAGGATTTAAAGAGTCAACATCCTTTTGCAAATGGTCATTGAATATTTCAGTTTCAGTGTGTTGTTGTAACTTCTGCTCACATCTTGAAGGCAAGCTTAGGACTCAATCCTGCTCTTGGTCCTAAACCTGTCTGTGGGGTGAAATGGCTGTAAACTGTAAGGTACAATGTCTGCAGAGATAAAAATACAAAGTCCTTACTACTTTAAACACAAAAAAGGAAAACCTAACAGAAAAAGACAAAATGTGTGAGCACCAATTAGTGGTTTAAAACTACTATTGATGCTCCTAGCTGAGCTAGTTTTCTAAACTAAATGCCACACATTGCTCTATCTTTCCCTTACAGATTTTCCAGCTGAAGATGATAAAGGAGTACTTCAAGGGAACAGAAATATCTTGCCTAAGAAATTAACATTTCAGAGATTTTGCATAAAGTCCAAATCAAACTTCCCAGCAAGTTAGAAGTAAATCTAAAGGTTATCTTTTTAAAAAATAAAATAGAGTTTTTATAGGAATTCCCGAAGTTCTATCTCCAAGTACAAGAGCTGAAACTCCTGGCAACACACTGAGCTAAACTACCACTACCATAAGCCAGAGCAAGAAACCTTACAGGCACAGGTGGAGTGGCACCAGTGTAAAATCTGGTGCAGCGGACCACTAGGTGATTTTTGGTTAGTTTTTTTAAACTTTCTAAAGTCTTATGTAGCTTCTTATTCTTGTTGAGATTGCTGCCACTCCCACTTGGAAAAAATATTACATATGTACTTATACTGCACGACCTTAAACATTTTGATAGCCAGTGACACTCAAAGACTTTTAAAACTCTGGGCAATAAGGACATTACCTTTGATCTCACACTTCAGTGAAGCAAAAGCATTGGGAAATAATATAATGCAATGCTTGGACCGCAACATACCATAGACCATACCTGCAACTTTTTTCTTCCCTTCTGGGCTGTCTGAACAGTAATTTATAAATTTTTTAATAAACCAATGAAGTCAAGAGAATCCTATTAGAGAACTGACTTTCCACGATTAGGACACTACATCCATGGTAGTCATCACCTAATGAAAAAACACATTGTGTTTCAAACCAAAAAACTCTTGGGCATTTTTCACATTACATATGGACTTAATCCTGTAAGATATTGAGACATTAATTTAAAGGTTCCAGGACTGACCTCAGAGCACTTAGAATTCGCAGGGAAGAGACCAGTGTGCACTGCAACTATCCCGTATTTTAAAAATCTTTTTCAAGGCGCTCACATAAGACAGCTGTTAAAAATCACTCTAAAGCCAACATGCTAATAATTGGATCTCAGCAGTTTCTCTGTGTGCTGATTTAGGATCTTTTTAGTTGCAAACAAATTCTTAATGCTAGCTGTTTCTTATAAAGGAAAGGTAATAAACAAATTCTGTTTAACAGGAAAAGCTGTTATCCACTGCCAGAAGACCTTCTTTGGAAAGCACTTAACCCACAGATTAATGAAAGGCATGTAGTTTGACTGCAATTATGTCCACTTTCCTTAAGAACTAGTTGTACCAAAAACTGAAACTTGAAGAAGGCAGCAGTTAAAAGTGCTCAGTAGCTGATAAAACACAGAGTCACAGAGAAGTAGTTCATGTGGTTTTTCAAAGCTGCAGTGCAAGTTCGTTCTCTAATTTTCCATATTTCACAGGAAGACAAAATTAATCTTTAATAACAGAATCCTTTCAACAGGACAAAAGACATAAGTAAGTGCAAGTTTAAGTGATGAGAGAAATGGGTAATAAACAGTGTGTAAGATAGGAAATGCTGTTGACAGGATTTCTCTAGGTAAAAAAGTTTTAGATTGGAATGGCAATTATACATCAGTATTAATGCAAACATTGTGACTTAGATTTTCCGTCATGAGTGTCTGACAGCTCATGTGCTACTGTAAAAATCAATATTTTAGCTCTTTTTAATCTAATATATGACCTTGTTATCAGGACACTAATTTCTAAATCCTGCTCTATGTAAGTAAAATGTGGTTCAAAAATATGTTTGACAAAGACAATGTCATGACAATGACAATGACCCCCTTTAGTTTAAATAACTGATCAGTCTTCTAAATGTCTTGCAAGTCATGAACAACAAGTTTTCAGGAAAAGATATATAGGTTAAAAATCTATTTTTCTTTTTTTTTTAACAAAATGAAAAGCAACTAGAAATCTTTCTTTGTCTAACACTTCATATATTATTAAAGCAAAATTAAAACATTCTATTGTTCTTAGGTTATTCTGCTCTTCCAAACAGACTTCTTTAGGTGTCATTTTTAAAATAAAAACGTTCTTTAAAAAACTCCAAAACTATTGATGCAGTTATACGTGGGCAGCTCTTCAGTAACTTCTAACACAACTTTCTGTGACACACATTAGCTCTGTGGTATTTTGTGTACAATTGGAGCTGTTCATAATACACATTTTTGGTAAGCTGCATTGCCTTTTCAAATTAATCCATCCTGTTCCCACACTGTAGGCACAGCAGATACTCAGAAATCTCAAGTCACTCTTAACAAGTGCTCCCTGTTGCTCTGGAAGGAAATAGCCTAAAATCTTGAGTCTAAAATTTACCCACAGGCTTCTTTAAATAAGATAAGGAAATTCTGAAGAACAGACATACCTCTGCTGATATAATCTGCTTCCCAGACATGGAAACTGCCTCCCTGCAAGACCAAAATTATTGACTATAGCCAGAGCAGTTCACTGTTGAGCCAAGAACTTCCCTATTGTCATTTTGGCACCAAAAAACCTCAAATCAGCAGAGCAGTTCTTTTTGAAGATTTAAGTATCTAGGGATCTAGGGCATAAATGTATTTAGCACTTTTCAGCAGAAATTCTGTTTCTGTTTCTCTGATGCAACTCAGCATCCAGCTGCACCAGACTAGAGGTGAAAAGCACCCGTGTCTGCAGTCTGTCTAGGGACTGCTATGGCTCATGGCTTAATACAGACAGCTTTAAGGAAATTCCTGTTTCTGGAGAGAAATTACATAGATTTTTCTTGCATTGTCCTGCAAAACAAAGATCTACCAGCCAATATACATAAACTGATTTCTTTTATGGTTCAAAAAACCCACAAAGCCTCCAGACTTTAGTAATTTGCATTTAAATCAGTAAAAAAGTACTGCGTAAATGATACTAGTGCACTTGTTTTTTGACAAGAAGCCTATTATAACCAAGTAAGTTGTATTTTCCCTAGCAATGTAGCAATTCACACCATTATTTATGTTCACAGTCAAACGTATTTTCTTTACATTTTACCAGTATCTCAACTAGAATAGCCTCTCTGAAATGCTAACTGTAACTATTACCCATGCCATGATCATTCTCACACTCTTTTGCTAGGAACTGGTAACAGTGATGTACAGAGATCAGAAGATTCCTACCCCTCACTGTAGTTGCACAGGGATTTTGTTTTCTTTTGAGTCAGTAATGTCTAAACTAGATTAAGATAAATTCCTTATGAGTCTTTTTCTACAGAAACTGCTTTCATGACTGCTATATTTAATGTCAGTTTACCCTAGAACTTCATTTTTTTACACCAGTTTTATATGAACTAGTTTCCCTGAAGTTCATACTCAATTTCAGATTATTCTTAAGGAAAAATAACCTAACCCAAATTTTGCTGACATACTAATAAGCGAATGTAGTATGTCATGCTGGCACTGTTCATTATGATCAGACAAAAATCAAATTATACTATCAGAAGAGTGACCAATCTCAAAATCACAAGTCTTATTCTGTCTATTAATGTGCTTAAACATCTTTACACTCTCCTGTCTGGGCAATTGATGTTCTCAGCAATAATAATCTGAGTGGGTGGCTGAGAATGGAGTGAGTGGGCATCAAATGTAGTACTGATGCAAATCACTGCTACTTAGCAGCACATACATTCTCTCATCCAGGGAAATATTTATGTTTTCAGAAGCTAGACATAAGTAATTAAAATATTTTACCTGTCAATACCTGGAAATAAAATCAGTAGTGTATTCAACATTTATTATCTTATAATCATAACTGAAGTGTTACTGACTGCAACTATCTGACTAAAATGTCATAAAGAAAACTATGAAAAATTAAATACAATCTGTATGCCTGATTTGTCTGGGTTGTGGGTTTGGTTTTTTTAAATATTGCAATTGTAGGCCTCATAATGTCTATGTGATTGCTGATACACATTACCAAGACTAAATAATACCAACCAAAAAAATCCTGATTGGTCTTCCCTTTATTTTGGCATATTATCGCTTTTATAATTTTAGCTACTAAGATTAATGACAGAGGTGACAGAAAGGAAAGAAGAATAATGTACAACATTACTAGAGGCTATATACAGTTGAAATACAATGAAATTAGCAGTCATGATTTTTGTGTTGACCGTAATACTTCTGTTCTACAGGCTCTAAAAGAAGACATCACAATGCAATCAGTATTTGTTCTTCCTAGTAAATGGTACCCTGTTGTGTTTGGGATTTAGTATGAGAATAATATTGATAACACACTAATGTTTGAGCTGTTGATATGTAGTGTTTACCCCAAGCCAAGAACTTTGAGTGTCACATGCTATGCCAGAGAGGACCTGCACAAGAAGCCAGGAGAGAGCACAGCCAGGACAGCTGACCCAAACTGGCCAAAGAACCACAGAACATCATGTTCTGTATTTAAACTGGGCAGGAAACTGGATAAAAAGGAGTAACACTTATCTGCAAGTATTTACTTAGGTGCATTGACCAGGCTGTGATTCCAAACCTTTTTTTTTCTTTATCTATCATGCATTTTTACACACACTTAAGCAAAATGTCCACTTTTTTATCTTTTCCTGGAACTGTACCTTGAATAAATATTCAACATTTAAAAAAACCCCCATCTCTGAAGAAACAGAAAACAAAGGAGATTTATGTACAATATTAAAGCAGTAATATATAAAATCTGTACTTTCACAGAAAGAGGCTTCTCTTAGAACAAATGAACTTTAAACTGGCTTCTCTTTTTAGGTGAATTATTTATATAAGAGCGGTACCATAGCAACTGTAAAGGTCCAAGCAAGGTTGGTACAGCAAGAAAAAAATTATATTTAAGCAAATGATGTACCCTGAAAAAAACAAACTAGCCTTGGAGTCAAGAGTCTATTACAGCCTTTTAATTGAGTCATTAATACACAGACAGGCAATCTAAGTGTAACACTTAAAACAACATATGTTTCCACACTAATTGCAACCAGAAGCCAGACACAGTACCTTAGCTTTATCCCTCATGGATCCTTTTCCCAGGATGGACATTTTTGCGCCTGTTTCTTCTTGTAACCTCTTTAAAGAGTTTCCTCTTGGTCCAAGCAACTTACCAACAAAATTGAACTAGAATGAAAATAAGAGAACTCTTTTAGACCCACAGGTACTTTTCCGAAAACTTAATAAATAAACATGATGATTAAACAAGAAAATTTTATTTTTCTATGAAAGAAATACTCCTACCTAGCTTTGAGTCTAATTGACACAGATACAAGACTGGAGAACCAAGATATTCACTCATCTAGTGTGAAAGACAATAAAAGCATCCACAGTTTATGTGAACCCCGGGAGGCTTCTCTCTAGGACTAATAGGCCCATGGCTGCTAGGTTTAGTGAATTGCTAAACAAGATATTTGCTCATGAGGCAGTACTGGTGAAACTCAGAGAATTCCTAGGTTCTTTCCCAAGTTAGCCAGCTCTACTGGCAAGTAATATATGGTGCAAAGTTAGAGCTTTAGCCAGATTTTTAGGATTTGTTGCTTTGCACATCGACTTGAAAATAAGTGGTGTTTTGTGTACTGGCTTCAAATACCTGTTTTGCCTGCACCAGAACAAATGGCAATCAATAGATCATGGTGGATATTCAAGGGCATTTTTCTAAAATGAGCACAGCTCTGTCTGCCACACAGATAATATTCCTAAACACTGCACACTTCATGTTACACATACAAAAGTTTTTTCCTGTAGGAAAAGGAGAGATGTCTACAAGAAAATCAGAAGACAGAAAAATAAATAAATGAGGTATTAATATCATGTTGACACAAAGCAGCAAAAAGGGGGGAGTCTATTAAGTAATTTGTTTATTCTGTAATCAATGGTCTTTTCAATTTATTATTTTTTATTATTTCCAACATCTTTTAAAAATGCTATTATATATAGTCTTCAGAAGCTGACTGGACATCACCAGCACTTGTTTAAGGTGTTTTGGAATTATGTTCAAGTTTGAATAGATAGTATTCTGGTCTAGCTTTCAACAAAGAATAAGCTCCACCAAAGCAAAAGGGGTGTCATTGTATCCATCAAAGCAAAAGGGATGTCGTATTTCAGAGAAAAAAACCATGACAATAAGAAATATCAATCAAGAAAACATTGCTGTCAAAAATACACACAAAAGTCTATGAAGATGTTATAATATACTTTGTATTGCACTACCTTCTATTTTAAAAATGGAAAAATGGTCAAATATTCTTGTTTTCACCTTAACCAGCAAGAATGTAACCAGACAAAAGAATCAGCATTGTTAGTTAAACCCAAACTCTGAATCATGCGAGATGCTCCAAATCCCCAGCTGGCTTTTAGTCCAGTGTCTTAATTAAAAATAAATTTTAACTTCCTTCAAATACTGGTTAAACCATCTATGAAAACAGCATGTAATCACAGTAAAATCTACTGCTATCTAAACCAAAATAATTGATTTCTGCAAGATAATGCATCTGTGGGGGAAGTAGTAAGTGATAATATTTGCAGGAAAATTTAGCATGATTTGAAGCTCCAAGACCAGATTTTTCAAGCTTGTGTGTTTTTACTTTTTTTCAACTCTACCTGTTGACTTAATAAAAGTTATCAATTCTTCAAAAGTGGGTAGCATTTTGAGTCAATGTCCCAATCAATGTATCAACAATCCTGTGTCTTCAAATTGTTGCTCTGCCTCTTCCAGGGAAAACTTGGCTTAGAAGTTGTTGGCTTCAAATTGATTATTCAATTTTGTATGAAAATAAACCAAACAATGAGGAATAAATGGCAAGAGCTGAATTTAATACTAGACTGTAGACTTAAATGTAGTCACAGACATGAGATTTCAAAAGTCAACCAATTATATACCCATGTATATAAAGGTTTATTAGGGATGGCTGAGCAAACAGCAGAGCTTTTGTTTCTCTGCAGAGACCCCCTTACCTGCAGAAGGGAGGGTGTCACAACTTACACCACCAAATCTTTTGTGACACTTATGCACCACCAATCAGACAAGAACCATGTCCTGCTGCATTCTTTTCAGTGTTTCTTAGTATTAGGAAAAGCTACCCCTCGAAAGGAGAAGGAACTGTAATGCTATGTAACTATGGAGGAAACTACGAGAAGGCCAAGGAGAGCTTGACCACACTTGGTCTCTGAATGGAATAAAACTATTAAAATACACTCTGTGAAGATTTATGTTGACTATTTATATTTAAGCACTTCATAAACTGTATAATCATTACCTTGACATATTGCTGCAAAGGAGCAGTATGGCCAGCACAGGCCATGCTACGCACTAAGTGGATTTTAATCACTTCACAGGAAATAAGTGGCTGGGGATTTTAATTCTATTGATTATGTAGCAGACAGACACTCACATTTCATCCACTATCACCAAACATGTATCAGGAAGGAAGCAGTCATTTACAACTAAAAAACTAAATTGTTCTTAGTTTGGTTTTGTCTAAAGTTGCAGAAAAGCCACAGCATTATATCTGACATCCTACTGTTGTGTTCAGTCTTCCCAGCGTATCCACTGGATATCCTCAGCACAATCTATAATCCCAAAACTTCCCAAGGTCTGAATGCCCTGGTAGAGTAACTTCGACTCAATAGCTTGTAAAAAATTATATACTTTATGTTCACATATAGGTAAAAGCAGCACATAAGAAAGAGGGTGTTTCATTACCAGCAGAAAATGTAGCAAATCTGAAAAACAACTTCATTTCTCTTGTTTTTGTTTTGTTTTGTTTTGTTTTTAATTAAGATATCTAAGCAGAATCGATTTTAATATTGGAAAGTTTAAGTTTCAATTACTGCCACATGCACACACACGCAACCTGAGCACAGAGACGGGGAAGGAAAGTGTGGAAACTCAGGCAGCTAGACTGCATATAATGGTGAGCCTTGCCCACAAAACACACATTCCTGCTACAGCAGCTGTAACTGCAGATCTTATGCTGCAATCTCAGATCCAATCCAAATCTGCCACGTGTACAGATTTTCTCTAAATAATAGAAGTTCTAAGACTCTAGGATAATATCTGGTCATATTAGGGGAGGATAGCTGAGAAATGCTGACATATAGAAGAGAGAGTATTAACAGAAGGCTTTGACTGCTTGGGAGCAAACAAACTTTCACTTGAAAAATGTTGTGTTACTAGATGTTTTTATAGGTGGCTTAACTTTTCAATCATGTTTATGAACATAAGGCTTGGCTTTCTATTTGCTTGCAGAAACCTTTCCTGGTTTATGGCAGAGATTTTGTATATGATTTCTTAGATTTTTGTTTATCATTTGTCTGGGGGAGATGATGCATGTCTTCAGGGGAAAATGATCAAGTGAAAGCAGAGGATGCTTATAATCAAATGCACATGATGCTTCATGTATCAACAGCTGTGCAATAAACCTTCTCCTCTGCAAAATAAAACCTGACAGAGAATACAGCTCAATAGGTATTTCCTTTATCTACAGCCAGTATCTCCAACATCTCCCCCAACTAATATATACACACAGTTTCAGCAGATTTATCTGCATCCTGATTACTTTCACACTTCACCCTACACAAGCAATCAGACAGTAAAGTGCCCAAAGCCAAAGCTCTGGCTCCTCAGTTTTTCATCATACCTCAGGACAACATACCACAGGTATAACAAATCTAAGGTATAGTTTACAGCATCAGCATTCAAGCCTCAAGGTAAGTACAGTGACTGGTGGACAACGCACGTTTACATTTAGAAGAATATTTGTTTCCCTGTCTGATGCAGCCTGAATACATTTCTACTAGAACTGTAACACTTCTTACTTTATAAAATCTAATTTAATAGGGTTTTACAACCAGAATCAAGGAATATGCCTACCATTCAAAAAACACTTTTGTGTCAGTGACTGTTTCTGTTTTATACACAGATCAGTGTTCATAGCAGTAACAAAAGCTAGATAAATAACAAATGGGATAAGACAAATGTTTCCGGCTGTAAGATAATACAGAACAAAGCTCTGAACTGGGAGAAGAAATTAATTTCTTCTAGAAGCAGCAAAACAGAAATGGCCCTGGCTTGACAACATGAAACAGGTTTATTATTTCTCCGCGTTTTGTTCACAATTGCTATCAGTTCCTTTGTGCAGAGGCAAGGTGTCATTCCATTTTCAGAGCTATTTATCCTCACAAAATCCTGTCCTTCTTCATGGAGAGCAGGACAAGGATAAGGGGTGGGGAAGAATATTTCTGAATTCAGTCCTGTTCTAAAGAAAAGGCGAGGATAAAGTCATGCCTGAATAAAACCTTACTGATTGAGACGTGCCTACAATTAAGGTCCTATTCTAGGACTCCTGGTAGATCATAGAACAGCACTTATTTTAAAAGTATCTCATGTTTTGATATGCACAAGAGACTTCATGTTAAGGCAGTACTGGACTATTATGAAGGCAAATTTTGTAAGTGTTGTGTTGTGTTACAATGACTGCAATAATATGCTTTAACTTTTGGTCAGCCCTGAATTGCTCAGGCATTTGGACTGAGCATTGTAGGTCTTATCCTACTGGAACTATTCTACTGTATTCTATTGTATTCTACTGTATTCTATTCTATTCTATTCCTCAGCAGATTCTGCAGAGTCCAGGTTTGTCTCCCTCTAGAAATAGCTGCTTACCCCATTCAATACATAGTACTTCTTGGCTTTAGCAAAATTAGTGTTCCAGATAAGAATGCAATGTTATTTTTTACTACAGCAATGTGATGTGATGCTTGCTGTCTCTTTGAGAAGAGCTTCTGAGACACCTGTTTGATAGGACTAATCTTTGCAGGACTCTACTTTAGAAGGGCATGTCAGGAGACAGCAAACAGCAGAAGCAGAAAATTAATGTACCCTGGAGATCTACTCCAAAGAACGTGTGCTACCGCTTTCTTACAGTCTTGTGTCACAGAAATGTCTCTGCAGCACTCCCAGAACCAAAGGAGAAAAAGAGAAAGCTGCCCTTTCCTACAGAGCTCACTGGGTCTCATCTCTGTGTTAGGCTTTGAACAATAGCCCAATGCCAAGCTGTGCACAGCAAAATTAAATGCTCAAAGGCAAAATACAGCTTCTTGAAAACTCTAGGCCAAATTAATTTCAGGTTTAAAACAGTGGAATCGCTTCCAGAATAAATTAAATGTGATTAACAAAGTTAGAATTATTAAAGTTACTGTGACTAGAAGATTTACCTAAGAAATAAATGGGTTTTTATTACACCTTTTTTTATCTTGAGAAGTGCTGGGAACTTGTATATACAGTGTGCTCGAAAAAGATGCTGCAATACTTGTCTGGCTATTTATTAGCTCATTGCAAGCATCTAAATCTACAGTGAAAATATTTTTGGCATAACTCCATGAAACAGATGGTCAGCAACTCCAGTCAAAAATCTTCTAGATATAAGTCTAGATTGAGATAGGAAAAATAACCCCTCACTTTCCACTTTTAGCAGTTTTCTGTCAGAATTCTGGTAACAAGTTGTGGCATTCAAATGAAGCAATTTAAAGCCTTAAAATGAAAATAAATTTTCTGATAAAAAGAAAAAACTTGGTGTCTGATATACCCTTATTCAGTTAAATTTTCTTAAGTCAGGAAAATCTGAATGGCTCTTTGTGTAATACATGCCTTAGCGCTGTCATTTATTAAAATCTGCTAATCTGTAAAACACCCAAGCATTTTATTTTATGTGGTTCTGTTTTTAAATCTAAGGTGAAGCAACCGTGGAAAAGCCAAGGAACAAATTAAAGTTGTGGATCTATATTAAATCCTCAATTAACAAGTCGTTAATTGCAAAGGTTATATTATTTAGTTGCAGAGGTATCCAGAGACTCATTGTATCAGGCACTGCACAGCCATGCAGGAAGACATGATCTTGACCCTGAAGAACTGTCAAGTATGTAGCTATTGCTTACTTGGATTGTGAGAAAGTGACTGCTGAAAATACTGCTATTAAAATAATCAGGCTCAGATATCAATGAGGCTATTACTACTCAAAGTAAGTGCAGCAGCACCAGCTTCTACTGACAGAAAGACAACACCAGAGCCTGGTGCTGACAGTCAGAAATGAGAAAGAGGATCCTAATGTTCAAGGCAAGGCTGGATGTGGTTCTCAGCAACCTGGCCTAGTGGAAGATGCTCCTGCCCACAGCCAGCCTGACTGGAACCAGGTGATCTTTAAGGTCCCTTCCAACTCAAACAATTCTACAATTCTATGTAGAATTGTCACACTTCATCTTTGGCTTTTGTCTTTCTCCTGCAACCTGGATTATTACACCGCTCTTCCTAAGGTTGTCCTATTTGTCCAGCTCAGCTGGGGCAGTGGTGAAGGACAATGCTAACAGGAATGGTCCTCAGGCTTCTAGAGCCTGTGGTGGGGAGGGGTTAGAGATGTCAGCAAGCTGGCCACCAGTCAGAGCGATCATGATCCCAACTCATGCCTCTAAAAGGTTGGGAAGTTCTTTGATGGCTCACTGCTCACTGCTGTGAAACTATGCAAGAAGAGCAGGATTTCTGAAAACTACAGAGTATGCTGAGCTGAACATGACTTTCCCTTGTACTGGATTTGTATTTTATTGAATAAAGGGCAAGAGGATTCTTTAGGACACAAAGCCACCTGGCTTTTAACATTCGTTCTAGCCAAGCTTGAAGTAATCAACTTTTACTATTTACAGGAAAATAAAATACAAAGTAAGTAATAAGGAATTCTTGGAATTGTGTGTCTAAGACTGGCTCGTTTGCAAGACATTATCTAAAATGGTATTTATAC
Organism: Luscinia megarhynchos; assembly: GCA_034336665.1. Classification (NCBI taxonomy): domain Eukaryota; kingdom Metazoa; phylum Chordata; class Aves; order Passeriformes; family Muscicapidae; genus Luscinia; species Luscinia megarhynchos. The sequence goes on from CM067565.1 coordinate 25,816,240, forward strand.
AAATGCCAACAATTCAGGCAGAAGTGTACCACTGAGCTTTTTCCAAAGTGCACAAAAAAGTTTATACTGAGCATACTCAGGTATGGAAATAGGTAGCAAGACTACAACACTTAAAAGCACAATCAACATTTAGCTAATTGGGCTTATTACTCCCACAGATACACAATTTGCTGGTCACAGTAATAAACACCATCTGCTCTTTGCTAACTGGCAGCAACCTAACAACTTATTTCTAACTTGAAGAGCTTGTAATGTAAAAGGAATATCTAAAGAAGTCGTACAGTGAGACTTCCATGCACATCATCTTACTCTACTGAGCTGAATATGATTTCATATTATGTGAAAGATTTTTCTTTGCCAGATGATATATTGCCAAGATAAGCTCTAAGTCAACAAGAAACAGGGTAAGTTAGGGTTGAATACCCAACCACAAAAATAACACATCTTTCCTATATATCTTAGTGGACTACTCAAATGTAGCATAAAACACAAATTTCTGATCAGTCAAGGAAATTATAACAGTTAATTTGGATCCAGTGTGTTAATGGACTGATTAAACATAGATGCATATAGTATCTAATTTTGTAGATACCATTGTATTAAATCACAAATGTTTTATGTTAATCCAGTTAAAAACTCTGTTAGTCAACTTGATTTTGCCTTTTGCTATTGAAGTAATTATGCTTACAGCAGCATTTAAGTATCAATTTACATATACTGAGCACTATGCAAACAATTTTATTGTCAAGTCACGTCCATAATCAAAGCAAAGCATTACTTTAAAGTGATTGACATATGCAAACTCACATAGCTTTGTGGAAATTAAACAAGCTTGTGAAAGCACTCCAAAATATTTTATGAAACCCTGTTTTTTTTACCATTCCCTGCTGCATTTTCTATACTGCTTTTATTTTCTTTTTTTTGGTCCTTTGTTACTAAGGAAAAATTCAAGAAAATAATTTTTTTCTTCCTTTCACCTCATTATCTCCTACTATACTTACAGAAGAAAACCAAGTATCCTTCAAGACTTTTTTAATGAGGTCTTAGCTGATCTGAGACAGTAATGCAAAGAAAAATTCGAAGAGGAGCAAAGCATTCCATAATAACATTCAAAAGGAGGAAACAGTTAATACTCAGTTAATTCAAGGACTCAAACTGCTGCTGAATTCTGTTCCCAAAGAGCTCAGGTAAGACATCTGTCTGATTTCAACTATAATTCAGGTGAAAATGATACAAATTTAAGAGAACAGATATTGTGCTCCATTTGTCCGCTCAGTCAGATGTGACAGGACAGAATACAAACTGGGACAACACAGGATAAATACCATTAAGTAAATTGCCACTGTTCATGAGCTGATTCTCAAAAGCCTCCTCCTGAAGCAATCTGTTCGAAGAGCAGACTGCACACTAACTGAATAGACTCTTTTTTTCTCACAGTGATAAACTCACGGAAAGAAAATAGCCAGCATTAACTCCATTATTTGGCAGAGAGCTTTCCATCGGTTTATACAGGTCTTACTGGGCTCAGAAAGAGCATGTCCATTCTCCAAACTGGAACTGCCCCAACTCACACTTCAATATGCAGACCAGAGGACTTGTAGAGCCTCCTCCTCCACAGCACACAGGGCTAATTGCAATAGGAGTAACCAATGCAGCTAATACCCGATTTTACATTTCATTTAACTGTTCTGACTGCAAACCCAAATTTAAAATATATAGAGAGTAATCCCTCTGTAGTTAGATTGCAGTGCAACAGATTTGCTAGCTGTAAAGAATCAATTACTGGTCTAAATACGTATACAACAAATACGACTTTTTCCCCCCACTATTAGTATTTGGTTGTTGGAGTGGGTATAGAGGAGGCCATGAAGAGGGATCAGGGGGCTGGAGCACCTCTCCTATGAAGACAAGCTGGGGTTCTTCAGCCTAGAGAAGAGAGGGACCTGGGGAAACCTTAGAGCAGCATTACAGTTCCTGAAGGAACCCTACAAGAGAGATGGACAAGCACTATTTACATAGGCATAGAGTGAAAGGACAAGGCAGAATGGCTTTAAAATGAAAAAGGTTAGACTAAGATCAGATATAAAGGAAGAAATTCTTTACTGTGAGAGTAGTTAGGCAATGGCACAGGTTGCCCAGAGAAGCTGTAGATGCCCCATCCCTGGCAGTGTTTGAGGCCAGGCTGGATGGGGCTCTGAGAAACCTGATCAAGTGAAAGGTGTCCCTGCCTGGCAGGCAGGCTGGAACTTTAAGGTCTCTTCCAACCCAAACCATTCTATGATTCCATGATTCTATGATTTGTAAATATTCATAATTTGCCAAGTTGATAGCTCACAGCACTCACTAATTGCAATTCAGAATATCTACTCTTTCTCTTTAAAAAAAATAGAAATTACAGAGTTTTATAGCCTTGGAAGCAACATAACTGTGCTTCAAAATTCGTTAATGCAACACAGAAAAAAGTACTTTCAGGACAACACCTTGAAAGACCAAGACATACAGTATGTGACAAATGAGATGGCAAGCACAAGCTGGAAGGCCTGAGTGGCTTTGAATAATGCAGGCTGTAATTCCCAACAGCCTTGCCACTGCCATACAAAAACTCCTGGGTGAACTAAACTGTGGTTTGGATGCCCCTACCTGATAAAATATTAAATGACCTGCTATTTTTTCACTTGCACCTTTTTTTCTTATACTTGCGCCCCAGACTAAGATCTGACTCACACTTAAAAGAATATTATAGAAGTAATATTGAATTCTCCTCTAACACAAGATTTAGAAATGCCTCAGGTATATTTAATAACCGTCTGATTTTAACTTAATATTTATTCCATCATAATTACCTTGCTTTAGCACATCTACAACCTTTATGAAGGATGAACATGTTTGCAAAATACATTTTAAAGAGAGCCACCAATATTTTGATCCACGTTGTCCAGGCAATATGTCCCAAGCTCCAGCTGGTCAAGGGAGCCAGCAGTGCTCTCCTGGAAGGGTTAAAGTGACACAGTTAGCCATACCCAAATAACAGACGGTGTCTAGGAAGCTCACTGTCACAGTAGCACCTGACCAAGTGTCCATGTGCTGAATTCCAAGTGCATCAGCCCCATTTCCACACCCTTGTCTGCCTGGAGCTGCTGTTCATCTCCGGTTTAACTGCCTCATTCATTCAGTAACTCTGTGAACTTTGGGATCTCACACACATTTACATCTACAAAAGTCACAAATTCCAGGTCTGGAGCTCAATTTCTAGGCCTGCAATGAACAGAAGAACAACTTCTAGTCCTGTTGGGAACCTTCCAGTACTCTTTCATATTCCTCCAGGAAATCACTGCATTCAAGTGTTTCAAATGAGGAAATGCTTTGATTTGCAACCCCCAGCATTTATACTCCCTGTCTGTCTGCAAATGCAATAGCCACTGAAATGAACTAAAACAATGATAGCAAATATGTGACAAAACCATGTGAAACAATAAGGAAAATTAATTTCCAACAGACACTGGGGGGAAATATAATTGCAAGGTTATGTGGAACATTATATTCTGTATAAATCTCAAAAGTGCTTTGAAGGGTTTTTATTTGATAAACACCATATATGTCTCAAACACTTAGATTATAGCAAAGTAGAGGAAGCAAACAGATGCATTCTTAAAGGCAAAAACTAAGTATTTGTTCCACGTGTAATTTACTGGGCAATGTTTTTCCCACTGCAAATTTATTTACAAAACAATTCTATTCCCCTTAAAGCTGAATACACCTGTAAATGATATTTCACCAAATAAGAACAAACCATTGCACTTCAACCTGCAGCAACAATGCAATCAATGTAATCTTCTCCGCTTAAAACACCATACAGTGATGCTGACAATTAAGCAAATGCATTGACAGCACTATCATCAAAATCACAAAGTGGAATATATATTTGCATCTCTAGATTAATATGAAAAACTGCTTTATAAGAAGATAATTTATTTTGAAATCAGTGCATAACATCAAATTTCATGTAAAGAATTTACATACAGAGATTTACCTCAGATTACAACTTTCATCCTTGCATGTGGCATGCTGCATTTTTTGTAATTACAACGGAAAATGGATATTTCTGAGTGTATTGTAAAAGCATAATTTCCAGACTAAGGTTTGTCAAATGCTTGTAGATGCAGACATGGACATTACATGTTTGGTTATTCTTAGCCTACATCACCCACTTACAATAATGAAAGCAGCTGTCTCATTAATCTTTAGCAAATACAAAAGAAATGAACTCCAGGCTTGCAAATAAACATGGAGGCCCAAATCCTAAAGAGGCTTCCAGCTGATGAACTCCAGTGTCATAGCAGTCAAGTCTGAACCTAGAACTTCACTATTCTCTCAGAAATATCACAGAATATTTATAACCATGACATGGACAGAGACCTGTACTGGTGCCTCTGAGGAGAATGTGCATCTGTGGACCCCATACATCTGTGCAGACTCCAGACACACATCAGCAGCAGCAATTTGGAGTCCTTACACTAAAAAAGAGAAAAAGCCAAGGGACAGAACTTCCAGAGATGAAATGTAGGTCATTTGAGAGCTGAAAGCAGCACCCTGCACAGCAGCAGCCTTTGCTATATCCTCGTTATGGCATGTGCAGACTCACAGAGAAAGGGATGCTACAATCAGGGGCTGAAACAGCAGTGTCAGGAGGAAGAACTGAGAGACACCTGGAACTGAGCCCATGTAAAGGAGAGGAAGAGTCTGTACAAAAAGAAAAGACCTCCTTTGAAGAATAAGGAATCCAGCTGTAGATATGCCTAAAAATCAAAGAGATGATATATGCAGGGTATGGAATAATATTTAAATCAATTATTAAATTCAAGGAAAATATCTTTTTTAAAATTCAACATTGAATTCAAATAAGGAAAACAAAAATGACCATACACTATCAGCCTAAAATAACCATAGTCAAATCTACACAAAGCAAGTAAGAGAAAACGTTGAGGAACTACTTGAAGGAAGAATAAAAAAAAAGAAAAGGAAACACTATTTAGATATTTGGAAGCCAGACAGAGCTGATAGGGCTAACAGATGTTCAGGCTATAAAACGAGGATTCAAGAAAGATAAGGTCAGAACACAAAAATAAAAATACTTTTTCTCCATCTGGGCTCATAATGGAGGAAACCGTGGCAGGTGGTTGGGAAGAAGGAAGAACAATAAAAATTTTCTAAGAATTTCCAATTCAATTACTACAAATCAGCATAAACAATGCATTTAGTGAAAAAAAAAATACATTAGATAGGTAAAGAACTAAGAGATGGATATTTTAAAGGGAAATAATTTCTCAGGCATCTGTGAGTGTTCTCTAAAGAACAAACTAACCTGGACAAGAAAGTACACTGATAACTAGATACCTGATTTCCAAAAGACCAGGCTGACATGATATTAGAAGGAAGGGCCTGTCATGGAAACAGAAAATGTGTTTAAGCAGGGGTGGAAATTTGTAATAGGTCACCAGTATTCACACTGGAAGAAAGTAATAAGTTGAGTCTTTCAGAGATCCATAGCAGACTGAAGCCAAAGAACGCAATGTCTCACAATGAACAGTGAGAAAACAGAATTTACTTATGATGCTAAGCTAAGGTTCTGAAGGCTGTACTGGCTATAAAAAACTACATATTATGACATATTTTGGTGATAAAATTACAGCTGAAATTCCATGTAAATAAATGTAAAATACATTAAAACACATTCCACCTTTATAAACAAAATGATGTGCTGATTCTAAGTCCTTGGAAACTGTATCATGAAAAACAGCTCAGGGGAAAAGAGGAGACCCTTGCAAGCAGCAGTCTCAGAACCAGCACAACAAAGCTTTCTGCACAGGAATCCTCCTAACTGGAGTTTCAAGAAGGACTGACTAGAAGATTCACCATAAGAAACTACCCTGAGCTCAGGACAGCCTTTTTGCAAGTTGGGATAAAATTCTAGAGATGTATCTCTGCATACTTTGACTCTATTCCATTTTAGCTTTAGTCACAGTTTCCAGTGTTGGTCACTGCTGGAAGAGCTAAACCACAGCATTAGTCATGCAGGAAATGGATTATAATGTCATTTGCAATATTTTATGAAAGTATGAAACAGCCAGAGATTGTGAAGCAAGTATTACCATCTTTTTAGAAATCACATGCTGTGTTCATTCAGTGTACTGTGACCAAAATGTTACTATGCAAAAAGGATTAGAAAAAACAAAACACAGCAGAATTTTGTTCATACTGTATTATACTGCAAAATTAAATACGTTTTAATGCAAAATTTTATTTTGAGATATATTATACTCTCTAACTTTAGGCATACATACAGAATTCTAGCATTTTAGTTCAAACATAATTGACTGAAATTTATTAAAAATATATATTTTTAAGTACACTTTGATCCAAATATTAAGCTCTAAAGACACAGTTTTGACAGTGCTCTCGAGTCGTACCTAGAGATTCTGTTCAGATGCACAGACAGCAATTTATAACAGTGATGGCAATTAAATAAATTATATTCTTCATTTAAATAAATTATCATCCCTGAAAAATTAACTACAAACTATCTATGGCAGCATGTTTTCCTCTGCTATTCAGGAAGAGATGTCAACATGCATTTTTTATTTGATCCAGACAGAATATGACAAATAAATTAATTCCTTGAGTTTCTGCAGACTGCAACTTACAAAAACAGGCTGAAGGCCTAATCCTACTCCTCTATTTGTCCAGGAATTTTCATAATTTTAGGACTAGGAAATGGATGCAATGTAATTAATGAGGATGTCACAGAATTACTGCTCAACACTCTTGGTCTGCTTCAGATAGAAAAAACAAGGAGAGTGAAGAATGGGATTCTCTCTATTTATTCCTATTGATTTACTAAAAACACAGTGATTAATGATCTGATGCATACTTCATAAGAATTAATCTAAAAAAGGATATTATTCATATCTTGCAACCTTGATTTTAAAAGATAGGACTTTAAGCCTTTCAGTGTAGATTCAGATTTAGTAGCTAAACTGGAAGTCATATAATTGTGAAATAGCCTTTTCAAGTGGTAAAATTAACTAAAATTGCTTTTTTAATTTGTCACTGAAAAGCATAAAATTTATTTACAGTATGGCAGAATTCACAAAGGCAGACTGAATAAGTGAAAATGTGTTTGTTATCAGATGTAGAGATCAAGATTTATCTGTAAAACATATTTTTAAAATATTTACTCTACTTTTATAGAATTTTGAAGCACTTATAGGCCTTAGGCATGAGGTAGTTGGCAAACTCCCAAACAATTTTTGAGAGGTAGTTATAAAGTGATGAATTATCTGTTATTAACATTAAAGCAAACAAATTGATTTATATAAAATTAGAAGACATGGAGAAGATAAGAAATTAGCCAAAAAGAAAGTGAGTCAGATATGTTACAGCACAGAATTTATGGAAAGTCTTCAGAAAACATGGCAAAATATTCTTTTACTATCACAATTACTGTTAATTTGCACAATCTGAGCCTACTGCATACTTTGGCAAAAAATGTATGTCATTACATAAAATTAATGAAACATTCAGTGTACTCAGTTTCTCCTAATTTTCATATAAATGGTTTCAAAGTGCTCTTGTAAACTGCTAAATGACAACTTTCACAGCAAATCAATATTTTTTGTTTTATACTAAAAGAGATTTTTAAAATACCATTGTCAGTAAGCCCGTATGTATACAAATAAGTCCTTGTATCTTAAATTAACTCCATCAAACATTCTTTACTGTAACCTCTCATTTTTTTATAAGCAGAGCACAGTCCCCATTGACCTGAAACCTAGAAGTAATCAATGTGCCAATGTCTCCAAGCAAAATTTAGTACAGCATCTCTGAAAACAAATCAAGCTTTAAGCAGAAACAGCAATTTGTAAGGAACTATAAATATCTTCCCATTCTATACAAAATGGCTCCTTTTAACTGAAATTTCCCAGTAGTACTGGAAAATGCAAGCCAGAGAAATTATGGATTAGAAAGATATTTGGCATGTTTTCCCTTTTAAGTGTTTTCTTTCTTAGATCTTTGTCTTAGCCTGTATCACTAGCAGTTGTAACACATTTAGTCAATCACTATAAATGCTTACTTGTTTAAAGTGACTGTACACATCTAATCAGATTTTCCTTTCAGGTGACATGGTATTTCTCAATCCCATATCCCTTAAAAAAAAAAAAAAGCTCACTCACTACCTATTCTACCTATTTAAAGTATTAAGATAGAATACTATTTAAGACAAACTTCAGAAATAAAGACTCTGCTCTAGCCTTGCCAAATAACTGATTTCTCTTTAAATCCATTAATCTATTTATTCTACTTTGTCACAATCAAAATTAGCTCATATAGATATATATACACAAGAAAGTTATAAACTGCCAGGACTTTGTGACATATATCATACTGGGGAGCAATGTCCCAAAGGAAATAGTGTATGAACCATAAACCGGAAAATTAACAACTTTAAGCTGACTAAAATATACATTATACATATGCAACACAGGACTGTTCTCCGTGTTTCAAATATTCATGTGGATGTGTTACAGCTTATTTAATTCAAAATAATTGCAATGCAATGACCATGCTGTCATTTGGATTACATGTCTGAACAGACTTGAAGAACCCAATTCCATTTCTCAACTCTGGCACAAGTGGGCGGAAGAACTGCTCTTGGTTCCATGGTCAAGCTGCTCTTGCCTCTGCTTGGACTTTGGAAATTGTTAACCCACCAAGCAGAGGGGGTTGCACAGGCTGGATATCTGCATGAACACAGTGTCAGGAGCTATAGCTGGACATTGGTAATGCCAGCATCATTACAACTGCTCAGGCACGGCCTTGGGCCAGTCAATGAGCCGTCTCCAGCAGCTCCAAGCAGTCCTTAGGAACTAACTGGGCCAGGAGTGATTTCCAAGATGCATTTTTAATGAAACCATCTTTTTACAGAGATAGGAGAGGCAATGATAAGGACGTGGCTAGACCGTACCAGCAGGCTGCAGAGCTGGCAGGAACTGGCACTGCTGGACTTGCCACATCTGCTTTGGTTACAGCTCAAATCCAAGAGCAAAACATTTATCGTCTCTGCTGTCCTAAAGTTTCATCTTGATTGGATTAATGTTGAAAGATTCTGAGAACCCTGTGACATGTTTGCATTAAAACAGAATTTCCTATAAAAAAGTCATTCAGTGTTTCAGTTATTACACATAAATATTAATCAGTTAAATCTCTCTGTAAGGCTGAGACAAAGACTATTGATTACTATCACAATGCTAAATGGGAGAGGGCACGAATTTCTTAGCCTAAAGTACTTTTTGAGAACTAAGAAAAGATAACTTTGCAAACAAATGTAATTAAAGTGTTTTGATGGAAGAAGAACAAAATATGACCTTCCCCTTTCTACCCAGCTAAGCCAATCACCACATTACTGGCAGCAATTTGGAGTGCATCACCAAACCTAAGGAGTTTTGCACACTTCATTTTACAAATACTTGGTAATGAAGTACATATTCTTCTCAAGAAACAGGATTATGTGAAATGAAAAATATGCAATTCAGTACAAAGCACAAATAGAGGCAAAGACCAAGAATTCTATGGGTCAAATGGACACTAATTAATGTATTTTGCAGGAGGGGGAATGAAGCAATATTTCACAATGTCTGGATGATGCATATTTAACTTATAAATATCAGAATCAACCTTCTAGAAATATTGAGATGATTTGGGAAAACAGTGTAGGAGTATATTTTGTCTTCCTGTATGTGCTGGCTATAGTCACTCTTAAAATACTAATAAAGTAAAATTAGAAGACATGGAATGGAAAATTAAGTTTCTTGTAGTGGATTCTATCCAGGACAAGAGTTAGGGAAGAAGATAATGTTAAGAGATGAGACTGCTCCATGTCAATATTGAGTCTCTTACTAGAGATTTTGTGTTTTCCAAGTCACTTAGGCAAGGAAAAGAGCTTTACTTTGGTCCTGACCTCCAAAGGAACACAGAGACATTTTCACTGTGTCAGTTTACCTGTGAGAAGTGATGTAAACACACACCAGGCAATCATGGAAAGGCATAAATGGCACAGGGAAGTCCTACAGAAACAGCAGCTGTAGAGCAAACTGCCAGCAGGCTGCAGCACCCATAAAGGTGCTGTATATCCCTGCACAGAGTGCTACTCAAATATCCACCTGAGACAACCAAACTGGGGAGACCTCAAAGCTCAGGATTATGTGCTGCATCACATCTTCTCTGAATTTAAAAAGACAAAGAAAATCTAGCCTAAACAACTGCTAGATGCACTATGGAAGAAAGAGCTAGTTAAAAGGCTGAGACTTTGTTTATTAAAAATGTATTTTAAACAAATTATAAAGTGGAGTAGTTAAATTGCATTTAGTTGTTGTTTGGACACATTTACTCAGAATTGATGTGGTCCTAATTTGAACTAACTTCTGGACCAAATAAATGCGGAACTAATTGGGACAACAAAATTCATTGCACTTAATTGTCCTAAGAATCCCTGAGCAAATATGCTCCTTTAATGCCAAGTGTAGAAATCTAAATTTTATGCCTTTTTTTTTAACACAGGGACACTGAACACCTTAGAAACTCTTACTGACATTGAAATCAAGGCTGTCTGTAGAGCAGAGGTGATTATTCTGCAGTACTGAGTGACAAATTAACTGTTAGTTCAAAGACAAAATACCACCTTTCCACTAGAGCTAAATGGGGAATTTTTCAGCCAGATGGTATAGATTTTGTGGAGTTAGGCTGTACAGCAGAAAATATTTGGGAAAATATTTATTACAGCAATCACTGCTGTATCAACTGTAGGGTTAGCCAGATTCCTTAACATTTTTTCATTTCACTGTTATTAACCTCTTCCAAATTCAGAATCATCAAATATTTTGTTTAAATAAATACTTCTTACTTCAGTGAAACAACGTAATTATTGAGATGAAGACACTTTAACATAAGGCGAGCATTCTGTGAGCAATGGTAATGGAGCTTTTAGGAAGAAAAATGTATTTGCAGTAAATGAGGAAGCAGAGAGGTACAGCTATGATGCCTTAAGCTTGAAAAATACACCATCTCTCTTTCAAGCAGTTCATATCCTATAAAAACCTTATTACCTACATGGCATTCCTTAAAGACCACGATTTTCATGACCAAGCAAATTATTATAAATGTTTGCTTTCTTTTCTAATAGGAGTCTCATGACACTTTGAGAAAAAATGTTAAACTGGAAGTAGGACCTCCCCCCATAGAACCGGAAATAAAACCTGTCAATACACCATATGAAGGCTATCATAAAAATGTTTTTAAAAAGAAAATTATTTATGAAATCTTTTTTTCTTATTCTATTGTAATACTTTCTAAAAATTTATTCAAAGGAATTTTAAAAATGGAACTATTTGAAATAAGTAATTTCTGCTTTACAAGAAATTCTGTATATTTTTTTCCAAGTAAAGCAAAAACAAATAGTGAAACTCAATTATTAAATTATGAACTAGTTTATAATCTATTACTCAAGATATTTTAAGAATATTCACGATTTGAAATTTTTTCTGAAAAATTGATTTTGTTTAGGTTTATAGTTTTTATTATTGGACATTATTTGAGATTATGAATTCAAATTATGTATCTGAGGTACTTCCTTAACATCCGTTTTCTTCTTCTCCAAGAAACTGATGCTTCAACCTGTACTTGTTAGAGGCTGTCACAACCCAAATACTACAACAAACATATTTCAACTACGTTTTTGTTTCATGTTCTCAGACAACAGTAATGTATTGATATGAATGATGCAATGTTTTAAATACAATTATAAAATTAATTAGAAAGATTTTCCAATATTTTTTAAAAGTAATCTAATTAGACGGCAAAACAAAAGAAATACTTTTCAGTAATTATTGAGTGCACCATCAGCAATGATACTAAACTGGGAAGTGCAGTTGACTCTCCTGAGGGACAAGAGGCTTGCAGAGGGATCTAGACAGATCGGAGCATTGGGATATGATTAACAGCATGAAATCTAACAAGTCAAATACCAGATTTTGCATTTAGAAGGAAGTAACACTGGTCACAAGTAAAAACTGGGAGAGGGGTGGCTGGAGAGAAGCTTTGCAGTAAGAGACCTGTGGGTTCTGGTCAGCAGCAGGCTCAGCATCAGTCAGTAGCATGAGTCTGGGCAGGCAGGAGGGCAAAGCCCTCCTGGGGTGCATCAAACACAGCATCAGCAGCCAGTCAGGAAAGGTGACCATCCTGCTGTACTCAGCCCTAGTGCAGTGTCATCTTGAGAACTGTGTGCAGTTCTGGGCCTCAGTTTAAGAAAGGTGTGAAGGTCCTTGAATGTGTCCAGAGGAGAGCAGCAAAGTTGGTGGCAGGATGGAAGGTGAGTCTCAAAAGGAGCGACTGAGGATTTTGGGCTTGTCAAGTTTGAAGGAAAGGAAGCTGAAGTGATCTCATTGCTCTGTACAGTTTTCAAATGAGATGAAGCAGAGAGGGAGGTGCTGAGCTCTTCTCCCTGATATCCAGTTACAGGACCCGTGGGAATGACTCAAAGCTGTGCCACAGGAGGTTTAGACCTGACATCAGGCAGAATTTCTTTACCAAGGGGGGGGGGGGGTCAGGCAAAGAAATGCATCAGGCAGCATTTCTTTACCAAGAGGAGGGAACAGTGCAGGAGCTTGATGCCCCAAGGCATCAGATCCTTCTTCTGAAAACCGTCCAGAGCAGCTGGACATGCTGTTCAGTAATGCTAATTTATTAAACCTTTCCTTCTTTGCATAAAGGAATATTTTCAATAACTTTTTGAGCATTCCTGGCAAGCATGTTTAACCAGATATCAGACAACATAAAAGCAAGTAATTTATGCAGGAATTATTTTATTGCAATGCCAATGATTATCATAGAATCATAGGTTGGAAATGACCTCCACAATCGAGTCCATCCTTTGACCAAACACTACCCTGCCAAATTGACCATAGCACTAAGTGCCATGTCCAATCATTTCTTTAAGACTTCCAGGGATAATGACTTCACCATCTCTGGACATAGTTCCAATGCTCAAGAACCCTTCCTATGAAAAAATTTCTCCTGATGTCCAACCTGAACCTCCCCTGGCATAGCTTGAGGACATTTCCTTTTGTTCCATCATAGGTTGCTTGGGGAAGAGGCTGACCCTCATCTGTGAGGGGCCCAGAGCCAGACATAGTACTTGAGGTGCACCCTCACCAATGTCAAGTACAGAGGGAAAACTATTTTAATGCAGCAATAAAAGATAAAATGCCATCATATAAATGTACATAAAACAGACATTCAGTTGTTCATGGCCATTAAAATGAATTAATGTTCAAGATCTTTCATAAGAGATCTTGAAGAGGACTTCTGTAATAGGAGAGATCCTTTTAAAAGGACAGTAGCTGTTTAACGTGCTCTTTTTGACATTTCATTTTCTCCTTCAGCCCAATGCCACACTAAAAACTGTGCTATCTCCAAACACCACACAGTTGCCACTAACCAGCTCTTCATGTGATGCCACTAACTGGTCTTGCTGATTCACACAGCAGAATTTGGTTCCTTCTACACTTGCCCCCATTGCGTCAGTGGCCTTAGGGAAACTGCCGTGGTGAAATCAACCACACATTACAAATCCACCATGAGGTAGGAGAAGATTGAGCAGTAACCTCTGCCTATCCTCCAACTAAGCCCTTAGCAATGAGAGTCCTGGCAGAACGAGTGTCTTCATGCACAGATACTCAATCTCAACTAACAAAGAGGGCATATAGTCAGCAAAGAGCACAGCCAGTATTACTACTATTACTTCTAGTATTTTGAATTGTATTTCCATAGTATTTCCTGGGAATGGCATGTTCAGGCACATTACACACAAATTCTTACACAGAGCTTGAGCTAAAGATTTGTTCAGATACTTGGAACTACATGGGTCTTCCATGGAGCTACTTACAATCCACAGGTACTGCCTGCCAAAAGCACCAGTTTTATGCTTTCTCTGTGAATCTACATTTAAGGCTGTGACCCACTCCTAAAATTGCAGTATAATCTAAATCATGTCACAACTGCATTTCTACAGTCACAAGAGGGATGCTGAGAAGACCAAGAGCAAGGTTTGATGCTTCACAGCCAGAGCTCTGTGGGGCAAGACATGCACATGGAGGGCTGTTCTGCATCCTGGAACACTTCTACCCTCTGTAGGATCTTCTGTATATTTTCCTACTTCTTCTTTTCCATTTGCTACTCACGAGCAACAGTACCACTGACAAAGAGAAAAAGTGATCATCAGAATTTAGAATGGAAACTGCAAAACATCTCAATCAACAGGATCCTAGTCCAGTATACTATTAAAAATGGACTCACAAAAAAATTGCAATTCTCAGCTGTAACAAAGTGCATATGCACACATAACAACACACAGAGATAACAACTGTAGAAATTAACCTGATTTTTAAACATGCTGCTTTAAATATTGGACCTAGTAATGGAAAAGCTATTTATCAATGCTGAATTTTCACACAGCAAAAGAGTCACTGGAAATAATTTCATAAACTGTTGAAACTATTAATTTCATTTTTTAATCTGAAGAAGAATTTTCCTTTTTCATTTAAGATGACACTGGATGATGAAGACTTGTCACAGAAGGCATTTAATCTGATGTAAACAGATCAGTTTTACGGAATTTGCACAGAACACAAGCCCAAGAAATCTTTCAGTATTTGCTGAAATGAAAACTAATAGAAGTTAAAATTTTAGTGAAATACTGTCCTCTCCAAGTCAAAAATAAGTCAGGAAACATATGACAATTTAACAGTATGGCCAGTTTGGCACAAGTGCTGGGCAATATCCTCTAGCACTTACTCATATAAACAGACCAGTTCTGGCTGAAGAGACAATTCTTACTGTTGGGGCTTAAATGAGTCTTTACATTATTCCAGAGTCCATTGGCATAATCTTGTGCTCAAACATGCTCATATCCCAAGCTCCTTTATCCAAAGAGAACTGGACAGTTGGTAGTAAAAATTAGGAGAAATCCAAGAATACCAGATTTCTCTTGGTTCAGCAGCTTTTCCCTCATCCTACCAAGAACGACCCAGGCAAAATTCATGCATCTGTTTTCAAGCCACATTTGTTTGATATGTTCACAGAGAGATCAAAATAAGGTCTGAAATACTGCATAACCTGATAATAACTGCTGTTAATAAGTATTAAAAACAATAAATATTAAAATAAATATTAAAACAATAAAGGTTAAATAAATATTTAAAACAATAAATATTAAATGCTGGCATAATATGCATTTAAAACAAATTTTTCAGATTTTGATTAATGACTGTCAATTATTGTGCCTATTAGGAACTCAGTGTTTCTTAATATCTAAAAAAACTCACCTCCCCTTCTTCTGCCCAACGTATATACTAATCTTAATATGTGGCTAATGGATCCCATGCTCCACAACATAAAGCTTGGTTAAAAAAATAAAACACAACTTCCAAAACAACCAACAAGAAGTCATGGAATTTAACAACTCCACAAAGAACACTTTTTTCAGAAACTATACATTAGATACTTACTTGATACTTGCTTGATAGACATGCTTTTAATGTATAACTAATTTAGCATGAAAAAAAAGCTGTCAGTTTATCTTCAGACAATACAAATGTCAAGATTTTGAGAGAAAAATATACATGTGCACTGTTATTAATTTAAAGCAATCAACAGAAGGAAAGAATGCAGTCAGGCAGGTCTTCATTTCAATTATTTTTTAAAGAAAAATTTGGGTTTTTCAAACTGGTCTAGGGTTTTTTCCCAAGTAGAGTGAAAAATAGCTGTCTCTGCCAGTTAGGCAATATGATTGATGGATAGTCACTCATACATAGTCCCAGGAAAAATCACCAGCTGTGCAAAACCCCTCACACTAATAACTGTAACAATCTCTCAAAATAAGTATTCTAAGAAAACCTTCTCAACTTGTTCTGCTGATTGCCATGAAATAATTCTACTCTGATTCATTTATAATTGTATAGAATGTCTCAGTATCCATAAAGAGTACTTGTAACATATTCACCTACCATTTGAGATTGTCCTATGACCAACCAGGTAGGTGTGTGCAAAGTGCCTCACAGTTCAGCTGAAAAATACAATCTTCTAGATTTCATTGAATAAAACATACTGATAAGTGAATGACTGCTAAAAGCATATACTGTGGCTAATTAGGAGTGCACTATACGGTCATTTTTTCCTAGCTTAACGTAATTGTGCTTTGCTTACTTTCACTTGTTAATAATTGTGAATTTCACAAAAGTTACCTTTACAAGAAACAATCTTACAGGCTAGTAAGCAACTCGTAGTCATCAGAATTATGTACTTGTTTTTCTGGAAATGCCCAAAATGTTTTAAAAATGTTCATTAATTTCTTTTTTTTTCTAGGAATCTCAAACAAGCAAAAAGGAAAAGAACCTGTAGTAATGAAAACATAACAAAAAAAAAAATTCACCCTCAACTAGCCTGCTGAACTGAACTGAAAAGGTGTAATTCTGACAGGAAATACTCTTTGTTATGCTGTCATTATGGTGATGCTTAAACAAAGTGCTGATTGCATGGCTCTGTATTAGTAGTATCACTGTACACTTACTCTGTGTGTGTAAGCATCATTATGGCTAAGAGGAAAACCTATTTCCATCAGCTGAAAACAAATTACTGATACAGAAGGTCGCTACTAAGTATAGCAGGAATATTTTTACACTGTTGAACTTCCACAGAGAAACCAACATGATGTAGTGGAAGTCTAAGCTATATTGTGAATTAGTAATTGACAAGAAACTAAATACTTTACAACATTGAGAATTTACTCTGAAAATTATTTTTTTAACACACAACAATACAAAAATATATAATGTGCATCTCAAACTTGCCACTTCAGTGCTATTTATTCTGCTCTAAAACTGCCTTAATGTTAGGTAGAATCATAGATTTCTCTGTGGTAAGGTAGAGACAGAAAAGCAGACTAGATTGTTATTCTATCCAAGTAACATGAAAATCAGTTTTAATAGGAGGTCTTCCAAAGAAGCCTAATTATGAGCATGTAGGGATCACCTCTACTACTTCTTTACGAGCAATCTACTTTCCATATTTTTCCCTCAATCAGCTGCACAGGGTTACCTACAGAGCTAGCAGCAGGTAGCAAAGAAACGACAAGATGAAGAATGCATTTGTTAACAGGGAATTTACATACCCATAGCTCATATATCATCACAGCTTACCCAGGCTTTAATGACTTCTCTGAACTGACAAGATGACGATGCTCACACTCTGAGGGACTAATCAGAAGCAGCAAAATGCTCCAGTGACCATAACTCAACAGAAAGTTGCATAAGTGGTTATCTTGCCTTAAAGACAAATGGTGGGTTTAGCTTAGTTTTGCCCAATTATAACACCCACTGAACAAGCCCTGTTAAGAAGGCATTGAAGGTACAAGGAATTAAAATTTTTGAAAAAGAAAAGTAATATTTGTGGAGAAGAGTTCTTAAGTCTATACAGGGGGACTAAGTATTACACAGAACTAAATATTATGTAGAAAAGTCCTGCTGCTGCATTCATCCTCCTGTAATAACGGGAGATCATTATACAAGATGGAAATTTCTGTGATACAACATAATGTGACAGGCTACTTGTCAACAAATCTTTCCAGGCTCAAAATTGAATGAGGACAGTTCATTCTTGCTGTCAGTTGAACGTATCAAGTGCTGAAAATTATATCCTTATTTCTCCAAAATGAAAGTATTGCTATAATCAAGAAGAGAATAAAAAGTATGTCAGGCTATAAGAGGTTGCTAAAAATACATTAAGAAAAAAGATATTACTTTCAAGATAAGTAACTACTCAGTAGATCAGTCTGCTTGGGAGAAAATTATTTTAGCATGGCTTAAAAAGCAGGACTCACAAACTGCGAGACCAAGAGTCATGAAACTACACAGAGGACAAGAAATTCCTGCTAAGGGTTTCTATCCACTAAGTATAATATCTCTTTAGCAAAATCATAATTTTCTCTTTGATCTGCCCTACTTAGAAATGCAGGAACTTTTAAGTCACCAAATCTTTATGGGGCACACAAATGGACAGGCAATTTTTGGCTGAACTCAGTTTCAGAGGGCACATAGACTAAACCCACCGAGACGTTTCTTGAACAAACAACAGTGTGAATTACAGGTGCAGTTCAGAGGTGACATATGGCCTTTTATTATTTCCACAAATATGCAGCAACTGCAACAATAAATCTTTAAAAGACAGTGCTAACTCTCTATGAGGTCTTGGGCATACTGATGCTTATAAATCTGCATTATTTGATTGAAAGAAATATACCACTGCTCTAATCTCCAACCCACAAATTACTTTCCATTGAAGCAATATAGTGATTTCTTTATCCAGGACTATAAAAACTTATGAATAATAAATCACATTAAAATCTTAGAAAGAAACAAAGCTTTTTTTCCCCTTCCTTCTTATGCATAAAGAAACAAGTTGTCCCTCTTACCTGGGAGAACAATATTTATCTGTCAAAGAACACTTATTTAATCATTATGGACTTAAAAAGGGAAAGAAACTAGGGAGAGAAAGAAGGGGAAAATCCAGGCTGATGAAAAAATGGAGAAAAGGGTAGAGCGAATAGTTCAAAATCACATTCTCCCCACTCTGCCCACTTTCATGTCTTAAGTTTTGTTAATACTGAATAGATTCAGTTTTTATTCATATTTCCCTAAACAAACTGGTCTAGTGATGCTGCAAAAACTTAATAACTCAACTCCAAAGTGAGCTTTAGAGGATACAACCCTAATGGTCATGGCTTTTGACTCCAGGACCAAAGGCAGCACTACCCTATGCACAGTGTGGGTAGAAACATTCAAAATAACAGCTGAACAAGGGCTGTGTTTACCAACCTTTTAAAAATTAAATTTTGAGGAAAATTATGTCAAAAAAACATACTAACAAGGAAATTTTTCATTTCTAATTTATGGATATGGGTGGGTTTTTTAACAATCCAGTGGTAAAAAGCTCCCACGTGAAGAGAAGGATGTGGGATGTCAGGAACTAATAAGAAGGAAAGAACCCATGCACTTCTCAAGGGTGTGAGACTGGGACACCTGTGATAGAGAGAATTTTGGAGTTCACTAAAGTGTTGCATTGACAGTACTCCTGATAATGACAAATACACTTCCTTAACAGAGGATGCATAAAATACTATAGTGAATAACACTGGAGCAGAGTCAAAGAAAATATGTATGTTGTAAGACCATCAGTGTACAAATGAACAGCTATATCCATGGACTATTGAATTCTTTGCAGTTTAAAGAACAGCATGTAGCTAAATACCTAAAACCATCCACAGATGCTGCATTATTAATCCCTATACATAAGAATTTCAGGGGTCTGCTATATAACGAATACAGAAAGTAAAAGGGCAACACCTGTTAGGCAGTCTGGCATCTATAAAGTTTTACAACTAGCAAGAAGCCAAGAGAAAAACGAGGCCCTTGAAATTACTGGGACTGCATCTGGTGATGACTTGGCACTTCACATGCAAGGCACTGCTTAAGACTGCATTTCACACTTGTAATTTGCTATGCATAGGTATAGGCAGATGTCTTGTAATGTTTTTAAATATATCTGAAAAAGCAAGGAATTAACTTCCTTTAAACTGGGAGAAACCTGTGTGTAGACCTCACGCACCTAAAAACCCATCAGACACTTACCTATAGAGTCCTAACAGCTTGGAAAACAAATCATCCATGGTAGCTATTTTCCAGCAAGAGTACCAGCAAACAGTCTTTAGAACTGCACAAAGGGATGCTAAGCAAGAGTATAGAAAGGTCTGCAAAGGGAGTGAGATACCTGCAGTAGTTTATCAGCTACTTAATTACTGAGGTGACAATTGCTGCATTCGTTTGTGTGTCCTGTAACTTAGGACAGCTGATGAAAATGTTATCCACTAATAAATCATTATGTATTACTCATCATATATTATTTATACTTTCAGCTCCCACTGAATTCTACTTTATGGCCTCAAAAATTGCTGTCATAGCTTATGTCTTACTGGGAAAATAACTGGCATTAGCAGTGGCCAGTGGTAGGTGAAGCTGTCCTGCTGTCCCTACACAGATGCAGAGCTGTGACTCCCAGCTCATGAGTGCTACAAGGCAGTCACCCGTGCCTCTTCCCCCTGCCAAAATCCATTCAGGTCTGCTGCTTACAGCTGCCTGCACATGGAGGCAATGATGTGCTTAAGGGAGAAAGGGGGTCATTTCCAAGTTCCAGTTCTAGATTTCCCTAACCAGTGATATGAAAATATGTGGGGAGTTTTCATAGTCACACAGAATTGAGAAGGACCATGTGGATGACTGAATTTGAACACACACTTGTGCTATACAGTAGCACAAAAAGTCTCTCTCCTACACACAAAAAGACACAAACAGTAAATGACTTATGATAGGCTTAAGTCCTAGAAGAAAAGACCAAGAACCAGAAACCATAGTATGTGCCAGAGGAAGAAGAAAACAGCAGCTCTCAGAAAAATACAACCATTTAGAAAAATCTTCCAAAATATTTTAAAAGGATTATGGAAATGGTGCTGCCAGCCCTGCTATATGCCATTTTAGCTCTCCATTTAGTACTAAATCTGTTTTCAGCTCTAATAGCTGAAGTCTGTCACGCTGTCGTACATATTGGTAACTCCTGTCTTACAGTGTATATTGATATCAACCTAGAGTTGGCAAGACTACTTCTACAGCACATACGGCTTGGATACTGTTATTTTATAATAATGAAAAGGAAAAACAGCAAATACCCTTTTTAAGTGGCATGCCTTGTTATCCATTAAGCCATTTTTATGGAATGTGGTTTTCAAGAATGTCCTATCATACACCTAAGAAAGAAAGAGACACTGACATACTTCAGGACTTTTAAGACAGAGAAAGAGAAATATGGAGTAGCAGTAAAGCAGTACTAAGATAAAAAAAAAGAAGAATCTAAGATCTGTAATACTTAAGGATGAACTGGTTTGTTAAACACTTAGAGCTTCCTATTTCAGCTCTCTGTTCCTTCATATTTCATCTAAGGAGTCCATTCTGTGATACTCTGAATTTGAGTAGACTGTCCAGCCTAGTAAGATGAAAACCCCTATTTTTCAATATTTGTTATAATATTATTTCTAATACTGACAAAAAAGTTTCATCCCTTAATATAATGCATTGAATACTAAAGGAAAAGGATGGAAGGGGTGTGAAAAGGGAAGAAGGAAACTAAATTGACTTACACTAGAAAGACTAGAAGGTAATTTATGCAATCAACTCATCATTATGAGCAAGTATTTGAATCTTTCCTCTCCTTGAAGAAAGGAAAGATACCATTCCAATATTCTAATGGCATAGGTAAAACATTCAGGAATTCCCCAAGAGTTATGCATAATATCTACAAAATGAGGTTGGACAGAGTGTACAAACTGGAGGTACTAAACCATTATTACCATTATTAAATCAGCTTCACTTGCATATCAGAATAGATAGTAGTCATGGATTCTGCTTGCTTCAAGGGGAATATGAGCCAGGGGGTATTTGAAAGTATACACAGAATTAAAGATTCTTTGTTTCCCACAAAATTATCTGGTATAGATCAAAAATGAGTATTTCAATAAATATCCACAGTCTTTTGCTCCCAGCTAAGTGACAACAGATCCCTACCCATGTATTCAGGTTATACATGCCAACATGCTGTGCTGACTCCAGGAAGTAAATATTGTGATACTGAACTGCTGTTCATTTATACTATTAAAGATTATTTGAAAATACTATCTCTATATCTTTGCTGCAGAGTCCTTGTATACTTTCTCTACATTGCATGAGCACATCTGATGATGGATATCATCCATGTATAGTTATCTTGTTTTCAAGCCATGGAATTAAGTATTATTCACATACAAATTTCTATATGCATATTGCTCAATTATAGATGAAGAAATTACAATCCCTACACACACACTATCATTTGTAAAGTAGTAACATAAAATTTAGAGACCAACATTTAAGCTTCTGCAGAAGTTAACTGTATTTTTTACTTTATTTGTTTTGTATAATTACTATCCATTTCCTCAAAACATTAACAAGAGACAACTTACTCTCCAACAAGAATGATAAATACAATGTATGTGACTGTATCACTTCATGATTAATAGGGTCTTTTTTATTCATGAAGTCAGATGTCAGACTCAGTTGAAAAATGTGTATCATCTTATATGTATTTATTCCAAAGCCTACTAAAATTGCTTTCCGCTGCTACAGATGGATACAATGACAACCACTTTTCACTGTTTTTTGAATTAACACAAGATGTATGTCAGATGATGACCTTAAACTTCCCGAGTTGAAAATTTCATTTAAAACTTGACAAATACACTGGATGCTAGAATACCACAGTATTAACAATTCACTTGAAATCTACTACCTCTTCTAACCACACTCCTCAAAAAAAATCCTTAAAGCTTGGCCTTCTGTTGTCAGGAAGGAAAAATTGTACAATTCTTTGTTTTCCCATTATATTTTTTTTTAAAAAAGATCTTTTAATTTAAGACCAGTACACTATTTTCCTTTATGACTTACTGCAGAATTAATTAATAACAATTACTGGAAGTACTGTCATTGCTATTCTTCTGTAAATTTCTGAGAATATTCCCCCTTCATTCTGGAAAAATTTAGGATATGCCCATGATCAGTTCCCCATCAAAACAGAGTACCTCATTTTCCTTCTAAGTTATATAACAGTAATAAAGGAGTTTTACAAAAACATTACAATTAAAAATTGTCTAAAAATTAAGGTGAGCAGTTAATAGATGTATCACAGGATCTTCTGCATACGTGCTGGTTTTCATTGTAAGCCATTGTTCTGATTCATAAACCACCAACTACAGCTCAGCTCATTTCTCAAATAATTAACAGGCTACAGCACCCACGATATCAAGAAACTTGACGAGAAAGTGAATCACATTATACATTAGTGAATCACAGTTTATGTATTTTCACCATTCAAGCCCTGAATTAAGTATTTGGCATTTCTGGCACAGTTTTTCTATACAGATATAGCACCAGACTGAAACAGCCTGTGTTTTCCCCTCATTTTCCTAGTTTAAAAAGCATGAAGAAATCCTTAAAAAAAAAAAAAAAAAAAAAAAGGAAAATATCTGAAAACTTGAAAGCTTTGTTTTTGTTTTCCACTATCTCCCCCACATCATCTCTTCCCTCTAATGATATTCCAAACAACATGATGTTAAGTGCTCTGAAAGTCATCTTGCCTTTTCATGCTCGTATCATTTCCGCAATATCAAAAAATGTGACAAATGCAATTACACCTGAAAGAAATAAACCATCTCTTCTTGCAGAGGCTAAAAGAATAATAAAACATGATTTCTACTAGCACTGAGCTAATTATAGTGACACCACTCCTACACTACAGTTCTGTTAGTGTCAGCACTCACATTACAAACCCCTTATTCCAGGTGCTCTAAGTTAGTTAGCTATTCTTACAAGAGTGCACAGTTTTTAATGGCTTCATTAGTGACACTTTCATAAAAATAGCTTGAATTTTAAATTACTGTTAAATTTTGTAACTCCCTTGTCTGCTACATGGTGTAAATCACAAACAACTTGTAACTAAAGCAAAACAATTCAGGAAGACAAAACCCATCCAAAAGGTGATTTATATGCTTGGACTTAAAAGCTTATTTTTTCCAAGTTTAGAGACAATAGTTGCTGTATATAATAACCACTTTCACTACCTTTCCACCCAGACATGATATTAGGGCTTTCTGGGGAAAAAAAAAGTTTCCATTAAAGACATATCTAAATACTATCATGACTAAGAAGAGAGTTTCATAAACAGCAAATGTCAGGTGATGTTTTGGCAATAAAGCCACCAAACATCAGTGTTTTAAGTTTCATAAGTGAACAAATTTATGTAGAAAAATATGCAGTGATTTCTGGTATCTGTTAAAGTACTAACTGGTCTAGAAAATTCACATTCACTCTGCTTGGGTCACACAGGCTCTGGAGAAGGCTGCTTGTATGTCCTTGCTGCTGTAATTGGCCTTCTATGCAAGGAGACACACATGACCCATCGGGGCGATGTAGTTCCCAAGCCTTTCATAGGGAATCAAGGCAAGGTGATCATCTACCTTGTGCAGTCTTTTTCCCTAGTAACTTCTGACCTCAAAGCTTGACTTCAACTCCGTTTGAAAGACAAGGCTATTTCAAAGACAAGTAAGATCTTTGATGATTTGAGAACACACAGAGCTGGATAGCAGAACTGAGTTCAAAGTGAGGCAAAGGCTGTGCCTTATGCTCATGCCATAAGTGGTCTGAAAATCCACAGAAGACAAAATTTTTGTCATTATACCCATCAGCAAAACATCAAATCAGAGCTCACAGCTAAGCAAAACACATAGATGTGCTCATAAGGCTTCTTTAGCTCTGAAGTTCAAGGAACTGCTTGTGTACTTAGGTAGCACCGAAAGCTGAATTGTTCTATGATGAGCCGTGTTACCTCCTGTCTAGTTATTAGGTCTATTGCAAAAGGATCAAGGCAGGGTATTATTTCTTGTGTTAATATTTTATAAGCAATTTAAAAAAATTAGATGAGAGTTATTATAAATTACATTAATGACTACTTTGAAGTGACCTTATAACACTGCTTGAACAGAGGAAAAAGCCTGAAGAGCCGCAAAGATTTCATCTTCAGCTTCAAGAGGTAAAAACATACTTCAGGAGTGTTGTATAAGGCAAAACAATGCATTTGCTTTCAAGAACTGATAAGTCCACATAGATTCTGCAAAATGTTTGATCAGTTTAGAGTGGAATAATGGAGGCATATGAAAAAATGACCAGCAACTACCTGCTGCAGTAATTTTGAAGCATCCAATGTGCATTTTTTCCTTTAAATATTGAATCTTTTTACAATGTTTGAAAGTAAGCAAATATTTATTTAAATAGCAACTTTAACAAGCTTCCAAAACATTCTTTAACCCCACTATTTTGCTTTAAGTTATCAATTTACTGTTCTTTCATTCTCTGCTAACACATAAGACTGCAACATAAAGAAATAGCATGACACTTATACTGCACTATATTTCCTTATTAAAAACATTACTATTATTATTAAAAATATGTATATGAAATCATACTACAACTAAAATAAGTGAAATCACACATCCTATATGATAGCAGCATTTCAAATGGAAAAGCTGTAGTCAATATGGCTGACTGGAGTTAATTTTCTTCATAACAGTCAGTAAGGTGCTGTGTTTGGGATTTGTGCTAAAAGAAGCATTGATAGCACAACAATGCTCTACCTACTGCTTGCACACATTGCAAGTTTTTAAACTTGAATTTTCAAGGACATAGAAAAGCTCAGACGTGCAATAGAATCAATTTGCCATAAAGTCTTTTCTTCTACTGCCCTGCAACTTTAAGATATTGATGTTATAAACACTAACTAATGTAACTGGCAACTGATCCTCTTAAAAGCTAGAAGGAAAAAAATAGTAACAAGCCATCCAAACCAGATCACAAATAGGTAAGCTTTGAGCTTTTTGACCAGTTCACGTCATTGGATTAGTTTTGCTCCTGCTAAAGTGAAGGGTACTGTGAAAAATCTCACTCTAACTAATAGTCTGCTTTACAGATCTCATGAGGCATAGGTCCAATTTGAAAGTTTAGTAGATATGATTATTTTGTGTATTTAGACACAAAGTTACTGTTCACTACTGGGTTTTGCCCTTAAGAAGCAACACAGATAAGTGGAAGTGGGGTAGATTATGTTTCTTATCATAAATCACCAGCAGACTTGCTTGCAGAACTCCCCTCAGTCCCAAAAGCAGATTCCTCTGAAAATATCGAAGTTGTACTGATGATACTGAAGAAAAAATTTAGCCCTCAAATCATCCATTAATACTAAGAGTAGAGAAAGAAACAATGCTGCTGTAATTGCCAAGAAAACCCTAAATATCTTTGGGTGGAGGCTGAGCACATGTCCACAATCAGACACAACCAGGGTACCATTAAACTGAAATCATGCTCCTGATTAGAGCTGTTGGTTTAAGCAGGGTGAATTCCTGCCCACTCTCACATTTATTTTATTAAAGCATTACTTTTTTGCCCCCTCAAATAGTAATAATAAAGAAGAACATAGAGAAATATAAAAGTTTTGGTGGATTAGAAACCATGAGTCATGACTAACATTCCCAATGGGGAATGGCTAGGACTTGTCTGTATTTCACACAGTTGCTACCAGCTACCAACTTTCTCCTGCTCATATTTTCATTTGTCTCATTTTCTACAAATGTTGTGTTTTCTAGACTGTCAGCTCCTTGGAGAAAGAGCAGTGTCATTATTAAGTGTATTGAGTACAAAGGGTGTCTCTACCTTAGTTTTGGCATTTGAGTGCTCTGAAATATGAAATGGTAAATTCTGACTTCTCTAAAAGTCTGTTTTGAAATATGGAAGGCAATATTGCATTCCACTGTAACAGCACTGAGTAAATTCCAGTAAACCACTAAGCAGCAATTTAGTGTCCTTGCTTGTAATTTCAAGAATGAGTTTAAGGAAGAAAACACTAAAGGATGAAGGCTGAACTATTTATTTTCATGCATAAATAAAGGGAAGATACCCTGTAAGACATCTTTCATGATCATGCAATCAAAGGTGGGGAAAAGAAGTCCTAATGTTGGGAGTATTTTTTGTGCTACTTGTTTTTAACTATGTTAATGCTTTTTTAATTACATTGCTAAAGATTTATACAGCCATGGAGAGTTAAATGAAACAGAAAGGCAAATCACTGAATTCTATCTGGAATACACTTTATTCTCTGCAGTCAGGAACAATTTTATGAAACAATTTTTAAAGAGGTCCATACAGAGCATTTCTCAGCATGATAAAGAAGGTAGTTAATGCTGTGGGAGCTGATTTCAACAGCAATGTTATGAAAACAAATAAAGCATTAATGAAAATGGGGACAGAAATTGTTTTATAAAATAAAAGCTATTTCCTGTAACCATTCAAGAGATCTGCAAGATTGGCATCAGCCCTTAGAAGCATTAGACTCAGGGTTCATTCCCTGCACTTACCTGGAAAAGCTAAGTAGAGAGATGGATGAAAGATCAGGCTCTACACAAGTCAGGGGAAAAAAAACCTTGTGTAATATTTTTGCATGTATTTTACTGAAAGTACATGTAAAGTATTTGTCTGGATTTTCCAAATGCCTGTTGTCATTAAATGGAACAGAAGATTAGTATCTATCTTGGGTCTTGAATACAACAAGAAATACTAAAAAACTGCACTGAATAGCAGAATTGCACCACTTGCAAGAAAATTTTGGAGAAGCAGAATGAGATTTTGAGGTTTGAGAGGTTTTGCCTTTTCTCTCAGCCTAAGTACAGGAAGTTAACTACTTTTCCAACTTTTCTCTCTTCAAGCGTTCACATATTTGATTTCACTTTTCAGAATTAGCTGGACAGTTCATACAGAAGGGATTTAAAGAAAATATCTTGGTTACAGCTATTTATTCGAAGCAAAAAAGTCAACAATACTGAAAAAATGTAATTTTAATTTTGAAATATTTCTCCTAGTCTATTTGAAATGTAATTAATTATCAAAATGGAAACTATACATTAATTTGGTAAGAAGTAGAAATGAGATATTAGAAAACTCAAAAGATCCTTCTTTTAATATCTGAGTGCTTACTAGGGCCTGGTCTTTCACCACTGAATAATATTTATTGAAGTATCTTTTCATTAGATTTTTATGAACCCTAAGTACTAAAACACTTTATATAAATTTTCTGAAAAAATAATTTTCTGCACATCTGTGACTCCAGAAATCACAATTTAATGAAAAAATCAAATAGTAATAAATTCCTGATTAAACATAGTATCTAAAGAAGTTTTTGCCCCTGTTTCTGGTGTTGTGTAGATCAGGGATTCTGAGCGATAATTACACTTGAATATGAGAATTGAATTGGCCTCAACTAAAAAGGAATTTTGAAACTTACCCACACATTTATAAAGCAATTATTATACAGCAATTATAAAGCAATGTATTTATAAGCATTATTTTGTTACAAAGATGCATGTTCAGTTATTTCATTAAAACCAGGTAGGGATAGAAATTTTTCAAGATATATGAGAAAGCATTCATCATTTATACAACTATTTGCAGGATCAATTTCAGTACAACACACTATACTGTACATTAATAATTTTCTGCCTTCCAATGTTTAGGCTTCTCTTTAAAGAACTCAGTTAAAATACAGAACCAGGGAAATCTCTAGATTTAGTTTGGCATCAGTCTAAATTCTAGTATTTTGCCAAGTACAAAGGCTTTTCTTGTCTTACACAGGAGAAGAAAAATACTTGCAGGACAAGTAAAAATCTCCATTCTGTTAGATACTTAGTTCCTTTTCCTCTTGTAAAAGTGATGGAGTTTTTTTAGTCTCCTGAAAATCCTACAGGATTAGGGACATATCAAATGTTCCTTCTGCCTTATGCAACAACAAGATACTTCTTTCATTAAAACAATATAAATCACAGAGAGAACTCATGGCTACTCATTCAGCTCACCAACAGCCCAGCTTCCACTTCCCTTAGAAATTTTCTGTTAATATTTGGCAGTGAATCTTTAAAATAGTAACAGATGCTGTGCTGATTTTGGCTGGGGTAGAGATCACTTTCTTCGAAGTCGGTGTGGGCTGTGTTTTGGAATGTTGATAAAATACAGACGTTTTTGATATTCTGAGCAACATTTACAGTGTTAAGGATTTTCTACTCCTCATCCCACCTGACCTGTGAGGAGGCTGAGGGTTCTCAAGGAATTGGGAGGAGACACAGCTGACCCCAAATACCAATGGGATATCCCAAACCATACAGTGTTATGCCCAGCGTATAAAGGTGGGAGAAGGAGGAGACATTTGGAGTGACAGCATTTGTCTTCCCAAGTCACCATTAAACATGATGCAGCCCTGCTCTCTGGAGATGGCTGAACATGGGAAGTAGTGAAGACATTCGCAATTTTGCTTTGTGTCCATGCTCAACTTTTGCTTTAGCTATTAAATTCTCTTGTCTCAACCCACTGTCAGTATTCCATCTCTCCCACCCCACTGCTGTAGGAGTGATTCAGTATCTGCATGGGGCTTGGTCGCTGGCTGGGGTCAAACCAAGATAGAGGCACTGCAATCTTTAAGACACATACTGTTTAGTTTTGACTTGTCAGCTATTTCATATATCTGCACTCATAGAAAGCGAAAGAAATTAACAAACTGAGCCATTCCTTAATGGCTGAAACTCAGCTAAGCTGAAGCCAGGGATAATGGGGGCAGAATTTTACCAAAGTCAGCAACATTTTAACTTACCATGTGTACTGGAAACAAAAACTTCCTATTTTATGTGCGATATAAAGCTGAGGCTTTAAACAAGCTCTCAAATTCTTAAACTGTGCAAAGGAACAAATTTGCAAAGCCCAGTTCAGATGCTCCCTAAACTAGTTATCAGAGAAAAAGGTAGGAACTATAGAAAACAACAGAAGCCAAACTACAGGTGAATTAATGGCAAAAATCTGCATTGCCATGCAACTGACAAAGTTTCACATCAAGCATCTAAACTGTTTTTCAGCAACAAGGTAATTTTGAATTTTTTTTTTTTTTTTTTTTAATAACCCACTCTTTTTCCATATCTGATGTATTTGAAATGCATTCAAACTGATGCGTGCTGAAGTCTTTTTAAACAAACCCTGAGGTATTTTCATGAAAGTTTTAATTGGAATTCACATATCATGAAAGTAAAATGAAAAAAAAAAAAAAAAAAGCATTATGGGACAGAAAGGAGGATTAACAATTAACAATAACATTGCATCACTGTTTCAAGAGAAATTCAGACTGCATTAAAAATATCTGCAGCATAGTGGAGTGTGTGTAAATAAGATGCTGTTTTTACCTGGGCTGCTGGTATGTAGGATAATTAATCTCAGAAAAGATCATTGCTGAAGTATCAACTAATCAACTAACACCCCGTCTCTATTTCAGATCTTGTTTTAGAGCAGAGATAAAAGGCCTATGTCCTTACCAGAGCTGGTAACATAAGACAGCTGTTGCTAATCACAACCTTTCATATTCTTTTCCTGTTGTCTCCACCAGACTATGGACACTTCAGTAGAGACAATTTCATAATACTTATTCTGCAACTTCAAGAGCTATCCAGGCACTAGAAGCCTTTTTGTTAACTTTTGCTCAAACCTTAAAATGTTGGTGCTGACTCTAAAACTGTCATTGAAGTTTAGCCTGCAGACCACAATAAATTTTTAAGCCTAAGGTTCCCTTGGAGCAATTTGTATTTTTCCATGAAGTTACAGTGCAAATATCTTCCAAGAGCTGCCCTCATTCCTAAACAGAGAGCCTTTAAACTGTTATTTTGGAAGGCTTTTAAATGGGCAGATTTTTTTCCCACAATTTTATACACTTGGACACTTTCTGCAGATTTACAGAACCCTGCTTACCCAGTGCTGCCCAAAAAAGCTTATCAGCAAACAATGAATGAATGATTTAAAATTATGTTCTTTCAAATATAAATGACTCTTAAGTAAAATCATATGGTAAGCAACTGTTTATTAATACAAGTCTGATCAACTGTTCTTAAAATATTCTACCAAATATATAAAACTAATCGTTTTTTAATTATTTTCTACATTTTTCATTATTTACAAAGCAAGCTGAAGCAACCACTGTGTTGTGATTTGACTAAAGCACACAATTGCCAAGAAAAGAGAAGACACTAGATCACAGCATGAGCAGTTTGATACAAAGTGCACATGCAATCCTTGAAAGATGGTTCCTAGAGATGGTATCAGGAAACCTGCAGTTCTGGGAATAGTTTCATGCTAAGCACAGAATATTGCTAGCAAATCAACTACAGAAACCTTGCAAGAGATTATTCTGCATTACTGAATAAGTATTTAATTTTCATCATACTGATTTCTTTTGCTCCACAACTCAAAAGCTGTAAAAAATGCCTAATATCTTTTACTATTCATTAAGATGACAAGTTCATTAAAGTAAATGAAGATAATTTAATCATATTCAGGTGCTATATTGGATAGATAATAGGGTTTTGTCTTTTAAATAGTTTGTCTTTTATTCCACTGTCTTCACCAAACAGTATTCTGAATGATTATCACACTGCTGCTAAGAAATTATAGCACTATTATATCCTGACTAAGAGCTTCAGGTCACCTACAGCATTTACACAAAATACCACAAATCAAGGCAAAGCACCTCAGGTTATGCAGCAGGAAAGTAATTCCTTATAGCACTGTATGTGTTTCTAAAGTCTTTACCATTTGGGTTATTACATTACCTCAGCTTTATATTCACTACTCAGGAGGTAAGTGTCAGCTGGAATCATTGAATCTCAATTTTGTTACACCTTTGATTTTGCTTGATGAGCTTTTTACCAATTGTAATTTATTGCTCTGATGAAAGTAGAAAGCAAAAACCTCAGAGTGTAATCAAGGCTGATGGTGAACCAAATACCATGTGATAATAAACCAGCAAGCAAGGAAAAAATACTCTGGAGACAAATTGAGATGTTTATCATTTCAGTATGAATACTATTAGAATAACTGTTTATGTAAAATAAAAAACCTGTACAAGAAAACCAAACACCCAATTTCAAAAAAACAAATATTCTCTTATAAAAAAAAACCCAAAACTTTCAACAAGTAGCTAAATTCTGCAAGAAATTAAATCCTTTTTCTGCATTAGAGTATGTAACTAATAAGAAAGCCTGAGATGTTAAAACACATAATAGCTAATAGATACATTTAAATAGGAGCTTAATTTTTTTTTCAACTATTATAAAACCTGCATATTATGAGTCAATAAAAATGGTAAAGTGTATAACTTTTTAATCATTATATTAATAAATATTAAACAAGTGTTAGACTAGATTTACAGTACCTTTGGATATTGTTTGACAGGGATCAGAACTCTCTCTGACAGCTTTATGTTTTTGTTGCTGATAACATCAAGATATTTCTTTTCTTCATCTTCCTTCTTGCCTTCTGAACCCTGAAATTTTTCCATTTCTGAAAAATATCACAAAACAAAACAATCAGTGACATGGTATTTGTCATCCTTAGGAAGTTTAAACTTACACATTCCTATCCAGGCTGTGCACTGAATGCCTGTGCTGTTTGCACCCATGTGACAGGGACTGCTGTCTTTAAGAGAACCTGGATGCTCAGCAGCACTGAGGCAAAGGTGGCAGTCCACAGGTCACACCCCACTACTAATTCTTCCCCAGCTGAAAGGAAAGTCAAATGATCTCAGCAGGAGCAGGAATAGATGAGGCTTACAATTCAGCTATCAGTCTTTTAAAGGGGATAACATCATCACAGCTTGATGCTTTTTGTAAATGTGACCTGCCAGAACTAAGATGGATTATAACTGCAATGGCTAACTTTTAGTACAAATGCTAGAAAAGTGAAGAAACTTCTTGCTGTTACTGAGTTTCCATTCAAATACTTCTGAATTAGTCAAAGGTCACAAAAAACAAGATAAGAAAAATAGTTAACTCTTGCTCAAAAAAATTTCTTCAATTAAGAAATGCAGTAAAAAATGTTATATATATGTATTTAATATATATTTGCCAATTTGTAAAACCCTCTGGAATTTACCAAAAAAACCCTAAAAACAAACAAACAAAAAAATCAGGTAGAATAGTTTTGAATTCTTTATTCCCTAAAGCTCTATAACCAATGGATAACAACAAATAATTGAATTCATCATCCTGCAAAGAACACCTTATATAGTGCCTGAGAGCTCCCTGCCAGCACAGGTACTATTGAAAAAGCTGCTTTTGCAGCAGTGGCACTGTTGACAGCACAGAAAATGGCAATGCTTATAATGAGCTAATTATAACTGAATTATAGCTGAAAAGGGACAGCTGTGGGTCTCAGAAACACGCTGCTTTCCAGGACCAGAAAGCGACAATGGAAAGGAGGAACACAGCCACAGCAGGCTCTAACATTCATATACAAGTTTCTTTGACTTCTAACAAGCATAAAGAAAAAATGTGTTGAAAAGAACAGCCCATGTCATGATTTGTTAATAAATGTTTATGCTGCTTTTATGAGATCAATTAATTTATTTAAAGCCTGCACTAGCAGACAGTTCTCTAATGTTGCAATCATAAGCTCTTTTAAAACCTCTCAGAGAACACACCTAAAAGACCTCAGATGGGATAGACACTCAATAATTTAGGATTAAGAAGTTATTTACAATCACTAAAGCATGAGAAGAACATTTCATTATCGTAAAATACTTGAATACATGCAAAAAATGTGGTATGTTGCATTCAGTAGATTAATCTGGAAAGCAGCAAGCATCAATTAAGTAAGTAAAACACTCATTTTGGGCAGGTTTAATAGATAAAAAGCTCTTTGAAAAATAGATCCAATGCAATTATACAAAGGGTTGTGCTATGGTGGTATAGAGGGGAGAGATAAAGGTGCATAAAGAGGGTAAAGTGTTACAAGCACGGTAAATACTAAATGAAATTAAGGAATTTTCCCAATGTATTGTGAATGCAGTACTAAATCAGATAATTCTAGAAGACAGGTGGGGAAAGTCAATCCACATGTTCTACACTAGAACAACAAAAGTTTAAGTTGGAAAAGGCCTTTAAGGTAATCAAGTCCAGTTGTTAATCAAGTTCTGCCGAGTCCACCACTAAACCACATCCCTAAGTGCCACATCTACATGTCTTTTAAATACTTCCAGGGACAGTCATTTTACCACCTCCATGGGTAATCCGTTCCAATGCTTGACAGCTGTTTTTGTAAAGACATGGCTCCTGCTGTCCAACCTGAACCTGCCCTGACAGCCTGAGGCTGTGTCTTGTCATCCTGTCACCACTTACTTGCCCAGGAGAAGTAACCAACCCCACATGATGACAATCTCCTTTCAGGTAGCTGAAGAGAGCAATGAGCCCCCCCAGCCTCCTTTTCTCCATGCAAAACAACCACAACTCCCCCAGCTGCTCCTTGTCAGATCTGTGCACCAGACCTTTCCACAGCTCTGTTGCCATTCTCTGGACATGCTCGAGGTGCAGCCTCAGCAGTGCTGAGCACAGGGGAACAATCCCTGCCCTGCTCCTGCTGGCCACACTATTGCTGATACAGGCCAGGGCGCCACTGGCTTTATAAACAACTAAACTCTTTCTCCTGGAAAGCTGAAGATTCTTAAAAGTCTGTATGATCAGTAGGGATGGGTACTAAAGGTTAGGACAAAATGCTCCCCTTTGAATCTTCTATCAGGCCTTGCAACCAGCCCCAGTCTTGTGCTTTGTTTTTGACTGAGTGTACATGGAAGTTCTGGAACGAAAGTTTCATCTTTGCTGAAGTTAATGAAAGACTACCTCAGCTGGGCTTATCAGACTTATGTGAACAAGAGTTTGTTGATCTACCAAGACTGAGACAAGCTGGGGCACTTCAACTGGTTTCACTCCATGATGTGGGCTGAGCTCTAAACCTGGAAGAGCCAGTCCCAGCTTCATATGGGAGGCATAAGAAACAGCAGCGGGGAGTTGAGTTTGCTCCAGGGAATGAAAGGCAACAGAGAGCCCATTTCAGGGGAGATCCTGTAGCACTTAAGGTCAAACACAGAGAAGCAAATGTGAAGGGATTATGATGAGGGCCAGCCTGTAAGCCCAGAACTACAGAAGGCAGCAGGAACAACGGAAACATCAGGGAGCAGCGGCAACTAGCCCATGACCACAGCCAGACAGCTTCTGAGTATCATCTTCAAGGAGGGAGAGTCCACAAGCACCCTGAAGAGTGCTTGTTCACCCTCACAATAATAAAAAATGTTCTTCAATATGCAGAGGGAAGTTATGGATTCTGGGCACCCCTGAAAAGAGTCTGGCTCTGTCTTCTTTGTACCTTCCCTTCAGTTATTGGTGTACATTGGAAGAGAACCCCTATGGAGTCTTCTCCAGATGGAACTGTCTGGAGGCAGTGCTCTTAGCCGTTTCCTTGTAGGAGAGATGCTCTGGACCCTTCATCATCCTTGTGAACCCTTACTTGACACTCTCCAGTATGTCCATCTCTACTTACGCTTGGGAGCCGCACACTGGACAGACTGCTGCAGTGGAGTATCACCTCCTTTGATCTGCAAAGTTTACTGAGGAGTAAGAAATGCCTTGAGATGGTTTATTCCTAAAACAGAACATAGGGCTGGATATTATCAGTGAAACATGTGAATTCATATGAAGAATATGGCATTAGGATTTTGCTTGACAATGGAGCAGTCATGTGAGATGAGCCATCTTGAAAATTTTCATTCCTTGGGGCTGGAGTTTGTATCTTCTGGGTGTGAAAGCCCCATGATGTCAGCAGGGAGTCATTGTGACACATGTGACAACAAGCCTTTTGGATGCTTGGGGAAGCTCCGAAAGGCTACAGTGAACATCAGTCTGGCCTCCTCCACTGTGGACAGACATCTGGAGGTGGGGGGAAAAGGGATCCCCATCCCATTATGTGCTTTCTGAGGGCACAGAGAAGATTTTCTTGACAAGGACATTGACAGGGCCTGGGTTGCTGGTCCCAGTCTGCCATGCACTCAGACTCTGTCTGGAGTTACTGAGAGAGGCCAGGAATCCCTTTCCCAGCTTCCCAGCTTCTGCTTGCACATATCAGAGAGGTCAGTTACCATCAGAGGTTACCATCCTGCCTCAAGAGTTAGAACATGCCAAGACACCCCAGTGTCACCCATCTGCCCCAGGATGGTCCCTGGCATTGGTGGCAGACCAAGTGCTGTCCTGAGGCAGAGTGGGCAGTTCTTTAATGCTTGACTTCAGTAGATTTGCTACTGGCAGCAGACTGTGTCCCCAGCACCAGGGAACACATCACCTTATCTCTTTGGTTTTCAGGGCAAAATGGCCTCAGAGGAAGACCTGGAAGAAAGTGGCACCTCTTCCCCTGCTAGCAGCACCAGCCAGGTGTCCCAGGCTGCACGTCCAGGTGCTTCAGAGAACCTAAGGTGCCCAATCTGCCGGGCTCCCATGAAAGAACGAGCCTCCGTGAGCTGGCGTCGGCACCCTTTCTGTTTTTACTGCACGGTGGAGTGGTTCCACACAAGAGTGGACGGCCTGGTATGCCAGTCACTCTTCCAACCTGCATTCCACACAGTGGGAGACAGTAACCCTGAGGTGCAGCCCATCGGGGAGTCCACCAGCTCTGCCAGCCATACACTAGGAGTGCAAACTGGGTCCCGCTCTGCAGAAAGATGCCAGCATCATTCCTCAGGACGCCAGCACCGCAAGTCTTCCAGCAGAAGCTGTGGTGGCAGCCGTGGTGGCAGCTGCAGGGGCAGCCGTGGCAGGGCCCGAGAGAAGAGACGAAGCAGGTGTCCAAGGAGGCATCACGATGGCCGCGCCAGGGTCCAGCAGGCCCAGGGCTACAGCCACTCAAGCAGCAGGAGACGGCAGAGCAGGGCTCAGAACGCTGCTCGTGACAAGGGCCGAGCTCCAAGGACCCTCTCAAGGAGGCGCAAGCGCCGTCAGCAAGAATACCAGGTCTCCTTCATAGAACCGAGGGCAGTAAGGAGCCGATCCCGGCAGAGATCACGCAGCTCCAGCAGCCGAACACTGAGGGAGTATCTAAGGAAGATGGAACGCGATGAGGGACGAGCTCTAAGGCATGACTGCTACATGCGTGCCTCTTCAGGGAGGAGCAGGCGCCAACAGCAGCGGCAACGGGTTTCGTACAGAGAACCGCAGGTGGCAAGGAGCCGAACCCCAAGGAGGTTCCGCAGCACAATGCCCCTAGAGGAGAATCCAATGAGGATGGAGCACTATGAACGACAGCCTTCAAGGATTGAACATGCCTCGCCAAGCAGGAGTGAGCACCTTCAGCAAGGACATCAAGTTCCTTTCATCAAACCACAGGTGACGAAGCCAACCCCAGGGGAGGTCCCGCAGCACACAGCACCAAGCACAGCAGGAGGATCAAAGGAGGATGGAACATGATGAGGGACAAGCTCCAAGACCCGAAGGGGACACCCCAAGCTCCTCGGAGGGGAGTGAGCGCCATCAGCAGGGGCGCCGGATTTCTTTCACTGAACCATAGGTGGCAAGGAACTAATCCCCATGGAAGTCCTGAAGCCATGCTGGGCACAAACCTGGTAGTGCACCCAACCAACAAGGGAAGTACTGTATGCCCTGTTACCAGTGTCAGGAGCGATACTACTTCAGACAAAAACAGCTCCTACAACAATTGCAAAAATAAAGTCATATCCAATGCTCAAGCCTGGGGCCAAGGATCTATTTTCCATCACAAAATGCATCTGAAAATCTAAAGACATCCTTGCAAGGCCTTTACAGGTTAGGAGAATAACAGGCATGAAACTTAAGTGCTGCTTTTATCATTCTTTGCTATGGTACCCACTTGTGTATAAAATTGGATACTGAACATTTTGTATAGGGGTGCCTTCCTATATTGGGTTTCCACAATTTTTTTTCTCCTTTTTGCCGAGGTACCAAATACACCAATGACTTATTAGGAAATCTCTTGTACTTCCACACCTGTTTCCTTTATCCCAAACATCCCCCAAAGTAACTTCTCCTTTTACCACTCTTCTCACAATGTAGCAATGAAGAGCGAAGCCAATTTACAATTACTCCATCTCAAAGGCTCTGCCTATAATGCCAATCCAAATCTAATGCCTGGTAAAAAGCTTGTGAAAAGCTTTTCTTTCTCCTTCTTTAAAGACTAAAAATAACCCCCAAAGCCTTCATAGAGAAATTTGCCTTGGTGCTATGTCCTGTACAAAGCCTCAGGTTTAATGCCCAGAGCAGCAGTACAGGCCACAGGTTCTTCAAACCATGGCCAAAGACTATCAAAGCCATCAACAAACTTGTTGTGCCAAGAACTTACTTTCAAGTAAGACTGGAACAAAGAGAGGAGTCTTCTCAAAAGACAAAGGCAATACATTAAATATTGGAGTAAGACAAACTATACTTAATTTTTGTATTGAACTACGTCAGCCTTTACTGTGTACACTCCTTGTGTAACTCCATGACTAGAACCACCACAGAAAAGAAGCATTAACACAGTCTTATGAAGGAATCCAGGCCAGGATCAAGCTGCCAACTTGCTGGATCACAGCAACAACATGCAGCTAGTTGTTTTTGCTGTAAATTTTGACTTGCCAACTGCAAAAACTATGGTCACCTGCAACACGCTACAAAAACAGAACCAATACCTTTAGTGAGATGTTGCACTCATTGCACCCCTCGTTAGCTTGTTATCTTTCTGTGCAGTCACTGATAAATCTCCCAAAGGAAAAGAAGTGGCTGCCACATGGACAATTGACATCTGGGAGACAAGCCTGGCTCTTCATGAGCATATAGAATCATTTAAACCTTCCCACGTCATGAAACCTGGAGGGGCTTTCTTAGTTTGAGAGTGTTTTGAGTCAAAGAACCACAGAAAAGTGGAGGCAGGAAAGGACCTCCAGAGGCCATCTAGACCAACCTCCCCTGCTCAAGCAGAGTCACTAAGAGATGGTGGCCATGGCCATAGCCACACAGCTTTTGAGTACATTCCTGCACATGTCAAAAACATCAGTCACCATCCCGTCCGGAAGCTGGAACATGCCAGCACACTCTAGTGTCACTCACCTGCGCCAGCATGGTCCCTGGCACTAGTGGTAGCACTGTCCCGAGACCGAGCAGGCAGTTCTTTCATGCTCGACTTCATAAACTTTGCTGCTGGCTGCAGACTGTGCTCCTAGCACAGGGGAACATGTGCTGCTGCTTACAGAAAGCTACAGGCAGTACGGGATTTTGTGACCAGCTGTATTAGGTCTGCATGGCCCAGTTTTGGAAAGGGAGGGAGCTACAGGGGTGGCTCCTGTGAGAAGCTGCCAGAAGCTTCCTCAGTGTCTGGCAGAGCCAATTCCTGGTGGCTCCAAAGATGGACATGCTGCTGGCCACGGTTGGGCCAATTACAAATGGTGGTAATGCCTCTCTGATAACATGTTTAAGAAGAAACAAAAAAATGGTGGGGCAGTTGTAATTGCAGCCAGAGTGCTGATGATGTGAGAAGAAAAACTTTGCAGACACCAAGGTTCGTGAAGAAGGAGGGGGAGGAGACACCCCAGGCACCAGAGTCAAGATTCCTCTGCAGCCTGTGGTGAAGGTCATGTGAAGCAGGCTGTCCCCCTGCAGCCTATGATGATCCATGGGGATGCAGAGATTCATGCACAGCCCATAGAGAAGGCCCAAACCAGAGCAGGTGGATACCTGGGAGGAGGCTGTGATCACACGGAAGACCCAAGGTGAGAGGGACCCATGCTGGAGTAGCCTGTCTTTGAAGGACTGCACCTCGTGGAAGAGTGACCTATGCAGCAATAGTCTGAGGGGGACTGCTGCCTGTGGGATGGACTCACATTGCAGCAGTTCACAGGAACTACTTCTTGTGAGATGGATTCATGCTGGAGAAATTCAGGGAGAACTGTCTCCCATGGGAGGGACCTATGGTGCAGCAGGGGAAGGATTCCTGTCCCTGAGCAGCAGGAAAAGCTACAGGTGATGAAGTGACCATAAGTCCCATTCCCTGTCTCCTTCTGCCACTGGGGTAGGAGGCAGAGCTGGGAAAAGGGTGGGGGCGGAAGGTATTTTTAGAGTTTTATTTTATTTTTTATTATTCTGCTCTGACTTTGTTAGCAATAAATTCACTCTATATCTCTAAGTTGAGCCTGCTTTGCCTTTGATGGGTGTTTTTTCTCAGTCCTTATCTCAACCCATGAACCAAATTTTCTCTCCTCTGTCCAGCTGCAGAGGGGAGTGAGTGAGTGGCTTTCCTGGGTGCCTGGCATCCAGTCAGTGTCAACAAACTACACCAGAAATAGGATGTCCATAATCAACAGCATTCCTCCACAGAGTGCAAACTCAAGGTTCTCAATGGTACTTTTCCTGCACCACTGATCTTAGACAGAAAGTAAAAATAAAGCATTTCAAAACACACTTCATATATTTTCCACTCATTTTTGTTTTAACCAAATTAAACCAGGGAGACATAAAGCTATTCAACTACTTCTTCCAGTATCAATTCTCAAACATGCCCCGTTTTACCATTAACACAGTAATCCTGAACTTGCTTCTGTATAATACATGTCTCTCATCCCTCTTAATTGGAAGAAAACATGCATATTTCAGTCATGCAAAAAGAGCCCCCCACTAGAGAAGTATCAGAGACAAAATGACATTTCTACCTATATATATATATTTAGTGATAATACTTCCTATGAAGATTTATCTTGAGCTATCTCCAGACTTTGAACTGCAAAGTTCTGGAAATATTGTTAGTCCGTTTATGTGATTTTTTTTTTTTTTTTAGGGGAGTAGCTTATTTTTTCTTCATGAATTTATAAAATGGAAAGCTAAGTCAGTAGCTCTTTTCTGGTATTCTCTGCTTTACTTTTACAGTGCCAATAAAATTATTTTAATTACATTTCTCTTCAAAGTCCTTGACACCTATTACAGAACTTCTCTAATGAATATATTTTTCTATTAAAATTATGCATTCCAGAGTAAAAACATCCTTCTTCTACACTTAAAGAGTCATGTCAAAACTCTTAAAAAAATAATGTTCTTCTTGTCAGTCATCCAACCCACCAAAAAATTAAATCTACACAATCCCTTCTGCTGTCAACATTTGCCTCCCATTTAAAGGAATTCTGCAGCCTATCTGGCTTTTCTTGTGTTTGCATTTGCAGTACTGCACTGCTTCAATCAAGAATCATGGGCTGCTGTTAATAAGGTCAAGCCCTCTGAAACAATCATGTTTCTATTAATGAGAATGACTTCCAGAATGGGAGTATCACCAACTCTTGCATGCATGTACTATTATGTAAACCAAGCTTATCTAGCACTTAAACAAGTATATTTTTTCTGCAGGTTAATGAAAGAATGTTTGAACTGCAAGAGGAAGAGTAAAACAATGCCAGTGAAAAATAACAATCACTAAATCACTGAGAGCTCTAATTTAGGGAGAGCATTTTTAATTTAAGGTTCATTTAAAAAAAATACACAGTTGGAACTCTGAATACCTAGAAAAGTGTTGACAAAAAATCCCAGCATATTTTTAGAAACAGAAGATACTGAAAACATACATGAAGGCTCACTTTCTGTCCAAGGCATTGCATTTTAATTAAAAGCAGGGTTATTGGATTTTGAGTCGGGGAAAAAAAAAAGCAGATGGCTCAATAGTTGAACAGATTAAAATTAAGTTAATTCATGAGAAGGGAACATCCTAAGAGGTTTCCAGTAACAGAAATGACATCCAAACCCCTAAGAATTGGTAATTTGGAAGTAAAAACATTGAGTGTCTAACAGTAGCTGGGAGGGGTTATAAAGACAGTACAATCAGCCATGAGCACTGAAGAATTAGCCACTGGCTCACTATATTCACCCAGAAACACATTCCTGTATTCTATTAACAAATTCCTTTATGTACACATTCTCATTAAGTCACACAGCTAGTTGGGATGATTCAGGGATGATAATGGAGTAATTCTTATTAAATCAGTTACAAGTAAGGCAATACCTCTGCTAGTGAAGAATTTAATACCTGTTAGATAATTGTGGGTCAGATCTACATGTTTATATCATCTGTTGTAGACAAATACAAACTGAAGTTTCACAACAGTATTAACTCGACCTGAATCAGCTCTCAAGCAAGAAAAGTGATTGTAAAATAATGCTCAGAAAGAATTCTGAAAGACAAGTCAAAAAGGAATGACAGAGACATGCAAAATCAGGCATGGTATGAGAAGGAGCAAAAATGGGTTTTTAGTGTTTCTCAGGAGGGGAAAGCATCTACTTGCCATGTTACAGAGTGAAAAAAAATACTCTTATGTATAGGATGTAGTTATACAGGGGAACTGCTGAAAGCATTCATATCAATAAAATCAAGTCTTTTATGGATTCTTCCCTTATGATTAGATTCCATCCCATAAGGCATTGAAGGTTTTTTTCTATTTGTGCACACCTGAAAATACAGCATCCATTAAAAGTTTAATTCATAATGTAGATATATTTTTTATCGTTGGACTTCATGGCCATTATCATCTATGAGGCTGCTCGTTGTATAGAACATAGAGAAGATGTAGAAAAGTGACTGTATCCTTTAGTAGGTACTCACTAGTCTGTATGTGTGTGTAACACTGGGGCCAGACATCCCTTTCCTCCCCAGAACAGGAAAGACAAAGTGGAGCAAGGTCAGTGGAGGCCACTCATGGTCAGGGCTGCAGCACTTGCCCTGTGAGAAGAGGCTGAGAGAACTGGGCTTGTTTATTGTGGTTGAGAGAGTTCGGAGGGGTTAACAGCAGCTCAGCAATGCTGACGTTCCCACAGTCACACTACTCACAGGAGTGCAAAACAGGGATGACAGGAAACAGGGAAAAGAGGAAGACAGAAAGGTTTGGCCTATGTATAAGGAAAAGTTTTCTTAACACAGCCCAGCAGTGCTGCAGGTTGCCTGGATATACCATCTCCTCCACTGAAGGATTTCACGATCCACCTGGACAAATCCCTGAATAATGTGGTCTGAACCCTTGGCTGGCCCTGCTTTGAGGAGGAGGTTGCACTAGAGATCTCCCGAGGCCCCTTGGCATATGAATTATCCTAGGATTCTATAAATGCAAAAAATGTCACACTTATTCTTGTCTGTCAAATTTCTGGAACTTATTC
This sequence comes from Luscinia megarhynchos, assembly GCA_034336665.1. Classification (NCBI taxonomy): domain Eukaryota; kingdom Metazoa; phylum Chordata; class Aves; order Passeriformes; family Muscicapidae; genus Luscinia; species Luscinia megarhynchos. The sequence continues at coordinate 25,859,120 of CM067565.1, forward strand.
AAAAGAAAAGTTAGAAGACAGAAACAGTATGATTGCATAAGCTCTGTATCCTTAACAAGCTTTTTAACAAAATGTACTAATATAGGTAGATAAGTAATTTAAGATCTAAAGAACTTTGTATTTCTAATTATGAAAACCAAAGAGAATTAACAAGAAAACAAAGAAGAAAATTCAAGTGTGCAAAAAAACTTATGATTTCTATACCTTCTATACCTTCTTTATACTGATTTTTACTGCCTGGTACTTTGGCTCTACTCATCATGTAATCAGCAGCTTGCAAAGGTATGCCAAATTATACTATTGGTAGAAAAATAATTACCCAATCGTATCCATCCACTGACCTATATCAGTATAGATTAACAAAGCTATAAATAGGATATTCGTATTGTTAAATAACTGGAAAAGTCCTGAAATGGAAATATTAGTTCTTACTAAATTTATGAACAACGTCTGCTCAGATTCACACTCTTCCGTGGAATGTTTTAAGTCCAATTGCCAAGTAGTTCCTCAAGACAGTGGTCCATATAAAATTAGTTCAGTAGCTGAATACACTCCTGTCCTGGTTTAGGGCACATTTGGGAGAAAATTTCCAAAGGGGTTCCTCCAGGAAACAAGTTTAAGCAACCTCTCCCCTAATTGGTTTGTGAAAAGATTTCCTTGGAGAGAAGTGGAAAAAAATGTTTATTTAACAGGCAAAGCACTCCCCAGCACAAAAAAATGAACAATACTAAACAAAAAAAACCTCGCACCTCTCTAAAGAGATGACAAATTCAGAAGAGTCCCCTCTGTGGGTCACAGCCCAGCTCACTCAAGCTGTTCTCAGTCCCTCTGTGGGTCACAGCCTGGCTCACTCAGGCTGTTCTCAATCCCTTCTGTGGGTCACAGCCTGGCTCACTCAGGCTGTTCTCAGTCCCCTCTGTGGGTCACAGCTCACTCAGGCTGTTCTGAGTCCCTCTGTGGGTCACAGCCCAGCTCACTCAGGCTCTTCTCAGTGCCTCTGTGGGTCACAGCCCGGCTCACTCAGGCTGTTCTCAGTGCCTCTGTGGGTCACAGCTCACTCAGGCTGTTCTCAGTCCCCTCTGTGGGTCACAGCCCAGCTCACTCAGGCTGTTCTCAGTCCCTCTGTGGGTCACAGCTCACTCAGGCTGTTCTCAGTCCCTCTGTGGGTCACAGCCCAGCTCACTCAGGCTGTTCTGAGTCCCTCTGTGGGTCACAGCCCAGCTCACTCAGGCTGTTCTCAGTGCCTCTGTGGGTCACAGCTCACTCAGGCTGTTCTGAGTCCCTCTGTGGGTCACAGCCCAGCTCACTCAGGCTGTTCTCAATCCCTTCTGTGGGTCACAGCTCACTCAGGCTGTTCTCAGTGCCTCTGTGGGTCACAGCTCACTCAGGCTGTTCTCAGTCCCCTCTGTGGGTCACAGCCCAGCTCACTCAGGCTGTTCTCAGTCCCCTCTGTGGGTCACAGCTCACTCAGGCTGTTCTCAGTCCCCTCTGTGGGTCACAGCTCACTCAGGCTGTTCTCAGTCCCTCTGTGGGTCACAGCCTGGCTCACTCAGGCTGTTCTCAGTCCCTCCAGCCTGGGAAGGCAGCAAGTGCAGTCTCTGAAAACAAACTCTGCACCTCTTCTCTCCCTTCACTCTTGGAACCAGTCTTAAAGCTGCAGAACTCAATATTCAACACCCACAGAATAGATGACTGGGGATACAAGAATCATAAAGTCAATCCAGGACAACTCCCACTATCACTGATACACTGTCCCACGTAATTCTAGATATATAGCAGCCGGAATGAAAAAAAACAAAACAATAACTACTTATGAAGAAATTTGCTGCAGGAAATTGATGGAGTCTTTCTCGCCTCACTAAAAATAACCAACAGCAATCTAAAGGTCAGCATCAGCAAGTGCAGTATAAAGAAATTATCTGGGATGCATTTTGAATGTGATGACTTACTAAATAAAATTTCTGGTAACATTTAAAGAGTGACAACAACATTAGCTTCAAGATACAGGTTTCTTCTTGCTTTAAAAAAAAAAAAGACTATCATTAGGATTATAGAATGACTATTAAAGGAACCAAACAATTGCAACATTGATTAAATACATTTTTTATCATATTGTTAAAAAGAGAACAAACCACTGGTAAGATTTTAAAGTTCTTTCAAAAGTGTCTTCAAAGTCAAACATAGCTTTAGGGAGTTAACCTGTTTAGTGCTGACAAACAACAAACTTCCAGCACAGCCTATTGCTTTAACTATGGGGTGCAGTTCACTAAATAGCTGCTCCCAGTACATTTCTCCCTTCTTACCTCATACCTTCAGAGCAGCTTAGACAGTATTATGAATGTCACTAGTTGGATGAAAGGCAAACCTGAAAATTGTTGGAACGTTTTTTATTTAATCCTAGGTTTCTTCCATCTGAGAATGACTACTCATAAAAAGAAATAGAGAGCATGAAGATTTACTCAGACAAGTAAAAAATAAGCATAAACCAACAAAAACATCTCAAGTGTATTAATTTGTGAATATATCTCTAGGTGCGCTTGATTTTAACACCCTAGAAAACTGCATAGCTATGACATGTAAGAAAAGGAAAGCAGATATTTTCCAAAGATTTTTGTAGTTTCTACTGTGTCAAAGTTTATTCAACAAAACACTTCAGGACACATTGAAGTGCTCTCAGAGATTAATCTGAAAACATCACTGCTGTGCTACATATTGTGTGGTGGGGAACAGATGCGTAGGGGTGAAAGATGAATCGATCAATGAAATCACGGTAAGTCCACCAGTAACATATTTATTAACTATCCCTGACTATCTGAAAGCTGCTGGTATTCTTGAGTGGGTTGCTCTACTCAGCTGGAGTAACCAGCCAAAAGGAAGCTTTTCTGTCTCTTCACAGTTTCTGGGAATCTTATTTTACTCTCTTTAGTCCTAGAACTTATTAGCGATAATAATGTCTTCTATTCTGCCCTCAGAGGAAGACAGAGATAAATCAGCAGGCATTTTTTTCCTTTCTGCTCTTATTTAGCCTTTTTCAGATTTTTCTGTACTGTGAGGTAGAACAGCTGCAGAATAAGACTGATGGCTAGAAGTTCACAATATTGAAAACTATGAAAAGATGCTACATACTGAAGTTAAGAACCAGTATAAAATTTTGCTTGAAGTTCAGGCTTCTCACTGACCTCTCCTGGTTTTCCAGTTAGCAATAAAAACTAATGAGCTGATAATCTCTGCTCAGACAGTTATCAAAGTATTTCAAAGGAGTCTACAAAACATCAAAATAATAGTTTTTATTTAGGATGTGACTTCAGAAAATCATCTGTATCTGAAAGACTGACAGGAAAACTGAAGTTCAGAAGAGATGATGATGAAACCCCAGGTAAATGCAAGGCTTTTCATCATTAGAAGTCAAAGCAAGGGCACCCACTTTCCAGGCAGCTCGTAGTCCAGAGGATAGAAAAACTGGCATAAAAGTCTGTGCCAGACTCAAGAATTCACTCCTCAAGCCCAGTGCACCTCGCTGCATTATTAGTGTGGAAAAGATTGGGATCAGTGCCACGGAAGACAACAGTTTTTCCAGGAACTAGCATTTCCGGAAGACTATGACTCTTTCCCAAGCACATGACTTCAGGCATCACTTTTACCTTGTCACTACCACAAAACACTAAGAAGACAGTAACAAATTAATTTCTACTTCCTATAAATTTGAAATTAGCTGACATGTTTAGAAAATATTAGGAGAAAAGAGCCTGGTAGACAAATAGACCACTTAATTGTACAAACTAACTATATTTCCTTGGAAAATTTTTCTTTAAATTGCCATAAAAGTCATCCCAGTACTCATTTTGCCCTATAATTTGTGAACACCTAATACCTGAAAAATGCAGAAGCACAGATTACATGACTGACAGGGAATATAATAAAATTATTTTTGACATAGGAGCCTACAGCTGCCACTATGCAGACTCTTCATTACCTTCCTCCTTACCAGCATATCCATCATTAAACTGTTTAGGGAATAATGTACTGCAGCCCAGTAAAGCACTATGAACCCAATGAACACTTGTGCAGAACAGGATAAAGAACTACAACAGAATTCTGGAAATTAATCTGGAGCACCAGTCCTACGAGGAGCATCTGAGGTACCTGGGGTTGTTCCTTCCAGAAAGGCAACTGGCAACTGCCTTACTTAGACTTACCAAGCAAATAAAAATGCCCATTATACTCTTGTGCATCTAGGAACACCTTTTACATCTTTCCTGTCTCCCACTTTATATGTCACCTTCACAATCTACCTCACTGTTCATTACAAAAAACTTCTCCTAAGGAGCTCTTTTTTCCCAGCTCTGGTGAAACAGTAGCGAGATCTCCAAGATCAGCCACTTTTGGGAACTGTCCTGCTTCACAACAAGCATCCTAATTAATCACGTCCAGATGAATTTATAGTATCATAAATTATTTAAAAACAGGTAAAAATACAATTTACAATTAAAAGGTTAAAGGGAAATTTATCAGTTTGTCTGCCTTTTATGTCTCAGACTAACAAGCCTTTTCATCTGGTTACATGTCTCTTGCAAACCATCTCAGCAGCTGGTAAAAAAAAAAAAATAGAAATCTGTCAATTTGTGCCTAAGGGTGTACAGGGCAAAGAAAGAACTTGGACAAACCCACACTGATTCAAGCATGCTGAAGGGTTTGTCAGCTGCCTTGATTAGCACAGGAAACAGCCTCTCAAGTGCAGAAAATGCCACAGGCTCATTCTCAAAGAAGAAAATTTCCAGGAGCACACTGTGTTGCAAGGCAACCTGTTCATTGCAAAACAGGTCTGCTCACGTTCAACCCAACACAAGAACTGCAACTTGATGCTGAGCTAATAAGGAATTTAATATTTTTGTGGAAGTGCTTATTTTTTCAACAAATTTTAACCATTTCATACAAAAAATACTCCTTCAGGTCTTGGTATGTATAATGCTGGGGTGTTTTTAAAGGTAGGTTTTTAATACTGATAAAACCCCACAGCCTTCTCTGTTTTAGGATAGATGCCATCAATGGTACTCGCATATTCATCATTTCAATTTTACGGTGTCACGAAAATACAAGAAAAATTTTTGTTTCAGTCAGAAAATCCACAGCACTTCTAGTACTGGAGAGAATCACAGAATGTCAAAAGTTGGAAGGGACGTTAAAGATCATGTTGTTCCAACCTCCCTGCCATGGGCATGGACACCTTCCACAAGGCCAGATTGCTCAGAGCGCCATCCAGCCTGGCCTTGAATATTTCCAGGGATGGAGCATCCACAACTTCCCTGGGTAATCTGGGCCAGTGCCTCACCACCCTCACCTTCAGTGAAGATTTTCTTCCTAATACATTATTTAAACCTACTCTCTTTCAGTTTGAAGCTCTTGTCCTGCCACTACATCTTCTTGTAAGAGAGGTTAAATTGTCATCACGTCAGTTCTTGCCAACACATAGCTTCATGGCTACCCAGCTGAGAATATTAATGTCCATTTTAAGAGTATTTGTTTAAAACGATGCTTCGAGGAAGGATGTGGGTCTTTTCATGCATCTACAAAACCAGCAAGTGTGAGCAATTCAGAAGTAACTAAAATAAAAAACAAAATACTAAGCAAACAAAAAAAATAGTGAAAGAATAGACAGAAACTTTCATCTGCACTTTTATTTTCTTCGTTTTTTTCCAAAACCTACAATGGATTATACTCTTTTCTTGGCTGAAAAACATTTTCTTACATTCCAGGGAGCAAAATTAAGTATTGTGACTGCTTTCCAAAATACTGTACAAGAATTAGACACTATAGATATAGCTTGTTTTCCATTATAAAATATTTTCTAAAAAAGGAGTAAGCCATAATGAAGCTAGAAGGCAAGGAAGCTGGAAATGTGGAGAGAAAAAGTGTCAAGAGATGGCCAGGAGACACTCAAGGAAATATGAAATAGAAAAACAAGAAAAGAGATTACAGGTTTAACCAAAGTAACAAACAAACAAAAAATATAAAGGAGAAGAAGGGCAAAAGTTCATGTCATACTTCATCAATCTTCAGCAGCAAGTTATCAGGCAGGACACCAGAAACCAAGGAAACAAATCTGAAGACTACACTTAGGTGGAGAATAGGAAGGGATATTAGAGAGGAAGAACAGAATTGTTTCTGAATGGGAGCTAAAAGAGAAATGGGCAATGACAGACCATCTCACTGATTAGGTGCACTTTGAAATCTTAATGTTAAATATTAATTTTGCTATCTACCTAAGTAAATAACAGACTTCTTCTCAGCAATCTTATATATCAAGGTTTAAAAATAAATAGTAAATGGATAAATAAACTCCATATAAATGTTATATTAACATGTTAAATGCCTCTGTAGTATTTGCTAGGTATTCTAGAAAGACCAAGATGTCCAAGTCAAGCAAGGTCAAGCAATACACACAGGAAGTGTCCTACTTTAAAAATACTTCTACAATTGAAATTACACAACAGACATGAAAGGAATTTTCCATAAAACTGATTTATTTCAATTTTTGTAGGGAAAAAAACAGTTGTTATATTTGAATTCTACCTATCAGTATTTTAGAAAAGTGCAGGAAAAAAAATCATTCCTTAATCAAACCAAAAAAATCAACAACTTCCTAACAGAAAACAGTATTTGACTAGCATATTGGTAAGCAAAAATCTAGATTTTGAAACATTAATATAAAAATAAAGTGACATAGGATAATAACAGGCTTGCTATTCTCTCTGCATTCTTTCCTAGCTTTTCTGCCTTGAAATTGTTGCTGCCACCACGAACACTCCAGTGACTTAGCCTGTATTAATCAAAAGATGTGTGCTGCTCTGTATCAGAAGATGCATGCTGCTATAGAAAACATCTCTACCAATTAAAACTCCTGCACACAAACTAAAGGCTAGCCTATTATGATATGAAGACAGATTCCAATATCTGCAAGCAAAAATTGAAGCAATTATTCATGTAGTTAACTGAAAATCTTGAAAAAAAGTAACTTCCCATAAGAGGCTGTCTGGATATCTGCCAAAAGAAAATGGAAAATATGCAGATTTACCTTTGTGATCTATACTGCATTTTGGCCATTGTCCCATACTAAACATCTCTCTCTCATGCCACATGAAAATCATTTCACAGAAACAAATTCTATGAATTTGAAAATAAATGTTTCAGAAGAAATTATGATGTTTTTATTAAAGGAGAAGCATCTGAGAAAGCTTTGTTTAAGAAGTTCACAGAAACATTTAGCTAATACAAATCAGCAGCAGTGCAGAAGAGGTTAAACAAAAGACATCATGAAACTGAAGCAGAATTTTTTACTTGTGTGTCAGCAGCTCTAACAATTGTATGCCATGGGATCAGTACAAAACATGCTGTGAAAACCCTAAATTAAAAAGAAATATAAAAACAACTGAGAGATGTTCTAAAACTGACATGTTTATGGAAAAAATAACTTAGCCCTGAATTTTAAAGATGTTTAAGTTCCTAATTTATCCTGAAATTAACGATTCAGATGAACAGGTATCTTTTGAAGCCACATAATGCTTGCAAATAAGGCCAGGACTGGATCATGAAGTTGTCTACAGCCAAGTACAGCACTAGATCCAACACTATGAAACCTGCCCATGAATCACAGCCTTGTGCCAACATATTCACATTTGTAGGATGAAAGGGCTCTTCTGAGATTCAGATTCCACTAAATATGCTTAGATCTAGAAATACACAATTAGGAAATCAGTAGGAACAAGACAAGAAAAAATGCATGACTTTTCAGTGAACATGAACTACTAATCCATCCACTGGTTTTCCTTGCCTGTTGTTCCTATTATGCAAAATCCCAATCAAAAACTGGTATTTGAGTAATGAACATACACCTACTACACTCTTCAGTACTACAGTTTAAAGAAAGGAGAGGCCCAGTCTTATTATGTTTATACCCTTATTTATTGGATTTGCATGGCCAAGTTGGGTAGCAGGGAGGGCTGCAGGGGTGGCTTCTGTGAGAAGCTGCCAGAAGCTTCCTCCACATCCAGCAGAGCAAATCCCAGCTGGCTCTAGCAAACATTACCAGCTTTCATTTCAGTGCCAGTTTATACACTGTTTTTCCAATTAAAACTTCAATATTAAGCATCAGGAAAGAGATAAATTTTAAAGAAACCCTATCATTTGTAAGAGTTGTTTTCTAACACGACACTGACAAACCAATGCAATTTACAGGTGCTATCATGGAGGACAACCACATGAGAAGAGTAAAGAGATTTCTCCTTGAGGATCTGCAAGAAGAGTGATGAGGGGTGGCTCATCTGGTGGTCCCAGATCTTAGCTGGGAGATGACATCTCAGTAACAAACGATGAATGACTGGGTGGGTGACAGAACAGGAGAAAACGCTATGAAGAGATCTGGAGAAAGAAACATAACCTGCTTGTCGTAGGAAGAAAAGATAAAAATCACAGGTCACACTCTAAGAAAGGACAATCAAAAGTGTTCTGAAGGGATACAAATCAGGCAGATTTAAGCTGACATCCTGAAAGAGGTTGTAGAAGCAACAAGAGAGGCAAACATGGAAAATTAGCTGGATAGACAGACTAGATAAATAGACAGATCCTTATATGCTTGTTACAAGCAAAAGGGAAGAGAACCTGATACCCCTGGGTGTAGGTATCACCCTGAACTGTCTTGTATTTGGCACTGCAGGCATTGTGATATTCCCTAGAGAGAGCCTGAGATCAAACTCACCTGAAATATTTATCTTGCATTGCCTTTTGCACTACAACGAAGAGTTATGCCTAATTTTAGAAAGTTTCTCATGTATATGAATTGTCATAAATTCAGATGGTTAAAAATTAAACTTCTTCATAGCAGAATATTAATAAATATATTTTAATAATAAAGTCCTGGTTTTATTCATAGTCCAGGATCATTTTCGAATGCTTTACTCCTTCACCTGGTAGCAGATATATATCTTCAATATACCTAAGAAAGACAAATAGACACGATGAAGAAATCATCCTTTGTCTTTTTTTTCTCCAGAGCTCCATTGTTCTTTGGGAAAAGCAAGTAGGGTAGGTCTTAATGACAAATCAGCTCAAAAACTATTTTATAGAACATAAAGTATTGTGGGCACAGTACCAGTGAAATTCTGTACTGCATCACATAATTCCTTATGCTACTGGGTCACTTTCATACTGTATGTTCAGAATTTTTTCTATATGCAAAAGGTCCTCAAGCACAATGGGATTTTTGTTTCATAAACAGAAGTGTTTTTTAACAAATCATTCAATCTTGTGATATACTTCTACTAGGCATTCAAATCTTTGACTTAGGGTGCCCTTAAATAATGCCAATAGTTTTGCATAAGGATTGTTGAGCAATATAAGTAAACTCAGCTGCTCATTTTGCATGAATTCATACTGAACTGAGGAGGATATATGAGTACTATCTGCTCCAGCTAAATTAATTTTGAATTCAAGATTCAACTGGAAAATAAACTAATAGGGTAATGATTACCATTTTTTTTTTGTTTAGAGACATATTTATTTGTAGTAATTATGTTAGAATTGTAATTGCAAAGAAACAAGCTGAAGGAAGCATTGGTAAACATCTTAATAGTCCACTCTTGCTATTAGCTAGGTGAGATGTGCAAATAAATTACAAAGCCAATAATATAAACCTTATAACTCTCATATATAGCAAATGTTATGAATTATTCTGCACTGTGTTGTGTTCAGCATAGTCCAAAATTGATTAAGTCATGGGTAATGCAGAAGAAAGAAAAGTACCTCACAGTAAATGTTTGTCCCTTAATCAGAAGAAGAGTCTGCAGTGACAGGAGGTACAAAATAAACCAGGCATAATAGCAGTTGTTCTCAATACAGCCAAAACAACCATGGCACAAAAGCTGGCTGTCAACCTATACAGAAATATCTTCCGTACTTTGGTTATTTCTCCTTCAAATTCAAATATGCTGCTTTTTTTTCTTCATTGTATGCAATGGTATTGAATGAATAAACGACATAAAAATTCAAAGATCTGGTATTGCCTTAAGGATGGTCTTGAAAAAAGTACATCTTCTGAATCTTCAAAAGATCAGCACAATTCTTACAGAGATTATTATATTCTTGTTCTACTCCTGTTATTCCTACCATAGAAGCAGCACTGCTGAGCAGTGCACTGGATTCTCACCCTGCAAAGCATTCTGCTTGCTTTCTGTGGATCCCAAGTTTCACCACAGGTCTCTAGTTCACACACATTAGATTCTGATTATTTTCTGTTACCAACCTCAAAACATGCTTGCTTCACCTAACTTATATATCACTTAAATCCTGCTAAGGATCATGATACCTGATTTTCTACTCTACTGAATTCCAGATGCTCAAAAATAAAGGTAAGAGGTATTTGAATGCTCAGTGCTACCTTATTTTCAGCAAAAACCATGACAACCCCATTTGGCAGCCATCTGTATACTATATTATATACTTCCAGAAGTCCTTAAGTAAAATCTAAATTATTTCAAGTATTTCAATATATGTTTTCTATACAGTCTGCAATTATATTGATATAGACAGATAGATCACTCTGTCTTAACACCAGTGTCACTGAAAATAGCCAAGGCAGTTGGAATGGCAATACAAAATGTGAAGACACAGCACAGAAGTGAAGAATGGCAAGATATGTTACTTAATAGAATGCTCCTACTAACAGATCTATTGTCTAATCACTGAATTATAAATTTCTGTTATAAAGAAGCCTCCTTTAATCTATACTTTTACTTCAAAAATCCCTCACAGTATTCAGAGAAGTATTTGTGAAATGAGACATTCACCATCCACATTACCTGTAACTTGGTTTCATGGAAAACCTGGTATAGAGATATTTGATTAAAAGAACTAGATTTTAATATACCATTTCATCTCCAGAGAGACAGGGACTATGTGACAGATTCTAAAAACTGCAATTTCAGGCAGTATAATTATCATGCTCTTACTAGACTATGACAACCAACCTCACATCACAACACAGGTATAAATAAATCTAGGAACAGTTCAATCCTCAAAGGAGAGCCCCATGACTAAGGATTGTACCAGTCTGTGTACCAACAAGAGGGTAAACTGAAAGAGTGAATTTCAGCAGCAGTTTCAGGCACAGACTGTGCTTAGAAGGCAGCTTCTCAGAGTGTCTAGGATCTTAGCAGATACACAAGGGTAACTAAATTTGTTTTGAAAGGGGTATATATACAATCAATATTTCACACAATGACATTATTCTTCAAACAAAAAATGAAAAATCTAAACAATTCCAGCACTAGCACAAAGCGCTATCAAAGTATCAGCACAAAGTGATGAGTAAGCAGGTTAAAGCCCACTACATCTGTGTACACCAATCTAATAAGCATCTCAAGGTATCATAAGCATAATAATGACAGCCATAAATAAAGTATCCAACTGAGCAATCTACAGCTCAGGTCACACAAATTGCTTTCCAATTCTCATGATCACACAAATAAATATAACTACTATGTGTTTTCTCTTTACCAAAGCCAGTAAGTCTACACTTCACTGAAAAAGCATTTACTTATGTTTATTGTCATAAGGTTAAAATAAATTCCACTCCTATTTTTATGTACTCCTCAACAACTATAATTTGTCTTGATTAACTGATGATGAAATCTTTACACTGTAATTTTAGAAATACTTCTTATAAACATCAACATGGCATTTTTCACAATGAATATAGGCATTGTTAAATACATGAATGCATGTTAACATCTTTTCTTTGTCCAATGCAATCCAATGCTGAAGCCTGTTAGATTACTAAAACTTCAATATGTTTATTATCCTTGGAAAAATTATGAATCTAATCATCTCAGGCATATATAACATCATGGAAGTCACAGAAACATGTTATCTCACTGATTTTAAATCAGTTCTTCGGGTTTTTTATCTAAATCTTTATACCTGCTGCTGAAGTGTACAATCAAAATGGCCTTCATTTCTTCAAGCACATTTTTCATTGATAGCAGGTGTTCTGAAGAAACACACAAAAAAAAGATAGAGGATCTTAACGTAAATGTCAAAGTAAAATGAGCAGAGTAACTGGTGGGTCATTTACTAACAAGGAGAAAATACACTGGGAGAATTAAATGCAGGCATATGCCACATTGAAGATAAAAAGACATCAAAACACAATGACAGGAGATAGGAAAATCCTACGACTTTTCAGTGAATTAAAGACAATGCAGATGACAGCCATATGGTCAATACAAACACCAGCACTCAAACATGCTCAGAGGAATAGCTCTAAAGCTAGTCTTAGATGTAATCCCTTCAACTTGAATTACGAAAATTCACTATTGAGGTTCTCATCTTTAACAAACAGCATGAAAAACTGTCACAATTAATGATTAAAGCACCTACCACCTCAAATGAAGACATGTTTTCACACTATTCATTACGTGCTTTTCAGGGCACAGCTGCAAGGCAACTTGCTGCAAAAGCCAGGAGGCAGATAAGGCAGCAGAAAGGCACATGAGGGAGGACAGCAATAGAGTACAGCACAGATGGGGAGGAGAAAACTCTGAAAGGGTAATACAGCCAGTGGGTTGGCAACCTGCAGAATGTCTCCCTGTCACTTTTCTACAGCACTCATCCTCCAGCTTCAAATGACACATGCTTTCAGCTCCCTTCACATCCCTAGAGAATGGAATGTAGAATACAACAGACTGTGTTGGGTTGATGTGACCAGAAATGTGTATTCTATCACCATCTGTGGAAGCCAGGTGGGGTAGTGATTTCCTTATCTCCGTGGCACATATTATCTGCTAATGGGCCATCTTTAAGACTAAGGTGGGGCAATCATCTTTATCTTTTCAACAACTCATCCTCCCTCTAGGAAGATATCATCTGCTGATAAGCCATTAAGTCCCACTGTATGACTGATAAAATTACATCATCCCATTGGGAGATGCTCCAGCCAGAGGGAGGAACCAAGCGTTTCCTACTTAGATAAAAAAACTGAGATTTTGAACAGCAAGTTATCCATCTTTCCACTGGATTCCAGAGGAACACCGGACCTTTCCACATCATCTCTGGACCTTCAGAGGAAAACTGCACCTTCTACAGGAGCACTGCTCCAGCTGAATCACATCTGCCACTGCAGGGGGACAGTAGGCACCATTTAATGGGACTGCTACCAACACCCTGACTGACAGGGTGTCAGGTTGCATTCTGACTCTGTCAGGGTTGGGATTGTTCTTTGTAATACTGTATTTCTATTTTAATTTTCCTAGTAAAGAATTGTTATTCTTAATTCCCCTATCTTTGCCTGAGAGCCCCTTAATTTCAAAATTATAATAATAATTTGGAGGAAGGGGGTTTACATTCTCTATTTCAAAGAGAAGCTTCTGCCTTTATTGGCAGACACCTGTCCTTCAAACCAGGACACTGTTTCAGTTGGAAGGGACCAACAATGCTCACCACCTCCAAGTCTGACCACTTCAGGTCTGATCAAAAGCTAAGACATACTTTTAAGGGCAATTTCCTAATGCCACTCTTTGACAGGCTTGGGGCACTGACCCCCACTTTATGAAGCCTGTTCTAGAGTCTGATCACTCTTCTGGGTGAAGAAATGTTTCCTGTTGTCTGGTCTGAATCTCCCCTGGAACAGCTTTGAACCATTCCCACAAGTCCTATCACTGGATACCTGAGGAGATCCTACTCAAATTGTCCCACTGTCTTCTGACTTGCACAAACTCCCCCCTAGTGTTTCACCCTTCCAACTTGTTTGAGACTGAAAAGACTGGTGAGAAGCAAAAAGGAGCGGCAGCCTGTGAAAAAGTAACAAGCACGTACGGATATGATGAAAGATTTTTAAGTGACATTTTAGTGGTTGCAATGAAGGAGTTATTCTCATTTCCCAAACTCATTTACACTCAGTGCAATCATAGCAATGGTATGAAGTACTGTATGATAGCTGCTAACAACTCATGAAAAAGTGTGTATTTAATTATTAAAATAAATTCTAATGCATAATTTGTAGACTTATATATCTAGAAAATAAGTACCTCATTTAAAAACTGCTCTATTAATTTTTAAAAAGAGTAAAGTATCTCTGAAATACCACCATTTAGGCAACCAGAGGACATATGAGAGACCAGCAAAAGTCATTTGCAAGGCAACAGACATTTTTTGACCTCTAATTTATAACACTAGATAGTCTTTATTTTGTTATGATCATCTGGATAATGAAAAGCCTGTGCTGTTCTTATTCTGCATATTCTTTCCTCCTCCTGCTGCATAACACTCACACAGATGCACACAACCACATGTCTGGTGAACCAGCTCCTCTTGAGAATCTCAGCAGCTAAAAAGCATCTGAGGAACAATCTTGCACTAAATTTTCTAGGATGCTGTCAAGTTCATTTTTATACACACCACAATGGAATTTCATCATGCTGCAATTAATTGGTAATTCATTTAAAATTACTTAAAACCAGAAGAAAGATCATATCTACCACAAAGTATCAATTTATTTCATGGACATGAAATTCTCCCAAGACTGACCCTGATCCATGTAATTTTTGACTGATGTTTGCAATAGAACACTTTCATCAACAGATATTCAAATGAAAATATAGATGTCCAACCTCCTTTTTAATGTGTTCACAGTCAGGATACAGAGCAAACAAACACATTAACCCACATAAAGCTGGAAAAAAACAACCACTAAGCTGACCAGTACACACACACATAAAGGTCTGCAGAATTCATTTACTGAACTACTCTTCAAGCTGCCCTGATTCCAAGGAATCAAACGTGCAGAGCTAAGAAGTACAACGGAATGAAATGACAGAAGATTAAACTACAGGAAGGTATTTGCAAAAATGCTACCACTGGAGAATAAGTATTTCCCCAAAACAGCAGTGGCACACAGTAACCAGGGAAACGTGTTGTACAGTTTCCACCACCTGGTATTTTGAATATTCCTTTGGACAGAGAGACCTTATAACAACATACCTGATTCATAACACAATTCAGTTAAAAGCATGGCAATATAGAGCATATGACTTCTCAACTAGTCTTATTTTTCTGTAATTCAACATATTATTAATATTTTATGCTGCTGAGACATTTTTACTTAGTCAAAGTTTGCATTGGGCTTTAATATAATACATTGCATGCACCTACACTGGACTGGAAATAAGTTAATATTGGTTTACACATCTTTGATAAATTAATGCATTCATAAAATATGGACTTGAGAAATATCAACCTGAAACATTAATGTATGTGAAGATAGAAGTCAGCTAGCTGTTCCACAGGGAAAAAATGGTAGAAATATGGAACATCTAAGAAGTCAGTAAAACCCTGAACAATAAAATATTATCTTTGAGTACCCACTCAGAGAGGCAAAGTAATTTTTAACAGCTTAACAGGCTGAAGTAACAGTGGCACTCAAACTTTCTGAAGCAACACACTGCATGAGGGAACTGACCCTCTCACATCCCCAGCTCCTGAGCCACCCTCACAGGTTGTCCTCCAGGAATTCACTGACAGGCAGTCCTCCGCTGAATTGCCTCTACTGCTTACCCTGCAATGCTGTAAGTATCCTGGAAGCTAATTAGCATTTCCTTTAAAATCACAAACGTGTATTTGCAACACACAAAAATACTTCCCTGGGAAAAAATATTAAAATATAGTGAAATGAGTACCATTCCTCCATGAGTGACACAGGGAAAAAAAAAGCAATCAAGAACTGAAAGTATTTCTCACTATGCACAACAATAGATACAATTTAAAGCGTTCATGGAAACTTAAGGCAAATGGATTTGAGTACAAACAACAGCAATAGAGTTATGAAAGCTTTAGAAGTTAGCTTTTGCTCACAAAAATCTAAAAGTAGTATTTATTTTTTCATATATTTCCTGAGGCTATTATAATTTTGCACTTTATCAGTGAAGATGTGTAGTAAGAACCAATCAGCACTCTTTGGCTGTGTTAGATAAAATTGAGAGGCAGCCTGTTCAAGTATTTTAGGCTCCAATAATGCTATTGCCAAACCTTGAACAGGGTCCGGCTGTTGGCACTGCAGGAATTAGCAGCTTTACTAATTATTCCAGCACTATGAATGCAAAACCATCACGAAGCAATGCCCAGAAGTCTACATGGTTTATGATACCCACCCTAGCAGTCTTTATCCTCTGAAGACATTACAGCATTCATTTACTTATTTTTTAGTCGTGGTCAAAAGTCTGTACATTTTACATTTCAAAGCTAAGATTGAAATGTCTGTGGATTAACTCTTCATTGCTGCTGAAGTCTAGAGAAGCAAAAGTCAGTGTACACAGTAAAAGCAATTGCAATTCTTCTAATTAACAATCATAATTACAGCACGAGATACAGAAATGATGAAATAGGGTCCACTTCCTTAAAAGTAGACTGCCTTATTTTGTCTAAGCTTTGGTTAAGTAGGTCTGCAAGCAACTGTCCTAGAATAGATATCTTAAGTCTCCTCTCAAATTGGTGGAAGAAGCAGCACATGCAATGGAGTATGTGCAAAGATGGGCAGTCCCTGCAAGTGAGACAACCCTCTTCTTCTATTCATTCTATCCTTGCTGTGTAGAACAAGACAGAATCCAATCCACTGAATTTCCATGCCCACTGCTCCCTGCTGAGCACCCAAGAAACTAATGCTAAATATGTAACAGGATAGAATTCCAGGGCATGGCAGCAGTGGTAATTATCTTTAATGTAATTTTTCTGAGCATTTATGGATGAGTGCATTAACATTGACAGAAAGCTTTCAGACTTAGGAGGGAAGGCCCCCAGGATGGAGTCAGGCAGTGCTAGGAGAAGAGGTAAACTTGGCTGCCATTGGGACTTAGGAGGCTTTTAGGCAGACAGCCTCATTCACTGAGTAGCTCCCTCTTCAACCTGAAGGGATACACACATAGACATCTACAAACTCTGAGCAGAGGCTACTTTACAAGAGCAAATGCTGTTTTTTAACGTCTTCTAAAGAAGTCATTGCATGGTGTTATATAATTTCTCTCTAAATGAAGGAAGAATGCACAAGGAACATGGTATGAAAGGCAATTTGGGGAAAAGCCAAGATGCTGAATCCTTTCCAAAAATCCGGAAAATTTCTATTTTTTCTTCTTCAAAAGCATTTTTACTAAAGAAATGCAACACTGTAATGAATGTATAAAGACAAACAAAGAGTTCAGTAAAGAGAGAAAAAGACTAGAGATCTTTTTTGGGTAGAACTATGAAATTATGCCATCATACAGAGCTATATTTAAAATTATTAATTTAGATTGCCTATTAGACATCCAGCTACCTCAAACTCATATCACTGAATGGCAAAATAATAATGAACGACCATCTATTTCTTGTTCTAACAAGGAGCTCTATTGTATTACTGGAAGAATACTTTTACTAGAACTTGTATTACTGGAACTATAGACTATACATAGGTAATTTTGAAGTTTTATTAAAGGTAGCTCTAATTTAGACATGTCCTCTGGCAATAGTTAATCTGAAATAAATCCCCAAAACAACACAGGTCTTGTAGGCACATCTTTTAAAGATCTCTGAGATTGTCTAATTCAGCAAGAGCTACAAGGAAATTGCTATTAAAACTGCAACATATTCAAGTAAGTAATAAAGAATTTCTTTCGAAATTGCTGACTCACACTTGGCCACAGAAAAATGCTCCAAACAAATCACTTCCAAATCTACTCTTAGTTTCCTGTATGTTTATTTTAAATTAAGTGTTCAAGGAGTGTTAAATGATAGCTCTATCATATAGTCTCCATGCTTAGCTCATATACAAACATTCTGCTGTTTCATTCAGAACAGACCTCCTTGTGATTCTTTTACACAAAAAGGCCTCAGCAAAATTAGTCAGTGTTACCTGCAATAAATAAAGCAGCAGAGACTAAACAACCTGATCAACATATGCACAAAGAGTTGGACCAGCACATCGCTGCTCTCCACATGGTAACAGCAGGGTTTAAGGATGGGATTCCATGGCTGTAACTGAAGTCCAGATAAACAGCACTCTCACCACAATGAGAAAACTAATCATGGAATATTTTTTGTCTTTTTGCAATGTGATAATTTACAACACTATGCATTGACATTAAGACAGAAAATATAAAGCAGTCACAGTAAAAAAATTCCAAAACAAAACAAAACAGCTGCAGTTCTAACACAGGTTGATTTTTCAATTCCCAACTTTAAATGATTGTCAAAAGACCACAATACTTACCACTAATTGACATCTCTACCTAAAATATGTTAAACCAGATTGCTTTGCCTGGGTTACAGATTAATTTCATTCCCGAGGGATTCACATCCTCTTAGTCAGAAGGAAAGCAAGTAGTTGCAGCTCTTTTGGCACTAAGTTAATTATCCAAACCTGCAGCTGGCTAAACAACGGGTTGATTGAAAGAAACAAGATTACTACATCAACAAAATGTGCTTTTTGTTATTAAAAATATTTAATCTCTGGGAATGAAAAAAATTGAGAGCTCATCTTTTCACACTAATTAACTGGGACAACTAGCTTCTACATTAAGTAATCAAAAAATGAACGAATAGACTGTCTAATCTGAAATCCACTTTTGATATCCTTCCACCACAGGAATGAATAATTGCCCAAGATTCCCTGTGATCCCCAGCAACCTTCAGCCTTTCAAAGCACCTTTATATCACCAGACTAAGTTTCTCAACTGAGCTGTCACAACTTAGGGACAAATAGTGCCTTTTAGGTTCTATTTCATGACTGACCGCAACTACTCAAATTCATGAACTTCACCACATACAGAGCCCTCAGCAGACTAAGGCCTATGTATCCAACTCTTCAACCAATCAGACCAATAAAAGTATTTAAGTAAATTAATGTAATTTTTCCAAAATGCATTCCATAATGAAGGAATCCTTGTTATAGATTTTGGGAAGTAAATAAACCTCACAATAGTTTAACAGGGCTACTGGCCGGAGAAAGCAGCTGATTTCATGTGTAAGTTCAGGTGAATTGGGAAGATGATGTCTCAGAGGGACAGACCCAGTATTTGTGTACATTACATGGTGCCATTCATGTAATTCATTCATTCATGAGCTTCAGCAACTCATTTGAGGCCAAATATTCTTGTTATAAAGATAAATGTGTTAGAAAGACCAATACTGTTTCTTTCAGTACAAGACAGCAGCAATGTGAGTTATATCAAGATGATTCCAGTTTGAATACTCAGGAAGTAATCTCTTTCCCTAGAAAAAATCTACAGTTATTCTAATTTCTTTAATTCAACTATTAATTCTTAATAGTCCATCAACAAGCTACCAGTATTTCTTGCAAAACTGTAATACTTATGAAGTAAACCCTGATATGCAATTTTTCTAATCTTGTGATGAGTTCAGGTCCTTCCCATTCTAGCCCATAAAACTGAAAAATGACACCTTTCTTTTAATCGATCTTTACAATGATAAACAATCACAGGGCAATCATTTTGTTTTGAAAATCAAACTGGCTCTGAGGCTTTTCCTCTTGGCACTAGTAGGGTTTATGAGATTTAAATAATACAAAGCAGTCTTGTGCAACATACTGAAGTCAAACAAATCTGAGCACTGTCTCAGTGTATCACTGATATTAAGAAGTATAAAGAAAAATCATGGTATATTTAGAGTTAGCTGGAGACACTGAATTATATATATTCATACACTTGTTGAATGTGTCAACAGCAAGAAATAGGCCTCAGCAGTATGTACAATCTACCTTTAGACAACCTGAGTTAACAGAAGTAGACACCAAGAAAACCTTTACCTGAAGAGTCAGTGACTGGCTTGATATTTAAGAAAAACTCATGGATGCTTTTCCTTATGGATTATATTTGAATAAACTTCTTCATCAAATTATAAAGCAATTTTCACTTCTATGATGACCGCTGTTATATTTTCCAAGTAAACTCCATTTTTTGTACTGGAATATAGGCTATTTGTATTATCTTTCATGTTAACAAAATTTTATAATGACATAAACTTCTGTAAAGTCTGTCCCATGTTACTTAACATTAAGTTTACCAAAATAAGCAGCAATGAATGGTTAAGGCTTGAGAAGTATATTGAGATAAAAGCCGGCCCTAAGGTTTCCCAGTCTTAAAACACTGCTGGAGATTGGGCCAAAGGGGCAAACAGGTCTCCTGAGGCTACAGGCAGCTCCTGGGGAAGGGGCATCCTGCCCTGGCAGAGATGCCTGCAGGGTACATCCAGCCCAAAGACAAAGAACACTCATTCTCGGAAAGCTGAGTAAAAACCATTAGTATTTGCTCATTATACTAATGATTAAAATCCTAAAGAAGCTACAAAGTTTGCTTGTAATTTTGCGTTCTACAAGGTCAAAGATTGTAAAGCTATACTTTTCTAGTGGAACCTGCTCTAGACAAATCTGTAGGCCAGTTCTGAGACCAAGTGGGTGCAGCTGCACCTAGACTTCCCCGTGAAATTTAGTAAGTACAATTCTCTCACTGAATCCTCATGACTCAACAGGAGGGACCACGACCTGATAAAACAAAGCATTATAACAGATCACAGAGCTCTTATTTAGACACTGCATTGACAATGTATTAGAAATACTTCTAAACACAATCATCCACACAATCACTGTGTCCCACTTGTCATACACTGTTGAGCACCTTCTCTCAACTATTCTGCCACATTAAAACTGGTGCAGAGAGCAGGATAATCCCTTCAGGCATATCAAGCACAGCAGTTTAGCCATCCCCTATGGAAGGAAATACATGTATTCCAACAAACTAGAAATGGACGTCTCAGAGAACTTTTACAAGCCAACAACTGCAAACCCACACAGAAGGGGAGGGATTGATTTGGCCCAACAAGATGGTACTGGAAAGGTAAAATAGCATTGTAAGGGAATGCAAGGAATCAGTAAAAGATGGAAAAGGAAAGGATGCAATATGTCAAGTGCTTGCAGCATGTCTGACTGCTGCCCAAAGTAAGTGCCAGAGACTTCACAACGAAAAAGGCCAAGGTAGAAATCAAGCAAAATATGACTGTAGCAGTCACAGGTCAATTCATGGAC
This sequence comes from Luscinia megarhynchos, assembly GCA_034336665.1. Classification (NCBI taxonomy): domain Eukaryota; kingdom Metazoa; phylum Chordata; class Aves; order Passeriformes; family Muscicapidae; genus Luscinia; species Luscinia megarhynchos. Next base: position 25,880,232 of record CM067565.1, read on the forward strand.
AGAATAAGGAAGCTAGAAGAAAAAACAGAAGTTACAATAGCACAATCAGAACCTTTAAAATTCACAATCTCACCCGAAGATTGGGACAGAGACATTTGGAATGGCCCTGAGGACATGGAAAGACTCAGAACAGGAGGAACAGGAACTAGTCAGATCTATAAGCAAAACAAAGACCACCAAAATTATGGGTGATTGGAAATCCATCTCATATACACCCGGGAAGCTTGTAAAACTACAAGAAAAACAGAGCAGAAATCAGAGGAACACTGAGGCAGAATATACCTGCTGATTAAGCCAGAGAAGGGGATAGAATCCTAGAATCCTACTGTCCACAGAGGACTACTCTGGTCCTAGAGTATTTCTAACTGGACTAGAGGGTAAAAAATAAATAATGTATTTAGAGCTGCATACCAGGAAGGAGGAACAGACCCACGGGACTGAGGGAAGCCTTTTGGCAAAAGGTCAAATGAAATTACAGAAACTGTTACTAAAGCAGCTTCCCTGCAACTAATGTACCACGAGGCCCAGAGAACTTTGCACAGCCCTGATGGGAAAACGTGAGGGATCGCAGGCCATTGACAAGAGGGGCCCCACCTGTCCTCAAATAAAGGAGGAGCAAACACAGCAAACTCTTGCTTGTAATCTTGCTCAGGTTGCCTCTAGCTGTCACCTGGGGAGAATCAGGACACAGCCTGCACACACAGGTTAGGGAAGGGGGAGAGTAGGTGTTGTAATCTAGAAATGCTAAAGCTGTCCAGGCCATAAGACTGTCAACACCAGCCCTTCTCCCAACTGGATCCAGGCCACCTACTAAAACACCGGTGTTCAATGAAGAACAAAAGACCATTTATGGAGAGAATGATGAGCTGTAGGTATTCCTGAGACAATGCATGACAAAGTAGAACTTGTGGTGCCTGGTGGATTCAGCAGTAAAGCCCCACCTGGGGTGCAAGTGCCCAACCCTCAGGGTCACCATTCACCACTGCAAAAGGAACTGTCAAAGAAAAAAAAAACCCAAGAAAGTGACTGGAACAGGTTCCCCATGCAACATAAGCTATAATCAGAACAGAACTCAGAACAGAGAAGAAACAGCCATGTTATCTACTTACTTCTAAGGCCCCAAAGACAGAGCCCTCCTCTCCTGAGTGACCCAGGAGTTAAGACAGCTCTCATGTCAGACAAATGCCTTAGGCCTCACCCATAATTGGAAAACCTAACAACAGTGGACATAGGCAATAATCCCATTTAAATATCACACTGTTAAAACTATGAGCCAGCAACCAGGGAAAAGCAGCCCTTAACAGTGAACCTTCCTTCCAACCACAGGCTGGGCACCCGTGATTTTAAGATACCAGTGAGGACACAGGAGGCCCTGGATACTCCAGGCGGGTTCATCCCAGCCATGGCCCTGACAGCGTCACTTAAACTTCCCACAAATGGTGTAATGCTGCAGGGATGGCCATTCTGCCCAGCCAACACACTGTGTTCACACCAGCCTGTTACTCTGACTGTTTTAAAAACAACAACTCTTCTGTTTACCTAAGACATCACTCTAAGCTTTAGGATCCCCTTAGCCCCTAGGCTGCCAGCCCTGGGAATTTTAAGACATGCCAGCCTGGATACAGCATTTCTTAAAGGGAACTGCAGACATGGCTATCTTAATTCATTTGAAGCTGTTTATCCTGGGAATTTTATCTTTTCCACTGTTTTCTTTCCTGATAGCCTTTCACTTAATACTTACTGGTTATCAGGCATGTCAGCATCAAACACGAACTCAAGTCACATCTGCGACTTGTTACAAAAGAGCAATCCACACTCTCGTATGTTCACATACAGTATTAGCAGGATCATTTTTGAAACAAAGCTTCACATTATTCATTATTCAAATCAAACATCATACAGATTTCAGCATACAGATTTTAAAATATATTATACATGAAATAAAGCTTAAAAATCTTGGTAACTCCAATTATGAGTCTCAGATGTAAGATAAAATTTAAAAGTAAATTGCACTATATAAATATTTTATTTAAGGGCAGACTGGTGCAATTCTGGAATAAAAAACACCATCAACATTCTATTCTTGCTCAGAGTTCATACAATTTGGTTGCAAAGACTTCACTGGGCTGGAATTACCATAAAATATTTGACTGATTCCACTGATCCTCTTTATATTCCTATATTTTTAAATTTTTATTATAACTCTGAGAAAATTAAACTATAATACCCACTCTGCCCTTCCTTCAATTGCACAATCTGAGTCTAGCACAATACCAAAGGACATCTCATCTGTCCTGAAGCTTCCAGTGCAGCAGCATACAAATCTACAGATTTCCATGTCTTACTTGCAATCTTTTCACATATGTCTTAGACCTGAGTGAAATTCAGCTACAGATTAAGATACCTAAATTCTGATGTCTACTAAAAATGAAAGGATTGATTCAGTTACCAAAATATAGTGATTTACTACTACCCAAGATGTTGGACAGCCCATCTAGTCTCCAGCTACCACTCTGGAAGGGGACCAGTCTCCCACAGGTCTTGTATAGTACCTGTACCTGATTACATGATGTCTCTGATACCATGGGACATCAAAAATAGCACTGGATCATATTCAGAAAACTGAACCAATCCCACCTTAGATATCTTACCAACAGAGATAATGAAGCCGGGAAAGTAGCCCAGCCCACTGAAGTGGACAGGCAACTTAATTTCTCCCCATTCCACAGATGACATTAACTACACCTCCATCAACCACAATGAAAGCATAGAGCTCATTGTGCACGTAAACACAGGTGCCTTAGTAAAGAATTAACTACCCTACACTGGGCAAGAAGAGTGCCATCCCAAACCAGTCACTGTGCAAGGCAGAATGTGAATGTGTCAATGTGTCATATTTACCTTGCAGATTGTCCCAGCATCTGAAAGTGTTACATCAGGAAGGTACAAAGATGCCTTGTGACATATAAAATTCAATGGTTTGCCATTCTAAGAGAAATCTGAGAGTACAATGATAAAGGACTTCAACTACCCCAGACAGAGACAAGCAGAGCCTGGACAGCCCATACTGTGCATGGGCATATTGTGTATTAATTGCCTGGCTATTAATCCAGCAGAAAATGGCCATTTTAAATGTACTATAATGGAGGAGTTTACAGCAATTGCATTTAGTGGCATGGTTCACAGTTTTGTGAAAACACTATTCTGTCAGTTACCTCTGAGTTGACAATTATTAACAACATTTTAACAATTAGAGTTTCTTCCCAGTTTTTTTTAATCATTTACTGATTCATAAAATATCACTTTTTTGGTGGTATGTATCTATTTGAGAAGCAAGATGTCTTTCTGGCGTTACTATTTAAGCCAAATTTCTACTCAGAGTTTCAAAATTATCTCATCCAGAAAGTCCTCGTAATCAAGCTGAAGCTTTTCATTAGTAACATTTACTTTGGGATATTAATATCCATAGACAAATTCCCACTCAGTTTCCTAACATTTCAATTAATCTTCAAATATATTCCAAGGCAGCTCTTCTAAGCACTCTTATGTAAAGCAGGCAGTGTATCCCTGAGAGCATGATGATTTCAGTTCATTTTTAATTCTCATGACACATTTGAGAACTACATTTTCTTTGTATATGAGATAACTTTGGACGGCACCTCAGCTCCAATCGTTAGATGGGAACCATTAAATTCAGCCTTATTTCCTTCTGGGACTAGAAACTCTAGCTGTATTCAGCATTAAGATGAACTCTTCCCTGTTAAGTCTATTTCCTTCCATTGCTCTGAATTATGTTTCATATGCCAAGAGAAAGCAGTTTTAATAAAGTCTTCACAGTCTTTGTAAGGGAAGAGGCGAAACATACATTTTCCTTTTCAGCTTACTGAGAAAAGGAACTTACTTTAACTTTGCACTACATAGAAACATCACACCATTTTCTTCTAACGAAAAACATTCCTCCAGCAGCAATGTTCTCCAGGCCAACTTAATGCCTCAGAATAGCTGCATTACCATTCCCTGGTCTCCTAGATACTCAAAATTCATGAAATTTTAATAGGATTGTGGTAGCACAGAACTTGAGCTATTTTCCTGCATGGCTTTTACTGTTCTAGAAAGAGAAAAGCCAACCACTCTGGACACAAGCAAAACAGATACAGGATTGGGAAATATCCCAGCCAGACAACTGTCACAAAGAACATTTAGACAGGTGGGAAATACTTCTTTATGTATTTTTAAATCATCAGTCATGATGCAATATACTGTACTTTTTTTCCAGTCCATTACCTTTACTAAAAAGTTTTTATCATATATCTTTTTTAATATATGCAGAGACAGATTGTTATTAAAGAACCAACACTCCTTGGTAAAATTTATTTTAATTTAACTTTTGTTTTCTCAGAGAAAAAATAGATTGTCCAGAACTTTTAGAGCAGACTGTTCAAATTATTTGATCATTTTTAGGACTTCATGTTCTGTGTTTCAGGTACTGTTATAAAGATTTTTTTCAAAGCTTCAGCTCTCAGTCTACTTAGGGTACCCCAAATCAGAAAATCTCCTTGGAGTATGACTTTGTATCCAAAGTGATGACAGCAATTAACAGCTACATGGAGAAAGATGTATGGACACCACATCCATCTGCAGCCAGGAGAAAACCACCTGAGCAGCTGCTGAGCTCTCACAGCACTTTTCTGGATTCTTCCTGACATGCAGCACAGTTACCTGAGAAGCGCGTATCTCCCACTAAACATTCTGAGACTGGTTTGGATACAGTTGCCACTATTCTAGTCAGTTCACACAGCTATGAACTAAGTACTCATGCCATGTTTAGTCTTTCCAAATGCTACACAAATCTGGACATAAATAATATTGCCAAGCCATAGACAGTATACAGCATTATACTATTACATCTGTAGAAATACAACCACAGAAAGGGTATATTTTTCCATTTTTGTTGTTTAAAACAATTTTAAAATCATTTGGAACGAACTTTATCATGTAAACAAAGATGGCATCTTTTTTTCAAAAATCTGTGGTTTTGGGATGACTTTTAAGATTCACTTTAAGTGCTGTAAGATATCAAACGTTACATTTCATTTGATTCTCTATAAATCATCTGATCAAACCAAAAATGGATTGCAGGCTATGTTCAGAACTGAACAGTAACCTACTTTCAACACATTAGTGACCTTTAGCTTATTGTAGTCATAAATAATATGTATGGACAACTCTCTGGCCATCAGCAGCATTCTGTTTCAGAAAGATTAGCAGAAGTTTCTGAAAAGCAAAGCTTTCCTATCACCATTACCCATTACTCATTAAAAACATTCAGAACAAGGCACAGATGCATCCTGCATATGGAAATTGTAACCTAAAATACAGTAAAATGAAAACTACATTTGAGTGTGTGCATGCAAAGGAACAGGGGAGAAAATTAGGAAACTAGGAGAGAGATCGTACGTGCTTTGCTTTTTAAACCACTCTTTTGAATTGCAGAAGTTCTGAATCATTTATTTAATAACACAGAATAAAGGAGGTTTTAAGGGGGAGCAGTAAACGTGACAGCTTAGGGAAATAGGGTGGAAAGAATCACCTGAAATGCACTTAAGAGCAAAGCAGAAAAATGTCACGACTGTAGTATGAAAGTTGTTTTGCTGAGAATGAAGAGGGAAACCATTTGATGAGGATGAGGAATGTAGTATCATGATGTGGAGTTCTGGAAACCTGACAACAGAAGAAAAATGAAAAGGGATTGGACATTATTAACATCTTAACATACACCAACTAAGTAAATATAATAGGGTCAACAAACTTCCTCTGGCCTCAAGACCAGCTGTCACATACAACTAACATCTGTTTGCCAAAGCTAACTATGGAAAATGTCAAGTTTCTGCTCAACTCTGAACCATGTCCACGCTCCCTCTAGGAGAAATCCAGTTGGACTGCCCCACAATCATATCAGAAAATATCCTGCAAACTTAACAGTGTGAGCAAAAGTGCCAGTCCTTGTGCTTTAAGTACTATCCCATTTCATTTAACACTATGGACATAGCTTTTGTGTGTTAAAATAAGAAAGGGCAGAGGATTACAGAACATACATTCTTTGGTTCTCTCACCACTTTTCCACATCCTACACAGCCTTCTTCGCAGAGGACCGACCATTCCAGTTCTCTTTCAGTTGATGAGTTTTTAGATCCTTCCATTCAAGCCTCATGCCTCTGCCAGTACAAGAAGCAAACCTGAACCAGTGCACAATGGTGGCCTTTAAGAGTTATGTCTTCAGTCTGTTCCACAAAATCACAAATGTACACTCAAACTATATTAATTCAGTCAGACATTAGACCTTGTATTAACATTTATGTACAAGTACAGGGAAATAACCCCATCTTATATGCTCCTCTGCAATGTCAATGAGGGACTTCAGAATTACAAAATTATAAGGAAAATTTCACAATCCACAATGACAATGTAAGTATGGATATACAAAGTAAGCTTTCAGGTGTGTTCCAGAATCTGACTGCTCCCAGTTAAATGACCAACTGAACCCCAAGTTTCTCAGAAATTACGAGACACTGAAACAGCAGTTTGGAAGACACTATTCAACCTTCTAAACAGATGCAGTCTAAACTTACACTGATCATCAACTTGCTTAGTCATTTCCAGGTTAGAGAAGGAATGGTATCATTTTTTAATCTGAAAACATTTTTCCCACCAATCTTACAATCTTTAAAAAAAAAAACATATAAAGTACCCTACAATGAAGACAGTCAACTTGATTTATTTGTTGCTACGTATGCAGTACTTACAGAAAATGAAAGTCAAACCTTGGTTTATTAAATGTCCTGTAGAGTTAATTACTTCCACAGGGTGAGTATAATACCTAATTATTTTATTTTATGTGTTTTTAGTGCACTCCTTAATTTTACAACTCTCTGTTTGGGGTTTTCTGGTTTTGTTTTTTTTGGTTTTGTTTTTTGGTTTTGGGGTTTTTTTTTGAAAGAGTGAAAAGACACAACCAATTAATTTTCCAGAGTACCCCAGTAAAGCCTGTCTTCAACCACTGGAACAATCTCCCAAGGACATGGTAAATCCCCATCACTGGATGTTTTCAGTGCATGAATGGTCACAGCGCTAGGCAATCTCATACAGGCTCCCTTTCTCACAAAAAGTCAAACCAGATAATCTTCCAAAGTGTCTTCCAACTTGGGCTGCTCTATGACTCTCAAACCTCTCTTTACAATAAATTAAAGTTGCTCTTTCATAAATTATTACAAGTCAGTCATGATGCAGTTAACTGCATCCAGGTTCTTTAAAGGAAAAGGACTAAACACACCAATTCCTTCCCATGAAATTAATATAGTTTCATTTCTCATCCTTGCCAATTAAAATATTCTGACAACATTATACTTATTTTCTGTTAGCAATTAGTTACACATACACAGTTGGTCCTGTAGTACTTTATCCTGCCCTAAATACTACATTAAAGGATAGGCTCCTGTCCAAAAAGCCTTACCCATTAAGCTAGTTACCCAAATCTAGGTGTATCTTACTGCATCACATTTATAAACTGGAGCTTCATACAGACCTGGACAGCTCTATCTAATCAGAAATTACACACGTAAGGAAATTCTGTTCTCCTACAGCTTCCTTTTCATCACAATCAGCAGTGTTTACTCTGCTCATTCTGCTATTTCAGAAGCAAACTACTTCTCTAGTTGTTTTCAGCATAATCAGCTTTTAAACCATACCTAAGTTATGCTACTTCTTCTGTCACTATTAATTTTCTTTGCAGCCTACTATGAAGAATCTTATCAAAGGCTCTGTGAAAATCTTAGAACATTATGTCTGACAGGTGACCTTTATGTACTTTACCTACTTTTTTTCAAAGAACTCCAACAGACTGAAAAAGAACACTCTTCCTTACAAAAATTCTGATACTCTTCCCCCATCACACTATACAAATATGTTACTCAGTCTTACAATTATACTCTTCACCTTACCCAAAATTCTCAAGAAAACTCCTGGACTGTAACTCACAGTATCACACTACTGATACTATGTTCTTCTTTAACCATTACTGGTTGGAAATACAGCGTGCTGTATCAGCTTTCCATTTCTGTAAGTGGTTTGATTCAGAGTATTTAAAATGTGCATAATACTCTAAATATATGTAACACTTCATAGATATGCAGCAACAGGTCAAGTCTCTCCTGTAACATTTATAACCTACTAAATAAGGCTATTTAGAGAAACATTATCCAGATGTAATTCTTTCTGCTTTATTTCAAATGGGTATTTCTACAGAGAGAAATATTTGATTCAGTCAGATGTAATATCAAATAATACTTTTGGTTCTCAGTTTTGAGAAACACAGTGGAAGTGAAACAAATAATATACAATTAGAAAGCTGTATTATACAGGCATGCATGTGTATAACTAGATAGAGTGTGTGCAAATATATATACACACACATATAGTTCAAGTACAAGTTTTCATAAAAATGAAAGACTGATAATTACTTTCTGATGGATTAGGGAATTAATTAAAGCAAAAAGGAAAACATATATACTAACAGCCAATCCTGAACCACTGCATTGCAAATGAGATCATGCACATCAAAATACACTCTCAAAGCTGTTTGTTCAGTACAGTATCATGGTAGTTTTCACATGTGCAATTCAAGTATCAGGCTTAAAACTGGGACTGATTCCTTCTTAGAAAATATGAAGCTCATGCTCAAACACTATTTTCACAAGTGCTTGATGAGCTAAGGGACACGTTGTTCTTAGAGGTAGCAGTCCAGCATTTTTTTAGTTGCTTGCTTTTTTGCCTCACAGGCATCTCTCTGGTCTATTGACATAAAAGAAAGTGGCTTGGAGCAGAGGCGAAATGCCTCTGCAGGTCCTGGCAGATTAGGAAATAGTGGTCTTCTCTAGCAGTCATTCTTGGAAATGCTAGCTGGGGGAAAATGAGCTGAAGCAGCACAGAAGAGAAACAAGCCAGCAGTTTTACCTCCAAGCAAACTAATATATGTGTGACTCCTGGGGAGGAACAGCTTAGGAGCAAAGAGCTGCAATATCTGCATAGTTATGCCAAGATACCATTGCTCTCTGGAAGCAGACTCTACATTTTTTGGGGGTGACTGACTGCTGAACTACACTGGCCCAGTTTGTACCATCTGCTGTGCTACATTACACAGAACTGATTTGCTTTGGGGTTTTTGGGAGCTGTTTCGCTAGCTATTGTTTCTCCATTTTTTATGTTTCTTTGTTTCTTCACACTATTTCCAGAAAAAAACCTGGGTGGAAATTAAAATAAAAAAAACAAAGTAATTGGCTTGTTTAAGAAACATTAAACTAGGAGAACCAGCAATAGTTGACCATGTGGAGAACACACATGGACAGACATCAACTGTTTTCAAGCAGCACAGAACTGAATGTCTGCATGAGTTGGTAAAGTTCTGGTAAACCTTCTCTGGCATCGAAAAGCAGGTTGAAAAGATAGAAATATTATCTGGTTTTATCTATTTGGTTTGTTTTCATAACACTGATTTTCACGAGTCATCACTACTCTCAAAATTTTAGAACAAATGTGTTTGAAGAATACAGTAATTTCATTTGGATAGAAAAATAACTTAAAATTAATACTTAATCTATGTTAGACAAATATTATAGTTTTTCTTCTCCTTTATACTACAATTTGGTGTTTTAAAATACATGAATGATGATACCTTAGAAGAATATAAATATCAGAACCAACTAATTCAGAGGTATATTTTTCTCCTTACAAAGTTAATTTAGATTTACTAGCAATTTCAGTGCTTCTGAATAGTATTTCAGAAATGGTACTGTTCCCTGTTTTTTACCATAAACCAAATCAAACTTTTAAATTAAGCTGAAATTAAAGGAAACACCATCAAGTACATTTCTCACTAGCACAAAGGGACATTAAAGATAATAACAGATAACATCAAGAAACCAAGAGCTAATGAGTTCCTCTTGTCTTGCAGCCTTTGTTAAAAAAAAATATGATTAATACAGCAAGATAGTCCTAAAACATGAAAGACCTTGGAAGCGTTTTAGGTTAAATACTACTTAGATCAGTTTTTAGTTCTCAGACTGGTTGAACATAATAGAATTTATTTCTAATTAACTAATTTCATAGAGGTAAGACATGGTACAAAGCTCAAGCAAACATTCCTGACTAAAATTGTATTTGCTACAGGTAAGGCAGATCACTGGCTGTGGCATGGTCCAGCAAATGTGTATCAGTTGGGAATTCTGGCTAGGATGAATATCCTTGCACTTCTGCAGCTGTCAGGAGGGCCTCTGCAATCAGGGCCAAAGAGATTCCAACTGCTTTGTGGCAGCCAGCAACAAAGCAAGAGGAAAGATGAGAACAGGGAGGCAGTGGCAGAAGTCTTTGGGGAAGAAAACAGATGAGTCTAAAGTGACTTGAAAAACTGGTTGAGATAATGCCAACATTGCTAGTAAGTACATTTGAAAAAATCAAGATTTTTGAAAATTTCAAAATACAGAAAATGCTAAAATACTATCAAGATTCCACAGATGAAATGGAAATAAAACAAATTAAAATAAAATTATAAATTATTAGTAGAAATTAATAGAGTATCTCTAAACATTAGAAAGATACTAAATAATTGCTAAATCAGACTTAGTACAAATTGTGACATATCTGCTTTTGCAACAAACAAATTTCTAAAGACCCCTGAAAATACTTCAGCTTTTTAAAGCAAGTATCATCTAAATGAACAACATTCATTTCTACTGAACATAAAAATCCTTCTCGCACCAGTACTCTAAAAGGGTTATGGTATGTCATGCTTTCAAGGAGATGTCTGGGTAGACGTTGGCAAAATACATTCCTTCTATTAAAACTGCAGAAAATTTTTTCAGTTGGTAAAACCCAAGGAGCAGTTTAACAAAACTGAGCTTAGAACAAAGCATCAAAAATGAGACAAACCCTGGAAGAAGAGCCAGGAATTAATTTTATTTAACTGTGTAAGAGCTCTGTCAATAATATACCCATATTTTAGAATGAAACTGCCTGCACACCCAAAACCACACCCAAAACTTTTAGGCAGTCCATGAAGCTTCACAATCACACAAATTTGAAAGAAGCCTGTACAAGAGGAAAACAAAATTTAAAGAGTCATACTTTCAAATTCTATCATTTTTTCTTAAATCCTTATAATTTAATCTCGGAATTGTAATTTTCCACAGTTTTGGTTCACTTAAGAGATTATTTAATCAGAATTTTTCAGGCTGAAGATCAAACAGAGCTTTACTAGCAGAGTTTTTAAAACATAAAACTGACATTTGACTTATTCAAAATGCAATTATCTTTTAGACTACCAAGAATCTACCAGCTTAATAAAATCTCACGTTAAGGAGCACATATTTATTAGGGTCATTGAGATAATTGCATATGACTTTCTTTGCTGGCTGGAAGAACTTTCAGTAGCAATTTTATTATCTGACCTGAATGTCTAAGTGATAAGCAAAACATGACTTGGCAAGTGGCAGTTTAAACACCTCCTGCAGGCCACCATGCCTTAAGAGATATAATAGGTTTTTAAAATAAAACTCTTGAGATGAAATGCTGGCCTGCTTCCTGCAAGGAAGAACTCCAGGGTAAAGAAGTCAAGATACTTTCAGCGAAAAAATAAAAAGAAACTGAATATGAAGAGTCATATGCCAAACAAGAACAGGCACACAGTTGGCAAATATGACCATCACTAGAGATTAATGCAACTCCAACCTGCACTAGTTTTAATAAAAAACTATTTTCCAAGCTGCTGCACTAGGTTAACATATAGCATTGGTGAGCCTGGAGACAGAGTTGCAGTGTCAAATGAACAGAATTGAACAATACTGATCTCATTCTAATCTGAAAATTATATGCTGGAGGATAGCAGAGATCCCACAAATCAGGCATTCAAACGTGTAGTCAGCAAACTGAGGCACTCACTTCTGAGCAGGAAAAACCAGCTGCAGCACTCAGTGTTTGGCGTTCTTGGTAAAGCTTACACCATTCCCTTTCTGCAAACATCCACCTATATTAGTATGAGAGTCCTAAATGGCATATGTTAGAGACAGTAATGCTTCATTTGGTCTGAAGACTCCCAGTAGTCCACAAGTATGGAACATCCTCTTTAGAGTGCACACAGTGGTGCACAGGTCTCTTGGAATTTAATCCCCAAGATGCTGTCACAGAATAGCATTACAATTTCTGTCATCTTCCTTTGCTTTTCTGTGATGCTTGAAAAGTCCCAAACTTAGCTGTCCAACATTTCTGTACACTCTTGATAAAAAGAAACAACTTTACAGTACTGCAATAGCAGAATTTTATTAGTAGGTGCCCCTTTTTAATCTGCTATTCTTTGAGCAAGTATGTTGTCTGTAAATCTTCCATACCCCTTTATTATTCCAAAAGGCTAATGTTCTGGTAGTGTTTTGCTTATTGCTTATTCTTGGTTCCACAACAACAGTGAATCAGTGTAACATCTGTAGCCTTGCTCCAAGAGAAAGCAGTATATACCCTACACCAACCAAGGTGGTGTAAGGCTGAATGGGGTTTGGACCCCCCTGGACACATCTGTACAAATTTGGGCCTTGTGTGTGTGCACCAGCCAAAAACTATATTTGGTTGCTATGTTATACTGTTCAGTTAGTGCTGCACATTTTGCTGTTGGTTCTCATGTCTCTTTCACATCCTAGCTGTTTTTGTGTATTTCTCAGTTTAGATCAGTGTTTACAACAGGTGCACAGCATGAGAAAGTTTTGGGAGTATTTTGATTACTTGTTTGAAACCACCCAAGGACACTGGAATATTAACTATGCTAAATTGGGAGAGAAGACGTTGAAAACATCGAATACCAAGATTAGAAGATTCAAGATAGCAGGGGGTGGCAAAATTTTAAAAACCACCAATTACAAACTTTTTGAGGGGTTGAAGGGGTGGATCAATATTCTAAAATTACCAATTGTAAAGTGTGTCCCACATGGGTGATGGTTCTAGAAATGTATAATTGGGGTGAATTGTAAACAATAAATGGGCTTCTGCAAAATCACATTGGTTTGCTGTTCAGAAGTCCAGTTCCTTCCCGCACCAAGGTAAGCAGACAGCCTTCCGCTGATACAAACACACTGATGAAAACTTTTCTCTACTTAAACAAAAAAGCAAGTCACACATAGGTTCCATTTCAAGCACAAAAAAAAGAATTTCAAAAAAATACAGAAACAAGACCAACAAAGCTACTGAAGATGAGAAGAAATTACAATGCAGAAAATCAAGTGCTAACAAAATAATACATTTCAAAGGAGGCTGCTAGCTGAATCCAGACTACTGGACTGAAATAGATGAGCTGTGTTGGGTTGACCCAGTGCTGCTCTATCACTGCTCTTCTCAGCTGGACAGGGGACAGAAAATGCAGCAAACAGCTCCTAGGTTGAGATAAGGGAAGGGAGGGATCCACTCACTTTATTGACAGCAGTGAAAGAGACTTGAGACTTGGGGAAACTAACTGAATTTATTACCTACTAAATCAGAGAAGGATAATGAGAAATAAAACCAAACCTTAAAATCACCTTCCCCCTCCAACCCCTCCCTTCCTCCCAGTCATAATTTTTGCTGAGGAATCCATTCAGTGCTGGTATCTCAGTGAGCAGCTGCAGTGGGAACTGCAGGTTGAGCTCTGGGAGCCCAAAGCAAAAGGCCAGGAGTCACTGACCCTTTGTCCCACAAAGAGCCTGGGGACCTGTGGCCTGGCCAGGGGACTGGACACCCAAAGTCACGGCAGGAGCCGAGGGCTCCAGGCTTTCCTGTGCTTAGACTGTGCGAGGGTAAAAGCCCAGGGGGTCCTTGGTTCAGGGTTCCTCCTCAGAGGCACCAGCTTGAGCTGCTATTTTATTTAGTATTGCTCCAAGATTAAATTATTTTAAGGCTTGGTTCACCTGAGACTGTGCTGTGGGAAACCTGGGGCTGAACCAGCTCAGAAGCCTGGTGTGATGTGAGAGTTTGGGGTGTAGCTGTGAAGGCACCTTGGTCCCAGATCAGGTGTGAGAGTGTGACTGACAAAGGGGCTCCTGGAGGGACACAGGGACGTTTTGTTGGACACAGGGACATTTTCTTGGACACAGGGGCGTTTTCTTAAAACTTTATTCCTGATTCTCTCCCTTGTTGCCCCATCGGAGGTTGGTTCATCACACAGTGACTCTGCCACTTCTCCCTCTCCAGAGGGAAGGACTCCTGCACACTTCCCCTGTTCCAGCATGGGGTCCCTCCCATGAGAGACAGTCCTCCATGAACTTTCCTGAAGTGAGTTTTTCCCATAGGCTCCAGCTCTTATAAACTGCTCCAGCATGGCTCCCTTCCTTCTTCTAGTTTCCAATGCATTACACTACAGTACACATGTAACCACTCTCTTGCTTCTGTGACCTTACTGGAACTCTGGTTTTGTCCTTGGACGTTGCTGATTCAAGATCTTTTGTAGCCTTCTATGATTGCAAACAGCCATATAAGGATCCCTCCTTCCCTATTCCTCAACTTTCTCACCTGTTTGCTTTTTCTCTTGCAATTTATTCCAGATACATGCTGTATTGTTTTTACTTCCTTCATGCTTGTATTCTTACACTGGCTTCCTTTCCAGTTATTTCAAGCTTTCTTCTCTGGATTGTCTCCTATCTCTCTCACATTGTCTCCTCTATTAACCCAACCTTTAGTGGCTGTTTAATGATAACTCAGGCAATGACCAATCAAGAGGTTTGAGGTTTTGTAGATTTTTTTCTTTAAATAGTGCTCATCACACAATTCAATTCACATGGATTTATATACTCTTCTGGGAATTCGTTCAACTTAGCTCTGGTGCCTTATACATATGCTGGTTTCCTCTGCTCAGAGATTTTTGTTTCCTAAAAAGCAAACTGATAATATCCAGCCCAGCATTCTCCCTTTTTTTCTACTGTCCTTCCAACCCACTGTGAGTTTTCTTTGCTGCAATTGTGTAAATTAGTAACTCGAATATATCAGCGTGTGTTTAACCCTGAAAAAACAAAGGATGCTGGTTTATAAAAAGTCCATCTGATAAACATGCAGGTGGTTACCATTACTTCATGTCTGGAAATACAAGCAAGACAAATGATGAAAAGAATGAATAAGATATACATTTTACAACCTAAAGTGCTTGACATCTGTTGCAATCAGAATTGCATGTGTGGGTACACAAAAAACAAAATAAAATCAGAAGGGGGCAGAAGCAGCTTGCTATCTAAGAAACAAAGAAATGCCTAGAAGAAGATGACAGTGTTATTGTAAGAGGTACATTAAGAACAACTGGATTATTTTGCAAAACAAAACAGCGCTGTCTAGATCCTGTTGTGAGGACTGGAAGGCTTCTTATCCAGGCCAGGATGCACAGGTTATTGGCTGGTACACTTGCAGAGAAAATCAAGAACTTCTAAATACATTAACTGAGAGAAAGGATGGAGAAATCATAGGTTCAATACTCAGCTGGAAAATACCAAAGGTTACCAAAGCAAACAAACCTATTAGAGATGGCACTGGAAAGCACACTCATGGATATCTGCATGGGGAAGAGATAACTGAACTGAAACTCAGAACGAGCAGATAATATGAGCAGTGACACTGGGGTAGGAGACATCTCCAGGACAGAATCCAAGGCTCAATGATGGCATTTACAGGCAACTGTGTTTTGTAGCAATCAGTTTCCTGACAAACAACAAATGGCAAAACCATTAATATATAATACTACCATATACTGACATAGCACCTCACACCAACCTCCTATACCTTGTAATCTAAGTGAGACAGCAACATCACACGACATAGGACAATACATGAAAGGGAAAGTAAAGAATTATGAAAAAGAACAATAAAAAGAAAGTAAATAATGAAGAACTTCTGGGTACAAGATCATCACTATAGGGTGCAAAAGACTGAGTGACTTACTATGCACATGTACACATTTAAGTAGTAGATATCATGACTTCCCCCCCCACTGTCCACTATGTAGCTTAAACAAGAGGCTTCCATACATCCAGCTCCTGGGAAGAAAGCACTAAAGGGCTTTTTACCCTATAGGTGAGTGAGGAACTATGGAATAGATGGCACCCAGAAAAGATAGTCAGTGGGCAGGGGATATTCAATCACTTCAAATGAAGCAGTACCAACAACCAAAGAAATTATGTATTTCAGCCTCTAAAGAAAACTTCTTTTCCTTTACTAGCAGTAATTATTCTTCAAACACATCTTTCCAGATTTTCTCAAAAAAGCATGTGCTGCATCAAACCTCCATCTGATGTTCATTGCAATTTATTAACACCATAGGGTTACTTCTAATGTTCCACACAGAAATAACAGACTTCAACATGAGTTATACCTCAATTCAGGCACATGAGAACAATCTCTAAAGTTAATTTTGAACATCAATACCCATGTTTTCTAATGACTGGTTGCTTGTAAAGTTGTAGTAAAGAGCTGAAAGATATCCCTTTAGGAATGAACAGAAATGGACATCAAATACTCAACTTTTTTCCCCTGCAGCTGTCAGGTATTTTTCTTAAAGTGATAGTAATAATGTTATGATAGCTGAGATTAGCTGCCACCTGAAAACTCTTTTTCAAAGGTCTCAAATAAATTGTTACTGTAAAATGGCACTATTTTTCTTTCAGAATAACTCTTACAGTAAGATCATTATCTCAGCAGTACTGAGACTTGCCTCTGGACCAAACATCCCTTCCCAGTCCATGTACCTCAGGCTATAAGCATTTAAATCATGAGAGATGGGCAAGTTATAGAATTCAGAGGTCACAAGCTTATGGCCTTTATACTACTCAGCATTCAAATGAGGGACTAAATTCCTGAGGGCTTTTTGTCAGCCAGATGAAAAAGCACCCTATAGACTACAATAAGCAATAGAGATGTCTCACAGGTTATGAGACAGTTTTACCTCAACTCACTCACTTATCCAAGCAAAGGAATGGATAGCAAGTTGCTGCCTGGACTGAAAGCTTCTAGGACAAACACTGGCCACACTGAAATTTGTTATGATTGAAATTATATCCTCCAATATCGAATTAATGAAAAAAGGTGGTGTTAGTAGTATCCAAAATTTCATGTCTTGGCAAGTGACCAGCTCAAAACCACTAATCTTTCAAAATCTAAAATCACTTTGATATCAATAGCAGCATCATGCACAAAGTTAAGCTGAAGGCAGAAGCAATACAATACAGATAACTCTCAGCAGATTCAGAGTTAAGAGAATTTGCTTTTACTTTTATTGTGTTACTGAGCAAAACTTTTTAAGTTACAAACCATAATAGAAGAAAAATTTTCCAATGTAGGGATAGGATAACACTATTACGACTATTTTTGTTAAGCTTTGGGAAAGGTTTTGATGTTGTCCTCTGTCTCTGTTGGCAGAAATCCCAGAAGCCAACTGTGCAATAGAATTAGGAGTCAAGAATGTATTTTTGGAGTCCACTGAAAAAATGTGTCATTTTCAATCAAGCAGCAAAAAGAAAAAACTTTCCCCAAATCCCTAATTTACTTCCTCTCATTCACACATCCATGAAACATTTGCATTTGAGCTCAATAAAGTCTTTCTTCACACACAAACCCCACATATGCAGCCAGAATGTCCAATCAAAACCTTCTTCCTTACTTCACTGAAGAGACATCTAACAAGGTTGACATAACACACACTTAACAACAAGGTTTTCACTGATTTTCCTCTTCAGGAATTTTAGTGGCATGTTTTAGAAAAGGTTAATTTTTTCTGTATTAGCTTTACCATAAAGCTTCAGATTTTCTAACCTGTGCCTTCTGTTCCAAGCAAAGCAACATCTGAACTCATTATTTTTATTTGACATTTATTATCTTCCTAAATACTGTCATACTTAATTCCACCATTACTCGACTCTGATAGAACTAAGCACATTCTGTAGTGCAAGAAGAACAACAAACAATATTGAAGAGGATTTCTTGCCATAAAATGTCAGTGAGGTAACAGCCCTCAGAACTCACCTCCAGAATCTTCTGACACTTTAAATAGTTTTTATCTAACCCAAGCAAAGGAAAGAAAACATGATGCTACTAAAACTAAATTTCAGTTGTATTTTTCTACCCTGTTTAAAAGAAGATTGACAGTGTAGAGCAATATGAACAATAATCTAAGGATGAAAAGAGAAACTGGAATTTGAATCTAAGGGGAAAATGCTCGGGGAAAAAACTAAACCTGTTTGAAGACTTAGTATTAGGTTCCAATGAAACAGTCTGAATTTGACACATTAATAAATCCATCCACTTGGGACTGTAGTTAGAGAAGGTGCTCTATAAAGAAGCCAAACCTCACATTGTAGGAGTTTGGAAGTTAAATAAAAAGATCATGTAACTCAAATGCTGCAGCAAACAACAATCCAAGGTAAAAATACACCCATTAGTATGTCCCAGGAAGATCCACTTTTATAAGGCTGAAGACAGCAACATTCAGATAAACTACACAAATCCCCAGTGATTTGGAACATTCCTCAAAGGAGTCTGAGAGCTGAGTTAAGACTCAAGAAACAAGTGCAAGATATTCAAATGCAGGAGAAAGATTAACACAATAAACTGAACAGACAGTACTGTAAGAAAAAGATAACAACTAAGTTGTGTGTCCCAAAAGACAAATGGGAAGATACCAAAGTGCCTTGGGATACTGAACAGTGCAACAAAATCTCATCCCATCCCACCCAGGCATCTAAAGCAACCAGTGGTGACTACTCCTGTCTAAACTACACAAGAAGCAAGTCTAAACACAAAGCAAAAAGAACAGAAATTATTTAGTAAAACAATCTCCATTTTCTAAGCATTCTGGAATAAACATGACAAAAATGGCCACATGGCATCTTGGAGAGTACTGAAACTGCCCACCTGCAGCAGTTTAAAAGCCAACAGCTTCTGCATTTTGAGTGCAATGAAAACCAAGTGCCACCACACGTTAATAGGATTCAATAAGAAAGACACAAATATCAAAGTAGGTGTTCTCATCTGAGGTACAAGTGACCAGAAACCAGTATGGAAAGATCTGGCAGTCACAATTCCTCAGAATCTGAGGAAAAAACAGAGATGAGCAAAAACCAAAAAAAAAAAAAAAAAAAAAAAAACCAACCAAAAAAAAAACCAACAACAACAACAAAAAAAAGTGGTTTCACATAAAACAGGAACTCCCACTGCCAGTGTTACTAAGGAGAAGAACGATTATCTAAAGATGGATGGCAGAATAAATTTTAACCTTCTAATGTAAAATGTGAAGGCCAAGAACTGCACGGATTCGGGCAAAACCCTTGGTAGGAAATAAAATTTTTGTCCCAGTTCTCAGGATTGTAATTTCTAAAAAAAAATATGCTAAAAGGCATGACCATGACTACAGATTATGAAACATCCATTAAAATTTATGAAACTAATATTTGTATTGAGGAAACCACTAAGGCTTGTAGCCCATGTCAAAAATAAATATTACTAACATGGAGACATACAACAATCCCAGTTATACAGCCAGGTGAATCACTGTAACATAGATTGTTGTGTTTATTTACTGAATAATTTAACACACATATATATATGGATGGCAGACACCTACAGAGTCCCTCTGAAAACATGAAATACAACAGTATCAAAACTATCTAATCCTTAACAGAAGCTTTTCAAAAAGAGTTGAATTTAATTTTTTTTTCTTAAATAAACCAACAGCATTTTCAAATGCTTATATACTACTTTTATCTATTTTAACTTAATAAAACTTAACTAAAAGCTTCCAGAAGTCCTTACTTAATGTTCAATATTTTGTGCTTTCACGAGTTGCTTAGAACCCAAGTGAATATTTTTCACCCATTGAATTTCTATTTTCTTCACTTATTTAATTTTCTTCTCTATATCCATGTCTCTATTGCTACTTCCTTTCCACTTCCTCTACAATCTTCCCATTATTTTGTTCTCCTTTTCATACCTTTCCTCCATTTTCTCTTCCCTTTTCCCCCATTCTTCCTTCTAACTCCCTTTTCATCATTAAAAAAAAAACAAAAAAACCTTCAAATAAAGGTTGTTTGAAGGTACAGAGTTGCAATCCCAAGAACCAGAAAGTTGCAGGCAAAAGCTCTCAGCAGCTTCTAATTATTTTCTATTTGTCTCCAAACCAGGACTTCTTAAGTGGTTGGATGGATACAGAATCACATTGAGCTTCTGCTTTGTGTCAAAACCAAGCTGCTCCATTTCCACTTAATGCTGAAAACATCTCCCACTTCCACCACAAGAAGCACTTGGATAGCTTACAGTACAACATTCCTTAAAAAAAAAAAAGCATTATATCAAAATATTTCTAGCAAAAACTTAGTCCTCTCTTGGCCTTTGCATCTGACATATCATTCCAGATTATTCATACACTTTGGAGCAGCAAGAGACTTTTCGTGCTGAACAGATGGTTTGTGTGGTCTAACAAGCTGGTACTGCATGAACATCTTTTTGTCATGCACAACTCAACATAAACTACTGTATATCCAGGTTACTTCACAGTTTAGTCTGCAGGAAAAGAAGAGTAACAAAATAGGAACACGAACACCTGTTTTCCCACATTCACTGCTGACCTTGGATCCCTTTGACACTGATGAGCAAAACTCTTCTTTACAGACTTATGAACAACCTGACCTGCTGGTGTTTACACTAAACCATTTGCAGCAAGTAAAGAACAAACCAACCACTCCTGTAACAGCAGCAACGGCATCTGGACAACTCCTAACAAATTAAATAGAATCAGGGCATCCTGCAATATTGTATTTACAAAGACAGAATGAGTCTTTTTAAACAGGAGTGTATGATCAGGAAAAGGAGTCCATGCAATTTAAGAACTGGGTGTGGCAGATTGCCTACCAATGGCTTTTGAGCATATTAATAAATGGACACAATTCATTTATTTACCTGGATCTACAATTATGAGGAGGATGTTATTTCAAATTTTACAATGGTCTAAATCCTAGTACTTTGCTTACAGGTATTAATGAAATAATTGAAAATCTGTACCTATGCATAAGTTGAAGCTATTAGACAGCTCTACAGCCCTATGGAGACATCAGGATAATAAGTGTCATTTACCAAAACTAACTCTCCATTTTCTTGTTGAACAACTATTTGAAGACAGGAATGAGAAAGGTCTCCTGGAATTTATTTAATCAGTCCTTAATTTCCCCTTCCATCAACAAAATAGGAGACAGTAAGCCACCTAAATCTAGCACTGCTCCTTTCAGGAGAACTGGAGAAAAATCAGTTTAAGTTAAAATTGGAAAGTCAGAGAACCAGCTCCATAGCTGCAGCAAAACAGTGTAGTCCCAAGTATTTAGGAAGAACAATGTCTCACTCTTCCCCCAGCTAGAGCTCACACTCTGACCTCAGAGCAACCCGACAACACCAAAATGTTCTTTCCACAATCCCAAAAGATAAAATGCAACAAATAAGTTTGATTAGAAATATTCAGAAAAATCAGCAATATGAGCCTACATTAGCAGAAACACAGAGACAAAAATTGACAGTGTGAGAGGTAAGTTAAGTCAATTTTTCAATACCAAAAAGCCATTTTAAAACATGCACACACAGTCCCTCCTGATTTCATGGCAAGTTCTTCTAACTTCAAGTATTTGAAAGAGAGCTTTGAAACATATGCTTAAATCGCAGGGAACATTAAACTAAGGGATTTGTTTACTTTCTCCTGTGCTCAAACCTCTTAGGAAAACGTTTTTCCCTTGATTTGCAGTGCTGCTCTTTGGAAGTTGACTGATTATGAGCCAGGGGCTTTGATCCCTACTTTTGCTTTTGCTGAAGACACACCTGCCTTTACCAGTTAGCAAACCTAAAATGCTTCTACTATAAAACAAATAGGCTTTTTTATTTTTCCAGATCCAAAGCAGAGCAAAAAGGACGAATGCAGGTTTTGATAAATCTTTTACAGACTAGCACATAGAATTATTTCTTCTAATAGCTAAACAGATTGCCAGAATTCAAAGTATTTTATGAATCAAAAGCTTTTGAACCTTTTTTTACGGTCAGTGTAATCCTTACAAGAAGAGATATATGCCAGATTATCTGATGAGAACTTCAGCAGGTGCAGAGAAATTCTAAAACAGCAGTGACCTGCCCTGTGTCTTTCAGCCTTTGCATCACACTAACCCAAGAATAATAAACAGGAATGTTGAGTGCAAGCAGAGCATTTGACATTTTTAAGATGTCTTTGGTTATATCATACGCAGCCATATATGACCATCAAAACTTTGTACCATCTTAATTAAATGTGGATGGTTTTCAATATTGCTATATTGGCATTATTAGAAGTTTTGCTTAATAATTTTTCAGTATTCAAACCAAAAAAATCCCTTTCAACAGAGAAGGCTGTAAAATCAGTAACAGGCATACATTATTTTAGAGAGTTCTTTCTGGGGGGTGTGAGGGAGTTGGAGGTTTTTAATCTGCTGAAAGTCTTAAATAATTCTTCTAGGTTTTATTAGTTTCAGCCCTTTTTAGAATAAGGGAATAGCTGTACTCATTTCCAGCAGGATTCTAATTAAAATATGACAGGATTTACAGGCGAGTGTAATAACCAGGATTACTTTTGCCTGCAAATTTTAAAAATAGTAATTTTGTACTAAAAGTAATAAGAACACTACACATTTCTTATGAAGCTCTTCTCACATCAAGATCTCAAAGATTAGAATGAAATTCAGCATCAGTCCACATCTTACAGATGGAATTATTAGAACATATTCACTGAAGGTATGTAGCACAAGCCAAAATTCCATGTACTATGCACATCAGATCTTTACACGAGTATTAAGGTTTCCCATTTTTTTGGTCAGCATGCACAATCTTATTTGTTTATACAGCCAAAAATTAAACTGCAGCATCAGTAAAGTTCTATATTTTACACACTTGATTTTAACTGTCTGCTTCCTTGCTTATTCTAAGTGCACTGATACCCATCCAAGGACTGAAAAATGCAAGGTGAATAAAAGATGAACGCACACCCTCACAATGTTTAGCAGGGCCCACCTGCAAAATAGATTTTTTTTTTCTATTGGGCATGCCTTCTTAACACCTCAAATCCCTGATGAAAACACTCTTCCTATTATTTATTCTCAAAATATTTTAAAGAAAATTGTATATTCTAAAATCAGCTGCAACAACACTGAATTTTCCTCAAAACTGGAGGAAAGAGATTTAATTGAAGCAGTTAAAAACAGCTTATTTTTGAAATGGCACTCTAACCCTGAGCTGCAGTCACCCTGCTGATCCAGAAAACAACTATTTCATATAAGCAGCATGCATAGCCTACAGTAGAGCTATGAGGCACAGAATGGTGTAACTTATTCCCATTTTAATAAACCTTGGAGAGCCACAACCAAACAGCAGCTACATCTACACCTTCTACAGTAAGGCCCAAGACATCTCACACTTTGAGCTTGAAACCTGTGTCCTTGTGTCATGAGGAACTATTTCACCCTAATGGCACTGCTTTGTGGGTTAGGCAGATGTTTACCCTTTACTGGAAGACTCATGCACAGCTCACTGCTGACCATACCAGATTTTATAGACTACTAAATAGCCAGCCCAGCATGCTCCAGCAAATCTCATTGTCAGTATACATTGCCTGCATATTGCCTAAATAAGAAAAGTATATATCCAAGGAAGAAGCATTTGATGTATCTGTTGGACCTGACTAGCCCATTCCCATAAGGTGCCAGGACATGAAGCTCTGTTTTGGCATGAGGAGCCCAATCATGCCACCTCCTGGTTAGGAATGGCCACTCTATTCTACACATTACACAGGTGTTCAGTGCTTAGCAAGTTAACAGTTGACTGGAATTTTCTACTCAGCTGTCCAGGTATTCTGCCTTCTCTTGGTAGTAACAACAAATATTAAAAATTTCCTAAACTCTTGAATTTTAAAATGCTTACTTAGATGTATAGAGGAAGAGAGAAAGACAGTTACAGCAGTTGCACCCTTAATACACCAAGGAGACTAAATATGATACAAATTTACTAAAAGAATTCCCAGGACAAATAAAAAATATTCTTCTCTTTCAAGGGAAACATCCATGTTGCCAAAAAGACAGCACTTTGTTGATGAGGCTCTGGGCACCCAGATAAACCTCAGCAAATGCCTTTGACGTTCCCTTGTACAGCTGGTACTCCATTCTGCTATTTGCACTAAATTGCACCTTTAGCAGCTCCACCAATTCAAACAGCACTATTTAAAGAGCAAAGCACCTTTTATTTTAAACCAGAATATCAGAACCTAACCTTCAATTAATGGACTCATACTGCTGCCTCTTTGCAAAACAATTTACTGTGTTTCAAAGTACATATTTTCTTAGATTACAGATCAAATGCTCCAAAGCTGCTTCAGATGTCTGAAAGAATTTTATTATTTTAATTTTTTTAAATTACATCTATAATTTCTTTTTTCTCTCCTCTGAAGTAAGACTGCCTTTTATAACTAAAAAGCTGGGGTCAATATAAACATAACATTTGCTTTGTTATATTCATTCTAATATTTTATAGTATTTTGTCTTCCATAAATCTGATTGTCACTTGGGATTCATTTGCATTGCATTCTGCAAGGCAAAAGCATGTCCTATTGGCTATACCAGTCAATACATCATATTTGTATTACAAGGACTGCCTGATAGCCCACTAATGGCAACAGAAAAACTCCCATTAGCTTTCGTCAGCTTTGAACCAAGTCCGTAATGCTTAGCACATCACTACTTTATAGAAATCCTGAGTATCTTGTATTCATCTAGAGTTTGCACTTTTTATTGAAAAGGCTCCAAATGATCAATACAAATCTAGTTTCTAATGAAACCAAGGCACCTAAAATACACGGTCTCAGTATTAGCATGTTTCCTGAGTCAATCTACCGGGAATTTACAGTGCATTTCTTGAGACAGCAAAGCAAACAATGATTAATACCAACTCTTTTGTGAATACAGATTTCTTCTCACCTGATGTAAAGCATCAGGAACAAAAGAAACTATAAGCAGAATAGTGACCTCCCACAGATTAATATTAATGTATGAATTTACGCCAACATTTTTTCATTAATCTTATTTTAGTCCACAGGTTTGTTGAGACAAGTGAAATCATAACTTTACAAGCATGTTTTCACAAATAGTTTTCAATGAAAAAATTTATAAAAATTTGAAAGTATCACAGGTCTGGTTTTCATAGGTCATAGGCTTGATCAACAGCCTTCACATCTAGGGCTTAGGATGTGGTTGTCATATTCTATACTTCCAAGAAAAATAATTTTCATATAACAATCTTATTATTATCCCAGGTTTTTAACAGAAACACACAGTCATGAACTAAGGTTGCATTCCTATATGAAAAGAAAATCCATCTCCAATAGTCCAAAGAAACCCCAAACCCACATATGACAGTGTATTAGTTCAAATCCTGAATATAAGACAGAATAAACTTGCATTATGTCAACAGTTCTCTACTAGCTAGAGCTACTACTGCATAGGGCTTGTATGAAAGACCATACTAATGTTCACTAAGTGCAAAGGCAAATCTTTTGAATAATTGTGTCCCATCCTACCAGAAGCCTGTATGGGGATGATAGCTGAGCTGTATGAATCTAATCTATGCAACTTGGGAGGTTTAACGAACTCTTTGTGCCACATGGAATGATCTAGGGACTTAACTCAAGATTAAAGCTAAAGGCCTGATTCTCATTGCCTTCAGAACACCAGCTGAAATTCTGAGGTCAATTGCACTGTCATTATAGAGAGAAATTAGCTACCTCATTACCCTAGTAATGCTGGTATTTCCATGGGGAGAGATGCTCTTACTTTGCCCAGATCTTTCCAATAGGTTTTTTTCCCTTTATGTTTATATTACAAAACAAAGAGCTGGCTTTAAGAGTACACTACCCAAGATATCCCAAAGATGCACACATATAAATAAACACACACACAGACATATATATACACACACACATTTGCTTGACCCCAGAAAGTACACAGACAATTAACTGACACTTTAGCCTACTAAATGGAACACTGATACAAACCAGTTCTGAACTAATAAACAGTTCCAGCTGGTTTTATTCTTCCATGTCATCCACACCTTCACAGCTTAACTGACACACTCATTTTTATATTCATAATCACAGACATCTTACACAAAGGAATAAGTATTTACAAACAGTAACATATATAAGGAGCTGGTAGCTTCCATGGTAGGGAGCAGCACTAGAACAGAGAAGATCTCAGTTTTCCCTGGAATTCTAGAGTGTGCTGCAGTGTAAGCACAAGCTGGGTACTGCTCAAGAACATGCTCTTTACTTACGACATTTTTTATCTACCAAGCATTACCCAACCTCATACATTTATCAGGACATCTCCAGACTAAAAGCAGAACAATCTTGCCTGAGAAAATAACCAGTATACAACAAAATACTTTAAAACTACATATGAAACTCTTCCAGTTCTTATAATAGCCTAGTACACAAAACAGTTCACTTGACACAGAAAAGCCCTTTCCAATAGATGGAGGTTAGCCTGTTCTTTAGAGTTCAATATAGTTCAACTACCTATAACAATAAAAAGGTGTTTAATTTTCATTACTGAATGGACTATATTCTCAGAATAAGAATGTTCAATGCATTTCACAAAGGTGTGAAAAAAACTTAGGCTGACACAAATATCACCAGCCAGATCTTCCAGTAGATGACTTATCAATGACTTTTCCATTTCTAGTAGTGCAACAGTCATGTAGGATCTACTTCTATATGAAGCAGGTTATGACCCATGGGAAAAGCAAGTATCTTCTGATTAAGGCACTCAATTAGCCATTTAGAGACTAGATTCATTGTCAGAATCCACAAAAGATTCCCTTGGTGTTTTTTAAAGAAATTGGGTTTTGTCTCCTTGAATTTAAATAGCACCAGTACCTTTTTCCTCACCTTTCTTTATATTGCTTGGTAACTATGCAAATACTCTGTCAATGGAAACGTCCCTTTCCTGGGGACTTCACTAGACCCAGGTAAGGACTAAAGTAAGTGATTTCCAGCCATCCCTTAACGCTGATGGATAAATAATTACTGATTCAAGTATGCATCTGATACAGGTCAACATGAAGGACACACCTACACACTGAAAACAAAGGTAATTTGTTAGTTTTAATATTGGTTAAGTACACCAAAACACACAAACAAAAAAAAAACAAAAGAAATATGAAACAGAATCAATCAAACAAACAAAATTATCGGGGAAAAACTGGCAGACTTATCTTTATAAGAAAGTCTACGGTCACAAATCAGAAGCATTTTTCTGGAATACTTACCCTTTGTGTGCCCTTCTGCAGTTTCTCACAGCAACATAACTATTCTCAACCTCAGGTTTTAGCAGCCAACATGAAACAACATAGCACTTTCAAGTCAGAGTGAATGCTTGAGGCTCTGAGCTCCAAAGCAAAACTACACTTACGCATTTTATACAAAATGTACTGGCAATCAAAAATGCTTAGGACACCATAAAAAGAACACCTGGCTGGCATCGTTATGGATGTAGCTGATTGCACATTACAGTCTAAAGAACAGAAATCCAGAGTCTGGAAACAGTGTTTTATCATGGATATAACCTAGAAATTATTCACTAGTACAGGGATCCTTGCACCAGGATCCCATTTTCTTCTGGTACCCAAAAAAAACCCAAAAAACTGCTCACTGTATAAATTTCCTTTCTATTTATACCCAACAGCAACCAGTGCACCAATTTTAATTTTAAGTAGTAGCATTCTTACCTTGGTTAAGTGTTTTAACAGTCATCATATGTTAGACTCTAAAGCAAATCTCTAGAAAGCTTGACAGATGGCGTTTTGAAGGATAATGCCAGGTACCTGGTGTGAATCTGACATTAGCATTCTCTCAGACAACTCACCTTCATCTTTTAAAAAATCCTGAGAAATAATGCATAGTCCTACTTATGCTAAGAAAGAATGAGAAAACCTTTTATTCAATCTCACAGCTGCTCAAAATGCAACTTCTGCAAGAACCTGATGCCTAGAAAAAACATTTTATTATTTTCTTTTTTTTTTACTTTTCCTTGCCTAGTTTAGTTTTGTCCTTCCTTCATTTTCCTCCTTTCTCAGACACATACACACTCTCAGTGGATACTTCCCCCCTCTGGGAAAAGATTGAACTGCAAGGTACAAAAAATATATTCCTCTAAGAAATAAGGACTTTGTTTATGGTATGATTATTAGAAAAACAACTGTAAAAAGCAGCATGGCTGCCTCTTTAGCAGCAAGGTAGCTGTGACAAAAGAGTACTAAATGGGTCTGTATTCATACTGAAATTCAGTATGAATTTCAAAGCTATCAAACAAGCAGTCCAACAAAACCTGGACTCGACACTTTCTTCACAATCAATACAATGTACATTAAGGAAAGACAATATAAAAGCTGCTGACAGAAGAAAAACGCTTACTGCTTATCATGGTAAATCTGAATTTCTTATGAATTTCTTTAAGTCATAAACAGAACTTGGGAAATTATTTGCCACCTCTGAACGTTTATTTGAATGTGTGACTCTCAAGGGCCTGACCATACATTTCTTTGCTTTAGTCAGTTAAGAGCTTGATAGGTTGTCTTGATTTATGCTTCATTCTTTACTACTTCTTTTCAACATTAGGGTCCAAGTTTAACAGGGTTTTAAAAAAAAAACTATTAAAAATCTAAGAAGGAAAACATGTATAAGAGGAACTTAAACGATTACACTTTGGCAAAACTTGAAACTGCGTACCACGAGGTCTTCACTCAACCACTATACTGAGCAGTTATTAAAATAGAGACTAAATTAAAAACTCTCTAAAGAACCTCTACCTCCAACTAAACCTGTGCTTCACTAAAGCAAGGAAAGCAAGGCGAATTACACTGAGCAACAAAATGTTATAACCAGTGCATACTGTTCCCAGACAAAACCAAGAGGAAATCATCATGTCCTGGATGAAACTGTCATGAAATTGATAAGCCATATCAAATCAACGTCTGACACCGCGCAGTCGGCTAAAACAGCGCCGCATTAACGGCATAACAGTATCCCCATATAAACCTTATTACTTCAGCGTGGAAAACAGGATATAACGAGTGTAATGAGACGCCAGCATCTGTCTTTGTGTAAGCGAGCCCGGGAAGCAGGGGAGCGCTTCCCGCAGCAGAGCCGAGCCAGGCAAGGCAGAGCGGGGCACGGCAGGAGCGGGGCACGGGCGGCGGGAGCGGGGCACGGCGGCCGCTGCCGGGAGCGGGGCACGGGCGGCGGGAGCGGGGCACGGCGGCCGCTGCCCGGAGCGGGGCACGGCAGGAGCGGGGCACGGCGGCCGCTGCCGGGAGCGGGGCACGGCGGCCGCTGCCGGGAGCGGGGCACGGCGGCCGCTGCCGGGGCGGCGCTGCCGCTGCCGGACAGGTCCCTCGGCGCGGCTCCGGGCGCCGAGCCCCCGCACCGCCGCCGCCCCGAGCCCGCGCGCGGCCGGGTCCCGCCCCGAGAGCTGATTTCGCTCGGTGCCAACCGGCCGGGGCTGCGAGCGCCGACCCCGAGCAGCGCCCCGACCGGGAGAGCGCGGAGCGGAGCGGAGGCTCACCGTCTTCCAGGAGGCGCATGGCGTGAACAAAGCAGGGATCCAGGCTGTCCTTCTCGGCCATCAGCTCGGGCAGGTACTTGTCCTGCTCCATGGCGGCGGGCGGGCTGCGCGGGGTGTCGGGCCGGCGCTGCGCGCCCTCGGCCGCCCGCTCGCCGCTGGCCGCGCCGGGCCCCCCCGCAGGTGCCGCCGCCCCTCCCGCCGCGCGCGCTGCCCCGGCCCCGCCTCCGCCTTCCCCTCGCGCCGCGCGGGGGCGGGCACGTGCGCGGGTCGCCGCGCGCCGCTGCTCGCGCGCCTCGGCCCCCGCGCCTCCTCCTCCCGCCACTGAGCGAGCCCCGGCCACCCGCCGCCTTAAGTAGGGAGGCGGAGCCGGCCGGGCCCCGCCCCCCGCTCCCATTGGCGGCTCCGCCCCGCCGGGCGAGGCTCGCCGCGCCATTGGCTGTCGCCAGGCGGGGGCCCGCGGGCTGTGCGTGAAGGTCTGTCTGTCTGTGTGTCTGTCTGTGTGTCTGTCTGTCTGTCTCTGTGTGTCTGTGTCGTGGTTTAGGGCTGGCATTCCCTAATTCACTGCTCCCACGAAAACCACCCTGCCACTCGTTCCCCCCACCCTCTTTGCCCTTCCCCGCGGCAGGCTGGGGAAGAGAACTAGAGGAATCGAAGGTAAAGATCGCGGGTTGAGATAAGAACAATTTACTGGAAATGGCAATGAGATAAGAAAATGAACAGTAACAGCAATGATATTAATAACAAAAGTGTTACAGAGAGACAAGTGATTCTCATGCAGAATGCTCATCATCAGGGTTACCCCACTAAGCTCCCACCCCGCGCTTTGTGGACCAGAAGGAACCCCTTCTCTAGAGAAGAGACTCCCCTTCCCTATGGCCCCAGCAATGACCTGAGGTGATAAGAGAACAACCCCCGGCTCCTGGCCACGGCAACAATTAACTGTCCAGGCAGGAGCTGGGACGGTGTGTGTGTCTGTCACAGCGCGTGTTCCTGTCTGTCTGTCTGTGTCTCTGTGTCTCCGCGTGTCACGGAGTGCGAGCGTGTGCGCTGTCTGCGCGCGTGGCGGCCGCGGTGCCGGTGCGCGTTCGCCTGACCGTGTGCGGCTGTGCCGGTGCTGTGCCCGGGGGAGCGCGGGCGCGGTCCGTGTGTGCGTGTGAAACTGTCTGTGTGTGTGTGAGAGAGAGAGAGAGAGAGCCTCTCCCCTGGGCGGGAGAGGCTGTGCTGCCGCGCTTTCTGTGACTCTGGGGGCTCTGTCTGTGCCCCTGTGCCCCTCTGTCCGCGCGTCTCAGCGCGCCTGTGCCGCCGGTGTCGCGGCGTGGGCCGCCCTGTCCGTGCACGCCGGTTATCTCCTGGCAGCCGGCGTGTCGTGGCCGCGGCCGTGTCCCTGCGTGTGGCCGCGGCTCGGTGCCCGCCGTGACTCCGCGCCGCCTGCGCGGTGCCCCGCCCCGCCCGCTGGCCGGGCGCTGTCCGCGGTGCTGAAGCCGGGAGGCGGCGGCACTGCCCGGCTCCCCATCCCGACATTGCCCGGCTCCCCCTCTCTGCCCGGCTCCTTCTCCCGGCACTGCTCCCTTCCCTTCCCGGCACTGCCCGGTTCCCTCTCCCGGCACTGCCCGGCTCCCCCTCTCTGCCCGGTTCCCTCTCCCGGCACTGCCCCTCTCCCGGCACTGCCCGGTTCCTCCCGGCACTGCCCGGCTCCCTCTCCCGGCACTGCCCGGCTCCCCCTCTCTGCCCGGCTCCCTCTCCCGGCACAGCCCCGCTCCCTCTCCCGGCACAGCCCCGCTCCCTCTCCCGGCACTGCCCGGCTCCCCCTCCCGGCACTGCCCGGCTCCCCCTCCCGGCACTGCCCGGCTCCCCCTCCCTCCCGGCACTGCCCGGTTCCCTCTCCCGGCACTGCCCGGCTCCCCCTCCCGGCACTGCCCGGCTCCCCCTCTGCCCAGCTCCCTCTCCCGGCACTGCCCGGCTCCCTCTCCCGGCACAGCCCGGCTCCCTCTCCCGGCACTGCCCGGCTCCCTCTCCCGGCACTGCCCGGCTCCCTCTCCCGGCACTGCCCGGTTCCCTCTCCCGGCACAGCCCGGCTCCCTCTCCCGGCACTGCCCGGCTCCCTCTCCCGGCACTGCCCGGTTCCCTCTCCCGGCACTGCCCGGTTCCCTCTCCCGGCACTGCCCGGCTCCCTCTCCCGGCACTGCCCGGTTCCCTCTCCCGGCACTGCCCGGTTCCCTCTCCCGGCACAGCCCGGCTCCCTCTCCCGGCACTGCCCGGCTCCCCCTCTCTGCCCGGTTCCCTCTCCCGGCACTGCCCGGTTCCCTCTCCCGGCACTGCCCGGCTCCCCCTCTCTGCCCGGTTCCCTCTCCCGGCAGTGCTCTTTCCCTTCCCGGCGCCCTGGCAGCCCGCGGTGCCTGCCCCGAGCTCCGCCGCGCTCCCCGGCGCTCTGAAGCGGTGCCTCATCGGCGGCGTGCCCGCGCTGGAGCTGCCAGACAGCTTGCCCCCCGAGGACGGGATCGGAGCATCCGCGACCGGGCACCGCTGCTCTCAGAGCCGCCGAAAATGTCTGCCCGTGCCTGCTGCGCACAGCTGGAGAGGAGCTGGAGGTCCTGGGGGAAAAGGACCATCTCTGTCGAGGAATGCCGTGCTGCCGCTCCCGCGGCCCCGCCTGACAGAATTAGCTCTATTGTGCAATTAAAGTGTCTAAAGTTGGGGTAAATAAAATTGATTTTAATTAGAGTTTAGCTTTAAGTATACATTTACTTTAGGTTATATTTATTCAGGGTTTTCCCCCAACAGACCATACAGTAATGTGTTTTGATTTTGAAACAAAAGATGCCTAACTGAACTCATTAAAACTCCATTTGTAGGACCTCAAGAACAAGAAGTCTATGGTACCATGCAGCATTTTGTGCTCAACCCCTATGTTACATTATTTCATAGTATGTACCACTAATACTACTAACTTACTATTTATTCTAATGAAATACACAGTTGTTGCAATAATATATTTGTGAATGGCCTAGTATTGTTCATTTCAAGTTTTTTGTTGTTGTTGTGGCGGTGTTTAGATTTTGTTTGTTTGTTTGTGGTTTTGTTTTGGTTGGGGGGAGTTGGCAGTGGAAGAAGGAATGAAGAAATAAAAATCAAAGCAAAATCTTGTAATGGCATCCACAAGGTTTTGAATGTGTGTACAGACATCACATAAAAGTTTGGTCTGCGATGTTTTCAAAATCCTAAGATACATACAGGCAACATTTATGCAATTTCCACTCAGCATGCAGATAATGGAAGCCCTGCACATGTCTACAAAAGTATGTAGAGAATGTCAGTGACCAATGTCTTATTATTCTGTAGTATTTGCAGAAGTGAGGCATAAAATACCTGAGAAACAATCTCCCTGCTGAGATAGAATAGGAACATAGTTGATTTCAGCAAACTTACAAAATACTGGAGAAGCAGAGAAGATTGATATCAGAATTGAAAGGTTTAATAGTCAATCAGCTCTAACTACAAATTGTGTGTGGGGATAAAGGGAAGACATAAGTCCTCCTTTAAAAAACAAACAAATAAAACAAAGGAAAGCACAGAACTAAGATTGTTTATTAATAATTTACCCTGATTCAATTTACCGCATGAATAGTTCTCCTTTCCCATTTAACAGCATAGGAAGAAATGGCAGTGTTTGCAACACAGCTCAGGTCTGTCTTGCTCCAGAGATCACCTGTGTCATCAGATTGTATTTCTGCACCTCTGTTTTTCAGAATAATTCAGGCTGGTGCTTCTTGGTTCAGAAAGAGAGAAAACCAATGATAGGTGTATTCTCTTAAAGCAACTTCAAGATGAATGTAAGCCATCCCCTCAGAAGTAATCCAGGTCTGGTAGATTTCAAAATATACCATATGGTCATGTATGTGGAAAATTAATTTTGGGGGTTTTCCATCTGGGGTGTTATAAGAATAATGCTACTTTAGTCTGCTTAATTGTACTTAACCTACTTAGATCACAGGAAGTTTTGATTTAAACACCTTTAAGTTTATTAAACAGTGGGAAGTGCTAAATTCATTAAACTCTTTCTTTTTTTTTCCAAAGGATTAGACAGCAGGTTTCACTGCACATCTTGTTACAGCAAGCTAGACAGAAACAAGTTCCTTGTGAGTTCATTTTTGAAAACGTATAAAGTTAAATTGACTTTCAGTGATACTTAGGTTGCAAAGCCATTGAGATACCTTTCTGAATTTTATCTTATACCTCATTAATTAAAAAAGGCATTAAAATCTGTCAGACAGGGAATATAGACTTCTAATGACATCAAAAATTACTTCATTGCTAGTTGGAGATCAATTTTTTTCACAGCTACTAAATACCAAAGACACATTTTACAACTCTTTAGTTTGAATTGTCAAGCCAAATTGAAGTTTATCTGCACTGTATTTTATTGCTAAGTCTGATAATGAAGTAGATCACAACATACCAGATTGTAGTTTATTCAAAGTCAAATCAGGAAACAATCATTATGCATTCTTGCCAGTGCCATCCAGATAGATTGTATTATCATGTAGAACTGAAGTCAAAAGACAGTGAATGCAAGCAATTGAAGAAAAAACTCCAAAATTTGCACATGCTCACTGAAAAATTATTAAATCTTATGAGAATATGCAGTGTGAGCACAATTACAATTAATTACCCTTCTGACACCTCACAATAATGCAGATATCATCATTTAAATGAACAGTTAACTATGCATGTGTGAGTATACATAGCACCTCATACATCAAAAAATAGGAATAGTCAAGAGTTTTCTATTTCAGAAATTCAATTTGCTTTCAAATTTCTCTACTGGTTCATTTGCTTTAGGTAAGGGTTATCTGGTTCCTGAGCTAACTGCAGGTGAGTATTTAAAAAAAACCAACAACTTTCTCCTATAATCTAAGTAACCATCTCCTTCTCTGAAAGTAGAATTATAATTGACAATATGAGTAATAAAGAAGCAGCAGTACATATGCCAAAAAGAGGCAGCTCCTTTACTGTAGTATATAAAATTCATTCTCTGAATACCATCTGTACCCAGGCTCCATCTGATGTCTGCATGCTGTCCTGTGTTCTTGCACCTTGTGCTCTCATGGCTTGATTATGGGCCAGCTGAACATGCACAAAGCTGATTTCCTTGTAACCCTCAGGTGATCTACTGGGCTTTGGCCAGTGGTGGGTCAGATGGAAGGGGCTACACCCTCTCCTTGTAGAGGCCAGCCCTGAGACTCCTGCACTGCCAACAGTTTGCCATATAATCCAGAAGGGGAGTGTGCATCAGCAAGTGCACAAGTCTCTGTAGATCTCCTTCAGACTACCCAGGCACAGCAAAAGACTCAGCTGTATATGGTCCAACACACAGATGGTTGATCTCTGTGGTAAGTCCTTGATTTCAACAGGGTTTCGGTCTCTCCACTCATACAACTGAAAAAAACACTGATTTTCTTAAATGGAGACAATTCTTACAGATTAGTTAGCAATCTATACAAATCAAACAAATCATCTTCAGTTAAAAAATATATCAGTACTTTCTTATTTTATTTTAATTTCTTTTTTTCTTTTCTTTTAAGGCATTAAATAGTTTCATAAACTTGGTGAGCCTACAACCCTAGGAGAGTTCAGTGTGACTTCCAGGCGTAAAACAAATTCTGCTTTATGGTATAACTGGGTTCATGACACCCACATTACAAGTTCTTAGTTCATCAAAATACATCAAATAAAATTATATCTGTTACAGCTCCAGTTCATATTGGCATTGTTGCGATGCTGTAAAGAAGAAGTAACAGAAAATATAACTCAGGGTAAATGCCATGGAAAGTAGCATAACTTCACTGAGAGGTCTCCTCCATCATTAATTTGGGATAATTTAAAGCAATATAATAAAGTATAAAATAGCAGCTGAACACAAAAAAAAATATTAAATAGAAACAAACAGCAGAGAATAAAATGCAGTCTAGAATATCTGTTGTCTTCTTTCTTCCTTGTGATGCTAACAAAACTGACAGAGAAATTGTGACTCTATAACATAACTATAAATTTCTCCTCTCCACATAAAGTAGAATTATATTATATTTTTAATGTAATATATTTTACTTGCTTATGTTTGAAGTTCTACCTCATGTGTTCATTCTGACCTTTATATTACAGCTTATCCATTGAGGGTAGCTCAAACACTTCTACAAAAATCTTCTCTGTGATCACAGCACAGTCTCCATTCACCTGTTGTCTCTAACTTTACTGCTATCAGTAAGCCTGAATTTATCTTTCAACATCATCTCCAAGATTTAGAGCTGTTCCTTTTCATATAAAACCTCTGTTTACATGGCTTTCTGATTTCCTTTTCACTTCATACAAAATAATTTCTTCTGTACCTTTCTTTCACTTTTTCAGTTTCTGCTTACTGCTTCCACTGTCCTTTCCCAGTATGCAAGTCTCCCTTTAATACAAATTTCTGCCTTGAAGGATAACAAGAATAAGAACTAATGGACAAACTGCAGTAAAAATAAGGTGATATGTGGTTTAGAATAATAGAATTACAGTTTCCAGACTCCTCGGAGAGTCACCACAGAAACCCTTTACAGTCAGGAGGTTGAAACAGGCTCTTGCAGCTGTTTATTCATCTGACCTGCAAGTACCTATCTTTGGTTGAGATGAGTCATCCTATGCAAAATCTGATTTCTCTCCACGGGATATAAAGCCAGTAACTAGATTACACTTAAGCATCTATCTTGTACACAGCAACATTCATACAAATGAATTCAAGCAGATTTCAGTAGTGTATGACAATAGAGTCCTGAGGAGGTTCTCATTATATAACAGATGAAGGAACAGAAAAATAAGTCTTCCAAAAAGTGCATGTGATTTGCATGACAAAAATGTATTCTACTTCAGGCATATAGAGGCAGAAAGAGAGAACAGGCTCAAAATAAAATGACAGAATTTATCTTAGAAAAAAAAAAAAGATGAGAGATGAATACATATAGTTTATCTAAGATGTAAGTAAATGTACAGATGCACAAAGAAAATATTACATCCAAATGAGAATGAAATTGTTTAGAGGATGCAAAGGATATAACCTGCAAATAAGGAGATTGTATTACACATATGAAAATGTATATTGAATATAACAAGCTACTCTTACCATTTCATTTAGCAAGTGAACTTTCATGAGAATTAGAAAGCAAAGAAAGGAAAGCTTGTAGGTATGGATACAAGAAAGCTGGTAATACATTTAGTTCTGCTTTTAAATGGATTTGTTTTTCTTTGTTTTGGGGAGGTGGTGGGGTTTCTTTGGTAGTTTGTTGATTGGCTTGGGGGTTGGTGGGTTTTCTGCGGGATTTGTTGGGGTTTTTTTTTCAGTGCACTCATAGATTTTTATCCAGTTTTGGTTTAAGTTCTGTTCAGAGAATATTTAACTGTAATTGATTAATTAGCAGTTGGATTTAGTTACAT
Source organism: Luscinia megarhynchos (assembly GCA_034336665.1). Taxonomy (NCBI): domain Eukaryota; kingdom Metazoa; phylum Chordata; class Aves; order Passeriformes; family Muscicapidae; genus Luscinia; species Luscinia megarhynchos. The sequence goes on from CM067565.1 coordinate 25,917,401, forward strand.
TAGCTTCCTTAAGAAGGATACAATGGACACAACTCTCTGATCTCAATTATTTTATTGATCAGGTGCACAAAGCCCAAATCCAGACAATGAGATAAAATTATGTGTTATTAATCCGTTGGTCTGTGGCAATTTTGCAAAACCTGAAATGAGGCAAATTTGGCAAATGATTTAATATAAGCCTATTTATACATTTACAATGTATAACTCCTGAGAATTTAGCCTGTTCCCACTTACTCATCAGAAGTGTAGAAGTATAAATGGAAAATTCCAGACTAATCACTCACATATGGTATTCACCTGGCAATCTTAACATGCAATAGATAAAACTAGAGGACATCCAAAACATCAACAAACTGAACAAAGATGAAAATTCTCCACTAAACAAGTTCCAAGACACTTGGCCATATTAAAAGGTGAGAAAGAGTTCAACTAACTCTCCAAACCTTAGTGAAGTATTATGGCAATTTTGGTCAGAATGAAATGTGACATGGGGAAAGGTGTGGCACCATACAGCAGCTTTATAATTTCATATACTTTTAAGCATAAAGTTATATAATTGTATATTTAAACTGGATTTGAAGTGCAAAATACTAACAACCTTACAGTTTAAGAAAAATGCTACATGCTAAATGTAAGATTAGAAGTTATTACCCTCCAAGACCTTTGAAGAGATAAACTTTGGAATAATAAAAGAACCTAAATATCTCCACTTTCTTTATACAAAAGCTATTTTAAGCAGAACATTTCAGTAGGAACCTCAAGAAGCCCCTACAGTATCTAATTTAGGATTAAATGCAGGTGTTATCACCAGTATGGAACAAAACAACAAAAAAAACCCCATGAAAAATATTTTCTTTTAACAATGTGTATTCTAGCTTAGCAGATGAAGTAATATTCATCCCACTCATAAAGATTTGTCTGTTTTTTAAAAGAAGTCCCAGAATCAATACTTCACATATGTTTCAGTCTTACTGGATCATAGCACAAACATTTTCTCGAAAAATCGTTGAATGATAAAAAAGAAGATGTTTTTAAGACAAAAAATATTTTGTAAAAATCACATTAGAATTTTATTAGCTGTAAATCATGGCACAATGTTTTAAATTATTTCGCAATTTATTTGATCAAAACTGAACATATCTGAATGTAATATTTCAGTGCAAAATAGGACAGATTTCAAGTTCAGAAGAATAAAGAACAGTAACAGCCTTTTTAGTACTTTATTCTTGAAGTTTTCCATGAAAAGGCTTTCAAATTAAGTTTTTCATTTAGATAAGTGTTTTGACTCCTAAAATATCCATAGTCCACAATGAGCATTCACATCCACAAGATGTAGAAAAACCAATATGAACCCAAATTGTAAAACCTTCAGATCATGAGGAGTTTCAAAACTTTCAAAACTTACCCTTCTCCTTGCTTTTTAATGTCAGCAAAGGCATTTAATGCTCCCAGCAGTTTCTTTTTGGAGAATTTGCCAGAATTTGGTTGTTCTCCTCATAGGTCTCTTAGAGATGTTCTATAATAAATGCAGAAAGTAAGGAAAAACAAAAGATAAGAAATTTAAAAAGCAGACAAACACCTAGCATGTTTGTGGGGGGAAAAAATGTTTCCAGTGCCTGACCACCTCCAGTAAGAGTAAACAAAGTAATAAGAATTAAAATATTAGAAGCTCAGCAAATGTTGTCAAATCTGCTCGTTTGCTTTATTTCAGGAGCTGGGCTGTATTAATCTCAACTATTGCAAAGCTCAGTTCACCCATGGAGCAAATGGATGATGATTCATTCTTTTCCTAAATAGAGTATTAAGTTCAGTCTCATCTTCCAATTATTGAATTTTCCAAATAAGTCATTCCAAAGCTCTAGGATCTAACTCCATGATTATATAATTTCTTTCAGAGAAGATGAAATTTAAGGATGGATTATACCATGGTTACCCAGGTTTAAGCACTGTCCCAGTTCAGTCAGTATCATACTAATTTTATTTAATGACTGAACAACAATATAGCCTTCTGATCTTCATTTTATAGGATTTTGTTCTATTATTTTAAACCTTGACATCTCAAGGATGAGTCAAACTTACAGATTTACAAAAAAACCCAAAATGTAATAATTGCTATGCATTTCTATAAATCTAGTGGAAAACACACAGATGGGAAATCAGAAGCTGTTAAAATAAAAACTTGTAAGAAACTTCACACAATAATACTTTCCAAACTATGTAAATGTCAGCTACCTAAAAGTTCCTCAAATATTATTGCATTTTTTTTTATTTTTAAAATACACAGACTGATAAATTTGAAGAGATTTGAAGAGGGAGAGGTGGGGGGAAGATGTTTTTAAGATTTGTTTCACTTCTCAATTGCCCTATTCTGATTTAAGTTGGTAATAAATTTAAGTCATTTCCATAAACCAGCTCTCATTTGGCTGTGGCATAACTGGTGAGTGATCTCTCCCTGCCATTATCCCATCTTATGGACATTTTATATTTCTCTCGCCTACTCAACTGAGGAGAGGAGTGATAGAGTGGATTTGGTGGGCAGTTGGCATTCAGCTAGAATCAACAGTCTTCTATCTCTTTGCAGAGTTAAAAAGTCCCATTTTGCTTGCTTGTGGTTTTTTTCTTTTTATATACATTCATATATATATATATATATATATATATGGATTTTCTTATGTTTAGTGTCTACACTGCTGCCTGCCTTCTGCTAACCAAATTGCTTTTTTATCCTCTTGTATTAATCTATATCCTGAGAAACCTATAAGTATCACATGTGTAGCTGAGTTAAATGCTGAATGTTAAATGCATAATGGCAAAATAACTTCACATTTTCTTTGAAGCTCATTTCTGCTTATACCATTTTTCTACTATAAAGAACAATTTTTATATTTAAATGCGAGTAAAATATTGGAAGAAGGGGCAAGGAAGGGACAAAATGAGGTTTCTTAACAAACTAGGAGCTTAGGTAGGTACATATGAATAAGCTTAAAGCTGTGCTAAATAATGTACTGGCTCTTTCTCTTCAAGAGAGGGCAGATGTCTTACCAAACTAGTCAATTGTTCTCTGTAAGACACAGAGAACTTAATCTCTCTTAGTTGATAATATGGTTTTCTCAAGTCACTGAAGCATTGGATGGAAAAAAGAATCAATCCATATTCTCCTACATTGAGGTTTTATGTTTCTTCTGAACATAGACTCGGATATGTTACCATAAAAACCCCTTTTTTTTTTCTGATGGCTGAAAGCAACTGCTAGTTTAGCAGGAGAACTGCACATATTCCCATAAAACAAGGCATTGAAAAAAAAGTCTGTACATTTTGCCAGCTGCCCTTGTTCTGGTTTACAAATTTCCTGGTTTAAGCAGGGAGATTGTCCTGGTTTAAGGGGTGGAAGTAGGTACCTTCAAGAAGGAGCAGAATAGAATATATATTATATATATATATATATATTCCAACTATAGAATTTCTGCATCCACTCACCTTTCATTCTCCCAAAGCACATGGCTTTGGACATAAGAATGTGATGGCTGCCTCTGATTAGAGAGAAAATCCTTTGATAGAAACAGGAAAACTTATCTGCATTTCTTATTTAGGACTGTAGGGTATGTTCTGATTAGAAGCTTATAATTTTATAAATTAGATTTTATTACTTAAGGAAGAAATTTTCAATTGTTTATATGTTGAGGATTTCCCCCCCAACTTATGCTTACTAAGAGCATGCTTAAAAAGAGACACCACTTCCTCCCTACCCAAGTGACTGTGCTGCAATCATCAAATTCTTGTTAACTTTCTTAGGCACCTTAGAAGAAATTTCTCACTTGGAAATAGTGGACTTTTTTCAAATCCTCTTAACCTCATCGTGTTCCCTGTTCCTTTGAATTGATTTGATCTGGTTGCCTTCTGACCTTTCACAAGAAATTCATTCTGGTTTGACACAAAGGGGAAGGATAAGTAGCAATTTGAACTATCAATTACCCAACACAGACTTCATCTATTCAAGTTCTTTGTGATTTTTCAGCACTCCTGTGGGATCTTTTCAGTATTTGCAGGAATTCAGTTTGATCACCTGATGGTGGGCAAGGTCTTATTTTTTACATCAGTAACTTGGTAGATGATAGATTTGACATGTGCTGCTATCAGGTTTGTTTTTAAAAAGCTCAGTAAAAATGAAGGAAGGGGGCTTCAGACTGGATGAGAGGAAAAGAGCTGGAAGTCCTGTGAGCTGCTCACTGTGGCTCCATATGAATTCTTCATCAGTACTGGTCTTCTACAGTGTGCTTTACCTGCTAAAGGCTACTCAGGGACTACAAATTCATCTTTTCTAGAAGGAATAATTAATTCCAGGGTGGGAGGAGTAGAAAATAGATTTTAAAATTTAGACTTCAGAATTTCTGTATACATGCTGGGAAAAGGGAAAATGAGTTATGGCCCAGAAAACAATAGGTATCTTCTTGATTTTGGGGCTCTCCTTTGACTGCTTGACAATTTTTCCTTATAGTCTATGCTTTGCTTTAGACTTAAGAAGAAATTGTTTTAATTTAAGAAGCAGCTAGTCTGACTATGCTATTCTTTTTACTTCCTCATATACTATTAGCTTAGTAAAATACTATGTAAGTCAATGCCCAACTAAAAAGGAATTCAATAACTGTACTTATGCCAAAATAATTTATTGCAGTATCAGATAAAAACAATCCAATTAAAAAGTAAAAAGGAATTATCTGGTACCTTATGAGTCAAAGCAGATAAATACAGGTTTGTGGGTAAAAATATGCCAAAAATGGACAAAGACCAGTGGAATAGGCCATAAGATTACATTCCTCAGAAACTAAATCAGTCCCTTCTTCCCAGGTATTCTATAAGCATTCAGGACTGGTTTCTCCTAAAAAAAGAAAAAAGAAAAAAGGAAGGAAAAGAAAAAAGAAAAAAGAAAAAAGAAAAAAAGAAAAAAGAAAAAAGAAAAAAGAAAAAAAGAAAAAAGAAAAAAGAAAAAAGAAAAAAAGAAAAAAGAAAAAAGAAAAAAGAAAAAAGAAAAAAGAAATATATTGCTTTCCCAATTAAGCTCTGCCTTAGGTTCTGTAACCTTAATTTTTTCAATGGATCTTCTGGGAACAGTGTATATGTTACCAAGACCATGTACAGTGTCCCTCATGGGATTCTTGTACGCTTACAGCCATCACTGACAGGGGCTTTGAAACCTAGCAATGACTTCCCTGGGTCTGTCCTTCTAAATTTATTTTTCTTTATTCTTCCAGTGAGTGCTGCAGGCCAAAATTATTCATATGCTATTTACTGCATTTGTATTCAAATAGCTCTGTAAGACCTTTCCATCTGCCAATGCTTGCTTGGTGCTAGCAGTGAGAGCTATCCCTAATACTTGGCAGACATTCTTCTATGCAAGAGAGAGAAACTGAGCACATATGAGCTATCAGCAGCCTCAGCATGATTTCAGAGCCCCCAATTTCTGAAAGTGAACTGTAATTCCAAGAATACTCCTGATGTAAGTATCTATGTAGAAAACATTTGAGTTGCATTGCAAATCTGCCACCACAGCTACCGACAGCTGACAGTGCGGCCAATGCTGCTGTTCAGCTGAGAAGAATGACTCATTTCTGCACATGCAGGGCCCTTTGAACTGAAGATTTTCAGCCCCCATGGCTGGGGTTAGCCCCTTGCACAGCTCTGTGACAGTCTGTTTCCTCATTGAAATTCTGGAGTCACAGCTGATCACACATTGAAGATGATAAGAGTCTACCCTGCGGAGTGGAACTGCTTCACTCGAAAGTCTTTTTGTTAGCTCCTGTCAGAGAGCCAGCATTAACATGTCCTAAGATCCTTGTCAAGGCAAAAGTAAGCTTTTTCTGAAGAATATTGCATTGGTGGAGCTGAATGAAAGCCTGGGAGACAGCCATACTTCACTCACTAAAACATGATTAAGGAGATGAACTTACTGTATTATTTAATCTTTAGGTAGTGAGGCATTTTTAAGCACCTGAACTCAAAACCAAGACAGTAGCTAAACTGCTAGGGATATTGCCAAAACATAGAATTTTTAAATTGCTGATAAAGATGTCTCAAACATCTCTTAAGAACTAAATAAGCTTCAAGCCTGTGAGGACTAGGAGAGAAGTAATGGATGCAATGGCTGTCTCACAAAAAAGGTACCCCTACTGCTGGCTAAAGAGGATAAATCTTTAAAACAGCTCATATTCATACCTAAAATAGAGAGTTTAATGGGGTTTAAAACTTTTAGGGTGTTTCACACCTACACTTCCATCTGACCCATACACCTTGGTGTCCCTGGCCTAGAAACTATCATTCAGTAGGTGAATATCTTGATTTTGATCTAATATAGATAAAGATATCAAGGCAAGAGTGAAAGAAGTTTGTAATTCTGATTGTTTATTTTGTAAACGGAAGTAATTATTTTTTCACATAAATGTGACAGGAGGGCTGGCCTGATTTTAAGGATCTAAACAAATTGTCCCAGAGCCCTGCCTTTTCACCACATGGAAAATGCCCTCAGGGCACTGGAAAATTTAATAATAAATTTCAGTGCTATCTAATACTATAATTAGGCAGAAGCTCACCAGAATAATTTTAGCAATATCACATGATCCAACCCATTATAAAATGTATTAATTTGGTTAGACTTGTATAAAAAAAAAATTCCTGGAATGAACAAACTTACTAAATTAATTTACAATGTGTGACAAATTAAGAAGATTACTGCAGGGTCTCACAAGTCTATACAAAACTACGTTAAACTTAATGATAAATAAAAATGAGCTCCCTTTGTGGTTTACTTCCATCCAGCTGCATCCAGCTATGAAAGGGCTATCAGACAAAACACTAATTAGCAGTCAGTTCAAGACAGTTTCAGAAAGTAATCCGTTGGCTTCCAGTATTGTTTGATGCTGCCATAATTTCAGGCAAGTGCCTGGAGCTGCACAGTCCCGTTGCTGCTCAGGGGCAGAGCCAGTCAGGAGGTGTGCAGGCGTGCTCTGCAGTGTGTGAAGGACAGAGCAGCTCAGAATGGCATCCACGTGGACTGAGTGAGACATGGACCAGGCTGTGTCTTATTCTTTGTCTCCTCACAATCTTCAGCAACTCGTTCCCATGCCACAGGGAACTCTCTAAAGCCTTGAAGACCTTTTCCTTGGAAAGCATTCCTTTCTATGGAATGTGTGTGGTGGTGGCAGCAGTTACAGCTATGTAGCCTCTCTGATGGGGAATATAGGGTCCACCATCTTTTCTGTGTATTTACTGATTCTTAGCAAAGTCAACCAAACACGAGACTAGACTTACAAAGTCCTACAATTGTGATCTCTTTATTGTCTTCTTCAATAAGGTTTCCTTAGACTCCCTTCTGCTGAGTCTCTTTCACTCTTTGCAGCTGTCACATGTCTACCAGACAAAAGACCAGGCATGGACCTCACAGCCTCATGGCCAGGGCATCATGAGATGCCCATTTCTAGAGAATACAATGCACTTCCACCTCATGAGCAAATGCTTAATCTCTCACACTGAGACTAGCATTGAAGGAGGGATTACAACTCAGGTCTCTTCTTGCAAGTGAATGCCCTGAACTGCCAGAGGAGAGCCTAATTTCCTTCAGTATTTCAGGAAATACTGATGACACTGGATTCTTCAGGAGTTTTTTAACAAAGCTTTTCTTTATAAGAGTTTACAGTCCAATGAATATGCAAGGTCAAGATGTATGTTCCTCAAACAAAGACAGACTGGTTTAGTGTGTTAGCCACTCCACTATTGAAGAAAGGGCATCACTGCCATGTCTTCCAATTGTCTTTTAAAAGAGGTTTGATATCTGTGATCAATTTCAGGTGCCAAGAACCAGGAAAATATCTGCAAAATGAGTACTCCTGTTCATTTCAGGTTCACCTGAAGGGGACAAGGTTTAAAGGATAACCTACAGATGTTAACACTGTTTAGCTTTCCAATCATCATATTAGGTCACTTGGTTCCACTAACTAGTGGAATAAAGGAAAGGAAATAAATCCTTCCTTATGGATCGCACAAAAAAGTCTAGATATATTGATGAGACCTAAAGACTCTGCTGTCAAAATACAAATTGGATAATATAGAAAATAGCTTTTGTGAAAATAGATTGTGTTTTAGCATTCTGGTATTCATTTAGACAAACTATATCTCTCAAAGCCAGCAACCTGACTTAAAGCTATTAAATGCTGCATTCCTCAGTGGAGAGTTGAACACCTCTAGAAGAAGCTTCATCTCATTTATCTATTTATCTGCAAAGTGAGCTTCAATTTATTTTAACAGTTTTAGGCAACAGATGTTCATATACTTCCATAAGCTGTATGGATTCCAGCCCCCCTGTCTAACCTCAGCAAAACTGTGTCAGATCATCTGTGATTCATATTCACAGGAAGAACTTTTCAGGCCACTGTAAGCTACTATTCAGGTAACTTTAGAAAGAACTGAGGTTGACCATTGGTCAATCAACCTAAAGCCATTTTAAAAATTTTTCTGTCCTGAATGTGTCTTAACCTGGAAACTATGCATACCTTCCTCCACAAATCTCAAAACCAGAGGATTCAACCTATGAAACTAAAAAACTCCTGAATGCCAGTAGATCTAGTAGCTCCGGGAGGATTATTCTGCAGTCCTGTTCTTAAAATTCAGAGCTCTTTTATCATTCTGTTTTGCTATTCCTTTGGAGTTTGAGAGAGAGATCACTTAAGACATTCCAGTGATATTGATCCTATATCCACTTTAAGTCTTTTATACCTGGAGTTTTGCCAAGCAAAAGAGTGTGTTTCAGTGATCTCAAAGCCCATATCAAGCCTTTTATTGCAAAAGTAGGCACTTTAAAAAACAATTTTTAGGTTTTTTTTTCTGTTTCTTGGCCTTTCACAATATTGTTTTAAAGTTATATTCTGAAGCTGGATTAATCCTTAAAAGCATTGTTACACAGGTAGAGTAAACAAGAATTTAGATTGGTTCTGAGTACTATGGTTCACTTGAGAAGAAAAATAAAAAGCCCTTTTACCCTACCTGGCTATCTCAAGTATCTACTCATTAATTTGCTCTGCTCTCTGGGTGTCTACTTTCCATCCCATCCAGCAGATCACTGCTGGTGTGAGATGGTCAGGTAGAAAATTTGCCAGTTTGTGTTGGGCTGCTGCTTGCACTTCATCACTTTCCTTTTTTTTTCCCTGGACTCCTTCTTTTTGAGAATCCTTAGTTTTCAGTAGCAGCTTTTCTTTCTGGAATACCAAGTGCCCAGTTTTTCCAGTCTGAATAATCTATGTGCAGAAGAAAAAAGCTTGGTCAGACTTGTGATTGGTGGTTCTGTGCCATGTCTCTTTATTAACTGGGGGATTTAGGATATGCAAATTTTGTCTTGTCCAGATATTATCCAAATTTACAGGTAGCATGTACCATTTGCAGCTACCAGGTGGTGGGCCTCTATCAGCTAAAGCAAATTACAAAATAAAATGTATATAACCATTTTAAATATCTAGTAGACATGGTAGATAATGAAGCCAAAAAGTTCTTTATAAAATGTTAGTGCATTCCTGCATATTTAAGGTAATTTATTTTCAAATGTTTTGAGAAATAACAGAAAGATTTCTCATTGCTCTTACACATGACTTTACAATATCTTGCATATATAATATCACAAAATCTTGGTGCAAATAATAGTGCAAATAAAGTGAATAGAAAGAAATTAAATTTGTTTAGTCTTCCAGTTAGTTCCAAGACAGCCTAGTATTACAGAATGAACACTTAGATCTCATTTTAGCATATGCATAGTGATCTTCTCTTTTGGATAACTTAGAAACACTTTCCATTATGAAATATTTTTGGACCCTTTCGGAGGGTAGCTTGTTTATCTGCATTATTTGTAGAAATTCTGACAGGGAAAACGTTCTGGTGCCAGGAAAACACCAATGGTTGATGCCAGGAAATTTTCTTCACATTTGACTAGGCAATAAACTATGGAGAATTGCTGTTTTCCTGTTGGGGCTTCCATTATTGCTTTTTGACTGGCAGCACACCAAAGCCACAGACAATCTAAGCATTGAACTCTGCTCCTCCTGCAGCCACAAGAACATCCACTGCAGTAAGAAGAACTGGGGGTGTAACCTCAACCCTTTTCTTTCCAGAGCAAAGACAGTGTGGTTGTTTAATACCACCCAGAAATCAAACTCCAAACAAGTCACTCCCTTTCTCCACACCCCTTCCAGCAGGAGAGGGACAAATGCAGAGAATATGAGTTGAGATAACCATTTACTGAAAGCAAACAGCAACAGAATAAGAAGGGCACAGTAGCAGCATCAGTGTTAATAACAAAAATATAGAAAAAAGAGATGGTGCTTTAAATACACAAGGAAAGGTGTTCACCACCTTAGTTCAACGTGGTCCCTGGACCAAAGACAAGAAGGGCAGCCTTTCCCACATGGTTCCACATGCTCTCCACTGGTTTCCCCAGACAAAGACAAGATTGCAGATGCTCCCCACAACAAGTTCTCCTGTGCCCCGAGCCTGAGACAGCGAAAAGCAATGATAGACAAATCCCCAAAAAGCCAGGTCATCTGCACTTCCCCACACCCTTTTTCCTGACCCCTACACACTGCTCGTTCAATTCCATGCTGCATTGCCACTTCAGACAGCTCTGCCCCACTCCACCCATCTCTGCTCAGCTCCTTTCAGCTTGGGTCAGACTTGGCTGGGCTCAGGTTTGCCTCTGCTGCTCTGTTCTCTGCAGCTTCTCACACCAGCACCACTTCTCAGCATCACCACATCTTGGAGCCATGTTTGCCACTTTGTCAGAACCACATCTCCAAGCCATGTCCTGCAGGAGTGGGAGGGGGATAAGCAGGGGATGGGCTGATCTCCATAATGTTCCTGATGGAGAGACCACGACTTGCTGGACTTCTTGAGGTATGTTCCTTTCCTTCCTCCTGAAACCACACCCCCAGAAGTGATGTTGGTGGCATGGAATAGTGACCTGGCCATGCCAAAACAGCAAGCTCTGCCCCCTCTCTGCAACCAGGACAGCTGGTTATCAGATAAAGAGACATGAGTGGTTACTGAGATCTGGGGGAAATATCTAGGATGTCCTGCTTGAAGCCTCTTCAGTCCTGAAGGTTAGTAGGGACATGAGGCAGACAGACCAAAAAAATGTAAAGACAGGAAAGCATTATGACTCTCTCCATTGGATGACTGACATGAATGAGCATGGGTCTTTCAAGACATTTCATGAAGCATTTCATATTCCACTAAATTTTCCAAACATGAAATTGAAATTGTACTTAAGATTTTGCATTGTTTCTCAAAGAAAATACAGTATCTGTTGGTGCCATGATTTATATAAGAGGTAACGTCCTTTTCTAGGAGCTGATGTATCAGAGGCCAATCTTTCCCCACTATTTGCTAGCACAACAAATCCTATACCTTCAGTCATAGTGATCAATGTCAATGGCAAGTGTCAAATCTGAACTGATGTTTGCATATGAAAGGGAAGAGGGCTTGGTACAGTTGCACAAGACAAAATCTGTCATGTTTACTAATTTTTACTTGTCGGTATTAGCATGAGCTGCTGAGATTGAATAAAGTACATTTGCTCCTGAAAGGACCTAGACATATTACTTAATTTTTTTTAGCATCATTGCTTTTCTCTATACTGTTTTATTGAACTAGCTACAATAAGGGCAAATACAGGACAGTGATTAGCAGTAGCAGGCTTGGCAGGAAATGAAACATCTGCCTCAGTGGCCTCTGCTTTACTGCTGTTGATGCAGTCCCATTGAGGTCAATGCATGTGAGCTTACAAATATTCAAACACTTTACATTTATTACAGTTGTTCCAAGTATGTTGTAACATGAAACAATTTCTGCATTATATGTTGTCCATCTTCTGAATTTCACTTGCAAGATACAGAGGTCTACTTCATGCTGACCTTTTGCAAACTGAAGACTACCTATGGAGCAACTGAACAAACTAGTAGTATTGGTACTGTAGGATTTCACTGATTTGTATTTTGGAATGGATCCATTACAGAGATCCAAGTTATTTCTACTATTTACTTACCCTCTTTTTTATAAGAACAAACTGTACAAAACAGTTACTGCAAATATCAATAATTTCCTTTTCCAAAAAAGAGTTTTAAACATACAACAAGCAGTTTTATGAACCAGTTTTCATAGACTGCTTTGAAGAATGATTCGAATATTTAAAGAGATATTCTGATATTCTGAAAAGTTGTAATATTTATAGTCATCTTTTCTTTTACAGAATCCAGTAATTTAGGATGGCTACAGCATAAATTTCAGAAAATCAGATGGTTTTGATTTAGGATATCTAATTACAGGGAATCCACCAATCATGCTAATGTGTGAATTACTAAATTTGATTTTACTTTTAGTGGACTGGGATCAACATTATGCTTCTCTAAGTAATATTATTTATCCATGTAATGCATGCAAAAAAACCAGAGAACAGCAGGTACAAATCCTCCTAACTCAATCTGATCAGTTGATACTAATTGATAGGCAAACCTGAAAACTTACAAAAACGGTTCATCTAAAGCTGTATTGAGAAGATGGTATTATGCTGAGCTGCACTGTGTGATTAAAGCCACTTTGTCAGGAAGAGATTTAAATTTAATTTTTAAATTAAAAAAATAGAAAAAAAATGTGGTATAATTGATTAAATTAGAAGATAACAGAAGAGAAGGAATTTTCCATTTTGATTGGGATAACAAAAAGAGTGATGAAAACACATACTATGTGTATTACAACTGCCTTCTGTATTTAATATGACTTATGTCTCATCTCCTATTCTGAAATCTTTGAATTATAGAGTAATTTAAAACTCTCCTACATGCAAATGAATGCACAGGGCTTTGTTAGAATGAAAGGGCTGACTAGGCTGTGGGCGTGACAGGAAGAACAGAGTGTCTAAAAATGATCATGTTAAAACTGCCCTAGGGGAAAGCATCTTGAATTCATTTTAAGCACCAGGGAAGACTGGGATGAAAAGACCAAATCCCCTTCAGTGTCAAGACAGTGCATGCTCTGTCACATTGTAATTTCAAATGTGAATTTTGGAATACCAAGTAGTTGAAGTAGTTTAGCTTCTTGTCTCAAGTATGTGTGCACTGAGACAGGAACAATAAAGGATATTAACTGTTAAATATTTAGACTTATTAGCATGTCTTGGAAATACTTCTAACATCATACAAAAGGCCTATGTGATGATGCTGAGCCACTGAAAACTGTACCTGAGAAAGAGAAACCCATCACTCATTGCAATGCACCACATAAGTGTGAATATTTTTATTAATATTTAGTATAGGAAACACTAAGGTTTTCAAAAGCATATGTGACACATCAGAAAATGTATACCTGAAGAGTTAAAAAGACAGTTTTGATTTTGCTGATAACACATGCAAAGATGGCTTTGCTGACTTTTATATATATTTGACATGCAGAGCTGCAAATGCACTTACACTTGTGAATGCATAAAAGAAACCTCATGCAGGTCTGAATGCTATATATTGCCAGACATTTATAAAAATATGATTTGGCTGGAATTTTATTGTTAAGTGTGAAAATAGTACTGCAACATGCTACCCATCAATGGTTGATTCAATGTGTTTAGGAATGAACCTTTTCCTTTTTGGTTTTCTCTTGTGACGAGTCACTGTTTTGATGAAAACCTCAGCCAAAAAATTCAAGCACTTTCACCTAAAAACCAAATAAGCTGAGGATTCCTTGTAAAGCAGTGAAACCAACACAAATTTTACTGGCTGTAATGATCAGTGCATGCTGAGGATACTGAAGACCTTGGAGGACTGTAAGCTGGGGAGAACAGACCAAAGTCTGCAATATGCAACATATTGCAATATGTGTTGCACACTTTTATCTCTAGAAATATCTCATTATAACCTCAGCTTGAAGCACAGGTTCTAACACAACACAATCCCTAGTTTTACAGTTGTGGCTTACATTGAGTGTAATATTCTTATTAGTCATGACTTCATTTTTGTTTAACACAGATCTTTTTCTTTAAAAGTCCACCAGAATTAGAAGTCAATAATTATGCTGCAGGAGATGCACTGTTTACTGTGCACTTGAATGCAGTGTGTGTGCATATATACACAAATGTATATATTTATATATATTTATATATATGTATATAATGTGCATATTCATCCTCAACAATTTTGCTGATGACAGCAAGCTGTGGGGTGTGATCATAAAGCTGATCCTGCAGGCAGCTCAGGGCAATCCCAAGCAGAAATAGAGGCTGGAAGGACAATGGATTGAGAGCAGCCCTGCCGAGAAGGACTTGGCCGTGTTTGTGAAGAAAAAGCTCAATATGACTTGGCAACATGCTCTTGCAGGCTGGAAAGTCAGCTGTGTCTGGGCTGCATCACAAGGAGTGTGACCAGCAGCTTGAGGGAGGTGACTGCTCCTCTACTCTGCTCTTGTGGGAGCCCACCTGGAGTGCTGCATCCAGCTCTGGGGTCTGAGCACCACACAGCCATGCACCTGATGGACTGAGTCCAGAGAAGGCCACTAAGCTGATCACAGGGCTGCAGTGTCTCTCCTATGAAGTTTGAGAGAGACAGGGCTATTTAGCCTGGATATCTCACAGCAGATCCTTTGATGTGGGCAGGATGAGGGGAGATCTGGGGCAGGAGTTGTCTCCAGGATGGTCAGGGCTCCTCACGGAGAGTTGACAAGGCAGTGGAACAATGTTCCTACCATCCCAGCCAGAAGCCTCCCTGGGGATGGGCACAGGCAAGGGCAGGGACAGGCCAGGACATGGGCCCGTGGGTGATGGAGCAGCAGGACTCCTGCCTGGGCTTGATCCAGCAGCAGCCATGACCAGGCAGAGCCAGTGGGGAGCTGGAGACTGGCCCTGCTGTGGCATCACTGGGGCAGGGGATGCTGAACCCGAGGGATGGTGTGGGCATCTTCGATATGGGCAGGGTGAGGTGAGGCCTGGGGGCAGGATTGCTGTCCATGATGGTCAGAGCTGGTGCTGCTCTTGGGGATCCAGAGTACTGCTACAGAAGAAGCAGCAGTTCACTATAGGATTTATTTCTGAAAATTCTTATGTCTTGCTTTCTGGGATTGCACATGCCCCACCAATAACTGCTGAGATGTAGGTCTGCAATTTCCAGAAATGAAATACATATTGATCTGAAAAAGCAGTGGAAACACTCTCATTTGTTTGACTTGGCAGAGACTGATCAGCATAAATGTCCTGAGTCACTGCTTACCTATGCTGAATATCATCTCTGTCTGCTTAAAAAGCTTGTTGGGATCATAACTATTTTATGAAAAGTTAAACATAGCATTTGGAAATCTATAGGTTACTAGCACCCTGTGCTGCCAGGTGACTGTTCATCCTGTTAGGCTGTGGGAAGGTTTGGGGCAGAGCAGCAGCCTCTCACAGCAGGACAGGAGTGCAGATTGGGATCCTTGTTGCCAGTCAGCATGGGGTCAGTGTCCAAGTGCACATGGTGGTCACCAGCCAGCTGCCCCCTGCTCAAAAAAACGGCCTTGGCTGCTTCAATTTACTAGAAGTGATGTAGATACAGAGCCTATTTATCTCCTTTACTCTAAACTATCATCTCCTACTCCCTTCATACAAATGCAAACCACCAGCCATTTACCATTTTCAAGTGTTAATAAAATTAAAATTGAGCAGCTTTAAGAGTTTCACCTAGCATTGTGTGTGATGCTTTCTCTACCTATTTGAGGAGGAGAGGTAGGATCTGTCTTTGAAACTGCTGTGCTGGTTGTGAAACTACTCCTAAAGTTGTCCAGGAACATGACTGCTCCTTCTTGTATGACAAGAAGGGAAGAATATTGTTAAGCTGCATGAATTCCCGATTTTCATTTGCAAAAATATGTACCTGCTGCACATACCAGACTATTGAGTCTGAACTTTTAAGATTTTGTTGTGGCTCATCCTGTGAAACTGTTTTATTTTAGAATTATTAAATTTTAATTTGTCCACTTACTTTGGTTTGAATATGCACTTGCACTGGCCGTGACAGAAAACAGCAGTTTTTTAACTATCAAAAAGATCCCTTTTAATTGATGAAGTTAAAATAAATAGTTGTACATACATACATTCTTGCTTTCCAAGTTGCTTAAATCTATGCTTTAGAGATACGTTTTTATTAGTTAAGCTATAGTGCAAAAAATCTCAATTAATCAGTTGAGCTAAATTAGGAAAGACATATGTAATAGTGTTTGAAGTTTCACTATGCATGTTGCTTTCAAATGAGGTACTCTGAACACCAATCATAAATGTGTACAAAATGGAATAATCACATTAAGGAATCAGAGCACCATAACTTGGTATTTTCCTATTTAAATGCATGGTGAATGTCAGACACAGTAAAATGCATTGCAGGTGCTTGATAAATAATTTTACCTTCCTTAGCAATTATTATGCACAGGAATACAAGAATGAACACAAATCAATAGTTCTGTTGTATCCTTTGAATAACCAAGATGGATGAGAACATGGTGACAGTCTGTCTAGGCAACAAAAGGCATGTGTTCACTGAGTAACAGAGTACATATCACAATGTTTTCCTCTGTGGGTTTAATCAAGTACATTTCTTTATTGAGTTGGGTAATGTTATACATATTTTTGACAATTTTTTCAACATGTCATTATTTTCTCTATCACTATTTTATCATTCAAAACATTGAAGGTATTTATTTTATTATTATCTTAAATAGTTGACTCATTTTCTTCTACATATGTCCTTGTCTTGTGACAACCTTTCTTGTCCATGAATATCAGGATTGAATTGTTCCATAGCATGTATTCAAAATAAGAAAATATAAATATCTCAAAGAATGTTAGGTTTTAAACAGTAGACATTTTTAGTTTTAATCTTGCAAAAATAAAATAAAGTAATATTCTATATGTTTAAGTAATAGCCAAGTAACATTCTTAATGTCTTGTGGTGGTAATTCTGAAGTTCTGAGAGTGTAAACACCTGTCAGTTCCAATGCTTTCTGCCCTGTTTTGAGCCTCAAGTGTGAGAGTCAGCCAAGCATCTTAACTGTTTAGGAATAATCAGTTGCACAGATAAAAGTTGGGGGAACACTTTTCTTCAGGGCAGGTCTGGAAGGTATATCATACCCCAAGCTGAAGCTCATTTCCTGATTTACCAGAAGAGGAATTGGGAGTTAAGTAGGAAGGTGGGAAGTGGGTTTGCTGCCAAAAATTCCTTTGCTACCGTCCATAAAGGTTGGCTTGCTCGGTTTAGGCTTTGTGTGGGCCATGGTGTGCTTCACTTTGAGAAAGACATAGTTTAATTGAAGAATCTAGAGAGCACTGTGATTTATAAAACATGATTTCTGGGGAAACAAAGGGAGTCGAATTCTGAAGATCTAGGAGACAAGGCTGGGGGAGGGAGTAACTTCTCAACCTCGTTTGTGGAAAGCAGTGATAGAACTAATGGACTTAAAGTTTTCATTATAAAAATTTTCCATTTAAAATTGAGAAAAGAAGCTGAATTTGGGCTGCACTGGGCCTCTGTGAGAAGAAGCAGACCTGGGCAGGACATGGTTGGTTCCAGCTGCCATGGAACATGGCTGAGCCCACGGATGAGGTGGTGGCATCTTGGGGAAATGTGTTTAAGACATTAAAACAACTGAGAGGTGGGGGAATAACAAAGCCAGAGAACATAGTGCTCCAAGCAGCATCCCCAGAGCACAGATTCCCCTGCAGACTGGGAAAGAGCACTCAGTGGAGCGGGTGGGTATCTCTAAAGGGGCTTATGGAAATCTCACAACTGAACAGGGGTAAAGTGGAAGGAGTAAGTGGCAAAAGAGAAACCACAATGTACTGACTATAATGCCCATCCTCTCTGCTGCTTGGTGGGGTGGGGTTTGTATAGAAGTAAGTCTGAAATGAAGGACTGAAATAGAGCCTTGGAAAAGGGTGAGGAAAGGCGTCATCATAATTTTTATCCTTTTTCTCTCCTTTTTTCTCACAACCTAAATCTATTTTAACTGGATAAAGTGAATTACTTTTGCTGAAGTCAAGTTTGTGTTGCCCTCAAAAGTAATTGGTAAGGGATTTCCCTGTCTTACCTCAACCCATGACCTTCCTCATCCCATTTTCTCCCTTCCCCCTGCTGAGTCAGTGAGCAAGCGTGTAGGCATGTCACTGTAATGCAATGCTAGCCTACCACCAGAACAGGTAAACAAACTTTCTGTTATGCAGGAGTAGAAATGGTAAAAGGGAATGCCCAAGGAGGTTTTGGCAAGGGCTCATCTAAGATCTTTGAAAGAAGGTTAAACCAAAATCTACCAGAATGAGCTAGGTAGTATTAATCCTCTCTCATGCCGAGCAAAACAATGTCTCAGAATTCTGTATGTTACTTTGCTGTGATCTGGTAGTGAAATATTCAGAATATTATATATATATATATCTTTTTCAGATTTTTTTTGAGCAAGGAAAAGATTTTTTCTTTTCTTATGGAGCATACTAAAGATCACTGTAGAAAAGACAGCTGAAACTGAATCTGAAAAGCAGCAGTTCCATAAAATGTGGAGAAGGTTCAACTGAAATCAGTCACATTGAACTACAGTGTGGAAGTGTATGGAAACACTGTTCTTTTGCATTCATCATCTGATTTCTTTAAATACCAAGAGGCTGCACACCAAATAAACAGAAAACCTTAAATCTGTTTCAGCAGATGTCCTGCTACCTTGTAATTTTATTCTTCCTACATAGTTTAGGAAAGTTAAGCTAAAAAAATGAAGGATACTGGAATAGTGATAGGAATATAAAATTCAAGTGGAGAAAAATTACCAAAAAAAAGCCTGGCTTGTTCAATTTGACAAGACAGCTGAAAGAGCTTGCTAAGCTGATCACTCTTAATAAATAACATATGTGGTTAAACATAACAGCAAAAAATGAGTCATTAAAAGTAAAATATAGCTTCAGCCTAGGAAATAGACAACAGTAACTCAACAATATTAATGATACATCCATTTCTGCTGAAGATGAGAAGAAAAGTTTTAGCCATTAGAAGAATGACAGTGTCCAAATACTTCATTGTAGCTTGCAACAGATCATGTGGCCTGCATCCATAAGACTTAAATTGATTTACTTTGCTTAGATATTTAGAATAATATGCAATCAAAACATCAGGAGATAAAAAGCATCTATCTCTAGAATACTAATCAGAGATACGGAAAATCATAGCTTTTTAAAAAATATCCAGAATTGGAAGTTTGATAAATTGCATAGAAGCAGAGGAAGTTATGCTTCATAGATTCTGAAGAAAGACACGGTCTGTTTTGTTGTCTACTGAGATGCTATGATCCATTACAAAAGAGAAATTTTGGCCATTAAGAAGATGAAATATACCTACTGCATTTTTTCCAATTATTACTTTGATATAAATATTTATAAAGCTGGACATTTTCCTGCATGAATTAGATGTAAATCACCAGATCTTAGCTTAGCTGGATAACAGATATTTAGATAACATTTTTTTTTAAAAGCAAGTGGATTTTTAAGCAAAATCTTTAACAATCATTCCTCGTTTCGTGTTTTGTTAGCTGTTCATGGTTGAATAGCAAATATGTAAAATACAATAGTAGATAAAATTAATGTAACAATTTGGGGAAAAATAAATCTCAGAAATAATCTTTTTCTGTAATTGGAAAAATAACAAATCTGTGTGAGCCCACAGGAAGATTTTGGAAGAACTTTACTGTATTTCGTGTACGCATAATTACAAGTTTATTGATAATGGACTGATTCCAGAAGAACTTTTACTTCATTAACTACAACACAATCTAAACTTGTTCAATTCAAGCAATACAAATTTATTTGCATAGTTTAATTCAGTGATAATCTTTCCAAATCTGTTGCTTTTCAAAGATAGTAGCTGAAATGAAGATGTTATTCTAAAATGTAATCCAAGCAGACAGGCTGTCTCTAAAAAGTCATATGCAAGTCACTTCTTAGATTTGAAAGGAAAAAATCCCCATTTATGTGGCTATTCTTTTCTGACTCAGAAGAGGCAGTAACAAATACCAGAAATGCTTGTAACAGTATTTGCAATCACACTTCATCTCTATCCTTTGGAAAAACTAATTTTTACAAACCATGGTCCTTGTTGAAATGTTTATCACAGCATAGAGCTAAAGAAAGGATAATAATGCAGAGCTACCAGGTGTAGTGGGTTGATTCTGGCTGGATGCCAGGAGCCTACCAAAGCCTCTCTATCACTCCCCTCTGCAGCCGGACAGGAGAGAGAAAATATAACGAAGAGTTCATGAGTGGAGATAAGGACAGAGGGAGATCACTCACCAAATACCATCATGGGCAAAACAGATTTGAATAATTATCTAGCTGTTGATTTGATTTATGACTAACAAAATCAGAGCAGGATAAAGAGAAGTAAATCAAACCTTAGCACCACCTTCCCCACCACTCTCTTCTTCCCAGCTCTACCCCCTTCCCCCAGCACAGCAGGGACACAGGGAATGGGGCACTGTGGTCAGTTCATCACAGGTATTTTCTGCTGCTGATCAGGGAGAGGAGTCCTTCTCCAGCTGCAGTATGCAGCCTTCCCACAGGAGATAGTGCTCCATGAACTTTTCCAATGTGAGTCCATCCCACAGTCTACTGTCCTCCCCAAAGTGCTGCAGAGTGGGTCACTCCTGAATGGGTGCAGCCCTTCAGGGACAGGCTGCTCCAGTGTGGGTGTCTCTCTCCATGGGCCTCCCATGGGGTCACAGCCTCCTCTCAGGCATCCACCTGCTCCAGCATGGGGCTCCTTCAAGGGTTGAGTGGATCTCTGCAATTCTGTGGTTCTCCATGGGCTGCAGGGGCACAGCTGTTTCACCATGCTCTGCACCAGGGGCTGCAGGGGGATCTCAGCTCCAGCGCCTGGAGCATCTCCTGCCCCTCCCTCTGCACTGACCTTGGTGTCTGCAGAGCTGTTCTCCTCATATGTTCTCACTCTGTTCTTCTCTGGCCACAATTACAACTTCACAAAACCTTTTTTTCCCCTTCCTAAATATGTTATCACAGAGACACTACCATAATTTCTAATTTTCCAGCCTTGGCCAGTGGCCTGTCTGGTTTGGGAGCTGCCAGGGATTCTCTGCTGGACATGAAGGAAGCTCCTGCAGCCCCCTTGCTACCAAAGCTTGGCCAAGCAAACCCAATACACTATTACAGATGAATCTGTAACATTGATGTCATTGATTATGGTAAAGGTGCTACCTCTGAATTTCTCCTTTGCCATGATAAGCTGGCCTATGCATGCTGTCTCCCTGCATGTTTACTACATGTCTGCAAACATCCTTCTCTGCTTAAAATACAGATTCTTTATTTGAAGCTTAATTCAATCAGGGCTTTGCCACAGGATAAGAAAGATATAAAGCTATTAGAGAGCATCTAAAAAAGGGCAACAGAGATGGTGAAGGGCCTTGAAAGGAAGACATGTGAGGAGCAGCTGAGGGCACTGGGTCTGTTCAGCCTGGAGGAGACTAAGGGGAGACCTCACTGCAATTACAGCTCCTTGTGAGGGGAAGAGGAGGGGCAGACCCTGATCTCTGCTCTGTGGTGACACTGACAGCACTGAGGGAATGGCCTGGAGGTTTGTTAGGGGAGGTTTATTTTGGATATCAGGAAAAGGTTTTTCATTCAGAGGATGGCTGGGCACTGAAAAGGCTCCCCAGGGCAGTGGTCACAGCACCAAGACTGACAGAGTTCAAGAAAGCATTTGGATAACACTTTCAGGCACGTGGTGTGACTCTTGTGGTGTCCTGTGTACAACTTGATCCTTGTGGGTCTTTTCCAATTTAGGATATTCTATGAGTCTATGATTGAATGAGGCCCTTCAAGGAGGTAGTAAATATGGAGTCATAACAACAAAGAATCAAAAACTTGTGCTGTAGTCCTTTCTTAAATCTATGACTAAAAAAAGCTTTATTGTACAGCTAAGAAATATGGTGTTACTTTATTCAAACTCCTATCATCTACAGTTGTGCAGGAGAACTGAAAGACTGAACAGATGATGAAAATCTACTTAGAACAACTGCACAAGATAAGTACAAAGACTGTTTTAGAAAAATCTCCCATGTATGTCCTATTGGAATCATGATTCTCCAAAATGTATATACCATCAATATGCCATGCCAGTTTTGTATCTTGGCTATGGAATGGGAAAATTAGAGAAAATAACAGTTGTTATTACTCTCAACAGGTTGTTGAGAGTAACTGAGAAGAAGTGGAGCTCTCTGTGTGTCAGAAGCTATGTGGTTTGAAACTAAGAAATTACTGTTTAGAAGTAAATTATCTTAGATTATCTTACAAGTAAGCAGACATTTATGCTATTTTACATGGACTATACACAACAGAGTGTGGATACAAAATCAAGCAGAATCAGTCCTGAAGACAGAGATATTTTGGTGGCTTGTCCTATATTAAGCAGTTGTGTGTTTTGACTTATGCATGAAAAAGTGCAGGCTGTGTGTTCATGATGTTCATGAAACAACATGCTTTCTTGTCGTCAAGGTGGATCTAATATTGGCTGGTTTTCTGCCTTTTCAGCATGTAATACTGCTATTTCTAACCAAGAAAAAGCTGAAGGTAAGAAACTCCTGAGAAGGGAACACTGTCATAAGGGAGCACTGTATTTTCTGTGAGTCATGGAAGATTTCATGAGCTCTCAGAAAACTGCAGGAATACATTCATCACCTGCACGTCTTTTAAAGTCAGTTTATCAGTGAGCTCTGAACCAAATGGCATGAAACTGACTTCAGCAAGTCTCTGCCATGTGAAGTCCTCCTGTTTCAACAAGGAGTATGGAGATGATCTCTACAATGTGGACTGTTACAGATTTGTATCTCATGTCATGAACGTTTGGTAGGCGACTGGATCGACAGAATCTAAAGGATCTCATGTAAAGGAGCATCTGTGAGATAATTTAGATTAATTACTTCTTGTTACATAGTTTTCCACTTGCAAGGAGGTCTTAGAGCCCTCCATAACTTTTAATCAAGGGAAGATAATGAGCTCTTGGTTAATGGTGCACTTACACAATGAATATATATTTTGATTCCTAATAAGATCTCTTATCAACAGATATGCAAAGCTTGAGTGCTGTAACACAAAAACACATGGGAGGTCTTATCATTAAGAACATAATTAATACTACTATGTTACTAGTACAGTGCACCAAAGATCCTAATTTCTGAAGAAAATCTGCATAAATTATTTTTAAAAGTCAGAATTAGAATTTTTTACCTCATGTGGTAGCATGCTTAAATATCAAACTCCTGATTCACTGATTACCTATCTGAAAGAAGAGGTCCTATAGGGGAAAAATACTGAGCAGCACTGTCTCAGCAGAAAAGGGGAAGATCCATAATTAATGTCTCTCTGTAGGCCACTTGATCAATCAATAAAGATTTATTAGTGAATTTTAAGATCAAAAGGTGTATGGTCACATTTTATTTTTTTAGTGAAATTTACGTGCTTGTATTTGTATCTTGCATATTTCCACTCAAGATTTTCAAAGGTAATAGCCTTCTAGCCAGTTATTATTTATAGGATTACAATTTTAGCTTATGATAACACAGTGTTTCACTGTGCAAGAGATAGTGAAACGAAATGGGGAGGGGGGAGAACAAATTACTACCTTAGAGATGGCTAGTGCTGCACTTTGCCATTTACTTCCCATTTAGTTATAGATGTCAAGACATCTCTGTGAGCCTAAGCAAAGGAATGTAAACGTACATTGCAGTCTTCCTTAATCAGTAAATACCACAGGCCCTTAAGTATGCACCAACACATTTCCTGAGAACATTAAGATAACAGAAGAACATGGGTAGGAATTAGGGTTTTCTCTGTTGGAAAGTGAGAGAATAAAAGGGGTTGAAGTATAACATCAAATCTGTAGTGGTTGAGCTAAAATTTGGTTGCTGTTGAATTCAGATCTAATGACAAATTCATAAAGTACTATTAGCCATTAATAAGAGATTTGTTGTGGGAAGAATAGATGGTGCAGTCACATAGAAAGAGTATGGTTTTAAAGTAGAGAGAAATTTCATGTCCCAACATTTGCTTCTTGAAAAGCTTCGAAGAATTCAGATACAGCTATCAAAATCTTTATTATGTGAAAAAATTTGATCTCCTGATTTTGAAATTCAGTTACAATATTTATTACAGGTCACTTTCTGTGGGAAGTAGGTTTGTTGGATTCTCAGAAAAATATACTGGAAATGAGTAGCTCTCTGCAAATGTAAAATGAAATTTCTCTGTAAAATTCAAGTAGATGTTTATTAGATTCCAAAAGATTGTATCATTCTGTAAAATAAAGCAATTGACATGTCCATCAGAATTCAGCAATACTTGCAACTTAATGGGTATTTTCCAATAAATGACTATTTCTGTTGTATAGTGCAAGAGTGAGTTTCGGTGACATATTGTAGACCTAAAACAAGCACAAATGTTTAAATATATCCATTGCATCACAAATTCACAGCTGAAAATCATGGTAAGATGTTTTAAAGGGCAGTGATGTAAGTGGGTATTCGTAATACATTTCTAGTTTTGAATCAAATAAATCAATAGCTGCAAAAAAGCATTAGCTGTCTCTTCACAAGACCTACCACTGCCATTGAAAAGAGTCTTTGTTTTCAGTTAATATCCCAAACTGTAGATATAAAAATGCTTTCTTGGAAGCCTCAAAGACAATTCTAAGGTGGACTCCCATTAAGAGTCACTTAGGTCTCAACTGCTCAAGTGGAATGAGTGGAAGTCCTATTTCTCCTATAATTTGTCTTTTTCATGGCAAGGTATGTATGTTAATTTGGAAATTCTCCATTAAGCCACATTTGTGGTCTTTTTCTTCCTATCTCTTATTTGAATCAATTCCTTAATAACTTTAGGGTTTTCAATTTGATTTTTTTTCCTAGCCTATTTTTCTTAGTATACTTTTTTTTTTTTGTAATTAAATTGAAAAATCAATAGATGGAAAACGTGATTTCTGGTTAGTATAGCTGCTAACAGATAAGTTATTTTAAAGTCTTCAGATATGTGGGATATGACTTACTTACCTTCACTACTTTACAGTTTAAAGATCCCAGTCAAACCTAATAATACTCAAGGTTAATCTTTCTGAATAAAATCCAAGAAAAGGAATTTAAACGGCGTTAAAATGAAAGGGCTTTCCCCCCCATAAATACAGAATGCTTGCTGCTTTGATTTAATATGCATTTCAGATATTGAATATAAAATTTAAATTGAATGACAACTGTGAGTTCTGCTTCTGCACAGCTCAGCACCTAAAGCCATTTATGATTTAGAAAAGAGCTCTGCTCTGCTTGACACAAGTCGCAGTATCAGACTCTGAACACCATGGCAACATCAAAATTTTTAAAAATTTAATAATTTAGGGGCAAACACACAACCAAAAGAGACTCAGCCTTACGAAAACACTAAACCTCTGTTACTTCTTAGCTATATACCTTGAAAGAATCTATACACTATTTTCTTGCAAAGAAAACTGTTCACCTGTTCACTACTGCTGAGATTTGGCTGATGTGTAGCAAGGAAGCCAAGATGGAGAGAAAGTGGAAAGAAGAATGGCTAAAGTCTGTTCACACAAGTCATGCCTGAGAGATAAGACCCTAAGTAAAATACAGACTCAGTATTGGAAACATTGACAGGTGTTTTCCCAGGCAATATGTCCATTACACTATAAACTGGTGCTCTCATTTCTGTTCTCACACTAGCCACTGAAAAGAAATTTACCCTGTTGACACTATTTGGAAACATGTCTTTTTTCTGTGGTTCAGACACCAACCCAACACTCCTATTCCATGCTCCTGTTTTCCCTATTCCGACGCATGAGGTCAGTGGCAGTCAGAAAAATGCTATAGGCAATATAAATTTTGGCACTGAAATGTCTAGCAGACAAGCGTCCACACTCACAAATAGAATTTGAATTTTGAGCTGGGAAATGTAGTCATTTTACCAAGAAATGCAAGAAACCATCAAGAAAATCTCTGGCAACAAAACTGTCCTCAAAATTGATCTTAAAATTTTGATTTTATACTTTCTTCTCAGAAGAACTTTGGACTGGGAGATTAAGCAAGGAATACAGGCTGCTGATTGTCTTTGAGCCTTATGGTTTGCTTTACTGATTCCATGGAGTTATGATAGAATTGCATTTCATAAACTTAGCAATTAACAAATTGTGTGGTTATTGGAACATACTATATATATATATATAAACTATTATGGAAGAAAATTGGAAAACAGGAATTGTAGACTCATGTTCAAACATTTCTAGAACTAAATTAATCATTTTTTTAGTATGGGTAACCATTTCAGTGTCTGGATTATTGTACCAAACCTCAGGCATCATTGAACGAAATATCACCAAATTTTTAGAGGCACCAAGACCCAGAGTTTATGAATCTCAGTTGGCCTTAGAAGGCAGATATGGACAACAATGTATGTCCTTGACATGCATGGAACAGAGTTCTAAATATCTGAGCAAATTTAATGAAAAATTCAGACATTAAAGACATTTAAATATTATGTTAGATTTAACCTCAGGTGTGTAAGTTGTGGCTACGTCCTACAGGGGATTCAACTTTATTGACTGTATTATCAGTGGCAGATTCTATAGAAGATAAAACAAATTCTTTCTAACTTAAAGATTCCAGCATTGTAGAAGATACAGATGAATGCATAATTATCAAATATTTGCTTTGGACTGGGATCCATCTATATTTATAGTGTTTAGATACCATTCTGTATATGAAAGAGTGGTATTCATGATGCAGTGAATGTACTGATGGGAAAAATAACTTCAAATCAGAAGATTGTTGACTATGCTGTCAATTAAACTGCCAATGTGTATTGTTAAATATAACATTATAACTTTTATTTTCTATAATATCTGCTAATATTATTTTATGCTTATCAGTGGAAGACACTAAAATAGCTCATAATATCCACCAGGGTAAAATACTGAATGGTAGTAAACCTATCTTGTGTAGAGTGATTCTGGCCAGCACTTATTTCCTAATTAGTTTATTCACTTGGACTTTTGCTTTATTTAATCCTGACTCCTCATCTTTATAGGGTAACTGTGCACAAAATGAATCAATTTCAGCTGCTTTACTTATGTTCCTTGGAAAAGCTTGAAATCCCTGCATAAATGGTCTTATGTTGAATACATCACCTTGCTGGTATTTGTATGCTTGAAAGAGTAATCTTTCAAACATATTAAATTTATGCTAAAGAAATGCAAGTGAAGTTTTCATGTAATCAGTAAAACTCAGAACCTGAAGGGATATTTTCATAATTTTGCTATCTCGAAAATGTATAGGATGTACCTAAGTACTGATCATTCAATTTTTACATTAAATTTACATTTACAGAATGTTACATTCTCATGCATTCTATTTTTTTTTTAAATATTATTCTTAAAAGTAATAGTTTGATACAAAAGTGTGAACACTGATATGTTACCATGGTTTTGACTGTTACAAATCAGTATGAATATACTACAATTCAAGTAGGAGTATAGATAGTAGTCATATTATACTCTCAGTTGAGTCATGAAATCAAGATTAATCTGTTCCTTGCAAGAATAATTTCACATAGTGAACTGGCTGCTTTGAATACATTTATGAATCAAAGACTGACCATCTTCTCCCAAGCTTTTGACATAATGCAGGAAACCTCATCACGTGAAACTCTTGACATTAGTTGTGAACAGAACAGAAAAGGAAAGAAGTTATATTTTTCAAGAAGAAATAAAAAGAATATTACTAAACAATGCATATAAAGAATTTTGGACTTTGAAAGATTTGTTAAAAATAAATGAGATTTGACGGAATAAAGTTTTTACACTGCTACTCAGTGACAGAAGTCTAAAATGAAAATATGTGGAGTTTCAGGGATTTTTTTAGATAAATAGGTTAATAGATATATCAGATACCTTATATTTCACATCAATTAATTGACATACAAGAGAGGTGTCTGTGACATTGTATATTTTTGATGGATCTGTGTCAAGAGGTTGATGTTTTAATCCCTCTAAGATAAATAACACATTCCAAGTTGATTTCCAGCACTGACATTTTGAGACATAGCTGCAAACAAATTCCAGTTTCAACTGGGATCACTGACAAAACTCCCACTGACAGGGTTTTATCCTTCACACTTATCTGTCTTAGCTGCATAAAGTGGTAACAGCAAAGAAGTGAAAGCCTATTTTCAGCAACATTTTCTCAAAATTCTAATTTGCTGTTTTCTCAGTTCTATTAAATAGATGAGAAATATAAAGAGGAGTCCAGCATAAAATTGTATGTCCCATCCCAGTCTAGTTGGAGTTTCAACATGTTCCTGCTGGTCACTTGAATGATGGATTACTTCACTACACCTTTTGATTCACTGTGGAAGAATGACTGGTAATGATGCAGATTCTAGAGATGTAGCAGGCTGGTGACATCAATTTGCAGTATCTGGACTGCAAAAGCAGGCTTATTCTCCCCTTAGATCAAAGCAAAGATGAAAATTGCACAAACATGGAAAATAGTTGTGGAAAATAGCAAATGGGAAAAAAGAAAGATATATCATGCTCAACAGATGTTTTTCTCATGATAAGGGAAAGACAAAGGGTAGAAGGTTTAGCCTGGCCAATCTGAAGGCAATCTGAGGGCAAAAAAAAAGAAGACATATTAATAAAAACAAACAAACAAATAAATAAAATGTTTGCTTTAGCTATAAATAGCCCTGTGTGCAATTGTACTCTTTGCAGGCTACAGGATCTCGTTTGTGAGCCACTGCTATTATAATATTAGAGACAAAAAGATCAGAAAAGTTTCAATAAGAAAAACAGCAACTGCCCTAAAGAGATTCAGCCCTTTGGAAATCAGTGAATAAAGAGCAGCCAACAACCTACTAAACAAGTCAGTACACTTACATAAGAATTGTAGAAAAGAAAAAAAAACAAGCCAGTAGAATAAGGAGAAAAATATCAAAAGTTTTACACAGTAAAGAAAGAACTGAAAATTATTCTTTTATGGATAACTTTAAACTGAAAATTTGGGTTGTGCCTTATATTTTTCAAATGCCCTGATCTAATAATTTATCTTACAAAATACTACTTTTCACCTATGAATTGAAGAGAACAAATTAGTTTTTCTCCAGAAATATTCTTTGTAGCTGACCTTGAAAATTATTAATCAGAAGAGGAAGAAAAGCATAACTGCTGCTTTGATTTATCAGTTTTTTCAAATATTGTTTCATTAAATATTGCCTTATTATTTTATTTTTTACTCCTGTAAAATCTCTGTATTTTATGGACATTGTACGTAAATATAATTATATTTACAGCAGAATGCAGTTTCTCTGGATAATCTTGCCAGAAATGCAATGAAAATACCAATATATTTTTTTCCAGATTGGGATGTTTCTGAATTCATACTGTGTAAGAGAAGTCATCCATAAACTCTTTTTCTTTTAAAAATTTTAATCAGCTTGTTGAAATAAGGGGGGGGGGGTGGCAAGAATGCAGATCATGATAATTTTTACTATATTCTTTTTCTTTGGTCTCAGTAATTCCCTAGGACATGGTGAGAGTTATTTAAAAAACAAAATATATGGAGTTTTAGAGATTTATAAGAAAATTTATTACTTTAATATTGCACTCTCGGACTTTATCTGGAAGCTAAAATTTGACTGCTGTAAATTATTTGGCTTTAAAAGATTCATAATCAATTTTAACTCTTTTGATAATATTGTGTTATGTTTTGTCAACCAAACAGCAAAACCTCAGCATGACCAACTCCTGTTTTTATTGAAATCAACAGACAGAAGCCATAAATAATTGGTTGTGTCCTGCTGGTAATACCAATTAGCTAGCATCATACAGACACTACTGAAAACAAGTACAGGGTATTGTATAAGAGATTTAGAGGTTTGAGCTACACACAAAGTATACAAGTTTGAATGTACCAATGGCATAAATTTTGTCTTACATGCTTTTCAGGGTCAGCAAAATTTATGCTCAAAGGCCATTCTGTTAAGACTGCTTCATATTTTTATTTCTCTGTGCTCAGGAGCAGCAGTAGACAATGTCCAGCATGCATTTCAAAAGCAGTCATTATGATATTGAAGCTTAAATACAGTGGTAAACCCTGAGATACTCTGGCACAGTGCAGCCAGAAAGTGACATTTCATCTGGAACAGCAGCTTAATACTCTCACATCACACAAACCACAAAGAGCTTCTCAAATCCCTACTGAAATGTGAAATGAAAGGAAAAATGGCAAGTGTGCTGGAAGATATTCTGCACATTTTTACATGTTCACTACCTTTTGTTCTGTAAGGAAAGTGAAAGATGGTCTAAATATCAGACCATCAGCTCAGTGCCTAGGAAACCTGGCTGTTTTCCTCCTCCATTTTCAATTGGTAAGTAAATCCCTGTCTTTGTACCCACTCAGACAAGACACTGTGCAGTGAGGATAACTGTTCCAACACGGAGTCTGTTAGCACAGGTGGTACTAAATTAACACACTGTGCTGCTCACTGGTCTGGTTGATGAATACTTAAAGTAGATGGGTCTTCATTCCAAAGAGATGGCAGGGGTCATCAAAGATAATGACTGCTCTTAGGCACCACTGAAGTCAACACAATGAATGAGCATTTCAGAAAATAAAACTGAGTAAGAAATTGAAAGTACTTGAAGCTTGTTTTTATTGGTAAAAACTCAAACATACAATTTTTATTTTTCTATCCATATTCCTAGAATCTATGTTTATTCAGGCTGTGTCTTAAATTTGCTGCCATTGTCTTTGGCACAGAAATGATTGAGAGAGCTAAAACAGCTTTAAGCTATCTTTACAATCTACTAGATGATAGTGTAGACATTAAACCAACTTAATTTACGATCACCATCCACATTTCCATGCCTCTTCTCAAACACATTTAAATACTCAGGTTTCTGACTGTTGATGCTGTGAGAGCATTTTAAAACTCATTATGTTTTTATATTGTAAAGATGGGGCTGTGTCATATCTAAATGATACTACATTTATAGCTATCAGAAATTCTTAGAGAAAAATGTTAATTGAGTAACTTTAGTGAAATCAGCAGTGTCATAAAAACCTGTTGAGATTTTTGTTTTCAAAACCATGATAATACAAACAAGGTTGAGTTCTAACATTGAGGCTGGTCCTAACGTGGTCACAATTCAGCATTACCAATACTCTCTGGATGACACTGTAAGAAGATACTATTTCTTAAAAAAAGAATTAGCAATTTTTTTTTTGTTAAATGTTGGCTTCTTGAAAAACACTTCTGAGTTCAGTGCTTTGAACAAAATTCACTGATTCATTTTATGATCTTTTCAGCAGCAAGGATTACAACTGTAAGGTTCTAATTCAAGACCTTGAGTCCAGACTGTACAGAACAGCAGTGCACACAAGAAAGAGAGGAAATTCAAGGAAAACTTCATGGAATTTCTAAGAACTTAACAAAGAAGGAAAAACTCACCAGGGAAAAAAAGCCCTGATATATGGTGACAACAACTTACCTTCATATTCTTAATCAGAATCGCTGCCAGAGGCAATATGTCTGAGCAAAACGAACATAAATGCTGTGAATTTCTTAGACAGAAGATCTATTGTTTAATTTCTAATAAGTCAACCTCTGCTTTTTTGCTCTGCAAATCAATGTTTTATCTCTTCCAGGATTTTGCTGGCAATAGATATTCTGTTACTCTGCTCAGGCTACAAATCTCAGGATTCATTCCATACGCTTCTTTCTAAGAGTCATGCTACATATGTAATGGAATGTGCTGCACATTGACAGCTCTCCTGATGCTATATTGCACTCAAACCATCTCCAAAAACTCATTTCTACTTGGTGCTTTATATCCAGGAAATAACCAGCTGAAATCTGCAGTGACTGGGGGTAGCAATCTGCAGAGCCCACTCACAGGCTGTGACCTACCACAGCTGCAGCCTTCAGGTGTGTTTCATTACCTGGATGTTCAGTTTCTTTTACATGGTGAGTTCTCCAGGCCGGGTCACATTGTTAAATTTGTAATTTGTAGTCTCCAGGAGAAAATCAAAAGGGGAACACCTCTCCTCTGACTGGAAATCAGTGTTAGTGCTCTGTTAAAAAACAGGTTAGCCTGTAACCAGGCAAGTTACAAGTACTGGCTGTGCCTCTGCTCTTTGGCTTTTAAATAAAGCTGGTAAAAATCTGTCCCCTCTCATCTTTCCCCTTTACTTGCACTTTTAGGGACAAGAACTGCTTCTTCTGTATTCCTCAAGATCACTTGTCAGAATCGTGTTGATATTATGTTTGAGACTTCTGCAATGCATTATTTCATAAACAATCAACAAAAATATCTACAACAGTTCTCTTCCTGAGTAGTCAATTATTTAACAATTTTCATCTTCAATTTTAGACTAAAGCCTCTTCCTGTTCTTCACTCTCTTCTTTCTTTTTCTCTACTGATTTAATTTTCAACTAGGATTTTAAACTGGGAAAGGCTTGTACATATGTTGCATATATATTTAACTTTATGCATTTGAGAAGCAGCAGCAGAACTAATGTACATTTGAGTGAACAAGTAAAGGTTCAGCTTCTTGTCATAGACTGAAGGCAAACAGTAATGCAGTAAGGCTGAAAGACACAGGTGTGTCCAGTTTGAGAAAAATTTATCCATTTCTTCTTATTGCCTGTAAAGAAAGTATTTAAATAGTACTCAAACTTACAACTAAGCTAACAGCAAATACTATGACATGAAAGAGAATAGGCATTTTTAGACATTTCAAAACTTTGTAAATCAATATTTATTTTGACAGAAATTCAGCAGAGCAACTTCATGAAATTAAGGTTCTGAGTTCATCTCTTTGAGCAATATTCAGTGATTTATTTTAAAGTCTTTTCAGCAGGAGAATTAGAACTGTAAGGTACTATTCAAGACCTTTGAGCCCAGACAGTACAGAACAATAGAGCTCATATGAAAGAGAGAAAATTCAAGAAAAATATCATGGAACTCCTAAGAACTTAAAAGGGAGAGGAAAAATCACCAGGATGAAAATGTGATACATGGTGATAGCAACTTACCTTCATATTCTTGATCAGAATCAATTAATTAATTGTTCCCAAGTCAGTAATGGCCTTTCAAGCATCTAAATATTTTGATGTAATAGACATAGGAGCACCATTTCTCTGGGGCTGGCCAGAAGGTCATTCAGAATTGTTTTTTCTCCTTGGTGATATTTTCTCTGAGCATATTTGGCCACACTTCTCTACATTTGCATATTAGTGAAGTGTGTGGCAATGGAATCACAAGGCAGAGAGCCATCATCATCCCTGCTCTGGTGTGGGCTGAGGAGCAGCACACAGATCTTCTCCCCTGTAGGGTTTGAAGATTTGGGATGCCTTGCTGGCATCAGCAGCTGCTCTGCCTTCTGGCACCTTTCTGTCCTTTGTTCCCGAGGCATCCCTGTGGCTGGACCCATGGAGCAGGCAGCAGGGCCATCAAGATGCTCTCCTGGCTCTTGCTGGAAGGGGTTAGCTCAGGGGAGGAGAGCCACTTCTACCAACAAGCTAATGGAAAGGTGACACTAGAGAAGCCCTCTGACGGTGAGAATAATAATTAAAGACAGAAAAAATATTTGTGAACAGTCAATTCCTTTGTGACGGTGACTCAGAGGTTACCTTCAAATAAACCATGCAGTGCAGTCATTTCTACAGAAGGAGATAAACCCTCTTATTTCTGTTTGCTTAGTTTGATAGACTTTGTAAAAAATACCCTTTTCCAGAATGCAGGGCTGCTTAACATAGTTCCAAATAAAAAAAGAAGAATGTCAAAGAATAATATTTCAACTATTTTTTTGTTGATTTTCCCCCCTCACTTAGATTCTAAAACTACAAAGCATTTATTCATGAGGTCAGAATTAGATGTTACACATGTGGCTAAACACCATCTCAGACTAAATCTTGGCTCTTTTTTCCAGGAAGACTTGCCCAAACTGGTGTTTATAACTGTAAGAAAATTCATAGCTTTTTGGAGCTGTTATCATTAGTGAGAAATGTAATTATGAATCTATCCTGTTTACTCAAGCTCTACTGCCCTATTTTTTTAAAAACAGTGTTCATTCTATTTAGTGACTTGGAGTCTGAGTTCTTTCCTCCATTATACTGATGCAATAGCATGAAATAATGGAATAATTAAGAGTATCTACATTGTAAAAAGTGGGAGTGCCCTTCCAAGGCTCAGCACAGCATACTGGGCATTCTGGAATAGCTATTCAGCAGGTGTCTTTACCCATAAAAGCTGAAGTAAATTATTTGGAACATGAGGATACATTTCCCACTGTGAGTGTGAACTGTAACTTCATAATTTATTGTGCATTTTGGGTCTCAGCAAATGATTATTTTTTTTCCCCCTAGAAAATGTCACCAACTCTTTCTTCAAATATACTCTTTGTACCATTTGGTTTTGGTTTTTCGTTTTGTTTTTCTAGTCAGAGCTCAGCATTGCATCCAGGACTGCATCATTCTAAACCTACTGAAAACACTGGACAGAGAAAATCTTTGCCCCACAGATCAGAAATTATGAATTTGAAAATAAGAAATAATGTACAGAGACAGAGAACAAAAATCTGAGGAAACTAAGAAGCTTTAGAACTTTGCATAGTTGTAATGTACCTAGCTATAGTGAAAAATCCTTAATTTATTATTCCAAAAAGAGAAGTTTAAGGGACTTTTAAAAGAAAGCAGGCAAGTTTTATTGTAGGTATTGTCAGGGAGTTCATTTTAAACACTGAGGAAGAAGGAAGGTATTTTGAAAGAAAAATTGTTTGAAAAATGAGATGGGTGAAAGACTCAGGGACAGGGCTGACATCTTCATGGTGAATGTAAAATGATAGATAGGAGAGGAGAGATCATGGAAGACCCTGAAAATGAAAAAGCCTATTATGTTTTACATTATAAAACAGAAAGAATGAGTGAAGCAATACACTGTAAGAGGTGATATGGTCAAAATGAAGACTAACAATAGTCTTTGCATTAGTGTTCTGAATAGATATGAAAAGTACTGGGCTTTTGGGAAATCAGAGAGGCTTGAAGTATCTAAAGTTTTTGCTTGGTGACTGAATCTTCCAGAACTGTTCAGTTCAATAAGCAACAGGATATCTAAGGAGATTTTCTTTTTAATAATGATCCCTCCATTACAGTCCCAGGAGCTCCACTGAGAACAGAAAGAAAGGTAACAGACATGAGCAGGGATAAAGAGAAAAATCTGTTTTATCTGTGCTCATCACTGAGCACTGCGAAGAAACGTACCAAATAAAATCTTGGCATGCAGGAAGGGGTTTAGAATAGAACCAGTTTTGAGAATTATCCTCATATAGATGTTAACTCAATACAAGTGCTAACAAATACAGCTTTGGCCCTAAAGTGTTGTCTGCAGACTTACTTGCAAATCACCATGAAATTCTAAACACACTTTTCCTCATCCTTGGTTCTTCCTTCTTGCTCTCCAGATGCACATGAAGTGAAATCCAGCTGTGTAAAATGTCAGACAATTTAAGCCCTTTGGGTATTAAGAGAGGAGTTTACAGAGTGCTTGGACTTTCAACTAGTCTAGATTAACAGGAAAAAAAACAACTTTCCCTTTAGTCTGAACAGACTACCCCTTCTGGTAATTTGCTAAATGCAACAGATGCATTGCTTATGTTATTCAAGGGGATATATGTAGGGTCTTAAACGGATACAGACAAGATCTTGCCATTCTTTGTCATTAAAGTGAAAATCTCCTAAGGTTTTAACCAATTATTTCATTGGTGGAACGATTTAAAGTGTATAATAAATAACCTGTGAAAAGACCTCTGCTTGCCTAGTCCTAGTTTTTTGTGTCACTACCCCTTCACATTCTGGACTCTGCATTACCTATAGAAACATAGTGTAAAGATCAACGTTAACCCTACTCCTAGCAGCAGACACAGAACAATAAGGTAAACACACCATTTTCCTCTGAGCAGAAGTTTATCACAAGTACTGGAAAAGTTTGATTGATTTATCAGAACACTGGTTGTCTTACAAGAGATCAGATTGGCACTTAAGGGTGCAGCTGAGTAAAGCTGTGTACTGTGGTTTCAGCAAGCCTTCTAATAGCAAAATATTTTTCATGACTTACTGAGGATCATATTTTGCCAACTCCCAGAATAAACTTCTGTGAAACTGTGACATCAAGTACCTATTGGCAACCACACAGGCTTTTCAAAGGTTAAAAATTCTACTGTGGATTAATATCTACCTTGCTTCATAAAAACTATTTTTGATAGCCTGACAGTGTCTTCTGCTAAGAAGACTTTTTAGCCAATCTAAGCCAGGAGCACTTGACATCAGACATTACAGTGTGGCACAACAGAGCATAGGCCAGTGTATCAACAAGAGTGCTGGGTCCTTTGGAGCTCCAGCCCTTCCACACACCATGGATGTTTTGCCCAGACAAGATGCCTTTGATTGCACAGGTGTTCATGCAGTTGTAAAAAGTTTCCTCTCTATGCCACATCAGGATCAGAGATTCCCTCTGCTCCTTCCTTAGGACATAGAGCATTTCTATTTATTTCACTTTCCCTTTTTTGCCACAATCACTGATGATTATATTCTGCATTAAAATATGACATCACTTAAAATACAAATTTCCTGAAAGGACAAATCAATAGTATGACATCAGTCAATGAGCTGGCATGCACTTGCATGAAAGAAGAATTTGACATTGGTTATACCTCCTGAGCCAAACTCTTCTCATAGGTCTACATGAATATTGGTGATGAGGTAAATTATTATTAATCCATGTGTTTGCAATAGGTGATATTTGGGATTTTCAGACATTTCTCTACTTGGTCTTAGAGTTTACCTTGTAAGATAAATATAAAAGGGGAAGAAAATAAGGCTGATAACAACCTTAGCGATATTAGAAATTCCCGGAACACAGTGACATTTAAAGGGGGTATTAAATATTGAACACTTTAAAAACAAATCCTCCATTTACTTTAAGCAGAGTTTGCCACTGCCAATTTAGTATGGAAGGTGTGAAACGGAGAGGAATTTAATACCAACCAAAGGAGGAAGGCAAAAGAAACCCTGCCTGTCTCTGCTTACCACTGAAGTGTTTTTTTGCCTTCATTCCACTCTCCTTTTCCCCTGAGTGATCAGAAAAAGCATGTGTGTATGTCAAATCGTTCTGGTTTCAGTTTTCTTTGCTTGCTCTTTTGCTCTGTCCATTTTGCTGGTCGTCATAGTTACTGTGACCTCAGTCGTCCTCATCTTTCAAGGTCTTGCAAGGATTTTTTTAAGCTTTCCCTTGTAACAGTGCTTTGCAATGCCAGCTTTTCTAATTCTTTAACTGTTAGTTCATTTCTTAATCTATTTGTCCTAGCAGTCTTCCCCTTTTCTGTGCTGTGTCCTGGTACACTCCTCTGAGCTGACTGGAAGTGCTTGGTTTCCATCTTCACCGCAGTATCGGTTTCTTTCTGATAAGACTGCTCACCTTTAATCTTTCCCTTCTTAAACTTTCAGTATTATTATACTTTGGCCTCGTGTTTGGCTAGCTTTAAAGTGACTTTTTACATCTCTTTTAGAATAAGTTGAACTAGACAGTCAGAAGTGTAGCAGCTCATGCACATTTTGCCTGGTTTTGGTTGTTTTTTGGGGTTTTTTTGTGGTTTTTTGTTTGTTTGGTTTGGTTTGCTTTGTAATGTGGTTTTGTTTTGTTTTGTTTTGTTTTTCTGTTTAGTTTTGGGTTTTTTTAAATTTCAGTTCCTTCCTCTGACTTCTGGTTATGAAGGAGTCTGACCAAGACAGCTTCTGCTGTACTAGACAGCAACAAGGTCAACCTTAAAACCACAGAAACATGAGATGGCCCTTGGCTTCTCCTCAACACTTAGCAGGCTATAGCAGAGGGGCCCTATCATCTCTCCCAGTCAGGCTACTGTTGCTGCAGCTGCTGCTATAAAGGGGCTAATAATAGGCAGGGAAGAACAAGCAGGGTGCTGAGAGCCCATGAGAGCCTCACGATGTTCAAGAGGCCAGTGAAGGGTTTGCACGTGGATCAGAACAACTCCAAGTACAGCACGGGCTGGGTGGAGAACAGGCTGAGAGTAGCCCTGCTGACAAGTTTTGGGGTGTTGATTAATGAGAGGCTGGACATGACCCAGCAATGTGCCCTCCCAGCCCAGAGGCTCACTTGTCTCCTGGGCTGCGTGGGCAGCAGGGCCAGGAGGGGATCCTGCCCCCTGCTCTGGTGAGACCCCACCTGCAGTGCTGCATCCAGCTCTGGGGCCCTCAACATAAAAAGAATGTGGGGCCATTGGAGTGAGTCCAGAGGGGGCCACAAAGGTGATGCAAGGCCTGGGGCACCTCTCCTATGGAGACAGGCTGAGAGAGCTGGGGTGGTTCAGCTGGGGGAAGAAAAGGTTCCAGCTTATGGTCCCCTCCCATACCTGAAGAGGGCCCATAAGAAACCTGAAAGGGACTCTTTAAAAGGGTCTATAGTGATAGAACAAGGGGGAATGGCCTTAAATTGAAAGAGAATAGGTTTAGAATAGGCAGTCAGGGAGGTGGTGAGGAACTGGAGGAGGTTGCCCAGAGAAGTTGTGGATGCCCCATTGCTCAAGTGTTCCAGGCCAGGTTGGATGGGGCTTTGAGCAACACAGTCTGGTGGAAAGTGTCCCTGCCCATGGCATTGGGGTTGGAACTAGAAGATCTTTATAGTCCCTTTCAATGCACAGCATTCTATGGTTCCATGATTCTATGATTCTATGAATCTATGATTTCATGATTCTATGTTATGTCAGTGATGATTGAGTCTTCTTTTACAGGACTCAGGACTTATCCCAGGGAAGGAAAGTGTATCTCTTTTGGCAGAGAAATTTTTGACCCCTTCTTGGACTTGTTCTGTTTGTCAGATTTGGCCAAAACTTTGAGCAGGGACAGATTTCTATGATCATTTTCATATTAGCACTAAAACAAATTTCAGAAACAAGTTTTGTTTCTATCATCTGTTAGTCTCAATTCAGAAACTGACAACAGACATGTTGAGGCACTAACGTTATAGTTGCATCAATAATGCTACAGCCAGTTTAAACAAGAAAATGGATACTTAACAATGGTTACTTGGTAACCCTTTAAATCACAATGGTGTACATAATGTAACTGTCAATCCTCTAAACTATTATGGAATTGTAAACTACATGGTAAGCAGTCATATGCATCTTTTCCATAGATACAAAAGTATAAAATCTGAGCTAGGCTATACATGTAGCCTTTTTAAAGTGCTAAAGTTATTTACTTAGCCCCAAATTCCACTCTTAAAAAATATATGTCTGATAAATATATATTAAAAGTATGTCTGAAGCTGAAATACTGATGGTAAATGTACACAACTGCAGCTTCAATGGATACTTGCAGCACTCTAGTGGCCATTCTTCATAAATGCAACATCAAAAGCTAGAAACAGAGAAAAAAATTACATCCTAACAGCAAAAATTAAAGGGCAACAGAGTTAGACATGAAAGTTCTGAAAATGAGCAATAACATATGGTGTGCACCTAATTAAATTTATTCAAGCAAACCTGTTTTAATTTAACAACATCCTTGCTTTGCATTGAAAATGGAAATAAAATAGTCTGTATTTGAACGAATTATAGTTTGTGGTCATTCTATCTTTTGATGTACTAGCTCACTAGTTCAAGAAAACTTAATTACTGGGAGATTTACATAACTCTTTTTTCCTTCATCCCACTGAATGTAGAAGGGAAATAATAGGCACAGTGCCTCTGCATTAGTCAATAGATATGTGATGAGAAGAATGTATAATATACAGCTCTGATCAACAGAGTTACTGCATGTGAATTTGCTACTGCTTATTTGTAAGCAAGATGTTACTGTGCTAGCATAAAGTAAAATATGTGTGACAGGAGGGGATTTGTCTTAATGACTTCAGAGACCCTCTCCAATTTTAATTTCTAATCCAATGTAATTGATGCAGCATTTCTGTTCAAATTTGTGCATATATTTAAAAATAGATTTGATTCCTCTCTTTCTTTCCTTTTATTCCTCTCTCTCCTAGAAACTTTGGACTATATAAAATACACTGTAATCAAGACTTGAAAAATGCTAAGAAAAAGGCATGTTCTCTTTGGTAAATGTCATCATGTCTACAAAGGTCAGGCTTTTATTTAAAAACATAGTTTTTCCCCTTCCAGTTGTGAGGAAAACAGTCTGCCTAAGAGCTCAGACACCTCCCCAGCCTCTGTGGCTACTTGGATGTGTCAGCTTTTGCTGCTGTTCGTGCAAACCCTTCAGTCAGTCCTGAAAACCAGCAGGTTGCTTCCCCTCGTGGGAGTCCCTGAGCATTGTGCACGCAGGCACAGAAGCATTTCCTCCCTGGAGAAGCACACAAACATTGCTGCTGCCAGGCAAGCACATGCTAGCAAAGAAGTCCTGTCACTATGCTGGCAGCAGCCAAGATGAGAGGGAAGAACAGAGAGGGATTTCTTCAATTTTTTAGCAGTTAGAGGAAAGACTGATGGTCCTCACTTGCCAGAAAAGCATTGTAGGATCATAGGAACTCAGAGAAGTTAGATTTCTTACATTCTTTAATATATAGCTGTTTCACCTGTATTAATTTTCTCACTTTTTCTCACTTTCCAGAGTATGAGAAAAGCTCAGAGAAGACTTTCGGTGCAAAACCTTTCCAGCAAGTATTTTTGCAAATATTTCTGCTTCCAAAAAACCCCTCAGTGTAATACAAACCAAATTAGTGAAATACAACATTTCTTTGAGATCAATAACAAAGAAAAATTTCCACCACTTAAAATTACATATCAACCATGGAAGAAGGAACAAATGTAACTCTGGAAAACACAAATTCCTTGTTTGATGGCCTGTCATTTTGTTAAAGAAAATGACAGCACCTACCAAGGAGAAAAACAGTGCAGATGTAAATAGTTTAT
The DNA here is from genome assembly GCA_034336665.1 of Luscinia megarhynchos. Lineage (NCBI taxonomy): Eukaryota > Metazoa > Chordata > Aves > Passeriformes > Muscicapidae > Luscinia > Luscinia megarhynchos. The sequence goes on from CM067565.1 coordinate 25,958,471, forward strand.
ACTTTATTTACATGTTCTTGCTGCTTTGTCTTTGAAAATTCCTGAAGTATAAACTTTCTCTATGGTTGCAGGAAGTGCAATACCAGCTGTATCCTCACCAATATTTTATCCCTGTATAGGAGGAAGGCATGTTTCTGAAATGCACCTTCTCTTGTGTGCTGTATCTTGTTTCATACATTTTGGTTCTGTTCATTTAGGGATAGTAATCTTTTGGGTTGGAACTTATACAAAAAGAAAAGAAGCTAGATTTTTCACCTTGTACTGGAATTCAATCCCACAGAATAACCCAATGCAAACACCACAATATCTACCTATGTAGGTAATCATAGTCAAAGTAAAGTCTTGTTACCAGAATTTTTTGTCCCCATATTACAAAGGTTATTTTATAAACTGATACACAGGATAGATTTAAATTTCCATTTGCATCCACAAATCTGCCAAGCCATGAGACAAGCCATGGCCTGCTAAGTGTGTAGTCAGAGATAAAGCACAGCTCATTTCCCTGGACACTCCTGCAGTCTCCATACCTGCTTCCACAGGGCTGCAGAAGGTGCAATGAGTGCAGTGTGTGACAAGCCAAGCTACTGCCTGCCTTGTCCCACCCTGCCCACTCCTGGCTCATGCTTGACCACCCTTGGATCATGAAATGATCAAGGGCACTGAGCAGTCACTGACTCTTCTTTGCAGGGGGAGCTTGAAGACAGCATCATCAGAGAGCCTCTGATACTTATTCTCAGAATACACCTCAGACTATTGTGCTGAATCACAAGAAAACAATATGGTTGTATGACATTTTTTTATTTGAGCCCTAACTGGAAGAACTACCAGACCAAAGTAAACCCTCAATTCCATTCCACAGCAGGGCTCAGACTTAAAGTTTCCTTTGATACTACAAAACTTAAAGACTACAGATTGCTGACCAAGCTTACTTCTTTAAAAAAGCTCCTGTATATATGAAATACAATTTGACTTGTGGTCCAGTGTTGAAGAATTTGTTGTTGGTGGTTTTCTGCTTAATTTATATAATTTAATTTGGCAAAGTGCATACCATCTTAGTTACTGCAGTGTCCAGTTCAGACATAAAGTTGAGTGCAATGAATCATTTTCCTTACAGCCTGTTTTCAATGCAGAGATGGAGACTGACATTTGCTGCAGAGCTGACTGAGTTCTGTAGACAGCTTCAGAAATTTAGCTACTGTGCTGGCAAGGTCAATGGTTAGTGCTGATGCTGGTCAATGGTCCTCAAAGTTCCTAATTCCTAGGTGATGGAAATGTTAACTAGCTCTTGTCAAAAGGGAAAAGAACAAAAAAGGTCTGGAACATGATCTACTGCATCTATCAACCTAACATCTCGGTCACTTTGAGTTTGGCACCTACATGAAAATGTTTATTGTTTCATCAAAGATTTCATCAATCATTTTAATGGGGGCATTCAAACAGAAATTAATTTTTTGAGGTGCCTGCTTAAGTGTTCTCTTAGCTGCTAATTGTTACATGGACGTTCCTATATTAAGTATTGGTCCTGCACATAAAAGTGAAATAGATATGTAATGGGGTATTTTCACAAAAGAAAGAAGTGATTGATTTCATTAATGAATATAATACAAGATAATTATTTTGGTAAAATATTCATTAATAATGACTTAAAAATGAATGTTAATCAAGCATCAAAAAGGGATTTTTAGGATACTAGCTTTGTTCTAGTTGGAATTAATATAATTAAACATGAAGCTGGAAAGCACATATGTCCTATGCAATCCTAAGCTCCATCTACTGAAAGGAAATAAACACTTCTAGCATTAAATTAATTTCATAGTAATTTTTTTACTGTGTTATTTTGCAGGACATAAATATTTGAAGATGATTTGATGATTAGGAGGAGTTTTATTTATTTAATTGGATTATTTATCTCTAGATAATTTATTGTTTTTTTACTTTGAATGCAACAGATGTAATTAGACTGCAAATATGCCTCATGATTGTTGGATATGGTTCATATATGTGTAGTTGTGGATTTGGGGGAGCTGATACATCTAATCAAATGTCAGCATTTACAGTGAGATCCTCTATATCTGAGGCATGCTTAAACCTAATCAGACAAATGAGTATTTTTTGAGTGTAATTCATCTCACGCTAAAGCAGTCAATTGAAAACAGATCAAGATGACTGTCACCATAAAAGTGCTGACTTCACTGCCATATTTAGAGTCAAGGGTGAATGCCTCACTCTCACACACAGACATTTATAAAGCTTGACTAATAAATCTATCCAATCTGAAAGTGGTATTCTGAGTAATGTAGATGTAATGCTAACCAGTAGAGTATGTTATATTAAATAAAATATCAAGTGCACAGTAACAGAAATAGTTCAGAAATAACAGTGTAAGTTAGATGGCTTGGAAATTCAAAATAAGAAAATATTCTCATTTGTATTTTTGAAAGAATTCCAAAATCTAGCTTATTTTAGTAATAGAAAAGGCTGTAGCTAAATGTCTTAGGATTTGGTATTCATGTAATATTAATTGGAAAGAGTACTAATCAACTCTTAATACTGTGCAAGCATGCAATATTTTCTGCAATAGCATTTAAATCCTGTATTGAACTATATAGGGAAGGATGAACTAAGCTTAAAAATGTATTTGATTAGCCTGTCTTTAGCTGCATATGGTACCTTGAGAGTCCTTAGTCCCAAAGATGATAGATTTCTAACAGGCTGTAAAAATAATGTATCTTATCCATATAATTAAGAAATTACCGAGAGAGTGATGTTTTAATCTTCCTTGTTGAAGGTTATATATTACATGGTAATTTAAAAATATGCATTTTTTTCAGCAGAGCTTTCTTCGTGCCAGTCAGGTCAGACATAATGTACATCCCAGTCTGTCTCAGCACACTCAAGTTATGAGAGAGGACATGTAGAGAGACAAAACAGTGTCTTTGCTGAACAAGCTTGACAGTTTTATCTCCTTGTCAGAAATTTTCTACTAAGTAACTAATTTCGAATATATAATATTCAAATATATACATATATATATATATATATATATATATATATATATATACACATTTGAATAAAATATTGAAATATCTCCAAAGAGCTTTCTTTTCAAGATGAAGAGGGTGTTTATGGAGGATGCAACAATCTTTACAGAAAGAGTAGAATAAGTTCTCTTTGTCCCTCTTTTACAGAGGATGTAGACTTGCATTCTAAAAAAACCATCTTGCTTTTCTGAGCTGATACTTTCAAGTCTAAGTGTATCATATTGGAATGGTCTCTACTGTAAGCATACAGACTTGCAACTCCAAGACATAATACTAAGGTGTGTACTCCTAACTATGTGAAGATAAAGATTTATTTTTCACAAACACTGTGGCAACATATAATGAGTTGTGATATAAGGGTGAAAAGCCAAGATTTTTTTAAAGTTACATCCTTAGTGCAGACAGTTTTTAAAAGTTTGTGGCACTGTGAATACCCTCACTGTGTACTGGTAATTCCCCAGGTAATCTCTGCATAGTAGAGGCAGTGAACTGATTTAAGATACTGAGCATTACCCCATTCAAAATTTCATTATTTTTATATATATTTTAAAACAATTTGTATATGGGTTTCCGTGCAACAAGACCAAAATGCTGAGAAACCAGAACAAACTGGGAATTCTGTGCCATTGCAAAGTGCAAACAGGGCTGGTACTCAAAAGGTTATAGGATAACTCAGGCTGGGAGGGACCTCAGCAGATTTCCACTGCAAGCCCTTCTTGAAGCAGGGACAATATCAGGTTGGGTTGCTCAGGGTCTTGGAAATCCAGTTAGGTCTTGGAAACCTCCAAGGATACAGTCTGCACAACAGCTCCACTTCTGGACTGCTTTCATGGAAATGTGTGTGCTGTATCTGTAATAATGCACACCTTCAGTCAGGGGAGGCAGTATCCTTCCCTCAGGCTTCAGGATGAGCTTTATCAGAGCATCTCTTTTACAACAGTAATCTCCAGCTGTTTTGTTTTTGGGTTTTTTTTCTAGTCAGCCATTTTATATCTCAGACATACATTGGGATTTGTGGAACATAATAATTTTGCGGGTTGGGAATACAAGTGAAGTACAGGTCGAGACAAGCTTAGTGAAATTCAGAATTCACACTGTCACAGAGGCATCTGTCTCAGGTTTCAGCTGCAATTAACAAGTTTTATTTCACTGCTAAAGTCTTCTCAGCAGCTATCAGTGTGGAGCAGATTTCTTTGAACAGCTTTTGGAATGCAAAAAAAATACCATTTGACATCTGCAAACCTCAGAAACTAGGTGGCTGAAATTCTCCTTGGGAAGGTGGCATTTTGACAGTTTTGTACAGGGAGGTTTTTAAATTTACATTTAAGAATATACAAATTTCTTAAGAAATAGATACCATCCCTTTATTTTCTTTGAGAAATTGAAGAGTTAGACATATGTAGTCTTGTAATGATGAAGCACAATTTCACATTATATAAAATGCCAGAGACTTCAGAACACCCAGATTTAATAATAAGTGAAATGCCTTCTCATAGGCATTGTTTCTTGAGACTGTGTTTTCTTGGAACTTGGAACTAGGGGCTGGTAATGTGAGCTTTCAGAAAAAGAATCCTATTTTATTGAAATAAAATGTTATTAAAATCTCTTACCACTCTCATCAAAAGTAAAAAAGAAAAAAAAAGAACCCCCAAACTCAGCAGTTTGCTATTTTTCAATAAAAAGTGGAAAGAGAATCTCCTATTTCCAAATGGTGTGTGATATTTTTTAGTTCAAAATCTTTATCTGCAAGATACTTTAAAACCTATTGATTACAGTAATCTGATCCAAAGAAATAATGGATATCTTATATAGAATGGAGCAAGTCACAAGAAGAGACTGAAAGAAAATCCTCCTATGACATTCAATAGTGCTGTAATCAGATAATCAATGTGGAACATATTGCACTGACCATACTGGGGGATTTGAAACTCCATCACTGCTTTCAAGGACTTTATTTTAAATCTTGAGACATTTATCTCTTTTATATTCACCAACATTTAACCTTTACCACTAATAACCCCTTCACAGAAAGATACTTTCTCATCAATGATGTGAATTCCAAAAATTTACTGCCCAGTTGAGGGTATTTTGTTGAAAATACATCCATGAGACCTAATCTTAATATTGCCAGGAAATTTCATTTAATTGTCCACAACTAGACAAACTACCTTTCCACTAATCACCAAATTTATTTTTCCTACTTTCAAGCTACATTTTCATAACAAGGAAATTTTATTAATGATCAGCAAATTATATAATTTTATAGTTATATGCACCTGTAGAACCAAATCTATTACATAGTTTTCATATTTTAATTACCTATTAAGAAATTTTAGTAAGTTTTACTGTTTTGTCCATGACTCTGACTGGTGAGTGATCCCTCCCTGCTCGAGTCTCAACCCATGAGCCTTGTGTTACCTTTTCTCTTTCCTGTCCAGCTGAGGAGGATAGAGCAGCTTTGGTGGGCACCTGGCACCCAGCCAGTGTCAACCCACCTCAACTACTTTTTTCTCCCAGGATGTCACAAATTATCTCCTTTGAAAATAAAATATATTTTCTTTACTGTTGTTGAATTGTTCATTGTTCACTGTTGTAAGGTCTATCATACAAGAAATGGATGGTTTTAGGGTATATGATATAAAAGCTATGAAAATAGATTGCACTGAATTGCAATAATGTGTGTGGAGATTCTCACTGCACTGCTACATAAAGAGCAAAGCAATCTGAATCAGACACATAAACAACAAAATAAATAAATTTCCTAGGCATATTAAATTGGAAATTTAATTTAAAAATTAAATAAATATCCTTATTTTTCTTCTAGAGCCTATATTGCTCAGATGTTTGCTTGAAAGGGGCTGTTAAAAATTTAAATATCGATCCAATAAGAATTTCAGAAGCACCTGGCTATTAAACTCTTAATTGGTTTCTACAAGATTTGTAAATCCTACTACAGTTTTGTCTGCATCTTAAAGTGTCTGAATATGTTTAGAAACCTCAGCTGAACTACTGCTTGCATTTATCACAGAATAGCAAAGATAAAAGCATTAAGTCTAAGTTTCTAATTAAAGTGTCAGAATGAGATATAACCAAGATATCATAAACTCTAGTAGCAAAGAATGCTCCTCTACCTAAAAACACTGTTGTGCCAAGTGTGGCTTTTCTTCATCAGAGTCACAAATGCTGGCTCTTTGTGTGAATAAGCGTGGTCAAATTAAAGTACCTGCTGCCATCTTATTGCTGGTAATATGCAGTTTTCTGAGTGACTTGTGGGGTGCCAAAGTTTTTCTGTGATTCTGACAGAGTCTGTGATTGCTTGCTTCCCTGTAAACAAAAATTTGAGGGCATAACAAAAGACTCCTTTGGTGCAATTTACAGAACAAAATGTGTTACCTGATAGCAGCTAATAGATCTGTAGGAATGATGACATACCCACAGAGTAGGGGCTCAGTATATAAAAGAAATAAAGAAATGCTATACATTATCACTGTTGGCTTTTTGCTACTGCTGTATCAATTTTCTGAGCAGTCAACAGCTAGCTTTATGGCATGTTAGAGGGATGATAATGGTATAAATGGTATAAATGTGAATTAAGAAGAAGAATAATTCATTATTTGAAGTTGGCTTTATGAAAATTAAATATTATATTATCCCTTCTTAAAGTAATTAAAATTTTATGTATATTTGCCTAATATTTTGATGTAGATCCCTGCTTTTCTAAGTGTGAATTGTTTGGGCAGTTTCAGTGCCAATCTGGAAGAGAATATGTTTGCTTTCTAGAAAAAAATTGGGATGTATTAGCCAGAATTCTCTTCAAAGTTAATATTATAAGAATGATAAATTATGTCAATAATATTAGAACTGCTCATTCTACAGTGTTTTGCAAGTATTTTTGTAAATCTTGGAAAATCTAAATGCCCATGGCTTTACTAGAGTTCACATCTTTCTCATTTGTTTAATAACATGTATACCAACAGCTTAGCTTAAATTTTGTGCATCTTTGTGTACTGGCAACACATTTCCTCAGGACAAAGTCCCATCATATATTCTCTCCCTACACAAAAAAAATTTAGATTGCAAACTGCAGCTTTATCATACCTGTCACATCTGCAGTCATTCACATAATTAGAAATTCACTGAACAATTATTATGGTGAAAGGTTTATCTAAAGGAAAGAGTGGAAAAACCACCAAATGGTTTAAATGGAAGTACATTCTGCCTACTGTTTCTACTAGCAATCTGTTTCTATTCTCTTGAGAATGCCTAGAGGTCTGATGTGTTCTTTATCACCAAATTCTTTAGAAGTGAAAGATGTGGAGCAGCCCTGCTGAAGCCACGAGCCTGATACTGCAATCATTTGATGTGACCCATGAGCTGGGTAGTACTGGATCAGCTCCAGGCAGCTCTGCCTGCTGACTGTACCACCCACGAATATCCAATACCAAAACCATATAGTTGGCTGCAGCTGGTAAACACTTTATGGAGTATCACTGTGTTTGTCAATTCCATTCTAGGTAACTGGTCTGAAGATAACATCTACACAAATGTCTGCTCTATTTTGAATCATAAGATTGAAAGGATCCCATGCCAGCAAGTTCCATCTGTCAAATTTATGTTTATTGGACCATGAAATGTGTCTAACATCTTGAGCTTTTTGCAGTGTCTATCTTCTCATGTTGAAATCAATCAAATTATTACTGACAAGTTGCTTCTACTGAAAAATTGACAGGGTTTAAGCAGCCTATTTAATTTAAAAGACTGACCACTTATGAAGTAAATATCACTACTTCCACAACTACTATATACAATATGTGAAATATATAAACATTCTTATCTTCTTTCATTTTATCTTCAAAAATTCATTTTGCCAAAGGTTATTTGTGTGCAGAGTACACATGTGACTGGCTGGATCAGGACCTAATATCAAAGAGTTAGTACAGGGAAAAAAATCCATAGTTTTCTCTATTTTGTTATATTGCAGCATAAACAGGAATAATTTTACAAAATTCCTGCAAAAATATTGGAATATTACTTGTGGTATACATATACCTTTCCCTTGTGACATCACAGAGATATGATTGGAAAATTTTATTACATTTTATTTGGATCATTAAGGATCAAAGACAAAACAATAGCTTTAACTCTCTTTATATAATATTTCTTTTCTAAAGTTGCAACCCATATGAAATAATACATTTAATTATTTGAAACCGCCTTAAAAAAACAAACAAGGAGAATGAGACACTATAAGCTGATATAATTATAAAGGAATGCTAAATTTTTAATGAAGTCAAAATTTTCAAATTTAGAACCTTATTTAGATGTCCTCTGGAGCTTTTTCTCATTCATCTTGTGTTAACTGAGATGAAGAGACTACTACAGGATCCTTCTGAATATGTAAATTATCCTGTATTAATAAGCCTCAGCAGCTATATATTCTAGATTTAGCTGTTAGAACTCAGCTCAGGCAATAAGACCAAATCAGATCTCAGCAATTTACATTTTTATAGTCCTTGCTAAAGCAATTCAGAATCGAATTTTACTGCCAAGAGAGGGCATAAAATAGTATATAAAAATGTACTTAGTACACTTTGTGTAGACCTTGCTTTTAAACACGAGTCTTTCTTAAAAATAATGTAAAAAATATAGCATATAGAATACCCACAATAGAAAAACAAACAAACAGATAAAAAAATTCCCTCTGCTCAGCTGAAGATGAAGATCAGAAAAAGTTGCAATATTGCTGAGATGAAATACACAGATGAATAAGGGGGAAAAAATCAGCAACAGATAACTGACAGAGAAGGAACACCACAATGGACAAAGGAACAAAATCTGCAGAAAAGTTCGTATTTAACATGGGTAATAGGATAATTGCTTTTCAAGCAATAACAGCATTTCACATCCTAGTGTCAGATTTTTAGCACAAAGCAGAAGAATGAAAAATGTTTATATTCCTAACCAGTGACATATTTTTTTACATGTTCTTACACAGCAAAGGCTTACACAGCCCTCTCTTGGAAAGCAAGGTCAGACTATATGTATTAGTTACACAGGTTTCTTTATTCTGACAGCTGCATTTCCATCTACTTCAACTGATTTCTGAGATGAAAACTTTAGATTAATATTGCAAATTGTGTAAATGTGTTCAAGGCCAGGCAGGATGGAGCTTTGAGCAGCATGGTCAGGTGGAAGGTGCATTGCAGAGGGGCTGGAACTAGATGGTCCTTAAGGTCCCTTCCAATCCAAACCATTCAAAGATTCTATGATTAAAACTAAATAAATTCTCAGTGCTCCATATTGCTTTGGTAGATGTAGAGTACAAATCCAACAAGAATCTGTAAGTAGTTTGTAACAGACATAAAATTTACAGGCCAAAGTCTAGCCTTTCCCATCTAATGTGCTTATCCTATATGAGGAGCCTACATTTATCCTGTAAGAGAATAGACTGTAAATGACATTTTTTTTATTTCAGTCTCTTCAAAAATAATATTAGGTCTATGTAGGACTGTAATCTGTCAGCTCCAGGGTATCATTGGGACAGGAAACATTCCCAAAAAGAGAAGACTTGTGTGACTTAGTAGCATGTAAAAAATGTATTTAAATTTTCCAAAAAAAAAAAAAAAAAAAAAGGCTGGCCAGGTGCTTTACAGAAAGACAATATTCTCAAATTGTCTTCTTTAGAAAACAACTCAGCCACTTCCTACGGAACAAAGAATGCAGAAGAAAGCTATCACCAAAATTAATTATATCATGGCTCAAACATTATAAATCAAGTTTTATCCTTACATAAGAGCATTTAAGTCTCACTGGAACCCTGTGGATTATAAAGATAGAATTGTAAGAAGGCAGAACATAGAAACACTTGGTCATCATGAACAATGATATTGATTTTGGCACTAAGAAGGGATTTCTTCCCCTGTCCTCACAGACATCTAGAAAATCCAGGGTCATACATCCCAGTGATGAAGGTTCTTCAGCCCAGACACTTAACATCCTTCTAATTGGCAGAAAAATTGCAAATTCTAATGCTTCTTCAGCTTGTGTTTTTTAAGCAAAAACCCATCACGCCAGGTGTCTGTGTGCATGAGTGCACACACAGACCACAGCAGAGGCTTCTACCTACAGTACCTTACCAGGCAAGAACAGAGCAAGTGATTTATTCTTAAAACGATATTAACAGGATGAGAATACTTTTTTAAATACATGAGAAAATATGAAACAAATAGCTCAAGCTTACAAAGGCTTTGTTAGTATCTCCTGTGTAGCTTGCATTCTGCTGAGATGGTCTCAACACATCTCGACCCTGCCAAGCAGACAAGAGTCAGCAATATTCACACTGAGGGCTGCTGTGAGAGTGTGCAAGAGTTCTGTAGCTTCTTTACTGAAAACTACTTTTTTTCACAGAAAATCTATTTTCAACTTCTATTTTTTAATGTCTATTTCAACTTCACCACAGAAAGGAGTGATGTCAATCAAACCACAAGGGAAATCTCAAAGCACTTGGGATTTCAGGATTTTCTGACATTGTCCTAACTTTCACGATTTCATCCTCTGGCCCAGCTGTTGCACACACATCTGAGTGTTTGTGTGACAAACAGACTTTAGCCTACAGATTTTATGTCTGCTATACATCCTGTACAGGGTGCTTTCTGCAGCAGTCCCCATGGCATCAAGGTGCTGCAGGGCCAGGCTTGGTGCTAGCAAGTGCTCTGTCCGTGCTTAATAACACTCAGAGAGCCTGTACGAAGGAAAAAAATAAAATCATAGGCTAAACAATCCCAGATTTACCCAAGTATTTTCATAAACCAGGTTTCCTAAATGTCCAATCATTTTCACTGTTCTTTTCTGGATTTTTTGAGATACACCCACATCTCTATTCAAATTTCATGCCCCAAACCAGACAGGTATTTCTGGCTATGATCAAAGAAAAGGCTTATGATGTAAATTACCAAAAAAAAAAAATTAATTAGGATATAATAATATTAGCTTGTCTTGAATTGAAATCTACATGTACTAAAATAATATAGATATTGTGTGACATTGTGCTGACATAACTAAAGACAAAGTATGGGCATTTTACTGAAGAGTGTGAGCAATTTGGCCACTTAACCCATCAAAGAGACATCTGGGCAGCTCACATAGCAGGCATTAGACAATGATTTTCAGTGACCCAAGCTGTGAATTTTGCAAAAAAACCAAATGAAAATAAAAGCAAATAAGTCTGGAGACCAAGAACTCCCTGGACCACATTAAAGTGACCTATCACTTCTAAATATGCAGCACCAACACCCTGGTGCTGTACACTTGCATCTCACATGTGATACAGGTGTTAAGGATCAACATTTTCTATAGGTAGAGACGAGCAGCAATAACATAAAAGAACTAACTGTTAATATTAGTTAATATTTCTACTAATAATTTAATAAACTAAATAAACTGTGAGCATTTTTAATGAAATGTCAGTTTAGTAAAGTTTTGTTTTAAAATTGTTTTGAATTTTTCACACTTCTGAACATTGCAGTCAAAGTAATCTCAAATTCCCTGATACTTTTTGTATATGTATTTGCAGTATAGCTAAGGCCTTATCAACAGCACAAAGAGTTTGTTTCACACATCTTACAGGTTATATATAAATGCAGTGGGGATTGCTTCCTTTGCAGCATAAACAACTTAAAAACCTGTTGGGACTCATCATGAATGTGCATAATTAACTATTTCTGTTTATATGTTCTATCCTGAATTTACTTTCCTGAATTTCAATCTGTTCTCGGAGGATAATTAATTAATTGCAAGTGCCACTAACATGATAATTCTGCAACAAGTATACTGATCCCTCCAAAATATTTGAGCATATAATTTTTTGCAAATATTATTTTAATAAATACTACAGAAGAAATCCTTAACGAAAGTCAAACTACTTAATTTAGACTAATTTGCATAGGTAAGTGTACAAGATTAAAAAGTTTCAGAAGCGTCTGTACATCTCTTTGTTGCAAGTTTAGACCAACTGTAGATAAAAGTTAGTGTTTTTATTAGGATGTTTTGACATCCTAGCAGCATAATACTCTGCCTTTACATGCTCTCAGAATACAGCTTACAGCATAGCTGTATTAAGTAATCTGTAAGGGTATCTGGTTCCCAAGAACTCAAAAATTATATCCTAATATATTTGCAGGGAAGCAATTACTCTAATGTCCATGGTTATTCTTCTGGATATTTTGGGTGAAATACTGTGAATACACTTTAGTTTAGTATTGCAGGTATCACCCTCTTGCACCAGCCACCTCAGGTTTCTCTGTTATACCACAACCATGTCCAATTAATGCATATTCCTACCATTACAACAGTCAAATAACGTATTCCATTTTCTCATTCACTGTTGTACATGTGCAAAACTTTCCTGTTATTATGAGACAAGTACTGTAGTGGAAATATTAATGCACGAACAAAGGGCAATGCTAAATATATTCATATTGCACCACCTGCTAAAAAGTACCACAGCCCTAGGAGATTAGAACAAAGCTGATATTTGCCGTTAATTCTTTCAGGTATTTTCATTGTGCCATCCCATTTCGTAAAATTTTGCATTGTTCACTATTTTTTTCTGCCATATCTTAGGAAATGGACCAGTTCACACCAATGTGCAAGCATACAGCTTTGATTTGGAGGTTTTAAATTTTGCAGCAGTTTGGCTGAGCTTCTTATTGTGTATATTGGGTTGTTTATTTCAGAAGTGTGACACTTAGAGTAATTTACAACATTGTGTTTAAGATTTGGCACAAGTATTACAAAACTTCTGCTGAAACAATGACACTAGTGATGGTATAAAGGATTTGGCTTGTCAAAGCAACACGACTTTCCTGCACTTTGCTAGAAATCTAGCACTTAAGAATTGAAAAATTGGTGTTTAAAGAGCTAGGAACACTCACACTTACTCAGCATAGATGTTTTATGCAGTGCATCATTTGTCGTGGTCAGATTTTCATAGTTAATACATGAGTGATGTTCTACAAATACGTTTTGCCTTTCAATGTAATTGCTATGAAAGCAAAGAAAAAATCAGTCTTACTGCTTGCTCCTAGTTCCTTGACAAGATATTATCATGGGTTTAGTGCTTCTGTGCTAATTTAAAAATTATTTTTTCACTTAACAATGGAAATGTAAAGTAATGATCCTGCTATTTAATGAGGACAGGCACAGAAAAAGGTAGAACATGTGCAGCATTCACCCACCAGCCCCAGTGTCATTATTGCTATTAAATACTCATACTATTTTTCAGAATAGCCACCCTCAATGAGACCAGAGCTCCAAAATGTAATATCTTGTCAGAGACAGCTGTGATTTTCACATCTGTCAGTTAACAGAGCTGTTTTAATAAAACACAGTGTCCCAAAAGAAGTGTGTGGCTTACTTTTCAGTCCCTTAGTGACAACAGAACTAATGGAAACTACCCAAATATGTCTGGAATCTCATCAATTTAGTGTGAAGTACGGCAAAAATTCCTGTTATTTGTTTCCTGCAAAGGAGCAATGCTTGCACAAATTTATCAGTGTAGAAAAAATGATAAACTATTTGGAAGGTTCATTTACTCTTCTCTTCCTGTACTTTCAAAGTAAAACAAAGTTTAGAAAGTGCTATCATCTATGAAAAAAAAAAATTGCATGATTACAATACTCTTCTGTTTCTAATGCATGAACATTATGTAAATTCTTTACTCATTTCCAAAACAAAATGATGGCTGGATAGAAACCCATGCCTTTTGAATAAGACATACATTTAAATTTTTTTTTTTGAAATCTGACAATTTTAACTAAGGGGTTTATTTTTAAAAATCTTAGGAGACCTGCACAATATCCGTTATGACCAGAAATGTAATTATCTCATACATAAAATTCAATTGTAGCTGACAAAAGTAATGACATGAAATATATTTATTAAATATGCACTTCAAAATTTGAAAATCAAACCCAAAATATTACACAGCAATACCATAGGTCAGGTTTGTTGCAAAATCTTTCATATTGGGTGAAATTTAAAACTGTGATTTATTTCCCTTAGCAATAATTGAATAATATACCAAGACCTAGGATTGTTTGGCTTCCATGCACTTTCTTTTGACTGTGAAGGTTTTGCCTGAATCAATAAATAATAATAATAGGAAGCATGTAACTAGTGTTAATTCCACTCTGTAATTCTCCTTTTTCTGTTTTTTTCTTTTCTTTTTTTTTTTTTTTTTTCTTCAGGGGAAGATGTAACAATCTGTTTATTTAATGTGTGATTGAAGTTTCTTGGGCTATCTCTTAGGAGGCCATGAAAGATGACTAAGAAAGAAAAGTGGAGTATGAGAACTATGCACAGAGAATAAATTGTCCATCCCTTAATCAAAGAAGCAAGAAACTTGCTGTGCTAGGTAAGTGGGAGGAAAGGAACATGAGGTCACAAATTTCCAGGCAGGTTGCAGAGTCAGAAAATCATTCTGGTTGCAGGGAAAAACAAAGACTTCACATAATGACAACAGAAAGACTGGGAAAAAAATCACAGAAAAACAGATCAGCAGAAACCAGAAATATTCAGAACATCTGTGCCCTGTATCATCCTTCCATCCTACAGTTCTTCAGGAGAAGAGGCTTGCAATATTTGCCAGAGTTTTGATGAATCATTCAGTGGCACTGATTTCAGATCAGAAGGTAAAGTTCACAAACATGCATCAAAATTAAAATTATATAAGATGTTCAAGATAGACTTGAAAAACTGATTTTATGCAATAAATTAGATTTCATTTTTTATACATAATTAACACTGGTAGTTGGATGAAACTGCAGAGTGTGAATTATAATTTTATCATGGCGAGAGCTAATGAGACTTTTTTTTCATGCCACCATGAAGCTAGTCAAAATTTTTAAATTTCACTGAGCTGCTGATTTTCTCTGCTGCTTAAAACCAACCAAAACTGACATTAACAACATTAAAAGATCCATAATGGTTAAGTCAAGGAGTTACTAAGTGCACTACTTAGTGCATTCTGATTAACTAGGTAAGAAAACTTCTTTGACAAAAGCCATTGTTCTTCATCCAAATTAAAGGGTATTAAATTTCTAATGAAGGATTATTTTAATGAAAGATTAATGAGGGACAACTATTGTCCTTCAAAGAAAGAAATAGCAGCAAAAACTGGTATTTCACATTTAATCAATTGCAAGCATGCAACTTGCTTTTGCTGTTCTCTTAAGGTCAACACAAGTCAGAGCACATGTTTGCAAGCTTCACTTAGACGATACAAGACATGCAAAAGCAGCTGATCTTAGACATTAGCATCACTGTCCTTAAGGAGTAGCAGGTTGAGAGATAGATATGTAAAATAAAATCATTTTGCAAGGTCTGCATTTTTCTTTTTTTGCTCTAACAACACCCTGGTTTCCATACAATTATCCATAAATAAGGTAACAGCTTTTCTCAGTTCCATGTTTCAGAAGGCTGCACCTCGAAATACTATCTTAAACAGAAACAATTTTTTTGATGTCAAGAGTATAGTTAAAATTTGTTTTCGTAAATGTATGCTTTTTTTGTAGATCTTCTAAATAACTGCAGGTACAATTTATGATTGAGTTGTTATTTCTGTTGGATTATGATTACACCAGTAACTGCATGTCAGAGAACTTCTGTTTGCTGCCTGAATCTGTTGTTTGAGCTGCATTAGCTCAAAGAAGCTGGAGTGCAAAAAATCTGATGCTTTTGACCTAACTCCTTGCTTTCAGATGGATTTAGTCTTTAACTACCTTTCAAAAACATGCCAAATATTAGGCAAGGAGATTTACAGCCTTAGAAATACATTTTCTTAACCATGCATTGTCAGAGTTGACAAGTAACTTAGGATTTTTTTTTCCTATATTCCATTTTAGATGTTTACTATAAGATTATATAACCACTTTTATTCTGTGTCACACAAATAAATACTTTTGCTGGCCTAGCTTAGAATCCCACTGGCACATATTTATCTGAGTTATTGTGACTCATGTTCCATTATTCCCTAATTACATGTCACAAGATTATGGTCAAAGTTTATCCCTAAAAGCAGATGAACACAGTCTGCAAAATTTTATGACAAGAGTCCTCACTGGTATTGGTTGAATGAATCATATTCTAAAGCCAATAGTTTGTGGCTTATGGGCTATGCTGCTTCCATGATGGGATTAGTGAACTGATACAGATCAATCACCCTTTGGTGGATTGTGACACGGCCTCAAATTCACTCCAGAGAATTCTCCTCCTCCCAAGCTGCACAGCAGGATGGGGAATGGGGGTTGGGGTCACTTCACCACATGTTTTCTCTGCTGCTTCTTCTTTCTCACGGTGAGGACTCCTCTCACTTCGCCTTTTCTGTTGTGGGGTCTCTCCCATGGGAGACAGTCCTGCATGAACCCCTCCTGTGTTAGCCCTTTTCCCTATGTTAGCCCTGCCTATGAGCTGTGGTTCCTCATGAACTGCTCCAGTGTAGCTCCCTTCCACAGGGTGCAGTCCTTCAGGAGCCTGGCTTGGCATGGGCTTAGCACAGCCTCACAGACTCCTTTGGGCATCCCTCTGCTCTGGCACGGGGTCCTCCACAGGCTGCAGCTGGATGTCTGGTCCACCCTGGATCGCCACTGGCTGCATGGGCACAGCTGTCTCACCATGGTCTACATCTCTGCCCCAGATTCTGGAGCACCTCCTTCCCTTCCTTCACTGATCTGCAGAGTTGCTGCTCTCTCATATTCTCACTCGTCTTTGGCTGCAGTTTGCTCCTGTGCTGCGAATTCTTTCCCCTTCTTAACTATGTTATCCCAGAGGTGCCACCACTCTCACTGAGGGGCTCAGCCTTGGCCAGCAGTGGGTCTCTTGGAGACATCTGGCTCTGTCACACATTGGGGAAGCTTCTGGCAGCTTCTTGCAGAAGGCACTCCTGTAGCCCCCATCCCCAGTGCCAAAATCTGGCCATAAAAACCCAATTCACAAGTTTAAACAATGACAGACACATTCTGTGTTCTTCTTTGCATGATATCAGTTAACTTAAAGCTCCTGAATTTCAAACCCCTTTCCCTGTTAAATTTAAGATGGCTGAAGAATGTTCAGGATAAAATCTAGATCTGTGTTTTATCATTTAACATATATTATACTTTTATTTGCATCTTTCATCATAGAAGATGGCAGGGAGGAGAAAAAAATGGCAAAAGAATTATGTGAGAGTCATTATTATAAGGAAATGAATCTGGGTTTCCTCACTGACTCACAATTTCTCTGACTTATTCTTTCAGTGGATTAACTGCTCAAATCAAATTGAATGATAAATGCAGTCTAATATAAACTGCAGAACAGATTATTTTTTAATTTTTCTGCATTTCAGTCTTTTACAAATCTTTGTCCCAAAATAGACCTCCTTCATTTTCCTTGTTTATGAGAATGTGAACAAGGCTGTGGAAACTATAAATAACAGCAACAACTGTTGGTAAATGAAGTGTCTTTATCCATCTTGCAAACAATCTACAATGTCAAAATTTTTGAAAGAATTAGACTACAATCTAAAAACAAGCTTCACTGTCTTTGAATCTAGAATTTGAAAACACAGATAAGTGATGACTATGATTCTCTACAGGTGTCTGTCATGTTATTTTCTCTTACATCAGTGTAATTAATAAGCCAGCCTATGATTTAAAATCCACACAACCTTTGAGTCAAATAAAAGCTTTAAATTCTTTTCATGAAATGTGACTTCTACCATATGTATTTTTAAAAGGACACATTGAATATAAAATTACTACAGCTTAAAGTACTGCAAAAGATGAGTAGTCCATATGGATACTGACTTACACATATCACATTCAACAGCTAAGTGCACTTCAATATCATCATAAGTCACATCAGAGTGCTATTTCAAGCACTCTGTTTTCCCCCCTGGCAGAACATCTCACTCCATGGTACAGCTCAGGAAATGTTTTTTATTTAAGATCTAGCAAGTCCCTGTGATGATCTAGTTCTGACAAGTTACCTGAGTTACTGAACTGATCTTTTGTCAAAGGAAGGAAATGAGACCCACAAGCTAAGGTCAGTGTTCCACACACTGTCCAAAAGGTCTCATAAGAGACATAGCATAACTGAACAATAAACAGATGAAAGAAGGAACAGAGACAAAAATGAAATACTCTATTTGTGGTTCCTTGAAGAGGAGTACTACTTCAATGAGTCACAAGCAGTCACGATTCTGCCGCTTCACTCAGCTACAGCCAGGCCATTGGACAACACAATATCAGAATAGGGAGAAGGATGTTTTCGTAATATGCTACTAGCCATATGAATGACTCTTTTTTTTCCTTTTTTTTTTTTTTTTAATCAATCTTTCTTCCTAACTCTTGATTTTCTTCAGACACACATGTAGAAACTAGTAAAGGTTTCTAGCCAGTAAGATTTATTTGCTCGAAGTTTACACCATGTCTTTTGTTTTATAGCAGAAGAAAGTGGTTTTATTGAAAAAAATATTTTAATTAGGCAGATAAGTGACAGAATTTTTTAAGTTCTAAATTCCACAAGTCATCTCGGTTGAGATCCAGAAAGCTCAAGGCCCACAGAAGCAGTTTACTGTGTTGAAATAGTGATGGTTTTCACTGGAATAGAGTTGATTTTCTTCACAATAGCTTGTATTAGGCTGAGTTTTGGACCTATGCTAGAAACAATGTTGATAATACAGGCTAGGGGTGCACAAGGAGTTGGGAGGAAAATGGTTAGGATATATCCCAGACCATATGGAATCATGCTCAGTATGTAAAAGGCGGGGGGCAGGAAGGAGGAAGAAGGGGATGCTTGAAGTTGTGACACTTATCTTCCCAAGTCACCATTGTGTGATGGGGCCCTGCTCTCCTGGGGCAATGGCTGACTACCTGCCTGCCCATGAGAAGTGGTGGATGAATTCCTTAGTTTGACTTGTTTTGTTTGCATGGGATTTTGCTTTACCAGTTGAGCTGTTAAACTTTTCCTTCAGCCATGAGTTTTCCCACTTTCATCCTTCTGATTCTGTATCCCATCCTAATGTAGAGAGAGTGAGATTTTGTGGTGCTGAGTTGCTGGCTGGGCTTAAATAATGAAAAACAGATACCAACAAAAATACTCATACAGTCATTTTTTACATGTTTACATTGTCCACAGTATTTACAGTATTTGTTTTCATTGTTTATTTTGAAAAATAATGTTTTTCAATGTTCAGCAAAAACTGAAATAAAAGGAAGTATACTATAGTTGCAATTATTTAATCTAATAAATAATTTCTACTACACCTTAGGTCATGGGTTTTTTAAATTTTAATTTTATTTTTTTAACTTAAGTGTCTTCTCTCAAAAGAAGAATTAAAAAGTAAGCAGTTAAGTAAAACAAATAGCCTAATTACATCTTGGTGTGGCATCAGAAACACAATGCTTTATCTTCCTTCAGTGTACAGATAAGCTTCACAGTTTTGACATTAACTCAGTTGCTGGTAGGTGGTGCAACTGGGACCAATGGGCCATGAGAAAACTGAGATTTAGATATTGGAGACAAGTGCCATGATCCTTTCCTCCTTTGCACTCTCTTTCTCACCATCTTCTGTTGGGAAAGATGAACCAGGAAGACCTTAAAATATGAATGCTTAGATTCTGAGAATATGGAAACCATAAGCAAGATTGAAATGAAAGCCACTTTTGAGATACCAAACCTCAGTTACTGAATAACTATAAGATAATAGAATGGCCAGTTAAAAGTAATCCCCTCTTGATAGAACAATGTCTTCTGCTGGAGAGCAAGTCCAAAGGTCAGAGAAGACCTTGCTAGGGTCCAAAGAGTAATTTTAAAGTATAACACACTATGGTAATGTAAGGATTCTTATAGGCTGTATGTAAATGCTATAGAATTTGTATCTTGTATTAGATTGGTTAGTGGAAATTAGAATATTCATCATAGAAGAAGATTTATTGTATTGTAAACTGGAAATAGCTCTCTTGCTCCTCTCTCACTCTCTCTTCCCCTCTTTGCTCTTAATCTTACAGCTACCACCCCTCTCTTACCTTATTCCCTCACCCCCTCACCCTCTAATTTTCTTTCTCTTCCCCCCATTTTCTCTTTGTCCTACTCTGGGCTGCGGCTGGTAGCTCTTAGCAGGACTCTGTCTACCACGCCCTTACAATAAACTGCAACTGTAACACCAGCTTATACAGAGCGCATGAGTTTTGTCCCTGGGGACCGTCTATCCGGACACAAAAACTCCCACAATCTTCAGTCCCCAAAAGATCAGAATCTTGGCAAAAGGTGAAGCCATTTAGTAGCAAACACATGGGATTACTACAAAGTATATTATGTATGATCATTAACAGGGTTTTGTTGAGAGTTGAGCATACCTCTCAAATATCAACAAATCATGGTCAATAGCCATGGAACATGTAATATTGGAGATGAAGATGAGATGCATCACTCTGTGTAACACTCATAAGTCAGCTCAAATATCATCGCCAGATACATCTCTAAACTCACTTTTTAACCACCTGTAGCCACAGGTATGAAAGCTGCATCTTCTTCAGCTGGATAGGTCCTCTCGTGTAAATGAATAAATAAATTAAACCAAGAAATTTTGGAACACAAATGATCAAAACATGCAGGAATAATTCTGTTTATTAAATGCATCTCTTTTGAATGCTTTTTGAGTTATTGGTTTCATGTAAATACACAGGATAACTCTTCTCTAGGAATTTTGTCTGCCTGTCACTAAGCTTCTTTTATTAGAACACGAGACCTGACCATGGTACCCCACATATTCTTAATCTGTTAATTGAATATTGGGCAGCAGGCTCTGGGCAGCACTCCTTGAGCTGAGGGGTTGGACAGGGTGATCTCCAGAAGTATTTCCCAACCTCAGGCATTCTGTGAAAGTCCAGTGTCTTTCCATGCTGAGCTGCGTGAAGCCTGTTGGCTACAGAGGTGTTCCTTCACACAAGTGCAAGGTTATTTTGTCAAGTGCTTTCTAAGAGCAGATATTCTCTTGTATACCCTCTTTACAGCTCTTCACTCTCAAGAAACAAATTGCTTTTCTTCTGTCCTGCTCACAGAAAAAGAGAATCCCTCTTTTGATTCTGCTTGTGCCATTTCACAGTGTCTTGTCAATGGGATAAATTGCCCTGCCTTTCTTTCTTTCTCCCCTTCATGCTGGTCCTCAAGGTCTTTGAAATCCTTTTCTCTTACCAAAGTGGTGCAGCAAACATTGCCAGTAATGCAATGTTCAGCCTCTGAACTCTCTTTTCATTTCCCTAGTGTGTTCAGCAATTCTTACCTATTACAGGAAAGGAAGGCTTGCCATTTCCACTGCTGGCAGC
Source organism: Luscinia megarhynchos (assembly GCA_034336665.1). Taxonomy (NCBI): domain Eukaryota; kingdom Metazoa; phylum Chordata; class Aves; order Passeriformes; family Muscicapidae; genus Luscinia; species Luscinia megarhynchos. The sequence continues at coordinate 25,979,874 of CM067565.1, forward strand.
ATTATTTTAAAAAAAAAACAAAGTTCCAGAAAACATTTGGTTCTTTCCTTGTACTTTTTTCTCCTTGCAACTCTGGCTTCACTTTTACTCTGTTTAATTGTTTAGACTCAATTTTATGTATTTTTAAGCCTAGATGCACTCTTGTTACAAAGCAGATACTATCATAAAGAGAAGATGAGAAGGATATTAATAAAATGCCAGATTCCTGCTGTCCTCATGGAACAGCTGTTTTTGTTCCCATGGCCCATGGGATGGATCTTGGCTGTAGACACTGCTACTGAGAAGGTAAAGCATGGTGTGAGGTGTGCTGGAACAATGCCAAGCTCAATGTGGTGACCAAAGGCACATAAACTGCAGAGGCACTGGCAATAGACACAACTCACAAGCTGCCCACAGAGCCAAGTGAAATGTTTGACAGAGAGGAAGAGATGTGGCAAAACCTCTTGGTCTGGTTTTTAAGGGGAAAATTGAAATCACCCTTCCATAAACTTGAGATATAAACCAAAAAAGGGGATATTACTGTGTACTGGAGAAAGCCTTTCTACCCAGAATTCTAAGAATTCTATTCTAAGAATAGGAGATGATTCTTAAAATGCCCCTGTTTGGAAGGGGCCTGAAGGAAAAGAAATAATAATAATAACAATATTAACAACAAGAAGAACAACAAGAACAAGAACATGAACAAGAACAATAATACTAATACTAATACTAATACTAATACTAATACTAATACTAATACTAATACTAATACTAATACTAATACTAATACTAATACTAATATTTATTAATATAATTAGAATAATATTTTTTTTTCTTGTTGATATTTGCTTGTCTTCCATTAATTGTTAGGGTGCTAGCTTTAAATTGAACCTTAAAAAACCCCAAATACAACTAAAAAGGGGGAAGGGGAAAAAAAAAGAAAATTGAAATCCATGGGGTCATTGCAACTAGAGCAGAGGCCATCTTTGCATTAGCTGTAGGACTAAAAGCAAGGATTTCCATCTCTGCATTTGATTTACCATACAATGCTAGCCAGGTTATTTAATTGTGTTTTAATTTATCCACCTTTGAGGTAAGTCTTGTAGAATCTTGCAAGGGGATAATATGTTTCTCCATCACTTTGAGATCTCTGGATATAACAGGCTATTGCACTGAAGTAGCTCCTTATGGGACCACACAAAATTAAAATGCAACACTGAAAGACATATCCTTTGGGCTGCTTGTTTTATTTTTTTATTGTCTAAAAAATCAGTTTACATATTTATGGTAAGAGTGTTGCCTTCTACATCTTGGATTTTTAATTTGATCACTAAGGAGAAGGAGCATTTGAGGAAAAAACTTAACTAGAAATTTAATTTAGGGAAATATATCCTACTATTGAAATTAGTGTGTCTTTCTGTGGGTTTATGCTAACGATGTAAAATATTATGTAGGACGTAGGTCAGAAAACTTTGCAACTCAAAAAATTCAATCCCTTCTGTCACTCAGCACTGACAGTGGGTGGATTAATATCAGTCAATTTCTAACTGGGCTCAGAACACCATGTGCATGAACAGCTGCCACTAGCTGGTGAAAACAAGGCCAAGAGTTTGAGCCAGGAAAAAGCCATTTGAAAGCTCTTGGCTAACTCTCACTTTCATCCGTTGACGACTACTATTTTTGTGCTACAAAAATAAATATTTGCCAAAGTAAATACTGTTGGTGTTGCACAGAACCTTTAAATAACAAGTAGCAGCAAGACCTTTCAAAGCCACTGGGTGAGCAACAGCTGTTACCAGCTGCAAACTGCCACAAAGTCAGAACATCTTGCAGCCTCAAACGGACAACAAATAATAAAAAATTATTGACTTAGCAAGTTTTCCACTAGGGATCGTGTTGCCATAAATTTGCCATCAAGAGAGTTGTATTTCCCAGCCACCCAGATCTGCCTGTTTGTGGCATGCTGGAGGGGAGAGGGTGGGCCAGCCTGACAGACTGGGTTTCTCAGGTCTGTCTCAAGCCCAAGCTCCACTAGGTCTAGAAAACCTAAGCTCCTCAGTGCACACTGAATGAGAGACTTAAAAATACAACTTTACAGCTTTACATTCAAAACATTGAATGCTGCTTCACTTTACAGTACCTGGAGAATGAGATGGTGCTGTTCTGCACCTCTGTTATTTGGTTGTGTGGTGAGAAAGGACCTGGAGCAGGAGCCCCTGTTGTGAGGACTTAATGTATCAAGGGGTATGAACTGTAAAGCAGACTTCCCAGACAGTCCTACAATTGAAATATTTTTATGGGGTTCCTTTCACTTCCATATACAGGTTGAATGAGAGATCAAAGAGAAAAAATGACGTCTTGAAGGCTGAGCCTTTCCCCTGGCTTCAGAGAAAATCACAAGTTTTAGCTCTTGATCACAAGATTTAGTGCTTTGTCTATTACAGTACTATACTGTATCCTACACTTATGCAAAGTGCAAAAATATAAAACCAGTAAAAGTCACACAGTCACTATTTTAGCCTACCAGTCACCCACACATTTTGAAAGAAATGCCTTGAAGAGAGAATTAAGACCTTTAAATCCTGAGTGGAGAAAATTACCTGCTCAGAGCATTTTATAAATCTCTGAAACCCTAGAAAATGAAAAGCAAGGATTCAAAACATTTTTCCTCTATGTATTTAGCTGGCAAGGCTGGAAAATTAAGGTTATGTTTAGCTGAAGTCCAACCTCTAAATCAGTAAAAATTCTCTCTTCTGGAGACATTGTTCAATGGTATTCTGTACATAAGAGGCAGCATATGCATTTGGGCTTACAGCTGGCAAGTTAAGCTGTGTGAATGTGCCTTAAAAAGAGTATTCCCAATGATGGCTGTGACTGTGCCCAAGATCCATGTTCCAACCTTTGTATCTGTGAGATCCAGTCATTCCACCATGAGCCATAACCTAAATTCCTTTTTGTAGCTTGGCTGCCCGCTGCCACCCTTGACTACTAAACCCACTTTGAATTGTCTCATGTTTTCACCTTTCATTTAGTACAATGAACCAGAGTTATTTGCTAAAGGAATGTAAGGTCTTTCTCAGCAGCCCTACACAATCCTGTCTAGCAGGAGAGATCAATGAAAACAGTCTAGTCTCTTTGTGTGAGCTGATATACTTTCCAACTAATTTCAAGCAATTTCTAAATATTGCACAGCGTTAATGATGAAAACAGAAAAGAAAAAATACACAACATCCCCTGAAAGGTTGAATAAATATCTACATGTCATCAACCAGATAAACTTGTTCATTACAAAAAAGTATCTTGGCAGTGAACACAGAGACAAATTTGCATTTAGGCAATTTATTAAAATTTAATTAATTTTCTGAAATGCACTCTTAGGTACTACTTCATAATTTTCTATCTACTGAGTTGAAAACTCAATTACTACTGCAAAAAAGGTGGAGTATTTAATAATATGAACTTCCATATTTACATATTGATCTAATCTTTGTATAAATAATTAGGACAAGAATATTAATAACAGCAATAAACAGTAGATTTGTTCCTTTAAGACTAAAAGGTGTTGGCAATACTCCCAAAATACTAAGACACCTCTTTAGTGACTGAGAGAAGCTGTTAGAAGTGTTGACATGGTGATTTCTATACCAGGACAGTGTTATTCCCCCCAGTATAGGCACCTATTAATTCTAGGCTTATTTCCTAAATGATTTGGTTTCTGTGTTTTCTTTGGGAAACTTGCACAGCTGATAATGCAAAAGACTTAATATACCTTATTTTGAAGTTCCTTTTACAATTTTACTATTTTTTCTCAGTCCTGTCATTTTTCTTGTATCTAGGATAGCACTGAAATAGCTTTGCCACCATTGTGTATTCTTTCATCACCTTCAGCTAAATATTATACTTTTAAATAAATGGGCTTTTGTACCCTAACGTAGTTTGCATGTGGTTTATAATATTCTTATATAGAGGTGAAGTTTAGTTAGAATTGAAGAAAGATGCCCAAGTTTCATTTCATTAAAACTGAATGAAAAGTTTTTCTACCTCCATGCTGACAGGAAGCTTAAATGCACCTCGCAAAAATTTAGAGAGAGGTAATTAGGGATTTTGAAAAAAGCCTTGAACTGACTGCTTGTTTTGAAATAAAAACACTGAAATGTCATTGACTTTTTTTTTTTTCTGCATTGCATTGCTATACTCTTACCTTTTTATATAGTTTATGTTCTGCTTTTTCCATTCCAGGGATTGCCATTGAATTTTTTGTTTGTTTGGTTTTTGGTTTCTTTTCCATTGCAATAATTGGTATGTTCCTTAAATTAGTCCCTTTATACATCAAATGTGACTTTTTAAACACCTATTCCTAATACAAACTCTGATATTTTTTTTTTGCTTTCTTGCCTGGAGTCACATTTTCTTTACACTTATAGATTCAAATTATTGTCTTCTTTTCAAGTCACTCCTCTTTTATCTCTGTCTGAAACACTTTGCTGAACTAACTCTGTTGGCCTTGGTAGGACTGCTTCTTTTCTGACTTTACTAAGCTTGCCTGATGAGTTGATGAGGTTTTACAGAGTAAATAATGAAGAATCATTATTATATAAGAACAATGAAGACTTCTTTTGTCTTTTGAAAGTATTAATGAAAAAGAAAGAAAACAAGTCAGATGCAATTGGTAATTGTCAAATACTTCCAGTGTTCGCCACAAATCCCTAAGCAGACCATGAATGCCTAATATTTACAACCACAAAATTCACAGAACAGCAGTGTTATTTCAGAGTTTTTCCTTCTGCTGTAGTAGCTAATTATAATCAAATTATAGTACTCTGTAACTTGAATAGTGCTGATGGATTACAAATGAGGAAAAGTGACAGAACAGTGGTTTATCTAGCATTAGCATGCCCGAGTGTTGAGCACCATGTTCTCTCACCCATTCACAACCTTGTAGCTAGAGATTTATTTTGAACCTTTTGTGTCCTTTATAAAACTGTGACTTTAGAGTAAGTTATGATCTTTAAAAAACACCAGTAGTTATGGATTGCTGCTCAACTTGTCAAAACAATTCAAGGCAAATGAAGCCTAACCATAGTGAAATATTGGTCTGCTGCTTCACAGTACAAGCCTATATATAACTGCAGATGAAAACTGGAAAATGACAATTGAATGCCAGAATTTTGTGCTGTTATACAAAGTTCAGAGATGGTGTCTTCAACACAGGCTTCAATATCTTTAGCAGGACAGGACCTTGATTAATTCCTCATCAAGATACTCTGTATTTTTCAGCTATCCTTGAATCAAGAGAAGAAATCTGAATACAGGTTTCTGTGTCGGAAACTTAAATGCCCAAAGCTGTTGGGCTATCACTTAACCAAGATCTGCTTCAAATTTGCTCTACAATCAGTTCAGTTCTGTTGCTACTACTTTATGCTTCAACTGCTTCGGATTCACAAATTCACGGATGTTTCTTCACCTATTATCATATCTGGAGTATGCTTTAAAAATATTCTTAAAATATGAAATCCACAGAGCTTGGTCATACCTTAGAGTCACATAATAAACCATTGTTTAGGATAAATTTGTAGCATTATCTTCTCTCCAATGAATTCTGGATAAAAGACATTTCCCCAGGAATATACCAATGGTTATTTGTGACTAATATCTCAGTAAAAAAATAACAGCCATAACAAAATAATTGCTGTACTGGAATTCAAATTTTACTGTACTGGAATTCAAACTTATCCCTACCTGATATATTTAAGAAATGAAAAATATTTCTTATGGGCACTGAGGGCAAGAAGCCCTCAAAATTTCTTGAAACTGAAGTGTCTCACACTTTTAGTCAGTCCAAGTTAAATTATCCAGCACTTCTCACAGTTGTGAATCTGTCTGTGAATGTCAAGTAGATCTCTTACATATTCCATATTTTTTGTTCCATAAGAGCATTTCACACCTTAATGAAAACAGCATGCCAATTAAAAAGCATAGTATCAGTTGTATTTGCATTTACATTGAGGCATTAATTAAGCCTCAAAAAAAAAGTAAAAAGGAAACTGAGCTCTGCTAAGATTATGTTTTGACAGCACTGTCTATCCTGATCTACTTGATGAAGACAATATATTCCAGAAGACTGAAATAGAAACAAGTTAACAAATTCTTTCAAATATACTAAAGAAATTTATTCCTCCAGTGTCTTTGCAGCTTGAATCTTTTATCTTGCAGTCAGATTTCAGAGGGGGAGACAAACATTTAAAACCTTTACTAAGAATGCTAAAGATCTCTATGAGAAAATAGCTGAAGTGAGAAGCTGTTTGCGTGGAAAGAACAGCCCCACATTTGCAATGGGGCTGAAACCTTATCAAAGTTGAGTCCTACCAGCTACAGAAATAGTATCCCTCACCACAGTGACTCTTTGATCATTTCACACCTGTCTGTGTAGCTCATATGCAAAAGTAATAATGAATATTGATCCAGTGAAACATTTGGGACTAGTGCCTATATTCTTGAAAATATATGAAATTGAACCCTATTAGAAAAAAAGTAATGCCCTTTCAGTGCTCCACAGTGTAAAACTATAGTTTCCAGAATATAAGGAACCACCACGGCATTTCCTTCATGCACTTACTTTTGTTGTTCAGGGTACATTCTCAACTTAGAGAAGAGGATAAATGGGAAGGAAGATGATATTTCTCCTTTCATATCAATGAAGAATCAGAAAACCAGAGAAAAACGAGTTGCATCTGTTCTGCAAATAGTGCAGAGCCATAATCATCATATATGCTGGAGGATGCTGTCATCAGCAGTTGCACAGACTCAAAGCATCATCTTTTTTTGCTACTGCAAGCCAACTGCAGACAAGAAAGATATAGATTTCCAACAGTTTGCTGTGCTAAATCGAGAAAATTACTAAGAGGGAGTGATTATGTTAATGAGTGGTTGTTTACTTTGTTGATGTTGATTCTGGCAGTAAGGAATTTAATCCTGCTATGAAACAATCCAACAGAAATGCAACCAGTCACAGCAAAGAGCACCACTACACAATCTTAGGTTAAAGTTGCAGTGTTCAGCCACAGAACACCAAAGTTACTGTCCAAGATGATGTAAGGTCCTGAACATTCAGGAGGTATTTTCCACTGATTTCAGGAGAGATTTTAGCTTCACACAAAGCAATTGTGTCTCTTTAAAGGTGCAACATGTCTCAAAGAAAGGGATGTTAACTTACAGAAAAAACATTGAAAGGGTTTTGTTGAGGTTGCTCAGTAAAATCTCCACCTGGAACAGGCCAAATTAAATCAGGGTCTTGTTCATTAAAACATTGAATGTTTCCAAAGGTGGAAACTTCCTAATCAGTCTGGACAACCTGTTTCAGAGTTTACCTACCCTCATAGAAAAAATGAAATTTCAAGTTGCCAGATCAAAATTTTCAGCCTCCAGAAGCTATCCTCACCACCAGCACCAGCCCATCAGAGGTGCCCACAAGTAGATATAGCTAGAAAATGTCCCTTGGTGTTCAAGCCTGGAAACCACTGTGACAACTGCTAGTTAGTTTTCTGGAATATCAACCTCCAAATGAATTGGTTAATAATGAGGAATAGGAAATTAAGGTTGATATACATGATGCTGGAAAATTCTTTCATATTCTCATAGTCTTTTTTTATCATTTATGAAAAAGTTAGAGCAAAAGCTTTGTAACTCAATGAAAAAGAAACAACAACCTCTTTTGAAAACTGCTTCTTCTTTTTCTCCCTCATTCTATCATAGCTATGATTTCTGAGAGATCCAGATGATTTTATAAAGTTAAAAATATTTAAATATTTAGAGAAAACTATCACTGTTGCTATGTGCCTTCCAGAAGAGAAATCCCAGAACATGAATGCACTCCCTGCATAAAGACAGTTTTTCATAATTCATGTTTTTCAGTTGATGCCTTATATATGACATCTGGGGAAAATCCATCCTGCCTGGCACTGGTTGGACCAAATGTCTCTTGAAATCATTAGGTAATATATAGATATAGAAGGATGATTTTATTTAAAGATAAAATCATGGAGATGAGGAAGGCTATAAAAAAAGCCTTTTAAGGATTTCCTAAGCCAGGAATATTTTTAGGCGCTCATTGAAAGGCCAAAAAGGATAATTTTGTGCTACGATGTAATTTGCTGCAAAAGAGCTCTGAAAACAGAGCCATTTACCTGTTTTGGTGTGACATAGTGCTGAACTAAAAATCTCTGCTGAGAACTAGACTTTTAAGCTGAATTACCACTCCCCATTAATGCACACAGTGTCTGCAGCAGTGCCTGCTTCCAGCCAGCCAGCTCAGGCTGTGACAAGTATGAGCTAGATTTTCTGTGAAACCAGCAATGCAAAGAGATCATAAGAAACTTTTCCTTTCTTATGTCACATTGAAATCTGTGGGGTTGTGCTTTGGGAAAAGTAGAGCTGATGGCTGGCAGGCAACCATATCTGTCTCTATCACAAAATTAAAGAAAGAGTAAACACTTTGCAGAGTTTCCCAATTCCTTTGGTAGTGTTTAATTTTTTAAAATAAATGAGAACTATACTTGGCCTGCTACTGAAATATTTATAGCATTTGAAGGGTGAAACCCCCCTTCCCCAACACAGTCCTAAATCACTATATAGAAAGTTTCTTGTTAAGTCTCTAAAATATGGGGAGAGATGATCAAGAACATCTTATTTGCCCATTGAGGCAACACATCTCCTGTTTGCTTGAATGCACAGATTGTTTGCCATGTACTCAAGACCCACAGTACAAAACTGTGCCATTACAGCTCATTAGTGAATTGAACAAGGAAGTCAATATTGTAATTTGCCCATCCTTTAGTGAATTATTCTCACATGACTATAGTACTGTCTTCCACAGTTCTGACCCCATCATAACCCTTTCTGGGAGAACACTGACAATGGAATTTTAAAAAGCTTTAGCCAGCATATGATTTAGTTGTAGGATGAGGAAGTTTTATATTCTAGTGCTACAAAAGCTGACTTCCAGACGGTGTGCACTGTGTTGCTGTCTAATTTGCACTTCCTGCATGGATGAAAGCACTTGGCCTTCAGTCCCCCATCTCCCAGTCTACCTGGGAGTGCACACAGAGAAGAGCAATGCACACCCTGGAGCATCTTTTTGCTGTAGCACATGATTAGGTGGGAACCGAGTAATGTCTGACAGCCTATTTTTCATCATTCTTTTGACAGATTGGAGAAACATCTACCTTAGCTGTGGAGCCTTCAGAATAATTCAATTCCTCCTGAGTCAATTCCCTGTTTTTCAGTAACTCTGGACAAAACTACAACAAAGTTTCAAGGACTCAATGTACAAAAACTACATTAACAATAGAATGGTGCATAACACTGGTATAACTTGATGACATCAACAGACTAGCACAAATCAGTGACAATAGGGCAAGACTCACTGCTGATTGCATGGAAGGTAGTGACTTGAAAAAAAATTACTATTAGTGCTTAGAAGGTGCTTGGAGACTATTCAATAATTTGCAGAATATAAATTTCATGAATAAGTTTAAAGTTCTGTAAAGATCTTAGCATTGATTTACAACCATTGATTAAAACATCATTCCTCTTGAAGTCAATTTACTGGTAATTTATGAATAGTGAAAGTCAAAATGAAAATTTACATTTAGAAAAACTGAATGTTTTGTAACAATCAAATAAATAGACTCTCCATATGGCTAGAAATCTATGGAAAAATTAAAAATCCCTTTTATTTTCTTTAGATGTGTCTACTCTGATTAAGGATGGAGAAATGATAGTCTGTGAGGAAAAGAAAGAAAGAGTACCTGCACAAAATCAAAAAGATAAATCTCAAAGCTCGAAACAGTTTTTTCTTTCTATGCATCTAATTATGGACAAGATGAATTGGTATTTAATTATTTTTTTCATTGTTGTATTTAAAAATAATTACTCTTGAGATATTTTTATGTTGTTGTAACCTCAGAGGTGTGCACAGCATGAACAACAGAAAAGAACTGTGAATTTTTCTGTGTTTCTCTATTCACATTGGTAGGCTCCTCATGAATATTGAATCTAGACAGGTCTAAATTCAAAAGAAGGACTAAACTTTTTCCTTCTCTTTTTCCTCTGATCTCACTTTAAAAGAGAGGCGATTCTGCCTGTATTCTTGAGAATGTTATGTTGATTATAATATTATAATTTTGAAATTGGTTTCCCCATGAATGCTTCATATTCAGCTGCACTTAAAATTAAATTTGGGCACAGGAGTGTCCAAAATTACTTCATACACAAGAAAGTAAGATGTTATGCATTTCTTCCTAATGGTAGAAATGGTTGCTGAAAGAGAAGGAAAAAGTTAAGGTAGGTTTTTTTCCTGTGGTTTCACTGTGACCTGCATTCTCTATATTATGTTCATTTGAGATCATGGCTTGTGAGCTGAGACCTTGTTCACTTTAATGGTAAAAACTAGATGCAGAAAGGAATATTTTCAATAGGGTCTGTCTCTAACACAAGCATAAACATGAACATCCAAATATAGACTAGCTAGAAATATCCATTATTCTGCCAAATTGCATAAGTGTATTTAAGCTGAATTTAAAAAAAACCAAAACCAATCTTCATAATTTTTGAGATAGCTCCAATACAGAGAGAACAAATGAACTACTGCAGAAAGTAGATCTATGTCTTCCTGATTTGGTTAGGATTAAAAATCAACTTTTTCTCTTTAAAAAATTAAACTTCTCATGACCAAACTTAAAATCTGAGCCTAACCTAGCTGTCTTATTAATACAAGATGACACTGTCAGTGATGTTTATGAGCAGGAAACCTACTTTGTGAAATATTTTTGTCTTTCTTGAAGAATTTCCCCTTAGCCTACAAAATTCTCAAGATCATGAAATATTGGAAAAGATTATAAATTACATTTGACAGCAACAGCAGAAAGAAGGCATATAATCATGTAGCATGCTATTTTTTAAACATATATATATTCCAGAAATAGGTATCTGAACTTTTACTCACTCATTTGTGTGGCCCCCAAATTCAACAACCTATGTTTGTGTTATCCATGTGTAGTTAAATGTTATCATTTTTCTGACCTGTGCTGGGCAGGTTGCAACTATATGGCAATTTGCTGTTGTATTTGCCAACAGAAAACAAAAGGTGATGTAATACAAATTGGTGCTGTACAATGTTCTCTAAGGACAGGCACAATCACAAAAAACCAGTAATGATGAATAGCTGAACATTGAATTAACTGAAGGCATTTTGCCTGTTTATGCTGAATCATGGTAACTTTGGTACAGAGAACAACATAACCACATTTTCTTTCTTTTAAAACTCCTGTAGGAAGACAAATACGTGAAAAAAGCCCAAAGCAAACAAAATGAAAATAATTGCATGGTATTAACAAATAAAATGCCAGTTCTCTGACAGGAAAACATCCCTCTGCTAAAAATGAATGCATTGGGGTTCAATAATACAAAGGAAGGCTTTTATACTTGAACAATAAACATCTGTCTGATTTCCCTTAGCTTTGACCAATGCAGGGAAGACACATTATTTCTCTTATTTCTTGCATTTCCGGTTCTGAGGACCTAGACTGAAATCCTGTGAGTGCCTTCGATTCTGGTTTTGACAGATGGTCAATCCAGTTTGCAAGGGCCAAACTGAAAAATTGTATCCATATATGCAAGTGTCAGCCAGGTGTGACTTCACTGAAAAAGAAATCACAGATTAACATTCTATTGTCACAAATTTCTGCTGTGAATGATCTATTAAGTGAGTGGAATAAGTGGTTCAGGTGGGATTCAGCTCACCACTCTTAACAGTCTTCCCTCTCTTTTCAGTCAGTGGGGAGATAAGACCATTCAAAAAAGTTACCCATTTAATCAAATCTTGAATGTAATTTTCAGTGAGATTCACACACAATGACTGTTACTCCAATGACAGCCTAAGGCAGAAACTTCAGGTATAGATATCTACATTATAGGTGTCTTTTTCATTGCAGTCTACTCACACTGGAAGTTTCATTATATGAATGGCAATATTTTCATTTACAATTCCTAAATTGGTAACTTCATTGCTAGACCAAATAAAGCCTTTTTTTTTCCCCCCCTTCCTTTCCCCTAATAGGGCTTTTTGAATTTGAAATAAAAGAAGTCTCACTATGCTTTCTCAAATTTGAAAAGTGAGATTTGTGGAACAATTATGACATTTCATTTTTTTTTTTTCCTAAGCATAGGATAAATTTGACAAATGCTTTCTACTTTTCTGAAACAGCATTTTCAGAAAAATAAGCCATCCCATTGATAAAAACCAAACTAGAATCCCAGAGACAAACAGGCTGTCTTCCCTCTGTCACCGCTAGATGAAAAATGTTTCTCTAGTTATATCTCAACACGTGCAATAATAATAGACTTATAGAAAGGCATATTTCCCTTGGCTTTATGGTCTTATACAACCCAAATAATTTTGGTGAATGTATCTAGATACAGTTACTAAGCAGGCAGTTATTTAATTGATTGGGAACTATTTGATTTCCAAATGTTTATGGATGATTAAAGGCCCTTATTCTTTTTATCTGGATTATTTAAGTTTGTAGGTATCTGTTTATTGATTTTTTTTGCATTTATCAGGTGTTTCTATTGCTTGCCTCCAGGCACACTCAAGGATAAAAAAAAATCTTCTGGTTTAATTTTTTATTACTCTCATTAAAGCAATCTAGTGATAACTATATCGAGACTGGTATTTTGGACAGCTTTGATGTCACATTTAAATATATCTGGAAAGAAAATCATTAAGATCAAAGCTCTGAGCTAATCAATTTTAATTACATACAAGGAGAATTGAACAGACAGCAGTAGTCACTATCATTAGTTTGCCAAACCACATCCAAATTAGCAACACACAAAAACTCTCCCCACCAAGATCTTCATCCAAATACATCTATGGTGAAAACTCTGTACAAATTATTCCTACCTGTAACCTTAGAGAAGCTTCTAAAAGCAGTGCCTGAAACTCCAGTAGTTTAGAAATTCTTTCATCTCAGCCAGTTTTGGGGTTAGCTCAGCAGACATAACTCCTGCTACATCATGACAAAGGCCATCTCTCCTTGCTGCCCATTGTGCTCCCTGGCTCAGGCTGCCTCCAGCCCCTGAAAATGAGCAGGAGAATCACTGCATTTTGCAGGCTGCACTCCAAGCTTGCAGTAGGTGGTAAACTATGGCTGCTTCTGTAGCAGTGGACTAAAAATTTAACTGCACAATTTGCATATCATCTGACAAGGGAAAAGCCAGGATTGAGTGGACACTTGAGATGTATGCTTTGGAATGGCTTCTGCTTTTCTTTTTCTTCCTGCTTAGCAATCTCAGCTGAGACTTGAAAATCTGCATGAGACAACAAATCACAGCCTTTGAAGCCCACAGAGCTCAGAAACCAGACCCACCAAAAGATCTTGTTGCATATTGTGGGTCACCTCACTTAGCTGGTGTCACCTGTAAAATTTTAGCTTTCCTTCCCAAAAAATATAATCAAAGTTGTCCCAGAAAACACTGGTTTGAGGTCCATAACTGCTATATTTTTAAGGTCACAAGCATACCTCTATTTATTTGCTTGTTGGATTTTTTTTCCCATTTTTTTTCCTCTTTGTGTTTACAAAAAGAAGGGCAAATTAATAAATAATACTGATGGGGTCTTATTTATGCAAAATTTCTCATATCTGCACTTTCTCTATGATAATGCATGTCCAGCATGTGCTAATTTTTGTACATCATATCACAGAGCTACAGAATCAAGGCAGATGCTGGCATGAACAGGAGGAGAAATGCAAAGTTCTTTAGTATGGTGCAAACTTCCATGTGTTTCCAAACTAAATAGTTTGTTTCTGATCATTTTGATGTGACAAATAAAATTCTATGGAATACCTTTGGAAAAGAATCAGAATTTTAGTTTGAGGGTTTCTTTCTAAAACTGTAAATGCACATCAAAATAGCAGCTTGTATTCATTTATGTGCAAGAATAAAAGTCAGTGTATCCTTGCTCACAGTGACAGTTTCCACAAAAGATGTAATATTTATATGGGGGGGAAATGAAGACTGTCGGAGTGGAAGAAAGGTAAAGGGCACAATCAGGTTGTCAATCCTGCATCTCCCTTCAAATGGGAGTCCTTTTATGGGATTATCCTGTATAAAGCTGAACACAGGAATAATAGCAGAAGGTCACAAAAGTTAATGGAGTTCCCAGATGAGGAGTTTCCATTGTAGCAGAGTTGGGAAAATGTGTCTGTAATTTCTCCACCTCTTCTTACAGGCTTGCTTCAGTGGACCCAATGGGAAAAGCAGCAGCTGGCTTAAATAATTTCAGCAATGTGGGAAATCTCTTCCCACAGAACGGGTTAGGCTAGAAGGGAACACAGAGGTTCATCTGTTCCAACCTCCTTGCTCAAGCAGGGACGTTCCAGACCACATGGCACAGGAATGGGTCCAGACAATTCCAGAAGATCTCGAGTGAGGGAAACTCTACAACCTCTCTGGGCAATCTGTTCCACTGCTCGGTCCCCTCACAGTAAAAAGTTCTTATTTATTTTCAAGTTGAACTTGCTGTGCATCAGTTTCTGCCCTTTGCCTCTTGTCCTATTACTTGGCACCACCAAGAAGGGCCTGGCCCACCTCCTTGACACCCATGCTTCAGATACTCATACACATTCATGGATTTCTTCTCAGTCACCTCTTCTCAAGGCTCAACAGGACCAGCTCCCTCAGTCCTTGCTCCTGTCCCTCAGTCATCCTTATAGCCACTTTTGAACCTGCCTCGGGAGCTCCATGTCTGTCTCATCCTGAGGAGCCCAGAACTGGGCACAGCACTCCAGGTGTGGCCTCATTAGGGCTGAGTAGAGGGGCAGGATCACTCCCTGACTGCTGTCAGTGCAGTTCCTGATGTACCAGAGGATACCACTGGCTTTCTTTGTCCCCAGGACACACTGCTGTCCAAGGGGACCCCCAAGTCCTTCCCTGCAGAACTGCTTTCCATCAGTTTGGTCCCAGGCCCCCACCCTCTTTTGAAGGCACTGCAATCACACAATCTAAAGTGCCAATCTGATATAATCTCTGCTCACTCTGCACTGTTGGAAAAGCATCATGAGAGGTTAATTTTATATCAGCAGACCTCATGCCAGACCAGGGGTTGCTGCTTTATTCCAGATCAGCAATTGTTTATCCTCCCAGCAGGTATAAAAGCATAAAGCTGAAATAAATGCCATGACACATGTTCTGGTTCACTCAGCAGATACATGATGGAGAGGATCAGAAGGATCAGACATGTCCTGCTGCAATCTGGCAATGCACAGGTCTGATACTGATGATCATGAGCTCATGGTCTTTGAGGCATCAGGGCTTGTGTGCCTGGCCCCACAGCAAAAGCTGGAGAAAGGTGATTCTGTGGAAGAAAATATTCCAGGTGTTGAAGCTTAAAGTCTCACATTTGAGACACGTGTGTATCTGAGAAGCACATGGACTTATGGCACAATAGGAACTGCTGAATAATGCCACAGGTTCCAAAATAAGGGTGTCTTATCATGGGTTTGAAAGACCTGTCCCTTTCTAATGCAAATACTCAATTGTTGAATTATCAGAAACAGATTTGAGGAGTGCAGAGAAATTCTCTGCTATGCCAACACAGTGTTCAAACACTGAGAAATATTTAAAAGTATTGACAGAAATTGTCCTCTGCTTTTCCTCCTGTGAGATCAACTCTCTCTTTATACAAAAACCTTGCCAATGTTTTTTTCCTAGTTAGAAAATGAGTTCTAAAAACAGAAAATCAGAGAATCAGGTTCTGAGAGAGTCAGAATCCAGCTATACAGCTGAGTTGTAACAAAAGAAGTGTTTCTGTATTTTCAAAAATCCCCTCAGTAAAGGGAGATTTGTATTCTAAATTTGTTATAGTGTCAGTGTTCTATTCAGTGAAGAGTGGAAAACAATTTCTAACAGCACAGAAAGTTTTTTAAATAGTTACTTGAATGCTTCCCAGATCAAAGATGCATGGTAGGTTATCAGATAACTCTCCCTGATGATTTTTTTTCACAGAATTTGGGTTAAGAAAATTGTTTGATAATAGCTTGATGGCACTTTGACCAAGAGTCTATTGTTAAATTGAATTTTAAATCATTGACCAGATCTGAGCTGTGGAAGGTAAGAGCTCACACACTAATAAGCTTGAAATAAAAGGAATTTTTTTTAGAAAGATGAAACTCCATATGTTTATGCAGAAATTATTAAAGTATGCTTTATCTCTGAAAAATCAGAGATAGATTGCAGATGTAGCTCTATGGAGTCTCAGGATTTTAATGTTAATGGAATCCATAGTACATGAGAAAACCCACAAGTAAAAAGTAGTTTTTTTCTTCTGTTATGGCTTCTAATCCCTCCTTTCGTAATCAAAATGGATTCTTTGCATTTTCTCTATGATCCTTAGCTATATAGTAAGAATAGGCCAAATTCTGCTCTCAGAGACATCTCTACAACTTTAAACCTCAATCAAGGTGTAAGCAACATCTTAGTTCATAAAGTGATACTCTACTGTGAAAAGTGTCATAGAACTACAAGAAGACAAAGAATAGATTGATGCCATTCTTCCAAAGTGTTTATGGATGCATCACTTCTTTTCACAGAACAGTTTATTTCCATCCAGTTTTTGGATAGTGGGAGTAAGGAGGAGTGATTCAAGTACCCTCTCCAATCTAACCTGGACCATTGCAGGTAAGGGAGAACTGAGAATTTCCTGCTTTAATGTTTAGTGCTTGAGCTGCTGCTTAACAATGCCAAGTAGTCAAGAGAATGGGCTCATTTTGCTTTACAACCTCCAAAGCCAAGAAGATGATGATAAACATTTTTGCAAACACTTGGATCTGCACAAAAGAAGGAACTCAGGCATGTTTGCTGTCCAAACCTAATTGATGTAAGAAGAAAGATAATGGTATCTATAAGTGAATGGATATGAAGCTTATCAGATAGAGGAAAATGACTGATGGATTAAAAATGTGACAGCTTTACAATATCACATTTCAGTGTGTAGGATTTTGTGTTATGAAGAATGAGGAAAAAATGTTTCTGAAAAAATGAAGTACAGAGGAATCCCAATCTATTTTTCAAAAAATGTTCTTCCTTTTGCATATGATTGTTCGTTTCCTTTTCTTCTGCTTGCTTTTGCAAAGATGAATAAATAACTCCATAAATTTTGAAGCAATTGAAAAAAAACTTCTTTATAGAACTATAACTGTTTTATATTTCTAGTTAGATTTTTGGTTTTTTTTGCTTTGCAATTTTTTTCCTTGTTATTTATGCAGCCCTTTCCCATACACACATCCAGATCTAGATATCTGTCTGTGCCTAAAGAGATTAAATAATGATAGGATTATCTGACTCCAGGCAAAATGTAAATTGTTTACAAATCTGGTTACTGAGTGACAGTGAACAGAATTGGATTTATATTTTTTTAAAAATCACAGGAGAGAAGGCAATTTCTCAGAGCACTGATACTGATTCTCTGAACCATGTGCTGATTCTAACCTGCATACAGAACTGTTGAAATGACCTGCTAATGTAGAACAAGGGCATTGTATGGCTTTGAATAAACTGCTGGCAATAAACTGGGGTTGTGCAATGCCACTGTTTTTGGGCATCTAAGCAGATTAAAACATCTCGTTTTGACAGTTATATTGTGGTTATTTTTGTATTTCTTTATCAGCAGTGTTCATTTTTGTACCACAATTGACTACAAATTTTCTAGTTAGGTTGATGGATTTAACTGGAAATTTTAAAATAAAGATTTGCAACCATCTTACATTTCAGAGGCAGAGGAAATTTGATCACTCACATAGTTTAATAAATAGCTTCATCTCATTCTGTAGTTGTCTCTTTCTCTGTGTTTACTTTGAACACCATTATTCACAGTGCCACTAAAATGAATCTCAGCTACCCTTGTGGATCATTAAATCACTGTTTGAACCAAGGGCCACTCTCTTTTGGAAGAAAGCTCAAATTATCACTCAGATATGAAAATATGCCAGCACATTCATATTTTAGCTTTAATAATACAAATTCCATACAATATAGACTACATAAGAGTCCCATAAGTTATCAGATACCAGTAACAGAATTCTGTCAGTATTCTGCACCTGATAACATCTCAAAATGAAACCTCTAGAGTATTTGACAAATGAACATCAAATCTTGTGTCAAAAACAAAAGACTGAATTATTGATTAGACAACTGAAAATAGTGTGTTGCATTTATGGAAACACTTTTTGAGACAAAAGAGCAGTTGTATCTCTAGGTGGTATAAATGAAGAGTTGATATGAAGTTCACCAGTGTGGCTAATTAACAAGAAATGTAATGAGTGGCCACAGTTCTCAGAGCTGTAATAGTGAGGGACATCCCTTCAAGTTACCAGCAGAGTAAGATGAAGTTTAATTGAACTCTGTCTTCCATTTTTATTAAAGACACCCTCTAAGGATTCTTCTCGGCTTCTACAAGCAAAGTGGGGCTGAAAGAGCAAGCTAATAGCACAGGATACCAATAGCACTGCTGCTTTCAGAAACATGCTATTTTTTATATTTTCTCTGACCATAGGAGGCAGAAAAATTGTTCAATGATACTTCTGCTCCCACATGCTAAATTTCAAAGGATGAGCTGAGACAAAAGGTTCAAAGGTGATCTCTGGTGCTAACTTCCAAATCACAACGCACATTTAGTCAGAGCATTTCCCTCTCAGCAAAATTTCTCTTGTGCTTACTACAATTTTGCTAAATTCCTGCAGTAATTCAAGCCTGAATACTTTTCCTTCTGGTCATTGTACTTTCAGTACTGTTTCAGCTCTAAAAAAATTGCATAAGAAATTTTTCATTGCTAATTTGTTTTCTGCAATGATTCCTAAGTCACTGTTTTCTGTGTGGTTTGTACTGAGGTTTGCTGGTGTATCAGTGAAGTTGGAGTTCTGTTTTAGAGTGCTGTTTCTGAGTTGTCTCCTTAATCCCTCTTTCCTCTGGAGACCTCAGATTTCTCAGTTATGAATGAAGCAGGAATACATCAATTCTGCAAAGTAATCACAGATTAATTCTTGCCTTTACCACATAGTTGGTCTACTGGCTGCAAACTTTAGATGGCTACCTACTGTCACATGGATCTTAAAGATTCTGCATAGCCACGAGGGGGAACTACAAAGGTCCAGTTTTCAAGTACTTTTAAATAAGTGACAACCAACAGGTTTTCAAGCGTGAAAAAGACTTAAGCTAAATGTAGTGTAAAAGAGACAGTTAGAAGATGAAGCAATTAAATTTAAATGTCTTAAGTGTTTATCAACATTGCCATAGTTTTCAACAGCCAGATGAACAGTGGGGAAAATTATCCAAAATGCATATCTGAACCGGCAGCTCCCAGTATGAATTTCCCCTTTATATCTTACTGATTTCAGCATAAACCACAAACAACAACAGTAAGGGCTGAAATTAATCTATTTTGGATCCATACATGGATCAATGATATGGTAGTATTCTATGGTGTGCAGCAGACACTAAATTATGTAGGTACTGACAAGATTATTTACTTGTGTACTATGTATTATGCATTTTAGTGATGCTGTAAAATTACAATAAATTTTTTTTCAGGTATTTTAAGGATATTTAGAACAGAATAATGTTTTAAATATGCATCTAAGCTGATAATATAAACATATAAATAGCATTAGGCTTGATTTACAAAATGTTCTAGAGAAGAAATGTGTCTTTGAATTATAAAAAAACCTGAAACATTTAAATTATTTTCATTTACTTGTAAATCTCCCAAGTTTTAAATTTCTGTAGAATTGGAGTAAAATATTAAAAGCTTAAAGAGAAATGCCAAGAAGAGGGACTTGTTAATGGAGAGTGAGCCCTCAAGTGCTCCCTCGCAGATTAAGATAACTGTAGGGAATCTGTTTTGAATTGCTCAGGCTGAAGGAATAAATGCCAAGGGAAAGGTAAGATAATTTTTTGCTAAACAAAGGTACAGCAAGTGTAGAACTTTAAGACCAGCACGATAAGCACAAGAACTAAGTGATGCTCACAAAGCAAAAGATTTAAAGAAGTGTGGGATGTCAAGAGAATAAGAAATTACTATCACATTAAAACATCCAAACCAATCCACAGATTGAGTATGGACTTTCAACAGAAATGAAAAGCATTTCTGAAAAAGCACAAGGAAAGAACTTCAATGGAAGATTTAAAAGCATTGAGAATAAAATCATAAGCTGTGGCTAAAGGTGATTAAGAAACCTGAAGAAAGAAAGAGTCAAGAGTTGTTATAAAGGGGTGATTAAAACTGAAAGAGTGTTTAGAAAACAAAGAAATAGAAAAGTGCCCAAAAATACATGCTGTAAATAGTTTTCAGTGGAATATAATATTTAATAGCAGGACAAAAATTTGTCACTGTGCCTGTATTTTGAAGTTTACAATCTGAAGTTTCTTTCATTTCTGTATGATGACAGTGATATATTCAGGAACCCAGCTACCTGTGTTTCATAGGTCTCTATTTCCTTTTACCGTTCTCCACCAAACTGGTATCTTTGGATTATTAGTAGATTTTCCATAATATTCCTGTTGGCTCTGTGTAGGTATTGCCAATACAATTGAAACTACCAAAACAGATGTTTCATTGGTTTAGTTCGCCACTTGAAATAAGACATACCAATTTTATTTCTTTTTCTAATAGTCTTATGTGAAAGATTTAAACCAACTCTTACTCTGATTTTTACCTTCTCTGATTTTTCAGTGTACATATCTTTAGGATAATTCGTGTCCAAAGCAAACTAAGGTGACTCTTGCTGTTATAGAAACACCACAGAATTTTATTTTCGTTTCATTTCTGAGCAAGAGAATGGGGGAAACATTTCATTAGCATTCCTATGAGGTTGTTCTCACCCACCATATACTGGACAGTAGTAGGAATCACTTTAAATGTTTAAATGACTTTGGGGTATGTGTACACTGGGAGGTATTTTATAAAACAAAAAATTAAATTCTTCCACAATGCCTCCCCAAAATCATCAGAACTGTGGTGTTCTAATTGAATTTTGTGTACTATTTTGAGGAATTTCATGGATGAATAAATGCTTCATACAGCTCTACTCAAATATATACCGTAAGGGACAGAACAAATTTTCTTACAGAAAAGAAATACCTGTATTCACCTGAAAACATTAGGAAAATGAAGTTTTAATAATATGTGATTGCACTAAACTCCTTACTTACACCATGAAAAATATAATCAGAGACAGGGGTCTGAGCTTTCCCTTTCACATGACTTGAGACTAATTACAAGAGATACTAAGCCATACTGCCAGGCAGACGGATTAGGGATGTCTTTCTTTCTCTTCCCACGGTTTTCTTAATTTTTCTCTGCTTTCCAAGAACTGAACATTGCTCCCAATTAGTGGCAATAAAATCAGTCTTTATGTTAAAAGATTTTTTATGTTATCAAGTGCACTTGGACAGGAAACAAGAGCTTTTGTCTCTTCCATTCTCCAAGGCTTTTCAAACTTTTTATAATGAGCCCATCTCTGCTTTCTGGTGTACTCTGACTTCGTTATTACCAGAGATGCCCAGACTTACTTGTGTCAAAAACTTCCTCTAAGAATGTTATAGGTCACAAATCTCTTTCAACCATTTCCACCTTGTAGAGATGTGTATTTTGCTCTCTGCCTTCTCTAATCATTTACTGAGAAAGCCCTGTGCCAAAGTATTTTTCTTTTAACAGAGTATTTTCTTTTAACAAAGTATTTTTCTTTACTACTATTGTTATTATTACAGTGCTTCTTTCTGAGTGTCTGGTCTCTACCAAATGTTGGTCAGTGCTACTGGAAAGTGACCATTCCTCCTCCTGCAGTGATGGCTACAAAAATCCAGCTCTCTTTTAAGAGGAGCCTGGGCTGTTCACAGACTCTCATGGCTTTGGAAGAAGTGTCCCTCATCCACTCTCAGACACAAAATAGATTATTGAGAAGGTTAACATTCTTTCTCTCCTGCTTTGAAAATTAGTGTGGCACATCTTGTGACAAACTTCTGTGGTTCAGCAAAGCTTCTTGAGGGCAATTTAAACTTTACTGAAGTCAAAGGAATAATGGTGGCTAGGAGTAGAATAAACTCAAAATAGGTTTATGAGAAATAAAAGGAATGAAAACAAGCATGAATAATTTCCCAGAGTGGATATGAGTGTCACACATAAAAACAAAAAATTGGAAAATCCTGAAGTACAGGATTCAAAGCAAGATCAGAGTTCTGAGCTGTAACAGAATGGAGAAAAATAGCACTTGAATTTTGGTGGTCAAAGAGAAGATGCATGAGTTAGTAGCAAAATAACAACATATATATAGAATGAAGTTAAATACAAAGTCTTGTTTTCCTTCAGAAACTCTTTCTGGAAGAATAGATTTTAAAACTCAGGATACAGAATAGTGAATAAAGGATTTAAATTTCCAGGGTCACACATTAAACATAATTTAAGAGTATGCTTCAATTGAATTTAAATCAATTTTCATGTGGAAAATTAAGTAACCCTTCTCTTCTTTTCTATTGTAAACTGAATTTATGAACAGTATCTGAGAAACATAAAACCAAATACTTAATTTCAATTTAACACATATATTTTGTGCAATGGAAGCAAGTAGATCGCTCTCTACTAATTATGCTGAAAAATTGGAAGTGAATATCTCTTTGATTTAACACGAAGACAGTATAGAAGCCATACAGTTTACTGGTATTTTCAAAGTTGGAGCAATATCATTGCTTTCTTATTCAATAGAGTCCATTGACAGAGCAGAAAAAGACACTGAAGGTGTCTGTCTTTCACAGGAAGATTTAAGGGACAGCTCTGCCCTTAATGTCCTTGTGAGCCTTAGCAAATGTGGCAACTGAGCAAGTAAAAAGATGCTGCTTATTTTGACCATTCACACTCTGAACTCACCATGGATTCTGAGAATAGAACTGTGGGGTTCTGATCTGAGGCACCTCTCAGAGCCACATTAGGTCAGTCATCATCTGCATCCTCCTAGACCATAGTGATGGGTCCTCTGTCCACTATTTGCAGCCTTGACATGCAACATTTGATTTTATGGGGATGTTCTCAAGCCAGATATTGCTTCTCAAAAGATCAAAGTTTATGTTTACCTTTGAATATTTAGATATTCAACTAACCTTAAAAATAATTTCAATTACCATAAGTATATACGTGAATGATTTTCTGAACAACACCGTGGCACTCACTAGCAAAATCAACCCTAAAATAAAGAAGGAACAAAAACCACTGGAATGTGTTCTTAAGTGTACTAGTAAAAACTTCCTCAGAAAATAACAAGCTAAAATATACCTATGCTAAAAACCAGTATTAAAAAGTCTCATCAAGGTCTCATTTACTGATTTCTGTGAAGAAACCCATAAGGATAGTCTTTGAAATTCAATATATCTGTCTTTATATTTTTATCCAATATATTTTATAGACTAGATAAATCAATATAAAAACTTAAATGATTTTCAAAATGCAAATACGTTTATAATGAAACCAGAAGGAGAAGGGAAATAAAAGTTTGAAAATACTGAGACTTATGTCCATGTGTACACAGTGAAAAATAAAAGTAAGCAAAGAAACTCTGGGCATAATAATGAAAGATATTCATAATAAAGTTATTCTACACATCTGATTTTGCACTTGACTGTATTTGTGTGAAACCTGTAAATAATTGGAGGGCAGAGCCACCTGTGAGGTTCAGACCTGAGAGTGCAGCGAGGCTTGGGTGGCTTTTGTCCCACTTATAGAAATCCTTTTCTTTACCCCTTAACAGAGCTGGCCAGCTCTGCAGACTATTGTGTGAGGCCACTGATCACCACCTGCCCACCGTTTCACAATCCTTTGATACCTGCATTTCTCAAGAAAGGATTAAAGACCAGCCTCTGGGAACCCTGCAATGCAAGAGCTGCAATTTGCTGGAGACTTACAAAGGCCATTCCAGCACCTGCTGTGAGCTCCAACACAGACAGGCAGAGCCTCTCCCTGGTTTAGGGGAAGAAGGGGCCTCCCATTCCACAATATAGGAATGAGGATAGGTGCCTGTGTAATGCATTCATATAGCAATCTTAAATACATACCATAACAAATATACCTGATTATTCACATTTCTATTTTTACCACTGTCATTTTACTTGAATTAAAAGGTTTCTGCAGAGGAATTCACAGAGTGCTGTAAGTGGATGGCATCCTGAAGAGTAAGCCAATTACTGCTCACAATTCCAAAGAACACGAGGCACCAACTGCTCCTTGATTGATTCACATATGTTTCCAAATGAAGTCACTAGGAACTTTATCTCTTCAAGGGGAACAAACCATGCAAAAAATAACAGAATTTGAGAAATAGAAGTGTATGTATTTATTTAGTGAATGTATTTTTTTGCTTGCAAAGAATCACGCACTATATAATTTCACTTTTTGCAAGGAAAGATAAAACAGAAAAAAGGCTTTATATCCACTCTGGATGCACTTTCATAGCACCTTACATCTGTAGAAGTGTGCATAATCCTGTGCAATGAAATCGTTTTCACTCTGCAGTTGTGTGTTTTCAAAGACTGATCCTGGAAGGTTTGCTTTACTTCAGCCAATTTATTCACACTGTGCACAGAGCATGAGACAGTCAGCTGAGGAAATATAATAATTCTTTTCCCCCACAGGAGCCCAGAATATGCAGCCCTGTGCCAATAAGCAGCAGCTCCCAGAAAAATAGCATCCAAAGGAGGACAGCTGAACCCAGATTCCTTCCCATTTAAAGCGCTCAGAACTGATGGATGCTGTGAGATAGCAATATTTTCAACCCCAGCTTTTCACTGTCGTGCAAAGATATTTTTGTGTTTCTCTTTTTTTTTGTCTCTTTTGCTCTGAATTTAATTACCTGCTAAATAGTTGTGGGGTTTGGTTTTTATTTGTTTGTTTTTCAGAGGGTTTTTTTGTTTTTCTGTGGAATTTCTTCTGTTTTCAAATGCCTGAAAACCATGTAGCTGTAAAAGACCTGGAATAACACATCGGCACAATATTCCATGGGCAGATGGTATGCTAGCCTGACCTTGTTTATCACTGGACCACATCCTGTGATGAGGTTTTTTGTAATGATTGCAGCAGTCCCAGCATCCCATGTATCACATTCCTCCCATCTTATTCTGATTACACAACTGTCAGTTCAGAGTGGCATTTCTAATTGTTGCCCTAGTATTGTACTACCTATTTCTGCTGGAGACCTTCAAAATTTAAAAATATAGATTTCAATCAGTGAATCAATAGATTTTTTGGAAAAAAATTACCATATTCTAATGAATTCTACCACAACATTGATATAGACTTTAAAAACAGAAAAACTTTTAATAAAAGGAAAATTTAATTTCTCTTTTACTCCTTTCAGGTTAATAAAGAATTTTTTTAAACTACCCGTCTATTTGGTTTTTATTTAAAATGTATTTGGATTTCATTGTCCCAGAAATTTCAAGCCACCTGGGTCTGCAGCATGTATAAACACATTCTTTTTATAAACTAAAAATAGAAAAAATACCTTTTATAACATATCTTCTTATATTCTTTTTTCCACTGAGAAAATTAAGTAGCGGTATTATTTACTATGTGTAACATTTTTTTCCTGAACATCTTCAACTCAAGCTATATATACATTTCAAATTCAAATGACATATATCTTAATGTTTCTTCCTCTAATATTTTTATTAGCTTTTTTGAGTTTCAGCCTCCTCCAAAATTCTACCAAAGAAATTACATAAAGTAATGTAATTTCATAAAATAATGATAAAACTTAGGGAAAAATAACATTTATCCTTCCTTCTACAAAAACTTCCTCTTCAGTTTGGCTATTCCAGACGCTGCCCTTTAAAAAGAGGAAAGGCTGAAGCTCAAAAGCTGGCAGATCTTTGCACATGGTAAGGTCAGCAGAAATTTCAGCAGACTATACTCTTTATTTTGGCAGTGCTTTGTGTGCAGACATGGCCTCAGCCGAAGTCAACACATCTGCACTTTAAAAACACAGCATCATTTTTCATCCAATCACGAGCCTGTGTAAGTAAGAGATTTTAAGCTTTGTGTCAATCCATAGTACTTTGGTATGGCTTCAGAGCACAGATCCAACTCCATAGAAATTATGATACATGAAGATTCCCTCATCAACTTTCAAGCTGGAAATAATGTGTAGAGTATATTTGTTTGATTGTAAAGGATGAGTCACAAAAGATAATTCAAAAGATGACCCTAACACACTATGTTGGGCAAGTTTTGTCATAAATGTTTCCTATCTAATATTTGTGTTAAATGTATATACTGAAACATTATATATGCAGAGCAGAGACATCTGAATTAACACAGTGGGGTGACAGGATGTTCAAATGCTTTTTCTATAAGATATCAGATTTTTGAGTTCCATTCTGCAGGTTCTCATAATCAGCAGACACTCACATTTCCTGCAGACCAGCAAACCCTGCAGTTCCAAGCCCCTTCTACAGTCCCGTGGCTCTGGTCCCACTATGGTTATCCTTATTCTCTCCTCATAAGAAAGCACTGCAGAAAGATGCACAAACAGAACTCCTCACTTTCATCCTTAGAACTGAAGTATGGCATGCTATTATCTGTTTATGCAATGCTACTTCTATTTTGGTTGCTTAGTTCCTCCTATCCTAGCATCCTGCTTTCATTTGTACTTATTTTGCTAATCTTTAGCTACTCAGGCTGAAATTTCCTGGGTTGGATACGTGTCTCAAAATGGAAAGTTTTAGAAAAGAGATTTAGCAGTTTCTACACTGGGATTAGTAAAATTATTCAGCAATAACTTTACCTAAGACCCTATAATTCTTTCAGATATTTAATCAGAAACTTTAGTTTTATGGGCAAAATTATTTTCTCTGTAAAGAGCGACATTCTTCACATAACTTACCTAGACTCAATTGAGAACAGTTGTTAAATTATCCAATGATTACATCCCTACTGAAGGTAGTTTGTGTCAAAAGGCACCTGTCAGCATCTGCACTGTACACGTGGTGTCTTACAGAAAAGATGTGCAGAATTTTACTGGACATATTGCTTGTAGGCATTAGCTTGTGGTTTACATGTTTTTAATACAATGTTTAATTATGTGATCCATAGGGTGTTTCTTAAGGAGGAGTGGGTCCTGGGCAGTATCTCAAACCCGTAATATATCACACTTGAGGCATTGCTAGGATTGTGCAGTGAACAAAGCTGCTCAGTGCTCAAGGCTGGCTTGGATGGGCTCCTCCTCAGGGTGTGTGGATATCTGCTCCACCATGCTCTTCACCATGGCCTGCAGGGGAATATTTGCTCCAGTGTGTGGAGCACCTTCTGCCCCTCCTGCTCTACTGACCTCGGTGCTCACACCCACGCTTTTCACAGTTCAGCCCTGGCCTGCAGTGGGATCCAGCTGGAACCAGCTGTGTCCAGCTGGGGCTGGCCTGGGCCGTGGGTGGTTGGATCTGGCTGGAACCGGCTGGAACTGGCTGTGTCCAGCTGGGGCTGGCCTGGGCCGTGGGTGGTTGGATCTGGCTGAAACCGGCTGGAACTGGCTGTGTCCAGCTGGGGCTGGCTTGGGCTGTGGGCAGTTGGATCTGGCTGGAACTGGCTGGAACCGGCTGTGTCCGGCTGGGGCTGGCCTGGGCCGTGGGCGGTTGGATCTGGCTGGAACCGGCTGGAACCGGCTGTGTCCGGCTGGGGCTGGCCTGGGCCGTGGGTGGTTGGATCTGGCTGAAACCGGCTGGAACTGGCTGTGTCCGGCTGGGGCTGGCCTGGGCCGTGGGTGGTTGGATCTGGCTGAAACCGGCTGGAACTGGCTGTGTCCGGCTGGGGCTGGCCTGGGCCGTGGGCGGTTGGATCTGGCTGGAACCCGGCTGGAACCGGCTGTGTCCAGCTGGGGCTGGCCTGGGCTGTGGGCAGTTGGATCTGGCTGAAACCGGCTGGAACCGGCTGTGTCCGGCTGGGGCTGGCCTGGGCCGTGGGTGGTTGGATCTGGCTGAAACCGGCTGGAACTGGCTGTGTCCAGCTGGGGCTGGCCTGGGCCGTGGGTGGTTGGATCTGGCTGAAACCGGCTGGAACCGGCTGTGTCCGGCTGGGGCTGGCCTGGGCCGTGGCTCAGCCCCGCCCTGTGGTGAGTGGTTGGATCCGGCTGGAACCAGCTGGGTCTGCCCTTAGCCATGGGCTCAGCCCTGCCCTGTCGTTGGATCCAACCGGAACTAGCTGGAACCGGCTGTGTCTAGCTGGAACCTGTGTCTGCCCTGGGCTGTGGCTCAGCCCTGCCCTGCAGTGGGATCCAGCTGGAACCGGCTGTGTCTGGCTGGAACCGGCTGTGTCTGGGTGGAACCGGCTGTGTCTGGCTGGAACTGGCTGTGTCTGGCTGGGACAGCCCCAGGCTCCCCTCATGGAGCCCCGCAGCCCCCACTGCTGAGCTCTTAGAGCCCACCCTCAATATAAAGCTCAGCAAACAACTTGAATTGTTTGTGAGAAGCCTAAAAAAAAAATAATTCAAACACCTCAATTTACTTTTTTTCAGTAGAGGTTCAGCAGTTGATTTCAATCCCAATGTCTCTTGAACTAGACTGATTTGCTGTGGTTTTTTTATTCAAATAAAACAACGGTTTATGGTTTTACTACGCTATTTTTCCATTACTTACTAGAGCTACAGGGCCTGAGAAAATTATGGTCCCTCCTAAGAACTGCAGCCTCTGTTACAAGTCAACAGATAATTTTTTATTATATGTTGTTCATTTTCATTTTATTCAGCCTAAACTCAAACTGTCCTCAGAGAAGACTATCTTTTTCCATTTATAGTCCTGGAGAAAAAAAATTAGGTGCCATTAGCCTGAGTCCCTTTAGCAACCCTTTTGGCTAAAACTGAACTTGCTTAAAAGCAATCTCCACTTGTATGTGTTCCTAAAACATTTTCTCTGACTCATAAGGATCAGGGGCAGGTTTACTTTGGGCTGTGAATGTGACTTAGTGCTGAAGACGAGCCACTGAACCCCACACACTCACGTATGAATTTTCTCTCTCTCTGTGGAGCACTTTGGCTCCAGCTTGAGATTGTGTCCAGATTGTGAGCATAGGGCATGAAGAGGGTCACCACCACTTGTTTGATACTCAAGAAAAGCAATGAATTTAATTGAGATGGGTTAGAAAATCTTTGCTGTGCTACTGGTTTACCCAAAGTCTTCTCAAATGTCCAGCAGTGGGACATTATTAATACTGCTGATTTCTCTCTTTCTTCAGTCCATTATAATGGTTTTCAATCTTTTAAGGCTCTTAACTTTAACACAAGGTGTTGAGAATATGTTGAGATGAGGAGGTATGGAATGATAATTTACAGGTTCTTTTTGTTTTTATTCAGATACCTGCTGTGGAAGTTAGTTAGCTCATGTAATTCCTATTCTTCTATTGAATCCTTAAAAGGGGCATCATCAGCCAAAAGTATTTTCTTTTCACTTCCCTCTGCTGCAGTGCTACTCAGTAGTTCTCCCAACAATGACTGATTCAGGGGCTTGGGAACCAGGAAAGACAGAAAAACAAAATGGGGTTGTCTTCCCAAGTGCACAATCCCAAGATCAGTAAATTTTTCAAGGGAAATATAAGGAAAAAGCTTTCTATTGATTTCATCCAGACCCACAATTTTACATTCTTTGCTTCCAGTCAGATTTTCAATATGATTGCTTTATACTATTTTGAAAATAACATGTATAACGCACTTACAATCATCGTCAGAATGGTAAAGGGTTGTTTTCCTCTTAAGCCGCTATTTTGATGCTTTTATAAAAGGAAAATTATTACTTACTTGGATGACCTTTTTTGAGGCATGTTTTCAATGCCAAGGTTATTTATTTTCCTTCACTGAGAAAAGGTTTGATAAAATTAAATGTTTCTGGTTTAGAACTGCTGGAATGGGAAAAAGGACAGTTTCATGCTTTGGAAAAAATGTTGAGATGCTTATTTACACTGAGTCCTGCAAAATGACTTAATTTTATCTTCAAATGTGTCACTCACAGTAGAGAAATTATATTTTAATGGACAGTTGTTCAAGGAAAAAAACTTTTGCTGAAAAGAGCTTAAAGAACAAGGTGGAACAGGTCCCTCAGTTTCTAAAAGAAGCCATATATGCTTTATTGACATTAAATGCATGCATATATATATATATGCCTAAAAATAAATTATTTCTATTATATATTGGTTTGTTGTCAATTGTCCTGTTGTATAACTTTACAGCTGCTCAATATACAGAAGGCAGAGCTAGTAGGAAAAAACAAATATATTTGAGGTTATCTTATTCTTCTTCTTATAATAACTTGTCCTTTGTTGCATATAACTATACTATACCTAAAGCATTCACATTGAAACTGCCAGACCCATCCCCAGAACATAATCTCACTCCTGACCTAGACAGTGACAATTATGATCATTTAATTGTCCTATATCTTATTAATACTGTTACAAAAAAATATTAAAGCTACCAATTGCAACATCTCTTTCTGTTCTAACATTCCCTAATTTCTGACTTTTCTGCTTTGTAGTTCTATCACTCTTTTACCAATCTGCTACCATGTTTTGTGCTCAATCTGACTAGATGTTAGAATTGCAAAGCTGCTATAAATTTTATTTAGATTGGTTTTGCATAGCAGTTTTTTAGTTCATAGAGGTCTCTGGTTATACAAAATCTGAAAATGTGGCCTGGAACCATGTGGTAAGCTACTTTTGCAAAAATGTCTTATATTGGAAGTATGTGATAAAAAAATAACAATAAGATTAGAAATAGTTTGGATAATATAGTTTTAACATCTCAGTTTTGCATTACTTATACATGCACTAAGCATCTCATCTTTTCCTGCTTGAAGATCATAATTCCACTTTCTATGACCAACCTACATTACACTTTTTTCAAACTTCCTGTTTTTAATGGAATAATATTTAGTCCTGCCTGAATTCTTCAAAATTTTTACTTCTTTAAAATTCCTTTCAAATTATGCATTTCCAAATCTCTGCCACACTGACATATCTTTCTATCTGGATTACTTTCAAGTGACAAAAACATGTAACTGAAATTCCATCCCATTAAAGTCAAAGGAAGATTTGCCGTTGCTTTCAGTGACTACACTGAATTTATCTGTAATACATGCAAAGGAAAAATAAACAACTGCATGAGACTTTTGGAAACCTTCTTGCATAATGTCAACTCATCTCCATATGTAGTTTTAGCCCTAATTATATAATGGATTTCAAGTCTCAGAGAAACAGTGTTGCTTAATTCTGCCAGTAAAGTATATTATCCATCTGCTATACATTTTATAAAGATATGAAATGACTGTTTCATATGTACCACAAGTTCCTTGCAAATATATAATTCCACATTTAGATGCAAAACTTCACTGAGAAAAAAACAAGTTCAGATTTTGGTTTTGATCACTCCGATTTTTCTACTGAAATGATTTTGATAAGAGTGAATTGCTTTTCTCTGGTGGAAGTATAATTTTCTGCAGTATGCTTTGACTTGGAAATAGTGAAAAAACCGAGACTAAAAAAAGAATAATTTTAGTTTACTCAAGGACCATATTCAGCAAAACAGCCAATCTCATGCTACATTAAAAAAAAAAATGAGCAAGCATATGTAAAGTTTGATATACTCAGAAGTACTTAGGTGAACAAATGGTGAACAAGGGGCAGTGTTATTTTAGCCTATGTTCATTTATACAGAGGCTATTATGGCCAAAGAGAATGTTCTATGATGGGAGTTATTAGTGCATGGCTGTTGCAATAGAAAATTGGCAACAGACTTAGGCCTGCTGTAATAGCCATGAAATATGCAGTTAGGCTCCAGTTTTGAACTGCATTCAAATAAAGCAATTCCTGGTGGAGAAAATTGTGAGTAATTTTTTGGTCCCATCTGTCAAAGGTTGCACTGTTGTACTATGCACCAAAAGATAATCACTTCTATGTAAATACAATATCCACATTGTAATCACTAATTTTCCTATTTATTTTTTATACAAAAAACACATATGGCATTCTGATAGCTGTATTTTCTTATATTTTACATGACCATTATCTGTGTTTTTAAATTGTCTCTGAGTTTTGTTGTATCAAAACATTTTTGTTAATGCAATTCAATTCAAACCTCACTATAATAAGCTTTTTAAGAGGAATAAATCTAATACTAAGTTTAGGCAATTCTTGAATTCTACAGAGTTTTCTGTAAGAATCACTCTATGGTGGAGCTATTTTATTGGTATGATTATCACGTTATTTTCCTTGGCAAACTCATGTTTTATTCTTATAAAGAATTTGTTAATCCTGTGAAACTCCCATTAAAGCAAACAAATTAATAGTGTTTAAGAAATATTGAATAGATTCTTAAAAATTCACAAGGAAACCCAAGTCTGTTGCTGACAGAGAGGTTCAAATTTTTCTCTTTAGCTGAACCTAAAGGCAGTCAAGACAGGATCTCTAGTCAATATGAAACCTTCTGATACTGTAGAAATGCTTGAGTGCCTAAAGAAGACTATTAAAACAGTTTTGTTTTACTGCACTGACTTTAGCAGTGTCATTTTGATGTAAGGCAAAACCCAACAGGCAAGCAAAATGTACCAGAAAATGTCCCAAATAAGCACCAACATGGAAGTGTTGATGCATTAAATGATAGTTTTTCAGTTAGTATCTCTGGCCTTTAACTCAGCTTTTGGAAAAGGAAGAAGGCTGGACTGGAATCATAGAAATCCAATTCACTATGACAAATTGTTGTGTTGGTTTAATAACTGTGTTATTAATACTTTAGACAATTTGCTTAAATGGGATATTCAGGAACCACTAGATCTTTCTGTATTTCATCAAGCAAATTCTTTTAAAATACTATGAATAAAATTGCTAATCTTCTTTCATTTTCCTGTGTAAAATATGCGTGTATTTTAAGGTATCCAGTCTTTCAGAACCTCTCAGTCTGAGACAGGAAAAAGCTGAGTATCAAAACCACAAACCCTATAATTAATTTATACTCTACAAATAACAGGAGCTTAAACAAGGTAAGCAGGGAAAATTCATACCACATGGAATTTTGGCACCTCATGTATCACCCTGAATTCTGTGTATTTTCTGTGGAATTTGCTACAGACACATATAAAACAGACTTGAGAAATAAGAGGCTAAGACTTCAGCATTCTCTCATGCTGTTTTATTGCGTGATATTAACTGTACATAACATAAAAATTAGAGTTTTAACTAGCCTGCCAGGTAGTACAGGTGTTCTGGTTAGATATGTACCAAAATGTTCATTTTAGCATATCTCAGAAGCTATAGCAAAGGGCATTTTAAATAGAAATATCTAGGAATCACAAGTGCATTTACAATTATATTTTCAATGTCAAAGTAGGTGGAAGTTCAATTAAGCCTATGGAATTTGCAAGTCCTAGAAGATAATGCTGAGCATTGTGGAACTTGTAATGGCCTCTTAAATAAAATTCTATCAAACACTCCTAGTCATCTTAGTTTTGAGATTTATTTAATAGCATGCCTCTGAAGTTATCTGCATTTTGTGGTGACCTTTTATCTTTCTTCCAGAGTATCTACTCACAAAGATCTTTATTTACACATTCTCTATGGAGCTGGATCACTGCTGCATGTACGGCTTCCTCACACTGCTTAGTAACTGCAGTGTTTAAAATGTTTACTTTTGTGTGGGTGGTAGTGAAATCTATAATTGAAGGTTTCTTTTTAGCAGATGTTCCCTTGCTTAATAGCAAGGATAGTAAAAATTTGAGGCTCTCCAATGTCATCTAAATATCCTGGAATTCAATTTAAAGCTTTTTTGTTGGAACTATAATACTTACTAACTTCAATCAACAAACAATAATAAAAATCCTAGCTATTGCTAAATTTCCAATAGAGCAGCTCCTGCTTCAATGGATTAGGCTATTAGGGTCATCTATTTGCAAATGCATCTGAGCAGGAGCTGGTGCCTGCTAGTGAAATGTTCTGGGTTTTGTTACTAAAACAGAGATGAGATTTAGAAGACCTGGATTTTGGTAATTTTGATAGACTTTGTACAGTCCATATTGGAGGTCTCATGTCTATGTCTGTTACTGGAAAATAATTAAACTCTTACTATCAAACCCATCCATTTGAGGTATGTAAGAACTATATGCCAGAACACACAAAACAAAAGGAAAAATGAGCCACAAACAAGCTCTTAGTCACATCATCACTATAGCAGACCAAACAAAGCAATAGACACAGGAGGATCTTGGAGCTTTAGTGAGGTCCTATTTGACATATTGTGGAAAGAGTTGTTGAACTGTTCTAGGACATACATAATATTATCCCCTGCTGCTCAGCACTGCTGAGGCCACTCCTCAAGTCCTGTATCCAGTTCTGGACCTCAATTAAGGAAGGACATTTTTGGTGCTTGACTGAGTCCAGAGAAGTGCAATGAAGCTGGTGAAGGGTCTGGAGCTCCTCCTGTGATGAGCAGCTGAGGGGGCTGGGAGTTGTTTAGCCTGAAGATAAAGAGGTTCAGGAGAGACCACGTTGCCCTCTACAAACTGCCTAAAGGAGGCTGGGGCCAGGTGGGGTTCAGTGTCTTCTCCCAGGCAACCAGTGACAGGACAAGAGGACACAGCCTTAAGCTGTGTCAGGGAGGCTTATGTTAGACATCAGGAAGAAATTCTTCACACAAAAGGTGAGTAGATATTGGAATGATCTGCCCAGGGAGGTGGTGGCATCACCAGGCACGGCCTTTAGTGCCATGGTGGTGTTCAGACATAGGTTGGACTCAATGATCTCAGGGGTCTTTTCCAACCTAGTTGGTTCTGTGTTTCTGTGATACAGGATGCATCAGCCTCAGTCTGTCATCTGTTGTTGACGGATACACAGCCTAAGGCTGCTCACAGCCACAATTCATATTAGCTTGAAGAGGTTTGTTACTGGGAAAAATGAAAACAACAGAAGAGAGGGGAGGCAAGAATGCAGGCACTGAGGAAACTCAGGCTATGCTTTGAAAAAAAAATGTACACATGAAATGTTCAGACTAATCTATGTCTGTATTGGAAAGATTTTTTAATTATACCTGGGCTTATGTTTTGTCCACCAGAAGAATAACTCTACTCTAGGAAAGCTAGAGTAAATCCTTTGTGATAAAATTAGAAGCCAGTCATAAAGTAGAACCATAAAGGCAAGAAGATGAGTATTGAGGATTCAATGCAGTTGAACATCAGGTATATTATATTTTTAGTTGTTTCTTAGGCATTAATTGATGTACTTTTTGGTTATAAGTCAAGGATCAAACCAGTACCATTCTTGAAAGCACTGTCATTCAAAAGGAGAACACCAGCCTGGTTTGCTTTTTCTCCAGTTTTACTGGAGATAACTGCAGGTCCCTGAGCATAAATGTTTTTTCCAGAAATATTTACCAGGAATATTCCTTTCCCTTTCTCTCCTAAATTATTTGACTCCTATCTTCCTGAGATTTTGGTTACTTGAAGAATGAAAACAAAATATTGTTTAAACTTTTTAGGGAGAGTTTGTCTTCTTACTTTCAAGCTCTATTAAGTTACCATATATTTTTCTTCCCTGGACAGTGTGATTTGCAATTATTATTCTTAAAATGAAATATCATTAAAAATAACCTGCAAAACTTTGTGATAGTCTTTTACAATACCTGACCTCCTACTGTCCTTTTAATGAAGATTGCAGAGGACCACTGATGACTGATGTGGTATTTGGAGTGGTTCCTTTTAAACTCTTTTCCAAGACAACTTCTCCGATCGCCCCTCTTGTCAGATTCAAAGGTTCAAGCTGCCACAGCCAGGCATACAGTGACTGACAGGCAAAATAATTACTGAAAAAAACCAGAGATCCATTAGAGAACATGCAGGAAATTTTCTCTATGGACTCACCTCACAAACCCCTTGGAGCTGTTGTGCCAATAGATTCTCCCACACCATTTAACAAGAAAAGACTAAAACGAGCCTGAAACTGCAGCAGGACACAGTAGCAGAGAAGCATAACAGATGTGTCTTTGCAGCTTCCCCTGTTTACATGTGACTGAGAAATGATGAATTTCTGAAAGGTGCTCAAAATGGTCTGCATTTCATGTAGCCACAGGTGTGATTTTATTTTTTTCATCTTTGAAGGTCTAGAAATGTCTCCCAAAGTACCCTTGTACAATGGATATAGACCCGAAATGTGAAAATGCCATCACTTTTTACAGGGTATCTGTAATAGCTGAATTCAGCTGAACTACAAATAATGGAGTTGTAACACATTCACTTCTACTTACTTTGCCCAAAGACTGCAAGCAGACAACAATTCCACTTAATGTGAGACAGTTGCCCTTTGACAGGCAATTCTGTGTGATAAGCTCAGCTGCTGTTGCAGCTTTCACCCGTCTCATATTTTTTTAGTATAATAGATTAACAAGGACCATATTTTTACACCCTGAATTCTTGTTCATCTATATGAACCAGAGAAGCAGTTTATCTGTTTAAATACAGGTGATTTCAGATGTAATATCACAGCAGAATTTTGCCTTGTTTTTTCCTGAAAATTTTCATAGATTAAATCTTTGCAATCCAAAATAACAACAAGACATGAAAGAAACAATGATACATACATTCTAATAAAAAGGCAAGTAGTATTAATACTGAAACTGCTTTTCTACTGTTGCCTGAATCTAGCCTGCAGGAAATCTGCATTCCTGGTTCCCCTTCTTTCTCATTTTTCTCAATCATTTTTTTCACATTTCCTCCATGTAGCAGTTTTATATCTTCCTTGTGTTTTCTTCCCCCCACACAGGCAGAGGGATCTTTTAGAAGTAATTATTTTTGAATATTCAACAATGCCAAAACCATCAGATAAATTGAGAATATTTGCATGAGACCCCATGAAGAGGCACCAAAAAAAGCTAGAAAAAAAAATTCATTTTTGGGGGGCCAGCTCTTCATTTGATATTTTCTTTGCAGAAGTAGCATCATACTTTTCTAGCCTCCTCTTCATACATTATCCTTCTCCTTGTGAAGTTATGCTTTGTTTTTTTCCCCCATTTATTCTAGGTATTGCTTAATACTTTTTTTTTTTTTTTAAGTTACTATTCTTATTTCTATGTGAAAGCTATTAGAGTTTTTTGGGGTTTTTTTTTGTTTTTTTGTTTTTTTTTGTTTTTTGTTTGTTTTTGTTTTTGGATTTTTTTGTTTTTTCTTGTTTTTTTTTCTGAAGGATGCCTCTCACTGGGAAGCACTGTAATGCAAATTTAGTGATCCCAAAACCCATATGACATATTGGAGAATACCATATTTATTATGTTGCAGACCTTTTAAACCAGAAGACTGCTTTTGATTTACTCAGAAAATTACTTCCTGGACTTATTATTGCTTCTTTCTCTTGGTTTTATTATTCACCCAGTATTTCTAATCAGTATGAGCATTGTCAGATTTTCTTCCCATGTTATGCAGTATTTCTTCCTTTCAGTCTCCTTTTTCATTCTTACCTCTCATTCTCCATCTGTAATAGCATCCCTCCATTCTTGACAAGGCCATTTTGTCTCTTCTAAATATTGTCCCATTTTTGCAGTTGGTTCATTTCTTTCACTGTTTACATTAAGCCTTTCATCTTTTACTTCAAAGCTATTTTAGTGATGGTAGAGGTATGACTGACACTAGTGCCAGTCCCTTACTATCTAAAAAACTCCTCATGCCTCCTGTGAGTTTCTCAGGGCAGCTCCATGCAGCACTGACTCATTCTCTCTGCAAGTTTCCTCATGCACGGCCACCTAACCCTGTTTGTCTCTCACATAACCCTTCCTCCTCCCAGCACAACCAGCAAAATCCATCTCTAACTAACTAATGACCAGCTAACCCACTCTTTTATGGGACAGATAAGGCTCTTTCCACTCCTCAGCAATCAGTACAGCTGTAATTCGATTGGGGGAGACTCAGTGCTATCCTTACAAATTATCCCTCCCACAGTTTGGCATTCTAGACCCCTGTTTTCTGAGAAGCTTGATTTTTGAAGATGTTGATACAGCTTGGGTAGTATTTGGAGGTACTAATAAACACTTTAAGTCAAGAGAGACTCAAGACTTGAACTGATGAAGACTAAAGGTCTGATGCTCAGCACGAAATCTTATTGGATATCTGCTAGAGTGAGCTTTGGAAGAAGCTCTGCTAATGATTTGCATCCAGCAGGACCTAGTGTCACTAATGAAAACTCTTTAAAACTTCCATTTCAGCCAATTGCTAGTCTACCTCCCTGCACACTGAACCCAGCCCACACTTCTCAGTTTGTCTACTTTGTAAAAATCTAAGTTACTTGCTCTGTCATGTAAAATGCCATTAAGATTTTGGATTCAGGATTTCAGAGTTTGCATCATTTATATGGAACAAATTATATTGGATGCATATAAAGAGAGGAGGAGTTTCCTCTAAATTTGACCATGTTTCCTCACTTGACACATATTCCATATGACACATATACATTTTTTCTTAAACTATGATTTATACAGAAGTGGCAACAAAGGTAGGTCCAGGCATGATGTGGCAATCAGGATGTGATGGAATTTTTTGACGTCCAGAATACAGATGATAAAAGATGTGAAGTGTCTGTGTGACAAAGGAAAGCCTATACATAGACTTGAAGCAATGTGTTTTTCACAACACAAGAAATAGGCGGGACATTTAAACATTTAAAGATATGCATTAAATTTAAAAAAAAATGAATCACCTAAACTATGTCGGTAGCTGCAGTGGCATATATATTTCTTAATTTTCAAAAGGTTTGCAGCATCCAAGAACAAAATGTCTGTCATTTTAATAGGAACAATCTAATGATCTTGGCCCTATGATGAAATGTACACACGTTTCTCCAACTTATTTTTATTTTTATTATCTGGCATCCTTTATAACTAGGTTTTGAATAAAGCAGCTTTCTGTGTGGCCTATGTGATTCTCTGACCCCTTGATTAACTGACTATGAAGTATTGCACCTAAAAACCCAATCTCATGTGAACTTAAAATTCTCTATTTTCTATTGGTTTATTCACACAATTTATATCTAGCTGCAAGCAGAATAAGCTTCATAAGAAGTGTTACTTCTTCATAAACAAATTTCAGTAAAAGTTTAGAACTTCAGTTATAAGTGCTGTCAAATATTTTGAAAGCATTTGGTGAATCTGTCAGTTAAGCACACCATGGAATCCTTTGTACTGCCAGAAATGTACTTGACTATATGAATAATAGATGTAACTAAAGTATTTAATATGCAGAAATATTGTCACAAATTCAGATTATTACAGCTGGAAATTTCTATAGACATTTGCCTTATATAACTTACTAATGACAATATCCAGATTTGGCTCTTCAATGGAAGCATAACAAAGTTTAAAAATTATATGGATGTCACAGTAAATGAAGGCACAAAGCACTCATGTGTTAAAGGTCCACCCTTCTCTGTATGGAATTCTCAGGAATTATTCTGTTTTCTCTTTGTGAATGTAGAGATTTAGCCTGTGCCAGGGATTAGAGTTTCTAAGGAATTAAAACTGATCAAACGTATAATGGAGGTCTCATATCAGCTAAATGAAAATAATATACTAGGAGAACTCAGTGATGTGTTTGATTAAATTGGTTGCATTAAGGACACACTTCACATTTGTTTAAACCCTGAGGTAACCCCATTTATTACTCTAGCTGGGAAAACCGTTGTTATTGAGAGAAAGTGTTCAGCAGAAAATGTAAAGCAAGCTGAATTTATAAGTTATTAAGTCAGTTAGTGAACCACCTGGCTGGCTGCAGTAAAAGGTGGCTGGGTAGAAAAGAGGAAGAGATTGTTTGAGAGTATGCCAAGAAATAAATGAAATTTGGTAATGACTCAATGAGAACACATTCATATTCTCACTGTGCAAGAAAGAAGTAAAACATTGGCAATAAAATCATAATCTTCTAAATGCATGCATTTTGGCCAATATGTATTGCCAGGAAAAAAACCAACAACTTTCACATAATGTGTCCTTTAATAAATTCTCCTTCCTGTGGTTACCTTGATTCCAGCAGGAACACAACCTCATTGTGTTCTTCAACATCCTCATGAGA
The DNA here is from genome assembly GCA_034336665.1 of Luscinia megarhynchos. NCBI lineage: Eukaryota > Metazoa > Chordata > Aves > Passeriformes > Muscicapidae > Luscinia > Luscinia megarhynchos. Next base: position 26,020,017 of record CM067565.1, read on the forward strand.
GAAGGTGGAGGTGCAGGTACTGATCTTTTCACTCTCAGGACTTGAGGGAATGGAATGTAGCTGAGTCAGGGGAGGTTTAGGTTAGATATTAGAAAGAGATTTTTTCACCCAGAGGGATGGCTGGGCACAGGAACAGTACCTGAGCAGGGCCAGGAGTTCAACTCAGAGATTGTGATGGGTCCCTTCCAGCTCAGTGTATTCTGTTATTCTATGACACAAAACCCCCAAGCCCACAAAACCAAAACCAAAGCAAACCAACCAACCAACCAACCAAAACAAACAAACAAACAAGCAACAACAAAAAACCCCAAACCAAAAAGACCTCAAAATCCTACATCATCAAGTAATTTTGATTTTTGTCTCCACCTGGCTCACAAAATGTTTTTAAAAAATTTGCACCACACTTAGTGCAGTCTAGGTGAAGCAGTACTGCAAATCAGCCTATGATAAGAAATAAAGAAATAAGAAATGAAACTGAGAAAAATAGTTTTGTTAACTCTCTTCTGTAATTTGAGAGAGATCTTGTTTGACTGTTGGGTGATTTCAGGGCAAAAAAGCAATCAAAGAGTGTTTATGGCATAAGGAACATGAGGAAAAATATTTTAAAGGTATTTCTGTTTGTGTTTAGCTCATTGCAGGACAGAAGGTATGATCTGAGAACAGTTTGGGTGAAATTCTCTGCAGAACTCTGGGTTAGCACTGGAGTTAGTTGTGCTCTTCCATCTATGTGGCACAAGGAGAAGTGCTAGAAAACTTAGACTTCAATTCATTTAGTTCTAGAGCACTGAAGTTGGTGAACAAAATTATTTTTTGGATGTGAGTCAAAACATAAGACAAACTTTCTGTGCAGAATTACCCAGTGCTCCCTAGGCAATGCACTCTTGCTCACTAGCTGTAGGTGTCATGATTTTCAGTAGCTTCTTATCCATAGGTTGGCCCTTTGTGAACTCTTTTAAGATATCTGTATTTCCTATGGTAGAGTATGAAATATGTTCAGTGTGGCCCACAGGAAATGGGCAGTCACTGATCAAGGTGTTCATGTGTACTTAAGTTACCTGAGATGCTCTGAAGATAAGAATAGGACTGTGTGAGGTTTGGTGCAGTACACAGGGAGGACAGCTATAGTTATCAGCAATGCTGTGCCTTGTAGAAATACTCTGCTGACACTGGCAACTATAAAGCTGTGTTAGCATAACTCCTGTGTTAACAAACTCAAGTAATAAATCACATGTAAAATAAATTAGACCCCCACAAAAATTATAAAACAAGTATCATGTTTTGACATTGGCCAAGTGCCAGGCACTCACGGCAGCCACTCACTTGCCCTTCCCTGCTACAGCTAAACAGAGGAGACAAAAAAAAATTTAAAGAAGGGGTTCATGAATTCAGATAAGGACTGAGAGAAAGCACTCCAAGGGCAAAACAGGCTCAACTTAGAGGTATAAAGTGAATTTATTACTAACGAAGTCAGAGGAGAATAATGAGAAGTAAAGTAAGCACTTAAAAACATCTTTTTTCGCCCCAGCCCCTCCCTCTTTCCCACCGACAGTGCAGGAAGACAGGGTATCGAGGTTTGGTCAGTTCATCTCCCAAGATCTTCTGCAGCTCAGGGAGAGAAGTCAGTTCTCCATGAACTTCTCTGGTGTGGATCCACTCTCAAGAGCAGCAGTCCTCCCATAACTGCTGTAATATGAGCCCCTCCCACGGGCACAGAGTCCTCCCAAACCTGCTGTGGCATGGCTCACTCTTCCATGGGGTGCAATTATCCAAGGACTGGCTGCTCCAGACTGGAAGCAGGAACCTCTCTCTCCACTGGTTCTTCCACTGGATCACAGCCTCCTCCAGGCATCCACCTGCTCTGGTGTGAGAATCTCCCCCACGGGCTGTGGGTGGATCTCTGCATCCCCCATGGACCCATGGACTCCAGGGTGACAGCCTGCTTCACCATGGTCTCACCACAGCCTGCAGAGGAATCTCAGCTCTGGTGCCTGGAGCTCCTCCTCTCCTCTCCTCCTTCACTGACCTTGGTGTCTCCATGTTGTTTCCCTTGCATGCTCTCATCTCCTCCTCTTTGACTAGGAAAAAAAACCACGTCAGACTTTGTTTTGATTTTCTTCTTAAGTTTGTTATCACAGAGACATTACCACCCTCTCTCATCAGCCCAGTTTAGGCCAGCAGCATGTCCATCCTCAGAGCCAGCAGCCATTGGCTCTGCTGGACATGCTGGAAGCTTCCAGCAGCTTCCCACAGGAGCCACTTTTGTGGCTCTCCCCCAACAAAAACCATACAAAATCAACAAGTAAGGAATTTTGTGTAAGTTAAGGGTCTTAAGATATTCAACCATTACAAGTTTATTCTACTGACCTTTTGCAGTCACTGAAAGAACTTTCTGCTTAATTCTGAAATCTTTGAGGTCCTTGAGAATTGGAGCTTAATCCAGATAATTTCAATTTAAGCTGAACTCAATTTTCAGGAACATAAATTGTCTTAGGAACAAAAATTTGCTGCAAAATATGAAAGGAAATATCTTCATGGGACATATTTCAGACAGAACTTCTTTAATAATAATTAGCAAATGTCTCAAGGGAAGATAGATATATAAATGCTTTGGTTTGGGTTAAGAGTTTGGTAACTCCAGCTTTTTGGCACTGCCTTCTTCTATCTAAATATCAGAGGTTATTTCCGTGTATGTTTTACCAGTTTAAATAGTGTGTCTAAAGCTGTTTATGCCAGTATGTTCTTAGTCAGCCAGCCATATGTACGTGCAAAATGCACAGTTGAGCCTGGCTATTACTATGCTGTAACTTGCTGTGACAGGTTCCATACCTGAAGTTCAAAAATCTGAATAAAAGAAGAATTTTATTTTAAATAAAATACATGGTTTCTAAAAGCTAGAATATATCCGTCCTAGGTTACAGTATAATGATGTGTCCAAAAGTCTGTATTCTATCACCATCTGCTGCAATCAGGTGGGGCAGTGATTCTTATCTCCGTGGGAGATATCCTCTGCTAATGGGCCATCTGTTAAAAACCAGATGGGGAAATGTTCTTTATCTTTCCCATGACCCACCCTTCCTCCAGGAAAATATCTCCTGTTAATGGGCCATTGAGCCCCATTGCATGACTGATAAAATCAAATCATCCCATTGGGAGATGCTCCACCCAGGGGGAGGGGCCAAATATTTCCTCCCTAGATAAAAACTGAGATTTGGAACACCAAAGCAGCCTTTACCCACTGGTTTCCAGAGAACAAGAGCTACCAGACTTTTTTCAGGATCACTACTTCAACAAGACCACTTCATCTGGACTGCTATCACCACACTAACTAGCAGGATGTCAGGTTGTATTCTGACTCTGTCAGTGGTTTTTCTTTTGTACTATTGCATGGATTTTATTTTTCTCTTTTTTCCCTATTAAATTGTATTTCTGACTTGGAGTCTTTCACTGGTTTTCCTTTCAAAACCATTACAATATCTCAAAGTAATCCATTAAAATTAAAAAGTGTTCAATGTAACGTTCCAAGGCTATAGGAAGTAGTTATTACAAGACTAATATGGTAGTGCAGAAACATAATTTACCTGGAAACCTTAGTTTTCAAAAATTTTGTTCAGGATTTAGTCAAGAAAATAAGATACAATGTGGAAAGGTAAAATATCTAAAAACTCCTCTTGTAGTCATCACAGAACTTTTAGAGCTACAACCCTTCTTAACACATTGGTACAGACTGTAGAAACTACATGTACCTGGACAACACATGATGAAAAGACAGAGTATATTACAACTCAACTAAACCACACTGTACCTTGATTAACATGGCTGAGACTGATAGCAAGCAGGATGTGCAATCCAGTTCCTTGCAATCTTGTTCAGTCCAGATGTCAGGAGATCTGCTTTCACTCCTTTCTTGAGTCTGTTTTAGGCTTTAAAAAAAATATTTTAGGCCATTCATTATCCATGAGAAATGTCAGAACTATGTTTCTGATTTTTCTTATCTCCACCTGTTTGGGTACTGGACAGGGTCTGACTTGATAATGCATCAGCAAAACTCTTTTCCTCTTCACCTAGCAAACCCAAATAATGTATTTTATGAATAGCTCAACATGCTCTTGAAAGCTTTCTTTTACTAAAATCCCTATGAATTATTTTCTTTATTTATATGAATCCTCTGCATTTACCACATTATAATATGTAGAAAATATGACATATTTTGTGGATGATTGAAGGAAATAAGCAGAATTTGAACAGGTTTCTCAAGGAAAACTCTAATATTACATGGGGAATTCATACTCAAATAATTTAACAGTTCATTTATAGACAAAACCATAATAAAACATTTATATACAAACAGTTCACTTATATACTAAATATCAGCCCATCTCTGCTAAATGACAAACCCATTTGCTACAATAAAAGAAAAAAAAAATCAATAGAACCTAACAAACAGGGAAAAAACCCAAAGGAAATAAAGAATACCAGAATACACGTAATAATGACTCAGCCAATTCAAACCAATTATATTTGGAAAGAGTTTGTGCAAAGTTCTCCTAAATTACATTTTCTATGACAAATTAAATTTTTTTTAATGCACATTATAATTTTTTGCCTTCTACTATTTAGGCTATTGTCTTTCCAAAAGATTCCCCTCATAAGATAATTAAGAAGATTCAAAGATTTACTTTAGTTCTGTAGGTTTGCAAATAAAATTTACCTCATGCAGAGACTAAGAATTTGGCTGGAAAACTGGAAGCTTCAGACTGCTTGAATAATTAAAAAGAGAGAATTGTACTATAAATTGTTTCCCAGCCTGTGTTAGTTGCATGAAACAAAGAGAAGAAAACAAACATAAAGTAATAATTTGTGGGGTAGAGGAGAATTTTTATTTCTCTATGTGCTCTTGAGCTACAGAACAAAAGCTAGTTCATTTTAATCAGAAGACAATTCTAATGCCAAAATCTTGATAGGGCCTTCATTACTGTGACTGCTTCACATATGTGGCCTTAATTTGCCTTCATTATCACACATAAACAAAAGTATGATTCAAAATCCATGTTCTTATCAGCTATAAAGTTTGTTACTCACTTTAGATTAACTCAGGGATATGAGGAAAGTGCATGAATTTGACTCACTAGTGTTCCAAATACTTTTTTTAAAACAAAGCAGACAAGGATCAGATTCTCGTAAAATTAGTTTTGCATATAACAAGCAATTGGTCTTTAAATAAGAAGGATACTGACAATTTTTTTTTCTGTTGATCAGAAAAACATTATAAAAGGTAATATTGAAAAGAAGGTGCACAACTTCTGAAACTTTAGATGCTACACAGATCAGTAAGATAATATTTGTTTCATTCATATTTGGAATGCATTAAACTTAACACTTACTTCAATATGCTTGTAAAGATAAGCAAAGCTTTTTCTCTCCTTCAAGATATTAAACACATTGTTAAGCTAGCTCTTTTCTTAATCACTATTTCAATTAATTCATGTCCAGACATCATTGCCTTCTTCATCAGATGTTCAAAGCTCAAGGTTCAAAGCATCTAAGATAAATCATATGTCTTTGAACTTTAGTATTAGGACATCAAGTTGTGATATCTTTACCAGAGGAAAAATTAATAAGAGCTGACCCAGGTGCCATACATAAATCGTTGCTGTGCTTGGAGCAAAAAAATGCAAATTGAATAATTTTCATTCAGTAGATTTACATTTAAAAGTTTGGGGATTTATTATGTCTGGTGCTTTATTCCACTTCATTCCACTCATCTGCAGGATTGATTGCTTAACTGTTTCATCTAAATCTGTATTTTTATGGTGAATATTTTTTCTATAGGTCTGATTTCAGAACTAAGGTAATTTCCTATGTTTTCAAACTTAGACAAAATGTCTAAGAAAAAAACTCACTTCCTTAAAAAAATGGATATAGAACAATCATTGCGAGCAATTTGTGAATATTTGTGAATGCTGTGCTTATCAGGAGTTTGGGGTTTTGTTGAGGCAATTACTGTGCACTTAAATATATGACTACAACACATTTTATCAAAGTCAGCTTCATTGATGAGCAATGCCGTGGATAAATCAAGTTTGTATTAGCTGTTAAATACTGGGGGGGAAAAATGATCCTAGAAATGCAATATTCAACACTGGCTGCCAAACTGCTCAATATCCTGAATTCAGCATTTAGTGTACACTGAGTTCAATTCCACTTGGGCAAGCTGGGGAACAGGATCCAAGCTTTATGCAGGCATATCTATAAATATATCACAGGCACCTTCTTTGTAGCCAGTAGCCTGTAGATTCCAGAAATATGGGGAGACTATTACTCCTTTCTCACACAACACAGTGTGAAGTGTAGCTGAGTTTAGGGTACAAACCAAAAAGTGCAGGGCTCATCAAGCCCTCAAACTCTGTCCAGCTTCTGCAGTGATATAGGATTCACTTGCCTGAGGTATCCCCAGAAAAGATAATATAATTTGTTTCCAAATTTTCAGAAAGAAGTTTAACACCTTTTTCAGCAATGCCGTACAGTATAGCACCAAATCATACAAATACTTGTGGTGTTGTCTAGATAAAATTTACTTCCTCTTCCCTTAATGTGAAAAAATACATTTAGACTCATTTGTCATGATCCAGAGAAGTCTATTTTTTTTCTTCATTAGCATTTTTCTGAAAATCTTTTCTCATTGGTTTAAGAACAATTTAAGACATTTGAAGCATATAGATTTATTCAGAACTCCTCAAGATGTCTTTTTTTACCCATTTAGATTTTTTTTAAATCAGTCCAGAGAGATCTTCTTTGTTCTTAGAGAAATTTTAAAGGTAAACTTTGATAATTCAAAGTGTTTTTTGGTTCATTTATCAGATGCATTGATCAAGGTCTCTGAACCTGCATGCCTCTGTGTTATCTCAATATTCTTGAAAGTCTTCTTTCTGTACTTTGACCTAAAATTCTACTTAATTTTTAAATTAACAGTGGATCTGGTCAAAGTTCACTTTTCCTAGAAAAATTTAAAAATAAAAGAATGTTCTCCTTTGTATCATTCACTATTTCCTTTGTTATACATCTTTCCTTGTGTTTCTTTTTGAGTTTCTGTATATTCTGAGAATTCTTAACGTTTTCCTTATGATGTTTATGTGTCTTTTAAATTGAAACTCATTGTTTTCAATTTTATTCCTGACTACTTTTACTCTTCCTTTATGTGAACTTTAATTATGTTATGTATGTGAGTTATACAACAAATTTTCCTTATACTTGTTTTATATGTGTGATATCTGCACTGTTACTTCCAAAATATTAATTATTTACACATTTCTGCAGAGTAGTCAAGCAGAGTAGAATTTTCTATCTCTACTCTTGTAATATGACAATTTTCAGTTTTATTTTTTCATTTTACTTTTTATGAGCAAATGAACCCCTAAACTATTTCTAATTAGAGTATAACAGCTCAGAAGGGAACGACTTCTCAGTTCAAAATAAAATTTCGCTTTAATCCAATAATTTCAACTAAAAAGATGAAATGGTTTTAGAACTCCAAGAAACAAGAAATGCTAGAAAGCTTAAGGAAGAGCTCTTTTCTTTTCACAGGATGACACAACTGCTGTGATGGTAATAATGGTTTATTTTTAAAACTGAAGAGTTTTTATAGAGATCAGGAATGGTTATATAAATTGCTAAAATATTTTGAGTTGTCTGCTAGAGCAAAACACTAGTAATAAGATCTTTCAATTTATTTGGGAAACAGAAAAAAAAGAACAGAAGACAATTACTAAAACCAGGGAAAGAGCCTCCAAATAAATCTAGAAGGTCACATTTAATAACAGACTATAATAATATAAAACACGTAGAGCAAAGACTCAGTGGATACGAGAGCAAAATTAGTATATTTGCATAAGTTTTACACAGGTATTAGATTCAGTGTGATAGATTCTAAGATATGGTAAAAACTTGAGAATAAAATTAAAGACCTGAAACCGGCAATTGGGGTCACATTTTACTCTTGGATTTAAATTCATGACTCTTATGTAAAACCAAACAAATTTTCTCTCTAGGTATTTAGGCATAGCTGATATTGCAGCGTAGAATAATGGCAGTGTGAAAGAAAAGAGGAACAAATGACAATTCCTCTCTCATCCACCTGCCTCTTTACACTCTTTTCAGCATGAAGAAATTTGTGTATTCAGTCATCCCTAAAGTACTGAGATCAAAGGACATTATTTAGAAGTGAGACTACTGCAGGTCTTAAAGTTTCTCAAAAGGAACGGAATTCAACTCTTAAATATTTTTACCGGTAACTTAGAGATTTTGTTGATTGGGCTTTTTTTAAAAGTAAAAATACAAATTAACAGAGAATAGGCACAAATATTCTTCAATTAAATTGCGACAGTGCCTTTCCTGCTATTTTTACAGAGAATGGAAGGTCTGCAGGTTAATTGCTTTCCACAACATCATCATAACCACAGTTCTGCCCTACAGCTGCTGGTGTAACCTCTGCATCTGCCTTCCCACTCTTCAGGTGCCTCATGGAAAGTTTTGCTGAACATGTTGGAGGTGAATATTCAAAATTGGGTTTGGAGAATGAGGGTGAGTATGGCTGTAAATTTAGGATTACTCATAAAAATACTATTTTTGCAATCTTAGTTAATTCAAACTTTTTTAGCAGTATTGCTTCAGCACATGACAATTTCTATCTCATGCTGCTTAAAGGAGAATAAAGAAAGTTCTGGAATAATGAATAATTTGACATATATTGGACAAGTCCATCTGTCTTTAAATAGGCTTTGTAGAGCCAATTACTGGGCAGTAGATGGAAACCAAAGAGGCAGTAAATATAGCTCCAATGTTGAACTAATTTGTGAATGGACATGAAAGATAATGTCAAGTAATTGGTTTTTGTTGAGTGTCCCTCTTAGCTAGGATACTGTAGTAAAAAAATTACTTGTGTGAAGGGTTATAACACAGATTGGTGGTGGTGTTGTGGTGAGTTTAAATTCTAACAAAATGCTGATTTCCTACTGACAGCAAACTCAGAAATATCAACCAGCAGTAAGAAAAGCTTTGAAACCTCAGTCTTTCTTGTGATCTTTTCTTGTTTCTCAGCTCCATCATAAAAGATCTGGAGACAAATTACACCTTCTCCTGCAGTTAGAGAACACAATTTTCTTCTACTATTGGCCTCAGCATGTCCTAAGCTGTAGTCTGGTTTCTGCTGTGTAACTGAATGCCTTCACAAATTACAATTTAGGTATAATTCTACTGATACAGAAGAAATAGGACCTTACTAAACCCTTTCTGAATGTGAGTTACCAGCAATAAAAAAGCAGGGGTGGGGAAAAAATGTGTGCATTTTTCTTTTTTTCTCAGCAAAGGTAGACATAACTTCTAATACAACCCTGAACAGATGAATAAGAAGAATAAAAACACCTGCCATATCATGACTCTTCATGTATATATTGGGAAATTGGATAAATCCGCATGCTATATATATTTAGAAACATAGTTATTTTCTTTTTAATAATAGATGCAATTTTTTCTGAGATATATTCCTCTTTCTTTCTTCAAAAGATACAGAGCATCTAATTTATTCGGAGATGAACCATTTTGCTTCATTTTAAAAAAACTAATTAACAGCTCTTCTGTTGAACTCTCTTGTTAAGAACAAATTGTTCCAAGTCTAATATTATAATTACAAACCAACATTTTAGTGTATATCCTGAGAGATAATTTCCATTGCTTAGCTCTTTTTGGTTTTGGCAAAAAATGCCACAACACAAATGACATTCTGCTGAAAACAGACTTTAATTCTGAAATTGTAATAAAGGAGGCCTAGATTTTTGTTCCATTGCACCTCAGTGTCAGAACTGAAGCATTTCTGTTTTGATTTTGATAATGAGTACATGTATGCTGATAAGAGCAGCAAGTCCCACTTTTATTCTGTCTCCATAGTGAGAGGTCCAGATACGTGAAACCAATTCTCTGTGTTTTCCTGACTCCAAGCCAAGACAGATATTTGTAGCAATTTCTATAGCCACGCAGCAGAAAAGGAGGAAGAGGGTAAAAGCCACAGCAGGGAAACAATCCATTTCCCCAGCTGGAACTGAGAAGATATAGTGCCCTGGTAATCCAGCTAAACAGTTTCTAGACTGAATCTGGCTGTTGTCCAGAAATGTACAGATAGATTTATGGAAGCAGAATTCAGTTTGAGACCAACATAGGAGTGGGGTTGAGCTGAGGGTTAAGATACATACATTTGTGCTGGGTGCCTACATTCCATTAGGTTCAATAAAGATTGGGGTCATGATTTGGTTAAACATATGGGTATGCTCAGGGCAATTTGAGATTATACGAGATGTTCAGGATAGCTAGACAAGGGTGGCAGAAACGAGGCCCTTTCTGGAGCCAGAGGTCAGATGCCCTAATATAGGAGTAATGAAGTGGCCTTGAATGGCACCAGATGTTGAGGTTTAAGCAAGAGAATCTCACCTCCAGTCTGCACAGCAAAGGGAGGCACAGCATTCCTTTTCTTTATCTCTTCCTCTCTTGAACTTTCCCTTTCTCCCTCTCACCTTCTTCCTTTTCTGTGTCAGAGGAGACAAATGGTTTCAGATATGACAGTATGCAGTCATTGCTGAATCTCACTTGGGAGCTCTAAATGAGTTCTCTAAATGAGTCAAAGGTGAGAAAAATCAGTTATGTTGGTCTGTGACCCATGGAGGAGTCATGCAATATCCTACTATCCAACTTGTGTCTGCAGGATGATGTAGGCTGATATTGACTGGCTGCCAAATACCCACTCAGCTCCTCTACCACTCCCCTTTTCAACAGAGGGAGAAAACAAGCTAGGAAAGCTTCCTTACCAGCCACTCTCATATTCAAAATAGCCTCAACTTGGGGAAAATTAATTTAATTTATTGTCAATTTAAAAAATTAAAGTGGAGTGGGATGGTGAGAAACAAAGAAAAACCCCTCCAAACCACCTTCCTCCCTCCTTCCCTCCTTCCCAGGCTTAGCATCATTCCTCCATTCTCAACTCTTCTTCAGGATTCATTACTGCATCATTTTCAGTCCTGTCACAATTAATTACTTTAGCTGGCAATTTGAAAGATTCTCAATATGTCATTGAGAGAAGCAAACACTGCAAGCAGTTTAAATGTTCTGGGCTCTTAGAGTGGTTGCACAGACAAATATAAATAGTTCTTGAATATTTCTTGAAATTTCAACAGTCTAGGAAGAATATAAAAAATTTTTCTCTTATGTAATAGTTTTGTAAACCAAAGTTATGACATTCCTTGCAGAATGAAATATATTTCTGTGTCTTTGGAGTCTGCATTGATGCAGGATTCTTAGTGTTAGTAATTCAACCAAAGTCTTGGCCACTGCAGCTGTACTTTGGGTGCCTGCTTTAGCTTGCAGATACACAAAACTGTTTACTAGTTTGTGGAAAAAGAACAGTATTTGATTTACTTTGTATAAAAATTTCCTTATAGAGTGCTTTTGGGCAAAAAGTATAATTTCCTCTCTCCATCTCTTAAAATCTTTTTGCTCAAGCTCCCCTCCTTCTGGCTGTTTTTACACTGTGATTGTGGAACATGTAAAGATAATAATCTTTTCCAGGGGAAGACAAACAGGTCAACAGATCTTCAATTAACCATTATCATCTTAAAAACCTCTAAAGGCTTTGTTTTTTTCAAATGCTTTCTTGTGCCCATCTAATGGTATCTCATAGCCAGAAGATTTCCCTACTGCTCCTCATTATTCCTCACCAGAGGTCACAATCTTGTTTTTTGATATGAGAATTTGATAATTATTTTCACAGAAACAAATTCTGATGCCAAAGGCACATCATGATTTAGGTTAGAGAAAAAGTAGCAGAAAGAGTTGAATTTGCAAAATTTTAAAGGGAGAACTTATGTACATGTAAATACCTCACTAATAAAAATGTATAAACAAAAGGTTTCCACCTTAACATAAAATGGGTTGTACTGCTCCAAACTACTTTTCAGCATCAATGACCTTTTCAGGCTACACATCAATCAAAAACTAGCAATTCATTTTTTGTAAGTAAATATTTGTAGAAATTTAATCTCTCATGAGAAATAATATATTTCCAATAACATTAATTAAAACTTTTCATAAGTTCTGTTAAAAATAAAAGTGTAGTACGTATAACAAAAATAACAAGAGTAAATTATACACTGGTGACCATAGAAATTTTTAATCTTTTACACTTACACTGTATATACATTTTCAAGTATGGGAAACTCAAAATACATACGTTGGTATGTATGCCTATGGAAATCTCTAACACCATACCATGCATTTATAGTACATTTTCACTAGTAGCTACAGATTTCAGGTGACTTTTCCAAGTGTAACACTTGAAAACATAGAACTCTTCCCTGATAAGTGGTTCTGCAATGCCACAGAATTAGGTGTTTTCACAGCATATGCAAAACCAAAAATATACTCATGTAAAACACTAGAAAATATAGTCATGATTGTGTTTGTATTGGATACCAAATAATATTGGAATTCACGGGAATGAAAGAACTGGTTAGATTGTTGCAGGTACTGTTTTAAAGGAGTAGCAACCAAGTTCCTCTTGTAATCTGTCACAAAAGCTCTGCTTAATCAATGACCAATTCAAGCACAGTTGCTTATCAAACTGGAATAATAAATGACATAGTGGTTTTATATTCAGTGCCTAAGAAGTGATTCAGGAGGCAATTCTTTGCTTATCAAAACACACACCACATTATACAAGATATTGATTGACTCTCTGAACTAAATTAAGGAATGGCTGAATCAATCAGGATGATACACAAGTTACTGCCTTTCTAGTAAGGAAGGAATGCTGAGCATCAAAATACAAAAAAACCTTCTGATAGTTAGTGTGGGGTGAGATTGTGTCATAAGGGAGAATGTCTGGGGTAGTATTTTTTCTATTTTCACAGTCATCAGAGCCTTTTTGGTGTCACTTGCAATGATCAACACTTGCTGAGGGGCCCCCTACTCAGGGAGCATCTTAGGACATCCCTTCAATTCTCCTTCCTGCATTCAGGACTTCCAAAGTGGATGATGCTGTGCCAAGAACTGCACCACTCTGTTAAACTGCACCATGTAATCTCTCTCTTTGAATTACTCTCACTCTGCAGGAGAGTACAGAGGAGATTCCAGGGAAAGAGTGTGCCCAGGCAGAGCCCATCTTGCACGTTACCACCAGCCCCTGACCCAAGCTGACAAAGCCAGGAGTGACAGCTCAGTGCCAGGACATGTCTGTATCGGTGTAGTGAGTTCCACATTTAATGAAAACTCTTGAATTTCGTGAACTATTGAGTGGGGGGAGAAATATAATAATAATGAATTGCAAGCACTTATTCAACTGACAACGGCAGCTTAGTTTCAATTATTTATAACACTTCATAATGTGCTAATAAATGTTCTTTAGTAGCATGTCTTGAAAATGTAATGAAGTCTTAGTAAAATAAAACCTCATTAAAGCATTCAGCTATTAATTCTGTGTTGACAAAAGGAAAACATAATCTGTTTTTATAAGCAATGTGTTTCTCATATCTCTTCTATGGTATTTGTTTCAATTCTTTATCAACATTGTTTCTGATGTTTCTGAATTTTAGGTGTATTATATTTCCTTTACTCCAAAGGAAATTTACACTTTCTTTTGCTGTGCCTATCAAAAGCTCTTGATCTGAAGGTGAAAAAGAAGAATTTATAATACCTTGAAATTAGCTTCTTCTGTCCCTTCTTTATGCCTGCTATGTCTGCCAGTTCCACTACAGTTTTCTTGAATTTACCAAGGAAAGAAAAAAGTAGCACAGACACAAATAGTTACACACAGGACTGTGGAGTCAGAATTAACTTTGTATAGGTGTCACAAATCTAATTTCATATTCGATTTAAAATTTCTAATGTCAAATGCATTTCAAATGCATTATGACAGCCATCCTTCAGTTTGAGTGTTCAAGTCAGGATTTATGCTGGGCTGCTCTGCCTCAGGGCACTGTCTTAATTTTCTAACTCTTTGCTGGGTGCCTGAATATAATCTTGGCAGAATTGTATAATCAATTCTTAAGAAAAAAAAGCTCTTTAGGGTGCCACCCTAAAAAACTTTAATGCAAACATGGAGCAGCTGTATTCAGCCAATACTGAGGATTAAGCAGAGACTGTTCTGCTTCCCCTTAGCATACCTTAGATTCTTTTTTCCATCAAGATCCACGACCTGAGGGTAATTACCTATACCTATTTTTTGGAGGACAAGGTCAGACATCATTTAATTATTTAAAGCAAAACAAACATCAGAGGTAAGAGGTAAGACAATGCCTAGACTTTCATGATGCTGAGAGTCTGTTCACAGTGAGCTATGGTAATACTTTATCAATTGGCTATACTCATAATTGACTGTACTAGTCATCAGTTTGTAGGAAATACTATCTGACATTATGAAGTACTGCAAGAAGAAAATTGAGCACCCTCCACCATATAAGACCATTTTATCAACATCTTTTTCTCTCATATGTGCATAAAAGTATTCCCTATCAATACAACTGAATGGTAATGCTGCTAGTAGGACAAGAAAAACTGAAAAATCACATTCTGTTGCAAATGCTTGTTGCACAACTAATACAAAAAGCTGCGTAGAAAGATACATAGATTAGATATACACCTCAGGGGGTGTAGGGCCATCCTCTTCCTTTGAACTGTGCCAATGCACTTCAGCCAAATCAGATGCCCATTCCCTTTTCTGTCTGCTAATTGTGCACTTTCTTTTCCCTCTGCCATCAATTAAGAATAAAAGCAATAAGGCTACATAAGCCTCTTCTGCTTCTTTTGTCTGAGTACTACAGGCCATCTCAAATCCTATAGTAGGAAAAAGAGATGTGGTTTAGAGACTTGGTATAACATAGAAACATGTTAAAAAGAAGTCTTTTTGTTCAGGTAAAGCTTTTTTTTTGGTGTGAAGGCTACCTTGTGTGCCCTGGTAATAATCATGTCGATCGTATCTTCTCAGCAACAAATGAAGAAGTTTTTGCGTGCTTGTGAAATTGTGACATAACTATACATTTTATGTGCTTCAAAATAATGTTGAATCAGTCAATGTAATATTCTTAAATTATTTAGCACATGCACAAAGATAGAGCAGACATTTGATGATAGTGGAAGCTCAGCAGTGGGTAAAATTGATTGAATGCACTTTGAGCATGAATAAAAGAGTTTATGATTTATTGACGCTTTGCAGATTAATCTGAGGCCTCATTAAGCAATGAAGCAGAATAGCAAACCTGATTGAAGGAATGCTAAAAATAGTCCTACAGCAAGGAAAAACCAAAAATCCCACTTTTTGGCATCAGGTATTTTTGACAACTTTCAGTGATCCTGAAAGGTAACACCAGTAAGCAATGGGGGAAACCCCAGTGTTCTTTGTGTCAGATTTTCCAACAATTCTATTATTTCCAACTGCAAAGAAAGCATTGAAAAAAGATCAAACAAATAGAAAATACATATAAAATAGTTATGATTTGGAATTATATAATTACAAATTCTTCCACTTATGGCCAAATTTGGTATCTTAGATAATTTGAGTTTTTGATATTTGCTATCTAGATCTGAATTTTGTAACTTGATTTGTTTCTCTCACATTAAATCACAGGTCTATTTTGCTTTCAGTGGACAATAAAGAGAACGAAGATTATCATTCTGCTGTATTCACAAAAGGTGCTTAGAGGACACAGACAGATGTTTTGTCACTTTCCAATGAATTTTAGATTTTAGCTTGTTTACTCAGCTTGTGCTAGCCAATAGAAAAATATGTAAGACAAATCCCTTGTAACTAGTAATTTGGATATCAGGTTCCTGAGGGCAGTCATGCAATAATAGTTGTTAAAAATGTTGATGATAAATAAACCTTTTATTTTCTCATAATGTTGTTGTTGGAACAAGTGCTGAAGCATTTTTACTGTGCTGATAGTTAAAAACAATCCTCACTATGTATGCACATATATTTATGATATATGAGAACATAATATACAAAATAATACCTAAGAATTACACCCATAAAATACAGAGTGGGAGTTTTCTACCTCAGCTGATATATTCAGAATGCATGAAGGGACAGAACATGACTCCCAAAACTCCAAGCAAGAAAACAGTAATTCCTCATATTTCCTTATTTTATTTTATACAGAATATTAAAGAGGCTTGCAGGAGCCCTCATTCTGGAAATAAATATTGTACAAAAGTTTAGATGATATTCCCTTCTGCTAGGTCATCTTGACAAATAACAATTTTCTTTGATAATTTGATGCTCTTCATTTGCATTAACAAGTGATACAAAGCAATGTAATCTTTCAGTTTCTCTTACTGGAAATGTTGAACTCGAATTTTGATTGGGAAAGGAAAGAATATCACCAGCTTCTTCAAGATGATTCAACAAAATTATATAACACAGCTTTATATGTCAATGCTATTTGTGAAGGAAGAATACAATAAGTTTGCAAAGACAGCCATAAAAGTTGACAAGTTATGAAGGTAATGTTTGAACACAAGAAACTCAGAAGTTCAGAAAAAATTTTATTTTACTCAAAAAAGCTCGGAGGGATTCAGGCAAGAGGAATAAAAAAAGCAGAAATCTTGGAAGTCATCCCTTTAAAAAGGTGGAAAATCAATTAAACACAAAGAGGCTAATCCAAGTGTGAGACTGTTACAAATGAATTATTTGGTGCTGTACATGATAAGACAAGAGAGGAGAAGAGCAAAAAAAGACAAAAAAAAATATGGAAAAGATGAATAAGCAAAGCTGTGGAGTAAAAAGTGAATCAGAGCAAGCTCGTGGTAACAGCAATACTCAGGTATAACGTGTCCTGCTTCTACTGGATTAAATATCACTGCAAGCCTCAAATTATAAACCTGGCCTCTGGAAAAAAGGCATTTCATTTAGTTTGTAAATCAAATATTTATTGCTTATTCCTAAATAGATGTGTTTGGTTTAGGGAATGGAAGACAAAGGAGGACTTCACTGTTTTTCTTTTTTTTTACTCATTTCTTTAACATAAAATAACTATCATCATGGATAGTGCAGTGGTAAAATTATTAATATACAAGATATGACAGAAATGTGTAAGTCTATCCTAACTAAAAAAATATTACTCTTTTTGACTAAAAGCTGTCAGTGACCTGTTCTAAGATAGGGTGACAACGGGTGTGCCACCCCTACAGGCTCCACCAAGAGCCATCTCTCCATATTGTCATATTTACTGTTTTACTCCTTCTTACAAAAAAAGGCAGTAAACAAGCCACTTAAGGAGTCTGTCCCAGGCATGGATAACTGACTTTTTAAAATTGCAATTACTACTTTTTCTCACTTTTTTTTTTCTTTCTTTTTTTCTGAAACACTTCGTAGTCTGGGTCTCTGCAATCACTTGAAAGAGAACAGGAAAGCAGAGGGGCAAATGTAGCCAGAGTATTCTCTCATTATGATAATAGATAATAAAGTTTCTTTCTGACCTGTTTTGAATTCAGGAAGGAAAGTTGTCCCCCAGGGAGCTATACTAGCTAGGCTAGTGCTGTTTACTGACATCCAGTGGGAATGTGTGCACCCTCAACAAATTTGTAGATGGCACCAAGCTGAGTGGTAGGTTGACACATCTGAAGGACAGGATTCAATTCACAGGGATCTGGACAAGTTCAAGAAGTGGGCCCATGGCAACCTCAAGAGGTTAAATAATGCCAAGGGCAAGGTGCATCACCTGGGTTGGGGCAAGCCCCACGACCAATACACACTGGAGAATGAGGGACTTAAAGCAAGGCTGTGGAGGAGGACTTGGGGGTGCTGGTGGAAGAAAAGCTGGACATGAGCAGGTTATGTGAATTGGCAGCACAAAAGGCCAGCTGTGGAAATGGGCCTGGGGTGAAGGGACAGGGAACTGGCTTCACCTGCAGGTGCAGAGAGCTTTAGCATCAAACCATGGGGCAAATCTAGCTAGAAGGAAGGACATCCTCTTAAATAGTGGTGAGAGAATAGAAAGAAATACTGTCTCATCAGAACTAATATGTTAACCAGTTTGTTACAAATAAGGTGCTGCTCTTGGTTTCAATACAGGGTTGGCTGGTGGCCAGAGACATAAATGTTCCTTATCCTCGTTATTGATTGGATCCTGTGCCCTCCACCCCACCCTGTACATCGGTGTGATCTTGGAGTTCTGGGGTCTGGATGTGTGCCTTCAAGTCAGGATGTTTATAGGTTTGTTACATTAAAGCCTTTATGTTTTGAGGCTGCTCCATCCTTCCCATCTCCCTATATTTACACCATGGATTTCCTGGCTGGCCTGGTTCTGGTATCACTGTCTGCCAGCAGCAATACTCAACCATATCCTGGGCTCCATAACAAGAAGTATGGCCAGCAGTCAAGGGAGGAGGTTTTTCCCCTCTAGTCCACTCCCATAAGATCCCACACAGAGTGCTGTGGGCAGCTCTGAGGTTCCCAGCAGCAGAACCACACGGACTGTAAGAGCAGTCTCACCTATGAAGGAGACTGGGAGTTGGGGTGGAATAGCATGGGGAAGAGAAATCTCCATAGAGACCTTCTTTGGGCCTTTCAGTACTTAATGTAGGCTTGTCAGAAAGATGGAGATAGACTTTTCAGTATGGCCTGTAGTGGTAGGACAAGTGGTAATGGTTTTAAACTAGAAGGGAGTAGAATTAGACAAGATAAAAGCAGGACAGATTTTCCAATTAGAGTCGTGAAAATTGGAATAAGTGGCCCAGACAGCTGGTAGATACTCCATCCCTGGAAGCAATAAAGGTCAAGCTGAACAGAGCTCTGAACTGCTTGATCTGGTTGAAGGTGTTCTGGTTATTGAAGAAGGGTTGGAAAGATCCTTTCCAACCCAAACTATTCTATATTTCTATGGAAATATACTTGTGCTATAATGCACTGGAGCTCCCATATTTTCCCATTAGAGGAGTCATCTTGTTCTACTTCAATGTGTGTATCCAAAAGCTGTTATTGGAAAATCTTGAAGAAAAAATGGGCAACATTCCTACCATTTGCCTGAGGCTATTTTAGTTAGTACATCTAGACGTAATTAATACGATATAATAAAGAGGAATAGGCATCTCACAAGTGGCAAATATGAAAATAAATAGTTTGATAATAAACTAAAATGAAATAATTTTAACTTTACTCTTCTATGGGACTAAAATAACAATATGGCATCATTGAATTGTCAATAAAAGAAAGAGAGAATTCCGCTGAATAATTATTTATTGGTGATGCTGAACAACTGTCTTGCAACCAGCAGTTTAAGTCTATGTTAACCCTAGCCAGATGGCTTCTGCCACAAACAAGGGCAATTTCAGCACTCAAAGTTACACAGACCATTGTAATATGAAGATAATTCAGACTTCTAGATCATGATAATATTGGAAGGAATTTCAATTGTCATGAAACAAGACATAAAATGAGGTAATAATGAAAAGAATTCAGAATAATATTCTGAATACAACACTAATTCCTCTAGAGTTAGATTTCAGTGTCCTATCAGTGCCCTTTTAAATGCCTGATCCTTTGGGGTAGAATCAATTAAATTTCTGATCCCAAGGTGAGCTCAGGGAATAGGGATGATTCATTCATTTTTACCATAAAAACCTAATGTAAGCTAGAGAAATTTATAATCCAGTGGAGAAAATCCACATGTACATGTTGTAATGATTCAGCAAAAATCAATGCACTATTCATGACTATCTTGGATGGGCAGCCAAACCCTAGTCTAGATGATATTTAAAACTCTGAATCCTTTTTTTAACAGAAATTGTTGGAAATACCTTAGATTGTCTAAGAAAATGCTGGCATGAAGAAATTGAAATACTTACACATATGAATGCACATATGAATACACATATGGACCAAGAAGATCAGAAATATACCAATTTTTAGCACATATTCAGTATAAACTTTTTTATACACCACCAATGCATCAAGGCAGAAGAAAAGGTGAACAGAGATTACTGAATGAAATCCATGGTCCTGTGATTCTTTCCAAGTTTATTGGTTAGCTCTTTTAAGGGTACATATGGTGACCTTAATTCTGTTTCCTTCCTCATTTGCACCTTTAGCAAGAAGATACCTCATCAATAAATCAGGTAATTGGTTGGCATTAATTGTGAAAACCTCTTGCTAACTTTCATTTCAGTAACATTCTCAAGTATGGTGAAGGTAGATGCGAACTACAAACAAATGACCATCTTATTTCAAACATCTTTATTCTTTATTTTTCTCTCATGGTTACACTGAAGACTTTTACTAACATAATAATTATGTAATATACATCATGTTGGGGAAAAGATTTTTTCCTTCTTTTAATGTTTTACTTGTAGACTTTAACAAGTTTATAGATGCCAGCCCCCAGTGTTATGATACAGTCTTAATTTAGAGGCAGATGACCATTATTGCACTGTAATTCTTTCTTGCAGATTTATGGAATCATAAACCTGATGGTGCTTTAGGGATACTTTCAAAAGGAAGCAGCAAGAATAACAGGGGAAATGTTGAAAAGAAAACTGTTGCTGGGTACTGTAGAAGTTTTTTCTGTTTTAAGGGAAGAATCAGAATGCCTGTTCAAGGGAGTGATAATCCTGGAATATAGCATATTTTGGGCAATATTATTATAAGTGTTGCTGGTATTTCCTGCTAATTTACTCCTTATATACCTCACTCTCTTCTTGTCATTCCATGCCTCCCTTTCCTGTTAGCAAAGTTGTGTGCCACAAGTTTTCTGTTGTGCCATGACTTTCTAATACATTGGAAAGCATCTTTAGGTTCACCATAGATGTCTTATAAATTTGTCTCTCAATGAAATGCACAAGAATGTTTATTTTGATTTAGGGGTTGGCCTGTCTTGGTATGTTTTGTATGCTTATCATGCCTGACAATTTAGGATTCTTTCTGGATTCAATTGCCTATTTAGACATTATATTGCCCTTGTATGTACATTTTTATTTAAACAGAACTCTAGGTTAAAGTTTATATCTTGTTTTCCTCCAAAGTCAGCAGCATAGAAAAGGATTAGAAATGCAACATAATATTGGACCTTGGTAATAGAAATTTTGGGTTGATTTTGAGAGTGGTCATATTTACATCAGTTTTAAAAATATTATACATTTTTTTCACATTTATAGTATTGTTCCATGATTGTATTCTTATCTGACTACCTAAAATGTATAGAAAGGACATCAGTCATTAACTCTAAAAAAAAAGGTATTTCCAGGCAGACTTTCTGAATTTAGAAACAAGATAAAAGCTTTATGACTCAGAGAAAACAATCAAATGCTTTTTTTTTGTTTGGGTGGATTTTTTGTTTGTTTTGTTTTTCTTTCTTTTTTTTTTTTCCTTTTTGTGTTTGTACCCACGAGCATCATTTTTACTCAAAGAACTGTAATGATAAAAGCAAATATCTCTTACAGGAAGCTAGGACAAAACCTGTCAGACAACTGGGTGGTAAATTGTTTTTTCTTCTTCATTTCAAAAGCTTAAGGCAAAGAATGTTTGACCTTTTACAAATGGAATGGTTTCCTGCAGGTCATGGTGCTGTATTGAGTGCTGCTGGTCATGTGCAACTTGATGCAATCATTCTGAATGGTGAAACTGTGGCTGCTGGCACAGGGTCCTGCATGAGGAGGATTTCTAAATCACTAACATTTGCTTGTTTCAGTCTCCCAAAAGTTATAATATGTCTTTCTGCTCCCTCCGTTTCAGCTGCATTGCCAGAGTTTTTTGACAGGCATTGCAAATTAAATAGTATGATTGTTCTACATGACCCTGAAAGTGTAAAGAGGTCAAGGAGAGAAATGTGAAATACAAGCAAAAAAGCTGCTCTTAAACCTGTGATATCCATACTTCATTAGTTTTCACCTTGACATATTAATGAAATATGAAAGATAATTCTATTCAACCTTATATTGCAACTTATGAATATTTTAATGAATGTCATAGGATAAATTTTGTTCCCATTGAGAACAATAGAAATTTTTACTATTACTCTCAACAGGCTAAGACTTGACTCAACTTTACAGTTAATTTATCTCTGCCTTTTGTTAAAAGTTCTTATTTGGATACTGGTTTCTTTCCATATAGCTGTTGTGTAGATAACTAATTCACTAATGCCAGTTTGGTTTTTTTTCCACTTTCTCATGCTTTCTTACATTTCATTTTTGCTGTGACCACTATAGAAGTCAAAAAAACCAGGTTGTGCAAAAGTGGAGGGTGTTCGAGCATGTCTATATATGTACCGCTACCACTATCAGGAATTATGAAGTATCTATAAGTTCTGTCAGGCAGTGCTTCTTTCAACTTTTTGTCTGTTTTAACCATATTTTGTTATGATTACTCCTGACTTGCAGTGAAACTCACAGGAGTGAGATGAGATACTGTGTGGTACATGATCCTAACCCTCAAACAGCAGCCCAAGTGCTATCATAATAAGCTCCATAGTGATAAAAAAATACCTTAGTAAAAGGCACATGGTAAACCCAGGAATATTTTAACACACTTGGAAGGATGGTTAGTTGAGTCCATAGAAATGTGCTGTTAGAAATATATGAGAAGATATAATTGATATGTAGCCCTTCTTCTTAAGGTCCTTTATGTTGAAATGTCCTTTAATATTTACAGAGGAACTCTGAAAGAAAGATATTTATTGACAAGTTCACATAGTAGATACTGAAGACTAATCCTCACTAAAACACTCAATAAACTAATCAAGCAACTCAAAAGTCAGATGGGGAAATGCTGATCTCCCTTACATCTTGCTGACCTCTGTGTTTTTTTAATTGGTTTTTTATGCTGCATCCTGTAAGTATTTTTCCTCTTACGTCTTGTTTTATCATCTTTCCCTCACATACTTTGGGAGATACTCTAAAAACATTGCACACCTAACACACTGTGTTTGTTGCTCACAGCACTGAAGTAGCTTCAGCTCTGTGAAGAACCATTCATTAAGTCTGGCATTTATCTTTTAAATGCTGCTGTGCTTGGTGTGATAGTATGTGTTTGTATGGTAAGGAAAAACCCCTGTCCATTCCTCCAGGAGCCCCTCTGTCAGTCACCCTCTCACATCTGAGCTGGGTCTGAGGTGCAGCTACACCCCAAACTCTCACATCACACCAGGCTTCCCAGCTGGCTCAGCTCCCAGGTTTCCCACAGCACAGTCTCAGATGAAACAACCCTTAAAATAATTTAATCTTGGTGCAATAAGTAAATAACTGTTTTGATTCAGGTTTTTGGGGTTTTTTTACCATTTCTTCTGAGGAAGGTGTTAGTTTGAACATTTTAATTTAACGATGTGGTAGGTTGATTATGTGGTTAAATTAGGTACTTGAACTCAGACTATAGCACAATATTTTATATGTGTTAGAGATTTATTTTCAATATTAAAATATTTTTGGGATCTTATTTTATTTCTTTTCTTTCAATAGAATACATCCTGATTCAAATATACTCTCTCTATTCCTACAAAACTTGCCTTAGGATGTATTGGTGCTGCTATGGTCCAATTTTCTAATCTGATAAAAGCTTGCTGATAAATAGATGGGAATAAAGGTGTGAATTTTCTTCTGTACCATAAACTTAAAGAAAAGACTGAAACAGTTTGTATCCTCTGTGGCTGAATTTTAGTCTTGACATCTCAAATCTGAAAATGAAAGAAGAAAAACATTGTATAATTTATATAAAATGCATACAGAAACCTTAGCCTGTCAGTGGCTTGGCAGAGAAGTTTGTGAGTTTTAACCCCTATGAAAAAATAATTAAAAATTATCAGTTGCCTCTTCAACTTCATAGTTTTTTCTGCTAAGAAATTGCAGAGATCCTGCCTTAAAAAAAAAGATAACATTAATAATTAATTCAACATTAAAAAATATTTTCTGTACAATTTTCTTGTGCAATAGAGAAAATTTAATATATTTTAAAATGTCCCTTCTGAATAAATACCATCAACTTAAGAAGCAAATTTGAAAGGCTCTAACTTATTGTGCAACATCTGCTGCCATCAAAAGCATCAATATTGATATATATATTTTCCAACATATCATCAAAATCCAAATATCCTTATAGAGATATAATTCAGTTTACTGATTCTAACTTTAAAGTGAAAATAAATCCTTCTAGAGGAATCTTGATGTATATTTTTAGAGAAAATGCGGAATACATTTTATGTCAAGGATGAAAGAATAATTTTTCAAGTTATTATGTACAAAATTCACTCTTTCTATAGCATTTGAAAATTGCAACTAAACCCCCCTGAAGAGTAAGTAAGATTAGGCAAAAATTACTGGAATAGATTCTAAGTATTTTTCCTGAAAGAATTCTGTAGTCACTCACTTTGTTATTTTCTTTGTTATGCACTTTGATTTCCATTCCCAAAAGCCATTAAAAAAAAAATTGCTTCTTGCAGCAACACATTGGCTTAGGATTTGAGTTTGCATATTATATGTAAACATTAGGAAACACTTGTTAGCTGCATTGGAGCTTCTTCTAACATAAGCCTTAAAATACATTGTACTCGATAGTACTCAAGAGGGTGCAGTCAATCTGCATAGATTTGCTACTGCCTCTCAAAACAACATGAAGAAACAAATTCAACTGCAAATTCCAAAAAGGCAATCAGCTCCCTAGGTGAACTTCTGATGTAAATTTGCTTATAATTTGGCTTTTCCTCCCTCCTTTTGGAATACTTTCAATTAAATATGAAGGGAAAATAAGGATTTCATCATTCAAATTGATTCCAAGCTGTTAGATTTCAACTCTTTGTAGCTTTTGGAATCCATGATAGCAATGGTGGCCTGTGGTGCTCAAGTCACCTGGGATCTGTGAAAGCTTTTGGTGTGCATTGGGCAGCATTAAGTAGCAGAGAGCGTGCCCCTGCTGTCTGTGGACTATGCAGCCCTGTTCCACAAGGGAGTGGGCTGTGGATGGCTGCTGTCTTTGATGTGTGAAGCTTCTCCTGGGCTTTCTACCCCACTTTCCATCTCAGACATGGAACATTGTCCTGTGGAGTTTGACAGCATAGATATTAATGTACTGTTACATTAACTCTCACTGTACTACTGTGAAGTCAAATATCTGGCACATGAAGTCTCTTTCATTGCTAGTCTTCTGCCCATTAAATTTCTAAAAAAATAGCACCATAGCACCTCACCTAACATCCTGCTCCCCTGTTGTAATGTGACAAATGAGGTAAAAGGAATGAATCAGCATACCTTGCCAGCTCCTTCCGGCTAGTCCCCGGTTCATGTCCTTCTTCCTGTCCTGTGACCTTCCCCTATGACCTTGTAGCCCACCGGGAGTTCCTGTATTTTGATCCTATCCCCCTGTATTCTTATCCCGTTGGCTGCTAGCCAAAGCCACTCCCCATTCCCTCTCCTGAAAACATAGTTCCCAGAAAGACTCTTTCTCTTTCCGGCCATGCCATCGCCTTAGAATAAACCTGAGAAAAGAAAGGGCCTCTTTTGTACCCTTTTTCCATCCATGCTAAGATACTTTGTCTGATCTTAAGTAATTAGGAAAAAGACAAAGTATCATTATAGCACTCCCCTGCTTTGCATTTACTGTATTTAATCTGTTTGTTTGAAGGGGTAGGGAACACGGTTGGGCTTTTATTCCTTTCTCCAGTCAGACAATAGATTCTGGTGACTTTAGTTCAGTTGAAGTATTGGTATGATAAAGCCTAAATTAGACAAGCAAACAGGTAAGGAGGAAAGCTAAAATGGTGGGAAATATTTTCAAACACAACATGTAAGGCTACATACTTTAATTAATAAGACATCTTGAGGTAACCATTTTGTATCTTGGCTTTACTACAGCTACCTTCTCTGACTCCCTGTATGCCTCCTTAAAACACCAGGACCTCCATTTTACACCACCTGTGCAATGGCTCTTCTTCAAGACACAACCTTTTTCTGACCTGCTGCTCTGCCCCCAAGGGACATGTCTGTTCCCCTGTGGTACTCTGTTGTTGGCTATGGAATCCAAGCAGCATGGTAAGCTTGTGAGGTTGCAATCCTAAATCTAGGATATGGAATTATACAGAAGAGAAGATGGGATCCTGGTCATCTACTTGGCCCACTAAATCTTGTAACTAAGTTATATAGAAGATAGATACATAAATTTAATCCACAGGGCTTCATTTTTAGAAATTACCACTTCTATACTTAAATTAAAAGAAAATAAAAAGTGAGACTAGGGAAAATATTTCCTCTTACACAGATGTGAGGATTGCCACAGAAATCCAAACCGATTTTGCCAATATCTCTGCTGGTGTAATATGACTAGGCTACTGTAGAGGACTTTCTCACCAGGATATTTTCTTATGCAAAACTGCATACTGAGTTTGGAGAAGTTTCATTCAGAGATCTGTTATATATGAGAAGGCTTTCTCTTTAGCTGTAATATACAGATATCCAAAGTTCATATGTTATTTGCTGGATCCATAAAGCATGTCCTGAAGAATAAAAATACTGATCTTGTTGCCTAAGTCATGCAGATGCTTGTATGTACCATTCTGCTCCTTTTGTAGCAACAGCAGCTTGGATTAGAACTGTAAGGTTTGTTATGGGAGTAAAGGAATATGTCTTGAGTTCTGACTCCTAGGCTTGATAGATTGTCTGCTGACAGACAAACAGAGCATGGCAGTTCTCATCAACCTTTAGGAAGAATATGATTGCAGGGGGTTTTTTGTTGCTTTTGGACTATGCTTGGCCTAAAGTTCCAATTTTTTATGTTTGCACATAAAATAAAGGTACTTTGAGCTATAATTGATTGTAATCACTTATTTCCATTAATAATTAGAGCCTTTTCTCCTATCTAGCAAAGGTATAAATGCTTGTCCGGTCAAACTTTATTCTTTCAGCTGAATCAGAGATCCAAATATTTAATGACATGATACAAATATGTGTCAAGTGGTCTTCAAGTCTGTAAACTTTGGAATGGAGCATATGCATCCCTGTCTTGAAGATTCAGCAGTGCTTATACATTGCACCAGTGTATAATTACCACTAAAGATTTGAATGCTGAGGGGGGAAAAAAAGCAGCAAAGGTACATAACACTTTAGGTATATTCTTATGAGAAAGATAAGAATTATTTTTTGTGTTAGCAAATGCTTATGCATCTCATGGAGTTTTGAAACAGAGTTATTTCTGGTACATATTTTTCCTTCAAGATGGAAATCTGCATTTAAAATTTGACCAGCTGCTAAACTGTCTGCTTCTTTAAAGCCTGATGTACCCTTTGGGTTTGGTTCCTGTCATGTGCTGAAAGGTGGCCACAGAGCCACATCTTTTCAAGTTGTTTTCCAAGGTGTGCATGAGGTTTAAAACAAGTCTGGTGAGAGCCTCTTCACTGAGGAGTTAAAATCTCTAAAAAACTTATCTGATTTTAATAATCTCCTCCACTACACAGAGAAAATTTATGTGATATATTTCAATTACCAACAGTTTTTTACTAGGGTATCCAATTTCCTTCTAGCCCCTGGTTATTACTCTTTTCAGAACTATTTTAGTCTATCACTGATTCTCATAATGTCTAGTACCACTTAAACAGGAAACAGCAAAGCTATAAGTATTCTTGAGTAAGTCACATACATACAGTAAACTCAGTGTTCAAAAAATATTAGGAACAGCTTTAAAGGAACATGATCAAGGTTAAGCAGCTCACATCTTGACAGTCCAAATCTGAAAAGAAATGTTCTGTTTTATTGGGGAGTATTTTAAAAACATAAAATACCATTTGGAGAGGAAGAAGGGTCAACCTTGCAATGTCCCTGTAATGCTTCTCAGGTAGTTTACATTAATGACCCATGTCTAACAAATTTCCTAATAATCTTGAATAGGAACCTTGGTTAACTTTCTGTTTCATTTTATAGTTTTCAGTTAAGCACCGTTTCATTGGGTAAGATTATATTCTGGTACATGTAAAATAGCTCTGCCAATGCTTCATAAAAGCAGTACCTTCATCTCATTTTGTGTAATGGAAGGAGGTCTTCTTTTTTAATTATATGCAGCACAAAAATGGACTGATCAAATTGAGTTCTGGATATTGGTAAGGCATCCTGAAGAAAATGCTGGGAAACAACAGGATTAATTTTTCCAGATAATGTGTGACAGGACATGATTTTACTGTGCCTTCTATTTTTATGAATTTTCAACTCCATCTGTATTCATAGCAGAATTTTTAATGAAACTTAATTTTTATTGAAGAAAAATTGTTTGTACTTTTAAATTAATACAAAATATAATTAAATTATTTTGAAAACAAATTCATATAGCTCAGAACTCTCTGTAAATTTCTTGACTTTGAAATTTCTCAAATAAATTTGACTCACATCAAAATGCATACTGTCTAAATGTATAGATAAAAATAGAGGCCTTAAAAAAGGAAAAAGAATGAGGCATTAAATACTACAATGATAGAGGGTTTTTTTGCTAAAATGCTCTTGGATTATTGTAGGGAATTAATCTGAGTTAACATAGACATCTACAAGTTATTTGTCTAGACTTAAAAAGTCAACCCAGATCACTGTCATCTTCAGAATTTAGTGACCTTCCGGACCACACAAGGAAAATATGAATGTTTAGAGGGGAAAACACTTAATGCAAGGACTAGAGTACAGACTGGTTGAATCTACTATAGTGATCTTTACCTCCAATAACTCCATGGGTATCTGTACCAATCTGGATTTAGAAAACTACAATTCAGATGTTCAAAGATAAATATTTTTCATTCTTATGTTCTGAAACTGTACTTTAAAGAATGCTTTCTAATCATATTATAATTTATTATGTAAGACTGATGCAGAAGTGAAGCAATCCAGTCCTCATTCATTCATTCATTCATTCAATCATTCATTCATTCATTCATTCATTTGTTATGCTCTAACCTACTTAGTTCTGCATCTACTTTAAAATGCTCTAATAAAACAAGTAATTCTGGAATCTGCTACCTCTTTTGAGGTTTCAGACTAAGATTTCAGGTTCTTGTGATGACTGAACTGTCAAATTTTCTGTGCAAGTTCAGCCACTGAAGTAATCCCAGAGCCCTGGTATTTATATTTATTCTTATGCAGGTTCAGTCATTGAGACCAACAGAGCTTTCATTCTGTCATGTAAAGGACAAATACAAATGAATCAACTACAAAAATTGTGTTTTTACCTTTTGTAAAATCCATATAGTCCTAGTGGCAAATACTTTAGGGTAAATTGTTTAGAGGAAAAGTCAAAGTAATCCATGCTTTGAGAATTTGCGCTCATTAGAAAACACCATGAAAAAAATTTGTGAGAAAGATAAATACAGAGAAACTATCAATGTATTCTTATTATCTCTTTCTCTCATTGCTGTTTTTATCCTGATTGGCAGAACAGACAAAGAATACCCTTCAAAGTCATAAGCTGCTGAAGTGGATTTTCTATAATGTGGGAAAATGAAATATGTCTTGATTGAAGACAGATTCTAGCTAGGAAAAGAAAATTAAAAAAATAAAAAGGAAATTCAATGCCATCCTAAGTGTTACAGGACATATGCTCTGTCTTAGATGGAATGCATAGGTGACAGTATGTGAATTCTACTGCTTTCCCCATCCCCAAAGTGAGGAGAAAGCATATTTGTCTTTTATGTTCAAAGAATAATTTTTATTGCTGAGGAAAAACCTCACTAAAGACATATGCTCTTTAGTTAAATTAGATTTTTTGCTCTTCCTCTGAAATCTTAAAGCAAAAATAGCAGTGCTTGTAAGCATGTCTTTATACAATAGGATGAGAGAGCTATTATTTCAGAGTTCCTTAGACTTTAAATAACAAATATGGAAAAATATATGTAAAAATTTGAAACACTCTTATTATAGTGATAACAGAAGATAAAGATCTATGTTTGTCTGGTAGCAGAAATTTTGTCCTAGACCTCATATTTCATGGGTGAATCCTAAATACACTTATATACGAGATAAATGCTGCTGATCTTCAGAAGCAGTGTTTGCTCAAGGTATGAACAGAAGTGGAACTGTAGTTGTACAGGCAATATGACAGATGAGATGTGTCTTGAACTGTGATCCCAAATCCTACTGCAGTTAATTATCTGCTGTTGGAGCTCTGAGTCTCACCAGACAGAAATTAGGTATTGTATTACTGAACCAGTGGATGTCGAGGGCTGCCCCAGAACCACTTCAAGGCCCAGAGAGGAAAAATACTGTGCTCTATTTAACACCAGACAAACCAGCACAAATCCACTATGAAAAGCAAAAAGATGACAGACTTTATTTCTAATGTATAGGTCTCCATATATCAATTACTTTTGTGTAAATTGCAAGATAATTTGTTATTTACACAATTTAAAGCTCTTTCATTTTCTAAAAATAGCTGTGTGCAAAATTTACTGAGGTCTATGCAATTCTTTTTGTTAAGCAGTAATGTAAAATCCCTTGCCTATATTTGTCAATGTATTCCTAAAACTTGTTAATTTAACAGAAAAACTTACATGTGACCTAAAGGAATTTCACCTTTTTAAACCGTGTGGAGTTCTAACTTTTCTATCAGTTCTACTATGAAATGACAGGTGATAACAATTTAAAGTTAAACACTTCTTAAACATGTCAAAAAGTCTGGAAATATTAATCTTCTGGCCAGTGCTCAGTAAGCTGTAATTTTCCAGGAAATGATAGAATGTATAGATATCATTAGGGTGAGATACTAGATAAAAAATAGTAATTTGTAATTTTCACTCCTGAATCTGTACTGAATTTCTATGTACAAAATTCGTTTGTGAGACAATAAAATTTAAGGATGTTGTTTAAGACACAGATATTGGTTTATTTTTGTCTTGTGTACTTCCTTTTCCTCTAGCTGTTTTAAATGCAGAAGTACAACAAGATAAGAAATTCTGATAATCTTACTGACATAATAGAACCACCAAGCTTTTGTTCTCAGATTTCTTCAATAGGATTATGCTTCCAACAGTACTGATAATGTACCCAAAGATAATTTTTTTTTTTCTTATTAGTAGCATCTTTGGGGAACTCTAATCTCTGAATAATTGAGAAACACTGGTTGTTAGCTTTAAATGACACATTAGTAGCTGTCATTTAAATTGATAGTTGAAGCAGTAATTGAGAGTAACGTCAGAAGGTAACTGCTCTGTCGTTGAATTTTTACTGCTTTATTAAATTACTGACCTGATGCAACTCTGCACCTAGCTGAGGTGTATCATCACAGTACATTGAAATCTTTTTACCACATAAGGAAAAAATCGTGATTTTAATCCTTTATATCATACAGTTTCATATTCCGTTTTGGTTTGTTGCCAAATTTTGGATGGCTATATAAATGGATATTCTTTATTTCAGTCTGTCTAGCTATGCCATCATGTCTGCACAATTTTTTATGGCCTTCAATATAGGACTCTCATTTCCCTAGACCTCATAAAGAATCAATAATCATTCCTTACAAACAGAGGCAAATAGATGATATTCTATAGGACAGTTCTGCCATGCTGTGACACAATGCTCCATGTTTTAAACTTTTTTCAATATTGCTTTGTTTTGCAAAGAAGTAGATAGATTTGAACTATTTGAAAAAACTGTTAAACTCTTCTAATTGTTATCCAAAATGGAGTGAAAGACACTTAGACATTAAATTCTGCATTAAGAGTTACCATTCTGGACCAGCTCATCATGTTTGCCCTTTTCTCTGTCTGTGGACATAGCATAATTCTTAAACCTGCTATTTGTGCTGTTGTGTTTGCAGAGACATTTATAGTGAGCATTCTGTCAAAATTTAGTATTTGACCACTGTGAGTGCTGGCATTTTTATGCTTCCACTAAAACACTCAGGTTGACTTCAGACCTGCATTTTATAAACAGAAGCAGCAGTTGCCTCTATTCCAACAGGATTCCGAGATGCTGTGAAAGAGATGCAATTTTGGGTCCATGTCCTCTGCTACTTTTGTGGAAAAACATTTAAACAGTAGGACTGGTTAGTGTGCTCCTAGCTATTCCTAATGTTTTAGTGAATATTCTGGGGAGAGTGTCATAATGTTCCTTTGTCTATCTGCTGCACAGAGATGTTGGTCTCCTGCTAAATTTTTCTATTTAGTTTAATGTTCCCAGCATGCTAACTCACTCTTCAGAGTTCTGGGGAATGTCTAGAACATATTAAAAACTCGTGTACATATTTTAAAGAAAGATATTATATCTGCAGTTCTTTTAATATGAAATGAACCTTGACAGTTTGCATTTTATGCCTGACAGTCTGGACTTTAAGCACAAGGGCTACTAGCTGCTCTAAAATTAACCAAATAATGCAAAGGGTATACATTAAATTTAAAGTGAAAGAATTGTTGGTTTAGCTGTCATTAATGTGTAGAATTATTTTCTGTTATACAATTTATGCATGATCTTTACTGCCTTGCATCTTGGCTCTGCATAAAATACTAGTAACTTGAATACATGTTGCTGCATTTTTCTATTTTGAATGATTCTCTCAGATTTCCAAAACCATTTTGGCAAAGGAATACAAAATACTATGTTAACACAGCTCAGGCCTTGTGACTTCAGACATGACAGAAGCTTGCATTTATTACTAGCTGTACACTCACCATTTTCTCCTGAATGCTACTTCCATAATAGGCAGAGACAGAGAAAACCTTTCTTGCACAATTTAATGGAACATGACAGCAGCAGTTAAGTCTGCATAGGGATAATTATCTCCACCCAGCACCACACTCAAGTCCCTCCTTTGCACTGCAGCTCAGCTGGCAGCCACTCTGTTCCTGTGCAGCACTGAAGTCTACCTTGGCAGAGCCATCCACGCTGTTGAAGCCATTTGGCAGCACTCCATTTTTATTTCAGTTCAGCTTCATACTGCATAGCATTCTGATTTAAAGACAAAACAGCTGCAAACCTGAACCATACAGGACCAAAAGGTTATTGGGAGAGTTGCCTGAGGAAAAAAAAAGAAAGCATATTGACAGGGATTTGCCCTCAAGTAAGATTATTTGTATTTAAGTTCTATTTGAGTTGATAAAAGACCTATTGCTCTCCAGCATTTTCAGTAATCATATGAAATAATGAAAAGAATGAAATAAGTTCTGCTAAACATAAGGGAGTGGTATAAAATGGAGAAATTATAAATAATATTGGAAAAGGAGCTGATACACAGAGTGATATGAATCATGCAGTAGCTGATTAAGGTTTTTTTAACATAGCCATATATTCAGTAAAAGATCTAGTAAGAACAATTCATAGGATATATAGTCTGTGACCAAATAACTCAGCACGTGTTCTCAGCATAAAGCATTGCAAAAAATAAATGATAGTTACAATAATTTCAAATAAAAATACAATACTTGAGTTCAAGAATAGTTTTACTGCTCCATATAAGAGCAGCTAACATTAGAGCAGTACATACATAGTCAAATGCATTTATTCTTTAAACGATGCTAAAAGTCAGAAGATTTAATTCAAGAATAGAATCAGTCTTACATTAGAAAATTTTGAAAAAAAGCATATGCTTTCAAAACTCAGTGTGTTGTCTGAGGAGGACTGGAGAAGAAGGTGAGTAGATTACATGGTGTATGTACCTTTTCAAGAGGAAAAGTCAGGTTCTGAAATCTTAGCATTCTGTGAGGAAAAGGCATAACAAGAACAAAATTCTAGCAGCTGAAGAAAAAAATATACATTTAAACTCGAGAAACATGCTTTGAATAATAAGCATGCAAAGCTGCTCATAAAAAATATCAAGATAAGTAGCGAATTCTCCATCTCTTGTATTCAAATTGCCTCTCTAAAAAAATATTTTGATCAAGTTCAGCTCACAAGAATGAATTGTATCAATGTATTAATCTTTCTGGCTCTAAAAAGTATCAATATGAATCTGTGATAACTATGTAAGTAATCATGATCACACACATGGCATTGAATGCAATGAACAGGCTTATATTTCTCCATTAAAAAAAAAAAAGGGCATAGGATCACAATGAGATGGAACTGCTGTTTGTCCCTAGTTGCTAACATGGCCAAAAATCTCAGAGCATAAAATGCATGAAAGTATGAAGTACCACAACATTATTTTCTGACAGTGTTGTACTAATGTTCTGCTTATGCAAAGGGGCATCTGCAACAATATGTGGACTTCCCCAAAATTAAATGGTACCCAAGCATGAATATATGCTCTAAGTACTAAGATTTGCCTGATGCTTTTATTTATCAGTGATGACTAGTAAATGATAGTCAAGCCTGACCCATTTAAAGGTCATCAGCAGGAGAGAGTCTCAGATTATCATAGTGCTTTCTGTTCAAGTACACTGCAAATGACTGCAGACTGTTGGAAAACTCTCACTGAACACTCTGTATCCTGTGCTGCACGTGGAATCCATAATTAGAAAGAGGTATGGACGAATAAGGAGCTAATAAATCACACATAGGTTTAGGCAGTAGGTCCTCCTAATGTGTCTGAATCAGGACCATGAAAGATTTTACTTAGGGATAGTTACAGAACAAAAAGAGGTGCCATATGTCTGATTATATTATAAGAACAGTCTGGAGCAAGATAAGAAAAGATACCATCCTGAAAATCCTTCTGTTGAGTTTGCATCTAATACATAAGCTGGGGAAGTATCCTTCTGTTTCGACCTGAAACAACTGATGCCTGTAGCACTGCTGATTTACTGTCCCATACAAATATCCTAATAATGTACTTTTTGCCTAGACTTGATTTTAAAAGCCGTGCTCTTAAAAGTCCCATAATGCAGTAAAGATGCCCATGATATGCATAGCAAACATCCAAAGCACCCCAAGATGTTTCACTAGCTCATTCAGAAAACACAGCTAACAGTGTCAGTGATGGCTATGTCCTCTGTCCTGGTCCTGCTTACATGACTTTAATTTGCAGGAAAGCATGTAAATGTTATGGCATCTATGAGAAAGATGGCAAATTCCTCCAGGTATTTTTACTCAACAGTTCTGTATATTGATCACTGGATAATAAACAATGACATTCAATTCCTGGAGCAAATGCATGAACACAGGCTCCCCTTTTCCAGACTGGTTGTACCAATAACAGGGGTAGAGATGATACTCTTCCCACCTGGCTTTTTTCAGTCCTTTGACTAATGAATCTGTCCTCTGCTCCTCGGTGGTATAACTTGAACAGGAAAGACAAAAGTTAACTAATCTAGTATTTAGGGTTTTCTCACAAGAGATCTGAAGTTCTTGATTACCCTTAAGGTGAAAAAATGGCAGAATGCATGTTCCCTTTTGTAAGTACCCTTCTATGGGCTATTTTATGAAAGATATGTGACCTACCCAACAGCTACATTTTAAAACAAAATATATTCAACTAAAAGAAAGTGGAAAATATTCCCCTATCCCCCCATATCTTGCACTAAATGCAAGAAGAAATTGAAGGAAAATATATGTTTTCACATCCTTTTCCAAATTCTCCATTGTATTTTTTCATGCTGACATGTTTTCTCCAAAATATGTGTTCAGTGAGAATGAAATCAGAGTTGAGCATCACAAGAAAAACTGATTTGTCATGATATCAGAATCAGAACATGGACAAGTTAATTACAATCCATAACAAGAAGAAGCTTAACTAGCTAATAAGTGCCAAATATTCTGTGGCTTTAAGTTGCCCTAGTTTATTTCTGTTTCTTAAGATACTTATGAAGAACATGATAATCTGTAGGAAATTCCTTACTATTCACTGCTGTTGCTGAAGTTTTTGGCAGTGATGCAGCTTTTTGCTGAGTTACACAGATATGCTCTAAGCCCATAGTTTAGAATAAATCTAGAAGTGTTGTCTTCTTTCTAATACAGGTTGCTGCTAGGTTGACTGAATTATCAATGTTTTGTAATTAACAATGGATCTCCTTCTTTAAAGTCATACTAAAGGTGTATCATGGTACCTCTCCATAGCTGTATTTTTATTGTTGAGGTTATTTTGTCATTATCTTCTTAGAGTTGAGGAATCCTCATCTGGGTTTATTTTATGTGCCATTTGCAAAGCATGTGTTACTGGAAAATAGTTTCAAGGCAGAATATTTATCATGACAAAGCCATAAATTACGTAAATTTCCTTCCTGATTATTTTCTTCACTGACCACATGTGTGCCCTACTCTTTGATGATGAGAAGTGAAAGAAGTGGACAAGAGCCTTGCATCACATTGCACACCACTAATGGGAGAGTGATTATTCCAAAGAACTACCTGCAAAACTCTGCTGCAATGCTAACTAGTCTTGTTGCCTAAAATTTGCCCTGAAGATTTAGCTGCACTATTCTGAAGCAGAATATTAACATTCATTAAAGAAAAATGTATTCATAAAAAATTCATGACTACAGGAAACAGCTTAATCATGAAATATGTATTTTGGAGAAAAGTGGGACACATACAGCTATGCTTGAAGAATATCACAAAGGTCTCAAGCCTTTATGGAACTTTGGTTCAATGCAAAACCTCTTTGATGATTGTACTTGAGTTTTCAGACTACTGTGCAACTCATCATGTTTCTGTTCTTCTTCTGTCCCATGAGAAAAAATTAAATATACAAGAAAAACCATAAGACACATGAAGCAATATCAGGATTTTCAAGAGGTTCTGTTTATTGCATTACCAGATTTTTTATTCATGAACTTTGCTCTAATCATATTAGCATCAAAGTTTATTCTTTTTACTGATTATAACATTATTAATGTAATTACTCATGATCAGTGATTAATCATGGATTTCCAGTATTAAGAAAATATTCTATTTCTTGAGGTTAATATAATTTTTAAAATGCATTATGACTAGGCTTTTCTTATCATACATATATGAATATTATACATTCTGAGGCTAATTTTACAATTTCAGCACAATTTTATACAAGACATCCTTTCCATTTCTAAACTCAAAAATTTAATAGGAGGCATAAGAAGTGAGTCCTATAGACTATTCTTATTCTTATTCTTATATAATGTCATGTGAATTGAATTCAGAACTATGAATTGGGCAAAAACGATGTGTGAAAGCTGAGTTTTATATTAGTAAGCCATTACTGAGAGAATAATTAAGTGGAGAAAAGATAGATACATAGGACTACAGAGAGCTTGTAGCCAAATGAGGGGAGTGTTGCAGACAGAGAAGTAGAAGCTTGCTAAGGTATAAGGGACATTACCTACCCAGCAGGCAGCTAAAATCCCCACATTTGTACTCCCCTCCAGTGGGATGGGGAGAGAACTGGGAAAAAAGGTGCAACTTGTGGGTGGAGATAGAGACAGTTTTTTAAACGGACATAAAAGGAATGTGAAAAACATAATAAGATAGAACAAACTGTGCACAATGCAATTGGTCAAGACCCACTGACCGATGCCCAGCTGGCCCCTGAGCAGTGGCCCTCACCCCACAGACAACTCCCCCCAGTCTTCCTGCTCAGAATGACACCAGGTGGTGTGGAACATCCCTTGGGCCAGCTGTCACAGCTTTGCCTCCTTCCAGCTTCCTTTTGTGCACCCTCAACCTCCTGGCCAGCAGGATGGCATGAGTGACTGAAATGTCTTTGGCTTAATGCCAGCCCTGGTCAACCACAACCAAAAACTGTTGTCAATGTTATGCTCACCCTAAATCCAAAACACAGCACTGTACGAACTGCAGGGACAAAAATTGACTCTATCCCAGCTGAAAGGAGGGCAAACTCATGAGTAGCATAATAGGAAAGAGGGTATAAGCATTTATAGCACAGCAATGCTGCCAAGAGTAAACTGGGCCTAAATATTTGAATGACACATAAGAAAAAAGTTGTAAACAAGGACTTGTGTCTCCACTGAACAGCAGAGTACAGTAAAAATCAAAACATGTTTTAAGTAGTAAAATCTGGGAGAAAACAAAAAATAAAAGGAGTGATCAGGGTAATTAGGAAAGAAGTCTGTTATAATTGCAGTCCTCTTGCAGAATGAGTGGGAAGCAAAGAAAAAGAAGTCCTTGTTTGAAAAATATGATCAACTTTCTTGGAAGCAGTTGAGATCCTCACACTTTCTTTGAAAAAGGAACTGAAAGACATCCAGAATGAAGTGGGTAAGAAAGAGGTAACCCAATTCAGTACTGGCCTCCTCCAGTGGATATCATTCCAGCATTCCAACCTGGCCAGCCCTAGCCTCGAAGACCAGGGCTGTGAGGGCTGTGACCTTCACTGCCAACCACAGCAGTACCATACACTGACTCTGAGTGGAGAGTGAGGCTGTCAAGGACTAATTATTTAGATACATAATGGTAATGACAGATAATGAGTAAGAACTAAGCCTTGGCAGCAGCAAGTATGGAGGTGATGAGTGTCAGTCTTCCAAAGAGCTGTTCTGAAACTGACCTGATTTATTCATCTCTTTATTCTTCCATCACAGTGATCTCTCATTTCCTCATTTTGGATAGGTATAGCCATATGCTTGGTTGCCAAAGGGCTCTTTTCAGAAAGTCTGAGGGGAAATTATTGATATGTCTTGTCACTCCCATGTAGCCAGTAGAACAACCCCAGCCTAAATCAAATAAACCAGACAGCTGACTAAAGCCAAATAGGATCACATGATCATTAAGATTGGAAAACACCTCCAGAAACAAGTATCTTCCCTCATCTAAAAACACACACACAACAGTGAGGCTTTCTTCAAATTTTTTCTCCTTCCTTCTTTTCCCAAAGGACAACATAAAAGGTGTGATGGGAGCTGGATAAAAAAATAGGAAATTTTATGAATCCAAGTGATGGAAGTGCCAGAAAACCTGAGAAGCTGTGGAGGAGCTGCAAGGCTGAGGGAGAAAAAACAAGAAGCACTCAAAATAGAGCAGTGGAAATGAGAAAAATAGAAATTAATTCAGTTTAAACTCCTAAATTAGAGTCTGAAGGAAAGAGACACAAAGAAAATGCTTTCTTGTTTTTGAAGATAGAGACAAGGAGATCCCTTACCAATTAATATAATGATCAAGATAAACTTCACTTGGAAAAAAAAATTAATTTATTGCCAACTAGAAGAGATTGGTGTAATGAGTGGGAAAAACGACAAAAAACACCTCCACAGCTTCTTTTCCCTATGATTTGCTGTCTGAGCTTCACTCCTTCACTCCTGACTCTCAAGAGGTGATGGAGACTGAGGGGGAAACACTGACAGTGCTGGGGCACGTACACCTCAAAAACACCCCTGATGTATTTTTCTTCTGCCTTTTCGTAGAGGGCTGGGCCAAAGTTTACTGTGCAACAGAACAACTGTGATTCATTCAAATAGTGTTTTAATCAGATCCTTCAAAACACCCAATAAAAACACCCAAATAAGCTAACCTGTTTCCTTATAGATTGTTCTGCCTTTATTTTTATGTAAGAAATAGTAAATGTTAGAAGTGATTCCACAAAGCTAGATTGTATAGCTTGTATTGTACATAATGTGATTCTTGTCAGTATTTTATATGAAGGTTGTTAAGTGTGTTTCTTTCTCTAATAGATTATTTTGATGCAAATTCAAAAAAAATCATGGTTTTATGTGACTGAAACATTGAAAAAAACAAACACCAAACAGAGAAGAACCTCATAGTTCTCTGTAGACTCTTCCACTGAGAGGTATTGTCAGTGAGTACAAGAAGGATTGCCAGTTATGAGGGTAAGGGTTGGTCAGCCCTTTTTAGATCTGTGGAGCTGTGAGGCAGTTTTAACTTTAAAAACTCATATATTTTATGTTAGAGTTACAGCTTCAGCACATACGTGCTTTGGAGGTTGTGGATCATAACACCACCCATAAAAGACAGCCAGAGGTCACCTATTGCTTCTTCTTCAGCTTGACTGGTTAGCTGAAAGAGGTTGGGCTGTTACTCAGCAAATTCTAAATAATTTCTGATAAGAATGACATTTTGGTCCTTATTGTAATGGATATGTTATCATGTTTCAATAAAGCATAATAAACTTGACTAGGTTGTTATGAGATTATGACTAGGGACACAAACTACTTGTAAGGTCAACCTTAAATCATGAATCAGAAATTCATTATTTCCGAAATATGGGGTTTTTTTGTTAGAGTCTTGAATGATAAATAGGATGCATCAGCTACAGCTGGAGTGAACAATTTAGTTTTAATTTGAATAACTTTTTAGCCGTAAGGTGAATAGTTACTTTAAATACATACACATATATATACACACAGATATATATGTCATGTA
Organism: Luscinia megarhynchos; assembly: GCA_034336665.1. Classification (NCBI taxonomy): domain Eukaryota; kingdom Metazoa; phylum Chordata; class Aves; order Passeriformes; family Muscicapidae; genus Luscinia; species Luscinia megarhynchos. Next base: position 26,060,232 of record CM067565.1, read on the forward strand.
CACATTGCAACAGATGTCAAAAATAATATTAATACACAGACAATGATACTACTCCCAGAGGAAGTTTATCATGTTGTCATGGAAAGATTTCATGATACTGTTTAGACACAAGTCAAGTTGGTGCAGTAAAGGTGTTCTTCACTCACAATTCCTAGCAAATGGACTTTTTATTAGGCAAATTCTGCAACTCCTGTGACCTGGACAAACCTCAACATCTGCTGTAATATTGCCACATAGGCAAAAAAAAAAGATTTGTCATCAAAATGCAGTCATTCCCTCAGGAAGTCTCTGATTTATTTAGACTAAAAATGAGCTCGCCAACAGCCTTAAGTGCCCTTGACAAAATAAATCCTGAGGGTAGGAATATTAAATAACCCATGATAAATTGCCATCTTTTGAGCATCTTCCTACATGATTATTATAATTACAGGTCAACTCCTTCCATTGTAACTATTATGAAAGGTAAATATTTCACCAATAATGCTAGTTGGCAGTGTGATACACTAAGAATATAATAGTTTCAACCCATAGTTCTACAGTGCTATTTCAATAATTTTTTACATCGCAAAACATCCTCTCTGTTTTCTCTATAGGGCTGCTGTTCTCAACATAATTGGAGTAGAGAATGGATGAGTTCACATCTGGCATCACAAACGATATTTGCATTAAACCGTTGTCCTGTTTATCTGTAAGACGCAATGATTTTTCTGCATTTCATGTCAATATTTGCCTTAAGGTTCTTTTCCTCCTCAGAGAGGTGGGATGCCTGTGATAAACATGCATTGCAACAGTCTGTGGTGCTGCTTTGTCCTTTAAAGTGGCTAAAAGGCATATGATGTGAAGGGCAGATGCAATACATGGCTAAAGAGGCTGAGGGGCTGTATGACAATTACCACCTTGTGACTGGGAGCTCATATACCAGCCCAGTCAGCAGCAAAAACAGAATTAGAAATCTCTTGACTACTTGTCAGTCTGGTTGAAATTACCTCCATGTCTTATAATTTGCTCTGAATATTAAGAAAACAAAACCTGAATTAAGATTTTTATTGCTCTTGATGGTTACAGACATTAAAGTGCATAGTCCTATCTCACATGGTTAAGAGCCTGAAACAGAATACTTTTTTGTTGTCCTAACTTTAGTGACTTTTAGATAAGCTGACAAAAAATTGTCTTTGTGTTGCTGATATTTCTCTATCCAGATGCATAGTCTACTTATGCCTTTGCTTTTGAACACAACCAAATTTAATCTCTCTTCACACAAGATTATGAGAAGTCTGTAAATTATCCCTTGCAAAAGAACTTACAAAAATAAGAGACAAGTGAAATAACCTAATAAAGCATGAATTGATATGAAAAAAAGACTATTTTTCCCTGGAACCAGGGCTATCAACAGAAAAATGAGAACTTTAATGAATTATGTTCAGACACAAATAGAGGTTGTCAGTGATGGAAGAACAAACATATTTTTGTACATGTTTTTCACCATGGGGTAGTAATATTGACTCAAGCTGAGGAAAAGGATACTACAAATATATATGAAAGAACCACATTTAAAAGAAATTCTAGAATCCTGTCATGATGGTGCAGCACATTGCAACTTGATTCTTTGTGCCTATCTCTTCCATTGTAATTAATTCAGGCACCAAATTTAGAAACTTCCAGCTCCTGCCTCAGCATGAATCTTACCTGGGTCAAAAATAAAACAATTCATCAGGATATTCCTACAATGAAGCACATGATAGAAATGCCTGCTGAAGCTTCAAGTTAGTTCAGAGGGAGTGTCACTGCAGCAGTGTGATAAATTGCAATTTCCAGACTTGCATGTGCATGCCTGTATTGACTGTGACACTTGAACTCAAGTCTAGGCTGGGTGTCCCTGCACAGCCCTGCTCACTGGGCTGCCAGCTCCTCAGCCCTGGCCTTGTGAAGATGGTCACTGCTTTGCCCACAAAGAAGAGAAATCCTCTCTCTGACCTGTCCAGGGTCACAAAGCAACAGAGCAGGTGATGCTCCAATTTGGCAACCTGAGTAATGGATTTTATTGACCACAGAACACCCAGTGAATTCACCAATGAAACATCAATTGAAAAATGAAAACGAAAGTAATTTTCTAAGGGCAAATGTTGAGATAACACTAGTGGTGCAACAGGGAGCTGCCAAACAATTCTTTGTGAAATAAGGAAATGTTTCTCCAGATCACTGAAATTCTACAGGAAAAGTGCACGTTTTACAGTAAGAAGGAAAACAAAGAAGAAAATTCTCAAATTTTAAAGACTGTCTCTAGATTTTTGACAAAATTGGCCACTAATCATATTTTAATGAAATATTGTAGTGATATAAATCTGATTCATTAAGTCACTCACAGTTCAGTTAACTGAGTAGCTGTGTGTCTGAATACTATTCAAAAAAGTTAGATAATACTTTCATAATGATTTTTCTGGACTTTTACTGTTATTTTAAAAATATATCCCCTCAATATACTCCACAAATTTTGAATATTTTAAATGTATTTATAATTTTTAAAAATTTCTGGTGTATTCATATGGTAAATATTGCTTCTATTTGTGCAGGCAATCTGTAAAACAGGTTCATATTTTAAAGTGTTAAGTACTTAGGTTGACTGCTGAAGATTTTGAAGTATTCCACAGTGGTGAAATGTTATTATATCTAACATGGATTTTGACCCAAAGCATCCTCCAAGAGGTACAAATCAATATAAGGCTCTAGATTTTCTTGGTCTCTAGTGTGAAGAAATAGCCAAGGAAAAAAAAAGGAAAATTCATTCTTAGATAAATAGAAAGAGGATTAAAAAATGGAAGTACAGAGCTATTTTTGATTCTCTATGATATTAGTGAGACCTCTACTATGTTCTGTTTTATGAACTTATTTTAGAGCAACATTGATATATTGGAAATGGCTTTAAAAAGTGTTACAAGAATGATAGAAGTTCTAGGGATAAAAGCTATTTCAGTGAGATACCTACCCAGTTCGGTCCCTTTATCTTAACAAAATGAAGGTTAAGAAGCAAACCTGATCATGATCTATAAATGCAGACACTTCCAACACTGGAGGGAAGTTTAATCTGTCAAAGACATTAGAGACCTAGAGCTTGAACACAGAGCTTAAGTCAGTTGAGACTAGAAATGAAAGAAACATTTTTACAGTGAAACATCACTAGCCAACTGAATAAGTTACCTTGCTTGATAAGTGTTCAAATAAAGATTAAATGTCTTTCTGAAATATATGTCCTTCCTGAAACAGAAATATGAGGCTTGATATGCCATTCAGGAAAATCAGGTGTCGTTAAACATGTCCTATGATTGATTACTCAAGTGTAAATTCATCTAAGTTGTAAACTAGTATTTTATATAATTATTATCCTGATAATTGGCTTTGTTGCGATCCAGTTTCAAGATCAGACTTTGTGGAACTTATTTGGTCTTTTGTTCCTGAAAGTGCACAAAATATTAAACAACCTTCCTAGTAGACTTTGTTCTGTAGTGTATTTCCAAACTTAGGAAATTTAACAAGACATTATTGTCAACCATTTTTAGATAGTCTCCATTTATTTATCTCAGGGACTGAGACAGAAGGAAGATTGAGGACTATTATGTCTTTGACTATTTTTTGATTAAGAATTACAGGAAGTGTGGAAAATTTCTTTAAAAATGCCATTTGCCATACTGATAGTATGCAAATTATGACAGTTTTCTCCTTTTCTTTCTGCAGGGTCCCACTAGAAATTTATTTTATTTTATTTTATTTTATTTTATTTTATTTTATTTTATTTTATTTTATTTTATTTTATTTTATTTTATTTTATTTTATTTTATTTTATTAATATTTTCTACTTACTGTGATGCCATAGATATTCTAGCTAGACTCTCTTGTTTTAAGCTATACTGTCTTGCACTCTCTTGGATCAGAAGCAGATAAGCCAGGCAACTTGAAATGACAGACACCACTCCAATGCATATTTATTATGAGACAGTAAAATAAAAAAACTGCATAAAAACTTGTATCCCAGTATAGCCAGGAGAAAGGTACCCACTTGAGTAACATTAGAATAGGATGTCTGCCATGGCTGTTTTGATGAGATAGAGGGAAAGACTGCCTTTTGTTTTGTCTTTCAATGATGACTTTCAAGATCTATCCCACATCTCTCTTTTACCTGTCTTCCTTTTTACTTTACTGATTGTGATCTCGCTGATTCTAACCTGTTCCCATCTTCCCTACTCCGATTTCACTTACATATACAACATTTGTATGAAATTCAACAAGGGGAAGTGCCAGATCCTGCACCTGGGATGGGGAAACCCTGGATGCCCAGGGAGAGGCTGAGAGTTGGACTTGATGACCCTTCTGGATTCCTTCCAATTCAGCATATTCATATTCTGCAATTCTTTTTTCTGTATTTCCTCTCCTGTTTTTCTTTTACCTTGTCTTCTCTCTTACTGCCAGTTTCCTGATTCCTTTGCTTCATAGTTTAGTCTTTAAACCTTTAAAAATTACTCCTAGAATTTCCCATTACTATGAATTATTTACATAATACTCCATCAATGGGTGAAATTAATTACCAGTGAAAATCTCATGATATAACTGAAGTTGTTTCTACATACACAAGAAGACAAGCTTAATATCATATACACTTTCACCCAGGAGGATACAAAGCAAAGAAGCAACCCTTCCAAAACACAGGAGAAAAAATGTAGGTTATATAATGAAGTGATTTTCTTTAATAAACAAGGTAGATACATATGCCTCTTGAGTTCATTCTTACTAGTATAAATATGAGCAATACAGAAAAAATTATGATTTTTTATGCTTCTTTCTTTTGATTCCCCAGGCTATTATTTCAACACATTGTTTTTAGGGGGAGGCAATGTGTTTTTTAATATAAATTGTGGATAAATCTGAAATGTGGGGATTAGATGGAAAAGCATATTTATTTAAATTTTAGTGAAACAAAAAGACAAGAGATTCAATTTTTCTAATGTGTCATAAAGTTGAGGGGATACTGAATTTTGGAATGAGATATTTAAGATCTTTAAACAGAAGCATAACGAAACCTGCTATATTAATATTGTATATTATTAGTACCCTACTGAGGAAAAAAAATAAAGAAGCAGAGAAACACTTTTCAGTGTGCATCAGCTAAAGTGAAAAAAACACCTAGAATTCTTTTTTTGAAGAACATTGTTTATACCTGTGTCACTGTGAAAATAATAACTCCCTGTGGATTCATACCATTACTGTTAAAAGCAGTGTTTCAGAGAAGTCCTTGATAACACTTCATGCCTCAAAATGCAGTCCTCCAGTTTATACTCTTGTGGGATGTTCAATGCCTTCAGAAGTAGGAACAGCTTCATCAGGTCTTCTCCAAAGCCTGCTCTATTTGTCTCACTAGAGAACTGTCTTGTGTAAAAGCTGTTGGTCCAGGGCCTTGGGTATTTCAAAGCTTTCACTGTACCCCACAGAGCCATCCCCTTGTGCTTTCATAACCTTTAAACTCATTGTCAAAAGGTATTCTGCAGATAATTAGTAAAGTTTAAGAAAGAAAAAGTGGTTTTCTGAAGAGCACCATTTGTTTCTCAGAGGAAGTGGGAATGGAGGATGCTACAGTTCATTAAGCTAACACAAATGCACATCTAGTTTAAAACTGCAAAAACAAAATCAATTAATAAAAGTCATCAGCAAGCTGAAAAATGAGCAGATAAGAGGTGTCAACATTAATTATATACTCTATGTTTCCAGCACCTTTCCCTCCACACCAGTAGTATAGCTGCATCTTTGCTGTCCCTCCCTTTAGAGTTTGACTTCTGGTTTCTAACTTTCAGGATCAGGAGTGAATCTTGACGCTAAAGCCAGTGAATTGTGCAGGCTGTGCCTGTACTTTTCCAACAGCAGCTCTCCTTGTCTTGGGCTTTCAGAAAAACGGCTCTCCAATCTAAAGCAAATAATTTTGAAGATGTGGTTTCTGGATCTGTGGGAGGACCAGGATTTTCTGCAGATTTTCAGGAGATGTACAAATAATAAAAAAACAGCAAACAGGGAAGCACAGGGAATTAGAAAACATATTAACATTTTTGTTTCTGGAATTGATGCCTTTTCTCACTGCATGCAAGATGTATCCCTTGGAACATCAATATTGTTCAGCGCAAATATTGAGTGCACATACAGTGTCTCAGAGGAGAGATATGGGCAAATGGTGCTTTTAAAATATATGCACACATGTATACATATAAAATATAATTCAAATTCAAAAGATGGCATATTGCCATAACAAACTCTATTCTTTGGTTGCCAATTTCCATGTCAGTAAAACTGAGACAATGTTGGTCTTTTCTTTCTCTTCTTTTTTTACTCTAAGGTTTTGTTCCTCTATATTAAGTAATAAGACTAAAGAATCCCAGTAAATATCTCGGAAAATTAAGTAACATACTGATATTTTTCAAATAGAATACCTGGACTTTATAATTCACTTTTGGTGGAAGGATATAGAATTCTAAGCTAAGAGTTTAAAAAAATATTTAAATAGGAAGTTAAGGTGAGACTATGTTATGACAGTGTACTAGATGGTCTGTTTTTGATACAAGAAAGGTAAAAAAAGATGAAAAAAGATTCTGTGGCACGAAGATTCACACCTTGGATACATTAATTAAAAAGGAATTCTACAAAATGTAGAGCACTGTTCTAATAACTCAAGGGAAGTTTCCCATGTATGATCAGTTTCCAGAATAGAGAGTTGCAGAGTTCTAAAGCTCTGCAAAAAATATGTAGAAATAATAGTTAAAAACAGATGTGAGGGAATATCAACCCTCACAGGAAGGCTTTTAATCACACTGGCTACTATAAAAAGCTTCCCTGAGATCACAGGAAGGGATCTGTGAAATAAAACCTGAAGTAAGGTACAGGCTGCCAAACATAAATCACTCATGTTTTTCATCAGCCATCACTGTTTACAAAATAAAATGCTTCTGACACTGCTTATGTTTGTAGCCAAAGCCATTCTCTCTCCACAATTTGTTATCTTCAGTCTCTCAGTATTGTTAATGATGGTGTTCATCTCACCTGACATTCCCCACCTGACAGCCACATGATAGCTGCTCTAGTTTCCCAATGAAGGATAGAAACAGGCACCTCTGGGGTATGGTTAGCTTTGTCCTAGCATGAATGGAGTCAAAATAATCGGGTGGATTTGAAGGCAGTTCTTCAGCGACAGAGGAAGTCCTGGGAAGAGGCTGCCATGATTTCCACAGACACCTGGTGTTCTGAGGGAGTTCTGCATTCTCAGCCTTTGCTTCCCACGCTGTTCCCAGTAGAAGTTGTGCTCTGCAGGCTGAAGGTGCATTCAGGTCAGCACTCTCACTGATGAGCATCCTCTTTGGCAGAGGTGTGGAGAGGAGAACCTGAAGTGTAGAGGAAATTGGATGATAAGGGTGGGACCCCTCCCTGAGCATGTCTCTGAACATACAACATAAGCACCTTTTATCTTGAACTCCTACAAACTCTGAAGTATCCTGCAGTAACATTGGCCAAAGTGCACATCCTTTCTTCTCAATGCCTCAGTCTGCCTGCCTCAGTCTCATTGTGCCTGAGGGTCTCTCCACAACCTCCAGCAGTCAGGCACAGATTCATTATTTTCATTTTGAATGTTCTGGAAGTGGACATTGGGCAAGTGCATTGATCTCACTCAAAATTGGTTGCTGCACATGAGTTTTTTTAAAAAATAACACAAGTACCTTCTGATATTAGCAGATTAATTGTAACAAAAGAAATGCATTCCCAGAAGTCCAGGGTTGTCATTTCTAATCTCGCACTTCTGCTGATCTGGAGATCATGACATAATTTGGTTCCGTTTGAAATCTTCATTAGGGAAAACCAGATTCCACAGACTTGATCATATGTTGAATTAAAGCTTTCAGAGTATTGCCACTTTGGCTGATGTAATCTCATTAACATCATCAAGGCCACGTCAAAGCAAGTCAGAAAATTTTGTGGAAGAACATGTCTGCCATTTTTACTCTTGTCTTGAGGGCTACTACCTGCTAAAATTTCACAGAACTACAATGGGCAGCAAGTATTCCAAGGGTTGAGGGTAGACATGCAATTCCAATGAATGGAAGAGCCATCCTACAGTACAACCTATACTTTTGACTGTATAATGAAAACCACTGCTCCATAAGCTGTGCTATGTTATGATGCCTCTAGCTTCACACTTGAGTTCTATACATATTCTCTTGTAGAGATAGAAAAAAAATGAGTTTCTATGAGGGTAAAAAGGGCAGTTTTCTTTCAGTGAAAGGGCAAGCTGTAAAACAGGCTGAGCATTCCTACAGGTTGCATCCTTGGAAAGATCTCTTCTGTATTGGACAAAGGTTATAATGTCTTGCAAATCCAAAGGTGGAACGGTTGGATACCAAAATGATAAAAGTAAGGATGATCTTGTAGCATTTTTAAAGGAGGGTGCTAAATAAAATACTTTAGGTCCCTGGCAGTAGTTTTGTTGTATGGAAGGTATTTTCTATCTGAAATAATTTTAGCAAATGCCGTACTGTGGTTTCAGAAATTTGTGAGACAGATTCCATAAATTAGTCCTTAAATTCTAAATGTGACATTCAATACTTATTCAATTCTTATACTGTACAGCAGTATCGAACTCCTGGGCAGGAGAGGTCCAGCACAAAACACTACAGCTGATGCCCCCCCCCCAAGCTGGGCAAAGTCTGAGCCACCCCAGGTAAGACAATACCAAAAGCCACACTGCTTCCCCCCCACCCCTAGAACCATTCCAGTGTTATGCCAAGGCATTGGATACATCTTTTGTCTCTTAATACAGGCCCATGTGCGATTTCCATGACAATAAATGACCAAAAAATTCCCTGAGGGAACCTAAGGAGCAAGTAACAAAAATAGGCAGCATGTAGCTTCATTCCAATGCAAACTGCATAGAATTTTTGCCTAAAGTTTTCTTTATATGAACCCATTTATATTGCATAGGTCAGGCATTTGTTTTGCAGCTTTCAGCAGTGCTTTCAAGCCATAAGTGCTCCATAAATTGCAAGGTTCCACATGAGAGGTGGCTGTCAGCTTGCACAAGGGATGATGTCCAGTCTACCTTCTCCCTAAGAAGACAGGCAGCACTGTTCTGATAAATAAGATCACTCCTTTGCCACTGAAAACAAGATTTTCATGTCTCTTGCAAGCAGCAAGTTTGAAAAACAAGTTTGAAAAATATCTATAGCAGTTTGTCTGACCAGACAAAACTTGCAACTTCCTTCTTCCAGTTAGTTTGCCTTTCAAATTAAAATAGGATTCATTTTATCAGGTGTCTGCAAAGCCATTGTGAACAGATTTTTAAGACACTCAGATGTATCTGGTACACAATGTTAAAGAAAACCGAAGAGTCACTGAACTCTTCTTTTTTCTTCCCATAATAAGTCCTCTAAGAAAAAATCTTCATATCTTTAGGAAAAGTACAAACTTCTTTGACCTAGAAACTGGGCACACAGAATTGCTGAAGTTTAAGTAGAACAAGAAAGATTACATTAAGAAATTGAAATACTCAAAGTAGAATAATCAAACTTCTTAATATATTTTAATATATTTAATTTGCCACAAATGTAGATCATGGTGATAGATCTAGATAGATAGATGTATGGATAATCAGAGAGTTTAACTGTTGGTATATAAATTTTGATTTTGAAATTGTGGTGGGTTCATAAATAAAAATATTAATTACCATTATTTGCTTGCTCTGTGTTTTCCAGAGGCCTTGTTTTTGAATATTTTGACCTTACTGACATTGAATATTTCAAAGACTAGCTCTCAGAAACTCGTCTTCCCCTTTTTCCTCAAATTCAAGTTCTCAGTATCTAATTTTGATTTTTTTTTACAATTGGTTTTGAAATAATCATTATAAACAGCACTTCTATGACAGTAATTGACACCATGTACAAACATAGTTAGACAGAATGTATAGATCCTGTTAAAATGGAAGTAATAATGTATTAGGCCAAATAAGCTTTCAAGTTTCACATATTTGTTACTTTTTAAAATAACCTAAAAGAGATTTATTTGAATGCAGAGTACCTGGCAAAGCCAGAGTAATCAAATATGAAAAACAATGTCAATTTTTTTTTGTCTTCTATGATTTTGACTTTTTAATCTCCTGTATCTTACGGCTAGAATGATACTTTACATTAAAACCCATCAGTAACAAAAGTCCATCTACTTTTGGATGACAACTGTAACACTGAGGTGTTAATTCATGTAGTTACAGTATCTGGATCTCAACAGAGTCCCATTATAGCTACATACCTCAGACCTAGACACCTTGTTCTTACCATTCTTCAGATATTTCTCCCCACTCTTTGAGACACTTTTGGCATGTTGGTTATTTTCCATAGTTATACCACCCATATTCTAGCTCTATGTAGATACACAGATGGATGTAGATGCATAGATGGATGTAGATACATGTAATGTAAAAGATCCCCAGATAAAATACACCAGTCTCCCCCCATTCATGCTCTTGAGAAGAATTGTTAATCATATTCTTAGTCCACCAGAGGCATATTCATAGGTATTGTGGTGATACTAGTGATGGATGAAGTAAAGAAGAGGAGAATGGATTAAGAAGAGAGCCAGAACCAGGTCCTTAATTGTGATAAAATAATTTGCCCCAGAAATTTATCCATGCACAATTTTTCCTGTGCTTTTCTCTGATTGAAAAGGAAAGGGATGGAAAATATTCCAGTCCATACCATTGCAGATAGAGGAAAATATTTCCTATGCTAGATTTTAAGCACATCGATAGATACACATGTCAGTGGTTGCCAGATGAAATATAACATTTTAATGTATACTCTGTTTATTTATCAAGTAACTTTCTATTAAAATTTTTGAGGGGCAGCTGTAATTTCTCTTATGTAGTATTTTTCTCTCCGAATAGGAAATCAACTTGTAAATTAATATGGAACTTTGCTAGCTAGAATTGTGACATGACAGACCATTTCACTGGTCAAAGAACTGTCATTTATGGTATTAAACATCAGTAATTTTACTAAAATGGTGATGTAATGTGAGCTAAGAGCATTTGACAGATTTCAGGAGAAAAAAGAGCAGTTAATGTCTGTTTATGAAATTGAATTGCCCTTAAAAATAAATTGATTCTTCAGTGTTCATAGTTTTTAATCAGCAGGCAGAATAATTGATAGCTTTATTGCTCAAGCCAATTATCATATATGTACCTATCCATATATTACCAAGATATTCCTAACTCTTCATTCCCTGCACTTAATAATCCAGAGACACAATTAGCTAATGATAAAACCAGCTCTCTCATAAATTGCTTTGCAGGGTGCAATGACACATAAGCAATTTATTCACATGTATCTGCAGCAATATGTAACTCCAAGGCCGTGTTTACATCAGTGCTGCCATAGATGACTGAATTCATTCAAAGAAGAAGAAAAAACTGGCTATGTCTGCAGAATAATGTTATTGCTCTTGACTCCCTGCTAGCATCTTCCTCTGTTTGATCCTGTCCTCAAAAACCTGTAATCATCAAGTTCCAGGCAGCATGCTCTTTAATGTGAAAATTGAAATAGGCTCAGAAGATTACTTTGGAACTCAGGTACCACAGAATTGTGCCTGGCAGTGGGATGAGACAGGCAGCTGTAGTGCTGCTTAAACTGTGGACATATGGAATGGGATCAAAACAGTCCAGCAGGCATCGTGGGAGTGCTGCCAGGAGGATCTTACAGGAGAGTGTTTCATTGTCACCTTCACTTCATGGAGATAAAAGCTTAGCAGGGAGCCAGTGAATCGTTCTGGGGCTGATTACAGAAGGCAAGGAGAGCTCCTGGAGAGAGGCTGTAAAAATAGCAGGTTAAAAGTCCTGAGTGACACTGCTAATTTGGAGGCTCTAATCTGCGTCTAGATTTCCTTATTGATGACACCTCTGTAAGTGAAGCATTTCTGTAAGGACCCATGTCTGAATGCTGGAAACTCAATTGCACATTGTGTGAGCGTGGGTTGATTACCTAGTGGCTTTCCACTGAAAGGCAGTGGCCCTGGGTTTCTTCTTGACATCATGAAGGTGGCACTTTGCTGTGGATGTCCACATGCCAAAAACATATGCTCAATGTGGTTTTAGAGTTCAAATTCAAATTTAGTTGTTATTTGAACAGTTCTAGTGAGGCACTGTCCAACAGCACTGTTTCTTTTAAATGAAAGACTTCGGATGTGTATATATTCAATATCTAAGTAAAATAATGCTTTGGTAACGAGTTACTTATTTCACTGTGTTATAATTATAAGCATAGCCTCTTCTCTGTTATTGTGTCTTATTGAATGGGATAAACAGATTGTGTGTTGATTTTAAGAGCTCATGTTCTCCTGTCCTTAACTAAACAGACAAGGGCACATGAATTGGCATTCATATGATCAGAGTGCATAGATATTTGAAGATAAATACATAAATGAGGAATAGTAGTTACATTTTTGGCTGTGCTTCAGAGAAGATAATTCTGCATTTCAAGACACTGAACACTCAATTAATGTCAATTGTAAATACTAGGGCAAATAATCTAATCAGTGAACAATGCATATGACATTGAGAACAGAGATTGAAATGGGTTGCACACTTTCCTCTTGCTCTATGTTTATTGTTATATATGGTTATATATTATAAATATGTTATATATTATAAAAATGTTGACTTACTTTAATGTTTCTCATGACATGAAAAAAAGTATCTGGAAATCTGTTAATCAGGGAAGGGTGAGAGCAGCCATGGTAGTAAGACTTCAATTTTATCATTCCTCTATTTGCAGAAAAAATTAGACAGGGCATAAATGGAAATATCGTATAGAATTCTATTGACTGCCATTGCATGCACAAAAAATAGGAGATTAACAAGATGGATGTAGAAAGACTTCTAAGAACTGTTTCTTTAAAAATACAAAATAATTTATGTCTGTGGGCTAAAAGTTTATGGGGAACATTTTCCTCCCTCATTTGGAGCATGGATTTGAGGCTAGTTTATAAAATGCAGATTGACTAAAATCATCACAAACCATTCAACTGTGAAGAAACTTTAAACTTTTAATATGATGCATTAAATTTAAGAGAAAATGGAATCTTAAATCAAATCATCTGTTGGGGAGCTGTTATTCTTCTAATGCATGTAGCATCTCTAAAAATCATGAAGAGGATCAGTTTAGCAGTGTTGTACTTTTTCCTTGATGGGTGAAGAAGGCAAGCAGTATTGCTTTCCCAATAAAGAAGTTCATCTTGAAATACCTTGCTGCAAAATTTTATTTTCAACAAAAATTGAAGTGTTAATTAAAATTATCAAGCAAATTCACATTTCCTTAAAATTTGTGTCCATCTTTTATATTTGGACTTCTAGTCTTATTAAGCTTAAAAAATTCTTACTCTTGAACAGAAAAGAACTTAAGTTTGACATTTCTCCATCTAGATGGAGCATAAGGAAATCTAAATATTCATGGATTAGCCTGGGCATTGACATTTAAATCATACTATCCTCTGCAGATCAAAGTCTTATATTCTGAGTGGAAACTCTGTTCCAGTTCCAGGTTCCAGTACAAAAAAACCCACACCCAACCTCCATTCCCCAAGAAAAGAAACCAAAAAATGCCAAACCCCACTCCTCCCTCCAAAAACAAATAAACAAAAAAAACCCCAAAAAAACAAAGTTAAAAAATATTAAAAATAAGAAAGGAGAGAAATCTCAGGAAATACTCTTTTGTATCTGCAGTTAAAATACACACCAGACCACCATTTTAAGAAGGGCATGGCTGAATCAGAAAAGTTGTAAACAAGTCCTATGAGAATGACCAAAGTCCCTGAACACTTCTGCTACAATTTTTCATAGTTGATAAAAGTCTGCTGTTTTGTAATTCAGCAGTTTTTGTCTGTCCTTCAATGTACTTTGAATAAAATTAGCTTGTATATAAATAACTTTCTGCAAGGTTATTTTATGTAACAAATTCTTCCTTAATGTCCTCACAAGGTATCAAAATAGCATCACCATTTTTAGGTCGCTTGTCATATAGAGGGACAATTTAAGCAGATGCTTAAGTTTAAGCATATGACTGGAACCTTGATGAACTTCTTTAAAGTGAAGTAATTAAGTCACTTTAATTTCCTGTCTTTCAACTGATAGGTAAGCCCCAGAAACTGAGACAGTTAAGACCTTTTACAGGCTTTAGCACTTTAAATGGAATAAAATAGAGAAAAAAATATTAAGGAATTTTGATTATATTTGGCCTTGTTGCTATTAAATTCTCTATGTTTTTTTCCCCATAAAAGAAGAATTAGGTTTTACGTAAGTCACAATGTTTTACTTGACTCTTCACTCATCTCTTTCCATGTCATTCTTTTAATGAAATATTGTTCCATATAAATATCTCATTACATGTTCAAAACAGTGGCTACTGGTAAAATTTATTTTAAATGTCAATAAAATGCAGTTACAGTGTGTGGGGTGAATATGCCACATCCATGTGGAAAAACACAAAGTAAAGAGTTTTTAAAATATTGTTTTCCAGAGCACATGACCTTGCATAGTACATAATTCTAAAACAAGAAGGGTGATTTTAATTCAAATTGTTTTTTCATTGACTTCAAAGGTGTCCTGAATTAGTGAGCAAAGGTATAGATGTCCACAAAGTAGACTATAAAGGACTCTCTTGTTTGATGTTACTAAGAAAATTTCACTGTCTTGATGTGGGAAAAGTAACTATATAATAGTTACTATATACTATATAACTATATATATATATATATATATATATAACTATATAATAGTAGCTATACAAATCAATAAAATACATCATATTAACTATTACATTTATTCCTTAAAAAACAAATATGCAACCTGGAGTGCATTTGTCAGTCAGCAGTATTTGTTTATGAAAACTTTCTATTGTTCTTTTTTTACTACCTGCTTTTGAGCATACTTCAGTGCACTTCAATCTTCAGCATTTCTCCCAGTGCAGAGTATTTGCTCTTCCTCTTCTCTGGGCCCCTCCTGCCCTCACTGCAGCACTTCACCCTTAGGGCAGTGCTGCCTGGGCAGAGGGCACAGGAGCTGGGACTTCTGTTCATTATTCCTCCCTTCAGTGCTCACACCAGCTTCACCTTTGGTATGTTCTTTTCACTCTGTTGTTTTTTTTATTATTTTTTTTTCCAACTCAGGTTTGTCCAGAGTTACTTTGTTTTGCAGTTGGATAACCCCTGGTATCAGTATGATTTTTCCAGCACAGCACTGGTACATCAAGAATGAACTGAGCCATCACTGTTCATGTCTTTTTTTTCCCTCTTTCATTTTAGTTTGTCTATTCCAGTGAATGTTTCCTTACTCTCTGTTCTTTTGCCAATTTTTTTTCCATCTCTGATTCTCAGTTTATCCATCTTTTTCCACTTTTTGTGCTTAATGATGCTCCTCTTCTTGCTCACAGAGAGCTCTTCCATGAGTGGCTTTGTATTCATAAGAGACTGAAAGACACTCAGTTTTAGTTCTTTTTCAAATAAAAGCTCATATAGCCTCCTGTTTATCTTTTTGAGCTTTTTCAGGCTGCTTGTTCTCATTATTGAATATATTATCAAACCTGACAGTATTGATATATCTTGCTTACAGGAAAAGCAGACTTTTCAAGACATGACTGTTTAGGTGTCAAGAAGGTCACTAGCAGAATTTTTGAAATAAAGAAAATTTCAAAACATTAAATCTCCCATACTGGCAGAATAGATTAACTAAAAATCCAATAGGAAAAGCAAGTAGGATTTAAAATCTATTTGAGGTGTAGCTTTCTCTGGCTAAATTCTATGTCTTAAAGTCCAAAAATAAATAATGAATTATTATTGGAGTCTCTCAATGGTCTGTACTGGGACTAATACCATTTAATATGTTCATCAGTGACATGGACAGAGGAATGAATGCACTCTCAGCAAGTTTGAAGATGACACCAAGCTGAGTTGTGTGTTTGATTTGCTTGAGGGACAGGATACCATCTGGAGGGGACTTGGGAGTTGGGCCCATGGCAGTCTCATGAGGTTTAGTGAGACCAAGTGCAAGGTGCTACCCCTGGGTCAGGAGAATTTCTGGTATCAATCCAGGCAGGAGCATGAGCAGATCCAGAGCAGCCCTGGATGTGAAAAAGGGCCAAAATTTTTGGCTGAAGGAGAGCAGGTTTAGATTGGACATGAGGAAGGCATATTTTACAGAGAGTGTACAAAACCAGGTTGGATGGGGCTTGGAGTAATCTGGTTTAGCAAAAGATGTCCCTGTCTGTCACAGAGGGGTTGGACTGGATGGTCCTTGAAGGTCCCTTCTAACCTGAATCTTTCTATGATTTTAATTCTGATATTTCCTGAATCCCTTAAGGTATTTTCAAAGATAATTCTGAAATATGCTGTAAATACATTCAGATAGTTGCAATTCAAATGCACTACTTAGAGCTTCCACTGCTTTATTCATAAGGTAAAACTGAATGGTGGATGGCCCAGTTATACAAACTGTAGGTGCAGGTTTCCTGCAAGTCCAACCAACAGTATCATTTGTGTGCCTTTAACAGGCCTAAGATGCACATTATCATAACTAGAATGGGGACAATACTTTCAGTGAATGATATGTTTGGTCCTGAGGGATTAGGATCTTAAAATTTTTCATGTGTCCATGCAGGTTTCTGCAGATTGGCTTTTTAGTTTAAACTCTTTTCTGAAGTCTGCTAGCATGCAAACACACTTCATCTGGTGAAATATTTACAAAGTATTCACTTTGATGTGATATCTACTGTCAATTATTTGTGGAAGCTGGTGATAAAAATTTACTTTCTAGGGAAATTGAGCACTCTAATTAGTTTTGGCCAAACATGCTATCCTTTGTATGAACAGGGTGTCTTTAGAAAGATCATGGAATGTGATCTTAGGTTCTTCATTAAGCAAGCAGACTCCTCATCACTGCTGAAAGTTTATGTGCTTCAGTCTGCTCTCATGAAACTGTAGTAGGCTGGTGACTGCAGCATTGTGCTGGGAGATCCAAGGCCTATCATTACTGCTGTCTTGCTTCTCAACATTTAACAGCTCACATCACTCACATCATCAGTGTTTCCCTTCTTTCTCTGTCTCCCATATTTATTTTCAATTTTCAGTTTTATTTTAATCCATTATTTTGGGCTAGAGGCAAACTGCAAATATTGCTTTAGTTTAACTGGTGTCTCTTTGCACCATTTTTACCAACAGATCTCCCTCTAATCCCATGCAGCTCTTGACTCACAACACTTTTGTTCGCTTTAGATATCAAAATAATTTCTAATATAATGGCCATATTTTATTCCTTTTCATCCTTTAGCCCAAGCATCATTACATACACTGTATATATTTTATTAAAAAAAAAAAAGGCAGTTAACAGTAAAGCCCAAATGAATTAAAGTACTTGGCTCACATAGTAAGACTTACCATAAGCTCTTATTCTTACATGTGATTATAATTTTTGGAAGTGAACACAGAATTCAAGATCTTGGTTATGTGAAATGAATAGGGAAAATGACTGAAAAGAGGGAAAACAATCTTATTGCATGAAAAAAGATTTATGTGTATATATATACAGACATATACCTAAATATATATTAAATTTGTGTTGTGTGAATACAAATTATGCAACATGTATCTCAGTTCAGCCAGAGTATTCTTTTTTTTACAATGTGGGGTGGTGTTTAAAATACAGTTTTGTAGGGGTTTTTTTTGTTTGTTTCTTTGATTGAGTTTTTTGGAGTATATATTCTTTCTCCACTTTAGGTGAAGTGAGGCCATAGAAAAAAATGAGTAAATTTTGAAAAGTTTTCCATTGTAATGACATTTTGACCTCAACAACATTATAAAATTATAGAATAATTCAGGTTTGAACATACCTCATGAGGTCTTTCATCCAAGCTCTTCCTCACAGCAGGGTCAAAGAAGAATAGAGACCAAGTTGTTCAGTCAGATCTTGAAAATCCCAAAGAACAGAGGCTGCAAAATGATCAGGGAAACTAGTGTGCTCTAGTGTTTAATCATGGTCATAATTTTGTCCTTGTGTCAGAATCTTCCTTTTGAATTTCTGGTCATTGCCCCTCAACCTCCTGAAATGCCCAGCTGTGATTAGTCTGTCTGCATCTCCTTTCCATCTTCCCCAGAGGCACTGGGGACCTCCTTAAATGCCCTGGAAGCTGCCCCTTTTTCAGGCAGGAGTGGAAGGCAATTTGAATGGCACTGTACAGTTACATTCTTCTTCCCAGCATAGATTTCAAGTCAAGAATTTTCTCCTTCTTTAGAAACATGAGTTTTGAATTTTTCTGTACTTTATGTAAAATCTTTCATACTTTCACAGGATTTATGAATTCATTTAATCCACTTACTGCCTAGCAGGTCTGGAAACACCAACTCTTCAGTGACTTTATTGGCTTCAGCACCAGAAATTGCAGGCAATGTCTTTAATGTGGGTTCTTGTGCTTGATTTTACTTTCTTATCTGAATTTTTTAGCTTCTAGTCTGTGAGTCTGAGTATTTCTAAACAGGCCTCTGGCAAGCTGTGGGGATATTGAATTTATGTGAAACAATTTGGTTATTGGATGAATTCAGTGTTTGCATATATTTTTAGTGACTCTGTGAACCAAAAAAACATTTACCCTAGACTTTGATTTGAATTGGGAGATTACAAAACACTACTCAGAATTACCTTAATCCAGAAAGATTTTTTTCTTAAAACAAAACCTAGGGTTGAGTACCAGCTCATCATCATTTGTGGGAGGTTAATCTTTATTCTTTTATCAGGCTTGCCCCGTAGCCAGGGAAATGTTCCCAGCACAGGTTGCATAATTTTAGTATAGACTTGTGGTGCAGGGCTGCTAGAGAAGGGAGGAGGAGTTATGAAAGAACCCTGGTTGCTGAGCAGTGTTGCAGTTTCTGTCAGGTAGAGAGAAGTGGTGGCACTGGGCAGTAGCTCTGTGTGTGTGTAAATGCAAGAGGTGCAAAGAATGAGAGCTCAGGGGGTGCTGAGTTTGCTGCAACCTTTCCTTCTCCCTTCTTCTCAGCAAGTTTATGGCTTGGAAAAAAAAGTAAAACCCCAGTACTGCCTAACTGTGGTCCTTTACAAAAACACTTACTCTTGAAGACCTTTGTATTCAAAACTTTGAAACACAGGGTTCTTTTTTCCCTAAAATTCACAAAGTACAGGAATACATCAAGTTTAAAGATGGTGAGGGCAAAGTCTCTCAGAAAGTGGGCAATACAGGGAGTGAAGTGTGTCTAGCATTGCAATCAAACAACACCTTTTAATGAAAATTTGTCTGCTGGGCAGAATCAGAGAATCTCCTCTGAAATATGAAGCAATGATGATGGATATTAGCTGATGATGTGGTTCTGTATAACTTTATACATTTTTCTCAGTGTAGGTCATTGGAAGAGTGCCCAAAGAATAATTATCTTGGTAATTTTTTTAATCTTGGATGATTATATTGTATAGCTTTGTGGCATATTTATAAAAAGCTATGCTATTTTTTATCCTAAAGACAACATTCATCTATCTATCTATCTATCTATCTATCTATCTATCTATCTATCTATCTATCTATCTATCTATCTGGCTTTTGTTTGCAATAAATTTTAGACACTTTATCAAAAGTATATTTGATTTATGCATGTATATATGCATTATTCAGGATGAATGAGGAGTGTTCTAATGCATTTCAGAAGGCATTTTTATATCCTATTTCTGAAAGGAGAAAATTAATAATGTAGAAATGTTTAAAATTCTAGACATTTTTCCTTTGAAATCTGAGTTTCCTATTATGTCTTTATTGTATATTAAATTCTGAAGTCTAGGAAAACATGAGAAATGCAGAACCTTGAGGACACACACAAAATGTGACATAGGCAACAAAGGTGAGAGTCATAATTGGAAGTGATATGTTGTAATTTTAGCTGCCCAGCATCAGATTAATTACCCTTGATTAATTTTATTGTCATGACAAAAGGAGCTTAATACAGCCACATCCCAGGTATAACTTTAAGAACATGCACTTAGTTTTCCTGCACCCCTCGAATTTCTAAATATTGCTTTTTACTTCCTCCCCACTTCCATCAGGTGAGAAGATAACAGAAGGTTGACTAAAACTGCTGAAGGAACTGTGAAAGATAAAGGCTGATGAAAATGCTGGAAAACAGATCTAAGGTGGTCATCCTGAGAATGGTGACTGCCCAAAAACAAAGAAAGAAAGAAAGAAAGAAAGAAAGAAAGAAAGAAAGAAAGAAAGAAAGAAAGAAAGAAAGAAAGAAAGAAAGAAAAGAAAGAAAGATAGAAAAAGAAAAGAAAAGAAAAGAAAAGAAAAGAAAAGAAAGAAAAGAAAAGAAAAGAAAAGAAAAGAAAAGAAAAGAAAAGAAAGAAAGAAAAGAAAAGAAAGAAAAGAAAAGAAAAGAAAGAAAAGAAAAGTAAAGAAAGAAAGATAGAAAAGAAAGAAAGAAAGATAGAAAGAAAGAGAAAGAAAAGAAGAGAAGAAACATAATAATCCTTCCCCAGAAAAGGGGGAAAAAAAGCAGCAGAGTCTGGAAAACGTGCTACCAGCTTTTGAAGAATCCTCTGAAGAGATGTCCTTGTTCAAAAAACCCAGATCCTGAAATACTTACTTGCCAACAATGCAATTTGGGAGACCTTGGTTTTTTTATTTTCAGTACTTGCAGTTACCTGTGCAACAGAAGATACCAACAGTATGAAAGAGAAAAGTGCAGCAAGAACTGGTAGTCACAGGGAGTGTTCCTGTGATGAGTTCCTATGACAACTGAGGAGTGTCTGGAGGCTGCAAAAGAATCCCATCTTAAATATGTGCTACTTGAAATGATCAAAGAGGATATTTTCCTTTTATTCTTGAATTTTCATTCAGAATTAGTTGCCTGCTTAGTACCAAGATGAATACTAATAACATTCAGTACCACGACAAAGGCTGTGGTTGCAGCTTGAGAATGTTTTGTGAATAATGTAAGACAAATATTCCACAAAAATTATTAATAAAACTACAATAGGGAGAAAGATTCTGCCTGTTTATTCATTTATTTTAGCTTCTTTTGCTTTTAAAAATGATAGATTATAAATAGTTCACTGTACAGACCATAGGGTAAGCTGATAAATTTTCGTGTGTTTGTCATGGGGAAAATATTAAATTTCATGCTTTGTCACAGATTAATAAGAAAGCCATATTAATACTATGTAGAAAATTTATATAATTTCAGAGTTGTGCCTAGAAGAAAAACAGAATTAAGTAAGAGTTTACATAGGAAAAGAATGGCAATACCATGTTGAGACACCTTGGAATTTCTCTATTGTGAAAGAGAGCCCTGTAACATACTGGCTTTGTCCCTGTTGTATGTATATACTGAAAAGGAAGGACATTAAATCTACACATGCTTTCTGTGTGATTTATGTCTGCTAAATACCCAGCTGTCACCTAAGGAAATTGCCCTAGGTTCTTCTTATAGAGAGAAATAGGCATTTCCTGAAGGTGCTTTTCACTCAGACTCAAATTTAAAGATGAGGTTAAGTGTCTTCTGCATTTTTCTGGAATAATCTGCTCCAGTAAGGTCAGTCTCACATTTTGTATGGGCCTGTGGGATGACTGAGGGCTCTATTCTTTTTCAGACAAGACATTAGAGGGTCTCCAATAAGGCAGTGGGGAGGAACAAGAACAAACCATGAGAAATTGGTTTTTTCTAGATGTTGGAACAAAGAATTAATGCTTGTCTGTATCTGTCTACCTTAAAAATTGTAAGTGACTCAGAAGGTAAACTATGATATAAACACCATAAAAGAACATGGTATTTTCTCTTGCAAAGACTTATGGAAGAGACCTCAGTGTGGCAAGAAACTGAATTCTGTATGACTGAAAAATATACTTCAGTATTTCCTAAATTATTAACATGTGTGTTAATGTATCACACATAATTTCTTTGTGAAGACCTCTCATTTTTATTGGAATTCATCAGTATATCATAATAGCTTTTTGGGCTTTTAGTCATTTTGAAGTAATATGTGGTCCAGCAGTATTTTATGTCTATTTCTTTCTACTCTATCTCTATAATATTAACTATTTTCCTCTCTTGATTTCAGTATTGCTGCTCTTGGGGTACTATTGTGCTATGCTCCATCAGTTGAAGCAGTAATCACATAATAAGCAATTATATCTTCTCTGGAAGTATCACCAAGTGCCTCATAACTCTTTTCCACAATATTTCACTGACACATTTAATCTCAGATGTTAATCTAGAAAACTGATAATGCCCTCCTGGAGATTTAGAGGTACCTAAAAAGAGATGCTCCTATCTAATTTCACCTGCCAGACCCCATGCTTCCTATCTGAAATTGTAACAAGTTGTGTGATTTTTAATTGACGTTACAAATCTTCTGGTGTCAGTCCTGAGCAGTGGTAATACCCATGGTATTAATTCACCTTCTGGTGTTAAACATACTGTCTTCCTTTTTTTTCTTTTGCTTTTTTCTGGTCCAGAAGTGCTGATGCATTCTCTGGTGATATCAACTTGCCCTCTTTTTTACTAAGGACAAAATTTTGATACTTTCAAACGCTTCAAACATACTTTAATCCATTTTTTTCCCTAACTATACTGTTGATTATAGTGAAGCTACTCATGCAACCTAACTGCATTTTAGATATTACAAGTGCAGCAGAATTCATCATACTGCAAATACATATACATAATACAACATTTATTTCTATGCAAATATGCTCAGATTCTCCAGTTCCTTTAAATATATCATGGTACACTATGACAGTATCTTCTATGTCAAATTTATGTCTCTCACCTATATACTCAGCATGTTATGTATGGTCATTCAGTTATGAAAAATTGTCATTTGCTTTTACTTTTTTTGGCTGTCACTTTCAGCTTCACCATTTCTTCTGATTAATTGGGGTATATCCTCTGCTGGTAGAAGTAGATGAAATGTCAGTATTTGCTTTACCTTGCAAAACATTAGCTTTTGTGGTTTCAGAATCTGGGTTCTTTTAGTACAGAAGACTGTTGTGCTATTCTCAATGCTGGCTTCCAGACCAAATTTGTCAGAACACCTGTCAAGGACTTTAGACTTATTTTTATTTTCTCCTTCAGCCCTCCTGGTTGCCCCAGCATGAGTGATAGGCTAACTCAGGATACAGAATAAACTGTAACTATTTAAAAGTGTAGAGACTTCATGGAGCTTCATATTGCAACTCTTTGCATTCCTCTCTTTATTGAGAATTTAACCTTTGCTATCCTTCTGATGTTACCATGAGGCTTTTCCAACATCATTGCACATGCTATGAGTCTTCTAATATCAATAAATTCTGTGCTTCTGTTCACACAGAGTTAAGATTGCTTAGGTTTATACATTGCTTTCTAAAATTTATCAGGTAAATTAGTACCTCTTTGTACATGGGATAAGTTATGATTTATTGAGACCAGAATTAACTGTGAGGGGAAAGAAAAGGAATTTCAAATTTTAATCCCAGAATGAAATATTAATAACAGCAAGAAATTCTCCCTTTGGGCCTTAATTAGAAGGAAGCAGTACTTAAATTTTTAAAATAAAAGAAAGAGTGGGTATTGATGGTAACAGACAACAGGCATACCAACATATTTGGTAAACATAAACAGATTTGGTGAAACAGAATTTATTTTATTTTGTTCCTAGGCTCTTTTATAAATAATTAAAACACTTGCTCAATAAGTTTCCAAACAAGCCTATTTCTGATGACAATCTGTAAAACAAACAGAAAACATGATGATTTTGGAACTTTTACTACCCTGAAGAAATGTATACACAGTCTTTCTGCCAAAACTGACTAGCATTTGTAGATGATTTTCCACAAAAAGGGGAAAAAAAAGAGAAAGCTGTATTACAGCAGCACTCTCACCATTCTTGCATATTTACTAATGAAAACAATGTTTATGACTTTAAGATGATGACGTACATGAACCAAGGGGCTAAATTAAAAAAAGAAGGTTCATGCTGCTAAGTGATTTTACATAGATGACAAGAGGTAGCAAAGCTGAAAAAGAAGACTGACAAATTGTTACATGAACAAAGATGTAAATAGATTAACTCCACAAACACAGAACTCTTAGGGAATCATTTTATTTGCTCAAGGACTAGCTAACAACTCATACCTTGTGGAATGCTGCTTTTATTCTACCAGAGTTTTGCAGTCAGGATGATGGAGAACAGGATAAAAGTCCCTTGCTGTGATGAAGGAGAGGTGTAGGCTGAAAAAAAAAAGGTAGTATCTTTTGAAAGTGCTCTCAAATTATCTATAGTTTCTTTCACCCCTGTCCTGCTAAGCAGAGCAACTCTAGAATATCCTTATATCCCTGCCATGGAGCTCTTCTTGTGTTTATCCTCAAAGAACACAGAAGTTTTGGAAACTATTGATGTCAGCAATCAGCCCTGGTTAGTAATAGGGCTCTGGCTGTGCTTTGAAGATGCATGGGAAACCTTGGATCTGCTGAGGCACTGGTAACTTTAGAACACTCTCACCTTTAGTCTTGCTACTTCTTCCCTTCTGTGGGAAGCTCTGTGGTTTGTCAGTCATTCAAAAGGTCTCTGAAAAACTTGCAGCAGAAGATATTTGTCAGAGAGCAACTTTCTCTGCTTAAGAAAATAAAAAATAAAAGCCAGACCGAGAAGCTGGACCTTTCATGAAAAAATGGTAAGGATAGTTACACTTTTGTTCGGGGTGGCTGGCACTGTAAGGGTTGGGTGTTATGAGTGGGTGAGACATAGGGGAAAATTCTAGGAGGATCCACAGTCAGCATACAAGTGTAGATAATTCTAGTGAGACTAAAAAATGAGCCAGTTTATGATATTTGCATAAATCTGCAATGGAGTTGTTTTGTTTTGTCTGAGATTTTTTAAGAGAATTAACTTTTTCTCACATTGCCTGTAATGAATGGCAAGGGGAGCAATTACTATCTGAGGCGGCAAAAACAGTCAGTGTGCTCTGTATATTTAGCTGAGCAGCAGCTTCTCATTTGGTCTCACTGTAACCAAACTCGAGCAATCCAATATCCTTTTTCCTCATGTGTCTGCTACTTCTTGTTCTTATTCATATGGTGCAGCCTTTCAACACTTAAAGGGGACCTATGTAAAAGATGGGGAAGGACTTTTTTGCAGAGTCTATTGCAATAGGACAAGTGTAGATTTAGATTAGACAGAAGGAATAAGTTTTTTTACACTGGAGATGGAAAAACACTAGGACGGGTTTCCAATAGATGTGGTAGAAAACATTCCAGGTCAGGTTGGATGGGGTTCTGAGCAGCCTGATCTAGTTGAAGATGTCCCTGTTCATTGCAGAAGCAATTGACCAGACCCAATCCATAGTTTGTTGCCTCCCTTGGGGCCTGGGTAAGAGATGTCACCAAGAAACTTCTCAGCCTGGTATGGCCCATTGATTATTACCAGCTACTGGCTTCCCACAGGGTTACCAACAAAGACAATAAGGCTGCAGACAAATAAGAGGGATTCTAGTCCCTTGAGACAACAGGTCAAGGGGTCTGGAGAACAGGTTGTGTTCTCTTCTGTCCTAAGGGTCCTGGATAGCTCAGAGGAATGACCCCTCAACATTACAATTAGCAATGCCATTAATAGTGACATTAGCATCTTCTTCCTGCAAACTTTCATTGGGGTAACTTTCATTGGGATAATTTTCATTTGGGTACATTTTTAATGCATTCAGCCTTCAGTTATTAATATATATTTGCAGTCTGTACATGCCTCTGGAGTTAATTTGCTGTTTACCTTGTGTGTTCACAGATTTGGCAGGAAAAAATGAAGCTGTATTTGTAAGCTCTGGGATGGCTTTGGGTGCTGATGATTTAGCCATTTTCTGAATATCCAGATTTCCTTTGGCCTTTGTTGTCCAGCCTTTTTTTTTTTTTTATTCAACAGTATGAATTAATGCCTCAAAGATTTCTGCCAAACTCCTGTCTAAGGCTTTTATGTGCAGCAAGATGGAACAGGAGGCGTGGCAGGAGTTTGCAAGAATGATTTTTGCCACTTTTTTCCTTAATTGATACCAGTAATTGCACTTTTAGGAGGGGATAGAGAACACGTAAATTCTACGTGTTTCTAAAAGAGATACATGAAATCTCTAATGCATGCACCAATTCAAAGAAAGTCAATTGGGAAAGGTTTTTTTGTTTTTCTTTAATACAGCTCCAAGCTTTCCCTTGACAGAAAAAGGATTAGCTGTGTTGCATTCCAGAGAGATGAACAGATTTCTCAGTGGTTTGAATACATCATCAGTTCCATGGAATTGAATAACTTAGATACCACGTACAGTATGTACTTTTATTGACAGCAGTATAACATCCACTGTTTCAGTGTAAGAAAACAAATATGTTATTTGATTTTTGTTATTAAAATTGTTTAGTAACTCAGTTTAGTAACTTCAAAGTCTCTTTAAAAAAAGGAAATTAATTTTAAAATATCAAAATGTGTATGGCAGATGACATCACAAGCACTGTATGCATCACTTCCTTTTCCAAGTGAATAATACTACAGGTTAAGAAAAGAGATCTTTCCCAAATATCTCATATAGGATTTTATGGAGCCCATATGGCGGGCTATGAAGTTATCCTTTTGTTAACTCCTACTTATTCATAATGATAAAGTCTGTCTCCAATTCTGGAGCAGCTTTACCCTGAAATACCAATAGCAGATATAATGTCATTTGGTGTAGGTATGAATGACAAGAAGATTTGAAATATTGCTGCTTGTCATTCAAATTTGTAATTGCCAGTGAGGAGGCCCTGTGATTACTTGAAATCATGGAAAAGGTGCAAGAAAAATAAGTTTGAGAACCGGTATGGGCAAGTACACAGACTTTTAAATAAATTAACAGATTTATTTTTTTTTCATAAGCTGGTCAGTTTGTTATACAACAGCTCAGTATCTGAGATTTGCAGTCCAATGTTAAAATATGGTCATAGTTTTTCTGAGAGATTTCATGGGTTATGTATAATACAAATGATGCAGAAAGAATCTATGAAATACATATTTCAAGTCTGTTGATTGCTTGTTGGTGCTAAAAATGTGTTGTTAAGGAGTTAGTTACAAATGATTCTTGTACAATGTCAGCATGAGCATAACACAGATAAAATAAATAGCATTGGAATTCTCTCTAACAGATTTTATGAAGTTTCACCAATGAAAACATCAGATGCCAGCACTGGCCTCTGGGCATACGTGCAGTGAAAATATCAGTGTCTTCTATATCAGTGGGTGCAGAATTCAAGGACTAATTGACCATTAACAATCCTTCATCAACCTTGGATTTCCCATATGTGGTTTGCATGGGTTTTTCTCATTTATTTTGATGAAAGTAAAAACTTTATTCAATGCACTAAAGACTTGAGCCATTAAATCAGGTGAGGAAATTCTTTTATGGGCAGGATACTTGTGATCCAATTGTATAGTGGACTCAAATGACTGTGTCAAAGAGGATGAGAAGTGATGTTTAAAAGGCCTTCAGAGTTCCAAGTGGGATGCAAAGATTTTAATGACACTGTGTAAGAAGTTGATAAGAATCACCAGGGGTCAGATAATACTTTAATTTTATTCAGTTAGAAAATGTTTTGGTCCGTTAATCATAATAACATGAAAGTAGCTGCATATTCCCCTACATTATTCTGAGAAATATCTAGAGTAGACAACCAGAATTTAACTCTCTCTGAAAAAATAATTCTTACATTGATAATAGCTGCTATAATGCCTGTGTCTATTTATTTATGAGGCATGAGACAATTGATGTTCTCAGTCTGTCAGTTATTCAGATGACTCTTTCATAGATAATATCTGCTGGCTTTCATAGTTGATTTTCAGGTTGTTAACTTTATAGTTTTCTCAGAATGCTGCAGAGTATACAAGCAGATTTTGTTTACATTCAGCATAAACTTAAGAAAACGTTTGATTTATTCATTATTGTTTACATCCACCAACCTTTCTCTGTCTCTTAAGAATTGACTTCCATGGGAAAAGCAGTATAAGCAGCCTTTCTTTAAAGGCAAATGCCAAAGTAGGATTTTAGGGAGCAAAGGTAAAGGGGTAAAAAAAGAGGAAAAATAAAGTAGAGAAAGTCAGAAAGAGAATAAGCTGCTTAAAGCCTTGTGTTGGTTTGCGTGGCAAGTATTTTATTTCATTTTGGGAGAGTGGGGGCAGAGCAGGCTGGGCTACAGGGGTGTGTTCTATGAGGTGCCAGAAACTCCCTCTGATGCATCTGCCACTGGCAAGGGTAAGATGGTAGAAAAATATGTATAAAAAAACCTCCACCTGTGAGTATAACAACTTAAAACAGAAAATGTCGCTCTCTTTGTCAGGATTTAACCTAACAAGGCCAAGAACTAAATTTCTATGTTACTTTCCTAGCTGCTGCTTTTTCTAAAGCTTAGGTAAAAGTGTATTTAGGAGAACTGAGATATGGGTTCTTGTTATCCACAAAACATTTAATTTACTGCACTATTATTTACTGCTTTCTTCTCCTAAGCTTGCTTGCTGTACTCTCACTTAAATAATATTTTCACCTAAATTTCCCACTTAATCTTTAAATAGGAAACTGTGATTTCCTCTCACTGACACTGGGAATGGCAAAAATTAGATCAATCTAATATTTGCCATTCCTACTCATTCCTATGCTTCAGGAAACAGACATGTTCTTCAGGAAAATATTTTATAATCATATGTATTTATTTAGATGCTGTTTATTCACCACTTTTTAAGCAATACCTGAGAAAGTTAAATCAGGTTAAAGTTTATATGTACAAAAATTCAAGGGAAATGTTTGAATAGCAAATCTCTGCTCAGGATCAAAAGTCTGGACACCACATAAATTCTGTTAGTTGCTCTTCACTCAGTCAGCAATTAAGCAACAGAGGCAGAACTTGAAAGTGGAAAACAATAGCCAATTAACAGAGATAACTGTACTGTGGCAAAAGAAACATGAGAAATACAAGTAAAGGAAAATGAAACTGCAGTGTGTTTGGAGGTTTATGAAAGTAAAATGAGAAAACCTCATATCAAAACTTAATATTCAGAAAAATGAAATATAACCAAATTAAAATCTTGTTTACCTTGAAGAAGAAGAAAAGAAGAGGAAACAAAGATAATCTACGACATAAAGAAATTTTAGAGGTTGCTACTGGTTTGCATAAACAGAATAAGGAAAATATCTAATTAAATTCACCCTCTGTTGGAATGAAAGAGAAGCTTCTGCATGTAATTTTTCCAAATCTAGACATTTCAGAAGTTTGAACCTTAGAGCCAAAGTAAACTTTTTTTTCAAAAATTAAGACAAAATAAATGGATTTACATATAAATATTCTTTCAGGTTTTCTTTAGTCTGCTCAGTCACAAATGACTGAGGAACAAATAAGGCAGACTTGCAACAACTTAGAAGAAAAATACTATAAATATCTGCTGTATTTTGGGAAATACAGCCCTCTTCACTGTTCATAAATAAGGCTAGCATTTGCACATATTTCCTGAGACTCCTGATCTATTAGCTGATGTTGTGTGATCTCCACAAGAATTTGAATTATGAAAACAATGGAGAAATACAAATTCATGCATTCTAAAGGAGTTAGATTTCATTTCTCTGCTTGTTTATACGAAAGTTCTACAGACAAGTGGAATTGTTTTTAAGGTTTCCCGGAATCATGAACCAAAGAGTGGTTGAGGTTGGAATGGTTAAAGTTGGAAAGGTGGAGGTTGGAATGGTACAGGTTGGCTTCTCTGGAGATCATCTCTTCCAATCCTTCTACACAGTCAAGGCCATCTGAAGCCAGTTGCCCAGGATTTTGACCAAATGGCTTTTGAAGTATCCAAGGCTGGAGACTCCATAACCTCCCTGGGCAACCTGTGCCAGTGCTCTGCCACCCTCCCAGTGAAACAGTGTTTTCTGGCAGAAATAATGTTCAGACAGAACTTCTTGTGTTTCAGTCTGTATCCATGAGAAAAATGGACTGAAAAGAGCGTGGCTCTGTCGTCCAGGTTTTTACATACATTAATAAGGGCACTCACAGCCTTCTATTTTCTACCTGGAAAAATTCCAGAACTCTTAGATTTTCCTCATATGAGAGATGCTCCTGTCTCATCCAGGTGCCCCCTCAATGATGCTCTCCAGAATGTCCATGTCTCTTTTGTACAGGGAGCTCAGAACTGGGCACAGCTCTCCAGGTGTGGCTTCACCAGTGCTAAGTAAAGAAGAAGCAACATCTGACTCACCTACTGGTAATTTTTTTGTCTACTGCAGCTGAGGATACTATTTGCCTTCTTTCCAGCAAGGGTGAATTGCTGACTTGTGTTCAGCCTGGTGTTCACCAGTACTCCCAGGCTCTTTTCTGACAAGCTGCTTCACAACTGCTTGGTCCTTATGGGATTGTTCCTCCTGAGGTTCAGGATTTACACTTTCCCCTGCTGAACATCACGAGGTTTTTCTCCAGTTTTTCAAGGTCCCCCTGGATGGTAGGTTGACCCTCTGGCAAGTCGTTCACTCCTTCTGCTTTGGTGCCATCTTCAAACTAGATGAGGGTGCACTGCTGAGGTTTCCTTGAGATGCTGACAAAGAAAATATGGAATACTCAGCTGCAGGCAAGTGAGCAGGCATGTTTTCTAGAACAGAGGTGAACAGGATAGGATTAACCACCACCTGTTTGCCTACACTGGAGGCAGGATGCTTGTGAGGTCCCACATGGCACACTGTTAGAATGGCAAGAATTAGTGACCTTTTCTCACACTGTGTTAGAGGTTTAATCCAAGTAGTTAGAACTATATTACTATGGTAGTTACTTAGAAATTTTAGACTAGCAGTATGTTCAGAAATATGGCTGTTTATCACATCCATATGTTGAGTTCCTAACTGCACATTGTGTCCATAACGGAGATCTTTAATTAGCTTTAAAACAACTATGAACATGACACTGCTGTGTGAAAAATTAAAAGTTTCTTAATGCATTTGTGACAACAGTTATGTTATTCTCTGTCAAAGCTGATCTCCAAGTTCCAAAGATACAGCATTCTTGCTAAGAGACATCAACTTTTAGAAGGGTTTTTCAGGACTGAGAGGGGAAAACTGTGAAATCTCCCACTTTCAAGTTCCAGTATCTCTGTTAAATTAAAATGATGAAAGCAAATTGATTATTTCTATCCATCTGTCATAGAAATATAAAAAAGTTTCCACTAATTAAATAAGATTTTATTTTTTCTCAACTCAGCTTTTATTGCCTGGAACTGAGCAATAAACAGAAATGTTAGAAAGCATATTTGCTATTTATATTGTTCATAAAGTATCAAATCAGTTGTGATAGTAAACTGCTAAAGTTCAATAAATAAATTAATTAGTACCCTAAGGCATAGCTCCTATTGTATCAGCTGATGCAGGAGAAGTGGTGCACCTGCTATCAGCAATCTCTCTAAAAAAGTATTTGTGTCTTGTCAGTATTCTTCTTTTCTTGTACTGAAAAGCTTTCACCAAAGGGAATGGGAAATGGGCTGTATTGAGATATTATTTATATACCTTCAAAACTCTGCTTGCTGTAGTCTTTAAGATTATGAGCCTTGTATCTCAATTTCCAAAACAAACATGGCTTCTGTAATTACACTGTCCATTTGTCTGTCTCTTTACACTTATGTGTCCTCCTTTTAATAAAATGAATCACCTAATGAGGTTCCACCAAATTTCACTGAAGTCTCATAAATTCACATGATTTTTGTGATGATCACAAGTGGAATAAATATGTATGTGACAGAGGACTGGGAAAGGGAGAGGATGAGGGAGACTGAACTGGGTGATAGTGGAAGAGGCTGGCAAAGCAAATAGCTAGGAGATATCACAGGATTATATAGGATAATATACAGACATAAGAGAGAATGTGAACACTAAGTTAAAGGAAAGAATTTCTCTGTGTAACATTCCAGCCAAATCAGTCTAGTCTACACAAGTATCACTATTTGAGCCTTCCCTTTAATAATAGTTCTTTAAGAGGAGATAGAATACATAATATTCTGTGTATTAATGTGGTGTAATTATTATATTGTGTTTATGTGATGAAGTCTGAAAACACAAAGTAATTAAAGTGCTGTCCTTTAGAAGATGAAAGCTGTGAAATTGCTGTGTACCATAATTGGAAGTTCCAATTTCAAGTGTAAAAACCACTTCTTTCAATTTATACTCTTGTAATAACTAACTCCTAAAGTGTTTTCTTTCTTTTCCATTTGATTACCTTTGCCCATTTAGACCTGCCTGTATTTTGTACTCTTTACAGGGCTGATATACACTGGCAGCTACAGCTGAAAAGTCAAATTGAAATACAGCTACTGTTTCTTCAAGGAGATATTTCACATATCATTCAAACATTTAAAATACCAAAGTGATGGCTTAAGTCCTTGGAGTATGTATAACTCAAATGACATAGCAAAAATTTCAATATCAGAGTGAATACTAAACAAACGTCAAGTGAAAAATCAGATCATTTAAAATGCAAACACATCTTTATAAATATGAAAGCTGGAGATAAAAACATCAAAAGTGCACAAATTTGCACATGCTTAGAATAAAGTTTCAATAATCCATATGTTGCAAGGATAATGTAGGATACATGTCCATATCTCAGTGGTTTATAACAGAAGTATTTGAAATACCTATCAAGGCAGTTCTAAATCTCTAGTTAAAGAATTTAACCATCTTTTTAATAATACCACTTTTGCTTGCTTTCTTTGAAATGTTCAGGGACTTGTTTATTGAAACTAGATGCATGAATTTGTTCAGTCTTGCAATGTTTTGAACCAAAGTAGGGCAAAGCTATGCACAGATATGCTCCTTATTGGGATCTTTTGTTTAGGTTTTCTTTTCTAATGGGAATAGGGCTGCAGCTCATGACCAGAAAACTGGACCAAGAGCAGACAAATATTGCCTTGGATAAGGAGGTGAAAATGCTGACATAACACCACATGTAACTCTGTTTTCTCACCTCAGGCTAGCTCTTTGATGAAGCAAAGGGCAGGGTTCTGCCTTTTGGGGATTCTCAGACATTTTATATCGAATTAAACCTCGAGGCTATTCTATCTAAAAACTAGAATTAAGACTTCAATAATGCTCAGTCAATTTTGTAAAGAGCTGGTTTATTGTAAGCATATGTGTCAGCACACAGGAAACAGAGTTGATACTTAAAATTGCATAGGCACAAAAGCTGTTGGGCATTTATTGGCATTCTCTATATTTAGCACTTTTTACATAGAGGCCTGGTACAACACCTTCACTAATTTTTAGCAGATACGAGGACGTGCATTTGTTATAACCCTGATGATATCTGTCTTTAGGATGTGGTGGCCCTGCTGTGTTTTCTGATTTTGCAGGTTGAGAACAAAACTTCAATTATGACCTTTTCCAAATATTTGATAATTTCTTCAAAGTATCAAGCATAGATTCAATAATTAATCAATCTACTCAGCTTCTAGTGAAGCAGAAATTAAGAGTCTGTAACCAGAGCTGTCCAGGTGTTGTGATCCACTCTTGAGACTCCACAAGCAGAGTAGTCTTCCTCAAATACACCCAACTAAATTTACTAAGAATGTGCTAAACTAGAGATTCAGTCAAAAGCAGAGAGCAGCTTTTGTGCCATTGCCAGTAGTGACCTGCATGATTTTCAGCTCTCTATTTAATTCCATAAGCCACTTGCAATGGGACATGACTGTTATCACAATGGAAAGCTATTCCACCACCGTTAAACTGCAGCAATGCTTTCCTTTATGCAAAGTGATGTATTTGTTGAAACATAAACCTCCTGGGGAAAAGCAGCTCCTGTTGCTACATGCATTAATCATTCAATTAAGAGATCTGTCTTTAGCCTCTGTGTGTACAGCCTTCCTAATTGACTCTCAATTATGGTGCATTCCTTTCTCCCACAAGGTGGGTGCACAGTGGATGTCTCAGGGACCTTTGACTTGCTTTGCCTTCCAGTCTGTCCACCCAAGGCTTGACACATCCCAGCTATGCTGCAAAAACAAGTTGGGTTCAAGGCCAGTCCCACCAAGAGCAGTACAGAGCATATTTACAGAGAAATCAGTCTGGCTGATTCCCACACCATCAGGCTTACCCAGAGAACTGGTTGTGGGCCTCCTGCTGCTACAGGCAGGTGGAAGGATACTTGGGAGAAAGTTACTTTCCTTGCTCAGAGCAGTCTGCACATTGCCCCTCTGTCTCTCCTGTGCATATCCTCTCCAGGGAATATATCTCTTCTATGTTACTCTTTAGTGGAAGGGAGCCATGCAGATAAGAAACTCACAGTGCCAGTTATTATCTTGGGCAAAAGCAAATCAGGGAAAATACTGACTGACAAGCTGCTTTACTGCATTCTTAACCCCGTTACCCACACTTTAAATCAGTCTTGTGTCAGTATCCCCTATCCATACTCATAACGATTGTTTGCACTGGATCCTGATGAATCACCACATTGGATGTAAGGACAGCCCCTCAGAAAGTTCATTGATTTAAAAAGACACATGAGCCATCTTGTAGAGCTTCCAGATTTTTTAACCTTTATCTATTTATTTTTGTTCTCTTTTGATTTTAATTGAACTCTCTCAAAGAGAATCAGTGCATGGAAAAATAAGTGGCTTTTAACAGGGACTGAAATTTTAAGTTAAATAGCTCTTGGATTTGTTGAAACATGGACTGTATAGACTAAATGTGGGCAACTAGGAAGAGTTATGTGCTGTGATGTTTCCTTATGTTGGCTGAAGAGAGAAGCATCCATGGTGAAGTGTCAACAGCAGGTTTATTTGCAGAGAACTTCAAATGAGGCAGGTGCTGGGTCACAGGTTTGTTCTCAAGTTTCCATCTAAGTGGTGCCAAGCTCATGACAACAAAAAGTCATCTTCCCAGTGTCACATCAACTATGAAGATAATCTGTTCAAATATGGATTTGAGACTACCACATCCCTATTTGTGACAAAAGTCAAGGGAGAAATATTTAAAGTACTGATCACTTAATTTATTCACTTCTTTGGATTGTTTAAGTATTCATACATCCAAAGCTCTGGGAGCACATGAAAAATGTTAATAGAAAACCCAGGAACATAATGAAATCATATAATACATATCTCAGAGATACTTTGTCAGAGGAAATCTCTTCATTCTAAAAGCTTTATTGTTCTCCAGAGTTATCTGGCAGTTTTTCCTTTTTTTCCTTTGACCTAAATTTAATAGAGAACTTTGGGAAATGTACTTAGGTTTTTGAATATCCTATGTACTTTTAATGGAGATAAAAAAAAGGGAGAAATGAGAGATGAGATGGAAAAAGAAGGTGAAAGATGAAAGCGACGGTAAAGAAGCAGAAAAAAGAAATGGAAAAGAAAAAAGAAAAAAGATAAAGAAAAAAGAAAGAAAAAATTTAAAAAAAGATTAGGAAAAGAAGAAATAATAGGAAAAGGAAAAGAAAAAAGGAAAAGAAAAAAGGAAAAGAAAAATACATCTCTGGTTCAACATACATAACAGAAGTGAATGTTTTAAAATATGATATTATTTGGATAGAGTTTTATGATCCATTAGCCTTTTCTTCAATCAAGAAATTTGAAAAACTGTTTACCATTTCAAGCCTCCTCAATAGAAAATTCATCTGACCTGATGAGACAAATCAGGACCACAGTGGTGATTTAATGGAACAATCAGCAATGTGTCAAATCAGATTGATGTGTCCCTTCAGAAACTTGACAGGTGATTTGATCCCCACCAGCACAGAAAAATCTTCCCCAGAAGACTCTCTTGCTGACACAAGCTGTGGAAAGATTTTTCCAGTCAACTGTTTCTTATTTTGCCCTTGAATTTAGGTGATTTTTTCTTGTCCAATCCCTTGCTTTGATTTGATCTGAATAGCATTGTCTTGACCTAAAGATGTAATTTATGACAGAACATAACTCTTACCTTTCAAAGGATCAGACATCAAGTGATGAAAGTTATTCCTTTGATAAAGCTAAAATAGGAAATTAATGGATATAATTTGCATAGAACTCCAATTCTAATAGCTATAAATGTATATTAGACCCAGTGAAATTCACACTAGTAGTCCAGAAGAATAGTTATCTTTTTTCTGGATTTTAAGTGAGTTACTGTAGAATGACTGCAGAGAAAGGCAGAGGGTAAGCAACAGACGAAAAACAATTAGGGACTCATTTTATTTCAAAATGGTTAAAAAATCATTTTATGTTAAGTGATCTTTTGCTTTATGAAGTATGCATATTTGATAGCTTTTTTTAAAAAAAATAATAAAAATATTGTTTTAACTTGTGTCAGGGGAAAACTACATTGAATTGCCTTGCTGCTTCCAAATCTGTTTACTTTAAAAATTTGTCTGCCCTGCTTTACAGCCCATTCATGGCCTAACACTCAGAAATCCATTTTTTAAAAATAAGACTGAATGCAATTTGACATTCCAGGCTGTAGATAGTCCTGTGTGTATTAGCAGATGCCCATAATTGCAAAGGCCAGAACCATTGAAGGCATTATAAATAATTTACTCTATCAATTAATATTCAACATTATATAATTAGGAAGTTAGCATACCCTGTTTATGTAATGCTGGAGGCATCATTAAAAAGAGATAAATAAGCAGAATGTGAACAAACACTGTCAACAGAACAAAGGAGCTGGCTAAGTTTCTCCTCCCTGCCAGGGTGACTTGGTGAAGCTTTGCTGTGATGAAGATGTGCACACAGAGGGAGATTTCAGGAATGCAGAGGCAAAGTGGTGGTGGCCCTCCCTCTCCCAGTGCTACTCCCCAAACCTGGGGCAGAGAGCAGGCAGCACACTGACAGTGCTGCTGTTCAGCTGTACTCTCCTGTGGCCTTCCAGCACCATGATTTAGCATCCTGCCAGGCCATTTTGGGAACAGTCTGAAAAAAACAGCAGCTCAGAATCCAGTCAGTTCAAAGATATCTTCTGCTCCTTGGTTTTTCTGTGTGCTCTGTGTGCACCCAGCTATTGATGGTGCAGCATTTTCAGGTGCCAGGATCATCATTACATTAAATAAAGTGTGATCAGTGAAGGGTATGAGTGGGTAGGTAAAATTGCAACAGAAACAAAAAAGTGAATAATTTTAATATACAAATTCTATTTATATAAATTTCATGTCCACATAAAATCAGCAAGTAATTTCCATTAAATAGGCATGAGCTTGATGGGAGAATTGAGAAGACAGAATTCCTTCTATGAAAGCTTGTGTCTACATGATGATGTTTATTTTTCTTTATGAAGTATAAAAAAGTCTGTTTAAGCTCTAAGCAGTTGAATAAGGTAATTATTTGCAATGCATTAGCAGTAATATGAAATTTCATATAAAGTGTACATGTTCTGAATCAAGATTGTGTAGGGTCATTTCTTTTTAATGATGTCAGTTCATAATTAAAATCGACACAAGTGGGTTATTTTTGGAAGATGGGAGCTAGTCCTTAAACGTGCCTGTTACAGGTCTTGTGTCCAATCCCAGTCTGACTGCTTTATTAAAATGTATTTGGTGTGTCACCCTAACAAAAATCAATTTTAACACCTTTTTGCAAACAATTTCTTTTCTGTTAAATTAATTTTCCTTTGTAATTATAAAATCATCAGGATAAGGAGATACAATTGGAGTTTGAAGAGTATAGTTTATTTTTTAATTACATTTAATGAATAATTGAAAATTATATTAATCTAATGAAAATAAATTTCAATTTGTGATTGTTTAATTTTAATTTTTATTAAATCCATTTATTATACGTTCATTGCAGGAATACCTGTACATGTTCTGCAGTCTGAACTTGTCTTTAAATAGCCTAAATAGGATCAAACTAGTCTGATGATTTATTCCTTTTATCTCCCAGATTATATGTGGTCAGTTAGGTGCCTACAGTGTAATTTGGTTTCTATTAAAATTGAAGACACAATTCCTAGTGATGTAGGGAGGTCAATACTTTGTCCATGGAAATGTACAGCATAATTAGCTGGGAAGGTCTTTGAGAAGAAATGCTGCTTTTATCTTCTTCTGACCAGAAAGGTAAGGATGACCCCTGCCCCTCATTAGCTTCTGCAGAGTCTGAGGGTGTTCTGCATTTTTCCAGTAGCTTACAGGTCCCCATATCACAGCCCAGACCAAGAGCCTATTAAAGGCACACGTGGAGCTCCTGTTGGCTCTCTGGACATGGGATCAGATATGTTCTACTAGCCCTGAAGGTCAAAGGCAGATTTAGCTTTTGAAGCTATTGAAAATTGTTCTTTGATGATGAGTAGGTGATGCTTTAGGAGATTCATCTGACACAGTCTTATCCATCTACAAGTTTAGTGTCTAGTCCAATTTTCAGGTGGGGTTTTTAAAAGGTTAGACTGCTGTATCTACCTTACAAAAAAAAAAGCCTTTAGGCTTTTCCCTTTTATATACTGAGTTAAAGAAAAGTTTAAATGAATGGTTAGATTATATGACTGTTATGGTTTCACTGCAGCTGGCAACTAAGCTCCACACAGCTGCTTGCTGACACTCCCACCCCTCTGTGAGATGGGGAGGAGAATTGGAAGAGTAAGAATGAGAAAACTCATGAGTTAAGAAAAGCATAATAATTGAAATAAAATATTTTAAGAAAACAATATTAAGTAATGAAAAGGAAAATAACAAAGACAGGGAAACAAAACCCAAGAGAGAGAAGTGATGAAATTTAGATAGTTGTTCCCTGCCATCCAACCAGTGCAAAGCCATTCCCCAAGCAGCAGCTTCCTCTCCAACCTTTCCTCTAGTTTTCTTGCCATATGGTTTGGGATGCCCCTTT
Organism: Luscinia megarhynchos; assembly: GCA_034336665.1. Classification (NCBI taxonomy): domain Eukaryota; kingdom Metazoa; phylum Chordata; class Aves; order Passeriformes; family Muscicapidae; genus Luscinia; species Luscinia megarhynchos. The sequence goes on from CM067565.1 coordinate 26,099,128, forward strand.
GGTCAGCTGGGATTAGCTGTCCTGGCTGTGTCCCTCCCAGCTCCTTGTGCACTCCTGCCTTCTCACTGGTGGGATGGGGTGAGAAGGGCCTTGATGCTGTATAAACCCCCCTCAGTAATAACTAAAACATCTCTGCATTATCCACACTGCTTCCAGCTCAGACCCAAATCACAGCCTCATACCAGCCACTATGCAGAAAATGCCCCAGCCAAAACCAGCAAATTAACTAATTTTAGATGGATTGACTATGAGGAACAAATTCACTGTGAAGACAATTGAAATTTCCAAAATATTTATCAGTTCAGGTGCTGTCAGGCTTCCTACAACCAGCTTCAGACATCCTGTGGCTTGCAGAAAACTACCCTGTAGACATTTTGTATGCTGGGTCTGCTGGTGATATTTGGAAGTGCTATTCAGGATGTTGAACTGAGTCAAACCTGTTCTAAGAAAACATCCTCTCAGCTGTAATTCCACAAAGGTTTACGTCAGGAAGGCTTTTGATTACAAAACTGATGTAGAAATACACTTACCTCCAAACTGGCTATTCTGGCTATGCAAATAGTCACTCTGGGCTACAAAAAAACTTCCAGTCCCAATCTGAACAGACCAGGAAATTATTCTGATGCAGATGATAGAAATAGCACAACATGATTTCTGTATGGTTTTAGGTGTATATGCTTCAGGATGCTGCATGTTCAACCCTGATCCTATAAAAACTATCTTTAAACTTGAGAAAGTCAAGGCAATATCCCTAATTTATTTTTCTTTTAGGGAAAATAGGATTCAATTTTTACTCAAGTTCTGTTGGCAATGAAAACTGGATATTCCATCATAAAATTAACAGCCTTACTACATGTGACTTGAAACTGTCATTAAACACTGTTTTTGTTTTATCACTGCACATCAAAGCAATGTCTTTGCCTTGGAAAATCTGTCTTTCTGAGTGGAAAAAAATTGATTAAGAAAAGAGATTTATTTGCAGCTTTGATAACAAACTTTCTATGGAATTTGCAGCAAGACTGTGTAGCATAGAATCTTTGTGGTAAAACAGTCTGCATACTCCTAATTATCTTTTTGTTAAAATTGCAATCCTGATAAATGATTATATGATATAAAATTATTTCAGTTCAGCAACCTATACATAGGAATTAGCTGTATCTTATACACAATTTGCACCAAAATATTTTTAAGTGCCAGAAAATGACATTAGCATAATATTTAAACAAAAGTCTAGGAGAAAAGATAGCATTTTCTTTCCTAAATTAATTTATTCATTATTTTGATACTGAGGGTACTTATCTAAAACCAAAATATTCTTGTTCAAACTTTTAACAAACTTTTTTGTAACATTTCTGTGAGATTTGCTTAAAGTGTGTGAAATGCTCTGGTACCCACATCTGATAGGATTATATAAAACAAAGCAAGAGCTGACAATATAGCTGTTCATATTCATGTCCATATAATCAGTTCACACACACACACAAAAAAGGTTTTTGTATTTGCCAGTTAGAAATAATTAGTGATCACATTTGGGTAGTAAAATACGCACAGACCCCTTCCCATTTACACTATCTAAGCAATGTTGTTTTTCAAGTTTCTGTCAAGAAATAACTTCAGAGATCAATTTATCATATGATTTAACAAGACACAAGGAGACACTTCTTCCTTCAAGGTTATCATATGCCATATGCCTTGCTCTATAGGTTTGCCAAAAGTCACTTAACACCATATGTCCTGAGCCATTTGTTTCACAAATAGTACCTCAGCCACTGCAGACCCTATCTGATATAAATAATCAGAAAATATAATGTTTGTGCTTTGCTACTCTTTCCTGTGTAAAGTAATCAACATGAGACATTTTTGCATGTTAAATTCTCCAAAAGACAATTTTCAGCTCCACCATGGTTCCACCTCCTGTGGCACTGGGAAGAGGGGGTAGGTTTGTGTGCACAGGCAGATGAATACCAACTCAAGTAAGTGACTCCACCTTTCCCCCACAAAAATACAAAAACTTCTGAAGGTTGAGAAAACCTCTCAAACAGCTTTTAAGGAATGGTGTTCAATCACAAAATGCCCACTAGTGCAGTGAATTTGTAGGAGAAGCAGAAGGCAGGGGACATACTTCATCTGTAATTCTTTCTTTCCTGCAGCTGTTAGACAGCTGCCTTGTCAACGCAGCAGCTGAATTTTTCTTGAAAATTCAGAAAAAGGTTTGTCTTGTGCCACTGCATAAGATTCGTGATGCTCTAAGCTGGATCTTAATTTAGGGCAGGATTACTGCAGCAGGCCACACACCACAATAAGCTGTTCTACTGAGCTATTTAAATTAGGGATTTGTGGGAGCAGCAAGAGTATTTGAGGAAATATATTATTAATATATTTTTAAAAAAATCCTAAAACTTAGCCTTTAAAGAAAAAACATTTGAATATATTTTATTACAAGGTGGGTTTTAAAAAAATTTTTGTTACTAATTCCATATTTATTAGCTTTCATAATTTTACCTTATATCTGTCTTTTAGCCGAAAAAAATTCTTAAAATAACATTCAAAGAAAATCTTGTTTTCAAACCTTGGAAAAGATGTATGACATAAGAGAGGTACAACTGTTGCCATTGCCAGTGATCCAATCATCAGAGCTCAACAGAGATCTCCACTTATGTTTATATTTCAGTTTAAGCAGACCTATTATAGTCTTTGAATTTGAAGAGAGCATCCTTTGCAGGATGCTGTACGGATTAATTACCTAAGGTTTGATTAGCTCTTTGAAGATGAAGAATTCTATTTAGATACTTAGCATTACTTTCATGTAGGAAAATAAGTTAAATGCTGACTAAATGGTAGTGCTGGGGTGACACAGTTACAAAATCACTCTTCCTTCCCATTCGAGGCCTCACAGCACCCACAGCATTTTCTCTGCAGAGTGTGAAAGTGGCAGGTGTTTGTGGCTATTGCTGGGGGCACTGCAGCTCTGGAAAACCTGAGACACCTGGCAAAAGCACAGCAAGTCGGATACTGATTACATGCACAGGCAGGAAAGCAATTAGAGTGTTAGAAGAAACTGTGATTAGAGCTGTGATATCATTTTAATTTATTCTCAAGTGCTTTTGTCCTATGCTTTCTGTGCAACCAGATGTATAGGCACCTTCTTTTGGTCTTGCACTGCACCCAAGGGAGCTGCAGAAAAAATGTTACTATTTTCAGGTTATTATCCCTTTTCAGCTTAAGCTGAACACCAAATATTTACTGATTTACACCCCAGAGAAAATACTATGATGAGAGTTGGAGACTGCTAACTCTTAGCCTCTGTAATGGATGCATGAGCAGCACATGCTGTCCCAGCCCCAGAAATGCAGCTTCCAGTGCCACACAGTTGCATTTTGCTTTTTTATTAACTAAGGATAATATTCAGTGGTATATCAAAAAATCAATTCAGATACCCTTAGGTATGGAAGGCACCATTGTTAAAGTCATGTAGTAGTGGAATTATAGATATCTAAGATAGTCTTGGATATCTATTTAATTGGAATTTTGAATTCCCTGACTGCATTTTCACTGATTATAACAGGAATCAAAATATCTAGTGAAGTTATAGACACTTGCAAATAAATGTGTAACAACTTTTAATGAGGGCACAAAATCAATTCTGTAAATTGAGGTGTTTTGAGGTGTCCCAGATGCAGTCTTGGAGATCCCACCTGGCTTCAAAAGGGTTAGGATGACGCTTCAGAAGGGTTAGATGCCAGCATAAAGACAATTGCACAAAAAATGCTTAAAAGTTCCAAAACTTATATAATGAAACTGTAAGTTTCTGAGTTTTTGAGATAACATTGTGTGAAGCATGGATGATTTCATTAGAAATAGAACCAATTGAAGATTTAAAGAGAAAACCACAAAGTGATTTCATCCAGAATAAACTTGAATCCATTCTGTACAAGTCCTAATATGGGGATACATGATGTTTTGTGACTTTCTAAATAAGTGCAATAACTCTTGTAATATTGTGTTATGTTTTGGGTCTTTTTTCTGAAGGTCTTCAAGTGACAACAAAAAACAGTTCAAGCATTTTCTGTTTTCTCCTTGGAAGACTGTGACAATGATGAATTAAATATGCCATCCTGACAGGGTTTTCTATAACAATCATAGAAGGCAACAAGTCTGAGCTCTTTAGGTCTTGAAACCACAAAAGAGGGGGAAAAATTCAAATTCAAAAATCAATATTTTCAATACTGCGTGTCTGGTTGTACAAAATTACCATAAGCCTTCTATGAAATCAGAGCTGCCAAGCTTGAGGAAATGCTGCTCTGCCTTATAACATCTTGTTCTATAAAAGGAAGAAATAAATGGACCCCTACAAGGACACATCAACAGAAAATTTACCATCTTTAAAGCAGAGAGGTCTGAAGTCTGCATGAAAACTCCTTCACAAATCTTGGAAATCTCTGATCAGATATGACGTTTGTTCAAGGATCAAAATAATTTATTTAATTGAAAGTAACAGGATCTGTACTGCACAGCACAGGATGCTTTGGATACCACATGCCAGCAGACTGCTGATTACCAAACTATTTATGTAGCAGCAAAATCGTCAGTGTCCCAATCATAAGCAGGTGATTATCTGTGTTTTAAATATGCTGATGTGGTTCCTGGCATCTTTTTGGCCAGCATGACTGTCTCAAGAAACTTATGGACACACTCAAGTTGGGGTAATCAGTACAATGGTTTCTAGACTGTGAGCTTTCTAAGTTTTGGTGGGTTTTTGTTGTTGCTGTTGGGGTTTTTCTGTTTTCTGCTTGATTTCTTTTCCTGGAATCTGTGTAAAAGAGCAATTGTATAAAAATATAAATCAGTAAAAATGTAAATCTGACATTCAAATTTTCAGGAGATTTTTTCATCGTCTTTATTTTTGAACTTTTTTGCCACTGAAAAGAAGGAATTCTTATAAAAATTTGAGTTAAAATGTCTAACTAAGCAGAATTCAAAACACAAGACCACAGTGTGACTATATTTACATTTTTAAAAGGAAAATATAAGGTAAAGAACAAAAATAATTCTGAGGTTACAGTGATAATTTTTAAATAATAAAGACAAATAAAATAAATTTTCTGCCTGAAATAGACTTAAATATATTCTTTATGAGCTGCAAAGAAACAATCCTTTGAGAATTTGCAAGCAGATCATAGTAGAAATTGTTTATATTTTATAAAGCTAAAAAAGAAACCCTAAACAGCTGCATTAATTAAGTATGGATCCCTGCTGCTTTATAGCATTAGTAAAGATGCAATGAAGGAAATGTAGCTCACCTAGAATTGCTTCCCACTGAATGAAAGCTCTTATTATTAAAATCACTTTAGATAAGCACAACTGTACACAAAAAAATGTTCATAACATGTCTCTAGACCTAACTCTGAAGACAGAAAGAAATATTTATTTCCTCCTGCTGGTGAAGAAAGGTGTGCAGGGGGTCCAGAATGGTGCTATTTGGCTGCTGCTTGCAACCAAGTAATGTTTTAGGAACTAAGCATGAAAGCTACAACATCAGATGCAAAATTCTTGAAAAGTAGTGACTCAGAGATACATTAGGAATTTTTGTGTGCAAGTTTAGTCTTTGGATGCCTCTAGTGAAAATATCTGGTACAACCAGAGAAGTAATCTTGATTCCTTAGCTCACCAGTAACTGTAATAAAATTACGTTTAGTGCCAAATCTTTGGGGCTAACAACAGAGTCAAAAAGACAATCAAACACTGACAATTCATGTGATAGAAAACACAGTTTTTGCTTTTGGTTACAAATGTTATATATTCAGTTTAAAGGGAAAGGCTGTGAAGACAGAAATATTTGGCAAAAAAAAGACTCTCAGCATGAAGAGACTGAGCAGAAGGGAGAAGCAGAGAGATATTTTAGTTAAGTAGCATCATGACACACCACCAATAGGTCAAGTTTCATTCCATTTGGCCAATCATGTCTGGCTGTACTTGAGTTGCATTCAGAAGCTAATGACCAGGAGGTAAAAAGGATCACTTTATCTGAGGCCCTAGTTTATAGAAAAATAAGAAACTAAATCAACTTTTGCAGCACCGAAATCCTTGGGTTTTTATTTGTTTGTTTGTTTGTTTGTTTGTTGGTGTTGTTTGTTGGGTTTGTTTGTGGGGTTTGGGGTGTTTGGGGGTTTTTTTGGGGGGTGAGGTGTTTTTTTTTCCTGGTTCAGGCAGGTCTTTCTTATCCTCAAACCTACACAGTCTGAGAATGTGCAATTCCCAGATTCTCTCATTCCTTCAGATCTCAGAGGTTTTGGGATGTTTCTGTATGAATCAGCATTTTTTATTTCAGTTTATCATTGAGACCTTTCTTGGGCCATTGCACTCACAGCAGGAATTGAGCAGATGTCAAACTATAACTGGATTTTTTTGCTAACTACTTCCAGAATTACTTATTTGAATGACCCAACTTGATTCTTTTGGGTTACAAATCTTTGGCAGTCACTGACAATAATGCCATAACAATAAAATGAACATGGGCAGAACAAAGTGACGAAGATAAAATGACTTCTTCACTTCTTCCCACCCCACAGTTTGCTGCAGATAACACTACTGAAAATAATGAGTGTGAGAAATGGAACTGCACTGGTTTGTACTTTTTTGCCAGGTCTTTTAAACTGAAGCAGCTTTGATATTTCTGATGAAAATTTCCGACCAGATGATCCAGAATGTAATAATGGTAGTTCTGCCCTTGGCAATCCTTTCTCACACAGGTCAGAGAGGCCTGGGACAGTATTCAATTTCGAGTATCTTATCAAAGCAATGGTCTGCCTTCCTTTGTTAAAAAAAATTGAATATTCACAAGAATAAACTGTTTTGTCTTTTATTCAAGCTTAAGCATTGTGCTATCTGAATTTTCCAGTAATTTATGTAAGGACAAATCCAACAAGACTGAATTTTTTGAGATAAAATTAGGGGGATGGCTTTCTAACTATCTGTTTTCCTAAATCTTTCCTTGGGGGAAAAAAAATAAAAGGAAACCAGAGTAAATTTCTGTGTGGGTGTTCAGAATGTTTTGTTTAACACTTCCTACAAGTCTGTCCAGGATGATTGTCAAAGCAAAAGGTCTAAGACTGTGCTGCTTTTGGGAAGAGACACAGCTGGGAGCTGACCCCCAGCTGACCAAAGGGATTTTCCATACCCTATGACACCAGGCTACAAATGGGGGAAGGAGGAGGAAGGGGCAGAGTTGTGGTGCTTATCTTCCCAGATAACCATGACACATGATGGAGCTCTGCTTTCTTGGGGATGGCTGAGCACCTGCCTGCCCATGGGCAGTGATGAATTAATTCCTTGCATTGCTTTGCTCATGTGCATGACTTTTTGCTTTACCTATGAAACTATCTTTATCTTGACCCATGAGTTTTCTAATTTTGCCTTCAGATTCTCTCCCTTATCCTGCTGGTGGGGGAGTGACAGGGCTGCTGCATAAGGCTGAGTTGCTGGCTGGGGTTGAAACCACAATAAAGACAATGAGGGCAATGTGAGTTGGGTTTCATTCTTTTCTTGCAACTCGAGTTTGTCATTTACAGCCCATGAACACATATGAAGAAGTTCATAGGTTGGAGAATTACTCTTTGCTTTCAATCACTTTGTGCTTTATATGAGTTGACTGGGCTTGGTTACATCTTCATGACTTTCTTTGAAAACAGATGGAATTGCTAAGCACCTTAAATAGCTAATTTTTGCTTTGACTGTGGTAATGCTGTGGTGATTGTTCTTTGACTCAATGAAACACTAAATTTGAACTATAAAACATGCATATGAAATTTTGCTAGTTTGAGCACTTAAAATATAATTAATTTCACAGAACCTTACCTCAGAACAGCCTTAAATATGACAACCTACACTACATTTTAAAGTCTAACCCTGAATCACTGAAGTACTTTGTACATCCTTGTCTATTCGTTTTTCAGTATTTTCAGATTTATTTCCTTTCTATATATACACACTCTTTTCAGTTAGTTGTCAACATTTTAAAATTAGTTCAAATAATTCATGCAGATTTAGGGAAGATTAGACTAGCAAAAGTCTAGTCCAGGGATATTACCCTTGAGAGATGTCAAAAGATGCAAACCACTGAATATAATTGTTCTTAATATTTTCATAATCTGAAGTCACTACAAAGGCTTTTACCATATTTGTAACAGAGCACAATAGCAGATGGACAGTCTGCAACCGTTTGCATAGCTGCACAACTGTAATCCTTCTTAATACAACAAAGCTTTCCTGACTTTCTTTGGTAAGTGCAAGTTCTTGTGGCTCAGATATACAAAGCTGTTTAGAACTGTAGCCTTTATTTTGTTCCCTGTTTCCCACCAATTGCTAGATGAACAAGACACCTAAATGTATCAGAGGACCCGTGCCTGAAGTTCTTGAGGGGGGATTTCAAAAGGTATCTAGTAATTTCTCATAGTTCAGAGGTTCTAAACTACTTTTAGAAAGCTTCTGAATAAAACAAGGGGATAAAGAAAGATGTATTTCTTTAACACGAAGCTCCTCTTTGCAATCTGGGTCACCATAGTTGGGTTTACTCTTCCTGAAGCCTTGTGCAAGATTCCAGCCATGTGATCATGCTACATTATAAAATGTTCCTTGCCTCCCTTAACTGCAGACTACAGGGAAGGATGCACAGCCTTTTGTATACTCTGTCCTTCAAGATTTCTGTATCACCATCAAAAATTTGTGTCGCTGAGGTCTTGCTCTCATATGAACTGAGAATACATTTGCTTTGAATGTACTCTGAAAATTGTGAACTGAGTGTACTTGAGACAGTGCAGAATGTCATTATTTTGTTCTTCAGCACAGTTAATACCTTTGCCACAAAAATGACTAGTATCCAGTCTTTTACTAAATCTGAAAAGGGGAAGCTTCCCACTTAAATTGTAAGTAGCTCTATTTCCTAGGCACTTAACTATCCTAATTTATTCTTATCCTAAGTTTCTCCAGTATAGAAGAAGAAACAACTATAATTATCATCATGACTAAACAAGACTGTTTAGTTCTTTTACTCTGTTGTACTGAAAAGACAGCAACTTTTTCCCAATGTGATTATACCATTACAGCTGAAAAAAACCCCCAACAACCCTGATGTCATAAATCATAATTAGTACCAGTAACATATAATTTTATTTCTTGTCTTAATTATACTCAATGTTGCAAAGTGGAGTTCCTCACTATGGAACATGAAGTTTTTGTCAAGAAATAGTTTTTGAATGACAAAAGATTTCATCCTGGCAAAGTTTACCACTGCTAGCAGAAAAAGATAAATATCAGTAATAACAGCTTATTTTATTTTGAAAAAAATTCCTTCACCATTATGTTTAAGAAGTATCATTTTTACAGAAGAAGCACATATACTCTGTCCTACTTTTCATCAAAAATTGGAATTTTCTTTGTCCTGTCCTGTTATTTTTCTTTTTATTTCTGACATTAATAAAATTTGTTTCTGGTTTGGGTATTTGTTGGTCAGCATGTGACTATTCCATATAGATTTTACTGTCTAGCAAGGTGAATATCTCAAGATACTACAGGGATCTTCTCCTTACCTGTCCATTATGTTTGAACTGGACAGAAAATATGTCTGCTTAGCCTGAAACTCCAAGGTAATAAAGGTTCTCCAAGCTTCTCAGAGCTTGCAGCCCTCTTACCCACTGCAGATAATTGGATTTGACCCAGATTCTGGTCTTTGAGCAGGATGATTGATGCTCCATTGTCTGCATCTCATCGTACTCTCATGACCTGTATCCACAATTTATTTGACCTTCAGCATGCTTTCCGTGCCAAGTTGTACAGCCTGGGAGCATCTTGGTTTCTGCTGACAAAGATATTTACCAAGAAACTGCAGATTCCTGTTCTTGTGTATAAGTGGTGCCACCTGCAGTACATGGTCAGACAGCCATCCTTCCTCCTAGCCACTCCACTGCCTTCCAAGAAATCCTGTGACAACCTTGAAAAGTTAATGTGACATGAATTCTCTCTCACACAGGCCACTTAAAAACCTGGGCATCCCAGATAAACTGGTATTTTTGTTTCCCCTGTTGCCAGTGTGGAAAACTGGCTGAATGAAAAACCTCCTGAAAGAGATTAGTGAGGCATATTAATCATACTCAGGAAGTGTCTATATCAGCCCATTGACTGTAAAGGGAATGCAAATAAATTTTTAACCTAGCCACAGCTATTAGAATACTGTAACTACAGAAGATAATTCTTCATTTACAATATTTGCTTTCCAGAGCAACTGTAACACCCACTGAAGCCCTGCTTCTTGGGATGTAGTTGGACATCACTTGCTGATGAGAAGTGGGGACCAAAATTTTTGGGTTTTTTCTTTGCTTGTGCATGGGCAACCCTTTGATTTTTTTTTTGCTCTAGTAAACGGCCTTACCTCAACCTTCAAGTTGTTTCCTGTTTTATTTTCTCTATCCAGCTGAGAAAGCAGAATCATGGAGCTTCCTGGTGAGTTCCTGATGTCCAGACAAGGTCAACCTACAGTAGCAACCATAGGGGTCTGCTGTACAACTAATTTAACATCATCAGTGACCTGGATGGGGCAATTAATTTATTTAAATAATTCAGAAGGATCTAGACAGATTGAAACAATGGGTCTAGGTTTAGCTTATGTCATTCAGTGAAGGCAAATGCAAAATCCTGTACGTGGGAAGGAGGAGATCCTAGAAAGAATCCATGCTGGGGCTGAACATCTGGGGACCAACCCTGCAGGAAAGGTCCTTGGAGTCCTGGTAGGCAGCAAGCCGAACTGCCAACAGAGTTTGAAGGTGTACTAACAAGATCATGGTCAGTCAAGTGAAGGAAGGGACTATTCACAGTTTTGGGTCCCCCAGCATGAGAAAGACACTGATAAACTGGAGCTGGTTTAGCAGAAGCCACCATGAGCTCAGTGCCTGGAACAGCTCCCCTGTGAAGAAGAGCCTGGATTACTCAGCCTGGTGAAGGTTTGACTTCAGAGGGATTTAATAGCAGCTGAGCCACTTCTACAGGATTTTAAAGACAGGTCTAGACTGTTCTTGGTGCATGTGGAAGGCTGAGAGACAGCAGACATAACTTTAAATCAGAGAGATTTAATCTGGTCACAGAGAAAAGTCTTTTTTGCGTGAGGAAAGCACAACAGAGGAACAGGCTATGCACAGTGGTTATTGAGTCTCCACTCCTGGAGGCTTTCAAGACCCAACTGCAAAACATTCTAAGCAAATTAGCCTGACTCCTTAGTTGACCCTGCGTGGAGAGGAGGTTGGACAGGAGACCTCCTGAGGCCTCTGCACACGTGAATTATCAATGATCTCACAAACTGGCCATAATGAGCCTTTAATTGAAGTATATCTACCAGGGCATGTTATCTTCTACCGTCTGGAAAAAGATGAAACAAACATGACATTGATGCATGCATCTCCTCTGTTGAAACAACATTTACATGTTGCCTTTATCAGTTGTTCCAATAGCAATCCATTTTAACTGTGGATAAGGGAGATGTTTGTTTGTTGAACAATACCTTTCACAGGACACACACAAATATTCTGCATGTTCAGAGCTCCCTATTTCCTCTTCAAATGTGTTTTTAATTCCTGAAAAATGAGTGCATTTGCTGCAGAAAGATAAGAAGAATGCAAAAAGCAGTGTCTAAACAAAGAGAATCACACTGTGCTTGCCTTAGGAAGCTGCCAGTATACGAATAATGAGTTGGGAAAATAGTTTGGCTCATACTGAACACTGTGATAAAGCTGAGCCAGTAGTAAAGAAAGTGGAGGAACTTTAAATTGAAGAGTCCAGAAGATTTGTTCCAGTCAAGACTAGGGTGTTCTATGTATTTTGTAAAGAAAATGTGCAACACTAGTCACCTTAAATACATGTTCAGGTGAACTTGAAATCAGAAGACCCCAATGATATTGAATGAGAGGATTATGGTTCATAGTCATTTGAACAGAAGCTGAAATTTTATTATGGTTATAGTAATTGGCATATTTTTATGGATTCATTTTTTAATTTGGCATCCATTCAGACTTCATTGCTCATGCTACAATAGTAGTATGATGGATTACTGTGTTTTTTCCATTATTATTAAACTTAATTATTTTTGCTCATGTACCCAAGATGTGAACAACGTCAAGAGTTTTAATCTAATAACACAGACTGTTTGGAAAATATGTGCTGTCAATTAAAGGCATTTTGTAATAGAAACGATAAAAGAGTCATTAGTGAAAAGTAGTTTGACTCCCTATGTACTGACTTCAGTTAATCAAAGGTGCTTTGAAATTGAAATCATCAATTAACTTTGCTTGGTTTTGTACTGATCAAGCACTTTCAGAGTTGCTGGAAATCTGTGAAATTAAGTTATTCTGCAAAAGAAATCAAAATTAATGTGGATTTTTTCCAAATACATTTTATTCTTTCCTTCCAATAATGGACTATATATTTATTTCTTCCAATGGTAAAGTGAAAGAAACAGGCAAGATTAAGCTGTGAAATTACTTGTTGCACACCACTTTTAAAGGCACCTCATTTATATTTTACAGGGTCATGCACTAGATAATGAAATACATCTCTCCAATGTATTTAGGTTTTTTCTTATTTTCCTGTAATATTTTAAGTGGCACTCTGATGCTTAAAACAAATTAAAAATTAAGAATGTAAAAAATTTATTGAGAAGCAGAAAAGCTGTGTGATCAAATCCCTGGCATGATTGTTTTGCAAATGAATCTTTCTGACAAAGCTGTGTGTCTCTTCAGTTCTCCAGCATGAATTTGACACAGGGAAAGAGTGATGGCAGGCCAGTAGAAAGTGCTGTATTAGCTTCCCTCTTTCTGCAATAGCTCCAGACCAGAATTTCTAGTGGCTGAAACCAGCAATTTTGCCTGCTGCATGTTTTACTAAATTTTGACAAAATTATTTTCTTTATTTTTAAGAAGGGGCTTTCTTCTGAATTTTTGTTTTTTTGTTTTTTTGCTAACAGAGCTCATATTTTAAATTTCATTGATGTAGAGAGAGAAGTTTGCTTTAGTCACAGGGTGAATTGTGGTGGTGCATCCTCCTGCCCCAGGGCCACATGTGATCTAAGAAATGCTCATTAGGTCTCAACAGTGAGTAAAAAGCACCTGGAGTAAGCCAACATTGTTTCCAGGATCCAACAAATGTGTAACAAGGGCCTATTTTTAAATGAACTCGGAAACTTATTTTGTCTTTCTGAATAGCAAGCCAAGTGGAATAGTATATTTACTACTGAATCTTCAAAGAAAGTCTTGAATGGTCTCTAACTAAAGCCCTTGCAACCCTACAAACAGCAGCTCAAAGATAGAGCCCTTGAGCTCTGGAATCCCACAAGATGAGGGTATAGTGTGTAGGTCTCAAACACCAATAGCTAGATGGCTGTGGAGTCAAACAACACTGTTTGAAATAACAGACTAGAACTGTTGGTAAAACCAGGACTGTTGGTATTAACATGCCATGAGAAGCAAGATTTGGCTGGAGAAGGGAGGCCAGGTGGGAGTAGGGCAGCACTTTTCAATGACAAAGAACCTCAACACAGTACAGTGCAAGTTCAGGAATGAGGCCAAGAAGGGGGAATGGGTTCTACTGTGGGATTAAGATCACCAAATGTCCCCAAAGCCATTTCCAGAAAGGCCTGAAAGAATGGACTGTGCATGATAACTAATTTGCATAGGAAATGACAAGCTTGTCTTTGGGGTGGAGAAACCTGTACATATAAGGATACCCTCCCAAGCCTGGGTGATGCCCCTCAAGACATCAGCTGAACAAATGCAGCTGCATCAATGCTGGAACCAGGCCTGTGGTCCAATTTTCTCTCTTTCTTTACCTCTTTCTTTCCCCCTTTATTTCTTTAATTCATATCTCTAAATTCTCTCTTCATTTCACCCCACCCTTTCATCCAGAACTCACTGCTGTGTGCCTAGATAGTAGGTCAGGAATTAATATCCCAATTTCTATGCCAAGTGTGTAATTTACTAATAAAACCTTCTGAGAGTTTGTGGACCCTCTGTTGTCATTCCTCACGTGAATAGGTGATTCCTTCCCCATAAATCTTGGTGGTCACAATGGGTTCATATGTTTCAAGCTTTATAATAACTTCGTGGCCTTTACAATTTCAGTCTGAGAGGGAATATTGTTTTGCTGCAAATGGTTTAGTTAACAAAATTCCTCAATACTCCCTAGTTACTAGAGGATAAACAGCTAAATTACAATGTCTAATCCAGCTTTCAGTTTAAAAAAAAAGTGAAACTTGCACAGTTATAAATACTGCCAGCTGGAGTAAAACAAAGTTTAGTTATGCATAAATTCATGGTAAATTGAAAATGGCAAAGAGAAAAACAGTCAGAAAAATTGTCCCAGGGTTACAATCATATATCCCTTACCCAGTAAGGAGTTTTCCTAGGTTTACAATGCACAACTTAAACTACAAAGGTCTTCATGTAGGACCTATTACATAGAAAGTACCAAAAGGCTTTGCCTTTTCCTGACAGTAATAGGAGTTGAAAAGGCTCAGCAGTATGACAAGGCAAATGTGTACCTCTTATTTCTCAGAGTGTCAATCATGTTCTGCAAGGTCACAGGCTGACAGTAAAAGATTTTTAAAAGCTTTCAGCAAAAGGGATGAATAAAATGCTTTTCAAAATTTGTGTTCATTTCAAATGTCATAGCTGCAACACAATAGTAATTGCAATAATTTGCTGTATTTCTACCATGTTGATAACAGAATAGCACAAAGGAACAGTGACAAATGCATTCTATAAATAGCCATGCACTGGCTGTGAGTATGTCTATGCTTTCCACAATGAATGACAATAATGTTCTGTGTGGGTAAATAAACCAAAGATTGCACATAACCTTGGAGTCTTTGGGAGTGAATGGTTGGTCTTGAAAAATTTAAAATGACTTGTCAGTAATTTTAATAAATTTTAAAAAAATTTAATATGATATTGTATATTTTGCTACAGAAACATTTTTAAAAGCTACTGCAAACCTATTATAATCTATTGTTATGGGTACCATTAAAATTCTAAAAATTTCTGTATGCCTTTCTGTATTCCTTACTACTTGTCTGCTTTACTTCTACACTCTGCAAAATTTCTTCATAATGCATGATGTAGTTTTAATTATAAAAGCATAATATATGACTGACCATATTCACACACAAGTGTGTTTAGCACAGCTTGACTACAGTCTTATTGGAAAGGGCGTGTTAGTGAAAGCCAGAGTAATCTTATCTCTGATATTATGAGGCACTTCACATTTTTCAGAATAAGTCCATCATTAAGGCGACATATCAGTTCTCATTATGTCAGTATGTCAGATTATACAACACAAGTGCTTATTATATGTCAAACCTGACAGGACTAAAAAAGAAAGGACTTGCTAATACAGTATAAAAGTTTCTAGTCCTTCTCTTCCACCACAAGTATGTCCTGTTTTATCAAAAATGAATATAAACAGATGCAATTATTACTTGCCATCATGTGTAGGCCCTTGACAGTTTCCAATACTTTCTCTGCACAGGGAACGACCTCCTTGGTGGATCTTTTCTACACTGTGCCCAAGGAGAACTAGAAACTGGATCATGAGTCCCCAGCTCTCCCCTTTGGTTACTATGTGTGTCCCCCTGTTCCGTGCCCTGAAGAAACATGCTCCAACAATTTTTTCTGAAGTTAAATTAAAATGAGCATCCTCTAATAGTTTTTTTTTTCCCTGAAGACATTTTAAAGCTCCTGAGGGTTTTGTTTTTGGTTTTGTTTGGGCTCTTTTTGTATTTTTATTTTTTGGTTTTTTTCCCCTTGTGCACAATCCATTTCAAAGAAAGCTAAGATGTTACAGCAGCAGGTAGAACTTGAAATCCAAAGGAGCAGAAAGTCTAATACACCTCTTACCGAGTTGTTTTGTTTTATATTTTGTTTCATCCATGATTGCAAAATGTGTCAAAGACCAAATGCTAAAGATAAATAATTATTTGACAGTGTAGAACCAAACACTGACTGCCAGAGCTTAAGAGGACTTCAAATTGCCAGGACACAGGAAGTTCTTAAGCAATAGAAGGAAACTGTTAATGCATTGATATAAGAGAATGAAAAACATGATTTAGTCAAAGTAATTTGACAGAAAGAAGACAAAAAGGAACCAGGATAGATTTAGAAGCAAAGATTTTATGGTAGCATAACCTGAATTAGCAGCAGTTAGAAACTAATTTGCAACTGAAGTGTTTTGGAGAGATTCATGGACTTCATTCTAGTCATGTTTTGTTCCTCCATTTCACAAGCAGTATAGGTGAAAACATAAAATGGATGACAGTAAAATTTGAAATACAAAAAAAATTAAATTTAAAAGTATTTTGACAAAATATAAACTACTTTAGCAGTATGCATGGTCTAGCAAAATCTTTCTTGTGTAGAGTTATGGCCTTTCTATCTATCGAATGCATTCAATAGAATTTCAAGTGTAAATTTTATCATGGTTAATGACTACATAAGTGAGAAGATTTTCTGATAAAAAAGGCTTTTCAGCCTAGAAAAAAAGACATTCTAAGAACCAAAATCTGGAGTCCAAATTTAAATATATTTAGACAAGACAAAATGCCCTTTCTTTATACTAGAAGAGCTAAGCAAGTATCTAAGAAAAAACCTTTGTAGTGTTTTACCATGTTCCAAGCCATCATTTGAAAACTTTAAATTAATATCTATTTAAAATATTTAAAATCTGTCATAATACAAGTTTCACCAGCACCACAGGAATCACTGAATTCAGCAGTCTGGGTTACACAGCATCTTACACTAAGTGATTTACATTACCCTTAAAAATCGACAGCCTTTATACTGCATGAAAAGATCTGTGCTGCAAGCAGCTAGTGCAGTTAGAAGCATTTGTTAAAAACATCGACATTTCACAAACTGCCTGTTAAGCAGAATAATTCTCTGCACCTGCTGCAAGATTATTGCCTCTGGCTGCTGCTCCATCTGCCAGAAGATCCCTTCCCCAGGCACATCTTTTAACAGGTGGCATTTCTTTTCCCACCTTCTCACCTGCTTGTTGGGCTGGCAGTCTCTTCTCCTGGCCTGTGTTTTGTCCCAGTTCAGATTACCTCTCTCTGCCTCTGGACCTGTTTGTTGTCATCTAGTACCAGACCAGTAGAAAGGTGTTTGGACCCAGAGCTGCCTTCCTGCCCTCAGAAGCTTACACCTTTGCACTTTCCATGAAGTTTGCAATGCCAATATTCTGCTAAGCTCTGCCCAAAGGACTGTGTCTCATTTCTCTGACATTACAAACACATTTGGGTAAATTGGTGAGGATTAATTATTTTTGTGGAAATTTTGCATTTAAAAATATCTTCAAAGATAATTACAGGTCCAGCTCAGGGAAAATCTTTAACATCCCTTTCAAAAGACATTGAAGTTCTTGGCTAGCATTAGTTAATGGCTCTAAGTCAATCAAAGCAAGATTTTGGACATAATAACTAAAAGCATCCCACATTTGCATCTTGGCATCTGCTTCGGTGGTAGGAAGACTCTTTCAGATCATGATTTTGGGAAAATTTTTGCTATTACAGCATCAAAACTTTGCAAAAGATGTTCTCAAAAAGTTCCAAAATTTGGTTTTAAAAATAAATAAGGGAAATTTCTTTCAAAAAAATCTCAAACAATATTGAATTGTCCTGTAAGAACTACAGATTGTTTAAAAAATAACATCTCTATTAACCTCTGCAGAACACTTGTCCTAGTAGAATGGAAAAAATCTCACATTCAGAAAGTGAATCTTTCCATTGAATTAAAAAATATAATAGTAAAAAAAATTCTGGAATTCACCTAGTACTTCTTGGATCTAATCCTGAAAGGAGATAAACTATAGATAGGTATTATTCTAATTAATAAACAAACTGCATTTTCTATATTATAAAATAAATTCAACAATGTTTAACTGAAATAAATTATATCTACGCATTAGTAGTGTCTTTACATTTTCAGGTTATTTCTTTCTGAAATGGCCATAAATATGATATTTATCAGGTCTTTTCTGATAACCAAGTGAAAATAACTTTTTGTCCACTGATAAAGGATATAATTAAAAGCTTTTGGAAAAGTGTTTTCAGTAGCGTAGAATACTTTAGATACAGTATGAAAACAAAGCAGATAATAAGCAGTCTTTTTTGGATAAAATATAAAAAAAAATATTAAAATATTTTTATCATCTGCAGTGAAGAAAATGTGGCTCCTGTTTATTGTTCATTTTCCTGTTCTTAATAAACTGACATTTTTCACCCTTATATATGACTTAAGTTCCTAGGGAAAAAAAAATAAATTAATGCTATGGTACTTTAACAAGGATATTTGCTTTGTAAAAAGAGAAATTATGTGGGTATGAAAAAAAATTAGGAAAACAGTCATCAACACAGATGTCTGAAATATTTTCATTGATTTAGTTTTGGTCATCGGTTGGTAGAATTATTT
This sequence comes from Luscinia megarhynchos, assembly GCA_034336665.1. NCBI lineage: Eukaryota > Metazoa > Chordata > Aves > Passeriformes > Muscicapidae > Luscinia > Luscinia megarhynchos. The sequence continues at coordinate 26,117,625 of CM067565.1, forward strand.
CATGCTAACATACACTGCCACTGTTTGCACAATCAGAGGGCACGTTTACCCTACTTGCCAACCTTGAGGCTCAGCAGAGTGAATTATGTCATTGAACAGAAGTGAATATTTTTTAACTCAATATTTTTTAACTTCTGAGGGTGATCTTCCTTTTAGCTGTTCAGCACCTGTCAAAATCTTCAGTTCCTCTGCTCAGCTGAGCATGAGTCGTACATTCATGGTTTAACCTAAACCATGTTTGTAAAGAAAAATGAAATTTAGCGAGTAAGGGTATGATGAAAGATGATGTTTTCAAAAGGGAGGTTTTTCTAATTCACCCATCATTTCTACATTAGTAGTCAGATTTCTCATAAACTGTATCCAAACCGACAAGATTTAATGCCTTTGTACTGACGTTCTCTTAGTGGTGGCATGAGAGTTGAGATTGTCTTTGCTTTTCTTCGGTGGATACCTGACCTCTTGGAGGTCAGCATGCCTGCTGACTCCTGTGGAAATTAAGACTAGATACACACTGAGGAAAACTGGAGTTCCCACTTTGCTTATGCCGTTGGATCTCTTCCACATGAAAAGCGGATTTTGAGGAAGATTGAGCCTTTCAGCTCTAGAGTGGGCTCTAGTTGCTGCCATGGGATAAATTGTCAAGTGAACTAGTTTTCTACTCCATCTTATTTGCAATTTGAACAGCACAAGATAAAAGCATACTCCAGAATTTAATATGCATTCATACATAATATATGAGCACAACCATTCAGAGCCAAGTTAATATTTTTCAGTGTGCAGCATACTCCTTAAAAAGACATTTTAGAAGGAATAAAATGAAGGTACTGACTGTGAGCATCCCTTAGCAAAAAACAAAGAAACCCAAAGAAAAAAGAACACTGAAGAGGCAATTTTATTTATTAATTATTTTTAATTATACATTTAATAATTTATCTTTAAATTTGAACAATTTCTTTTGAATCCGAGAAATCCTGTACCTATAAGTCATTTTCAAACTCAAATTCATGAAGAAAAATAACCATAGGTAACTGAAAATGGAAACTGGACTACAACACTCCAAGAACTTTATTCCAGGTTATAATGATTTTGATTTTGATATTTATTGCAATTAAAACCAAAAGCTAACATTATTCTCTTTTCAATTTTGAACTTAGTATTGAATTAGATTAAGCTTGTTGCATTACCAGGTGTGTAACAGGTGTCGTATGAGGTATATGGTGTCTGCAAGAAGCTAACTTTGTAAATCAGATAATCTTGCCATACTTTTTTGCTAGAAGTGTCACAGATCAACAAAAAAATATATTGATCAACATATCATTGTAACATCCTGTATCATGAAGAGATGTCTATGAAAGCTAGACACAATTAAATACAGAATTGAGGAGTAAAAATACCATAAATAAAGCATCAAAACCAATAAGGGAACTGTGAGGAGGTATTTTAATACATAGGAAGCAAATTATCTGAAAAATTTGATAATTCAGGCAATTAAAGGGAATAAAGATGAAGTTTGACAGATATTTATATTAATGTTAGTAAGTGCTTCAATAAGGTCTTTATTTCGAGAATGGGAACTTATTATGTGAACAGCACACTTGAAGTTTGAATATAATTTGCCAGAGGGAAGAATTATTTTCATAGCCCAGAAACAATAGTTCAACTCAGTTGATTGAGCTTAAAGCAGAAGTGCTTTTAAATTCTGAAGTCCAATTGGTTTTTTTGGTTTTTTTTCCCCTTAGTATACTTGAGTCCAAAGCCCATGATGTGGACAAGGAGCAAGGAATAGATACTTTAGATACTTTGCTTGACTGATATTCAGTGAAACAACATCCTGATCTATATGTTACATCCCATAGGTCTGTACGAAGAAACAAGCTAGCCTTTCCCTGAACAGTGCTGCTTCTGAGACCATCCTCTAAAAAGAAAAAATAATTATATTAGTTCACATTACCTTAGTTTAAAAGTAATTTTGATAGTTGTTTCTGTAAACTGAAGATATCATCAGTTATTCTGCAATCTGTAAAGCATCAAAAATGAAGAAAAATTGTAAATATTCTTTTTCACTGCAGCTGATTTTTGGAGATGTTTTGGTGTTACCTTGTAGCAGTAAAATGTCATACTATACTGCTAGTAGAAAATGGGTTACAAAAATTAGTACAGTACATACCTTTCCATAGTTCTACAGAAACACGTAAGGTCAGATGTTTCAAGAGAATTAAGCTCTCACTTAGCCCATTAAAGTCTAGAATTTTTTAGTGCTTTGTATCTTGTTATTTGTTCTTACTGGGATCTGTTCAATGCAAAACTCCTTTAACCATCCTATCTGCAACCCTGTTTTACCAGCCTCCAAGAAGGGAAAGAAAGGTTTTATTAGGACTAGAAATAGGCACTATAAGGAAATGTTAACAGCAGAAGAAAAATAATTTGACTGCAACTGGCGCAACTTGTGCAAAACCTATTAGGTTTACAATTTGGATACGTTTTCTGAGCACTTACACTGTTTCAGAGCTTTCATGAAGAAGAAACAATAAAAAAAAGAGACATTGGATAACCATTGGTTATATATTTAAACTCTCTAAATCCTGAGCCTGAAGTTTACCCTACATGGAGAGTAATAACCTATCAATGTTCAAGTACGACAAGTAGGACTGCAAAAAAATATACAGACAAGTGCTTTAACAGTCAAAAGTGGCTTAAAACATTTTTGACTTATCTATATCTCTCTATTTTTGCTTTTCAAAACATTTTCCTGGCAAATCTACTATCTTCAGTTTGACTTCAATATCATAATTTTCTAAAATTCTCAGTTTTATTATTACATGTGAAAAAGAGAAAATAGAATTTGAAGCAATGATTGAAAAACAATGAATTATAACACAGCACTACTGTCTCTTCAGAATATAAATGTTTATTATTATTAGAAGGAAGCATCTTGTGTCTCCCTATGAAAAATGTAGCTTGGAGTAATGAGGTTTCCTTTTCTTCAAGAACTGCCAGGTTAATACTCAGAGGAGACCCTCCAAAATTTTTCTTGGTTTAGCCAGATCTTAGCAAATCTGCTTACAGTAGAGCAGCAATTTTGTATTTTGCTGTAATTGTGGACATTGTGGACTGTAGAATCTGAGTGTTTATTTAACAGCACGGTAGATGCTCCAAACACAGCAAGTGCCTGTGGAAGGAACACAGCGTGTAATCCTCTCTTGGCAGTAAGTCAAAGACTCTCTCAAAAGTTTTCTTCCACTCCTACCCACAACATTTTATTATCTCATACTGAGAAAATATTTGCATTTTCAACCAAAAGCCTGTTTGATCTTTCATTGTCCCTTAGATGTCTGCAGCTTAACAACAATATTTTCTCGCCCTGAAGTTTTTCTGGACCGTTCAGTCAGAAAACACTTCCACCATTTATTCTGTTATATTGAGTTTGCCTGGCCGTGTTTTGGTGGCTGTGGGGCTACAGGGATGGCTTCTCTGAGAAGCTGCCAGAAGCTTTTCCAATGTCTGACAGACCAATGTCACCTGGCTCTGAGGTGGACATGCCACTGGCCAAGGCCAAGACAATCAGCAATGGTGGTAAGATTAACACCCCTGGGACAACGTGTTTCAGAAGGGGGAACATGTGGGGGAAAAAAACAGCCAGAGAGAGGATGAGAACACGTGAGAGGAACAGCTCTGCATACACCAAGGTCAGTGCAGAGGGAGGGCAGGAGATGCTGCAGGTGCCAGAGCTGAGATTCCCCTGCAGCCCCTGGTGCAGCCCCTGGAGAGGCAGCTGTGCCCCTGCAGCCCAGGGAGGGACATGGGGGAGCAGAGATCCACCTGCAGCCTTGGGGGAGACCCACACTGGAGCAGGTGGATGCCCAAAGGAGACTATGACCCTGTGGGAAGCCTGTGCTGGAGCAGGCTCCTGGCAGGACCTGGAGATCCATGGAGAGAGAAGGCCATGCTAGAGCACATTTTCTGGCAGGATTTGTGACCCCATGGGGACCCATGCTGGAGCAGGCTGTTCCTGAAAGTCTGAACCCCATGTTCACTGGGGAGCAGTTCATTAAGAACTTCATCCTGTGGGAAGGACAACTTTCGAGAAGTTCATGAAAGGCTTTCTTCCACTAAAGGGATCCCATTCTGGAACATGGAGTGTCAGGAGTCCTTCCCTGAGAAGGAAGGAGTAGCAAGGCAATATGTGATGAACTGACCACAGTCCCCATTCCTCATCTCTCTGTGTTGCCAGGGGAATGAGGTAGAGAATGCAGAAGTGAAGTTTAATCCAGGAAGAAGGAGCAGGAAGAAGAGAGGATGGTGGTTTTAAGATCTGGGGTTTATTTTTTCTTCACCCTACTCTGATTTGATTGGTAATAAATCATAGTAATTTCCCCAAATGGAGACTGTTTTTCCCATGGCAGTAACCAGTGAGTGATCTCTTTCTGTCCTCATCTTGACCCATAAAATATTAGCTGTAATTTGTCTCTCCTGACCTTTTGGGGAGGGAAGTGATGGAATGGCTTTGGTGGGCACCTGCCATCCCCTGAGGGTCAACCCACAACACATCTCTGATCCAGAGAAATCATTATGTTACTGTGTCCTCCCTTACCTAATGAAATTGTCAAGGGAATTCTTTGACTGTTTTTCCATTTTTTAAAAAATCTAGATCTTTTTGGCTACCTGACATTTCTTGGATATCTCTAGGAAAGTGCAGCAACTCTCTGCAACAGAGGTTATATCAAGTCCCTGCTAGTTACCTACCTTCTCCACAGTTCTGCAAATTCCAGCCACCTTGTTTTGCCCATTTTTTAATGTTCCAGCTCCAGCATGTTGCTTCAATTTAGGCATTTCAATTACTCCAGCCCACCCTACCTTCAAGGGCATTTGTCAATTTTTTATGGCTATATTTATGTTTATGGACAAAATGGCTGCAAGGAACAAAGTCATGGGGAACTACCAGGTCTCTCCAGGTTCCATGTCTGAGAGACAGAAATGGTATGATTAATGGTTTAAACAATGTTAGGAAGAACTTTTTGCCCGTCATGGCAAAACTGTACAAAGGTGCAGCCACTGAAGCACACCCTTCCCTGAAAAAGCCTCCTGACTGGAACTTTGGACTGTGAGTTAAGCCAATTTTTAAGGTCTAGGGAGAAGCAAACAAGGCTGAGGAAGAAGCATGTAGTTACCAGGAAAGCCAAACCCAGCAGCTGTCCTGAAAATCAGCTCTGGCAGTGTTTGTGGTGGGGAGGCCATAGCCCACAGGCTCATCTGCTGAGGCCAGGTTTGCACACATCCTCCCAGTCAAAGGGGCAAGAGGAGAATTTTGGGTGTGTGAACAGCCATCCTCCCTTACACAAACTGGCTCAGCTGTAAAACCCCCCACCCTGGGAAGGCCACAGACACAGGATTCACCTGAGAGCCAGCTGAGGAGTGTCATAAACCATCAAAGACCTCCAAAGTGCCCCCTCCTCCTGAGGCCTTGCACCAGCCCTGCACGACACAAAGTGATGCAAGAGACAGTGTCAAACTTGTCCCCCACCTGGGGATGTACCTGGGCACTCCCACCTGGCCCAAATATGTATTAATTCATTAAACTCTCCCTCTCTCTCCCATTTAATGTTAAATAAACCCCATACTACTGACTTAGGCACATGGTCTCCTTTGTACCTTAATTTTGGCAGATGCAGCTCTCTAATAACTGGATAGTAACACAGTAATATGAATTATGCTGGTAGAGCAGTGCTAAACCCACAGTCTGTTTGTATTGATTTAAGACAGTCTAAAAGCCTCCTGGGAAAGCCATTTACAACAGCCCTACTAGTAACTAGCCCATGCATGAGATTTTCCTTGGGTCTGCCTCTCCCATTAATGTCTTTCAACAGTGTTAGGAATATAGACAGATTTTTAAAAAAACTTTCATTGAACTTTTCAGACAAAATAATTCATCTTTGAGACAGGTTGGAGGTTTTGACAGCTTTTTTTCCACTCTATATTTTACATTATATTGTAGTGATATAAAGCATTTTAAAACTTCATCTTTCACTTTCATGCTGAGAGGTAATTTAGGATACAGGTCCTTTTACTCTGTTCCAACCTGGCAATGAATTCTAAGAAACCTGATTTCTGATCCCTCTCAAGCATGTTGTAGGTTAAAAACTATGTATTTGTCTTCCAAAACCTTCAAACTTATATCGTTTTAGTTGTTATTTTTCTCTCAAATGATGGATATTATAATTCAATTTGGCAACAGCACTTTGCCAAAGCGCTGTCCTGAACCATCAGAAAAAATTATAAGTGAGGAAGATGATTGTCTTAACCACTGCTGTGAGACGCTAGGAACATCATTTGTTACATGGCCTTATGATCCTCAACTCAAAAAGAAGTTATTTTCTTATTTTCCTAGCATCCTTTTGAGTGGGAAACAAGAGCAAAGTGCTACAGCTGAATTGCTTCTAAAATTATTCCAATTCCAAAACTACTTTTACTTGATAATCCCAAAGAAATAGCTACAAAAATAAATGTGGGTAGTGTTTTCTTTTCAATTGTTTTGTTAAAGTGCAAGTTCAAGAATGTGAGTTCTGCAATTTCCAGACAATTGCAATCTTGTGGCTTTTTTAATATATCCCTGGTAAGGATTTTTTTTTTTTTAATCAGGGACTGTTGTGAATTTAAATGTAGAGTTAATTTAATCTGACAATAGCACAATCTCTTCAGCATTGTAAAACTGATAGCTTCCTGTGAAGGTGTAACTTAAAGGACTAAAAAGTGATTATATTAATTCCCTGTGCCTGAAGCAACCTCTCTAAATTAAAGCTCTTGTTTGAGTAAATCTCAAACTATTTTGAAAAACTACTCAAACTGTTTGCTGTGCAGAAACACAATGCTTTTAAGAACTAAGGTAATAACATCTGCTTATCTTCTTTAGAATTTATGTGAAAAAACTCCAACATGATTTATTACAAGAATCTGAAAGAGGCCATCTGAGGAAACCATTGCCACCGCCTGGTCCAGGAGACAAAGGTAGCAGCCTCTCTCTGAGAATGAGGCAAGGATTTTTTTAAGAAATTCAGTCGAGAATGTAACTCACCTTCTATTCAAAGTGCATATTTTGCTGATCCTTTCCCCATCTTTGAGATAACTTTCAGTGTCACCGCAGTGACACTGAGGCCAGTGCCCACTGGAGGTGCTCCTACAAGGAGCGGGCTGACTGCTGGGGAGGCAGTGGGGCTGCTGACAGACCTCAGCCAAAGCAGGCTCACCTCCAGTCAGTCTGCCGGCAGGAGCAGACCACCTGAAGCCTGGGGCTGGTGCCTTGTGCAAAGATTTCATTGCTTATCCCACTGATAGAAGTTAGATCCTAATCCACTTCTCTGGGATTTCCCCAGCTCAGAGTGAAGAAGCCAGGATGGACATAAGGGAGGCAGAGACCAAGGTGCTGAATATGAGGGGAAGTAACCACTCACATTACCAAAGCTGCCTTATGCCAGCTGTCTGGAACCACAAATCTGTCAGGAAAACTTTGGAATCAAAAATTATTAATTAAGTCAGAATCTTCAGGCTTAGACTGGTGAAGAGAAGAGGGTATTAACTGAGGAGAATCTGACAGAGGAAACGCTCTTCCACTGGTAAATTTAATAAGGCAGGAAATTTCTTAAAACTACTTTAATTCTCTCTCCCCTCTGTCAGAACAGTGATTAGTATGAGAGATATAGAGTGATTAAGATCCCTACAGAAGAAAAGAATAATATTAAGTCAAAAGTTAGTTACGACAAATTAAAAGCATAAATGAGACATTTACATGCTTTCTAACACGTGCTATAGCAAGTTAATGTGCTGTTTTGTAATTTTTTCTTTATGATTTCTAACTCCAGAAGACATATTTCAGTAACAACCACATGCAAGATACAGTCTGAGAGCAGTGTACTGGCATCTCTGGAGAAGAATCTACCTTCTGCTGCGCTGTCTGTAATTTTATATATGCACCAATTAGAATTCCTTTTTTTTGACTGACATATGATAATAAAAAATAATGGCATTAGAAAACTTTTCCTATTTTTTACTTTTTTCTGTTGACTAAAGGATTTGCTCCCCTACTATAAATACAAAAACATTTTTGATGGGTTGGAATTGTCCAAAACAAATGGCTCAAGCTGGGCTTTAAATCCCGTTAGTGGTTCAAAATGGATAAGAAAATGTTCTCAACACTTAAGCTTGATAAGGATATAGAAATTAATATTATTAATTCCTCTAATTAATAACTCTATTAATTCATTGTGTTTTGGTATCAGAAGCTCATCAGAAAAATAGAGCCTCACTAGTGTCACCGATCCTTTAACAAGGGCAAATCCCTCCTTATGTAAGAAAGCAACATTCCATGTGCCATCAGAAACTATTACTCACACACAACTTTTCAGAGTCAAAAATGAGAGTTCACCCTTTCATTTTAAATTTTCCTTCGTGTACATCTCCATTAGGGGGAATTAATGGGAATATTTGTCTGCTGTCTTGAAATATAGTACCAAGAGCTCAAAGTCATAAATTGTCTACTATTAAAGTTTTGCATCATCTAAAGCACAAGTTGCCTCTATAACCCAGGTTATTTTCACTTAATAGATTTGTGAATTCCAGACTGCATCAGTTCTGCACATAGTAAAAATCTGTTTCATGCATTACTAATGTTGGCATGTAGAGGATGATGCCTACCAAGACAGGAGGGTGCCAAGGCACATTTGATCTCTTGTCGTTCTGCAGAATGGCATAAATCACTCATAGGATTGAGAAGGAACAACAGAACATCTCATACTACAATTTGAAAAATTGCCCTTGTAGGAAAAATGTAGATATTTATGCTCATGGTTGACTGACTTAAACCATACAACTCCATACAACCATACAAAACTATACAACTCCAGCATTTGTGTTTTTTGCATAATCACATTTTATCAGGAAATATGGACAATGTGGCTGCTCTGCAGCAGTTAAGTACAGAGCACTGGTTGTTGTAGCATATTAATATTTTCTGCAAGTTCTAGAAGCTTTGAAACTGCAACACTGTTTTAAGGAATCTCAGAAAGAGTATGTGTACCACATTACTAAGAAATTAAAGAAGCTGGCAGCAACAATTCAAAATAGAATTAACCCTCCCTGCCTCAAGGCATGAGATCAAAATAGCTGAAGCTGGAAAATAGTCTCTCTGGAGTAGATAACAGAAAATTTTGCAGTGGGAGAAAAACTCATGAAGGAAGATGGGGGAAGAGAGGTTAGAAGGAATCCAAGACCGGTTTGAAACTAAGGAATTAGGGGGAACAGTAAGGCTGGGGGAGCCACACAAGTTTCCAAAATGCAGCTAATGGGGAAACTGGGAACACAGACGGTGAGAAAAAAGGGCCCTGCCCATAAGTGTTGGGTTATTTTCTCCAACAGCAGCACCACTTTCAAATTTTTTTCTTCCAGCCAGCCTCAAAGCATAAATCCAGATGTCTCCCATTTTCATTGGCTATATCATTAAGACCATTGGCATTTTACCCTGATGTGCTCTTTGGTTGTCTGCAGATCCTCTTGCAGCCATTCTCTGGCACCTCTGCACCTTCTTTACCTGAGAACTCCCTTTGTTTCAGCACTGGGTTAGCTTGGTTGGCTGTCAGATGATCACCCAGCTCCTCCCTCACTCCTTCTCCTCTACAGAACAAGTGTAAAAATAGAAGATGGGTCAAGATAAAGACAGGGAGATCACCCACCAATTGCTGTCAAGGCAAAAGCAGACTCAGCTGGGGGAAATTAGTGTAGCTTATTGCCAACCAAAACCAAAGTAGGATGGTAAGGAACAGAAAAACACCTTTACTCTGTCCCTTGTTACTTCCCAGGGTCAACTTCACTCCTTTGTTTGTGACTTTTCTACTTCCAACCTGCCCCAAGACTGGCAGGATGGGTGGGGATTGGGGCTTTATGGTCAGTCCATATCAGCCTCTGTCATTCATTCAGTGTCTGGAACTCCATGGATGTCAGTAGGGCTCCTGTGTGTGAAATCACCACAGGGGAGAGGACTGGGAAATTGGGTGTAAGTTGAAAAAAGAAAACAAAGAGAGAGAGAGAGAAAAAAAAGGTATTATTCCCTTGGTAAATCTGGTAGTTATTCTTATGATTGCTTTTCAGAGAGATTGAAAGGTGAGTTTCCTAAAAATATATTTCTGGGAAATGGATGAATTTATGCTGTTCTTTTATGTGATTTCACAAATGTTCTTGAGAGTGTTACTTTTGCTCTGGGCAGGTAAAATGAAATTTAATAAATAACAGTTTTCCTATATTTTCTTATAGTTTTTATTTCAGATTCATTAAATTTATTTAATATATTCTTTACACTTCAGTTTTATGTGCATTCACACTAAAACAGATGTTCTCCTAAACGTCTGAAGGACTCCAGAAGAAAGTGCCTTTTTGCACTACAGAATAAATTATAATTGTTAAAAACTAGGGAATGAACTTTATGATTAACCAGCAGACAGCATGAGTACATATCTGGTTAAATTATGATCTTGAATCCAGAAGAAATATTTCAAGAAATTATTTCACTTCCCAAGGAAAAAGTTTTGGCAGCATGTTGTTTTATAGTTTAAATGCTATTCTTTTGTGTTGCACAATGAATGATGAAACTGATATAGAGACATGTATACATTGGTAGATTAGACTTGCATAAAAACCCCACAAAAGTAGTTTTCCTTTTGCAACTGGAATGTGAGAAAAACGTGAAGCCTCCAAACAGTAGAAATCTACTTATGGCATTTCTAGACTGATTAACCTGTGTTTGTTTTTCTGCTTATTCCAGAAGATTCATAAAACATAATTTCATTACTTTGCTTAGACTTTTCTATTTGTTTATGTGAGAACCTGGCCAAATGTTCTATTGAGCTACTTTTTTATGAGTTCTATTTCACAGGAAACTCAATATCTTCTTTCCGATAGCAAACAAAAATTGAGTTTGATATTATATTTACCACCAAAATAGCTGAAGCTAATTTAGTTATAGTTAATGGCATTCATTAATCCTGTATAAATCCTTTAGCTTCCTAAGTGTACTACACTAAATAGTGTGCACTTTAAAATATTTTGTTGACAAATTTCAGTAAAATTGAGCATTTACACTTCAGTCTAGTTTATATAAACTGTAGTTTATGGTTCAAGCCTAAGTTCTACGTATATAGAATATATATATGTCAAGAATAAATAATTTAAAAAATTAAAAAAGGAAAACAGTGACATTTTTTGTATGTTTCATAATATAAGGCATGGACTTATTGGTCACTGTTTCTGTTAGTTTGGAATTTCCTCTTACACCATTTTTCTTACTCTTTCATAAATTTCTATCAAATACAGAGATGCGTAATGTACTTCTAAATAAGCTTAACCTGATAAACCATTTGCTGAGAAAGACAAGTAAATGTTTTCTTCAAGCAATGAAGATGGGGAGGGATTTAAATATTTCGTGTAATGTACAGCATTTAAAATCACACTCATGCAAACACCTTGCAATAATACTTCCTTGTTACAGAATTTTTCATGGAAGAAAGAGCAAAGCACAGCCTATATTTGTTGGAGGGATTCATCTCACATTAAATTTTGTCTATGCAATCCGTATATCTTTACAGCCTATACAGCAGTGCCTTTTTGCTGAGGAATTGTCTGTCATACTCCATAATGAGCTGCATTTTCACAAGTATATTGTATAGATTTTTGTAACAGCACCTCATCGGTTTTGTAATCCTTATTCCTTAAGAGCAGTCATCCTTTTATGAAATGTTCACTGTTTTGGAAAACAGAAATATTATATGACATTCAAGTTTCCTTTGTGCTCCTTCAAACTGAAGAGCCTGAAAAGTTCCTACAGCTTACTGCTTATGGTTTAATCTACAGATATTTTCCTATTGTCCACTGACAGGCACAATAAAAACACCTCTGCTGTGCGTCCTGCACCTAAAAATAAAGCATGGAGTGTTTTGTGTTTCATGGAGTGTTTTTGTTAGTTTTTTTCCCCATACTGAATATCCTTGATTTCAGCTTCCATGTTAGAAGAGATAAGCCACTCAGAACATCTTGGTCAACAGTAAACAAAAACTTGGCTTAGATTTGGTAGAGTTTGGGGGAGTTCTGCTGTACCAACTCTACACACATGAGAAAAGATTATTTTATATTAACAATAAGCCCTCAGGAGGGCAGCAGACTAATTGCCACTTTCGATGTTATGTCCACAAAATATCTTTAAAGCAATTCTTTCAGCCTCATTTGGCAGGCTCTTCATCCATGTAAGCACTGATGTTTTGACATTGCTGAAGTTCTGCTTCCATTTACATTAGAAATTCCTTCTGTTTTGATGTCACTCAGGGAGCTAGATATATCCCACATCAAGCACCTTTTGTCCATGCTCACCATTGAACATGATCCACAGGATCTTAGAGTTCCCTGATCCTGTCCTATCCATGCATTGAGACTCCAGGGCTTACAGCTTCTTCTCAAACTTGACCAAATTCCATCAGTTTAAGATTCACTTCCAGATAAATTTCATCTTAAATTGACTCAAATTCACATGCAAACTGACTCCCACAGAATTTTGATAAGCTAAACATACAAATGCAATCAGGAAAGCAAATCATAGCAAAATATATCAAATACATGTTATTACAGTTATTTTTTATATGGATGAAAGTGATAAGTGAATTTTTTAGAAATGTTTGCATTTCTAAAGGTACTGTTTCCTGCTAATCTCAGGACCTCCCTCCACTGTAGAACTGCAGTCACCACTTAGGGATAAGCAGAAAAAAGTCATACCTTCATCATGTCATTTTGGAAGACAGCAAAAGTTAAAAATAGTTAGTAAAAATTATTACAATTCCACCAATCCAGAATATATAGTGGATATTTTCTTAGTTGTGACTTTCTTGTCCTGGGCCATGTGATGCTCTGAAGACATATCCTGCTCATTGCCTGACTCTGTTACTCCTTCCAGCTTCTGAATTCCCTCTATTTCCATGCTCCACACAGAAGACACATAAGGAATTGTGAACCATCATATATTAAAAACTTGATTTCACACAAGCTCTTGCTTACAGGGTCTTAATCACAAATTGAGGCAATCTTGCAGAACACACAGAGACCAAAGCCAATTGAGAATATATGTCCCTACATCATTGTCTTATTAAAATTTTGCAGAAGATATTAAGATCATGGAAGTGAGTAAAAACATAGCTGAAAATTAACAAGAGCTAAACAAAATCTGACAATTTGGGTAATTTTTCTTCTTTCTAGGTTTAGATTGTTGTAGTATATCCACGTAAACCCAATGTTCTTCAAAATTATCCTAGTTTAGCAACTGTGTAATCTGGCATAAAAGTTATGTGATGATGATTATGTCTTCTTAAGGTCAGATGAGGAATAGAAGCAATTTTTTTCAAAAGATTTTGAGATCTTCAAAGACTTGTGAGGAGGAAGCTCTGGGAAGGGAGCTTATCATCTGAGATGAGAAGCTGGAATTAAAAACTTTTTATTAGCCTTTTTCTCACAGTTCCTCCTCAGATCTAGCAATAAGTACTACCCTAGGTTGGATTTTTTTTTCCTTTTAATTTAAAAGTTGCTGAGCCTTTTCTGTAATCTGTCAGATACAGTTTGCATTTTGTTGCACATGGTCTAGGCTATGTGTTTTAAGCTCTGGAATATTCTGATTGTCATCAAGGAAGAAACAGAAGTTTCCTCATTCTGTTCAATGGAATATGTTTCATTTTGTTTTAACAAGTTAAAGAACAGCAGTGCCAGAAAAGCAACACAGGTATTATGATATAAATTAGCATATTTATACAGGAGGAAACATCAAATAAATGTGGACTAAATATTACAATAATCTTTACAACAGGAACCAAAGCCTGTGTCTCCTCCACTCTATCAAAACAGCTTAAATGTCAAATTACAGCAATAGTACATTTAGTTGGTCTGGTTTTGAGACTTCTGAAAAATGTCTTGGTTATTATTTTCCTACAAAAGTGGGCAAGTGTTCACCAACTGAAATTTGAGTATTAACTTCTTTTGTGTACCAAGGCATGTGTTTGTACCACAGGAACAAATGAGCCAAGGCTGATTCACCTGACCAGGAGAATCATTGCTGCAGGTTCAAGATTCATGGGAAATAATTTACACTTCTGATCCTTACAGTGCTAAAAAAAAAATCTGTATTATATAGAATAAGCATTAAATGATTCAGCTTTTTTACTACAGCCTGGCTAAGGCCTTGAAAGAAATGATTCCTTGGTTCATCTTAATGGGAAACAAATTTGAAATCATAATTAAAATGTGTGTGCCCTCATTGCCAGCTATTCAAGTAACGATTAAAGAGCATAAAAATAAAAGCAGAGATCATATTGTGATAATGTGTTTGTATCACGAGTGTGTTCTGGTGTCATATGTAGCTGGTCTTGGGTTTTGAGTTGTTTGAGAGAGCACAACCACTTATTTTTCAAGCTTCCTAAGGCACAAATTTTACCTCCAGAACTGTCACATTTCTACTCCTAGTTGTCTGAATTAATGTGAAAAGGAAGAAAAAATATCATTGGAAGTAGCACTCTTATAGAGTGCTTTAATTTAGGGGCAATTTGTCTAATAATTTTCACTGTCTGTAAGAACCCAAGCTATATTTAGACAATGAGCAGTTTGCATTTCACATACAGCTAATGTACTCTCCTTCCAAGGTACAATCTGTTAAGTGTATAAAGATAAACATTTTGATATACAGAAAAACTTTAGAAATATTTATTTCTGCTAAAATATTTTTATAATGGCTTAATCTGTAGATAATGTATATGCACATATGTTTCAACTATGTATTTTCACCATATATATAGTGAGTATTTATGGAAATGTGTATTCCAAGCAATAGAATTCAGTCAGCTATCCAGTTATCTATAGTGATGCAGGATCAAGTGTATTTATCACATTCCTTTCACATCCGTTCATGTCTTCCTATTATCCAGCAGGTGTAAGCAAATTGAGAGTGGATTCCATTTTTCAAAACCTAAGTAGACTTGAGACACATTAGAAACAGAGTCCGTTTTTGCAATCATCTGGCATTTTATAATTGACTATTTTTACTTTTTATACAGACTATTTTTATTTAAAAAACAAATGTATTTACAAAATAATTTGATAATTTCCTGTGTTACCATCTTAAAATTAACTATGAGTTCAAACTGAGATATTACTTACCGTAGTAACTTCTTATTCACTTGTTGCAGCACTGTGAACTCAGGCAATAACATTCTAGTTAGCCCTAGAGGTGCTGGCCACAGGGACAGGCTTTTCTGACCCATTCTAATAGACCCTCAGCAAGTTTTCCACCTGCACCAGCCTGTGTGTGTGGTTGGCAGGCTGGAGGGAAGGGAGGATGTCCAGAGGGACCTTGTCAGGTTGAGATGTGGGTCTGTGCAAACCCCATGAAGCCCAGCAAGGTCAAGGGCAAGGTCTGGTGCCTGGCTGGGGCAATCCCAAGCACAGGTACAGGCTACGAGGAGAATAGATTGAGACAAGGCCTGGGGAAAATAATTTGGGGGTGTTTGTGGACAAAAAGTTCAACAAGACTCACCAATGTGCTCTTGCCTGCCAGATGGTCAGCCATGCCTGGGCTGCATCACAAAAAGTCTGGTCAGCAGGTCAAGGAAGGTGATTCTGCCCCTCTACTCTACTCTTGTGAGACCTCACTGAAGTACTTTCTGTTCTAGATTTTTTCACAACAATAACTTATCTCAAAATAATATTTTTTTTTCTGAATGTCTAAAGTTATTTTGAAATTAAACTTCGAGGTACTTGAAATTGAAGAAGTTCTACTTGGTTACAGAACAATCTAATCATGTGATTAAATTCTTTTAAATTAGTTTATTCTTGTCAATCTTTCAAGTTTAATTTATTCCTTAGACTTCAATAAACTGTCATTGAAACTGTGTATCCATATGATCCATACTTGTGCTTAAATGAGACACAGACTTCATGAAGACAGATCTGAAAATAAATTATGATCATTTAGAATAATTTACGTTCATCTAAATTGCAGCTCATTTTCCTTCATAGTTGATTCAAGTTCTTATCAACACCTCTAGCACAAGGCAGTCCAGGTGACCCCTTAGTGACTTCTCAGTGTCATGAGAAAACCTCCTGAGGTCAGAACAAAGTGTAAGCACAGCTGCAGTACAAAATCTTTTGAGGTCAGGGCAGGATACAAAACCCTTCTGGATGTCCTAAGCATTTGTGGTGACAGAATGTTGTTTAGGAGAATAGACACAGAAGAAAAAACAGCAATAATTTATTATTTCAGGAAAGCTGCTTCTACCATAAATACATCTACGAATTCTTGCTTACACCTCAGACTCAAATACTGATATTTAATTAGCTACTATAAAGCAGAAACATCAATATCTGCAATTTTAGAAGAGAAATTAATTGTTAGTCAGACCATCCTTTTGCTTGTTTGAAATTTGGCCTCTCTGCCTATCATTTTCTCTCTGCAATAACCCTTTTGAGAAGCTAAATTACAATGATTTTTCTAAGTAACAAAACATTGTAATGCAAGTTGAATTATCACTAATACAACTTCTGGCAATGTTTAATAATTTCAAAGACGTTTTCATCACAAATGTTTTGAATACTCTGATGCAATGGCCTGGAAATATAAAGACCAGTTCTATGTGACAGTTCTCAGGAAATTGCTTGATGAAAAATATTACTTATATTAATCTTAAATAGCTTACAGACTGTGAATGTCTAGGAAAGATCTTTATACTCTTCAGCATAAATTGAAGTTATGCATAATGTCTGGATGGCAAGGAAACAGATGATCTGTGATAACAGTTCAATCAAAATTGCATAAAGTCTAATGGTGCTCTTAAAATACAATATGGTTCTCCTAATGGCAGTTCCACCCCTGGTGTGAATTTTGGATAGATTAGCTTTCTGACTGGAAACAACTGAATACTTGAGACTAAATGTCAGAATTTAAATTATTACTTAGTAAACAATCCAAAGTTTCAGTTTCAAGGCTCTAGAACACCTGTGTTCACAGCCCATCAGTTCATCCTAGCTATCACTGCATCAAAAATTCAGGTGACAAAGTACTTACTCTCATTTCAGTTGAGACTCTCAGAGGCTTTGAGGTTTCATAATCCTTACAAAGCTCCTTCTGCTTATATGAGATAAAGCAATGATCCCCCAGGACTACCAACTTTGCCTCTTTGTCCATCTCTGTAAGAAGATGGATATTAATTTCATACATTTCCCTCTTATGAAAAATTCTTGGCACTATTTCAACAAGGTCCACTTAAACTCTCTTAGCCATATAACAAAGATTTTTGTTCTGGCAACAAATTTTGTTTGAGAGAATGAAATTAACAACAAGATGAATCTTTTTTGGTTAGCACATGGAACGGGAATATAAAGTCATCCCTCCACCTTTGGTGGCAGTATTCTCACAGTAATGTTTGGCAGTGACAGCAGGATTTGTACATTAGGATCAGCCAATTAAACAATTTAATTCTGAAGTTTAGACAATTTCATGGGAGAATAAAGCAGGACTGGAGCAAGTTTGAACGTTTTCAATTTGCTTCCCCCATTAACACAAGCTTGTGTCATCTCGCCATCCCTGCTCAGTATATATTTTGTCACCCTGCTCTAAGTTGATTCCTACATCCTTTTTCAGGTGTCCATATGAGATCAGAGCTTGATGGAGAGCTATTAAATCCACTGTCATGAGCAAACTGTCTTATTTGACTGCTGAGAGCTATAGACTGAGTGCTCCCTGTGTTCCCACAGCCTGTGCAAGTAACAGTGAATTGAATTTCCTCTGCATGCTCATGTTTTGGAATGATTAGTTATCTTACAAACATCACTTTTTCTGGTAAGCCATCAGCCATTAGTTTTGACTAAACAAAGCACATATTTCCAGCTGTAGAGAAATTTTCCCAGAATACCTCAGTAGTGGGAACAGGCAAAATTTTCAGGAAACCACAGATGCCTAGGGAAGCCTTCAGAAAATAAAAGAGATGTCTTTTTGACAAGGAGAGTGGAGTTTTGCAGACAAATTAAAATCTGAAAGGATGTCTGCCAGGGAGTAAGAGCAGAAGTTATGAGTATGTAGCTCTGTTACAAACACAGCTCTAATGACTCAAGCTCTTCAGAGTGCAACATTATCCAAAATATTTTGTGGGCAAGACTTCTATGTAAGTAATGATAACAAGTATAGTGAGGATGAAAAATTAGTTGAGAGGACAGATAGAAACCTTAAAAATGCAAATATGTTTTAAGGTGTATGCATATTGCAAATCATGGCAATCATTGACCACCGAGGTTAACAGACTCACTCACATAGTTCAGCCATAAATTAAAGAGCTATGTATTTTCCTCAGTGAAAGGTAAAGAAAAAAGCCTGAAAGCACACAGAGATGTTATTCTTATAAGGCAGTAATTATTTTTAAGAGGCACACAATTATGTTTCTAAAATCAATAGAATTAAATTTGGATAACAAAAATAGAGGTTATATTTTAGATGAAAATATTTTTGCTCTCAGATCTACCAAACTGTGGATCCATGCATTAACTCTGGTCCTGCTTCAAGGAAGAAAAGAGAATTCCCATCTCTTTGGCTGCTTCTTGTGGCTGGAAAAAGCCTTTAGAGAAAATGCACTTGAATTTTCAGCTCATTTCCTTGTTACAATCTCTTTCTACACCCTTTTTCTGCTGTTAAGAGTGGCTCATTGAAGGAAAAAAATAGTTTTATTGTTGCAAAAATGCTTCCTAGGAAAACAGGTAAAGGCAGATAAATACAACTTGAAAGACTTTGACAAATGCATTTCTGTTTCTAATATTAGCCTGACATTAAAACGATAATGGAATATGTCCAAAGTGTCACTGAACCTATTTTCTTGGTAATAGAACTCTGAACAAGTTGGCAGATAATGCAGACTTAGGACCTTCTGAAATAACTTCTTTCATGAATGCCTCTGAACACCCTTTACACATTCCTAAAACTGCAAGAGAGAACTAGTTTGTTCAAAGATAGGCATTTATGCCTATATCAAGTATTGCAGACATTCAGCCAGAAATTAAAGTTTTCTAAATGTTAAGTAAAAAAAAAGAAATTTTTTTTTAGAACAGAAGAAAATAATAAAATGTTTAATTAGAGAAACTTTCTTGCATAAAAAGGAGAAAAATGTTGAAAATGGTCTTAAGGAGTCATACTTTTGGTTGGAAATGTAAATATGAAACCTTCTTTTTCTAAAATAACCAGTAGTTGAGGATTTTGTTCATTTGATCTTTTTCTAAGACTATTTGCATTTCATTATTTCTCCCAAATGTTAGTGGCAGTAGGGGTTTCAATCTGATGTTGAAATTAACATATTTCTTACTAAATGCTACATATGGTATTGTAATTAGCAGAGCTAAATGAAATATTGCATATAAGGCAAATTAAATCCTATGCTATGAAAATCAGTAGCAATTTAACCATTAATTTCAATATTGCTACCATTTTTTCTATGAAACATACATTCAGATGCAATCAGAAAGCAGAGAATTAGTAATCATGTCTTAATAAGTGCATACTAAAAGTTATGTGGAATATAATAGAGCAATAAATAGCACATTGTATGTATGACTAAGGCTTTTCATATTCAGTCATATTAGTATAAATGTGAAATACAGCTTGGATTAATGTTCTAAGAAGAACCAATATGTATAATTGCAAAAAATCTTTAATAGTATCCATTAGAATAGAAGCAAAATTTTTTCTAAGTAATTTACAATGTGGTCAATAGACATTGATAAAAATATTCATATTGTCTATAAATTTTTATGATGAAAATACACTGATTTTAAAATACTTTGGCAATTCTTTGTTTTAAACAGTCCCTCTCCCAGTCATTCTCATTGATATCAGTGATAATAGTTTGAAATAGTAGTTTAAAATTCAAAAGAAGCTCAGTGGAGCTTTTATTCTGACTGAGTTCTCAGCTCTAAAAAGTAAATGAGAAATCTCTTCAGACCATTTCTCTGTAAAGTTCTGAGAAGATAATTTTCAGTTCCATCTTACAGAGTGTGATGTTTTCTCTACTGATGTTCAAAGTCATCTCTGGGTTAGATATAAATAAAAGGCAAGAAAATTTGGTTGTGCAAAGAGATCAAAAGATTAGATAAGATAAAATGACTATGAAGAAAGTGAGGTGAAAAGAACAGAAAGTAAGTGGTCAGCCATTGAACTCTGAGTTCTGTGAAGCAATCAGCTAATATCAATAAAGTTAGACCTCTACATGGACCAGCCCTCACAGTGCTCTTACCTAATGCTCCACTTTTTGGGGGGAATGATGTGCATCATTCATGTGTGACAGAAAAATTATGGGGCTGGGATTCCCTCACCTCTTTGCCCTTCAGTCACTGAGACTGTTTCCCTGCATCAATACCTAAGCATCCTCTCACTCGAAATTCAGTCTGAGAAAAATTCAAAACAGCCAAAGACAAGTCAAGTCACTTTTTCAGTGTAAGTTCAGGGTTCATTGAAGCCTTCATAGACTGACTGCCACACTTTGGAGCTCTCAGAGAAAGAAATCTCCTTTAAACTTCAACAGGCCCCATTTAAATGAGGAGCATGCTAGCATATTTTATCCAGTTCAGGATCCAGAATATTGCAGACACTTTGTGAACACAGAAGAGAAACCAAATTAAACCATAAATACACCCCCAAAGCAGGGAGTATACGCTCTAACACACAAAGATTGGCCCACTGATGGGCATACTACAGGTAAACCAGCAGATAGTAGTGCTTCTATCATGTCAGTAGCTGAACACTCGGTTTCTCAGTGCACAGATAATCTCCTAATCTTTCCAAAATACAGATGGGAAGAAAGAAAACTTACTTACTCATTGTTTTCTGATCTGTAGAGAAGTCAGTTTTGCTTAGATATTCAGATGCCTATGGTAATAAAAGCTGAGTACTTGATTTACTTTGAGGAATTAAACATATTCTTGTTGCTTCCATTTCTTTTCTATATCTCGAAACTCCCTCCTATTAGTCTTACCTTGTTTAAAGTACCTCTTAAGGTCTAAAGTCACTGCAGCCCTTATTTTCACAATACCCTTTACAATACTCTACAATCTCCACAAATGCAATTATGTTCCACATTAGATTTACCTGGAAGATAGAGACCCTGTAGAATTCTCTGCAGCTGCATCTCTTTCTTCTAATTTACAAACAAGGCAATTACCACCACAAGATACTGCCTTGTTTCTTAAGAAAGAAATGAAAGGAAGAATGCTTAAGTCTGCAAGCCACTACCCTCTCACTTAAACAACCAGAGCAAACAAGTTTAATATTCTTAGGTTGTGTAACCTTGCCATCACAGGTTGATTATGTAGACAAAGCTACAAAAACACTTAGTCTGTTCAAAACTAAACCAATAAAAATGTTTCTGTAAAATTGTCACTGAAATTCATGCACACCATTTGCTACGAAACTCTATTTATTATGGAATATCTGTGTACTATTGATATTCTTGTCTCTTAATATTGTGATTATCCAACACTTAACTTTTTTTTGCCAGAATTGTAATGAAAAACTGAGTTTTCTCCTTCTCTTAGAAGACTGTTATGTGAGTTTGAGCTGGCACACAGAAGACTGGTATTTTGTAATTTATAGTAGATAAATTCTCTTGGATGTCATAAAGAAAATGTAATTGAAGATGTCCCCTAGCTATATTGCTTTACCTTGTGTTATTGACATGCTTGCAGCCTATTCAATGTTCTTTCATCTAACAGTGTTAATTTTAAAAGCAAATTGAATCTTTTTAAAATTCTATTTGAGTAGCCAATTAGATGCAGAAATTTTGCTTACGGCTTCTGCAAGAATCTCTATAAGGTGTCCCTATGTTAATACCTTCCCACATTGATTGCATAATGCAATATGACATTTTGTGTTAATAGGCATTTATTAAGCTGGATTCAGAGGTTGCATCTCTTGGAGATTAAAGCAATTGTATAATGGAGTTTTCTCGGTTGGTGTTAGAAAGAATATGGTGATCTGGTTGTGGAAAAGGATGGCTTTCACCCATTTTTCAGCAGGCAGTTAATAATTTTTAGCTGTTGTCAGACACAAAGCAAACAGATGTTTCAATAAAATCAGAAGCCTATCCTTAGTTGCTATTTCAGTAGTCAATGAAAGTATTCATTCCACTGATGACACATCTATGCTTTCTTCTATTCATTAAAAACCACCTATAAAATTAACTCACATATCAACTGCAGTATTTAACATAGCATACATTTAGAAATTCATTAAACACTGCTCAAATCAACTTTCTAATTTACATTTCTAATGTATAACTCTTCTAAGCTGTATCCAGTGGATTACTTTTGGCTTCAGGATAAGAGTCTTAGCTATGGTACACGGATAAAAGGCTTCATTTCCCATGGCAGCAAGTGGAACACTGGACATCTAAGCCCAAAGTGTCTCATGCAGAGCAGAAGGAAAAGACTAACAAACCAGACAGTCAAGTACCACTGAAGGGCAATTCATTGGCCCAGTTCAATGCCTGGAAAGAGTTGGGTACCACCAAAAAATAAGCTCCCTGATACTCTGAATTGACGTTGCATAAGGAGTTTTGCATAGATGGCCAAGAAAGTAATAGATTCTTCAAACTTACTCTTCAAGGTTTGGAACTACACAGAGGTGGTTTTGGTTATAATGGATGCACCTAGGAGCCTAAGAAGCTCCTCCCAAGAAGCTGTTATTTGATGGATATCAAACAATTATTTACCAGCTAGCACATGTTGACTGGCATGCTTCACACCTTGTTAAATCACACATTCAATGACCAAGTTTATCTGTCATGAAGAAACTTTACCTCCAAAATCCTAATTATAATAGACCTTAACAGAATGGAAGGAAATAAGAAAATATGATATGTACCTTTCCCACTCTTCTGATTCTTTCTCTGGGTTGACAAGGTACAATTGATAATTTGTTAGAAAACTTGTTTTCTTCTCGAACACTGAAATTTATATCTAGAGGAATGAATTTTTTTATACAAGATGTCATTAGTGGAACAACCTAAAGATTTGGGTAAATGTATTCTGTTGGATACTAAACGGGGGTCCTTCAAAACCAGACTACTTTAATTTCTTGATAATCATGGGTGTGTGTCAGTAGAAAAAAAAATTTTGAAACTTCTATTTCTAGAAGTTGGGTGCTGATCCCGTCTGCCTTCCTGCCCCATCTGTTACATTTAAAACTTTTTAAGCCAATGACAATTAAACTGTTTCTAATAGGTCAGTGGTGTCTGTTTTCAAAACAACTAGCACCAGAGAATTATGGGATCATTTATAAGTCATGAAGACATAATCGTTACAAGATAGTAATGAAGTTTGTGAAGTTTGTGAAATTTAACAATTCATCAAAGTTGACCAATATCAACCACTACTACCACCTGTGTAGACATAAGGCACTTCTGAAGTTTTCTTTGAAGCAAGGTAAGATCTATGTGGAGGAATAACACATATTCTGGCAATAGACTGATGTTGCTGAGGAAAAGGCAGACAAGTTGGCTGAAGCACAAACCCTTATATTCAGGCATGAGAAAAATGAATACCTTTCCAAACTAAATACAGGCTGAAAACATTGAGTCCAACATTGCCTGGAAGAAAAGTTGGCTGTTTGAGAGAATATTAGCTGAGGGATAGTTGATAAGGTGGTCATTTGTGAGAAAGAAAATAATAAGGATGGTAATTTATTGCTTGTGGAGCTAGAACGGGCTAACCTGGAAGGTAGAGAAAACTATAGCATGCCATAAAGCCACAGTTTTATGCATCCAGTACTGTATAGCTAATCTTAGGTACTCAGCACTGTTTTCTCTTCCTGAATCCCTTTACTTCTTTGCCTAAGGAACTTCAGATTTTCATTTTCCTAGAAACTATTTCCTTAGATTTTCATGTGCCCCACTGCCTTGGACACATAGGACACAGTCATTTTTATTCTGTTTGGCTAGTTAAAGCTATGTTCCTGCACAGACAGAGGCCATGGTGGGGCTGTCCTAAACTAGTGGCATCTCTTTTCATATTCTATACATAGTGAATGTACTAATTTTACTTCATGTAAAATATAAATGCAACTCGTGTATCTGTGTGTAGTTCACAGTGATGATTTCTGTCTTTCAAGTAGTGATTACTATGCCATGTTCTGTATCAGCAAAGATATTCTCAGGGACTTTCCAGTTTATGTGTTTAGGTGAGCTGCTTAGGTATTAGCCTGGGAAGGAGAAAGATATCCTTTCCTGTAAAGAACAGCCCAGAAGTGCTCAGGACTGAAAACGTTATGCCCACATGCTGAGATAAGTAGAGGGCAGATTTTGACTGAATAAACATAGTCACATTCATACTTAGCCCAGCTACTTGAATCCTCTAGGCATTGGTCCAAATTTCTCCTTCAAAACATTCTTCAATGTTCTCACACTCATGCCTCAGGACATAATTTTTGTTTGGGCTGAGTTCACCTACATCCCCGCTAACACTCAATGCAGTATAGCAGAAATGATGTTGTAAAGCAAAATGGTGTGACCAGACATCCATAATGGATATCCATAATGTATATCCATAATGTATAATGTAATCCATATATGTATAGTGTATTTTAGGGAGACTGTTTCTGAAAATATTTTGGCTTTATTGATTGAAGACTTGTTGGCTGGAATTTGTTATGTGTGCTGTCAACACAGGTCAGCTTCATTTCAAAGTCCAATTTGCATGCTCTGATATTGGTGTAAAGCAATGCATGATCTATTAGAATGATTGGAGATTTATAGCTGAAGTGTAATGATGACCTTATCTGGAACAGTAAGAGAGGTAAAAATGTTATGTAAATATTCCACTCTCTCTAACTGGACTTAGAACAGTAAAAGTGATAATGAACAGAAAACTGAATTGATGGTGATACTGAAGGTGACACTGCCATTTGAGAGTAATTTTAGTGATTTGGGAGTCATTTGTTTCCTAGCTAATGAGAAGCTATAAGAATCATGAAATACTTACCCTGTTTGCTTCCAAGAAGTGGCCCAATGATGAAATTTCATTATTTTTATATAGCAAATTTATTTTAAATCATCCACCTTCCTTAATTTTAGAATTAAATTAACTAATTTCATCAGTTTCCAAATTAATGTTGAAAGTATTTTATCTTATATCCAGTGGAAATATACATTTTTGATAGTTTTTATACAAAACTAGAAGTTATTTATTTTTGAAAGGACTTTAAAACTGTGATTCCTCGATCTAATAAAATTTTCTTGTTCTGTTTGTCACACTGCCATAACTAAGGTAAGTAGAGATGCAAATGCTGGGTGTCTCTAGGTGAGAGAATATGCTCTGAGAAGATCCCTGTAAAGAGGGGAAGGGGTAGAAAAGGGGAAGAAGCTCCTAATCCTAAAAAAAAGGGAAGTGGTTCTTAACCCACTGCAAGAGGAGGATCACATATATGTGGATATTGACATGAGTATAAGGAAAAGGTATGGACAATATGGAAAAACATGGACACTAAAGGTAGAAACAGCTGAGGGATAGCTAAAGACTGCAAGCAAATTTCTTGCTGTACTTGCACTGAAAGAGTAGTGGGCATTCATCTCAGCTTGTCTCTGCTGCTGGGTTAAGGAATGGATATGGTCAGGAAATACATCTGGTCTGAACACCTGCTTTTCATACAGCTGGGATAGTGTGGTTAAAGACCACTTCTGTATTTGTTTCTGCTCAGTGCTGAGTATGGATGATTAGGCTATCTGAATTTGCTTTAATTAATGATAGGTGCATTAGTTCTTTCAGCCCTCACTCAAAAATTCAGGCTACTGTGACAATATGAAATGTCTCTGCCAAAAGGCAGTGGCCACCAGGTCCAAAATTTCTGCCCAGTGCCAACCAGTCTACCTCTTACCCTGCTGCAACCATATGTGACATACTGCCAAGATATAATCTGGAGGTACTTCTCTCTGATGGTGCCAGACTCACTCATTCTATCTGTTATATAAAATTTTGGAACCCGAGTTCACTACAGAGGAGCTTTCTATGTAGACAATAAAAATTCTTGTGGATGTAGTACCCAATCAATATCCCTCTGTCTGATTAACTTAGAAATTTTGTTATTCATATCATCACATTTTTATTAGAGGAAAAACAAACAAACAAACAAACAAACAAACAAACAAACATTCCCCACTATATTCTCCATATATTTCAGTGGTTATTATTACATTTTATGTCCTCTTTGTGTGCATCTCTGGGAATCAAAGACAACATTAGAATGGAAAACAGCTAACAACATGGTGACAGAATTGAAAAAAAATTGTTGTTCAATCAATACTGAATAATTATATTTTGAAAGCCAAAATAACTTAAAAATATATATATAAAAACTATGAACCCAAGGCAAAGCAACACCGCTCTCCAAACATGTCTGAGAAGTTTTTACAAAAAAGTGAAAGTTGCTTGTTTTGATGATTCAAGGGGAAGATTTCATTAACAAAATGCACATTTAATTATCAATATTTCAAATTATATGATGCTGAAGATACAAAACTATTAAAACTCATCAGTAGGGTACAGCTGTTTTATGTACTTTTAAACTGTAGTCTAAATTCATTGTGCCTGTTTGTATATAAACCAGCTGTCCATTCCTTATTAAGGCATCTGTCAGTTCTTTGTAGAAAAAGATAATAAAAATTAGTACAGAAGAGCTTTTAACTCAGAACCTTGAAGAAACATTACTTTAAAGGAATATAAAAGAAGAAAAGAAAATGTAAATCAGATAACAATAAACACGGGAAACACACACATTCTGCATAAAATTTAATCTGGTTTATGGAAACTAATTTTAAAAGCTTTCAGATGACTCATCAATCTCAGTACATATTGTTTTACTAATAAAAATATTTTCTTCTACCTTTGTTTTATAAAAATAAGGATGACACTGTGAAAATACTAACCCTTCACTCTCCAGTATGAATTTAAAATATAATTATAATGGGTTACTTCAATCTTCCTATTAGCCCTGAAAACAAGATCTTGAACCTATCAACCTTCATTAAAAAGGATAAATGGTATTTTATTAGAATATTGTTTCCCGCAGATTCCAAGTTAAGAACATGAATCTGGTTTTGGTTCTCCCAGTAATCAAAACTAATTGCAAATGTGCAAGTATAGTTCAATTAATTCATGCTTCTGGTTCATGGAACCACAAGCAGGAGACAAGGCTTTAGTTTTTATGCAAGATCATAATTGTTATCTCATTAAAATCTCTCTCTGCTCTTGCTTTACTGAGAAGGAGAAATGATTGTGGTGTGACCCAATTTAGATTTGAAAACTAAGTGTAAGATTCGGAGCACTTGTTTGTTGAACTATCATTTTGTGTTAATCCTTTTCCTGTTAAATTATGGGTGCCTGCTGAATAATTTAACACTTCAGTAAGATATACCTTTGTAAGCCTCAGGTCTATTCTGCTCTGGAACCACGCCTTGACACTAGACAAGGTACAACCCATGGGTCAGGGGCCACACAGCCCAGTCATGCTTTGACTCTGAAAAGTTCACTGCTGCTTTCTCCAGTAACCCAAAACCTCTTTGTCTGTTGAGTAATACTCAGGATGAAGTTGGGTGAGGGAATGGCCACACTGAGCTCCTGGGCTGTGGAGGACACACGGGGCCATGTGTCCTGTGCCAGGCCCTGATCCTGACCCACACTGCTGAACGTGGTGACACATCCCAGCTGGGTCTTGCTGCTGCTCCGACCCAAAGCAAAATGCCAATACACACACCCACCCCTCCCTCTGGATTAGGGAAAATGAAGATCTGCAATGAGAATGTGGGGTTGTAGTCACAACAATTCCAGTGGTACTTCAAAGACCTGTTTTGCATTGAGTGCACACACCTCAGTACCTCATTTGGTCACTTGTAGAGATAAAATGTATAAATTCTGTTGCTTAAACCATTTCAGAACTATGCTGAAAAAATCCATATTAATGCATGGTACACAAGAGAATGAGTCCAATGAAAACATGCTACACTTTGTCAGTAACATTGAAAGAATAAGGAGCTATAAAAAGCATAATAGGTCTTTCTCATGTATCATTTCTGCAATTATGTTTACCTAAATGCCTTTTAATTAAAAAAAAAAAAAAAAAAGAAAACTAACATTCTAAAGGTGAAATGAAAAATGTTCTTACTCTACTAATAATACACATTGAGAAAATTGCCAGCAAAGGCTGATAACTGCTGTCTGTGGATTGCTAGTAGGGAAAGAGAATTGCATTGTTATATCCCTGGGATCTAAGAAAGAAGAAAGATAAAGATTATTTCTGTTGTGTTTATGTTGATAGTTTCATTAATTTTTTTAACTGAATGCTCATATTTTGATTGAAGTTTGTATTGAGCAGGAATTTTAATTTGCCTATATTGGCTTTTCTGATTAATAAAAAGTCCTTAAGAAAGAACTCATTGTGTTCTTTCATTTCACATCTTTGATTAGGTTTGCTGAGTTTTGATATCTACATTGTAAACAAATGAATAGAAAAGTTTAAAGCAAATACAAGCACATTTATCTTTCTTCTTTCCATTTCCTTAGAACTGAAATTTTGCTATTTCTCCTTGAAAACTTGTTGCAATTCCATTCCCAGTTAATCCTCTGAAACAACTGTACATGCAATTAAAATCATACTCTCACAATGAATTGAATATGTATTTTCATTGCCACTTGTTCATGTATAATTAACCAAAAGAGAA
Source organism: Luscinia megarhynchos (assembly GCA_034336665.1). NCBI lineage: Eukaryota > Metazoa > Chordata > Aves > Passeriformes > Muscicapidae > Luscinia > Luscinia megarhynchos. The sequence goes on from CM067565.1 coordinate 26,146,427, forward strand.
TACAATTTTCACACGATGGATTTACAAGACTGAATAAAACAGGAGGCAAAAACCACCCAGGCTCAAGTTTTATATTCTTCACTGATTTTGGTTAATATTTTCATATATGCCATATTGCAAGCTTAAAGTTGTATGTCTTAAGAAGAAGAGAAGTAGGGAGAAGAGCAGTCATCTGAATTATTTATTATGCAGCATTTTCTTACAAGATTCATCATTTAGGGACCCCAGGGATTTCTTTACCAGGGAGAGGGGGCTAATTTAAAATATTAATGAGTAAATGGCATATCTTTATTTTAAGATTGAAAGAAAGCATTGAATTATTTTATTAACTATAAGTTTTAGGTTAAATTTGCTTTGAGGTTTTCTGAATCTTATTATTTTCTAATGCGACTTGAAAATTCAATGAGACTTGAATTTTGTCAGTCCTACTCTGTCTGCAGCTGGGAAACACAACTCGATATCAATGAGATGACAGCTCCACAGGGAAAGAGGCAATAGTCTCATTTCTTGTACTAAAATTCTCTTCCAGGGCCAACAATGCTTTAAAATGCATTTTAAAAATACATTTTGATTTAGTATCCAAGATTGTAATCCAGCAACTTTTATTCTCTGCATAATTGATTGAATGCCTGCTCAAGTCAATGGTTAATTTAAGAGTGAAGCAAGCCAGGACCTGGCTCTTCAACATATGGATCTGATATTCCTCTTTCTCACCCTTTGGTAAGTTGAGAATTATTCCTGCCAATTGCTTGCTGTAAGCAAGCAATGGATCGAATGTGGCAAAAATGTAAACCAGTTGTGTTGTAAGGTATATATACTTCAACCTGAAGCTTGAATAAAAAATTAAACCTGAATGCCAATCTATTATAAATTGACATTTTGAAAGACTGTTTCCCTGTTGGGGTAGCTCAAATAAATTGTCCTAATGCAGTGCAATGCAAAACTTCTGCAAACTTCATATTGAAAAGAAGTATGATCTTGTATGCTATTCTATTAAGTGAGATTAAGAGATCAAGAGAGATTCAAGGGCACTGAAGTTCACTTAAGATGCTCCTGGACAGTTAATGTCATTGCCCAGCAAGATTTTTTTTATTACAAGAGCTGTCATATATAGTGTGTGATGGACCTAAGATCTGCAGATATTCTCCCTTTCCCAGTCTGAGCTTGAACTCAAAGGCTGAACAGAAATTTTCCATACACATCTTCCTTTCTTTTTCACTGTACTGGACTAGAGGAAGGCTGCAGAGGTGCAGCGTCCCCTAAATTCATTTGTATTTGTTATGTGGAGTTTGTATTGTGACAGTGGCAGCTCGATATTTGGTTTTTCATTGGTGGCCTCCCTTCTCTCTGAGTGCTGCCATGCAGGAGAGAGGTGCCTTCCCTCCCAGCAGGTGCCTTGTGCTTGGTGTGGAACAGTGCTGGGCTACTCACTGCAAACACCCTGTCTGCCCATAGCATGGGGCAGAGGCAAGACTGGAAAGGTTGGAAATTTGTAAAGCTGATGGCGACAGAGCCCACTGTCCCTGGTGCAGGACACTGTCCCTGCATTGCACCAGTCCTCAGGCATGACACACAGAGCTGTGTCCTCACTGTGCTTGGATCATCAGGCACAGGTAATTCAGTGCAGTCTGCTCTTGGGCAAAACAAAAACAAGGCCAGGAATCTTCCAATTGTGCAACATCCCGCAGAGCAGAAACTGCAACTGTATTGGTAAGATGTGATGTTTTTACCATGGGAAACTCAGTCTGAGAGGAAAAACTTTTTACTGCGTAGCATGCCAGGAATCAAAATAGATGAACAGATAACTCAGGTCCCAGGTCTCTCTGTTCCTCCAATCCCTAACACAGGGTAAAAGCTCCTGAGATCCTAGGGAAAGAATCAGAGCTGAAGTCCAGTGAAGGGCAGATTGTCTGGATTGCCAAGGGTGAGTGCATTTTTAATATTACCATGTTACTGTCTTTTACATTAAGATTCTTGTATTTTTATGACTCCTTCACTGGCAGGAGAAAAATAGCAGGTCAATTATCTAATTGTTTAATAACAGAAATTTGCCCTGGTTTATGGTTATACCCATCTGCTAGGACTGCTTTGATGGATGAAATATATTTTAGGCTGTAAGACAAAAATAGTAATTTACACTTTGCCTTTTTTTTTGTGTTTCATCAGATCATCATCCATTACTTTCTGGAACAATAAAGCTTTGACATATTTTCTAAGTGAAATCCTTATTAGGAAAGACAATTAAAAGTTAATTTTAGTGACTCGTCTGTCAGCTGATGATGTAAGTTTTGGAACTGAACAGATAATGCATATTTCCATTGTTTTTTTAATATCTAGTTTATTTCTTAGAATAGAGGCCCCATGCACTCTACCCTGAAGAAAAATCTGTTGAGAAATTAGACACTCACCCTTGTTTGGTGTTGAATACTCTTTGTTGGAATTGAATACTGAATTAAACAACTGTTGTGTTTTAGCACTCAAACTCACAATAATTTATTACTGGTGTTTCAGTTACTTTCATTGATCTGCTAACAAATAAATCTGAACTTTTACTGAAACAGAATCTTCCAATTTTTATTTGAAATTATAACTATGCATAGGTAGCACAACAATTTTTAACAATATCAAAAGATTTAACAATTGAAAAATATTCATATACCCAAGAAAGACCAAAAGCTCTAAATTCCTCATAGGAAGAAATTAAAAATGTTTCTAATTTAGCTGGATTAATTTAAATTCTATTTGACCTCGTAAATTATTTCTCTGTTACATTCCTGACAGTAGTTTTTTTTATGTGGGTGACCATGTCAATTAAGTAGAGCACTGTGCAAAAAACTGGTATTAATATCAAAGGTCTGGAAACATCACAAAAACATGCAAATCATCACTTTCAACAGTGTTTAGTTATTATAAAATATATGGTAAATGCAAATATGAAGCACATTATCTGCTGCCTAAAAAATATTTTCCAAGCTATTTTTAATTTGTTCCTCCCAAATGAAATATAACAGACAAGGATATGTTTATGTAATGTTCTTTTAAAAAATCTTTCAGTGTGACTGTTTCTTCAGTTTAAAGTGACTGAGAAAATGTTTACCTGAATGTGAATTACGAAGTTAAATATTTTTCATTTATTACATTTCAGCTACAGATGAGTCACTCAAAGCAGGCAACTACCTTGGAAAAAAGGAACAAAACCTTAAAAGCGATGGCTTTCTTTCAATGCAAATTGATTGTAAAATATCAGCCACAATTCTTCTATTATGCTCTGGGTTTTTGATACCAGAATGAACTACTGCAAACAGAGAATTAGCATGGAAATAGGGTAGTGAAGTATTTGGTCATGTGTAGTTCTTGTCCCTATTATATAGCATAAATTTTTTCTCCTTTACCAGGTGATCAGTAATGTTTGTAAGGATCTCCTTGCATTTCCCAGAGATCATTGTATAGGCTAACATTAGTTTGTCCTTTTTCAAATGTTATTGGTAGCACAATGCACAGCTGATCATTCTAATAAATGTTTTGCCTGGTTTTTTTCAGCTATTTGTTGTAGTCTTGATATTTGGGGAATATATATTTCACTTGTTTTTTCTTGTAAAGCATTGTTCTCATTTGTTTCTTTTATCTTTCCAAGTGTTTTCTTGAGGAACATTGTCCATCACACCTGTTTAAAGCCATGCTTATGCCACTCAGAATATTGACTGGGAATTTGCACTGCCAGAAAATCTTCTGATATAGTGGCTTTTTCACAGAAGATGTCAGTCCATCAACACCCAAATGTTCTGTGAGAAGCAGTCAGTGCCAGCAGTGGTCTGAGGAGCTTTCTCCTCTGCCAGGAGGGTTTTTGGCTGGTTCAGTGTCCAGCTGCTGCCTAATGTGATGCTGAGAAGTCCTGCTCTGCTGGAAATTAGCTTCTCAGTGTCCTGACTGATCTGCCAACCAGGATCCTGGGATCCCAGAGACTCCAGTCTCAGATTCTGTCAGTATTTGGCAGGTGGATAATTATGGAGCTAGGACTTGAAAACCAGGAAGCCAAAAATTTTCTTCCTTAGGTAAGAGGGATAAAAAGAACTGGGAAAGCAATCCTCTTCATTCTCAGTAATTCGTTCTCAGTAATGAGAAACTTGGCAGGTATTCTGCCATATGCTGTGCAATACTGTTCAGGGAGAAAGCTCCAGATCTCCAGAGTTTCCCATGGCACTCTAATTTTTTTTTACATTATGTAAGTGTTGGATAGATAAAAATTTCTATAACACATAAAATAAGTTCATTGTTAAAAATACAGTCACACTATTTTTGATTTTTTTTGACAAGTCTGATATTTGTGTCATTTTTTTCATTCTTGCAAATTACTTATGCATTTTCTTCTCTTGTCATCTCATTAGAAGCAGTCAGGTTCTTATTCTCAAAATATATTAAGTATCACTGTAACATTTCCCTTCTTTCATTCTCTCTTTCTTTTAAAAATTGCAATGTCTTTTTCTATTTATATAATTACTTTACAGTTCTGAGAAGGCACTTTGTCCTTTCTGGCTCTCTGTACATTTCACAACATACTCCAAATTCTGGAGGTGGTCAATGAACTAACCATGCTGTTTCCATATTAGGAGAATTTATCTTTGTTGGTGATTGAAGGGTGATCTTCAGCTTACTCATCACTTTTTTTCCTTTTGCAGTACTGTTTGCCGTTTTTTTTTCCTGGACAGCTTTGTGCTTGTGTTCCATAAGTTTTTTATCTCAAGAATTTCACTGCTCTGTGATCAAGAGATTAGTGCATAAAACAAAAATATCTAATTTTCTGTCTTATCAGTAATGCATTATGTAAAATGGAGATTAGACTACTGCCTCTGAGTGTCTGTGCTTTGTAGTAGAAGGTGGAAGTCTAAAAGATGAAACTGACCTTAGGGACAGCTGTGTGTATATAAAATAATCTGACCCTCTGACTCTTTGAAGCCTGAATCTTTTGATGCCAAAAATCAGACCAGCTCCAGAGAAAGCAGGGAAGTTCACAAGGAATTGGAGAAAGCAAATTTAAGATTTAGAGATAAATTAAAGACATGCCTTTGAACTGAAAACAAAGTATTTGCATCTGTTTCATAATATTTAAAATAGACTCCATTGAAGAATACTTACAAGATTTACAGAATTGATAGGTTGTTTTTACTGCTCTTTTATAACCAAACCAAAAAGTACCAATGTACATGTTTACAAATCCAGAAGAGCAGTATTATTGAAAACTTATTTTCAGTCTTTTAGAGAGTGAAGAAAACACATATAGCATGAACAAATGAAACTCTGAAAAGTCTTTATTTTTCTTTTATGGAAATATTCTTATTTTTTTATCTTTTTATATGGAAAAGGCTATGAAACGGACTTTTTATAGGAACCTCTTCTCCCTGTTGAAAAATATGTTTTCTGCTGCTGTAATTTTCCAGCAGAGAAGGAAGGGTGTTAGTAGGAATGGGTTAAAAGCAGAACAAAGGCTATGTGGAATATAAAACACTGAAGTGGTCTTGCAGCTGGGAATAATTCTTACTAAGCCTGTGTGAACAGTAGGCCAGTGAACTTCTAGCTTGGAGTGAGCTACCTTGGATAGAAAGCTAATAGGAACAAGTTTACTCTTTCAGTTCTAGCCATGAATTTGTGGTCATTCCCACTGCCTGCGAGTGCTGACTCACACATTTGGAGGAGTTGATGGGATATGGGAACAGCCATCCTGAGGCTGGTGAAGGAGCTGGGGACTGGGGAAGCTGTGTCAGAGAGCACTTGCTTCTCTGGGGGTTTGCCCTTGCCCGCATTCTTTACCTGTGAGGCAGCATAGGAATCAGCACACAAACAGTTGTGAGACGTATAGCTTTGCTCTGGCAATGGACAAATCAGCTCCTCTGGTTTCTTCCCACTGCTGCTGGCCCTGCTTTCCTTTATCAAATGAACAGTCACAGTAAATGAGTATTACTCTGTTAAAATTTTGAACTTATATTTCAAGTAACTAAACATCTGGCCTTCATGTTCTACTTAAGTCTGAGGTAAGTACAGTCTCATGTTTTGCAAGAACACGTCCTGCCTTTAAAATTATGTCCTTTCTTCATATCAGGACAAGAACACTTCTTTCTCTTTTTCATTCTCAAGCTCTGACCACCTGCAAGTCCTGGACAGCATCTATACCATAAAATGCACATCCTTGCAGTATGAACTCCATAGCCCCTAAGTGGTCTGTCGCCTTCAGCCCATGCTGAAGTACCATTGCCTTATGGTTACCCATTTGGAATTACATATTTGCATGAACTGCAACTTGTCTTTCAGAAGCTATATTGTTATACATAGAAATACTCTCACTAGATACGTTTTTCAGAAGAATTCTGCCTGGTTTCCTTATCCTTTACCTCAATTTTCCCTTCTATCTCAGTAGATTGTAGGCTTTTTGTCACCTTACAAATTTGCTGGCAACTTCAGTTAGTATAATAGATTAATAAATTTTTAAGGGCAAAACCATAATGATGCTAACACATAAATTTACTTCCAGATAGCTCCTTTAAATCAATATTAGCACCAGGAATTGCAATATTTTTCTCCTATGTGATGCAATCAAATACAGATAATGGTGTCCTCTGCTTTGCCTTTGCTCCTAAATACTGGCTTCAGGTGCTGCAGGGCTGAAAGGAGCTGTGCAAGCCAGAGCAGTACCTGGGGGTAGTGTTCTGGTGTGGTGGGTGAGACCCCCTGCACAAGTAAATGACAGAGGTGAGACAGTAGTACTGGGATCAAGTCACACCCATCACGTGAGGTCCAAGGGATGCCTAGAAGCTGCTGCAGGTTCAAGGCTTTTTCACTACAGAGCACGATGAAACACTCCTGGATTAAAGGGCTGCAAAGACATTTCCCAAACAGGTTTGTGTTGCACTTCTCAAACATGTAGCACAGAGTACCAGAACAGCAGCTAAATTCTGTGATGTGATTGTAACTGACTGAAGAATTTACACAGGACTTATGACCCTCAAGACCTTACAGGCACTTCTCCATCAGCTTATAAATATACCTGGGGTAGAAAGACTGTAAGTCCCAAAAAGCTACTTGTGTTCTTGTGTTGCCTCCCAAAGTAATTATTCTGCAGGGATGAGAAAGAAAAGATTCCCTGACTGCAGCTTCCCTGCAATGGCAGAGGCCTTGGCTGGCACAGGTGAAGCAGCACTGGAAAAGGGATGATTTGTATTTATTACAAGGTTTGCACAGACTCTTGTCTCCCTGGAACAAGAAGGAGACTGAGAAAGTCTTTCTTTTCTAGCTTGTCTTTAATGGAGAAGATCTATCATTCTTTACTCATGTTGAAATTTAAGTCAGCTCTTTGCTGCACTGGTAGGTACTGGAGATAATGATAAATAATGATCATCAGTGAATTCACTTTATTCTTGAAAATGGAGGGGCAACTTTTATGCCTGTGATTGTTCACCATAGCCTTTAAAGTTCCAGGAAAAACAAAATAAAGCTGTTATCACCAATAACAATGACGATAAATCAAACAGAAAGTTTTATTTTTTTTTTTTTTGTTCACATTAATGAAGGGATGATTAAAATTTTACAGTATCTAGAATTCGAACAACTAAGTTACCTGTAACAACAAGCCTTTAGAAGCCTTTGAATTTTAAACATAAATATATAAAAATATAATACTTCCTGCTTTACCAAGCTAGGCAGTCCACAAAAATCCTTATACACTTTAGGAGAAAAATATTTTTTAAAGCCACATGTTCCAGGCTCCAGATCAGTTATAATCAGTTATTCCAGGGTTTGACCCTCAGCTGCATTTCCCTTATGCAATGTCCCAAACAGTATCTCAGCATGAGGTGGAGAGACCATAACAGAAATCATTTGTCCATGACAAGCAGGAAATAAAACAACCAATGCCACAGCATGTGTTAAGTCATTGAGTCTTGCTCCTGAAACAACTACAGCCAAGGTGGCTCTACAGTGTGTCAAGTGGAAAGGGATAGGGGGAAATATTTTTTGTCCCTGAGGTTCAAGAGAAATATTAGCATGTGATAGATTTTATGTTGTGATTCTCTTTGTTAATTATTAGTCTTATTTGCAAAGATTCTTGCTTTATAAAACCGAGAATTTTACTAGAGTTTTGTAAAATATTGTGGTGCAAAAAGGTAAAAAACCAATTCTTTTGACTGTAAATCCTTTCAATGGAGGTATAAAACTATAACAAGAGCTCAGTATGGAAAAACCATGGAAAAACTCCTCGCTTACTACTAGCTGGCCTCTAGTGTTGAGAATTAAAGGGAATAACATTTAAAAGTTATTAGCCATTCTGAAAACTGTGACATCAAAGACTTGAAGCAGTATGTTGAAAAGTATATGAACAGCTTCAGTGAATCTGATAGAATTGCAGACTTTTCAACAAACTTGCCCCTAGCACGTTGATCTCAACATTTATGTTATTCTGCTGTGTCATTACATGGAACACTCCAAATGGGAATGCAGCAACACCCTATGGACAGTCGGAAGCCTCCTGCTCTCAGACCTCCTCATTCCATTTTCTATCTCATGCTTTGAGTGCCAGGGGGTAATATCAGCATAAACTAGCTATATTTCATGTCTGTTTACAGTTTTCCTTTCTAAGCCTAGGCATTTTTTTCTGCACTATGGAATGCCAGGAGGTGAGATTCTGCCTGGCAAAGTCCAGAGCTGTGTGTTGAGATTAACAGGGTATTAGATCTAGACCTGTCTGTTTTGCTCTGTCACTAAGCAGTACCTCAGCTTGAGGGAGTGTTTTGTTGCTGGATTTAATGAAGACAGGCTTTCAATCCCAACCCACAGTGTTTCCCGAGTTTATAATGGTCCCAAAGCAAAAGGGATCAAACTTATCTCTGTCCTGTTCAGCAGAATATTGTAGTGCCAAATGTAACATTGGATTGGGATAGTAAGGACTGACTTCCAGTTACTTCTCCTAGACCTGTCTGACCATCTATACCAAAATTCCTTCAAAAGATCAGGACATTCCTAAGTAGAAATGAATGACTAAAGTCAAGAACAAACATACATCTCAAATATGTCTACCAGACAACATCAACTTTTTTACCAAACTTTAGCACCTTAGTATAATCAAAGCTAGTAGATCCTGCTCATAACCCTTTTTCTCTCTTATGGGAAGAGTGGGAGCGATGAGATGTAAGAAGGAAAGAAGGATGAGACTTTCATCCTTCAGCAAAGCAAACAATCTGGTCAAGTCAGCTGCTCAGGCAACTGCAAACCTAGAAATCACTGCAGGTCTTATTCTAGGGAAAGCTTGAAGGAAATTGTCCTTAAATATGTCCTTTTGTAATGCAAGCTATTTTATCTACCTCTTTGTTTAAGGCTATCACTGTATATATACATGTATATGTACATATATGTATATGTATATGTATATATACACCTCTCAGTAAATATTTTCATTTACCTCACTGCCCATGAAAACTCTATTGGTGTTGTCATGACCTTAGATGTACTCTATAGAAATCTTTGATATGAAAACAGCAAAACCTTGTAGATTTAGTAAATATTAAATATGCTGACTGTGTCTGACCAACTAAGACTTCTTCAGCTATTCTAAACACCTTCTAGTCCAGCAACTAACTTAGTTCTCTTGCCCCATTATTGCCTTGAAAAACAGATGCATTGTTGTCTACTGAAGACAATAAATTTCTAGCTTTATCTCTGTTAAGCCAAAGATTCAAATACTACTGGGGGTGTGGGGTTTTGATTTCTGGTTGATTTTTTTCAAGAAAAGCTGTAGTGTGGAAATAACATTAATAATGGCATTGATAATTGGAAAAACTGTGAAAAGTACTTTCTAGTTTTAGTTGTGCTTTGTAAATACTTCATCATAGACCAATTTGTCAATTATTGTAAATTTATAGAGATCCATTCAAACAATTTTATGTTCCCTAAGGATCTGCTCCAAAAAGTGTATATGAGAACTAGTGCAATTCTAATACACATCCTGTCATCAGCAGAAAGATTTATGGAAAGTATTTTGTCATGGCACTTTTAAAAGTTTTTCTTTTATCCTGAGAAAGACAACCTACAGTTAAAATTTTCAAATTAAACAGCTAATCTTATTTAAATTAATCTAACAAATAAAAATAAAGTGCTATTTGCAAGTACAAGCAAATGAACAAAATTGAAGAAATATCTGTTAATTGGTTTTGCAAAATAAAAGATTGTGTTCTTTGTATTTGAAGGAAAAGCAGAAAATTACAAACATTGATTTCAGAAGAGAAGCTATTCTCTTTATTGTCAGGAGAGTGCTCATCAGAGAACAATAAATTTCACTCACAACAATCTCTTGGTATTCACGTCAAAAACAACCCAGACCCCAACTCCCCCCAAAAAACCTAATCAGAAAATAGACTTCTTTGCTGTGCCTGTATTTGCTCCAGTTTTTAGACTTCCTGTATGTTTGCTGAATTCTGAAAATAAAAATTATTAATAATAATAATAATAGTAACAATGCTGTGGTAAATAATTTCAAACACTCACAATTAAGTATAAATACTTTATATACTTTCAATATATATAAAAACATAGAAACTATAAAAGTTGATCTGTAAAACTGTCAAAGTAATTTGGGGAATGTAATCAATCAGGACGTTCATTAGATTTCCCTTGCAATCTTTATCTTCAGGTAAAGAAATTTGAAACTGAACGATCTCTTTAAACCAGAATTTTGTACCCAGCTAATTTCTGTTAACTACAGTAGCAGTGCCTGATCATGGGGATCGGCCTGTGTTTGCTTGATTATCTGTTTAGAGCTGCATGATGTTGGCAAAAGTCAAAATTATCTATCATAGAATAATCTAGAACAGAAATAGTGTTTCTGAGTATCTGAGTTACTCTGATTTAGAATGGCATAATCTTCTCCATGCAGGGCTGTGACCACTTAACAGGTTTTCCCACACCAGAAAATACTGAAAGTACCCACTAAACACTTATTACCTGACCATTCACACCTAAAAACTCATAGAATCCCAGAATACTTAAGGTTGGAAAGAGCTCCTGGCACCGAGCCCATTGCTCAAAACAAACTTCACAGGTGCATCAAGTTGCCAAGAGCTCTGTTCAGTCAGGTGCTGAATGTATTCCAGAGTAAAAGTTTCACAGACTCTTTGGGTAACCTCACTCAATGTAAAGAGTGCTCTTCTGAAATTAAACCAGAATTTCTCTTGCTGCTGGAATCTATTCTCTGTCCCTTTCCAGGAAGAGTCTGCCATCTCTAAAATTGTTCTGCACTTGCAGACAAGAATCAGTTCCCCCTCAGCCTGTTCTTAAGATGCACAAACCCAACTCTTTCAGTCTCCTCACTCCTTCTGCACACCAGTCCTATAGTCACTGTGTTGCCCCTCTTCAGGTCTTCTAAGCTTTTCTTGCACCAGGAAGACCTTAGCAAGCAGGAAACATTGTAAGATAAAATTCTTCACCTATAAAATTATGGGAAATTAAACATCACTTGCACTCACTTAAATAATTGCCTGTGGAAGCAAGTATCCTTAAAACAGCATTCAATCAGGTCATTTCCAGAGTTCATCATAGCATCATTGTGTAGCTCAGTTTGGAAAGGACCTCAAAGATTATCTGGCTCACCCTTTCATGGAAAAGGGAGTCTCAGCACCCTGTCCACTCACTCCCTTAGTTCAGAGTCTCACCTCTGCTAACCCTTGAAAATTAAACTAGACCAAGAGAAAACTGGCCTTTCACACTCAGGAGCAGGTGCCAGGTTTCATGAGATTTCACTAACAAGGATGTGAACTGTCACAGACTGTGACCTGGAGCCACTGATGAATTTAGAAACTATGCAGCACAGAAGTGCTCAAACTTCTTACATTTCCAGTGTTCTTACATTTCCAGCATTGAAACTCCATATGCAATAAAGTAAGAGATCATAATCTTTTAAATAAATCCTTGAGGATTCACAGGAAAAAGTGGAACACTTCACCTGTCAGCTTTACCAGACAAAGGGTGATGTGATCTTTTAGCAGCCTCCCAATATTGTCTCACTTGAGCTTTCTGCTGGGGGTGTTCTGAAGTATATGTGAAATGCAGAAAAGTGAAGTATAGGAAATTAATTTAGGTACAGGGTAAGCAGGTAGTTGTAAGTTATCACAATTTTAAAGGAACAATATTAATTGAAAATCATCCCGTTCCATGTCCACAGATGATAATATTTTAATTTTAGCCTGGGCAGAAAACTTGCAGAAATGTGATATGATTGAACTCTGCTTTGCTTGAAGATTTCTTTTGAAGATCCAGCACCTTACTGAGAATATTGAACTCAAGTGAATAAATAAAACAAGAACATCAATAAGAATGAGGAAACTCAAAGTTAAATAAAATAAGATGTTATAAGACAACCACAGGGTATTTAATGCGTAGCACAGACTTTACAGTGAAAGAAAAAAGGGAATATAATTAATTTGTAACTGTGGAAGCTGTAAGTTATTGCAGAAGGCAGAAGAAAAAATTAGTTGCCTGTTTTAAAAAAAGTTTTGTGGCCATGACAACATATAGGATAAAATGGTGCTGTGCTAGAACTGTCACCCTGACTGGCATGACAGGAGGATCTGCTGCAAGGTTTTGTAATGCTCACAATGTACATACTACAGAATTACATTTGTCTGCACATCAAGAGGCAAACTGAAAAGCAACATTCAATATAGCTTGAAAAAATTGCCTTGCTCTCAGGTCCATGAAATCATCTTCAGCCTTCTCAAGGAAGTCATGTCCCACCATGATTGCATATAGAATTACAAGGGATTCAGCCATTTTGTTGATGCTTCTGGGTTAGAATAAGGTCATATTTTGGGCAGGACTGCTGCCCCTGCCAATGTGAAGCACAGGGCTTGCTTTCCTCTTTATCTCATTTGTTTTGTCATATACAACAGGAGTTTCTGTTGTTCTTTACAGGATAAATCTGTGCAAATGACACAAATTTGTTCTGCTGGATCTATGCTTCTGCTGTCCTACAAGAACTTGAGAAATCACTTCTATTTTCCAGTGTAAAAATTTTAAATTTACAATGTATCTATAACAACCATAAAATATGGACCAGAAATTTTAAGATCCTTCCACACATCAATAAATTGTATCCCAAATCCCTCTAGGTGAATGAAAAAGATGTTTTTTGTGCCTCACAGGGAATAGAGGGAGAAAGAAGTAGATTACTAATCACAACTAAACAACATTTTTTTGATAATCCAATTTATTCTGAAAAAAACGGAGTAATGACCATCACTGATATTTTGTCATTGTCATCATGGCTGAGGATTTTTTTTTTTTAATACATCTAGTCAGTCCAATAAATGCAAAAATATTTACAGCTGTCTGCCCCATTCTTGCCTGATGGCACTGACATTCCAACATAAGATTTTTAGTATCTTCCTTTGTAGTTAGTTATGATGAAGCCAATGAAGTCCCCAAAAGAGTTGGTAGATAGAAAGGCTACAATCAAGACAATAAAAAAAATGGCTTGCAAAGGATACCTAACATCCTACTTATATTATAAGCACTTTCAGTAGCAGAGAGTGGATTTAGGATCATAACACAGATACTGGGCAGGACTTTTGACCATAGAACAATCAGCTATCCTAAGAGAAAAAACATATTGAAGTTAAATGCACCTCTATTCATTCATATATAATATTTTAACTCTTTATCATAATGCAGCCACAAATATTGTCTGAAATGTCAAGTTTCATCTGCCTACAAGACATACTCATCCATGAGCTACAGAGACCCTTTGGCTGCATTTCACACAGCACTTGTTTCAAAGTACATGAAGTTTCTGAAAATTGCCTTGAGACTGTTGACCTAAGCTGGGGAATTGTTTTGACACAAAAGTGTTGCTAAAGCACAGTGACAAACCAGGGATATGCCTGAAACTGGAAGCACATCAGAATTGCACAGCACAGCCCTTGGCTAAGGATCAGCTTGGGGGCAAACCTGTGTAGTCTGTCTGAAGTGCTGTCCATGCTCAATGTGCTCTGAACTTAAACCAAGGACTAGGCAAGCCTGAGGTGCAATGAGACAGATGGAGGAGGACTTGCACGTCAATAACTTTAACACCAAGGTAAAGTTTCCAAGACGGGAATCTCCCCTCCTCTAATACTTAAATGTGAACAACAATAGTCTCCAGAGGCAATTTAGAAATCCTAAGCAACATAGTCACTTGAAGCTCCTGGGATTTACCTATACTGTAAGTATGCAAATTACATCTTAATTCAGATAGCAAGGATGCTCACCCAAGTTCCTTTTCTTTTCATTTCTGCTCAGAGTGAGAAAGAACAAGTAAGTCTCTAATATTCCTTGTTGTGGGTGGAGAGGAGGTTTATAAAGCAAACTGAATTTCTTTATAGCTTTCTCACCACCTACATTTCCCTTACCTGCCCCTCCCCCCCAATTCCCAAGTTGTATTTATCCATAGTCCTGCCTTACAGAAAAAAAACAATTGCATTGATTCTCCTTTTTGCCTTTGTAGGAAAACTGGGTCTGTATTTTTACACTAGGGTAAAACCCCATGGCAAACAAAAATGAACCTGATAAGGTTAACCTCAGGTACTGAGAGAGACTTTACAAAAGTCAGTGCAGAATCTTTTTGCTTTCACTGTTTTTGCAAACAAGCCCTACCAACTCTCTTGGCATCAATACCTGTCTGATACTGATCTTTTTAATCAGTCCATCCTGTAACAACAAATGAACATTATCCTGATATTACATGCATTGTTCTATTTTTACCCAGTTGTTGCTATTATCACCAGCTTTAAAGTATCCTGCTGAAAACAGATTCAATTTCTAAAGCACCTGAAGGTACTGTCAGTATTGAAGAAGCATGCTAAGCTTGCTATCAAGTAAACTATAGAAAAGAATTATACAGACCTGAGCTGTAAATCAAAAATTGAGTATCTTGAAAAATATTTGATAGGTTATAATGCAGCCGTAGGGTCTTACCCAGAGTAAAATCTACTATAGCAGCCACAGGGACCATAGGGAACAAGAAAGTACAATCTGATTGTGTTTAGAGACCAGATTTTTTTATACAGTACATTGATTCATTCCTGGAAAATATTTACTCTTTCATTTCATGGAGACTGCCACAGGAAACAGCCAGGTGGTCAGTCTGGGGCCCACTTGAATGATCTTTATACCTTAAGAAGGTTAATTTAAATACATACATCCCCTGCCCTTGGAATTGAGGTTTCCCTCCATTATGTTTGTTATTTAACTGAAAAGGTGTGAAATTTAATCAAATTTGTACTGAAAATATTAAACTCTTACTAATCAAATTTTCATGAATTAGCAAAATCCTAAGCAAACATGACTGAAGCATTTCAATTCAATTTAATCCTAATGTAGTTATCCAATAGAACTTCTTTACCCTCTTTGGCTTGTATGGATTTAGTATTAAGAAAAAAACAACCTTAAGAAGTATACATATGCTTTTATTATTATGTGAAGGCTTATACAATGAGGAGTTGACAAGAAAGAATTACAGAGATCTGTTATCCTCTTGTCCATCATTATTTCTATTAAGGAATCTGAGAAGCACTAGGAGGACGAAGGGATCTTCATGAGTACTTGAATCGTGTAAATATACTTGTATTCTCTTAGTTAAGAATATAATTTGGCATTAGAAAATGGTTGTTTTATGGTGTTGATTGCTGAGTACATTTGTAATCTCTAAAAAAAAACAGTTGTGTCAGCCAAAGCCATTGTAATTCTTTTTTCTTAATGCAACTCCAATAACCTATAATTGCTATCTGACTCATGGGAGATTATTACCTATTAGTTAGGCTACTCAGTTTCTAATAACAAACAATTATTGATAAAGAAGAAAACAAGTAAGAAAGAAAAAAACCTTAGTGTATAAACAAGTAATAAAAATTGCTTCTTCATACATAGCATTTGCAGGTTTGTCACTGAAGTCTTTTTTACAGACACCACCATCTTCAGATTAAGTCTACATTACTCTGGGCACAGTCTTTTAAATAACTTCAAAATCAATTAACGTTTTCATTTTTTATTTTCCTTGTTTTTTTCTGATGTTGGTCTGGATCTGTGCTGTGAAGTGAGGTGGGGAAATGAAAGGCATGCTGAAATTAGGCAGCAGTGAGGTGGAACAATTATAACCAAACTATACTTGAGAATATTCTTTCTGTTTGTCCAGGTGAAGCATTGCTGTAGAGTGTCAACAAATAGCTCACAGGTTCAGTCTGAGCTACTGTATTAAACAGAATTTAAATTAAATATGAGACATTGTTTTCTTATTTAATATGCCCAATGGACTGACTCTTTCTTGTCTTGGAATCACTCATACTTCTCTTAGAAACAGGGGAATGTTGATGCTGGGAATACCTGATTGACCAAAACCCAGGCTACCTCCCAACTTGCTTCTGTTTACAGTAATCTGAACTATGCTGGAAAGTCAAAATCAGAGAAGACAGACTCTGAAATTGTCTTTTTACAGAATAAAATTTACCTGAGCAGGAAAATAGGTCTAACTGTTGGTAGTTTATGTTTTTATAGAAGCAATAATTATTCTGCTCAGTCGTTGGGGTTTTTTAAATAGGCTTGCAACATGATCTTATTTCAGCCAAAAAGTCACTGCAACATCTTGTTCAAATCTGTATATACAGAAAACACCTACATTTCTGTGATAGATCATCATTTCATATGTTTCATATGGATTCACTTCATCTCTGTTAGAAAATTTCCAACTTTCCATCTTTGCTCCAACTATCCATTGCTGGAAAACACATTGATTTTACAAACTGAGAGCATAGAAACAATAATTCAGGATTCATTTTGGTGTAAACAGGATTCCTCGATGCTTCAACAAATCTATTCTGCTTTCTGCTGATCCCTGCATTTTGCTCTAACTTGCTAAATGAAAGCCTCTTCCTCACTGACCAAAATGACCACTTTCTATAGTACATGAGTGATGTTTTTTAATTTCTCTCTGTTACTTTGGACATGTATTAGAAAACAAATGGTCATCATTTTACACTTATGGAAGCATAAATAAGTGTGCCACTTACACCAGGAACATCCACAGTGGATAGCATTTACTAAATTCAGCAGAGTCTTTTGACCTTGGAAGCAAGTACTGCACTTTATAAGATAATACACAGGAAACAATTTCAAAAGAAAATGCATTTCAAGCTCTTCAAGAGCAAAAGGTCAATCTATTTAAAAGCTGATTTTTGGGGTTTTTTTGTTTTGTTTTGTTTTGTTCTTCTGCACAAATCAAAAAATACACAGGTATCAAAAATAAGTGTACAATAAAGAAAGGTGTAAGACTTATGGCTTTGTTTTCCTACCATAACTCCAACAAAGACATGCTGCCTCTGTTAAAGACTATTATTAAATGTATCCAATTGCAGACATAAAACGTATTATTTTTATTAAGTATATAAAATTCTATAGGTTAAATGGAAGATAAAAGTGTCTCAGCAACTCCAGCACATTTTCTTGGGAAGAGTCAAAAAGAGCCCAGAAAGTAAGAGCCAACAGAGTCTTTCAGTTGTACATGCAGTTCCAGAATTGAATATAATGCTTGCATTGCTTGAATCTCTAATTGTCTTGGAGCACATGGAAAGAATGAGGTATGAAAAATGAAGAAGTATTTTAATATATTTGACTACATGTCAAATACTATCATCAGAGGGTTATATCTTGCTTTTGGATTTGATGAAGACAGATTTTGGACCATTATACTGAGAATTGTTGCTTTTGGTATCTCACCTGCAGCATTGACAGGTAAGTAAAAAATATTAAGGCTGAAAATTTCAATGTTATTTGGGATCTGTGGCCTACTGAAATGGGGAGAAAATTTGTTAACTAATGTCTGGAGGAATAAACAAATGAGTAATATTTTATACTATAGGCATTACTATAATGTTCAACCACATTATACTAAAGATGATGAATAGATAATTCCATTTTCGTAGTATGCAATTTTCAGTTCATTTTTATCCTCCTTTTTTTTAGGGAAAAAGTGTCAGTTCCCACCATGTTCCAGTGCATCCAGGTACACATGTAATTTAGTGGAGTTGTCAACATGCATTACTGGGAATTGCACCAATTTTTTGTTCATTTTTGAGTCATGTACCAAAGGTGGAAAGACTAATGTTGGCACAACAGAAGCAGAGGAAACCAGCTGAACTGTTTTATAAGTTTTATCACCAGAAGGCAGAGCAGCTGTTTCTACACAATAGCTCTACCTTTAAATGCTTTATCACACTTTTCTTTATGTGGTAGGACATTTACTGTAACCAGACTGGATATCACCATGAAATGAATGTTTTGAGCACATCTAATGTCACTGCAATATATAAATGTGCAACAAAATACAACAAAGAGTTTCACAGAGGCTGTGAAGGTAAGCACATTGTAATCATTCTATTTTCCTATTTTGCAGTTTTCTTTTTTTCTTCTGCTTTCTAATTCTATAGTTCTTTTTTTCTGTAACTAATACATAAAAGAGATCAGACTCAATGTACAAAATAATGCATAATAATCTATTTTCTTCACACTTGTGTGTTCTACTATTTTCTTTTTCCTCTTCTATAACCTCAATATATATTTTAATACGTGTCTTATTCATGTATCTATATATATCTAATTTGAAAAACTTCTGAGAAAATTTGTTTTTTAAGTTGGTTAACTGAATTGAATTTTGTTTCCCTAAACCAGTCTACAGGCAGACTGTGTAAGTGAAATTGTATCACATTAAAAAAAGTTATTCCAGCTACAATTGTACAACACATTCAGTGGTTGACATTGAACTTGATGTACAACTATCCATGAACTGAGAAGTACAATATATGAAGTTCACCAATATCTTCAATGAAAAAGCAGATTTTCAATTAATTCCTCACTCCAGTTTAGTTGTAAGCCATGCTCTGCTCCACTCCAGTTGTTAAAATTTCAAATTGTTATTGCAAACAGAAGAAAAACTATGGAAAATGTCACAGAGTTAAGGATTTAGAACTGAAAATATTAAATTATTTGCTACAGAAAAATGACAAAGGCTAATTGCAAATTTTAATTTTGATAACCATTTTATGAAAACATATCTAGTCTAATTCAATTTGGTTTAATATTTGATTTAATACAGTGGGGGGGAGGAAAGTCCCACAAAATCCCAACAAAAAGAATTATTTTGAACAATACATATGAAAAAAAATTAATCAATTTTATACTGTATCATTTATCATAGAAATCTAAAAATAGTGTCTTAAGAAACATCCCGTGATTTGAAAATAAATTAATACCTTTGTGTTCAAGAGTATTGATCTGTTATAAGATTATGATCCAGAATCATGGTTCATTTCTTACATTTACTTCCTGCATAATGAAGAGGCATCCATGCATTCAAATGAACCCTTTGATATTATTTATTACTGATGAAGGAAAGCACAAACACATGCATCCAATAGCTACACTAAGGAGGAAAAAAGAACAGACACAGAAACCATAATCTGCATGCTCACACTATCAATGAAATTTTAGCTTAACATAGACATATCTGCAATTAAGGTACACAAAATTTATCTATGATCAAATCTGACTCGTTGCACAACTTTATTCACATCAATTAATTGCTCCATGAATACAAGTATCCAATCAAATGGAACTGTCCCTAATTCTTGAGTGAAGTCTTACCTAGATGGAAAGAAAGTGGAAACACAGACTTCAGTCAGAAGAGCACTGCATGCTCTTCACAGCCATGTACTCTGGGCACAAACCAATGCCTTTCAATAATAAAAGGAAGAGGATCTAGAGAGCAAAGTGGGGAAAACAGATAGCTAGAAGTGTCAGTCCCTTCACATGACATGATGATGGTAAACCTTTCTGATGTTATTAAAGGATGTGATATTGCAACATTTAAAATCAAATTAAAAATTAAAAAAAATAAAATCTTTAATCTTACTTTCTTCATAAAAAGTAAAGAAATAGATTCTTCCCTGCAGATGCCTTCTAGATTTATTTTCTCTGCTTTAGCAATTTTTTCTACATCTTCTATAAATAACAGAAGATTATTTTCAATTCAAGCCATTCTATGATTTATGATTTTGTAATTCTATACACCTTTGTGAAAGATACTTTCTGATACAATTAATTTGAATTTTACTATTTCTTGAAATTACAATTTTAATTTCTAAATACTATGAATTTAATTAATATCACTAAAATGATAAGGAAACCTGTTAAAAAGAAAAATGCTGTGTAGCTCATAATCAACCACAACCCTGTGATTTCCTTGTATAAACTAAAACTTTGCTGTGATTCTGATCTGAGCTTTTCTCACTGCTGTTACTGCTGCCAGTAAAATATTACTAATCATTCGCCAATAGATTCTGCAGCAGATGACAAGAACAAAAGAAATGAAAAATTTACTTTTTTTTCATTAGCAATACCCTTGCACAATTATTTTCTACAACAATAACAAAAAAATCAAAGAAACAGTGTTTTGGTGGTTATTTGAGAAAGGACTTAGCACCTTAATAGAATTTCACTTATTTTACGACTTCATCTTGTCAATGGAAAAAAACACATTATTGGATTCTGTTACAGGCCATGATTATCTAGTCTGTTCTCCAACAAAACACAGACTAGAGAAACCCTTGAATTAATTTCTATTTTAGCTTTAGCATATTGTTTAATAAAATATCCAGTATAGATTTATGAATATTCTCCAGAGATGGAGAATCCATTAGCTGGATGCTTACTACAGACAATTACTTTCCCTCTTTGCTAGTTCTCTGCTAATAGATTTCTATTCACAGGAAATTATTTATTGATTATGCTTGGGTCACCCCCACAGACTTGTCTTTTATTAGAAGAACTGTTTGAGCTGTATATTTCAGTGATAGCCATGTGTTTCCATCCCTTCATCATTCTTAAGGTTCTTCCCTGAACCTGCTCCAATTTCCACATCCTTCCTGTGCTGTAGTTTCCACAGCATTACAGCAGAAATCACTCCATTCTCAATATGAAATACACTCACCTGACATTTCCTCAGAACATTTCTTCCTTTGCATCCAGAAAGAGTTTTGCCTTAAGCTTGTTCAGTAGCTCAAATCCATTCTTCCAGTCCACTGACAAAAAAAAACCACACCATAAAAGCAAAAAACCAAAAAAACTGATAAACTAGCTAAGAGCCCATTCTTCTGGGCCCATTCTCCATATGAAGCACATGTCAAGGTAGGTATTTCTACCTGCCTTGCAGAAGAGTAGGATACATTCAGCAACCCCATTATTTGTTTTCAGCCAACTTTTAAATACTTGGGAGAGGTTTTTTTCAGTATAACACTTATATTTCTTTATTATCCTGTTAGTCAGTGTTTATTTAATTACCCTACTTTGAATGCTAATTAATCAAACCCTAGCTCAGCTCAGACTCAATGTCATGTCAACACAGTTTACAATTAGCATAGTACTATTTTCCTTCCCTTTTGAATACTGTGACAACTTTGCTCTTCTTTTATTTTTGTGGAACTTTCCCAAAACTTCTGAAAGTCAGTTACAAAGTTCCAAGGGGTTCCTTTTGGGGGGTATAAATCTTCCAGTGGTGGTAACTTTGAATTCTTATTTTCTCCCATTAATCCAAATTTGGAGATTATTCTCCAAATCACATGAACTTGTTTTTGAGGGCTAAACCAACAGCACCTGCTGGGTGGATGAGTATAGACCATTTAAACAGATGAATCAGGTGTGTTAGGTTTCAGATAGAAGATATAGAAGATTTACAGTGTGGGTAGTGGCTTAAACCAGCGAGTTCCTTCTTCAAGTTTTCCTGTTCTTACTCAGGCTACTGAAAAATGGTACAAGAAGTGAGTAGAAAATGAGTGATTTTAATACCTTTTTATGGCTGTTCTACTTTTAGCTAATAGCAATGGATTCCCATCATTTGAAGCATCAGTTAAACAAGACAGTCATCTGTGATACTGAGACTTAATTCCTAGTATTTCCTAAGTCAGTCGTTTTTAAACACTTTTTTAATCAAGATACCTTACACGCACTTCATTTTAACTGTCTTAAAATTATATCTACTCTCAAGTCTTGTGAGTCCATTTCAAGAGGTTGGAACTTCGACCTGGGTACAAATTCTGCTATCAGAGCCTGGGAGAGCTCACCTTAATTCCCAGCAATCATATGTATAGACAGAGCTCTGAAACATTAAGGTCCACATCAAAATTCCAGCCTCTGTCACTGTCATAGGCTGGTCCATCCCATTCAATATCTCATGTTGAAGCCTGAAGAATGTTTTGGCCAGAAAGAGACCAAGAGAGATAAATGAGGCAGTTTGTGTTCTTACTTGGAAAGGCCAGTCTTCTGTCTGCCTCAAATATCTGCCTAACAGCATTATATCTAATCACACAGACTAATAATAGACAGAAATGGTCATTGAGTCAGGCAGGGAGCTCATCCTGCCTTCCATGAGCATTCTCTTGGCCAGTGCTGAACCAGGAATGCTGCATCAGGAATGCACACAGCTCTTCCACCCCTAGAGCTATGTTTCAATATGTGCCTCCAGTCAGGAGGCTGGAGCTTTATTTCTCCTTGGAAAAAAAAAACAGTCCTTTACCTACCAGTGTCTGCTTTATCCATTGGAACTACTAAAGAGACGGAATGGGACCGCTTGACCTGCTATAAAAATGAATCTCTGGGACTGAATTATATCACTTGCACATAACAAAACCTTACTAGGTCTCTTTTTAGATCACTGTAAATTTGAGACACACATGCTGTTGTTGGTTGAAGTGCCCCGCAAAAGGTGCTACTTGTTAAAAAGATCCTCATTTATTTGTTAAAGTTTCTTTTGTGAAAACAGGTTTTTTGACTTCCTTTGGAAGACATTTTAACAAAAAGAATTTCATATTAGAAGTAAAAGAGAATTTTTAATTAAACATTCTACCTGCTCAAGTAGCAATATAATCTTTCTGTGTTTAGACATTTCTGGGCATTGCAAAAAACATAACCTTTTCTGAATCTAATTACATCTACAAAGCTGGTAACTGAACCTAAATCTTGGGTGCATTTTTCATTATTATGGATGATAAAATTCATCCTATATTTTCAAAGATTTTTTTTTAAGACCACTAAAAGCAGTCCAGATCTTTTTATACCTGCTCTTAATAATCTTAAGGATTTTTATAGCTATTCTATTTCCTGTATCATTTTTCCAGACTAACTTAACTCTATTTGGCAGTTGTGGAAGAATTTTTTTCTGCTAGAGACAATGCAGTACATGTATCCATCAAATTATTTTTTATATGTATGTATATGTGTTTATATGTATGTATATTGCAGGTCAAGGTTGAACTGAATAGCTGGCATGGTTTCCATCTGCTGTCTTTCAGAAGACCCAGATGCAGGACAGCTGCCAGTGCTTTGTATTAAACAGATGAGGTTTTTAATGTTTCACTTCACTTCCAAAATCAGGAGGTATAGGATGCATGAAAAAGGAAGTGAAAGACAAAACAAGCCTAGTCAGATAAGTCTCAAAAGCCTGATTGGACCTCAAAAGATGTTGTTGTTCTCTCTCTGCTGCCAACAAGTTTTGTGGATCCAGTGGAGAAGGAAGTGTGTTTCCGTGCTCTCCAGTGGGATCTCCATGTAACACAGAGATCCAGCACAGTCTGCACTCATGCCATGGTCTCATCTAATAGCAGCTCTTGCCATTGGGCCAAACCTGTAGGCTGCAGTGGAAATGTGCAGAGATTTGTACTGTTCACAGGGAGATATATCCAACCCACACCAATGGGCTCTGCCATGGGGCACAGCTGAGCTCCCTGGGTAAGGCAAGGCCACCTCAAACCTATGGGAAAGCATCTGTAAGGGATGGCAAAGCACTTCCTGGCAGAGAAGAGTGAGGGTAAAAAGTGTGAGAGTACAGGGAGGGGAGGAGGTGCTTCAGGTGTGGGTGCAGAGATTCCCCTGCAGCTGTGAAGAGGACTCAGGCCACAGCATTTCATGACCTACAGCCAGTGTGAAGAGCCCACACCAGAGCAGGGGCAAGGTGTGAGGATGAAGGAGCAGAAAGAGGAGCCATTGTGGTCTGGCCCCTGTGCTCCATTCCCTGTGCTGCTTGCCATGGGGATATGGAGTCAGAAGTGAGGGAGCAAACTTCCACCTGGGCAAGGGGATAGGGGGAATAGAAAGGATTTATTTAACTGCTGTCTTTTTTTTCTCTCTGTCCATATATTTTATATCTAATTTCTCTCTCTCTACTTACTTGCAAGTAAATTAAGCTAATTTTCCCCAAGCCAAGCTTGTTTTGCCTGTAATGCTCACTGGTAAGTGATCTCCCTGAATTTCTCAGCTCATGAGCTTTTTCATCTTTTTATCTGCCCCCTGTCCTTCTGAGAAGGGAATGGACCAAATGGCTGTAGTCATACAGAAGTAATCTGGCCCTATTCCTAAATGGAGCTGAAGGATTGGAAAGATGAAGAAAGTGATTAATTGTTACCTACCAACTCAGTGAGCTAAGATTCAGTGTTGAGAAATTACTGTGCAAACAAATAGATTAAGATTGTGATTTTGGGCAAATACAGAAGGACAGTATTAAAATTGTTCAAGCAATCATCATTCTTGTCCATGACATTTTTTAAATAAAGTTGGTTTTAGCATACTTTTTAGGATACCTTATAAACATCTTGCTCCCTTATTATATGTCTGGTATGTACATATGTATATATATGTTTATTAAGATATCTGTTCATAATTCTGTTATTCTTAAATATTTATGTGTTGGTCACATCCTTAATTTGCTACTAGGCCAGAACAAACATATTAGAGGATTTTTGCAGTAAATTCTCCACCTCTGAAATGGAACAAATACTTCTTTGACAGCATAATTATTAAAAGAGAGCTCTAGCTGTTTACAACATTTCAGATATTTGGAATGTAAATGCATGTCCTGCAGACAGCTAAATGAGATTGTCAAATGTAATTTAACGTGTCTTTGATTCTCAGGGATATCTTCACCATGTTACTGCTCTGTCTGCATACTGGAGCAGAATTTATCTTTTGAAAGTGATCAGCTAAGTATGACTCTGAGCCACTTGGAGTCAGAATGCTTTAGAAATTCAGGGCTAGCACTTCAGAGGTTACTCTTCTAATCTCATTCTTTGGCAAAAGGAGTCCTTCTGCAGTAATTAATTTTAACACTTTGACCAATCAGTTCTGAAGTGACTGTCACTCTAGGCACTTCTCCCAGCTACACTGGGTACCTTGCAGCTAATCATCATTACCTCTTTCACCACACTGTCATTTAGCTCCAAGTTCCTATTTTTTTCTCACACTCTGGATCCAGGTGTTTTGTTTTTGGTTTTTTTTTTTTTTTTTAACTACACTAGAATAAAACTTCTTCTTAAGAGCACAGGAGCTGATTTACCTCATTTTCACTAACACATCTGCAGTACAAGGATAGGCAATACCTTCCTTTAGCCATAAAAGAACAGAAAAATGAAAGTGACTGTCAGTAGAAGTCACCATTTCTCAAAATCAATGTAATTAGCATTATGTTTTTACAGCAGATTCAGAGTCAGCTATTTGCAGCAGCACATTGTGTAGTGTCAGAGCTTAAACAAATGCATGGCATGAGTGTGCATGCAGTCACACGGTTATCAGGTGTAAAACCATTTCTGAAACTACAAAAAGGCCTTTTCCAGGTATGTCAAGAGAGGACTTCAGGGGTTTGCACACAAAGCTCTCAATTCTTTAATAATCTATGCAACAGCATATGAGTACTAAATTCAGTGATTCTATTTTAAAACTCTGTGTCTGTCTGATATTGCACATTTTCATTCCCTGGATCTCAGTCTGTGAAAGGTTAGTCACCTCTGCCATAAGAAGCATTTTCTCACAAGTATGACAGAAGGAAAGCAGTATAACCTAATCAGAAAAATGGTCATTTATAAGACTTCTTTTTTTCTCCTAAAAGAAGATTTGAGAATTATAATTTATTCTACACTTATCTGAATAATAGTAATATCTTGAATAATTATTTCATGATATGTCCTAAATCTGTAGACTGGTAC
The DNA here is from genome assembly GCA_034336665.1 of Luscinia megarhynchos. NCBI lineage: Eukaryota > Metazoa > Chordata > Aves > Passeriformes > Muscicapidae > Luscinia > Luscinia megarhynchos. The sequence goes on from CM067565.1 coordinate 26,172,511, forward strand.
AACATATTTTTATGAGCAAATATATATATAAATTAAAGGAGTGATAAGAACTGACTACTATAATTGTGAAGTGAGAAGGCACTTGAAGCAAAAATGCAGTTCACGAACAATAACTTCTTCCAACCTATCATTCAGTATTTGTCATATATGATTCATTCCCCTAATAGAAAGCTTAATTTTCCCAATGAGACCTGACAGTTTTCTTGAACTAGTTTCACAGATGATATATCTGCCATGAGTATAGATTGATGTGTCTCAGGTGGCATTACAGATACCATTTTCTGTTGATCTGAGAAGAGAAGATAGAAACAAGATCACAACTTTATGAAATCTTCATAGATTTTTTGGCAGAAAAGGAAAGAAATATCAAATTGACCTTTGACTTGAAATGACAACACTTCAGAGCACCTAGCCTAGTAAACAAAGTGACACTTTTGCAATAAACTATACAGTGTGTGGATTGAAAGATTGCTTGATGTTTAAATTGATCGTCTGACAATAATATGTCAAGATGTTATTCATAAGAATGCAGTTCATTCTGCCCAAGAGTTTTATCAGGAATATTTCAGAGTTTTAAGAATAAAATTGGTAATGGATAGATGCCTGAATATCAGTACACCAGCGGGCTGTTGCACATGCAAATAACTGATCTCCATTTAGGGATCAGATGTGAGTTGCTAAAGGAAATAAAATTTTTTTAGAAATTAAAAGAATAATCATGTTATTATTAAAGTGAATATTAAGAAAAATTATTTCATTTCTCTTGTGTTGAATATGCTTGTTATGTATGTTAATAGGGCTTTTTCCCACACAAAATATAAAGCAAGCACATAATACAATGTAAGAAATGTAGGATATAGATGAAGGAAAGAAAGGAAATGTCATCATGTTATCACTAATGTTTTAACAGGTCTAGTTCTTTGATGAATTTTGTTTGCACTCAGAATCTAACATTTGCAATGCTGGACATCTAACTAAGCTTTGTGCTAAAACACTTAACTGAATGATTCCTTTGAATGAGATATTTTAAATTTATTTCCTTACAAACACGGCAAAATATTACCAATCTATAAGATTGATGGTATTATAGATATTATGCAGATATAAACTGGTGTACGTAATTTATAGAAGAGGCAACTGGGAGTAAATAAAACTTTTGATCAAGAAAAGCAACTGAAAATAATTTCCAGGAAAAAGTGCAGTTTCATCATCCCCACAGATTTAAGGTCTAGGTAAGCTGTTATTCTTTTCAGTTTTGTTTAGTGACACCTAAAGTAATCCCATCATCTTTCACTCCCTATCAAGGGAGTAAAAGAGTGGTTGTGCAACCCAAACTAAATTGTGATTGCTGAAATGTAAACTACATTATTGCTGAAACAACTCCTGTATGTTAATATCATCTCTGTTTTATGACATCTGACAACTTTGTGACTGAATTCCGTGAAGGTACTCATTGATTTTACTGATATATGTACAAATTGTGACCTTTTCCTTTCTGGAACAGATGCACATTATTTGACTTTTATTAACTTTAAAAAATACTTTAATATATATATATATCTTTAATATGCAAGGTTTTTATAGCTGCCAGCAGGACATTAAAATGTATAAACTTGGCTAGCTTTTTAAACAGATTTGACCTCTTTACCTTAGTATTCATGCATTTCTAAAGTGTGCTCAGGATACATTAATTATCTTATCCACCTGAGATTTATGTACTTTAGATAAAGCCTTTAATTTCCTGTGACAAAACAGAGGCAAAATCAATAACTATTTCTAGTTCCTGTGCTTACCTGGAAAGAACCATTACTTAATAAACAGAAAAGATAGCCCAGCATTTTGTCCTGTGATAAAATGATAAGTCTGTGTGGTATATCTTTCTGAGACTATTACATCTTTGAATGAAACTAATGTAAATTCACTGCTAGGACAGCAAAGCTAAAGTTTGAGACCAAACAGACTGAGCATTGTGAGAGTTTTACACGCATACAAGATTTTGCTGTTCTCTTTTGATTTAGCTATACAACATTTTAAGCTAATTGCCAAAAATTTCTATGAATTTAAGTTTGTATTCTTAGGTATGGTCTCCTTGTTTTCTGGATGCCATTAAGAGTATTCTGATTTGCTGTACTTCATCTAGGCACAAGCTTAATAGCAAATGAGAATTAAAAAAATATAATAAATATTAAACTGTTTTATACTTTCTGAGTTTATCTAACAAAAACCTATAGGTCATATTCCTTTTCTGTTGTATATTTTTTCTGTTTATGACTTTTGTATTAATGTCAAACTTAAGCTGATTAATTTTAAATGTGATTGTCTATTAAATATTTTCTAATAGTTGTAAGTAAAGCGCATTAAGTTTCTGAATATAATCTCTATTTTCCTATCCAAAAAAGTTACTAGAATTCGGTAGAGACTAAAGATCACTAAAATTCTTCCTTTTTTTCTCTTTTGTTATTGCCAAATATCCCACTAGAATCTAGTGCTGGATTCTTTAAAGCTGTTGGAATCAGAGATGCACAAATTTTAATGATGCAGACAACAGAATTGTCCATTGGAACTTATGATGTGAAATACAGCCATAAGGTTGTGAAAGGTTCAGCTACTATGTCAGGATTTCTTTTGAAAACTAGTTTTAATGTCTGGAATTCTCTTTAATTTTGTGTGGAACAATTTGAATTATAAATGTTATACCACCACCAATTTTAATTATAAATGTTATACCACCACCAATACTTACTGATTTGGTATTGTATATTCTGGATTGTCCAAGCCATCTTCCAGATACATATATTTGTTACATTTCTTTTTGTCACTTTATTGTGTAGTGAACTCCAGGGCTATGGCTTAATCAGTATGACAAAGCCACTAATGTTTTTGTGTGTCAGTGACTTATGCATTACAATTTTTGTGGCTTAGTAAAATGAGTGTCTAGCGTGTGTGAGGGTACACCAGCTGTAAAAGGGAAAGAACAAATACAAACATAGATTAAAGGAAATCCTTAGAAGCCTTTGGAAAGATTATTTGAACTAGTGCCACTTGAAAGAGATGATTTAATGTATGAAACTAAAAGAATGATCAATGACTGGAACCCATTTCTTACAAGAATGCATACTATCTGACATGGCACTAGCTTGGTTTTGATTAAACAGAAATACTGTTTGAAGTCAAGACCTGCCTTAATGAGATCTTCAAAAACAAGATAGTAAAATACTAAACTAATAGCTCTAAAACATTTGTAAGTGTCATAAAAATATGAAAAAAAGACAGTAAATAGTACATGAAAGCAATGTGTTAGCCTGTCTAGAATCTCTGATATAACAAAAGCTTGACTTTTTTAAACTATTCTCATCAGGTATTACACTTCTAAGAAAACACTGTTTTGAAAAAATGTATATTAAAAGATATTTTGAATATTTATTGAAATCATTTTACACAGCTCTGTAAAGATTCAGGTAATACAGCACTCATTTTCTTTATACTTTTAGTTGTCATTATAATTATGACAGTTTTTACTGTAAGGAAACAGAGTACCCCATGCAGTCATCTGTACTTCCAAAGTTTGTCAAGCTTGGTTTTGTAAATAACAGCCTCAATTAAGAGGTGCTAGTAATTCAGGATGTGTTTAACACACTGAAACCTCTAATTTTCAGTATAATCAGATTTTGCAGCAAAAGCTGACTGACCACAAGATTCCCAGAGCTCTCTTGGAAGAATATACATGTAGAATGTTACAGTAGGGAAATACAGTAGTACAGTATTTGTGAGATAAGCTGTACATTGATGAAATAACAAAGATTTTATTTCTATTCACTCTAAGCAGCTTTTTAGTGGAAGATGAAAGATAAACCCATCCTGTGGAAGATACAAACATAACTATGGTGACTAATTTACTCAGGCATGCAGGTAGATAAGTGTTTTTACTCCACCTGTGCAAGATGAGGAACAAACTACAGAAACTCAGCAAAATATGCACATGGTGTAAAGGGCCATACCTGTATTGAATAATCAAATAAGTCATGTCCTTCATTCAAAATGAAAATTCACCTACAAATTTAAATTCAGTCCCTTCTTCACTGGCTATTTATTTGTAAATTCAGTTGAAAAACTCTCCATTTAAAAGTAATCCTTTCTCATTTAATTTAGTCCCACCAACCTGTATGTTTTTTGCACTTTTTCTAACAAGATCATATATTTGTCCAGGGATGGGTATTGAAGTATTGAAAAGCATGTGAGGTTATTGTAGAATGGTTTGTTAATGTTAATTTTAAAGGATGTGGAAAACTCACATCACAGAACATGAATTTGGTCTAATATTTATTAACTAATATTTTGCAGATAAATTATTATTAGATAGTATTATTTTGGTCTAATATTTATTTATTAGGCAAAGTAAGCTGATTCATCATCCCTGCAAATGAACAAACAAAAAAAACCCAGGAAAAGTGGCAGAGTGACATGCAACTCAAATGTAATCTTTCAACCACCTAGTTCCTGAAACAGAAGGAATTGCAGGGCAGATAAGTAGGAAACAAAAAATTAATTATTTTTAGTTGAAAATGTTTAACATTTTTTTGTAAAAATAAAAACAAAACAACTTTAGGTAAGATTAGTGAACCATACAGATAAATCCTTCGTCAGACTAGAGCTTCCAGTGGTGCCTGTTGTGTATTTTAAATATGTATTTTATAAACTCCTCTACCTATTGAACAGTGTGATGTATTTATTTACTTATTTTGTGCATCAGTTTTCTGAATAAAAAATAATATTGCATTTTTTGTTGCACTACAAATAATTAACTAGAAGTAAAAATAGGTCCAAGCTTAATGACAAGGTTAAAAATTGTGCAACTGTTCAAAAAAATAAAGGTTTTTTTTTACTGATAGCAGAGAGACATGTTTGAGTCCTCTGTGTAGAAACAAGCTAACAAAGAAATAGAACAGGGAAATCACTTTGTGTGCTGAAGCTTCTGTTAAAGATGAACATCACCTGTTTTAGGAAGCAACGTGGTGTTGATGTGTCCAGCCTCAGCCTCTGTGTGCTGCCATTCATGATATTCACACAGGTGAGGGTAACAGAACTCAGCTGGCACTACAGCTCTGTGGGGCTTGCAAAGAAATGAACCATTCCTTTGGCTCTCATATGAAAATTCAGCCTTCATCCTTAGGCATCTGTAGCTTGTTACTCATGATCTCTTTTCTTGCCTTTAATGGGAAATGGACTTATTCCCATTGTTTTATGAAAGAAGTTGATTCACATTAACAGAGTGCAAACAATTTCTGTGGTATGGCACTATGTTAGATTGAGGGATAAAAATATCAAGAACTCTATGAATTTTTCTTCAGACCTGTAATTCCAATTGTGTTTTACATAGCAGAAGCTTTCCCTAAAAACTCAAAAGTTTTATAGGCTCCAAGGACAAAATTTTGCTGTTAGATTAACACAGAATCTAATTAAGATCAGTTAAATCTGCTGCAGCTTTACAGAGATTGCCTCCTAATGTGCTGAGCAACTCAGTGATGTCACATAACTTTATGCCTGATCTATGCAGTCAATATCCAGCAAGAGATATTCCTAATCCTGGGGGTGTGGGGGATGGCCAAGCACTTAAAAAATGCTATGGCCAAACCAAGAAAAGTGCAAACTGGTAAAACCTCTCCTTTTCAGGTGAGATGCATTCCAAGCAATGTGTAAGTAAGATGGTTATTTGAGGTGTTTACAGTTCAGCAGTGTGCATGCTGCCCAGAGTAACCACCTGGCACACCTTGTTTCAGAGGAAATTCGTTATTCATGTTATCCTTCCTTATCTGTCATGATTGTACAGATGATATTTATAAAAAGGGAAATAGCCACACTTATCCCACTAAAATTAAAGGAGCCAGTGAAAGGAAATCCATGTACCTCCAAAGGCCACATCACTGGCCTGGAGCCTGTGGCTCTGGGGTCACCTTGCCCTCCAGCACAGAGCAGACTGCCAAGTGGAAATAGCAATGCCTACTTCTCCTAGGAGTCTGAGAGATCCTGTCAAGGACAGGCTACATGGTCCAGGACTGAAAAGAGAAAAGGAGACATTGCAAGATCCCATCCAGCCCAAAACATTCTGTGATTCTCTGACAGTTTATATTTGGTTGTGTCAAGGCACAGATGTTTTCCTGATGCTGGTGGAGCATTGAGATAATTTCTCATGCTTCCTCTTCTGCATAATTGCCCTGGAATTGCAGGGCACATAAAATAACTGCCTACAGATCCTTTCCTAGTTACTTACAGATCCTTTTAACAAAATGCTGAAATAATTCTATTCAATTAAATATATTAAGCAGAGGTATGTATGTATGTGTAGAGAGAAAGAAACAGCATGAACTTTTCACTCACAGACTTAATTGTGGGAAAAAAAATATCAATGTTTGAAACACAAGATCTTCTACCCAAAGTCCCCTCTAGACACTTAAGATCCATCACTGGAAAGTTTCTTGCCAGAAAGACATTTATAATGCAGGGAGTAACAGCCTTCCCTTAAGGCAAAGGTGGCAAAACCTAACTAGACTAGATGTCAATGCACTCATTCAGATGTACATGAATCACTCAGTTTCTGTAAAGAAAAAAATATCTGCTAGTCTGCTTCTCACTGTGGAAAAAGGAACACTGAATGTTTAATACTGTTGAAAATATTTATAATGAAACCTTGGTTGATTTCTATCTGGGAAACACAAATTATTGCTAGAAAATGTGTACCATGTTAATGAGGAAAATTAATATCTTATTAGGGTTATTCAACTCAAAAGGAAAATAGTAATCATACTAATTTTGTGGACTTCCTTTGGTAGCTAAAATAATAAATGGTTGGTAGAAGAAAAAGAAAGAAAGAAAAATCCAAGAGACAGTACAACATGACAGAGTCATAAGTACAAAGGGAGAAAAAATAATAAAACTGCAGTGAAGTAACTAGTGTGATAGACAAGTGATCAGCCTAATGTTGTTTTTTAATTTTACTTTTAATCTAAATAGTGATAGTTCTTACAAATGCTTAAAGACTGAAAACTTGTCCATAGGTCATGCATAGCACCATCACGGATGCCAAAGAAGTCTCCTTTGTGTCTGCCAGAGCATGCATGCATTCCAAAGATGCAACTTGTTATATTTGTCAATTTTAAATATTTAAAATCAATTAAGAGAAAAGGACTCTGAGTTTAAGAGGGAAATTAAGGAAAAAAACAAATTTAAAAAAACCAACATCTTGGATACTCAAAAGGAAAATGAAAGATTCTGAGAAGACTTGTCTCCAATATGACTGCAGACTTTTCATGTTAATCAACACACAGCCTGGAACAATTTATTTTTGAGACCAAATTTCTTGCTTTGTCAGATCACTGAAGGACCAGTGATCTTTCTTTCTTTCTTTCTTTCTTTCTTTCTTTCTTTCTTTCTTTCTTTCTTTTTTTTTCTTTCTTTCTTTCTTTCTTTCTTTCTTTCTTTCTTTCTTTCTTTCTTTCTTTCTTTCCTTTCTTTCCTTTCTTTCTTTTTCTTTCTTTTTCTTTCTTTCTTTTCCTTCTTTTTCTTTCTTTCTTTTCTTTCTTTTCTTTTCTTTCTTTCTTTCTTTCTTTCTTTCTTTCTTTCTTTCTTTCTTTCTTTTCTTTCTTTCTTTTCTTTTCTTTCTTTCTTTCTTTCTTTCTTTCTTTCTTTCTTTCTTTCTTTCTTTCTTTCTTTCTTTCTTTCTTTCTTTCTTTCTTTCTTTCTTTCTTTCTTTCTTTCTTTCTTTCTTTCTTTTTCTTTCTTCCTTTCTTCCTTTCTTCCTTTCTTCCTTTCTTTCCTTTCTTTCCTTTCTTTCTTTTTCTTTCTTTTTCTTTCTTTCTTTCTCTCTTTCTTTCCTTCTTTCTTTTTTCTTTCTTTCTTTCTTTCTTTCTTTCTTTCTTTCTTTCTTTCTTTCTTTCTTTCTTTCTTTCTTTCTTTCTTTCTTTCTTTCTTTCTTTCTTTCTTTCTTTCTTTCTTTCTTTCTTTCTTTCTTTCTTTTCTTTCTTTCTTTCTTTCTTTCTTTCTTTCTTTCTTTCTTTCTTTCTTTCTTTCTTTCTTTCTTTCTTTCTTTCTTTCTTTCTTTCTTTCTTTCTTCCTTTCTTCCTTTCTTCCTTTCTTCCTTTCTTCCTTTCTTCCTTTCCTTTCTTTCTCACATGTGACAGAAAAAGCTGCAAAATTGAGTCACATCCTTGCTTTTTGTGGGTAGAATGCTGTAGAAAAGTGTATGTGAGAAAAGAAAGGCTAGAGAAATATTTTAATAAAAAGCGGTCATTGCAGAGGCAATGTTTCCTGTTCCTCAGGAAAGTGGTTAAAGTACAGACAAATCTGTTCTATTTTTATATTTTAATGGCAAAGGCACTTAAATATCCTTGATATGATGTTAAATAAGATTATCCTTTCAGAAACAAACAAGAAAATCAAGCCCCCAGAAAGCAATGCTTAGCACAAAAAGAATGGGGAATAAACTCTCAGGGAGTATCAATCAAGTTATAAGAATCTTTGATATTTTGTAACCAGAACTTGGTCAACAGAGCTGTGAAGAAGTTGCTCACCTTATACAAAACAAATGATATGGTTTTTTATTAATAAAATGTTAAATAAAAACATTGCATGCAATTGAAATGGTCTGGGATTTGCCTCCTAGTGTAACTAGTGATGCTAATGTTAGTGAACTAGATATACAGAATAATAAAATGAAAATCCTTGCCTCAAAGACGTTAATTTTACATTTTAAAAACTAGGAAACAAGCTGATGGAGCATGAAAATACAGATTCAATGAGGCAAAGAAGAGGCTGCTTCATGACTTAACATGTGTGAAATAGAACCCACTCACCAGGGATGAGGAGGAACTTCTTGATGCCAATTGTACGTGTAACTATTGCCCAACATGGGCATACATGGAAGAGTACACAACAAACTGTCCATAACTTTCCATAACTGGGCAATAAGGCTTTCCACTGCCATATGAACTAAGCATCCAAGCAGAACTGACAGAGGTGAAACCAAAAGAAAGGTGTTATGTGGGTTAGAGGAAAAGAAGGAATATATCTAATTATCAGCCTCTTTCACTGCTTGCAGTAAATGCAAATACTCTTAATGATATCATTTGGAGGTTCAGGAAGGGAGGTTAAGGGTGAGCACAAATGAGCACTGGAGTTTATACAAACTGCAGTACTAAGCCTGTAATTGTGTGAGAGGTTTGCTGGGGCCAGAACAATTAGTTGTTTCCCATTATCCCACATGGTGAACTACTTGCAAACATCAGTTTACTGAGTAAAAAGGTTTAGGACAACCTGATCCAAGGTGTTGCCTCTAAATCTGAGATCCCAGATATTCCTCTTTAAAAGATACATAAATGGAACTATTTCAATAGAGTGTTTTAGGATTATCTGTTGAGGAGATGAGCTTTGAAAGCATGGAAGTCATGAGAGTCCCAGCTAGATGTCAGGCAAGCACTTTTCAAATGTGCCAATGGCAGGGGCTACATACTCCTGAGTCAGTGGATAATGCCTAGGAAAGCAAGGAAGTGAAATTTTAATCCCACTCATAAAAGCTTAAAGTCTGTTTTGAGACTCTATTTTTTTTTAGTCTTGACTTCTTGTAGTCATTTCTTCATTACACACTTTTGTACGAGTTATTTTGCTATGATTTAATTCACAATTGCTAATACATCAAGTAAATGTTTATTTAAGGATGTTTTCTTTCAGTGATCTGCCCTAGAAATAGGGCTCCTCTGATGTCCAATCATGTATGCACAGTGTTCATTTCCATCATAAAATACATGAGACCTCTTAATTTCAGCTTTGATGCACGACTGTAAAAGTGCTGAGATTTAACAGCCTTGAGGTGATGTTGAGTGCATTATAAGAAAGCTGGCAGCACTTCTTCCACCAGATAAAAGAAATTTAATTACTGTCATCTACAGGAGACTGTTATGTTGACTTTGAATGCTCATCTTTTATAATCTAGCTATTTATAATTTCTATGGTGTGCATTTTCCCTGAATGACTCTGGTACTTCAGACAAGGTTTTCAGCAAGAAATCATCATAACAAGAATGTCTTTATTCTCTTAAGAATATCTTCCTTTATTTTCTTATCAGGAGAACAAATATTAATCTGATAGTTGAAAGTTTTCTGAAGCCTAATGCCAGAATTTTAAAGGTCTTTTTATTTATTTGAGATTTTTCAGCCAAATTCCTGATGATTCCTGATTCCCTCTTTCCTGACTTTTGGCTGACGTAGAGGAAAATCACCAGCCACATAAAATTTTGTTTATTCTATATATAAAATGTAGCATTTTTCAGCACAGTGAGGTTGCATCATAAATGGATTGTAAGATTTTGAGGTGACATATTCAATAAATTTTTAAGCAGACTTTTCTTGGTTATGTCTAAGAAGAATATTGTAGTTTATCTACTTCTGTCAAGGAAAGAGGAAAAATATATATTCAAGGTCTGGCAGGCCTTGTGGCATGTATTTTTAACTACTGAGTCTCAAGAATAAACACAGCTATTGAAAGCTCAGCAAAGAATATCTCCAAGTGCTGGTATTGAGAAAGAAGAACTGTATCAAAATTTCTTGCAAGCCAGAGGGTAGGGGAAAAGAACTTAAGCACTCACTTGGGGATGTGTGGTTTTTTTTTTTTTATGTAGCATCTTTGGGGTTATTACAATATTCTTTGGCCTCAGTTCAGCACAGGCTGCACATGTTTTGAATAGAAATGGATATAATTAGTTCCTTGGTTATAAATATGCTGCTTTTCTGAAATGGGCCTTTCTGAGCATAATGTGAATATTGAGCAGACTAATGCTATCTCTTATTCTTACATTAAATTTCAATCTCAAACAATAGAGATGGAATTTTAACAAAATCATGCTCTTCGATGGGAATGGCATGCACACCACCAGTCTTCCAAGCCTGTGGGTAGCCCTATGCCTGATCTGGGTCCAAAGTTTGAAGGAAGTGAACTTGGAGGATGGTACACAGGAATTTTTGAAAGTCTGCTGTTTTGGGATATGACTTGAACTTTTGAAAAGTCTTTCATGTGATGTCATTGCCGAAAATGTATTAACATTTGATCCACGACAGAGTATTTGGAGATAGAATGAAAATAGATTGTAATATGAAATGGAGAAGCAAATATTAGATGAAAGAGTAGATCACTGTCTGTAAGAAGAGCAGATATCACAAAAGAACAAATATCCTGGAGTAAGGGATGAAAGAAGTAAATGCAAAATGTGTCCCCAAGAGGACTGCCAGGTGTAATAAACTTATGGGTGGAGAAGCAAGTCCACTTTTGCATGAAGTCCAGTAAAAATGTAAGAGATACTTAGTGTAAGAGCTTGAATAAGGTCATAAAGACTGGGATGGAATGGGATGGGATGGGATGGGATAGAAATAGAATAGAATAGAATAGAATAGAATAGAATAGAATAGAATAGAATAGAATAGAATAGAATAGAATAGAATAGAATAGAATAGAATAGAATAGAATAGAATAGAATAGAATAGAATAGAATAGAATAGAATAGAATAGAATAGAATAGAATAGAATAGAATAGAATATTAAAATTGGAAGGGACCTGCAATCATTGAATCCATCTGCCTGACCACTTCGTGGATGACCAGAAGTTAAAATACATTATTACAGCCGTTGTCCACATGTCTCTTAAACAGTAACAGGCTTGAGGCATTGAATATATCTTGTAAAACAATCATGTTGATGTAGAAATAATTCCTAATATCTAGTCTAAACCTCCCCCCCACCCAGTGCAGCTTTGATCCATTCCCATGAATCCTGACAGTGGATACCAGGGAGAAGAGATGAGCACCTGTCTCTCCACATCCCCTCCCTAGGAATCCAGAGAGAACAGTGAGGTCAGACCTCAGCCCACTTTTCTCCAAACCAGACAAAGACCTAGACAAAATAGTCTAGGGCCATTCACCTTGGAAACAGACAAACAGGAGGCAATATTGTAAAGGAATATAATATCATTAAGTTCATGGATAAATTATGAGTGAAATATTTTCACTAACCATAAATCAAGATTTAAAGGAGATTTACAATACTAAAAAAATCAGTTTTTATACAATGTGACTTTATTATGAAATTCAATGCTATAAGATGTTATTGATGAAAAGATAAAATTGTCAATTGCTATTAAACAAAAATGTGTAGATGTAACCTCTGACTCCATAGTCCCCTAGACTTGGAGACCAGCAGACAGAAATCAGAGGCAGATCCTGTGCTTTAACTTTTCCCCATTGAAATGTCAAGTGTCTGTTGTAGAAGACGAAATATTGGAATAACTCAATTGTAATTGGATGCAAATTTTCAAGACCCTGAAAAAAAAATCTTTTGTGTATGAAAAATGAGGAAGTGTTTGATGTTAGTGTGAATTGGAAGAGTCTAAAAGTAAAACTATAATAATTATTAGGAAATTCAGACAGCAAATACAGGTAGAACATTCAAAACCTTATCTCAAAAAAAGGAAAATTAATTATATACACCATTCAAATGAAAGGAATACAAAGCAGAGGATTTCCATCATGCTGCATGTCCCATTACATTCTTTTCAGTTCCAAGTACATTACATTTTGTCCTTTTGTCACTTCTTACATCTTTATCTGTAATTGTTTTTCTGTTTCAGGGGATTTGTAGGATTTTTTTCACTGTCTGATGATTCCTTTACTTCACACTCTGTCTCTTCCACATTGTTTTATTCTTTCATCTCTGTTTCTTTTCTCTCCTCATTTAAATAATCCATCAAACAATGATATTACATGTGACTGCATTTTTAAATTTGATCTGAAATAATTTTATCTGATTTTAGCTCATGTAGATGCAGTCACATTTGCACTGTTATTTGACTAACTTGCTTCCTGACAAATATTATAAGAGATCTATTCTTTGTATCTTGCTGTGTTTGGGCTTTTTTTGTCAAGCCCAGCATTTTCTTTTTGAAATAATTAGGGGAATATATTTAGCCTGATCTAGTGGTTGCCCATTCTTTTGCTGGGGAACAGAATGGTAACTTCTTGTGACTGAAAACTTATTATCTACTTTGATTCAAAAAGTCTTTTGGTTCTGTGTAACTCAATGCTTGCATTTGCAGCTGTAACAGCTGGATGACCTAAGGAGGTCATATTTTTCCTTATTTTTTTATATGTTGTAGCTGACACAGAGAATTAACCATTTATGTATTACTTTATTTGAAAGAGAAAGGCTCATGTAGTAAAGTGGCAAATTCCTACCAAAAAGTACTTTTATGTGCTATCCAAATATTTAAGCAACAAAACCCATTATCAGCCACCCACATGAAAGTGATCCTGGTCCTTGGTATTTCAGCAGAGAGCTGAAGATGTAATGATAAAATGACAAAGGCAGGCTCAGGTGATGAGAACCTTTAGAAAGAGGAATATTTTAAAACAGTATTATCTTACCCAGTTGCATAAGGCTGTCTTAGAATACATTAAGCAAATCTTCTAGTTAGCTGTAAATTGACCTACACTCATGTTTATTTGTTGTCTTACATAATCAAACCTCAGTCCTTAGCAGATTGGAATCAATCAGGTCTATCACAGTATTTTGGATGAGCCTATGTTCAGAGAGTGCTATAGCAGAGAAGTCAACAGGAAATGCCACAAAAGTAAAGACAGAGGATTGACACTGATATTTCAATATCTTAATGACAGATGAGGAGGAACTCCTAACAAGGGCATACTCCAGGATGCAGCTGATAAAGATTATTCTCCCAAGGAGGCTTTGTGGCTCAATAGTGAAGTTGATAAGGACAGAGAGGCTGAAGGTTCATTATGAATCTTTGGAAGGCCTTGGAAAGAAGAAGCAGTGTCCAAGAACTTAATCTTTTCCAGAGACAGAATTAGATTATTTAATATGCCATAATTTATCAATTAAGAATTAAGAGAAAATATGTATATATATGTGTGTGTGTATGTTCATATCCTGTAAATTTTGAGCTGAATAAAAATGTTGTCTTCTGACGATGACAGTTTTTATCACTTTAATTGAGAATACCCGGAAAAAAAGAGATGTAGGTTCCTAATTTTGTTAATCATGTTAGCTTGTCTGAAAGTACCATCACACCTTTGAGAAAGGAACGACTTGGCCCTGGGCTGTTGAGTTTTAACTGAATCTGAGCGATGCAAAGAAATCAGGGGAACTTTACAAGTCATGCTCACCTCACAATTATGGTGTTGCTTCCTGCTCCTCTCCAGACCAGGACAGCACTTTTGATTTTTTTGTTAGATGTGATGTAATTCTTGGATTCATTTTGGGAGTCTTGAACTTTGGGAGTCTTCATTCTGCATATGAGAAAAGAGCATCTCTAGCTCTAGTTATTTTGGGGGATTTGCAGTTGAAGATCAGAAAGTAAATGTGGTAAATAGAAATACTGGACAAAACTCTGAAATATACGGAACAACCTTTATTCAGAATGGTCAGAAAAGTTCAAAAAGTGATGCCTTAGAGTAACAACTATGAAACCTTTTCTATCATTTTTAAAACTGATCCAGGTCTCTCAAAATCCCTTGAGTTTAAAGACAATTTTTTGTACTGAATAGGTTTGCATATTACTAGTTATAAAACTAGAAACCATATTATCAACCGTGAAACTATATAATTAGTTTCTTTATGGACCTGCAGTTTTTGCTAGATAAAATAAAAACTGTCACAAATGCAGATGCCATTACGAATATGACAGGTCATTTATGGAAAAAAAGTTGTGTAGAATAACATTTGATAATTTGTTGGAAACATTAGCATATAGATGGCTATGGAATGTGTGAAATATTATCAGAAAAATTCTAATCTAAATTGCTGCAATGTCCAAATAGGATTTAGTGTTTTGTTACTCTAATGCTCATAGCAATTCAGACTTAAACAATTTATAGACATAGCATTCAGCTGTGAATAGAACCATGCATTCTGTCTCCATGCTAAAATATTGAATGCTGTTCAGTTGAGAGCATAGATTATTGCTGTGATACAAAGATATGTGATCAAATGTTCAGATGTGACTAATAACCCTGAGAAGAAATTATTATTTTTTGCTCCAATATATTTGTATAGCTGAGGAAACTTTTTTTCTAATCATATTTTCTAATCATGTTTGACTAAAACTAGTAGGAATGCTTTTACAGTTTCTGCATGCAAAAGATTAAGTCAATATTTCCTGAAAAGGAAGAATTTTTCTGTAACTATGAGCCATTAGGGATTATATTCGACGGAAAAAACCCCAATCCTACTTGTCTGCAGAGCCTCTACTGTCTGTGAGGGGGACAGAAAAAAACAACAGATGATACAATTACATGTTTAAATTGAATGGTTTTAGGCATTACACTGACCTATAGATAAAAGTGATTCATTGAAATGGAGACCAGAAATTTCCCCAGCCTGAAATCCAAGACTGCTCACAACGCAATAAAGGAGCTGTAAAAAGTTGGAATTCTCTTCCTGGCTGCCCAGGGAACACTCTACAGACCATCCTTCCTGTCCTCTACTGCTTGTGTGGGCTGCACAGTTCTCTCTGTGAAATCTGTCTAGGAGTCTTTTGTCAGATCAGAGATAACTCCTACTTCTTCACAAAGATGCCTGATGTTCTTTCTAAGAACTTCCACAAGAGTGTTTGTAACAAAACCAATACTCACAACAGCTGCACATGTATACAGTAATTAATATCTTTGTTTGAACACTCAGCATGGGAGTGTAAATTCCTTCACCCAAATGCAAATGTCTTTCACCAAATAGTAAACTTGTAAAATCCCACAGTGCCTGGAAGCTATGAAAGTTATCAAACTTCACTTCTGCCTGTTAAATAGGTTGCTCTATCTCCTCCAAGTTTATGACTTCTAATTGGAATTTCTCTCTATGAGCTTGTTTGGGTTCTGTGTATTACTAGTCAATACAAATATTCTTTTACTCCTTGAGTTTTAAGGACCTTTTTTTTTCTTTCCAATGTCTGCAAAGATATAGGGAGTATAATTTTCTGCAGTTAAGCACATCTGAAATGAGTTGCACACTAAATATGAAGCAAGCAGATTCTTTCCAGTTTATTTAAAAGAAACCCTTCATTTATCATGCCTCTCAGTAATGGGAAATAAGGATTAACTCCTCAGTAAATTAAGTAATTTTACATATTTTTGTATATAAGTGGGTCAAAAAACACACTTCTATGATGAGCAGGATCTAGTTCTGAGCTGATTTGGGGGGAAATTAAGGTTTTAATTATGAATGCAATTCACTGTGACAAAATGTAATATCAACTTCTGATTTTTTTCTAGATTAAAAATTAATAAAACAGTGAAATTTTTTTGTATTACTTCCCTTATTTAGGATAGGAAAATTATTTTATGGAAGAAAGAGTGATGAAGGATACATGCTTGTTAGATTTCTTCGTTTAGATTTTTGTTTTTAAGAAGGTGGTTAATTATTGAATTAGTCTTGCAAAAGAAAAAAGCATCATAATTAAGCTTTGATGCATGCATCACAATTGCAATTGGTATTTGTCTTCCTGGAAAAACACCTATGCAGATTACAGCTGGAAGAGCTCTCAGTTCACTGAAAATCCAAAATTTTTTAAAGACATTTCTATAATTAATTAAGACCCCAAAATTGCTCATTCTGAAAATGCTGGGCCACACTGCCTATTCTAAATGTGTGGATCTATCTTTCTGACTGCAATTTATTAATATCTCAAACAAAGCAACACTATGTGGTTTTGGGAAAGCAAGACTCTTCTCTAGAAGTCCTGCTGTGTTTCCTGCAGCAGCTGTAATGTCTAAAACTGTGTGTCCTTCTCTTATTCTAAAGGAACACAAGATGATAAATCTGCTATTGATTTGAATGATATTGCACACTCCCCAAATTCCAAACAACTCATGATGAATCTGAATTATATTGGGAACAGGGGAAAAAGATAGCTAGATATAAGGAATTGTGAAGATGAACCAAGACTGTTGCATGATCTGTGCTCAAAACAAGCATAAAAATATAAAATGAAACCCTTTCATTCCTCTCTGAAGAGGTGAACTAATTGCAGTGGTTAGCTGCTAAAAGGAGTGTTAAGTGACTTCTCTTTCGAATTTTCCAATGCAAGAGTAACACAGAGTCATTTGACTTGATTATCTGCTGTATTAATTGATGTTTTGAGAATTTGAATGTGTTGATTTATTGATTCAATTTAAACTGTGACTTTGATTATCACAGTTATGGGCATCACTCTGCCACTTTTAATTAATTCTCTAAAACTGGAGTGTATCAAATTGAGAATGTGTTTGTTTTGTTTTAGTAGAAGAATGAACAAGCAAATATAATAAACATAAAAACCATGAATTTGTATTTCCTCCATCAAATTGGCACATGGGTCATGTACTCAAGGGCAAAGACAACATTAAGGTACTTGCAAGCCTCTTAATTCACTTTCTAAATGAATATTAAATCACTCATATTTTGACTTGGTCTATAGAAATGTGTATAGAAATGTGCTTCTTAGATTACATATATGAAATATTAGATGTTCAGATATTTTGTGATGTGTTCTTTTACTATTTTAAAGGAACCTGGTTTTGGATAAAAGTATTTTTAAAATAAAATTAGTATTTTAATAAAGTTTCTTTTTTCTGATCAACAGAAACTAAAATGAAGTTATCTCTGGGGGAAAACTCTGGAATCCGTCTAAAACTTGCAGAAATATTGGCACCAGATTAGAAAATCACCATTTTGATAACTTGAGTTTCTCTCAGAAAATAATTCACTGTATTCATCTGATGTAATGAGTTCAGGAAACAGAGTAATGAGATGTAATGAGTTTCAGGCCCATATCAAACAGTATTTTAATCCATTAATATTGCTCTTGTACTTTGGCCTCATTGTTATTAATAGTGCTACAGAAAGGGACCTGGGGGTCCTGGTCACTGGCAAGTTGAATGTGAGTCAGCAGTGCCTGGGGGCATCGGGCACAGCCCTGCCAGCCAGGAAAGGGAGGGGATTGTCCTGCTCTGCTCTGGGCTGGGGTAGTGCCATCTTGAGCAGTTTTGAGTGAGCTTCCTGTGTACAGTTTTGGTTGCCTCAATATAAGACAGACATGAAGCTATTAGAGGGTGCCCAAAGGAGACCACAAGGATGATGAAGGGTTGGAGGGGAAGCCAGAGAAGCAGCTGAGGGCAATGGGTCTGTTCAGCCTGGAGGAGACTGAGGGGAGCCCTCACTGCAGTTACAGCTCCTTGTGAGGGGAAGAGGAGGGGCAGACCCTGATCTTTGCTCTGTGGTGACACTGACAGGACTGAGGGAATGGCCTGAAGCTGTGCCAGGAGGTGTAGGGTGGATATTAGAAGGAGGTTCTTCACCCAGAGGGTGGCTGGGCACTGGAACAGCTCCCCAGGGCAGTGTCACAGCACCAAGCCTGACAGAGCTCAAAAAGTGTCTGGCCAATACTCTCGGGCACTTGGTGTGTTTCTTGAGGATGATGCTGCACACCATGGCTAAGAGCTGCACTCAGAAATCCTTGTGGATCTCTTTTAGCTCAGCATATTCTGTGATTCTCCTTCGTTTCCATTCATTGTTATTATTGTATTATGCAGTGCTAAAGCACCAATTAACTCACAGAAAACTTCCAGGTTCTCATGATTATTAATCTCTGCTTTTCAAAGAGCTAACTGAGTTACTGTTATGTAAACCCATAACATTATTCATGAGGCTCTGGCTGAAATGGCTTTTTTTTTTCAGTTTTCAACAAGACCAATGTTCCTTAATGAACAGGAGCAAATGGGAAATAAATCCAACAGAGGATTTTGATATTGAATTTGAAAATACTACAGTCTATCAGTCTTGGCAAGTAAATTGCATAAAAAGAGAGAAAAAGCATTTGAATTATGGATGTTGAAAAGAAAGAAGGAAATGTGTCCTGGTTGCATGAGAACGTTAGGAATATTGCAGTGCTCAACTCTGCTGTACAAACTTCACAAATACCACTAGGTACACCATTCCTACTTTATAGCATATCACATCAGATAAGTGTAACTGATTATTATGACTGCAAAAATTTTAAGTTTCCATGAAGCCTTGCTTTGTGTCCTCAAATAAAATCTCATTGATTTTTTCATTTTCCCTTGGATCCTCTAGTATATTTAGAACATTATACAATAAATCTGAGATGAAAAATGAAAACAAAATAATTTCCTTCGTTTTAAAGGGTATATTTTTTTACCATTGCATTCTTTCTATTAAGCCAGTCTTTTCAGGGACATGGTGAAATTCATTATATAGAAGGAAAATCTTTTTTCTCAAATTCCTTTTCATAGTAAAAGTGATTCTGCCTCCACAATGACCATTTTTCCAGCAGATGCACCATACCTCAACACTGTGAACACGAGAAGTTCACAGGAAAATGGGGAGGGACTGGGTGCCCCTGCAGAGGGTTTCTGTCCTCGCTCTGGCAAACAGGGGCTGCTTCTGTGGACCTGAAGCATCCCTAGTTTTTGCACTGGATGAATTGTATTTTTCTGTGCCTCCATGAGAACTTTGTCACTAAGCATCTGATCTTTTGGCAGAAATAGAGAAAGCTTGACCTGATCCTTCAGTTCCTTGAATGCCCTTTTTACCAGACTAATAGCAGCAGCAGCTGGCTGTTCTACACTCCACCTAAGATATATTAACATCTCAATCACTTTTTTCTGTGAATCATTTTTTCTCTGTACTACACAATCATGGCCCTTTTCTGTTAGTCACTGTGTATTTTTTTTCAAGGCCTATTTTCTTGAAGGATCTTGCCACTTGAACATAAAATCAGAAATGGGTACAAAGAAGATGGGAGAGTCCTGAGGAAACAATGAAATTATTATAATACAAGGAAGGAAAGACACTTTTGTCAAAACCAGCCATTAACCTGAGCAGCTAATTTGAGGACTGCAATCTTAAAATCTGCACATGAGAGGGGGATCATACCTGCAAGATTCTGCATATGTGTTGCTAAATCTATATTCCTACCCCTCTGTAGATGTACATTTCTTTTTAAACTAATTAGCTTTTCAAACTTTTGAAGAGATGAAAGAGGCTGAAGGAACTAAAACACTTAGAAAGCACTTCAGTCAGTTGTTGCTGAATCTGAACCATTCATAGAAAAATAAAGTTGGGGCCAAAAATTTCATTCTATTTGCTGAGTTACTCTTCATGGACATGACCATACAAGATATTCCTGCATGTCACTTGGTTTTGTCATCCAGAGCAAAATAATCACTCATATCTGATTTGCCAAACCACCAATGAAGGTTTATCTCACAGATGTGCAGAGAATTTTTATGAAACAAATAATTAAATAGGTGTGAACTGAAACAAGGGGACAACAAAGCTGCAGAGCTGTCACCTACTAGATTCACTCTGCTGTTCACAGCTTCCTAAGAGGTTTGTTTTTTAATGGTCTTTGTCTCTATGCTTAGGTAGAGTATGTTACTAAGACACTCTATTAAGAAGAGAAAGAAAAACAAAACTTCTGTGTTGGGGGACTTTAGTTCCAGCTAATTTGTGTAATATTGCTACATCATTTGTACCCAATTCAGTGACAAGCTCATAAAGGGACTTTATTACACTCTGTGCCTGCAACCAATTAAGGGAAAAAGAGCCTTTGTTCAGCTCATCATCTGAGTGTTATCAAAATGATCCTTCTGGGCCCCATTTAAAAGTCTAAATACCTCTGGCAGTTGAAGTGTAGTGCATGTAAATAATTGAAATTATAAATATCTCTAAACAAATGAAATTGCTAGTGGTCTGGTAGCTTGCCAATAAAGTCTTGCTCAGTGAATTCACTGAGTTGAGAACAACAAAAGGGATTTTGTAATCGGACAGCATATGGCAAAGTTATGTTTGAAGTTTCCAAGTAATGTTTTGTTTACTGACTTATTTTTAAATTGTAGGCTGTGGAAACAGAGGGTATATAATTCTGCTTGTGGTAGAAGACAGATGTTCCAGGCAGCAAGAAAATAGAGAAATATTCTTCAGGTGCCTGACTTTATGTTTTTCTTTGTATTTTTATGCCCCAAAAATCATACCACAGGTGTTGAATCTAGGACTTTTGGTGATTTACTGCAAGAAGTAGTTTTACATTCTTTAAAAGATCACAACTCCTGTTTAAAATAATCCAAGGAACTTAATGAATTAAACATTTTGCAGCTGTAGACTCTCAATTTTTGTTTACTTGTACTATAAGTAGTAATAATATCTTTATATTCAGTAATATTTGATGTACAAATATATCTGTTTATTTATTCATCAGAAATATCCAGAGCTGAATTAAAATCAAAGAAGCAAGGAAAGTACTTTGCACATCATTTATGAAGCTGTCGTTTGCTCTGGAGTGAGAATTTACTGGTCCAAACATTGTTTTTCTGTGCAGCATTTGGAAATATCTGTGGATTTTGGTATTCAAAGATGTAGGAATTCACTTCCACTTAAAATGCTTTACATTTCAGGTGCTTGAGCAGCATCTTAAATAATTAATTTCTTTTTAAATTTGAATGGAATTTTTTCAAAATTTTTTTCCATGAAGTTTAAATAAACACAATATTAGCCTCAGAGAATAAAGAAAACTTAACCACATTCACCTATCACTTCCATTTTGTGTGTCTTTGATTAGAAATAGTACTTGCATATAAACACTAAGATTTACAACATCACATCAAATCCTGGTCACCTACAAATGACTGTACAGAATGAGAAAAATGACCTACTATTATACTGTCCCCAGCTGCAGCACTGAACACGAGTCTAGGGAAAGGAAAAACAAATTTTTGGTATCTCCCACTCTGCTTTTGTCTGTTTTATGCAGAGAGGGGTTAATGAGACTGATGTTGGGTTGTCATTTAATTCTCCTTATCTGATCTCTCTTCCAAGAACTTTTAAAGTATCCTCTGAATCCACTTCCTCAAAATCCTCTGGAAGGAATTTCCATGGGAGCAATATTCTGCAGTGCCCTGGCTCTACTAATGACAGAGGTAATGAACAGCTTCTAACCCTGCTCTCTGTGTCTGCCACAATTCTACTGATCTCTCTGATATCCCCTCTACATCCACTCTGACTGGGCTGCAGCACACTCAGTGAGTCCTGCTCACACAGAAACCATTTCCAAGTTTTCATCATTCCTATCAGCTTTCTCTGAACCTCTTCATGTGTCTTTTATTAGGATGAGGGGATCAAAATTACACACTATGGTCAGGATGGAGGGATGGGAGAATAAATAAATGAATTTATTCCCATGGCATGAATGATTTGTTTTTTTCCAGAAACTATAGAACAGAACCTCAAATGTCTATCCAAAGTGCTAACAGTGTGTTTTTATTTTGCAAAAAAATTATTTCCACCTCTTATTTGAGCACATAATCATAAGATTTCATAAAGTCTTTCTAATTCTTCACAACCTTCCTTGATCTCATTACCCTGTACAAATTACCTGTACACTTTCTTCCCTCACTTTACACCCTGTCTTATAGACCATTACAATGCACCATTTCCCTAGACTCCCTCTACCCAAGGTGATATGACAGTTTAGGACAGAACATGTTCCCAGACCAGCAGTTTTCCTGGTCTCTTCCTAGCAATGCACTCTGCCATCACCATTTGCTGCCTGTTCTCCTAGTCATTGTTGTTTGTTTCTGGATGAAGACAGCCTATGACAAGGAAATATATTTAGCAGATTGATTGAGAGGAACCTTCATCCTGAGCTGCAGTGACAAACGACGTTCCAATTGCAAATTCTTGCAAATATTGATACATAATGTATTTGATACTATATAGTCACATTTGCAAGTCTGCAAATCTTGGGAAAAAACAATGAAATCAAATAAAAGTCTGCCTTTAAAATTTCAGTAAGACAATTGTGATTTCTGTTACTGTGGAAATGGTAATTAATTTCATTACATCTTTTAATCCTTGGACCAATTTTGGTGCCATCGGTTGAGACAAAGTGATATTTCTTGGAAACCTCTAAAAGAGTATGTGCTGGAGGAGCTGTTGTTCACCACTGTTAACTGCCAGTCCTAAATTAATCTGGCCAACATTCACATTTATTTCTTTGCTTCACAGGATTTTTCAGACTGATTAGATTATTTTTCTTGTCTTTTTTGGTGTCAGTATGACCAGATGTTATTCTTTAGGTTTGCTTATTTTGTGCTTCTCTTATTAAGTGAATTTTTCTCTGTTCTGTCTTTTGGTTTTGACAAATATTGCCATCAGTATAAGGGCCAAATTCAGTAATTATTTATGTTTTTTTTTTAAATAGAGACTATCATACTTTTTTATATCTCTATATATGGTATAGTTAAGTAAAAAGTTTCATCAAACCCACAATTAAAATAGAAACATTGGAAAAAAAACTGAGCTAAAGATATCTATAAATGTAGCCTTTCAAAGGGGCTTTGCAGGGCTTCTGACTTTGGTTCTGCTAATGTTCTTAATGTTGGTGCAATGTTATGATATATTTTAGCTAATTATATATTTTTTATTCTGTAAATATGTAATATTCACATTATCAGGAATATAATAAGAAACGAGCCCCCTATTTAAAAAAATGGGGAAATTGTTCCTCCTTGACATTTTGACACAGGAGAAGGACATGAGTTTTATCTGTCATGAAGTAATAACTCCAGAGGTCACATCAGATGTGACAGTATAAAAGAATTCAGCGTGACTTATTCATCTCATTCCTTCAGAAGCTGAACAAATCCATAGGTCAAGATTCTCAAAGCAGGGTTACAGAGGTCTAGTTCTGAGACATATATATATATGTATGATGAATGAAGGTCTTGGACCTTGTGTCCTAACTCCAAAATCCCCTGAAGAGTTACTGAACTGAGGCAGAGCTTCCAAGCAGACCACACGCAGAAGTGAAGTCTCACTGACCTGCTTTGCAGAAGAGTGTTGGTTCAGAGTTCCCACTGAAACTAGCAGGGCCAGCTGAAAGCTTGGCACTTCTGACAGTGCCACTTTCAGCAACAAGTCAGGACTGGCATGAAATATCTGATAACAGGTTCCCTATATGCAAAGAGAGGACATGGGAATTGCTGATTGCATTTAAACATCTTTACAGATGTTTCAGAATTATTCATCCATACTGCATACAATTTTCATTTAGTGTGTTAACTCTTAAAACTAGATTCCTCTCTTCATTTCTGCCAAACAGTATTTTCATTCTCCTAATCTAAATTGAACTGTGTGATGCAGCAAAGTACATTTCCTCAATGATAACTCCAGACTTACGTAATTTTCTCACATCCCAAAGTCTAATGTGAAGGATACAGCACGAAGCACATAGATGGGAAAGCAAAATTAAGATAAAAATGCCATTTCTTTACTTCTGAGGAAAATGTAATTGCTAGGCTTGAAGATAATTTGAATATTATTTGAGAAACTGGATGACTGTGTGCAGAGCTCTTCAGGACATGACAAATATACTTGCAATTCTCTTCCCTTTGAAAAAGGTAAAAAGACTTGGCCTTAAAGTGAAAGGCATCTGGGGTTCACTTACATTATTTTTATATGGTTCTCCACCTGACCCTGTCAACAGTAACTGTTTCTTTTTTCCTGGAAAAAATCCTACTTTAATTTAATTTTCATAGCAAAAGGAAGTTTTAATAATGATGTTCAAGACAAAAATTAACAGGAATTTAAGTAGGCAAGGGATAGAAAGCTTCAAAATGCAGGGTTCAGTACTGGGCTCAGAGCCAGCACTGACCTACTTGTTTGGACAATAAATCTTTATTAAGCTGTCATAACCACAGTCTCAAAAAAGAATCAAAACTGATCTTGTATGTACATCTCAGTGAAAAATGGAATTATTTTCTCCATAGTAAACAAGTAAGGAACTTATTTTACTGTTTAAAATGGTCTTCCCAAGGTCACACAGGGAATCTGAATAGGGACTTGCTCATGGCTTTTCTGTTTTTTGCTGTTTAGACTAAAGTCTATTTAGATTAGGAGCTGAGGGGTTTTTTGATAAATTATACATATGGCCTAACCTAATGTGACCTTAGTGCATGTCTGCACTATGTACACTTCTACTCAGTATAAAAAGGTGAAATCCTAAATAATGTAATTCATCAGAAAATGAGAGTTAAGTACTGTAGAGGCAAACCAGAAGTCTTGATTTAATTTTAAATGTTTCTCCTTTTAATTACTCAAGAGAAAAATCAATTTAGACCATTCCACACTTCATTTGCTTTGGAGCACGTAATTTTATATGCTTGGTTTTGTACTTTGTCTCACTTTTTTTATTACTTCTACTGGAAGTAGAATATAAGTTAGAAAAAATATGAAAATTACTTAAACTTACTTTGCATTGTTTGAATTTTTTTCATGGGAAAAAAAGAACAAATGTGAAGTCCATTTTTCTCTTTAGTTACAGGTTTCCCAGGCTTTAAAGTAGAAAAAAACGAAGAAAAGGGGAATTTGAAAGTTCTAGGGATAAAAATTACCCATTTTTTATTAGTTTTCAGAATTCCTCCATCAAATATGAAATGCTTACAGCCCATTGCATGGACTCCACTTGCAGTCTGCTGTTTCAGAGGGCAGTTTGATGAACATGTTTGAGGACGTACAACAAAAGGGTGATAGCCCTCCCAGATGTCCCCACTTTTGCTGAGAATGTTATCCACTGCTGGTGACTGCTAGAACCTTTGAAGGACTCAGGCTAATCAGTTTAAGGAATAGCACGTGTTACTGATAATAGAATACTGACAAGGTTCAATGGTGGGGCCATTGATAGTGACTGCAAAAGCAAATTTAACACAAAATACGGACAAGCTCTAACCATCAATGAGTTAGGTAGTCATTTATGGTGCATAGATCAGGTTCTTATTCAATAGGTGTCCCTATTAGGCTGGGAATGATGGTTGAGGCAGAATAGAAGTCAGATTCAAGTTGTCAACTATCCCCAGAAGGTGTGATGGAGTTTTCCTTAACTTCTCCCCATTCCTAGATTACTTTTATACTATTTCTTTACACACCAGGTGGAACCTGAGTTACTCTGGTCTTGCATACTTTTGTTATTGATTGTAAAATTCTCTCACTTCAATCACAAGATGTAGTCAAGAAAACATGGAATGCATGCTCAGGGAGGGGTGGTTGTACCTTGCAAGTGGGAAACTTTGGGATCAAGCTGTGTGTTAGTATTTAAAATTAGATTAAAATGAACCAAGTTCACCTGAGAGGAGCAATTTCACAACAGTTGCTGGCTCAGCAGCAGGACAGGTACTGTCCTGTCCCTCTCAGCAGGTGCTTCAAGTTGCAGGCTGTGTTGTGTGGGCAATCATGTAGAATAGACTTTGTGCATGCCAGCTGCATTCCATCCAGGAAGCAGCAACTGCATTTCACGGTATAACACCTGTACTGTTATAACTTCTGCTAGAAAGTGAGTATAACTGCCCAGTTTTTCTAGAATTTTACCCCTAATCATCTTCCCACAACATGAGACCATTATAATATTAGACATGGTACAGATACATGGAAATAAAATTCTTCCTCTCAGAGCACATTCCTAACATCCTCCTTCATCTTAGCTCAGCAAGCATGCTGAATACTTGCTTCCCAAGATACATCTATTTACAGAAAATAATTCATTTATCTGTAGAAAAAACCAAATTATTCTGCCTATGAAAAGAAAGGGGAAAAAAATCAAAACAAGAAGTGGTCACAGATTTCAAACACCTTTGAATTCCAAAATAGTCCAATGAACATAATGTGAAAACACACACCATCTGCAAAATTCATATTTCCTATAGACTGATTGATGTCAAGAGTGGATAGTTGGTTCCAGACCATGTGTGAATGGCAGATTTTGTTCTCTGCAATATATTTAACAAAACTCACACTGACATTTTATAGCATTATCATGTCAGCACATGACATTAAGAATAAAGATTAAAAAACATTTAAGACATTTAACTGACTTAATTCCAGCAAATGACCTTTGCTGACATTACTTAAATGCTGTTTTGCAGTGAAAACAAAAAATTAGGTTCAATTGTTCACAGCCTGTCAGCATTTTAAATTACTTCAGGAACAAATCTGATTTTTCAGAAACTGGCACCTTTCCCAATGGCCTGGATAGGGAGCTCTTGAACAACCTCAGGCAGTGAAGCAGCTAAAGGAGATGGTGATAATGTTTTGGGAACACTTTTACCAGAAAGGTTTTTCTCCACAGGATGACTGATCTGCTGTCCTCTAGCTAAGCTGAAATTTCAACATGCTGCTACATTTTTTTGACAGAGACCTAGCTATATCTCTAGCTTTTCTTTCAATTATTTTTGGTCTAATGCCACCACTTGACATTTCCAGGTGTTTGTCTCGAACTATGTAAAAACAGCAGAGTGAAACTTCTGAGCTCCTTCTCCTCCAGCAACCTACTAGGAAAGAAAAGTTATTTCCATGTTCTTACATGGAATGTCCCACTTAGCATAACTACTTTTATTTCCTTATATTCTCATGTTTTGAACAAGGAACCGTCATGGACAAATAAAAATCCAATTTCTGCTGGCATACTTCTGCTCCTTTCACATTTGGCCAATCAAACTTGAAAGAGCCCTTTTAGCAGTTCATACACCTTCATTTTCCTCTTACAAATGCTTAAAATGTATTTTTTAAGCTTTAAGTCCTATACATTTGCCTTTCAGACTTACATTAGATTTTCTGTGCCTTAAGTCTCATTGACACCTAATATTTTTCTAAACTTGAATATTTCTGTCTGCAAGGATCAACCAACCTGACTCACACAGCATCAACTTACATTTCTAATACCTGCACAGGTCATTACACATCCCATTTAATCCCTAACTACAATGATTTATGTGCATGATCTTCTTTGTCATTATCCTTGTCCATCTCCATAAACAGTTCTGTCTTGTTAGAGAACTGCCCGCTTCAGTAAAATTTTCTCATATAAAACTAAAGAGAATTTAATTTATCATGCTATTTTAAAAAAAGGATTTGAGCATGCAGAAAGATGGAACTTTTCCAATGGAAATTAAATACAATCAAAGATATGAGGATGTGCCATCTCCCTGTTAGTCTTTTGCTAGATGCAAAACTGGTTTTCAGCTAAAACAATGCTAGAAGCATGGAAGGTCTAACATATCATCATAACTTTGGAGGCATTTATTTAGGCTTGTTTGTCAATTTTCTTTAAAATTTAACTTTGAAATTCGAGTCTATTATTTCAAAAAAGATAATTTCAATAAGAGCCCGCATTTTTAGTTTAAATGGGAGCCCTGCTCTTTGGATGCTTATCAGTAAAACAGAAGTCCCTTTGTACTGACAGCAAGTAGATGAAAATGCAGAGGGCTGGTTACTGATGTTTGTATACTTTCGATTTGTTAAATGCTGCACAGCAGCTCAGCATTAATAGCTGTGCTGCCTGGTAGCTTTGTCTTTGTTAGCTCAAGTTAATGTTAAATGTAGTGATTTTTCAACTCCACAGCAATTTGAAGTGTGAGTTAGTACCAGGACATGCATCTTCTTTTGAAATCTGTATGGGATCTCTCTCTACCTGCTGTGCCTAATTTCAAAGCCCAGTGCTATCATTAGGAAAAGAGAGTTGTTTTCTCTTTTGTCTGTGTGCTCTACTTCACATCAATATCATGAAAAACCTCTCATGACTCTTGCTGACTGACCTTCGGATCTCAAAATTTTTTCGAAGTTTAATGACAGATCAAATAGCCTGGAACACATTTGGACCTATTATAATTTCATTGAAAATATTCCATTTCCATAAGAAACAATTTTTTAACCAATCAGTGCATTTTTCCAGCAGTTGATACAGCTGTGTTCACTCCAATATTGTGCGGGGTGCAATCTGCTTTTATCCACTGGCTGAAAAGAAAGAAGTAAAAGAAGGAAAGTAATTCCAGGCTTCTCCTGGTGGTTGCTGCATAGGAAAAAGTCCTTTATTTGAGAGCTCTTCAGGTGGCTGACTTGAAAGATTTGCTGGATTTTCATGGGGCAACATAGCTGTATACAGCCTGAACCATGTTATATTCATCTTGCTCTTCAGTTTATCTTCTTCTGCAATCTATACTTTCATATTTTAGTGCAAACATCTGTTTATAATACCTGCTCCTATAGGAAACATTTTTATATCCTTTTCCTAATGCATGCTTTCTTTAGACTTCTAATTGTAAAGGCTGTTACAAATATATTGCTATCAGATATTAAATATGTTGGTAGGCAGAAGCAGAGAAGAAAAGAGGGTGAACAGAAAAGACACAATTCTTCAATCCCAGCACAGGCACAGTGGCTTCTATAGCTTCACTTCATGGGACACCAGGTGCTTTTGTAATGGCAGAAAGCAGTGACTTTATCAGTGTTCTCCTAATACCTCCAGCGAGCACAGCATTCCTGGGAGAAGAGAGAAAATGCAGCCACAAGGCACTCTAAAAAAATCTCACACTATCTACATAAAAAGGGGCAAGAGTTTTTGACTGATTCCAGAACGTTTCTAAGTAGCTCTAATTTTTTTTGTTATTGTTACTGTTGTGGTTATTATTACTAATTGTTTAGGATTTATCAATTGTTTACTATTATTATCCCACACAAAAATTATGTTTGAAAATCTGTCATATGAAGAACTGCATCTGTTTTAAAGACTGTTAAAGTAAAACCCAGGGGTTTCTTTAGATGGCTATGAAGTGAGTTTTAGGGGTTACAACCAGACAAATACCATTAACTTCATTGGTCTGCTTCTTTCACCTCACTCTGCAGGTCTGATTAGTGGGATTTCAGTGGGAATTTCTCTGGAACTGGAATACTGGAGTCATGCTGACTTTCTGTGCAGACTCAAAAATAGCACCATGGATTACTAGACATGTCCATTCAGATACCAATGTGTCCATGCAATATTTGCTCTTGTATTTGCTTTGAGAATGTCACATTATCACAGGTATCACAGTTAGGTGCTTGGCTTTGGTAAGTTGCATCTGCTTTTATGGCCTTAGAACATAATAGCCATTTTATTTCTTGTAATACATTTTCAGCTGGTGGAAAAGTACTTGCTGTTTGCATCTGGGGTCCTTCTATGGCAGCAAACTATGTCTCTACAGGAATATAGGGCCACTTTTTATTTACTGGTGCTAATGGGACCATACGACTTTTACTGTCAGTTGGAAAATGAGGCCACTGCCAGATGTATGAAACAAAATTGCATTTTGCACTCACATGCTTTTTCTCAGTGAACTCAAAGGCAGCTTGCGAAGACAAATGTTCTGGCTAGTAATGACAATCTACCTTTCTAAATTAAAATAGAACATGAGTTTTATAAAGGAGTTAAGAAAAAACAAATGATAAAATGTGCTAAGTGCTGCAGCTAAATTAAAACTCTTTTTTTCCAGGTGAAGCACTATGATTTATTTCCCTAGAGTACAAGGGTTTTTCACTGCCTTCTGCTATCAGCTAAGAAAAGGGAGCTTTTTATTTTCACAGTGGCACTCCAGGCTTTCTCAGATCTCTGAAATGAGTGATCCAGATGTTAAAGGACACAGCAGGACTCAATGGGGATTTGGAAAAGACTGGCAAGCAGATAAGGTCATAGCTTAAAGAGCAAGGATGAGTCTGTCTGAGAAGACTTGCAAGTTCCTATCACTAGAAGAAAGTTTGTCAGCCCCTGGATAACTTGTGTATGAGCCCTTTATCCAGGGGAAACACTCAGATATGGTGCAGCTACTGGATTTAAATGTCTTATGGAAATAATGCTAAAATTTCCTTTCCTTTAGATAACTAGTAAATAATCAGCTTTTCCTTAGTGTACTGTCTTTTTCCCAAGTCAGACAATTTTACTGTGTCAATCAAAGATTTTTCTAATCACATCTCAGCCCTCTACAAAATTCTGAGAAGTACTAATTATGATCTATTAAAATGTAAAATGTAAATTAGAGTTAAAATACCAATCAGCAGGATCATATGCATGATTTTTAACACACCTTGCACAAAACACTTTTAAATTTAGCAATTAGTTAAATTTAGCTGGTATTTCAGACTGAATTAATAACAAAGACCCTTCTCCCAACATGATTTGTCAATACATTTAAAAATTAGGAGACTCTCAGTCAAATCATATAGCCTTCTGTCTTTTCATTTTTCTCTCCTCCAGTTCTTCTTATTGCTTGAAAATTGTGCAGGGAAAAGCATACATAGTTGCTGATTTCCATTTTGCACAAGCATATGCAGCCTGTGTCCTGATTTGTACAAGTGTTTCATCTCTCCAACACATTCAAATGTGGGACTTGCAGCAATGGATAATAGGGAAATGTAATTTAAAATGCAGAGAAAAGAAAATATCTCATGTCCAACTGGCAGGAAAGTTAGACATGCAGAACATAAAACCCTCTGTTTTTCCTTTTTCTGTTATACCTGCCTCATTAGTTTGTCTGCTTGCTGTTTCTCAGACCAGCTGAGTGTTTCTTCAAGACCAACTCCATTCTTTCTCGTGGTTTACCTTGCACCCTAATTTTTTTCATAGGAGGATCATGCCTATTAAATGCTCCTTGGAATCAACATTCATAAAACACATTGCACCAGCAAGTCCAAATCCCCAGAAAATTAAATACATATCAAGTTACAGCGTCAAGTGTAAAGGCACAAGAGAAGAATATCCAGACCTTACCTCTTATATGAAAAATTTTGTAAACCATGTATATAAAAATATGTTCTCTGTTTGTGTGCATAATATTCATGCATGATACCTTTATATTGTGTGATGTAACTTGTCAAGTGTTTATGAATGATGAGCCAATTAGCCAGTCCAGGAAAGTGGGCATCAGTATTTTTCCCCACAAAGTGAACTGCAGATGTATTTGTTTTTTCAATATAGAAGAGAAGTTTTTTTTTTAATTTAGCTAAGAAACATAAAGGTTATAATTGGCCATGCATGCCATAAACAAATGCATCTAGTATGTTATTGGATACATGTGACTAAAACACTCCCTCTCAACAGGGCAGGGTGAGGGTGAGAAAGTGAGATGGAAAAGGTCCTTGGGGAGGTAAGGTCAGGAGGTCATTAAACAACCCCACTGCTACCAACACCTTGACAGCTACGCAAATATAGGATGGGAGTGTGGATCAGTGTGTGTGAAGGGTCAGCCAAACCTCCCTGAGAGCCTTTTCCTCAAAGTGACAATGCTGTGGGCAAACTCCAGGACAACCACAAATCACATTGATCAGCAGCTACATGATTAGAGACAGATTATTGAAACTGTCTGAAAAGCAGTGGGACAGAAATGGAAACTTCTGTAAGGTGTTGTTAGAGGCTTTGGAGCAGAATCCCCTGATGGCACTGCCATCCCCCAGGACTGCCCATTCCTGGGCTGGGCTCAGCAGGTCCCTGTGGGGCACCTGCACCAGGCACTGGCCACACTGAGGGGGAGTGGGACACCCTGCCCGGCTCAGCAGGCACACCAGGACACTGGGTCACCTGTCCTGGCACCCACAGGCACCTGCAGCCACACAGACAGGAGGCAGGTTGCCTGTGCTGCCAGAGGGTGCAGAGTATAGATGGGCATTACCTGCAGAAGGAAGTTTGGAAATTGGATGTTTTAATGTTTTAAAGCATCTGGGACTGTGGTTTATCTGTTGTGTCACCGATATTGATCCTGAATATGTAGTTCATTGATTCCCAGGTCACTGACTGCCAGTTAACTCTGTCATTAATAAATCAATTCACCTTTAATACTTATTTGATTAAAACCACATGAGATGAGAGGTTTTTCCCCATGACACATATGATCTATCTCCACACTGATTCAGAGGCCTGAGACCCACAGAGGAGGATACAGGACCATGCTTGTGTCCATAAATAAACAAAAGTTCTTAGCTGAAATGGTCCAGCAGGAGCAAGTTAAATATAGTGGAATATGGAGGATATTATGCTCTAGAAAACAGAACTTATAGCATAATTGCTAGGGAGAGCAATTTGAGAAAATGATACAGTATGTTTTGCAAACAGCAAGACTCCATATGTTTAGTAGTTATTATTTTTTCAATGTATTGAAATACCACAATTTCCGTCCTCTATTCACTGTTGATTTACAAAGGAGCTAGAAGGTTGTGACTATTCTGGCTTCTGCAAGCACAGAATGGGTTTCTCTTATTAGTTTTGGATGTCAGTGCTTTGTTGCTGAGTGTGATTCCAAACTGGCAAGTTTGATCATCCAATGCTACACGGAGATGCAATGGTAACCATCATGTAGAACAGACAGGTTCAGCTGCAGGGAGGGTATTTACAACAAAATCTTCAGCTTCCCCTAGAAAAAACCAAATTCCTGCAGGCCACAGGGTCAGCCCAACAGAGACATTAGAGGAAGAAAAATCTGAACCATGTTTCTCACTCAGAAATCAAATGTTTATGAAGAATTGTCTGAATATTTATCAGACAGAAGAATCAAAAAGCCAAGAAAGATTACTAAATTTTAGAAAATACTAAAAAGTATCAAAATTCACCTGGAAAACTTCTGCCCTGAATCATCCCTAATACAGCTTTCATGTGAACAAAGTTTCCCAGTGCTTCCAGAACACAGAAACAAAGAGATCCCTATTGACATCCCAGATACTAAATAAAGATTGTGGGAATATTCAAGATGTAGCATAATTAGACTTTGTCTCTTAAAACATCTTTCATAAATTTAGTCTTTAATAAACATAAAATAAACATTCAAACTTGAGGGACTTTTTAAGCAGTAACATCCAACATTTCTACTAAATTATTAATAATAATATTTGCTTTTATTTTGGAGACAGTCTGGTTTTGACAATCATTCATAGAGAAAAGCTTATCTGCAATTAATTTTTTTCTTACCAGTTTAGTTCTGTGGCACTTCAACCCTAGGTAAAAGACCTATTCATTGCCTGATGTGCTGAAGAAATCTCAGTTATAAACATCATCCTTCCTTACCAACTAAAATACTATAATTAATTAGTTAATGTTAGAGCAAGATAAAAAGGTTTGGTATTCTGCTTATACTCACACGTGAATAGAGTTGTGTTTTCCATTATACTTTGATTTGTAAAACCAAACAATTGAGAAATGCACAACTGGACAAAATTCTCTTGTAAAGGGGCTTCTGGAAGCAATTGTTGTACTGGTTAATGGCAAAGGTAAATGACAAGTTTCATTGGATTTTGATATCTGGATTCCACATAATACCTCCTACAGAGGGAGAATTGTAGAATTGCTGATGTATTCATACACCAGAGATATTCATCATTTCACCCCTCCATCTGAGATTTGTATTCTGATTAAAATAGGAAAAAAAAGGCAAAAGGATAAAATTAAATTTCAAGGCCAAATTTATTGCTATTCTTTATATGCATGACAACTGCTGATGAATTGGAATATAGCTGCCACTGATAGAAAGCTGAATAAACTGCCATTGGAGCTATGGGCAGTATTATCTGTGGCAGTCTGCAGGCTCTCTGGAAAATTCAGAATCAAAATGTTGCAAACTAATTCAACACTTTCGTAGCAACAAAAAGGTGAAAATAAAGTGTCAGAATAAAAATGAAGCACTATTCCTGAAGAAATTAGTCCCTTTAAGATAAGTTGTGTGTTCTGCAGAAAGTTTAAACTAGTTTGAGCCAACTTAATCTCACCTTACTCTTGGCCACAAGTTCCCAGTCTTTTCCTTGTGTCAGTTCAAGTCCTTATGCAATGAGGCATGTGTCTACATACTACAGCCCTACTGAAAAAAATATTTTTCTGCATTAGTTTTTAGCAGAATGAGCTGTCTGAATTGGCTGACTGGAAAGCTAATGTGGGTCATGCTGGCAGAAGTGCACAGCAGAAACACACCATGGAGAGCAGGCTGAGAAAAGCCCACTCTCACACCCCAGCCAAGCAGATCAACTGGAACCAAGCCTGCCTTTTAAATTGGCTCTGCTCTGAACTATGGAGACTATTTTGTCATCCATGTCACACAGCTCCTGTGATATTGTGATAAATAATATGAACAAGTAGAATAAATGTCATGATCTGCATAAGAACTGAACAGTATGTACAGTATAAAAATAGGTCTGGGAAGACAGAGGGGCTATTTGTGTTGTAAAAACAGTTCCTTTTGAAAAGAGTTGTTGATGAGTATGCTAAACCAGCTGAAATTAGGACAGACCTTGTTAAGAAAGGCAGTCTGCAACAGGCACAAATGTAGTATTTTTATTTTTTTAGTGTCGCTGACATGTGCATCTGCTTCTTAAGGAGCACAGCATGGAAAGACCCTCCCTTAACTGTGTCGTTCAGCTCCTTGCCATTGCAGACACCTATGCTGTGTAGTTGCTTTAAGTATTTATCAAAGTCAAATCTTTCAGGAAGTTTGTTACATTTCTTATCCCCAGCACTTTGGTGAGGAGAGTTTGAACCCAGCTTTCAGTGACAGCTAACAGTAGACAAAACAGTATCTTCACAAGGTTCTCAAGTATCATTTTGAAACACCAGAAAAAGAAACCTCATTTCCTCTTCCAAATCACAGTGAAGTCTCTCATGCTGGCATTCTTATTCTTCCCTAAAGGTTATGTAGTTAAAAATGTCTCTTCTGTATTTCTGTTTCTTGAGTAAGATACATTTCTTTCATAATTTCTTTTAGTTCTTCCAGAATCTCAACTTAAGTGATTTTTTTTTTTAAATCAAACTGGAATATATGAAATATGTAATGTTCATGATATATACTGATGATCCCATCAAATTAGAATGAGCCATCAGGATATCATCAGGATATTCAATAAAGTTTTTTCAAATTAGTTTAGAAGCAATTTCAGAAGATTTTTAAATTAATATGTCCTTAATTTTCTTAGATACAAATGTCTACATCAATATGAGAAAAATAAAAATTGTGCAAATATCTTTTCTTGAAGCCAGTGGGAGGTATGGCTTAATCAAAATTTATTATCATTTTGATTAGCCTTTCTCTGATTGTATTTCCATATCAACAGAAATAGTAATACATAATACTAAATAATTGGACCTATTTTGCAATTTAATAAATAATAGAATCAATTACATAAATCAAACACATCAATTTCTTCTCCAAAACATTTAAACTGCTTGAAAGGCTTGCAGAGAAATGGTTCCAAAAAAAATGAAAATTAAATTAAGGAAATTCATATATGCTATACATAACCATATGCATGCACAATGCTTCAAGTTGTTTGTATAGCTCATGTTGAGCTGTACAAAAGTCAACAAAATCCACTCCTCCCTAGAATTACCAATGTAGCAAATAAAAGAAAAATACATAATGAAAAAAACCCTACCAAAAATTTAGCTATTAACCTGAAACAGAAATTATTTTAAAATCAAATTTTACCTTAATAATTTATAAGTGGCATTATATACTGCTACATTGTTATGCAATGCTTCTTGTTATCCAGTAAAGTATCTGGAAAATGATGTTCCAGAATTAGTCAGGAAGAGTGTAAAATATACACATTGAAAGAGAAATAGTCTTGGTCAGAAGAAAAAGTGGAAATTAATCTTCCTGAATCCTACAACTCTCTCTTCTATTTGCACTCAAGCCAGCTACTCAAGTGAGTTCTTTAAGGCTTTTGGTTCATAACTTATAGCAACAGCTATTGTTGGCTCAGAAGGAATGTGAAAAGAAGAAAAATAATTTTATGGCATTTTAAAAGAATAGGCTGTGTGCACTTTCCTCTTGTGCACTGGCCATGGGAGGATTTTCAGCAAGTTCCACAGTCCTGAACTATTTTGTACTCCCATATTTGGGAGCAGAGCAATGCACCTTTGAAAGATGTCATTTCCAAAACACTTTCTCTTTGTCTTAATAAATGTGGACAGTTAATTTACTGTCCATTTTATGACAATGATATTCCAACACTTGAAAAGCATAATTCATGGCACATATTGCCCCCAGCCTACCCTCTGCATCACTTATCTTCCTCATCCTTGCTTCACCCAGGCACAACAGAATGCCAAGCTGTAAAAGTTCCCTTGTTTGAATTAAAAAATTGAAATGAATCTTGACAGAACAAATAAAACACGGTATTCCTATGAAGTGTACATTTCAGCCACCTTAAAAGAAAAAAGACCTTCAAAAGTTGCAATGCATCTTTCATACATATGAGAGAAACATTACACTCACGCCTCAAGGGTGAAATTGCATATTTATTGTGATTCATTAAGACACACTCAGGCATTCTAGAAAGACAGGGCTAACTGCACTGGTTTTTCCCCAAGCACTGAAGAAAAAAAACAGAGCTGAAACACACTGAGAACAAACTCTGTTAATTTTAACTGGGAATTCAAACCTGTGCTAAAGTGGAGTTACAACCATCATGACTTTAACTAGGGGAGTGTTAATGGTGACTAACATATAGCAGGGCTGCTTGGATACCTCTGCTGGCTTCTGTTCCAAAGGAAAAAAAAAGGTTCAATTCTATATTACGTTTTGGCAGTTGGCTTCATGTTCTAAACATTTAAAAGAGAATGTAGATCTTTAAATTAATGTTTATCAGCGTGTGAAATATTAAGAAAAATCAAAAGGTGGTGGAAGAAAAAAACTTCTTTTATATTTTTTCTACACAATAACTTTTTTACTTTCTGAAAAAGCTGCAATATATTTATTTTTCATGAACTACCACAGAGAAGACACACATAAGCAAACCAAAGTGCTCTTTAACGAAGATTAATCAGTTTTATGATGCTGCAAATTGTTATAAATATTAAGAATAAGTTTCTGGGCAAAGACTAATGAAGAAAAATGCCCTGGAGTGCCTTTTCTAGCTGAAAATTTGAGTTTTTGGAAAACAGGGTGATTTTGAGTCTTATTGTCTTGTTAATTGTCTTGTCTGACATTTTTCCAGGAACACTCAGGAGAGGATAATTGAATAGGACATGTATAATCCAAAAAGAAACATATTTTATTTGAATTGCCATTATTGATCCAAATATCAAGTCTCCAGTCTGAATACATTTGGCTTCATAAGGAAAACTGTGGTATCTTACATGTGTACTGGATAATTCAGTAATAAACAAGTGCTAAATAGAGTTTGCTGGAGCTGAAATAGTACTGACAGAGTTTTTACATACTGGTTTCAGCAATTGAGTGCAACAGCTCTATTCTTGTCACATAGGCAAGACATAAAATATACAGGTAGATTAGACTAGCAGGATTAATCTGTCCCCATGAAGCTGCCTACAGTAGGAATGTCTGAATTTGAGCTAGACCTTGGGAGATCTCTTTATTGTGAATGGAGAGAAAATAAGTACACAAGAGTACAATTCACTTAATGCTGAACCTAAAGTCAAGCACGTTCAGAACTGGCCAGATGTGTGAAAATCAAGAACTAGGAACCAGGACAACTATGTTAGAGCTGGACACATACTTGGTACTTCTCAGGTAGAATGAGATTATTGATACAGGAAGGTTCTTCACACAGGAAGGACCAAGACTGACAGAGTCCACGTGCCTCAATTTCAGTGAAGTTAATGTCCAGCAGAATTAGTTCAATGGAGAAAAGAAATTACTAAAAACTCAGTCTGAATTCTGGGAGTTACTGACTCCTGTACAGTTGGGGTTTTTTTAAGAGAATTCGAAACTAATTTAAACCTTAAGGGAAAAAGTACTAAACAGGAGAAGAAACATAGAGGTTAAAAAATATTAGTCAGCTTGAGAAAACACCTTGGAAAAATAAAATATGTTATATGTCAAATTAATACTCTTTCCATTGCTCCTTTTTTCCACAGGTATAAAGAATGTCCTCTGAGTCACACCACTTAGTAAATTATGATTATACTGATCTCCAAATCAGAAAATTGGGAAAATATGGAAAAATATCTGAAGGCATATGGGAATGTTTATGAAAGAAAATAGAAGAAAGTAAAATTTCCAGTGTGTCTATATAATGGTAAGCCTGACAGGACATAGGACCCACTTTTCCTATTTAGAACTAATGAGCAAAGTCCTTTATGTCTGGCTAGACATGGAGAAATTGGGACCAGAAGAAAGATTTTGTATGTTCAGCAGTCTCACTGAGGATAGACAGCATCACGTTCTGGGCTATGTCTGTGAAAATGATGGATGAAAATGATAGAGATAAATACCAAACTCGTTCACTGAAAAGAGCATCTCTATCTCAGCCACTGGGGAGGGAGAATGACTCTTTGATCTTAGCAGTAGTAGTGTGTGTGTGTGTGTTTGTACACATGGATTTTGGAGAGAAGGATTTTGCTAAAACAGTCGAAAAGGGAATTTATGCTGGCAAATCCTCAGAAGGAATAGGTGGAAAAAGATTTATATAATACTAACATTAGTTTCATTCCTGTGTTGGAGTTTGTGGGTGTACTTTTGTAAATAAAAGACACCGATAAAGTGGTACAAAAAGTCCATGGATTGAAGGGGATATCACCAGGAACAAAAATATATTTGAGATTCAACTTTTCTGACACGTTCATTAGTGTGATTCTTGCAAAAATTTCAGTATTAGAAACACTGACCTGAGAATAAAAACGTTAGTGGTTATTTGTCATTATCTTGCTCTATCTCCAAGTTAGCCACATGCAAGGGGTGAGACTGTACTTGAAAACATCTGTCCTTCTCCTAAAAGCTCTGTCCTTTCATCAGCAAGAGACCACACTTCTACTGCATAACAGTCAAATATAATTTTTCTTTTATGATCGCCAGAAATAGTGCACAATGTGCAGAACCTACCATGGGAAATATGAAGTGTTCATTCCCCCTTTTCACTGAAGAGGTTGGAAAGAGATGGAAATTCATCCTAATTTAGAATCTGCTTTTGTCATCCTCAACATTTTGCACTCCTTGTGCTGTAACTCTTGGTTTAAAGCCTGCCAAGCTTGTTTACAGAAGCACCATCCTGGAGCAAGCAAGATAACCAAAGTAACCTGGTCAAAACACAAGGAGGCAAAAACTTCAAATACAGGAGGATGGGATTCTGCAGAGGGAGCTTGGATTCCTTAATCACTGAGTATTGTTTCTCAGGATAAAGTTTCTCATCTATCCCTTTTCCCCCCTCTTACCACAGATAAAGGGTTATCTCCCACTTGCATTTACATGCCCACCCTTTCCATCCTTCCCCACTGAGGCATTTTAATGCAGTTTTTCTATAAAACCAGAAATAAACTCGAAGGAGGGAAAAAAATATATATATAGCTAAACAGGAATATTCCATTTTCCCAAACATTCTACAGATTATTTTCCCTCAAATGTCTGCTTTTTGTTCTGTCTGTCCCTAGCTGCTCTCATGACCTTGTTGAAAGCTTTCTAATTTGGAGCCAAAGAGGAGGCCAGCTGACTGCAGGCAGGGCTTCACCTCAATCTGCCTCCTGCAGCCTCAGCCCTCTCAGAGAGATGGATTACTTAATTGCAATTATATTGTACCAGCATTTGCCTTTGCAAGTATAGCAACTTTTGGGAAAGCACTTTTCAAATATAGGGGACAAGTACAATTTTAAAATAGAGCAGTTTGAACCATTCTATTTAATTCAATAACATGTAATGGAAAATGGTATTTTTAAAAAATTGAGCTTCTTAAGATGGTATAAAAAAATCAATGAAAAATCTATTTCCCTAGCTCCGGTTACATCATTAGAGAAACTACACTTTTTGGATTCCATCTCTATGGGGCTTTACTCATTTGATCCCAATTCAATCTTGTACTATTCTTCCTTAAGGAAAAGAAGAAAACTGACAGGGGAAAACAAAACCAAAACAGACAAAAAATCAGCAAACAAAAAACAAACCAGAAACACCAAACCCCACAAAAACTCTCAGAATATAATGTTTAGTTTCACATTTTTGGAAAAAAAAGGCAGTAAGGTCTAAAAATGAGAGACATTAAATTTTAAAAGGTGTGGTTTTGAATGGCTAAATTATCTCTTTTTCAAGTTATTTTTTCAGGTAAGGCAAAAAAGTATGTCTGATGTAAAATTTGGGGGTGTAATACCCCTATTAGTGTGAAGAAAGGTAGCTTATATAAGCTATATATCCTGCAAACAAAAATATTCAAAAGGATAAAAGAAGGAAAATGCCACTTTTTATTTCGTTGTCCCCAACACATCATTCAACACATGACATAAAATGAGCTTTCACACAGAGAAGCCTACCCAGGTGTGTAAATGTGTTTATTTACATTTTCAGAGCAGTGCAGGGGAGCACTGGGGCTCCTGGCAGAAGTCACTGGCGTGCTGTGCCAGGCCTTGCACTGACACTCAAAGTCCCCTAGCTCTATCTAGTGGATGGAAAAGAGATTCTGCTTCCCATCCAAAAGCTGCTTAGTGTTTTTGCTGTACATTTGAATGCAATACAAATTCTCTTTTCACCTTTAGTGTAGCTATGCTGCCTATAAATTGATTCATGCAAGAGCAAAACTGGCTGTATTATTTTATAATACTTCTGGTTTACTCCTCTTGCACAAAAACTTTGAGGTGGGGTTATAGAGAGAAATAATATTTTAGTAAGGCAACTGATATTATTGGACAAAAACAAAAGTCACACAAGTTCTTCTCTGGAGTTAAAGAAGAAATTTTATGGTTTTGGACCAAACTAGATCTTCACCAAAATGTATTATTTTCCATTTTTTCCCCCTCTTTTTTCTTGCATTATGAGTTTATAGTCATGAATATTTTGTTTGCAAAGACATTTCTTTCATCCTCTATACACAGTCTTGCATAAAAATCTTAATGACTATAGCACCAATACAATAAATAATATATATTTTTACTTCTCTTAAGGCAATTTAATATGGCTGTTTTTTTCTTAAATAAAAGACAATAGGAGACTAAAATATTTACAGAAATATTAGCTAATAACACTGTTCCCTCTTGAAACTTAGCTGTAAATCCAGCCCAGGCTTCCACCTACTCCTTCCTGCAAAACCTTGTGCAAGGAGGAAGACCTGTCTGGGTGTTGCTGAGTTGGGAATACAGTGCAGCCTTTGCTGTGGACTCAGAGGATGCCCAAAGGCCTGGCACGAGGGGAGGGAGAAAAACTTTGTAGGGGATCCCCTAAAACCACAAGGTAAAAATCACCTTTTTCATTAAATTTGAGGTAGGGGTTGAAAGCAACTGTCATGTTCTCTCACAAAAACAAGAGTTCGATGAGATTCCATAAGATTCTCCCCTCTGTACATCACTGAGCAAGTAGGCTCACTCAATTCATAACAAAGTGTTTGCCAGATTGAAGGGTGCAAAAGCTCAATTTCATTTCTTCATTATCATCACACATTGCACAAATTTATGCTTATTTAGGGTCTCCCAAACGAACTGATGAGATACAAGGTTTATGAACTGTATTTAAGGCCTACAGGAAATTTATTCTGGTGCTCAATGGAGCTGTCAAGTTGCTCAGTGGAGTGAGAAATAAGTCTTTCACTTCCAAGAACTCTTGTTTAACTCTGAGCAATGTTTGGGTTTTTGTTTTGATCAGTAAATCCCTCTGTTGAGGGATTGAAACTTTCTTGAAACTTTCTTCACTGCCAGGGCATTGATCTGTTTAAGCATTTTAACTTTTGCACAGAACATTTTTCAATCCAGAAGTTTGTTTGAGAGGCCATCAACTTCTTGAAGTATTGTGATTTCAGCAAAGGACCAGCATTGTAAAAGTCTCAGAAGCCTAACTGCAATAAAAATTGCACAAATCTAAATAAATCAGGACAAGGTTGGGAAAGTAAAGGAGAAGTGAAAGGAAATGAAAGATCGTTGGCTTAGCTAGATTAGAAAAATATTATATTGTAAGAAGAGACAATCCTAAGCTAAACACACCTTAAGGCAATGTAACATGCAACATATCCACCTTCAGTGAAATTGTGTTTACATTAGGATTTACAACAAGAAATACAGAAAACAGTGCTACTAAGTGTTGTGACTTTTTTAGTCGATACAGAAATTTTTTAGATTAACTGCAACAACTTTATAAAGATAGACAAGTTTTATTCATTGAGAATATGTGCAATTATTTTTAACACAGATATATTTCTAACAAAGGTACTCCTTCTCCTCCCCTGACAACCTGCAGCTAGTATCACCATAACACAAAAAGATTCTAGCGTGGATCTACCTGTAAATCAATACTTTCTAAAATTTCTTTTCCTAGCATTTTTCAAAGTATAGACACTTTGAAAGGTTTTCTAGTGGAGATAATGGTTCCTGTAAAGCAAATTTCACCTTAATGTCCTTAATTAGCTTTAGCAGACCTTTGTTTAGACCAAAGACCTTGAGAGTCCCTTGGAAGCGCAGATTTTAATTGAGTTAATCTATTTTGAAACAGTAGACGTACACGTCATAGTTTTCATAACATGTAATTTTACCTACAATCAGTCTGAATAATTGCTGAAGATCAGAGAGCAAGCAACTAGCAGAGATGAGAAGAGACAGTCTTGTTTGGTGCTTAGCTGTACAACACTCAAGTCTTATCATTAATTACTGCTTTTGCCTGAAGCTGGACAGAATGTCAGAGGAAGTCTGGTGAGAGCACAGCACTGTCTTGGGAGGAGGGGATGCTCAGAAAAGAATGAAATACAATTAAGATATTATTATGCTGGGGCTGGGAACATTTCTGGGATTTTTTGGTGCAAGACGGTGATCCACTGAAATAATATAAATTCTAAGATATTGCGATATTTTTAATAAATACTGATATTTATCTGTGCCGTTAATATTGTACATGCATTCAGATCTTGTTGATTTAGCTTTTCTTCTAAATCACAAAGTATATATCCATTTACACAGTTGATGCTACATAAGCAATTAGTTAAATTAA
This sequence comes from Luscinia megarhynchos, assembly GCA_034336665.1. NCBI lineage: Eukaryota > Metazoa > Chordata > Aves > Passeriformes > Muscicapidae > Luscinia > Luscinia megarhynchos. The sequence continues at coordinate 26,216,295 of CM067565.1, forward strand.
AAGCTGGAATGAAAATAGGATTATTATCACCATTTGCAATTCAATGATTTCACAGTCAAAACCCTACAACATGAGGAAGGATTGTACAAATGGACACCTTAATGTACTTTGATGAAGATTTTAAAAATTCCTAAGACTTTTTCGTCCCTAGGTGAGGTTTTGCAGAAAAACTGAAAAGTCTAAATATATGTATATAACAGCAATTTATTCTGCATAAACTGCCACTTAATTGAATTGCAAACTACACTGTGAGAACCATTTAGAAGTATGGGATGAACCCATCAGATGATTTCTTTGTGATTAGGAAAAAAAAAGAAGTGTAAAAGCCTGAGTCCTTTTGTTGACAGCATGAATTAGTGTGCACAATGTATAGATGCTGATTTGGCATTTATCTGATATACTGAAACACTGATATGTGACAGCTTGCAATGTATCCCAAATGGAGGTTCAAGCTACCACATGTCCATATAGACTCGTTTTATTTTCACATTTTGAAAATACTCACTAGAAAACTCCCAGGGAGGTGAAATGTTTCTGGTCTTTGGATGAAGCATTTTCAGCATTTATTTCTTGGACCTTTATATGACTATTCATTATACTGCTGAAGGGATATAATTTCACCCCCACCTTTTTAAATTGTGTAAATAGCTACATAGATTGTAACCCATATATTCCTGCCTCCAAGGGCTATCTCTATTGCACCTTGCCTATTAGGATTCAGTCATTACTAGAGACCATGGGCTTCATTCCCAAATCGTTTGTGACTGCAACTTCTCTTCCTGCTCTCCTCCAGACACACAACTGCAAATACAGTAAAAAATAACTGCATTTCTTACAGCACTCCCTTATATCTCTTACTATCACTCTGCTTCCAGTTGTAATTCCTGATTTGTAGACCACTGCTGCAGGCAGTCCCCCAGACAAGCAGTGAGTCATGCAGAGCAGTACAAAGTGCCCAGGCAAACAGGGGAAATCAGTTACATGCTCAGGAGTGCTGCAGCCAGCGAGGCAATGTGTAGGATTTAGACAGTGGCAATATATCTAGGGCATAGCTGAAGATATAAGCCCTTCCTCTTTCACCTAGTCAGAGCACAGCTGGGGAAGATAGAATTCATGATTGGAGCCTGGGCCATCCCAAGAGGGCAGTAACAACAAATCAGCAAGAACAGCCTGCCAAAGGGAGACCAGGCAAGCCGTCCCTGTCTAAAATATGCTAAAAGAAGGGAATGAGCACAGGGTAGGGACTGAATCCCTTGCATTGAACAGGAAACAACTCAGCAGTGAGAAAGGGAGTAAAGGAAAGAAACTCTCTTTTTAAGGCTCTGTATACATGTGGAAATTGATATAGTGTATTGGCACACTTCTGAGTTGCAATATATATAGAACAACTGGCATAGCCTATTCCACCCTCTCTCTAAGACAGATGGTTATGCTAGTGAAGGAACAGCTGTCAGTGTGCCTCAGGCACAGATGTGATCTTCAGGATATGTCTAAACTGCTAATTTCAAGGGATCTTCTGGCCACGGGGACCTAGGCCACACCCAGTGCTGTCCTTTACTGGGATGAGTGCTGATCAGGGACTGGTTTGGGTGGGAACAGACCTTTAAAGGTCATCTAGTCCAACCCCCCTCAATGAACAGTGACATCTTCAGCTAGAGCAGGCTGCTCAGAGCCGTGTCCAACATGATTCTGAGTTTTTCTAGAGACAGAACATCTAGAACTTCTCTTGGCAATCTGTTCCAATGCTGCACCAGCCTCACTGTAAAAAACTTCTTCCTTATGTCTGATCCAAGTTGGCCCATCTTCAGTTCTAAACCTCTGCCATTACAATGATGCACACTAGCTTCCTGTCATCCTGCTTCACCTCAGTTTGTGTGAAGGGATGGAAACCTGGGCATCCACTGCCAGTAAGGATCCAAAGCATTTTATACTCTTTTCCCATTCTGGATGATTGGGGAACAAAGACTCTTGTCCTGTTAATTCCTGTAAGCACAAACATATAAAAAAGTCATGACATATTCACTTACCTCTTAATGGGAAAAATGTTATCTACTCTGCTTGCAAGAACAAAAATCACTCCTCAACACACCCCTGGCAACATCATTGTGTCAGTAACACTTCCTTAGGCTACAGATGGTATTTGAGACCCCAGGCTTCCCCTCAAGGGTGCAACAGCATAAAAGATGACTTCATATGCCAAAGATGAATGCATATGCCAAAGTCTGTCCTTCCTGAGAGCCATCCCTAGCAGTGGACTACTCTGAATATCTTCAGGCTGCTGTGTAGAAGAAAACAACTAAGTAGACCACACATGAAGATCGAATTAAGGGCTGAACTGTTGAGTTAAATTCTGTCATCACCATGGTGTGAGTACAGAGAAGCTCATGTTGGTGGATTTAAACTGATATAAAATGAGGGTAAGTAAAACAAGGGGCAAGACTACACATACTAAGGAGTCTTCCCAGGCATTGGGGTAGTATTTTGCAAAATTAAGGCATTCAAGAGGGGATTTTGAGAGAAAAGGCTCTGAAGAAATATTACCCTTCCATTATCACATTATAAGGTCTGATATGCAGAGAGCTGAGACTGTAGCCTACTACATCAGAAATCATGCTTAAAATGTCAGATGAACTAGAATAAATCTTCTTAAAGCTAATAATTCCTTTCATTGTTATTATTTACTCATGAAAATTATTCATTGACTTTGAAAAAGCAGAGTGGGTGGGGTTTTTCCACTTCTGTCTTTAAAAATGTTAAATCTTACAAGGTAACAGATGAGTTCAAACAGGTTAGAAAAGATAGAAAGAACTAGAATGCTGTGATTATTTGGGGTCATTGCACTAATATAAATAAGATTCCATGTATCTCACTGGAGGTAAGATTTGTTTTCTGTGAAAGTATTACTTTTTATTCTTAATCATAGCATCAGTTCAAACTGGTTTTAGAATTAAACACACATGAATAGTGTATACACCATGACAGGTGAAAGAAACGTGGTCTTCTTAAAACAAAACAACATTTGTGTCAGTCAGAGCTAAAAGGTGTCTCTGTCAGCATGCTGTAGAGAGGAATGGCTATGCAGTAACTCAGCAAAAATCCTGAACAATGATAAAAAATGTCAGTTATTATGCATTTAGTTGACAGAACAGCTCTTAACAGCAGAAATGACACACAAGAGTGGTGAGAAGAGGATGTTTAAAATCCTGTTATTTTTACTTAATCAGTAACAGAATAATTAGTTATAATTGTGATAATTAATAGCACTGATTTTGATTGGTATTAGAGAATATATAAATATTAAAAAGTTCTATTCTTGCATGGGAGAAAAAAAACATGTTTAAGACACAGCAACCCATAGATAGAAGACTAAGAAAATACGTTTTGTTTGTCTTCTTCCCAAGACCAGAATCCAGCAAAACAAAAGGAAATCAATGAGAATAAAAATATTCTTTAAGTTCTTCCCTGTCTTAGTAAATGGAAATTACATTTTATTATTTTTTTAGGCTTAGTACTATGCTGCTTAATTATCCATTTCTTCATGTTCCCATCTCAACTTGCAACACCATTGTAGGAAAAAATATTTTTATGGTTCTATTCCAAAAAGTCTCACTTGAATAATTTTGTGTTACTGAAAAAGTATAAGCAGTACTTTGGATTTTGCAAGTCAATGAGAAACACTGCAGAGTTAAACCCGAGATTAATTTTTATTCTACTACTCAAGAATCTTTAAAATAAAATCCTCTTCCATGTTCATGATTCTTGGAAGTATACTTGTAGCCAGAAAACTAAACTAAACTCCCTCAGACACTGAAATCTGGTCAGTAAACACAACAAATTACAAACTCTATTTCCATTCTATTTCCTTCTGAAATCAGCACTGAGCACTTGGTTTTAATGGTACAACAAGAAAAATGACAGCACAGAGATGTTGCTGGCATCCAAAATCCTTACCACAACAAAGGCTACCCAGAGGCTCCCAGAAATGGCCTGTACAGTTTCTAGATTTTAGAAAGATATTAATCCCTTTTATTCCTTCAAAAGAAGGCAAGAAACAATGTATAGATCAGTGGACGCTGAAAGTGCCCTTGGCTGAGCCCCGATCCACATGGTAAGTTACATTGTCATGTCTGGAGTCCAGCACAGAGGCAAGGGGATGACAGCAGCATTTCTGCTCAACACTCACGGGACAGAGCAAGGACCTTCAGGCTTCTCAGATCCAGCACTACTGAGCTGCTGCAGCAGCTGAGCAGATGGGAAACTGCTATCTGCTGGATGCCATTGCAGTACCAGTTCTTTTTGGCTCTTTGATGAGTTAGGAGAAATCACACATCGCTCCTATAGCATGCAGTGACTCTTCTGGAGCTTGGAGTGCTTGAAACCAGACCCTCTTTAAAATGTCAGATTAATTCTTTGCTTATATGTATGGCAACTCCAGAGGAGTCAACAACTAGTTGAGTAACCACTAGTCTCTGTGTGGCTTCTTTAAGTAATATTTGATGTCTCAGTGCAATGACATCGTTTGACATCATTGTGGGTCACGCGTACTTCCAGGTCAAAGCCATGCTCTGGTGGGGAAGCTCCACCAGCACACTAACTGTGACACATTAGTAGTTTACAAAGTAGCTTTGTTAGCTGTCTCCAAAATAACTTCCACTTGGGAACTGCCTCTAGAGACATCCCTCACAACCACTTCTTTGTTGATGGGTCATGTGTCAAGTATTTATCGGATAAAGCCTTTTGCTTGAAGCAGCCATATGATCTCAGTTTTCTTTCCCATAATCAGCATCAGCTTTTCTTTCTCATTCTTCTGGTTTTATTGATGCTTGTACATCTGCATGAATGTTCCCTTTCCTCTTTTGACCCTCAGCACACCAAAATTAGAGTGTAAACATATATTATGTAAATGTATATTGTTAAGAGCACTGCCCTAAGTTTTCAGTGAAAATATTAGAAAATACTAATCACAAGAAAATGTGACAGATATGAAGCTATTCATCAAAACAAAACTAAAGTAAGTTTTAAAGTGATGTTTTGTGGAGTTTCCTGTGAATGTTGTTTTCTCAGTGTGTAGTGAAGACTTCATGGAATGGTAAAGTATCCTCAAAGGAGAACTGAATGTTACTTTTAACTAGTTATTTACAAATGCATATGTTGTTAAGGCAACCCACAGAACCCTGGGATCAGCTCTCTGTCACTGTTGAGCAAGGTCAGCAGGTCAGCAGTGGTGGAGCAATGTGCAGAATACCTGTGCTAAAGAGGCCACCTCACTGCCCTTTGATGTTTAAAATTATTTTGTTAGCATGACCCTGTGTGTGTTTCTGAGCAGAATTGTGAGCATCCTAAAGGAAGCACAAATTTGAAGCAGTAATAGGTGGCCACATTCCGTGTGCACTCTCAAAGTCAAGCCAATTTACCATTTTTCTTAGCTCTACTTGTCAATGGCAGATACCCCATACGACTGCAGCAGTAATAGCAATAGCCCAGATAAAGCAAGGTGCTAGCTGGGCCTTGCTATAACTTAGTGATTTATTGTACATTACATGGGAGCTTAAAGTGAGCTTTATCATGAATCTCCATGACTTAGCACATATTACAGAGATGCTTAGCATGTAATGCTGTTGTAAATTTATATTTATTTGCTGTAAAATGTACAGAAACTTATGGTGTAGCTTCATTGGGAGGTTCTTGCTCAATTCCAGTACCATACACTGTGACTGTAGCTCCAGTGTGAAACACTGATTTACAGGGGACACAGATAATTTCATTGTGCAAATCTGCTGTGACCCTCTAATGATGTGCTCACTGGGTGCTGCTGGAGGATAGGCTGAACTTTATCAACCCACTGATGCTAACCTGTGGCAAAGTATCTGCAGCCAATGAAGTATTTAAATATAAAAAAACAGCTTTCAGAACACAGCATCTGAATTAAAGCACATTTGCTTCTAATCCAGACACTAATATGGCATCACAAAGCTTGACTTGTTCACCTTTCTCACAAAAATCCTGGTATCACCAGCACTACACATCGATTACTCCTCTCTCCAAAAGCTCCAAGATTTTTCAGTTTATACAGTGTTTTCACCTAGGTTTGTCTTAGGCCAGGGGCACAAATGTCCAAGTAACAGTTTGTGGCAGGTTGACTGAGTCTGCAATTAAGCACCCCCACAGCCACTCACTCACCCACCCTCCCATCAGGATCGTGGACAGAAACAGAAGATCAAACACAAGAAGAACTTGTGAGTAAAGACAATTTAACATGTGAAGGAATAAGGAGCAAAAAATCCCCAAGTGACATAAGGACAATCACTCACCACCTCCCACAAGCAGATGAGTGTGCAGTGTCTCCACGCCAGACTCCTCCTGGATTTATTGCTGAGCATGTTATACTGTGTATGACATCACTTTTGTCAGTTTGGACCAGCTGCTGTAGCTCTGTCCCCTCCCAGTTTCTTGTTGACCTCACCCTATTTTCTGGTGATTCAGAGTGAGAAACAGAAAACCTCAATGTATAAACCCTCCTCAGCAGTAGCTAAAACACTAATGTGTTACCAACGTTGTTTTACTCACAAATCCAAAACACAGCACCATGTGGGCTCCTTTGAAGGAAATCTAATCCATCCCAACCAGACCCAGTACACTGTTGTACAATATCTAAGAAAGCAAATTTCAGTAATGTTGTCCTCAGCTCTAATTTTGAGAATTACACAATAAAATATAGAAAATATTGTAAAATTTTTTTGCCCTTTGCCAATTTCTGTCTGTTTCAATAAGCAGCCAGAGGTGCATGGGAGCTAAGATTCTAACTGAGGAGTACCAATAAAGTGCCTAAAATTCTCTGGGGTGAGTTTGAGCCCAATAACTTTGAATTCAATTTAGTATTCTACAGAAAGTCTATGTAGAGTGTGTATGGAAGAGGCAAAAAACAGTGTCAGCATTAGCTGCAACTCTGTAAGTGCTGTCAGCAAAACAAGAAACCCAAAATAAAACAACAACAACAAAAAGAGCAAAAACTAAGGACATAACATTACTAGGATGGAACATCACAGTCAGTGTGAGATGGTAGAAGGCTCTATTTGTGGATGAGAGCTTTGTGGCAGCAAAGAAATCAAAAACCACTCCAAAATTGCAGATTAAATTGAACAATTGTTATTGTATACCTTCAATCAAAAAAATTGTTCTGTAGTTGCAAACTCATCCAAGTGATTTCTCAACTTCAAGCAGTCATTCTTCATCCAGGGCTGGCCTTTTTTTCTCAGGTGATGAATTAGAGCTTGCACAAAGCACTCTCACTGCTCAGTCCTCTTCACGTCTTTCTCCCATTGCTCAAGACTAACACCTCTAGTGGAGCTGCTTGCAAATAGCTCCTCTCCTCTTTACTTCCTTTACTGCCTTACCCTGGGACTGCATTGGAATGTTTTCCACAGATGATGCACTCAAAAGTGTTAAAACAGCAGAGTTCCAGAGCAGCTAAATTAAGGCTCTGCAACAACCTTGCAGGATCAATTTTTATTTCTAGTATTTGAATAATTTTGGACATAATTGAGCTCTTTATTTAAAAAGAACCAAACAAACTAAAACAAAAAAATCATGAAGGTGTTGCAAAGAAAGTGTTGGAGGAAAAGGATTGTGAAGGATATTGTAACTTTGTGAAGAAATTCAATATTGAAAAATGTGAGTTGTAGCAGTCCTGCAGGGCAGTCATATAGATATGTAGTCAGAACCATTGAAAAAAGAGTCATCCCACATGCTGACAGATATCTAGAATGTGTAACTAAATTTCAATAATTCATATTCTGGGTAAAGTTATGTTTCTGATCAGAAATAGAAAGGTGGTTGGAATAGGTATATCTAGGAGGTGTTTCTTCACTATGCATTTATGATTTTCCTCCAGCAGGTGGGAAGAAAATGACACAACAGTATAGGTAAAATGGAAGTCCCTATAAGCAAGCAGACCTCCCAAGGTATTTAAGTAAGATGGAAACATGAAAGAAATTCCAGTAATGGCCTACATTAAATTACAAAAATGGAATACTGCCATTAAATGATTTGTACTTTAGTTGCAATGTTTTTAAAGATGATGCACCTGAAGATGATACACACACACACAAGCCTTTTACTAGACTAAGATTTAAATGCTGTTATCAAGAATGAAAATTATTTTGGATCTATGGTCCATTACTTAAAAGGCTATGCAAATTCTATAGATAATTAAGCTTAGCTAAACCAATGAAAAAGATATGTATTAGCTTTCAGCTGCTATACTACCTTTAAAAAAATATTGTAAGTACATCTATAAAATACATGGGTGTGTTTTAATGGGTGTTTTTGGGCACAGCATGACAGCTTCAGATCCCAGAGGAACACTGCACAGTGCACTGCTGCCCTCTGGCTGGAGCCTGAAACAATAAAAATTGAATATTCATTTACACAGCATCATCACCTTGACATGCTGGAGGCATGTTAGCTAAGAAATTCAATTCTCTTTTCATATCTCATGAAACCTGAAGCCTGATTAGAAATATGGCATTTCCAAACTGAAAATAACCTACCATATGAAGGGGTGTGCAGGTTTTGTATTATTTTTCTGATCCTGCATTGCAAAAAAGATCAAGTCATGATGTGCACCAGGGATATGAGGTGCCTTTCATTTCTAATTGCATGCATCCAACATAAAATTTACCTTTCACTCTTTCATTGTGTCCCTAGTGTCCCATGACATGATTTGCCTAACTGTAGCTCTACATCAGTTTTTCTGACTGCTTTGCTAGTCTGTACCTTCTGGTATGTTTTCTTCTGCATACACTGATCGTGGATAGATTCCTCCCATTAAAAATAATTTGATTTGGCCAACTTTTTAGCTCCTAAAATAGATAGTCTAGCAGTCTGTTCAATGATCACACAGCAACATGAGACCCACCAGCAAACAATGAGAATGAGCCATCCCATTATACCTCTAAACATTATGAAGGTACCACTCATCAGGATATACTATCTTGGTGCATCATAAACTAAACTTTGGAATCCCTTATCAAAACCCTGCCACTTTCCACGGACATCTACCTGGTTCCAGTTTCATTATTTTTAACACTCTGATGTGTTCCAAACAGCCTAATATAAATCTTCCTTGAGGAAAACATGATGCTATGTTCTAACTGCATCAGATAGGAAGAAAATATAATATTCTGCTCCTTAACTACATCTTTTACATGCCTAAAAACCATTAGTAAAGCCTATACTCTGTCTCCACATTCTAAGCTACACACAGCAATTCAGTTATTCCTAATAAATAGGTCCTATCTAGATGTATTCACCTACTTTGGTCCCCAGGATTTTCTCCAATAAATCTGTGTGGGTTTGAAGTGTGTTACCTTACTATGAAATCATGAGAAGAATTTAGTTGAGCAAAATGATCAAGTTTTTGTTCTTGCAAGCTATGTCCTTGTTAACATTTCCTGATCTGCCTCTTCTATGCAATTGGAGAGCTGGTGAAAGGAACACAACCCAGACTCCTCTCTGAACAAGCACAAACTGAGGCTCTTCACATCCCTGTCTCAGTGTTGTATCCTGCATTTAATCTTATTCAAGTGCATATTTTTCCCCACCCTGGAACTGTTCAAGTCCAGGTTGAAGGGGCTTCCAGAAAACCTGTTCTAGTGGAAAGTGTCCCTGCCCATGGCAAGGGGTTTGGAACTAGATGACTATTAAAATTCCTTTTAACTTGAACCATTCTATGGGTCTATGATTTTATGACCTTGGAAAATCATCAGGAATGTATGCACAATTACAGATGCCTTTTTTTTTAACATTGCACATATTTATATTATCTAACTAACAATGACATCGTGGTCTGACATTGACCTCAGACCTGTAGAAGAGTGAAGAGTATTTTCAGGCAACACTTGAAGATGAAATTTTAACAATACAACAGTCAATAATAATTAATTTCAGCTGAGCAGATTGAAGTAATTAATTTTTTCTTGTTGTCTTTTTAAGAAATTTGCATGAAAACATCGTTGGGAATACTTACAACTTTAAAATTCGTAACTGCTCATGTTGAAATAAATATTTTTATGCTTTCCCACAGAGTTGGAGTTACTTTATTTTTATTATATCTAATATGTTTAGGAAAATATTTTGAACAATATTGACCAAAATTTAGGACCCACTAGCTCCAGGCTCTGTCTGTGAACTTTCTAGTTTAAAAAAACCCCAAAACCAAAACAAAACAAAACATTCATTTTCCAGAAACATGAGATATTTCCATTTAATCATATAGTCAATATCTTTTCAGAGTATGAGTGATTGAGGACGAATTAAAAATACCTGTAGATTTATTTTATTGGTTTATTTATCTTGCAATAACTGTTTGTAACTTTTAGAACATCAGTTCTAGACCTGAGGTTTTTTGGTTCATAAGTAATGGCTTTCTGTCAGGTAGTTGGACATATACAGCACGAGGTTTAGGTAGGATGTTATTTCATCAATGTTGTATAAGAAAATATATGGATAATATGTGTAGTATATATTATAAACTTCATGTTTATTACATTCAATTATACAAGTCCATTATATATTATCTTTTTAAAAGTGAATATATGCAGTGGCAGATAATTATACATTCAAGACAAATGAAAAAATGTCTTATAAACCCACACCAATGAATAACCATTAATCTGTGTGACTTCTGGGACTAAATATTAAGTATGATAAGCAAGCTCTCCTAGCAATGGAATAATTTTTATGTGTGTCTTCTGCCAAGAGCTTGTGAAAATGGCAAGTAACCAGAAAGAGAAGAGAGAAGACAGATTTCCAGAGCCCCTGAAGAAGTGCTCTGGCAGCAAAAGTGAAGAATATTTTTGAGAATGAGAAGTTCTGCATAAATGAAAGGCTAGGCCTGGCCAATGCAAATTAGCCTGTAGCAAAGAAAAATAGTCCCATACATGCCCTAAAATTGGCCATTCAAAGGTGTGTCATGTGAGTAAAAGAGAGAATCAAAGCCACCCACTAATCACAGACTGAGACAAGGGAATTCATCAGGTTTCTTTAGATTATTTATTTCCTCTTGCTACCTGAGTATAAAACAAGTTCTTTGGAATCACACAAAAAGCTTTAGCATAGTAGGTGCTACATTTCAAGCACAAGACTTTTAGGGGAAAGATGGAAGATCCATCAGTAGGCAAGTCGCACATTCCTGTTCACATCTTCCTAATTCTCCAAGTTGACAGAGGCACTGACTGAATCTTGTTTTTACTCCACTGATGACCAAACTCTTTCACTCACAAATTCCTACACATAGATCAAAGTATTGTGACAAGATAAAGACCATCAGAAATCACTGTTAAAGCAGAGGTGGTGCATGAAACAAATGATATATTTAATAATAAAGGACGACAGTAGCAACAAGACCAAAGAGCAAATCTAAACCCCACCTCCTTCTATTCCTAAAAAGTTATTTTTCTTTACACCAGCTGCCATTTCTAATTTTAGGATTGGGTCTTTTGTCCCTCTATTTTAACCATGATTTTTCAGTCTCTGAATTTGTATCTTCACTCTTTTTTGTTCCAACCTACTCTTTCTGCTCCTCTCAGTCATCTTCTGCATCCTTGATAAAATCAAGTTTCCCAGTTAAGTACAGTTTAAGATGTAAATTCTCTCACTTTTTTACCCTTTTTTACCTAATTTGCCATTTAAATGTTAATTAACCCATTAGCCATCAAAACAGATATAAAACCAGTTCATTTTTTATTGCACAGTGGCCTGACACTGCTGCCTTTCTATGAATTATTCCCTCTCCAAGTCACCATTTGATTTCTTTTAGTACCTTTATTAACTATAATTCTTGAAAACTCCATTCAGCAGCAGAATTCATGATGTATAGATTGTTATATAATCCATCTTGTCTTTTTTATTTATACCCATTAAAATACTGATTCCTTCCTCTCAGGTTCCACTGCCTCAGCCCTTTGCCCCTCTCTCTACAATCATCATTGTTCTAGCTTATGCTTTAAATCAAGCTCATATTCTTTTGGTTTTGCCACCCATCAGTTACTGAATAGGCTGGAATAAATCCCACAAGCAGGAGATTTCCCACTTTCCCCAGTTCTAAACCCCACCCCTCACCACTATCCCCATCACTCCCATTTTTCTCCATGCTATACAGTCCTGTTACAGTTGTGTAGTTGCTCTTCTTCATTTCACCTTCTCTTTTCTTCTTTCCACCAGCTGTTCTGCCCAAAAAATCTCCACTTGTGTTTTAATAGCCTGCTAATGTTATTTGATGAATATATCAGCTTTGTGCTGCCAAGAATGTACACGGACAATTAAGTGTAATTGCTGTGTACTATACAAAGGAGGTGGGGGGGAATCTCAAAGCATTAAAACACTTTTAAATAAATGTACTAATTTCAAAAATCTTAGCCATTCACTGTATGCATTTACACAGCACCACTACAGAAGAGTGCTCCTTCTAAATAAAATATCCCAGGCATTTATTCCTTTCACTATCCATTTCTTCAGTTTCTAACTCATAATGTTTCATGGCAACAAAGTATCGGATAAAAGTTTCGCCTAATGCTTCCTTAATGCACGAGTCTTTCTCAAGGGCAACCAGAGCATCTTCTAGTTTCAGAGGGATAGATGAATGTTTCAGGTCACCAGTGTGATTTTCTTCTTCAAGCATATCATCATAGCTGAGTCCTCTCTTTATTCCATCTAGACCTGCAGCAATAGTAGCAGCAAGGACCAGGTATGGGTTTGCTGCAGCAGAACTCAATTTGTTCTCTATGTAAGTGCCTTTTCCACCATGGCATTTGACATTAAAGGCACAGCTGTTATCATTATATGCCCAATTTGCATTTACAGTCTCTTTTGATTCTTTGCTGTATTTAGAGTAAGGCTTGCGGCAGCTGGTGGTAGGAGCCATCAGGCAGCTGATAGCTGCTGTGTGAGCCAAGAGACCTGACAGCCAATTTTTCCCAAGCTCTGACAGCTCCTCAACTCCATAACCAGCAGAAAACAAATTCTTCTGGCCATTCAGATCCCACAGGCTATGTGATAGAGCCCCCAGATTGTAGAATCCTGATTCTGAGAAAAAGCTAGCCACATAGTTATACTTCTTGGCCACCTCTTTAAGGCCTGTTCTAAATGTGAAGGCACTGTCAGCAGCATCTAGGCCAAATGCTGGATGAAAAGTGATCTCCATTTGCCCAGGCCCACTGGAAGAAGAAAAGCTTTCAATGTTGGCACCAGCATAATACATTCCTTCAATAAGCTCCTGAATGAAAGTCTGGTCATGGTTATTTAGTATCGTGGCTGCAGGAAAGGATATTGTCTTTGAATTTACAACCTCAGTAATGCCATAAATACAAAATTCATAAGTGAATGCAGAGTGCAAAGAAAAGCCATTGTCCTGAAGCTGGCTCAGCTGTTTCTTGGCAATGTGCCTTGGGGAGGTCATTAGTGGGGCGCCCAGCACAGTGAAGGAATCACATATCACTCTTGCAGTCTGCTCAGTCCAGGGTAGTATTCGAAATGTTGATAAATCAGGGTTCAGAATAATGTCACAATTGAAATTGGTAGCATTTATGTAGTCTAATTCATTATCTTTAGGATTCAGCGTCAGTTCAAGGTAACTTCTGGGCATGGCAATACCATGAATTGCTTTCTCCTAAACACAGAGCAGAATGACATATTACCAAACCAGAAAAGAGCTCAATGGTGTTTTTATGTATATAAAAGACATAAAATTCAGATTCTTAGGTAGAACAATGATATTTTCCTAAAAGAACAATAAAATGCAGTGGTCACTGACATGGAGGGTAAAAGCCAGTTACTGTGTCTTTATAAAGCAGAACAACTTTCTGAAAGATTGATATGAAAACTGTGACATCAATGATCATTTTTAAAATTTCCATAAAGGACAAAAAAATTCTTCAACACTTTTCTTGTATGGTGTTTATATAATTGGTATCACCAGTTAGGTGCACTCTTTGCAAGTCAGACTTTTATCTATAGTTAGTCTATTTAGCTTCCATACCCTCTGACCATTTTGTTCAAGTAGACCCAAGTGACCACATAAGACTCATATAAATACAATTCAGGCTGCAACTTCTCTTTAAATATTGTTTCTCAGATGCAACAGTTAAAATAAAAATCTCACTTTCTAGACTTTAAAAGTTTGGGGTAAAATCCAGGGAAGCACTTCTAGGTAAGAAAATCTCATAATTATACTTCCTTCTCCATTTGAACAGAAAGCTTCAACTGATGAAAATAAAATGCAGGTGAGACCCCAAGGAAGGAACATCTACCTTCAATCAAGCACTTTTACGACTTACCTTATGATCAAACATTTTTCTGATGAAAGCTGCAATTAGACCAAATTCTATCAATTGGAATTTGGCTCATATTTACATCTTACCTTTATTCTTCTAAGGGAAAAAAAATTGCCACTTGTGTGAGCAGAGGAGACAAAACAAACCCCTAAAGGGGCAAGCTCAGAGCTGAAAATAGCCAATTTTGCATATCCAGATGGAAATTGAATATAGTGGCTTTCCTTCACATAAATTAATTAAATAATTAATTAATTAATGAAATCTGTCTTCTTTTAAGCAGTTGGCAGTCAACAGTATCAATGTATGACACCCATAACCAAAACTGGACACTGATGAACTCTGCTCCTCTAAGCTGTCCATTTGGCACTGAAAAAGATGTCAAAGGTCACTACTACCCCATGGTAGTAACTCTCCCTCTTGAACATTGAAACCTAATTTATCCTGCTTCCTAATTTGGTTTTTATTTCTTGAATGGAAATATGGCAAATATTGCTTTATATATTGTTAAATAATTGTGCAAATCAGTGATATTTTCGTTATTGATAATTATGAAACTTCTCATAACTAAAATGATTTTATTTCCAGTCACTTTATTTCTTTCAGTGTAAACATGCCTTTTATTTTTGCAATTTAGAGATGTTCAGCAAACTAAAATTTTTTATAGTGTGTTGAATCTGAAAAGAGGTTTCTGAGGGAAGAGATTATTAGAACTTCAAAGAAACTTAAATTATTAGCCTTATCTAATTAGATTACTGTTTGGAGGAAAAGAGGAATAAATGATTGCAATGATAAAAGAAGTTCAGATCCTTTGGGAACATGGGCAAGGGGAGGGAACAGATAATTTGTTCTAAGTTGGAGTTTCTGCCTGCAGTATGGAAAAAAATATAATTTAAGAATGGGGGCATGAAAACACATAAAGGTACAACTAGAAATGAAAAAACTTACTTGAAAAAATCGAGAAGGAACATTCTTTGATCTTGACACACCATGGAGGTCTATTGACTCAAATCTGACAAACTGCACGTTGTCCCTGGCCATCTGCTGCTTAATAAATTCAATATGAGAGAGCAGGTAAAGGAGAGTTGGGTTTTCGAGGCCGTTTACATCAGGGTCTCTGTTGAATGCTAAAAGTGAAGAGGAATGTTCATGTCAAACAAAATAATGAGTGCTGAATAAGGCTGTTCTCCTAAAAAAATGCAGTAGTAAGAAATGATGGCATGGAATGTAAAAACAGAAATGAGAAAAATATATGGATCATGAAAGAGTTATGGAAATAAACACATGGATTTTTCCCTGCCATCCTGTATAAAATTCCTTATCTTTTTGGAATGGTCTGTAATTTAAACTTTTTTTCCAATAAACAAGAGAACACATGGTAAAACCAGATTTTATGAGGTTTGTTGAGTGTTTTTAGGGGCAAAAGCAGTAACTGGATACCTGTTTCCCACTGAAAACTGACAGAATATTGGTGAGTTTGTAAAGTGCATTGATACAGAAACATAACAAAAAGGCCACTTGTCTTCTATCAAACCTTTCTTGAGGTCTCTTGAGGAGGATTGCTGTCTTCTCCAGCACAGGCAATGACTTTTAAGGGAAGTTTATGCATTTATGCATTTGCTGTTATGGAGTCATCAGCTGTACTGCAGAAGCTGTAGGGCTCTATGAACTTCTTGACATGAAGGCAATAGCACCTGAGTATAAATTCTATAATGGAAGCAGAGAGATGGGCACAGGAACTTCCTTTCAACCTCAGTCTCTCAGCCTGCTTTTCTTTTGAGTATCTGTACTGTTTTTGTTCAAGTTAAACCACATAAGGCTTAACTTCCACTTAGTACAATAAACTAAAACAACCAAGAGTAACATTTCATATTAATGGGCAAAAAATTGGGAAAAATTTATTTCTTTTCACATTTCTGGGAGAAAAGTCCTCCATTTTTCCTGAGGATGTGCACAGATGAATTTTTGCAGGTTTTAAATGAACCTGGAAGATCACCAACAGCAGCCATTCACCACCAACCTCCAAGGGGAAGTTTAAAGCTTCATGCTGAGGCACTCTGAAGGTTGGTGGGAGCAATCCTAATCTCTCCAGTTGCAAATTACCCAATCTAGAGCAGTAGCCAGCAGGCACAAACACAGTTTTTTCACTCTCCTTTGGGGCAAGCAGGACTGCCAGTTGCAAGGCTGTAAGAAGGCTCAGCAGCTGGCCCAGCACAAGGCTGTCAGATTATTCCCTGAGAAAGCCACAAATTCATCTGTAGCCATGAAGACTTCTCAGAATCTTTGGGTATCCCTTGAACATCCTCCATCTTTGATGCAGGGGGGATACTTTAGGTCAGTCAAGTAAGAAAAAGTTAAGAAATAACAGTGCTCTATGAGGAATGGCAGCTTAAAGCACAGACCAAAATTCAAGTAAATAAGAGAACAGAGTAAAAACTGAATAGAAAGAAAATAATTTTGTCAGACTCACTTCACTTCATGACATCTTTTTCTTTGGTCTGCTTCAGCTTTAAGTTCCCTATGGAAATAGCTTTTTTTTTCCTCAATGACCTCTATAAAGACTGGGGCAATATGCCCTTTAAAAGATTAGTACTAAATAAGGAAGTCCTGTTTAAATGTTTTGTGTAACACTCACTCTGTTGTGGGTGCTGCCAAAACAAAAGAGTGGGCAAGGAGAACTGGCCTTGTCTTGCCTATGCCACCAGGAAAGTTATTTAAATACCACTTCAGTTATCCTGTAATGTTGTTTTACAAGATGCAGGTTTACTGACATTTACCAAATTTGACTTTTTTAAGAACATGACCATTATTTAGAAGTTTATTAACAGGTATAAACTGTGGTTGTTCAATGGCTTAACAGAACTTTAAAAGATTCTGAAAATCTTCCTAAAGTTCTAAGTCCTAAATCTTCCTATCAAGAGAAGTTTTTGTTTTAACTCCAGGGACAGAAATGTGAGGATTTCACCTTTAAAGCAGTGCTCCATTCCTTATTTTATGCATGTTTAATTTTCTTGGCAAAGATGGCAAACAGTTCTTATCAACCACCTGTCACACTGAGATTTTTTGTCTTTGTATTGTTCAAAGAAAGGCTTGGCTGACAGTCCTTGATATCAATCAATTTTGATGTTAAATTTTCATCTACTGAATAAATATTTTTCAGGTAAAAGTATATAAATAATGAAAAAACAGAAGTTTTAATTCTGATCTAATTAATTATTGAAAACAGTTTTCCTGAGAGATATAGGTTATATAAATCAGTATACAAGAAAAACACAAATGTTATGTGCATTCATATTATTGATGCATAAATTAATTTTAAAAATACAGCTACAAATATACTTAATTTAAACATCTGCCAATGTCAGATAATTTTAAAAATTTTATATATGTGTGTTGTCTTCAAGCTAAAGTTATTTGAATAAATACCATAAATTCCATTATGTGAACAAACATTAACAGAAAATTCATACTCATAACATATTTCTAAAGAATACTAAGAAAACAAAAATTAATGACTAAAGAAGCAAGAATTTGTCTTCTCCAGTTGAATTCTTATGGTCAACGATACATCTTTTTAAATTAGGTGAATAAATTATATATATTGGTCTAGAATTAATCTATATACCAGTGTAGACACCCTGCTAGGCAAAAGACACTTATTCATTTACAAGAGCTTTTTTCCAAAATCTCTTAGCATCAACAGAAGCAGTCATGCAGCCTTCACATGCTTTTTAGAGCTCATCTTTTATATCATTTGCAGATTAGCTTTCTCTTTGAAATAATGTTTCTGTAAATTGTAAGATAGACAAAGATGTCACCTCTGGTTAATTTTGGGAATATGAGAGGGGATTTTTTTCTTAAGTAATAATTAGTGAATAATTATGAACTGCTCACTTTTCTACTGCATAGAACCCAAAATATATTTTCCCAGAAGCCACTAAATAAATCACTGTCAAACCACATCCAAGATGGCAATAATTATTAAAGTTTGGAAAGGTATAGTAGGGAAGGAAGTACTCTGTCCTTACTCAGTTCATAGTCATTATCCAGAGCATTAGTTACTGGAGTTAAAGTAGGTAATAAATATTTGACAGGCCTAGCTGATTTAGAATCACAGTCTAAAAGTTTTACATTCTCCTAAGGGAGGATCCTTTTCATGAGCATGACTTTTTCTCTAGGTTTCTGGGTGTTTGGAAATAAGGGCATTTTCCTCTTCATTTCAGAAAATCTCCTTAAAGAAACACATAAGTTGAATGACATGCTCAGATTTCTGTTCATGTTTTCATTTTAAAAATCAAATAAAAATCCAGAATGGATGTCTTTCTTTAAGCAGATCATTAAACATCTACATCATTTTGGCAGGACACAGAAAAGAACCTAATGTTTGTTTGTCTATGGTTCTGTTTGCATTTGCCATTTAAGTTACCATGGAGAAACAACTGGTAATATTACTTTTTCTACTGTGACTAGCACAAAATATCTACAAATATAAACTATCTTCACATATTTTAAAATATTAATCACACAAAACTAAAAATGCTACCAATAATATAATGTTATTATTACTATTAATATTTATAGTGGAAGAGTGATGCCATTCTTAGATTACTAATATTGAAATCATCCAGACTGCTAAGAGCAGCTAGGTCAAAAAGCTGATATCAGCTTTCCCTTCTCAGCAACAGAAAAGTGCCAAAGCAGAAGAAAGTGCATGTCCCAGACCAATCTCTCATTTTCAACTTGTTCAAGGCCACCCTTTCCCTTAGTCCTTTATTAAACCACACCACAACTAAAATAAATAATTTCTGAGTACTAGAAGCAGTTACTATGTTAGAACTCTAACACAGGGTGCTCTGTAGATCTATATTGATCCCTTTTATAAAAACAGACACTTTGTTGGATGGTATTCACTAGCAATGAGTCCCCCAGGGTAATCACAAATCTACATTCTTCTAAATCCTATGGAAATTTCTGTCAGAACTAATTTAAACCTTACAGAACTCTGGTTTTTATATTTAAGAACAGACAGTTGACTTGTTTTGCACAACATGTTATTTACTGTTCTCAATTTTGCCTTCAAACATTAAACACCTTTATTTCTTAAACCTTACATGACAGATTTTCCTACAGTTGCTATCATTCTTATTGCTACTTTTGTATTCCCATCTGGTTTTTTGACAGGGTAAGTAGACATGAGATGCATTTGAGTGCTTTATTGATGTAGTGATCAGAAGCATCTGTGATTGAAAAAATACGCAATTTCCATTTCTTTCCCACCTGAAAAAAGTTTCTCCAAAACTGTTTATTGATTTGATTTCTGCGGTAAAGTACATAAAAAGTTGTTTCCTACCTTGTATTTTAACTCACCTATAAGACTCTTAGCAGGGGAATAAATATGTTAGCATACTAGAAACTCCTAAAAGATGTGTGACAGTAAAGATATTTCCCTGATCTGTTTGACAGTGAAATTTTCAATTAATTTTTTTTCCATTTATTTCTTTGTCTCATGAGGGTCTGCTTTCTTTTTTAAACTTAATTTCAAAGCAGGCTTTTTACTACCATGTAGAAGGCCAGCTTTCTCATGAGTTCTATAGCTAATTTAGAGGCTGACATACAGCTTCAACTAGCCATGAATCATTCTTTCCAAAGTGTATGACAACAGCACAACACAGCTTTGCAGAGAAGATACATCTTCAAGTGTCAAATGCAAAGTATATTTTTATCTCTCAATAAATGAAATATAAAAGAAATAACTTACATTTTTCTACATTCCTGGATATTTTATAAAAATGGGTCCTTTGTAGTGAATGAGTAAATCATCACAGTTGCATACAAAATTTAGAGGATTTGAAAACAATATGCGGAAGTGTCTGGAAAAAAAATCAAGTTTTGTAATACCCAATGGAATTACCTAACTGATAATCCTAAACAAGATGATGTTTGCTGTTGCAAACTGGGAAGTCCTTTCTGGCCTAAGAAGATTTGCCCTAATTTTAAAAAATCAAGAGAATCATAGAACAGTTTGGGTTGAAAGAAACATTAGAGATCATCTAGTTCCAGTGCCTATACCAGAGGCAAGGACACTTTCCAGGAGATCAGGTTGTTCAAATCTCCATCCCACCTGGCCTTGAACAGTTCCAGAATGAGAGGGAGTACCACACTAAATGGGAAGCAAGGCTAAATAGGGAAGAGACTTTGTACAGTGTTGAAGCTAAGGACTAAACTTTTCATTATGTTGTAGAAGGAGAGGCAGCTGGCAGTCATAACAATCAGAGAATGCATTTGCCTTACATTAAGTCAAATCTAGCAATTTTTGGACCTTTAACATTTACTGTAAAGAAAGTAAGCATCTCCAGTGGATGGGAAGTCTTACTGTCTGAATACACCTCCTTCTCACACAGAGTCATGCCATGACTAGTTTACAACAAATACCAGAGATAGATAAGGAGTTGAATCTCAGCTGAAAGAGGTCAAAATAGATCAGAAAGACCAGATGGAAATCCTGTCTGAGTATTTTTCTTATACAGATTAAGAGGAAAAGTGGGAAACCATAGAGAGTCACAGAGAAGGAAGATTTCAGCTATTAGTACGGAAGATAAAGGACTAAAGAGTTTTTGATTCCTTTGGTTTGTTAGGTTAAAAAAATGGTGAGTTGTATATAGCTTAGTTCAGAAAGAAAAGGAAAGAAAACGACAAAAAATATGAGTTTCTTTTCAACAGAAAATAAGGGCAACCAAGACAGTTTAGAATGGAGCTGAGCTTCAGTCCTGCTGTGCCCAAACTCAGTTCAAAATGCAGAAAAACAGTGAAAAATGTTGTTGAGCCCAGGTGAGGAATGAGGAAAGAACATGAAGAAACAGGATGTCTTTGGTTCTTCACTTTAGGAGGGCTGCAAGAATGGCACATATTGTGTAAAATACAAAGCCAAAAAGGGCACCAAGTGAAAAAGACAGTCCTAAGTCCCAAAGTGAGACATTGTTATGCTTCAGGAATTACAGCAGAGGCAGTGACTATGAAGTGACCTCTTGCATCCTCTGATTGTCCACTTACAGCTCCCAAAGAGTCTCATTCCTACTTCCTTGTGACTGACTAGATTTACTGAGCAGAATCAGTGGGAGCAGACATATTCCCTCCAGGACAGCACAGAGGACGGTGAAACCACATGGGGAGTTGAAATTTGGTTCAAACTGTGTGAGAAAATTTTTGTATGTCCGTGGAGAGAAAAGCCTAAGCTATTTCTTTGCTGAAGGATTCATAATTCCATCCCTAAATATTAGGTAGTATCATTTGTTAGTGCCTCATTATTAAAAATAAGAGCTTTGAAAAAGTCAAGAGTAAGAATATGTGGTTAATATTGTAGTAGAAAACAAGATTTCTTGTAGGACTGATGAAATCCACTTTTAAGCATGAAATACAGTCTGCTAGTGTTTTCTTGACATGCTTTTCTTTGAAAAGCCAAGTTAACAAGGAACTTAGTGTTTGGGGTCAGCATGTGATTCTTGAAGCATTCAGACTTTCTTGTGCACTTGAAATTTCAACAGTCACTAGGTAGCCACTGGTACCTGCAGCCATAGCAGAAACATATTTTCTTTCTTCAGAAAACATGGTCTCATGTCTTACATGGCCATATACTTGGTACATACTCAAGAAGATGAGTCCTGCTGAGAGGACCTGCTTTTGGAGCTGTTTTGGATGCCCAGCTCTGTAGTCTGCACTAAGTAGATTTTAAAATATGTTTTATCCTGGCATGCAAACATGCAAAGCAAATTTGAAGCCTCAGGTGACAGCCTTATTCCAGTGCTTTGCTCACCTGTGGCTACTTGGAGGTGATGTTTCCTAGGGTCCAGAAAAGTGATTTCTCCTCAGCCTGTGTGATGCCACCAGGCTCAGCTGGTCCTTCTGCCCACGCAGTGCTTGTGGCTGCTGGGGCCACCTGCAGTCCCTGGCTCTGGGAGCCCACAGGGGCTGATACACCAAGATTCTGGGGTGTTATGATCCTTGGGTGCTTCACATTGCTTGAATAAAATTATTCCCTTTGGCCTCCTCTCTGGCCATTATTAGTATTTGTATTAATATTCTAATTTAGTAACATGCAGAGCAGCACGTGGTGAGATTTCACTTTAGAGAGGCCAATATACACCTGCTATACACCCTATACATACTGCATGAAGTCATCCTGTGTGCATGTACATACTATGAATGGTTATTTAATATTACATACTTTCTTTACTGTTATTCTTATTCTTCACTATTTGGAATCATCCTTTGTCTCCCAAAAATGCAGGCATTGGACAGCCTAACAAGCACCTGGTAATTGAGGACTCCATACCAGCTTGCAGAAACACACATCATTATCCCATATAGACACTGTGGCAAATAAAATTCCTAAATTCAGGTTAGTGTTGTAAGTATATTCACCTAATTAGCTGCATGTGTTAGTTTCTATCTTTCCATAGAAAAGAACCTGAGTTTTAGCTTTAGCTTCAACTCTAGTTTGTCTGACATTTTTCTTAGCAACCCAAATATCTGACATGTCTGCATCTTTTCTATTATTTTTCCCATGGCCAAGCACTTCTTTTACAAAATATCTGACAAGAAATGGACAAAATGCACATGCAGTAATATTTCCACACTTCCAATCAGAATTTTGGAAAAATGTATGGAGCTATCATTTTAGAGAGATGTTAGCCATGTAACTAACATGACTGCATATAAACCCTCTGGTGTACTCTGAATCACTGATGCTCAGCTACATATTTTAACTTTTCTACTGCTGATCTCTAGATTGTCCTTTAACTATGTACTTTTATAACAATAAAGTATAGTTCTGTTTTGGCCCTATCTCAACACTGAGTGGATCTGAAATATAACCTCTTGTAATTCTTCTAAATATTTTTGATGAAGTCTTCTGATTTGAACAAGATCAAATATTTGAAAACTTGCAAATTATTGAGACTGTATTTCAGATCTAATCAATGTCAAGATATCTTTAGATCCAAGACTCAGGCACTTTGGTAGCTGAAATATTTAACAAAATGTTTTAGCCAAGAAAAATGAAAATATTTTAGGACTTGACCTTATTAATCAATAAATTACCATGGGCAGCAATGAAATACTGTTCATGCAAAGACTCATTAAAGAGTTCAGAATTTTATCTAAAATTTTATTTTCTTCAGTTAAGTTACTGAATATATTAAATGAAAATTAAATTTTGAACACATACAGTTCTTACTGAGTAGAAAACTATTTCTGTGCATTCCATTTACACTTGAAACACACAGTGCATCCTACAACTTGTTTGGTCAAAGCCAAATGGAATCCAAACCTCATGAGATTCCAAAATGTTTGATATTGAATACTCTTCTGATGAGGCAAAGCAGTTTTCTCCCAGCTCCCCTCCTAGCTAGTTCTCATCTGTAGGTCTCTTGCAGCCATCACCACCACCAGCCATGCAGGGCAGGGTTAATCCCAGGCGGCTTTAGGGATCTCAGAGTCACACAAATGACCTAAACTAATCATCACAGAACTTCTTCCCCACTGAGTGGAAATATACACCCACCTTCAGAGATCAATTTTTCATCCACCTCTAATACCCCTTTGAAGACAAAATGCCTGTCTTTACTGGCTAGGCAATAAACTTGGATTAGCTACTTCATGTTGAATAGTTACAACTGGGTTGTAATCTCCCTGTGTAATCTACAATTGGTCTCATCAATTCCCTCTACCTTTTAAGTGGTGCTATGACAAAGAATAATTAGTCCTATGTTTAAAAATATACTTGCTGGTTTAGCAGACAATGAGAACACAGTTGTGCTAAAATTTTGATGACTAATTTTGCTAGCCTTTATCAATCAAAAAAAACATAGTCTGGAAAGAGAACAGCATCAAACATAAACCGAGAAATAATCCTGTAACCTTTTTATTCTAATAACATGACTAGAGAGTGGTTCAAGTGTGAAGTATCTTTCCAAAGCTTTGTATTTCTCATGCAGTGCCTTCACTAAACACTGATACTGTTCATGGATATCTTTTTCAGGCTTGTTCAAAAGGGGTAATACAAAATGTCTACCAAGAAATCCTGCAGCAGCTAACACAATTGACATGTTCAAATTGTCTGTTTTCAGAGTATCTATAGCAGGGTTTCTATCCAACAGGAGACTTGAAAAAGAGCAGCATAAATTAATATTATTGCAAAAATTTAATTGCTATTAGTATATTTTGTTACGTAGTTAATGATGGATGAAGTATTTTATCAGTTAAGAGATTCATACTTCTTGTATCAGTAAGATAAGTCAAAAGGAAAGATATCTGTCCTGGAAAGCTGATAATGTGATCTTGGTCTGATGCTCATGGAAATGTATTAATCTCATATTCATACAACTGACAAACTGGTGCTTTTGTGCATCCTGGAAACAGAATAACAAACTGTTCAAGCCCATTACATTATCATAGCTAATAATAGTTTTCAGTTTGTTGATCCAGCTAGACCAGAAGCTTTTACAAAGAAATCACAGTCTATTAGTAGCAATTAATTGTCTCTATAAACACTTCCAAAATGGACTTATTGAACAGCATGAAAATAAGTGGCAGTTTTCTCTGCCTCATTTGCTTTTCTTCCCCTATAATTTATAAGAGATGTTTTTGCATTCCAGTCCTCTCACAAGAGAAATAATTGAAATCATCTCTACATGGGAGCAATTTCTACTGCTGGAAATGTTTTTTTTTAAAAATGAAATTTTAAGAAGCACAGATGCCATCAGAACTTTGCAGTATCTAGCAGAATTTTGGGAAATGCTGCCTGCACTCAGTTTAAATGAGGAAATATTTCAGTTTTATTGAAAAAGACATGGCCACTTGTGCGTGAAAGTTTTTGGCAGGCAGTTGGGCTTTATAAATGCCTTGCTTTAAAAAAAAAACAAAACCAACAGCATAGATGTAGAGCACAATATTCAATCCATCCTGATCACACAGAAACCACAGGTGTCAGTTCTCTCTCGCCCTAGCTGTGACAAGTTTACAGCTTAGCAAAGCAGCACAAAAGAGCAGGAGCATTTTCTTTAAGAGGAGAGCAGGTGATGTTTTAGTGCCCTTACCGTCGAGGCCTGTGGAGGAGTCAAACTGCACCTCAGGAGCTGTGCTGGCTGCAGGTGCAGGAGCTGCTGGCAGTCCCAGAATAAGGTGATCCACATTGCTCCCCACTGGCTGCTGCTGATCAGAGCCGGCAGAGCCAAGGACCAGGACGGTTTTGCTCTGCTGTCCCATTCCCTCCTTGTGGAAGCTGAGATACTTTTGCTTTTCCTCTCCAAAATGGGGACTAAAAGTCTCAAAGGGCCGGCCCTGTTTGTCAGCTGCTTTCTCCCGGGGTTTCAAATTTTTCTGAGCAAAAGTGCCACCTGCCTTGCCACAGAAATTGGGCCCATGACAAGGCAGATGACCTTCACTCAGCAGGTTTTTCAGCTCTTGTAGGCTTTGTTTAGAAATGCCAGGTGGCCCCATGAAGGACTCGGCAGTACTGCTCCCTGGCATGGATGCAGCAGTTCCTAGGGAACCCATCTTTGTCACATGAAACTTGACAACCTTTCCTTCCATTCCATCCCTTTCTTCTGGCTTGCCCCTTGCCAGCTCACTGTCCTTCTCCCTCTGCACTGCCTCCATGCAGCCTTCCTCTGCATTCTTCCCAGGCTGCACATCTGGGGGCAGCTTCATCCGACCTGCTGTATCTGTTTCCTCATGCATTTTTCCTAATGTTCTTCTCCCAGTATCAGCATACTCTAGAGTTTCTTGTGCTCCTCCACATCTGTCTTCTTTACCATTGCTGCCAGAATTGGAATTGTCATGACCTCCTCTGTCCTTTTGTACTTGAGGAAAGGCAGTGGGGTTTTGAAGAGACTGCTCTGATGGCAGTTCTGAGCAACCAGTGGTTCCTTTAAGGGGACAAGGATCTGGGATTTTTGAGGTGTGGGACAGCTCCATCTTCTCATTTTCTAAAGTAGGAATGTACCTTGTAGGACCTTTGATTCCCTTTTTCTTTCTGAAACCACATATATTGTTGCCATCAACTTCATCATCGTCACTTTCAGATGTGTTCTGCAACCAGTAATAAAATATACAACCAAACAACATGCATGAATGACACAGAACATGGCAATGTAGCACTACCACCTGCTGCATTTACCTTGTAGTACTTCCACTATTTCTTGATGAGGGAAGTCTCCATGAACACTTATCTTGATCTTTAAAATATCTCACAGAATTCTTTTTCTTATGCTTGAGAACATAATTGGAGAAAAAGCCTTCATAATACTGTCCTTAGCCAGATTTAGTAGATTATAATATAAGACATAGTACATTGTGTGATATCATTTGCCAAACATATGTCCTTTAAAGTTAAAAAAAAATGTATTTAAATACTTGCAATATAGTACAGATTTCAGTATTCTAAGTGATTAATTATCAATATAGTGACTGAAATCTTCATCTCACAATGTCTTTTTTAAGACTCCCTGACTTAGTTTAACCAAAGTCACTGCACAGCCAAACACAAACTATTATATTCATAATGTATAACTACTCGGGTTGTATTTAAGAGATATGAAAACTCCTTGGGTTTGCTTGGGTTGGGCTGGAATTAGCACTTGTAAAAACACTGGGAAATCAAGGGATATCCTCTGAATGAGACCATTCTTTACCTTTTCCACAAAGGAATAATCTGCACTCTCTCCAATTTCTGAATTTCCAGAAGAAGGGATCTGCACAAAAGCAAAGTGAATGCCAGTCTGGGTAAGGCAAAAGTGATTTCTGTTGGCAGACAAAAGCATGTAGAAGGAAAGGCAGCAGAATCCAATGTGCATTTGGAATGAAGCAGCTACATTGCCTAAATTAAATTCATTAACAACTCCCCTTTTTCTCCATTATTACTCCCTTCTTTCCACTATTTTCTCACCATGCTATTTTCCATCATTCTGTAGTCAGAAGATGTTTATGGCTTCTCCCCTAATGAAGAGCTCACAGGAATGTTCCCTCCCTCTCTCCCCTCCTGCCCGAATTTCCGTGCCAGGCTGTGTGTACAGCTGCTCTGGAGCTCCCTGGGACACTGCTGGCCAGCAGCTCTGTGGGGAGGATAAACCCACGACTCCCATGCACAAATCCTGACAGACATGCCCACTTGCAATCAAACACAGCCACCGGTGCATTCACAACAGAAGTCCTTTCCTACTCCAGCTTTAGCACTCCGTGTTTAATGAACTCATTTCTTCATCCAAGAGCTTTGGTTTATTCCCATAACACACCCTATAATAAAGACCCTATAAAATAATTCTGGGTGTTTGCTGATACCCCCTACACATTCAGTCGTGCAGAATAGAACTAATTCTTATAGCTCTGTATCATTATGGAATAGAAATGTCATAAAAATAATTTTTTGAAAAGCAATGTGGACAAAAACAGATTATAATTCAGAAATTCAATTTTAATTATTTCGTTAGTAATACAAAAAAGAGAAGCTGGGGAAGAAACAATAGGAGTGGAGGAACCAGGGTCTGCCAAATGGAAAAACTCAAATCTTAAAATAAAAGATTCATCATATGAAATTTCTAAACATATAACATTAGTTTTTGAGAGAAAGTAGAGAAGATTTCCAGCTATTAAAGCTATAGTCATAAAAAAATTATATTATCTTTAATTTATGACAAATACTTACTTTAATCTCTCTTGTGGCACAGGCTGCCATCATCAAAATATCTTGATTTACAATTTATGAGGTTTTCAGAATTCTTTTTTTCCTTTGAGTAACTCAAAACCAGTAACATAATCATAATACCATAAGCATTTCTGCTTTATAATATATGCTGATACCTATTGAAAATTTAAAAATCAAACAAAATTTTTGCCTGTTATCTATATTGTAGATAACAGATAGATCTCTGAAAAATGTTCAGCAAAATGACTGAAGGAAAGTTGAGCTCATCCTTTTTTTTATATCATCTGTACTGAAGTCAGACAAACAATTGTTCATATGTTGAAAGCAAAATGTCAGAAAACTACAACTAACCATTCTAAGGGATTCCATGAACACAAGGTACCATTCCCACATTTTAATCCTTACCAAAACAAATTCCTTCTGAATAGACATGAGCAACATAAGAACTGATCACTTGCAAGTTTGTAAATGAAAATGGTTTTTTTGCAACAGACCTCGAATAACTGACGAGCCTATAGCAGTTTGTAAAGGGTTTATTTTCCATTAATAACTAGACTATGGTACTGCAGTTTGATTTTAGACCCAAAAGAAATACTATACCCATTACTCTTAAACAAAAACAGTGATCATTTTTACTTTCAAATAAACAAAACTCTTACAATTATACAGAGAATAACCTATGCATTACTTTAGGTCCTCAGCAAAAGGCACATTGTGAATTTTTGCAGGAAATTACTTAATTTCTAAATAAACCCAGACAGTATGGACTTTAATTTAGAAAATTTCATTTTCATTTAATTTATTTTAATTTCATTTAATTTCATATCATTCACAGTATTTTCTGCAGTGAAATAAACATTTTTATATTTGTTGCAAGGTACCACCACAGCATTTCTTCATTTTAAAGATAGTCACATGCATGAGATATATCACAGACTTAGACTTACTTGCCTAGTAGTTTATGTGGTAAAGGTTTATTACATGGGTAGAGATCCTTCAGGATCCTCAGGAATAGGACTTATGAATTATCTGTTTAACATTTTATTTCTTGAAAGTGAAATAGTGCCTTGAAAGAGGTACAGTGCAAATGAGCTGGCTAGAAATGATTATTTAATTTAATTGAACCATGTGTCGTGCTGTGCTGAAAGGAAAGCAAAACAGTCATGGCATTAATACAGCAACAATTCTGACTACTTTTAATTTCCTTCCTGAATGTTCCTACACTTTTTGCTCCGGCATCAGTACTAGGAAATAGGCCACTATAAAATTATTTTACCCAACATTTGTTTCAGCATCAATTACTTTTTGTTTGCTGATTTTCAAATATTTGCTTCCGCCTTAAGTCAGAGGTCTTGGCCGTTCTGAAATTTGTTTCTCTCTCTTAGCAAAGGAACGCTTGGGCAGCAATTCAAACATTCCTGCCAGAAGGACAGAGGGCCACATTACACAACAGATCTGAGATTTAGGTTTTTCTTTCTAATGTTTTATCTGATGTTATTTTTCATTGATATTTATTGGTACTTTCCCAGGTTCAGATTTCTGTTAGGTCTATTTGTTCCAGAGCTGCAATACGTGCTGATACATTGATCCCTTCTGCACTGGAGTTTGCACCTGGTAAGGTTTCAGGTAGAGGTGGACCAGTGCAAGTCCTTCAAGAGGCAGGAAGAGTAGGCTGGATCACAATTAATTTCCTTTTATGGACACTCTCAACTCATAAATAACAGCTT
Source organism: Luscinia megarhynchos (assembly GCA_034336665.1). Lineage (NCBI taxonomy): Eukaryota > Metazoa > Chordata > Aves > Passeriformes > Muscicapidae > Luscinia > Luscinia megarhynchos. Next base: position 26,246,048 of record CM067565.1, read on the forward strand.
TACTCGTCTTCACTACGTTCCTGCTGTGTCACTGAGTACACAAGAGTCTGCATGTCTCTGACTATCAACAGATAAGGGCTGCACTTAAGCTTTACAGCAGCACGTTAAGGCACCATGCAGGTAGGAAGAGGAGAGAATAGAGAACAGTAACAGCAGGCAAATATTTCAGCATTGTGCAGATGAAATTGCTTGCTCTACTTAACAAAATTAAGTGCCACTTCTGGCATGCGACCAGGATTCTACATCCGAGGGACATTTTATATCTTGTGGTAACACAGAAAATATAAATCTAAAGCAATTTTTCTTAACCAGTTTGTGTTCCTTTTTCGGCTTTGTACAGCTCTGAAGTGGAGTATTAACTATACCATGAAATACAGTACTGCCAAAAGGCAGTTCATCTGTAAACCTGCCAAGCTGCGAGCATTGGAAATGTAAAGTATTGCCTTTGGGAGGAATAACAAATACTGAGGTTTGTGGTGTGTGAAACAGGGGAAAATCCAGGGCAATTCTTGAACTTTTGCCTTAAAATTATATTATAGGTGACTGAAAATATATCTGTAGTATTCCATGTGGCAAATTCAGGTGCTGCAGAGGGAACCTTCCATTTTTCTCCCACTTTTGCTTGTATCATGGCTTCAGGCATGACTGCAAACACTATTGTATTTTATAAACCTCTCTCAAAAACATATTGACAAAAAGAGACATGGAAATGAGAAAAAGAAACTCTCAGTAAAGCATTTGAAAGGGGGAAAAAAGAGAGAAATGGAATTAGTTTAAAAGGAGCTCTGAGTAACTACAGATTAATAGCTTCCAGACAGATTTCTATCAAAGGAAAAGGTGAAAGAGGAAAGGTGCAACTCTAGCAGGAGCTTTAGTATACTTAATCAACAAAATAACTCAGTGTTCCTGCTACTGACTACCTCAAAACGTGATGCAAACACTCAAAAAAATACAATAGAGGCTAAGTCACATTCTCATTTTTTATTTCATATCGTTAACTGATTTTTAAGAGGTCAAATCGTGATCATCTTTTTGAGTAGGTGCTATAGATTTTTCAAGAATGAAAGTTTATTTTTTGCAAAGAACATCTAAATGTCAAAATCTGGTAAACCTAAGAAGTAGAAAAATATGGGAAACTAAAACAAAAGTAAAAAATATATAGGATTTGGTTGGATTATTTTTTTATTTATGCAAAGTTAATTGTTTCACTTAAAATTTTTTTTAATCCTATAAAACACTGTTGAAAAACTGAAAATTAAATGTTTCTACTCTAAAAAAAATGCATAAATGTTGTTCAGGTCATGCTGACATGGAAATTATTTACTCTGTCTGAACTTTTTTCCAGTTCTAATTCAAAAGTCAGTTCTTCAGTTTTCAAATACTGTCATATTCTAAAGGCTGAGGAACTTTTTCTGTCCTGCTCCGTTACCAGGTTACCCTTTACAGCTCTCCCAGGTTGGTACATCAAGTTTATTTAATCTTTTTGTGTAGTAATAAATTTTGAATACTTGAAGCCAAGACAGCAGGAGGTGCTGCTTAAGACTTGACACAACAGTACCCATAAAGCAAGTAGTTCTGTGTCCAAGTGCTTTCTCTGCCCCTTTCCCTGGCAAGCAGAAAGCATTGCCCTGCTGCTTCCCCAGCAACCAGGCAGCAAAGGAGCAGAGGATGCAAGAACAAATTATCTACTGCTGAGAATTAATGAAGCTTCACTGGAGTCGCTGGAGCTACAAAGATTTGAACCAGGACAGAATCTGGCCATGGAGTTGTACTGAGGACAACACAGATATTTCCAGGGAGCATCTCCAAGCACATAGAGGGGTTTTGGCTCTTGGGTGCAGTGCTAAAATAATGTGTGCAACGATAAACAGACACTGGTTGTTTGTAAGCGAGAAGCATGAGGATCACATACTTTGTCAAGATATTGCTGTGACTAATTTCTCCCTCAGTGACCTTGTGTGATAAAGTGGCTCTTTGAGAGAGATGTACTGCTGCAAAAACATCGTTGTGAAGGATGTAAAAGTGGCATTAATGTGAGGCACATCTCATTATTTTGCAGTTGGAGAAGTTGAAGCACAAAGTTGCCATAGGTCAAGGGAGGTGTGTGGCAATGTGAGGAGCAGAAAAAGTCTTCTTCCTTCCTTGAAACTTAAGTATTCTCAATTATTAATATCCTTCATGTGAAAATGAATGGAGTGAGGTTAGCTCACAATATTGTGCTAGTAATTTTCACATCTAACACCTTCCTTTGTCTGCTACACCCATTCAAAGCCTCCAGACTACATAACGCAATTACCAGACAAGCTTCTCAAGGTCATTGATTTTCTTGCTGCTTCAAAGCAACAAAGTTGTCCTTGTAACAAGATTATTTGCAATTATTTTCCCTTGACTATGCAACCTGCACTGTTTAAAAAAAATCCCCAAATAAGGCAGAATGTCAAAATGAATAAGCTGATCTTTCCTTCACAGTGGTTTGGGACCACAGAAGTATGAATTCAGGATAAGAATCTGTTTTAAAATGCACTTATACAGAAACTAGGCATTTCCATTTGGGTCAGTAGCCTGACTCAAGAGTGTCACTTTCTAATCCAGGTCAGATCCCAATCCACAGATTGTAGTGCTTTCATTTGCATTAGCAAAGTTAAAGCCAAATGTATTTCCCCAATAATATTAATAGGGTCAGATTTACAACATCTATTTTTGTTACTTTTGATAAAGCTATAAATGAAACTAATAGGAAGTCAAAATCTCTTGCTTCCTAAAGCAAATGCAGTGTTTTCAGCTTAAACAAGAAGCCTTTCTTTGACCTCCACTTCCTTCAGGATCAGACCATGCTCAACATACATGCACGAAGAGCCTTGCACATAATTCACAAGGAACAATGCACTTACTTGAAATCTTGAGGTAGATGCAAGAACTATTTTACATCAGTATACCTGCTTGGAAATCATTCATGATCAGCCTCTTACCTGCTGAGTGAGATCTTCCTTTTTGTTCATGTCCACTTCATTCTAGTTCAGGTCACCATTAGAAATGGCCTGGTAAAAATCTAGCAGAAAGATATCCCATATTTATAGGCACAGGCACAATGAAGGTTAGCTCACACAGAGCTGCTGTAAAGTTCTTTTCCCAGAAGGCCAGGCAGGTGATGAGCCATGAAGAGCAGCCCAGAGTCATGCCCAGGAGTGCTGGTTTCTGGAACAGGTGGAAGCAGTAAACTGACAAACACATCACCAGCTGCCTGCCTGCCAACAAAGGCAACCCAGCACAAAACTGGTTTGCTCAACTTTTCTCCTCACAAAAGGCTTTTGTCCTCTAACAAGCCATTTCTGTTCTGGAATAGAAGCTATTGTTAGGCTCCTTAGAGGTAAAACCTATACTGGGCATTAAAACAGCAGTATGTTTTTGAGGCACGTGAACAGGGATTTGAAAGGCACAGAACACTGGAAGAACAACATGCAGCACCAGCCAGTTATTCTGGCTTGCATGTTGTAAATTCATGATGATGCCTCCAGTTGTATTAGAATTGGAGAGGGATCATTTTTTGCACTAGATATCTAAAAATATTTCAAAGATTATATAGTTAAGTTTGTCTTTTTCTTTTTTCTTTTTTTTTTTTTTTGGTTGTTGTTTTTGTTTTTCAGGTTTAATATGTTTTCAAAGGTCTGTTTTTAACTGAAATTTCATTCACTCAATTCCTTTGGATGACAAAAAATCAAAGGATGGCCATATTGTTGTGCTTATAGCAGTCCTACCTGACATTTCATCACTCAATAAATTCAAGCAAACATGGTGTTCAGATTGGGATTTAATTATGTGAAAACTCAGGTTTGGCACTCTTTTAATATTCAAAAACACAAAAAAACAAAAATAAAAAAACCAAACTTGTTAAAATTACCCCAAAATAATAACTATGCATTAGGAGCTATAATTCACAAAACTCGAGTATCATCAGTCCAATGCATAAATATAAGTGCCCAAGTCCCAAACTGGGATTCTGAAAATCCTTGTTTTTCTGGAAGGCCAGAGATCCTACATTTGTGACTCCATCTATGAAATTTCTGTAACTGCCCCTCTTCTGAACTGCCCCACTTGTCACAGACCAGAGCAGAAAACAACTGGAAGCTTGCTAGTACTCAAGAAATAGGCTTACTTATATGTCTTGACGTTTTATCACCCAGAAACCAAAAAATTCAACATGCAGACCATTCAATAGGACCAGGCTCCTACATGATAGATAGGATGGAAGTCAGCATTTTGCTTTCAGAACAGTTCTTTCAAAAATGTTTGCCTCAGACTGCCAGCAGGGACAATTGCACAGCTCCTTTTCTAGGCAATGTACAGCTGCCATTGACCTGCACTTTGCCATGGCAGAGTTGCTTGTGAGCCTGTTAGGATGAGTTATGTCAAAAGGACACTTCTGAGCAGGACTAGTCACACCAAATTGTCTGAGAGGCAGAGGCCAGACAGCAACAATTCTTCTGGCTTCCCATTTTTACCATTTTGAATGCAAGCAGGAACAACCTCAGTTCTTAATTATGAAAGGACACACTTCATTTTTCAGAGCAAGAAAAATATTCTTCACAATAACAGTGGGCAAATACTTGCACAGGTTGCCTGAACAGAGTGTGGGATATCCATCCTTGGAGGTATTCAGAATTTGGCTATAAAATGCCCTGAGTAAACTGAGACAAGTTCAGAGCTGGCTCTGATTTAAGTGGCAGATCAAGCTTGATAACTACCACAGATACCATCCAGAATAAATCATTATATGATTGTACTGATTCATTTATACATATTTTTATTAACTTTATTACATTCTTGCAAGTACAAAACATCTCTGGCACACTTCTCATTCTGTTTTACTCTGTTCTGCTAAGCATCACAAAGACAAGAAAGAGCAACCTCTGCTTTAAACAATGTAGAGGAGGCACCAATCTTGCAAACATCATTGGCAAGAAACAATCTTTTCATTAATGCTGGAAGAATCAACTATTTCCATCTCAAGTATTTATCAGGTCCTCTTTAAATAGAGTGAAAGAGGAGAAGAAGGGGATTTTCTGCTGAGATCTGCCTGCAAGATGCTGCTGGTTTCAGAAAAACCACTGATTGGAGAATCTGAGAATCAGATCCAGAAACTGATAGAAGCTCATTTCAGATCTACCACAACACACAGATTACTGCAAAAAGCATTGTTTGGTCACCATCTTCCCATCTTTGGGAAATAAGATAAATCAAGACAAATCTACTGTATCTCATGAGAAAAATCCAGGGGTTTATAAAAAATAGTTTTTATATATACATTCAGAAAGGTAGTTGCTGTAACTAAGCTTTTTTAAAAACCTGCTTTCAAATGGATATGGCAGTATTCTTCCTGAAACAAACCTCTATACAGTCTTTCCAAAAAAAAAGAAAAATAAAAAGAAAAACAAAACTCGAGAGGAAGGCATTCTAAGAGGTAGAAGTATTCCGACAATAGAGAGAAGGGAAGATAAAATTATTGGAACCATGTTTATTTTACGTTTATTATTGAATTCATGAGAGATATTATAAGCAGTGAATTCCAAATTGTTGAGAACCCACAGTAAGAAGGGGCCAAAACGTATGGAGTAATGTTTACTGCTTGATCTCACAGCTGTGAGGAACAGCCATGCCATGCTCATCCACCCCTTGTTTTCTGGCAGATAGATGAGATGGGTTGAAGCAGACCTGCCTCTTAGGCTTGTCCTAAAATTCTTGTCCCATCTTTCATCCCCTCCTCACTTTCTACTTCATTATAGAAGAACCTTTTCCAGTCCCAAAACCCTTTAGGTAGGTGTAGCAAAGTTCATCTTCCTTGCTAAGAGGCCTTGAGATTGTTTCAATTGGCATTAGCATAAATGTGCTAAAAATGTTCTTTTTCCAGCTATACTGGCTACAAAACAGTATTTTAATATCATTATAAGTAAACCAAATTACTCAAGGGCATGTACAGTGCAGACTAATATTTTCATAGCTATTTTCATAGCACAGGAAAGGGACCCTGAGAAGAACATCTCAAAAAGGTGTTTTCTGGAGGAGAAACAAAGATTTACACAAAATAATCCGTTTAATTTTACTATGTAGAGATGATACCATGAGTCTGCATAATTATTTACTTTAAATATGCACGGGCTTCAAACACAATTTATCAAATACCAATATAAAAGTCTAGACACTTCAGAAATATAACACAGAACAAACATCACAGAAGTGGTTACTTAATGCTTTAACTACAGATGCTTTGTATGCACTGTCTATGATGAATAAGTGCTAATGAGAAAGTGCAAACTGCTCATTATCCCATTAGTAGCTCTTTGCAGATAAAAAAAGAGAACCAGTTTCTCTGGTGACAGCTACTGTGGCAAACAACTGCCAGCTCAGGGGAATGATCTGCTGGTGAACTGATGGGAACCTTCAGGCTGACTTCTGTGTCATCATGGCTTAAAACTACTTCTGATTCCAGCTAATTACAAAAAGGAGGTTTTTTTCATGTATTGTGCAAAAAGGAAAAAAAAGGCTAAACTATCACTGTTTGTACTTTCCTCCCATTTAATTTGGTTTTCCATGAGGGAAAATTTCTATATACTGTGAATTGATATAATTTTAAACGGCAAAGGATCAGGCTTTGGACCATCCACCAGGAAATTATTTTTTCTCTTAACTAGTACAGGTTACATTCAGTTGCTAAAACATGTTTTCTCACATTTCAGAAGCTTTCAGAATAATAAGTGTTTTAAAGCCATTTAAAATTCTTATAACATGGAGATTTCCAGACTACCATCCATACTACACAGTACTGTAAGGACATACAGGCTATGAGGTGTTTTGCCAGACCTATCACAGGAGCTTTTTCATCAAAAAAGACTCTTGAGCTCTCCAGTTCCAAGGCTGGCAATTACATGGCTGATGAAAGCAGGTATTCACTATGTCTATCCCACACCATCATAAACTTATACAATTCTGAACTGATACCTAAAGGCTGGTATTACAAAGCCAAATGATAATTTGAACATAGAAATCTCTTCAAGTATATCTAACCTAATGTGTCCTTCACCAACAGAACACATTTCTTCTTTTACCTCTAACCCTGTTCCTTGTTATCATTACTAAACAAAACTGTAGCTTCTATCCACAGTGCCTTTTTCTTGCATTTTTTTACAGCTGATACATTATTTAGCATCAAGACTTACAATATATTTCAGCCAATTAAATTCCATATTGCCATCTAGTAAAACAGATATTGGAATTTAGATTTGCACTGATCCATCTCAATTACTGTAGCTATGTTTCTCCTAGGTCCCCTTTTAAATCGTCCTCACGTGGTTTTCTCTTCCTGCGTCCTCAAAAGGCAGGCACAATGCTCTCATTGAATTGGAACCAAAACAAGATCAGGACTAGAATTCCTGTGCCCAGAGTTCTACCCAACACACCTTCCTCCTCCTCCTTCACCCCTTATATTTCACCCCTTATAATTCATGAGTATATTGGTGGCAATATACTCATTTTCCTGGCAGTCATGCACTACCACAGTGCAGCTGCTGGACTGGGTGAGCAGCCAGAGAGCCTTGCAGCAGCTGAGAATTGTGTCCTGTTTCCTCTGTGTGCCTCCTCCAGCACAGTACCACATGGGAGGCTGCCTTGCAGCGTGGCCCTACTCAGAGCTCATCACCCCACGAGGAACCTGTGACGAGGTCTGGAGAGGTGCTCCAGCAAGCAGGGCACAAGGCACTGCTTCCAGCGAGCCTTGTGGCTGCACCTGGCCCTGCAGACGGCAATTAGCAATTAATATGGATTACAGTAAGCCCAGGTAGTGCTTGACATTCTAATCCTGCAAAACACATCATGTGAGCTTTAGTACATTATTCCAGTTTTACAGCTAGCCCTGTGATTCTGTCTCATTATGACATGCTCCCTGATGTGAGCCACAAGAAGCTGCACAGCAGAAACTGCTGATGCCATCTGTGGCAGCTGGGATTTTCCACCTCAATCTACCACACAAATTCCTGGCAGATGTAACAGACCTTACTTGACTCATCAACACAGCAGTGTCACTGGCTGAGGCTCTGTAACTACAGATCTTTGCACTCTGTGTAAAATCTTCATGATTTAATCTGGAACCACACTATGGATCCATCCATGCTGGAAAAAGGATAGATGGTTACTGTTAGTTGTCAGCATGGACCGTGACCAGTGCATCATCATTTGATTCTTGTAGCCTCTTGTTACTTGCCACCACCCTCCACAGATTTATTTTTCCTTATAGTGTCAGTCTTCAAGAGCCTTTTGATATTATGCCTACCAACCCCATTTTAGCAGAAGCTTGGGGAAAATTCATGGCATCTTGTGGCCTTTGTTCACATGTCTTGCAGGCTCTCCAGGTAAACACAGCAAGATGTCCATAATGCCTCAATCACTTCAATTTTTCCAGGATTTCACCTGCTTGCTGGAAAAAAAGGAGAAAAATGTAATTTAATAGACTTGGCCTTGTACTTAGACTTAAGAAGGGAGTTCAGATATGCTTCCACAGAGCTTCCAAAAAGTGCACTAAGAATACAGTGAGAGGTACTCCATGGCAAGGCATGAACTTAGGTATGAACAGTGTCTCTAGGTGTCCCAAAACAAATGGAAATAAATAAGAATGGTTACTATCTCTTAAGAGGGGGAAAAAAATTAAAAACAAACCCTTCATATATTCATAACCATATTGTTAACCATGTTTTCCCTTTTATGCATTTCAACCCTCTGTAACAGTGCTCCAGCTGGCTGTAGTCCTGTTTCCACGCTGTTAACTTGCCATCACAGCTGAAAATCTCCTTAGAAAGAAAAAATAAAGGGAAAAACATGCCTCAAGTACAGCAGGATCAGACTGAACCAACCTCTCTGCAATGTGCAAACATAGCATGTGTGGTAGATGATTTGTCAAGTATATTTCCAGAGGAACTCTCACTGGTTTCTTAGTAAGTAATTATACATATTACTGAAAGTACTGTGTGAAAATGATGAAGTTTAGTATGCACTCTGAAAATAGCAACAATATTCAATGCCATTCATTCCCCAACCCCAAAATTTCTAATTATATGTCCAAAAAGTACATATTTTTATAAATGAGATAAATAATGATAAATTAATAGTATCCACTACTTTAATTTGTACTTATAAATTGGAAAATCAAATAAATAAATTTTTAAAAAGCATATTTCCTCATAAAATATACTGGATTGGAAAAATTCTTTATATTCACTAACTTTAGAGTCTTTCTCAGGTAACATCTGGAATCTTAAAGCAAGTCTAGAGGAAATTAAGGTTCTCCTTGCAACAACTATTAACTCTCTACAGCTGAAGAGGAATTCTGCACTTACTTTAATCTTAAGTACTTCTGATAATTAAAACTTGACACAAGATTTATTAGCCTAAATACCTAGATATTTTAATGCATTTGTGCTATTGCACCATAGCTCCAGTATTCTTTATTTTTCTTTCCTCAGTAAATCTGTCCACTTAGAAAAAAAATTCTCCTTTATGTTGTCTCTATGCACAGAACATTCTGGTTTACCTGTATTCATATTCCTTTTCCCCTTATTAGATTATTTGTGTTCACATATAGAGCATATACTCTTCTTTCATTTAATAAAGTACAGTTATCTAGGGTACAATAGATATGGTTTGAAATCAACTTAAGCCTAAATGGATTTAGATATGTAATTCTGCCTCCTTTACTGATGCCCTTAATAATCATGTTTCAATGCTTGGTGATTCAAATCTGTATTTGATCTATATTTAAATCTGCAAGGTTCAAATTCAAAAGTAGGTAGCATTTCTTTCCCAAGATGGAATCAAGCACTGAACAGGCTTCCTAGAGAGGTGGTCCATGTGCCTAGACTAAGAGGCATTAGTGCAATGGCCTTGATAATATGCTGCAACTTTTGGTCAGTCCTGAAGTAGTCAGGCAGTTGGACTAGTTGGATTGTACATCACTTCCAACTAGAACCATTCTATTCTATTCTATTCTATTCTATTCTATTCTATTCTATTCTATTCTATTCTATTCTATTCTATTCTATTCTATTCTATTCTATTCTATTCTATTCTATTCTATTCTATTCTATTCTATTCTATTCTATTCTGTTCAGTCCTGTCCTATCCTATCCTATCCTATCCTCTCCTAAATTATACTAACAACTGCTGTTGCTAAATGAATAAATGACAAAAGTGCTTAATCCTCCTCGTTAAAATGGTTCTGCTTGATGTAAACTGATTTTAAAAATCATTGAGTCAGATAAAGAGAAGTATAAGCTTAAATCTCCATAACTAGTGAAAGATTCTTCTGGTCATAGGGGGAAACAGCTTTAATCTCTGTTTTAGTAAAAATTATGTACTTTATGTTGAGGTTTTCTAACCACTTTTTCTGCCAGTCTGCTTTTAAATTCTGTTAGCATAGAATAGATGCAGTGGGGTAAAATTAAGAAACTATGCTTTCATTTAAAATATATTTTTGTATCATGTTTTCAAGGAAGCATTGAAAGCAAGCTAGTGTGAGAGGAAACAGAAGGAATAAAGGAATACTAAATTCCTAATCTTTCAATCCCTGCTGGTAATTTAACAGTATCAAACAAAAAGTAGCTGCTGTGCTCTCTGCTTACATTAGGTGGCACCATCCTCACAGATTTATTGTTTATGAAAAAAAGTTCAAAAACATTAATTCTGAAATTATGTTGATTAATTCGAGTATGAAATACCTTGATAAAGTTGATGATTGAATTGCAACTAATAGGAACATCTGATATTATTTAGACAAGCAAGAGTACTCAGTTTTAGTGTAAAAGAAATCTCCTTTGCTGAAGAAAAAGTACAAGGAATAGCTAGCAGGAAAGCAGGAATGCTGATGGATTTACCCATAAACCCTGCTCTGTAATAGGCTTATTAAGAAGCCCACAATTCACTCTTCATCTCTAAACAGGTTTTACTCCCAGAAAAATAATAGCTAAAACCCCCTTATGATCCAACTTATGTAGTTGGGTTATGATAGTTTGCCAGGACCTTTTAATTCTTCACTTATCAATGGAGGAATTTCTAAAAAAAAAGTTGAGAGTTGCCAATTCCACTTTGCAACATTAATTCTGTAGTGTGGCTCTCCTTGCATTTAGAACTTTTAGATATGCAGTGAAGGAGAGAATAAGTGGCGAGAGCAACCAACATCAAATTCAATTAAGATCAGCCCCTTCTCAAACCATCTCTATGTCAGGCAAGGCATGGACTAGGCATGGATATCAAGTGTCTCTAGGTGGTGTCCCACAGCAAATGGAAATAAGGGTCTTTACTGTCTCTTAAGAGAAAGAAAATAAAAAACAAACTGTTTATATCTTCTTAAACACATTTCTGCTAAATGTTTTCTCTTTGATGTATTTCAACCCTTTGTAACAGAGTTCCAGCTGGCTGTAGTCCTGTTTCCATGCTGTTAACTTGCCATCACAGTTGAAAATCTCATTAGAAAGAAATTCTTACAAGACTCATGACCCTAGGACTCCTGGCCTTGAGGAGAATTCTTGTAAGAGCTTAACTTTAAAACTCAATGTTTAGTTTTACCAAATTTGGAAAATTACATACAGTCCATCAGATAGAAACAGGTGGATGTGAACTGCCTAAATATTTTAATACCTCAAAAGAGATGTGACTTGCTGTTTCATTGTTCCATCTCTAGGTTAACACAATAGGAACTCATTAAATCAGTTTAAGTAACCTCTTTGTCATGGCCTGATAGCTGGAATCAAATTTATAAAGGCAAATTGATGCTATTTGAAATTTTCATCCACATACCTTACTGCTCTTACTGCTGATGATCCTCTGATACCAAGTTTCACCCCAGTGTGAATTAATGCAATTTACCAAGGCTCACAGATTCAAGTGACCCAAACAGCCTGTGATGAATATCCCTCCTCTCTGTTTATGTCAACACGAAAAAGCACTGACAATTCAAAGTTATGACTTTGGGTAGATGATTTAGGTAAAAAGAATGTTAAAGAACAGAAGGCCCTAAATACCTAGACATGAAATTATTATTAAATCTATCACAATATTTCAGTACTAAGTAAGACTGGATTGATTACAAGATGCACACACTCTGTTTTCTTGCACATATTGCTGCTTCAGAACTGAATTAAGGATGACTGATCTGTTTATCAAAAACAAAACCAAGAACTTGTCTCAATTAACAGTGATAAAAGCTAGAAAATTTTGCAGAGTAATTGAGTATGAATTTTCTATTGCTCTAAAAAATACATTGATGTCACTGTTAAAGCGTTTTCAAAGATGTGCAGCAAAATATTGCTGAAAACTACTTTTAGACAGCAAGGGTTACCAGGTCACTCTAAGTGTCTTTCTGAGTTCCTACTGTTTGGAAGAGCTTTTACAGAGCAGATATAATGGGATTTTCAGTCCATTGGAGAGTGGTAATGCATAGCTGAAAAATGCATGGCATTTATACAGGTTACAAGTAATCTGGATAGGTTTTCAATAGAGCAAACCATGGTACTTCTGGAAAACAGATTTACTCCCACAAACCTGTGTATTTCTTACACACTTACTGGGGTAATAACCCAATCCACACCTAGAAGACCAGAATCAAAAACCAGAAGCTTATTCCATAGTTTATGTTACTGAGACTATATCTGCAGATGTAAAAAAGAGGCTTGGCTATAAAAAACAAACCATATCAGTCAAAAGCAGTCAATGCATACAGCAGCACATACTGCAGTACAGAATATAGGGAGTGTTCCTTTTTGCTGCAATTTTGCACATTTACTTGAGCCAGATAATAGCCTGGATTTCACAAATGCCATTTATCATTTGTCCTAGTGCTTCAAGCAAACATCCTTGAGGCTGAGCCACTGAAAGAAATCCTCATTACCTACTGGAGGTAGGAACTGGACAAAGTAAAGTTGAGTGTGCTGCCTCTGATGCCTTCTAATACACACATTTAGCATTTCCACCCTAACCACTGAAAGACCACTAGGTGAAGGCTATACAAATATTTTATATATATAGGTTTATTTATTTATATAGATTTATATATTATCATTACTGCTATTTTAATCTTTTAAGTAAGGATGATTTAAACCATAACAGGTGTTCCAACAATGATATGAAAATTTCCATGTGCACAACAGATGAACAGATTGAAGCCACACCCAAATCAGTTTGGGAGACCCTCTAGTAGTGCACTCATGGCCCATCATCCTTCCTTGCCTGGAGCTGACTGTGTTTTGTGCATGCTCATGTGCCAGGTGGCATTCAGGGCTCAGAACAGGCCAGGGACCATTTCTAATAAATGCTTTAAATATGTCAAACCCATTTTGAAAGGTACAAGCTATTAGACATAAGAGCATAACTCAAGCAGTTCCAATCAGCCCTGAGGATTCAAGAGCTGTTCTTGGCCATATTTATGTACTGATTTACATTTAGTCCAACAATCCAGTGTGGATGAAGGAGGAGATGGTGTAGCACATAGGAGGCAATCAAATGTGTGGCTCCTATGAGCTCTGTCATGGCCTTTTGAAAGAATTTGGTTGTCAGATCATTTCCTGCAAGTCTGATAAGAGCAGTGAGGGACTTGCCTCTCTGTGTCACAGTCCAGAGGTCATCACTTAGCACATTTTGAATGTCTGTAAGCTTTTTGTAATAAGCTACACAAAATTGACATCAATTGTAAATAAAGACCTAAAGTGTAAATATAATTTCTGACTGATTGTCCTCACTGCCTTATCAGGCCACACCTAACATGTTTTCTCCAAGCAGATTACTTGCAGTGCCATAGGCAAGTTTTCTTTCCCATATTCAGTCCAAGTGTTCAAATTTCCACTCATAAATACCTGCCTTTACCCTGTAGATGTTTCTAACGATGAATGAATACTTTTTGTAGATGGTGTCATCTTCAACAAGTTCCTGACCTTTCAAATATAAGCCAGAGAGGTAATGAGAAAAGACTCCTTATCTGCTTAGATGAGGAGGTGCCAAATCCCCACTTCTTTACTACTGACTCAATGTAATTTAGAAAGCAATTTTTTTTTCCAGTGATCCATATAGCAGATTGATCTAGTTGAGCATAAGAACTTTAGATGTAGGAGCCTGAGGCAAAAGTCATCATAAAAACAGCAAAGAGGAGCCTGACCTGCACTGCAGTGAGGACTCCATCACAAGCTGCATGGGCAGAAGTGCTCTGCAATTCTTTCTTTTTCTCAGATAAGTACTACTCTGTGTTGGTTCCCTTTCTAGGCACAGAAGGCCAGCATAGGGTTAAAAATATTCCAAGACATGGAAAGATCTTCTGAGTTCCCCCAAAGTCAGTGACAGAAGCATATTTCTTGTATGGAAAAGTACATGTGATACATCTGATCAGCCAAGGGTAAAGCAACAGCTTAAAGTAACAGTGAAGTTTGCAAAGTTTTTTCAGAATATATCTAAAAAGCTTAAAGCTACAGCTTTCTCACAACTTTTCCTACACCTGCATGAATTGCAATTGACATAATCATTATGACTTCAAAAAATCTGGGAGAATTTTCACAGGCAGGCAGGAAGGAAGGTGTTGCAGTAATGAGCGATGTAGGGACCCCAGGTAGGTGCAAAGGGTTGCTCTTTATTGCCAAAATCTGGCCTTTTTAAGCAGTTAGCTGGTTATCAGTCCATATAGTTTTAAAGCACAAGCCCAAGTCAACCAACTGCCATACACCACGACGTGGAGATGCTGCAGTCACACAGCAGATCTCTCACATCTCTCTACCCCACTCCAGCTGAGTCACTCTCCTGTAGTTCCCTTCAACTAGCCTAACATGGCTAGAGCCATGTTACAAGGCCTTCCTTTTATAAAGCCTTACCTATCAGTAACAATTCCCCCTACTTTTTGTATGTGTTGCACAGCTAAAACTGTCTGTGTTGGTAAAGCCATTATCTTATTAAGACTACTATTGATCATTTGTTGCACACAAGTCAAAATATATGGGATACTTATCACAATCATTAAGAACACGCCAAGGATAACTATGCTATACATTACTAAGTGTTTAAGCCAAGCCTGAAAGCTGGGGTTGTAGAGCCATGAAGACACCTCCCACCCATCACCTTCATTGTGTTGCAGAAGCAGTTTAGTGGGTTGCTCAAGATTACTGATACTCTTATGAATGGACTTTGAATGGTCACTTAAGTTCATGCAGCACATGCTGTCAAAATCTTTGCACCCATGGCATGGAGCCAGGAGCAAGAAATCAATGGTTGCCTTGTTTTGTGGTGTTGAATGTTGCACTGATTGAACGTCAATTAGCCTTGCTGAAAGACTGGCACTAGGGGCATGAGCTTCCTTTGCAAACCAGCATCAGAGCTTGTTTAAAGAAGCCAAAGCATGAGCAGTACCAATTTCTAGTATTAAGCTGCCAGAGATGCACTCTGCAGTGCTCCAGAAATTTTCAGTCAGATCACACTTCTCTCTGAGAACCCGTGTGCTGCGCCTAGCCCAACGCTGTGCTGCAGCTGTTAGAGCAGCTCAATTTGGATGAAACAAGGTTAGTTGGCCAATGGTGCAACAACAGCTTTGCCTGGCATACCTTTCCAGACCTGCTCCCTGCACATTAAGAACAAGTCTGAGGTGAGAGCAATAGAGCTGATGCCGGATGTCACTCGACTTTCCAAGGTTTGAGTTCACCACAAGGAAATATTGCTGAAAACACCTTCAGAAGAGACATCTAAATTAACACTGTTCATATGAACATGCATATGAATATCAAATGTATCATCAGTGTAAAAGTGTAGTGAGGTGCAGAAAGTCCCTAGCATATCTAGCTCTTGTGGCTGCAAGGGCAAAGCTGGAAAGTCACGCATTCTTCTCAGACCTTTGTACCATGTCTCATCCCATCCTGTGCTCTTTTGCCAGGTGTCCTGGCACCACCACCTAGGCTGCAGTATACTTGGGGCCGTGCAGTTTTTCTGCACGCTTTCATTGTACAGCTTACCAAAACACTTCTCTCCAACAGGTGCTCCCACCAAGCAGGTGCAAAAGGGATCACCAGGGGCTGCCAGAGAGGTGCACACAATATCGGTGTGCACAGCATCTGCATACATTTGTAATATCCAGTGTAGGGGGTAAGACACTCACAGTGCCTTTGCCAATCAGGATGATGCAACAAATGGTGGCACACACCTCAAAGAAACCCATTTCATGTGGTGACCTCTGAAGACACAAGCATAATCACTTCCCAAAGTTAATAAGTCTAAAAGTCCTGCCCACTGCCCAATTACTGGGTCCTTTACCATCTTTGGAGGCCTGGGATGAGCCTTTGTATCAAAAGCATGATGCTTTTTTTGCATGCTGTTTGGCCAGCTTCATCCTGATTCAGGAAATTGAGAACATACAGGGCTTTTGCTAACCTATCATGTGGGTACCCCAGGAAGGCTTATTTTTGACATGAGAGCCAAACTTAAAGTACTGCAGGGTAGTGCTGGAGAACTTTACAGAATAAACCTCAGAATATTAACATAAGCAGGCTCATTTACTGAAGGAGCTGAATTATTTTCCTGAAATATTCTGGAATTCAGCCAGAGGCACAGGAAAAATATGAAACATATTGGCTTAAACTTGGTGCTTCAGAAAGGTATAAACAATTAAAATCAGTATTGTATAACGGGAATGGAGGCTGTTTTCAGTGGTGCATAGCTAGTGGTGCTGTTTGCACCATGTGTAACAGACACACAGAGCTCTCTCCCTGCTGCTTCTCTTTCTGCTACTGCAGCAGGGAAAATTATCTTTCAGTAGAAGTACCAGACTAGTGTAAAAGGTCATTAATGACCCATTCTATACAATATTCATTTATCTCCACTTAGTGTTC
Source organism: Luscinia megarhynchos (assembly GCA_034336665.1). Lineage (NCBI taxonomy): Eukaryota > Metazoa > Chordata > Aves > Passeriformes > Muscicapidae > Luscinia > Luscinia megarhynchos. The sequence goes on from CM067565.1 coordinate 26,262,937, forward strand.
CATTTTAATCAGTAGCTCAAGAAGCAACCAGGAAATATGCATCATTTGAGGACATTCATAACATTATTCTCTAGGACATCTCCGAAGCAGACCACAATGCTGAGAGACAAGAAAAGATTTGAGAAGTAAGAGGTGTATATCAATCTTTCCTGCATGCCAGCTGAAGCTAGCAAGATGTACATGCCACTATGACTCAGCAACAACAGACCTGCAATTTCCTCAGGCTTTGGGCATTTGACATTAGAATGACTCACTGTCCATATGGAGAGTTGAGGAGTCATCTGTAAGATCACACCAGAGCACCTTTAAAAGAACTTAGGGAAATAACTGTAGTTCCAAGGTGTTCCTTTTCTGATAAATTTTATTAGTTATTTCAGTAACCTCTCTGTGATTCTTTCAACAGTGAGATACAGCTTTGTTACTTAAAAATAGTATTACAGCTCTTCTTGGAAGTTCTTATGGCAGCATCTTTCCACCAAATCTTTGATATTTGGCAATACTAAAACAGCTAACACATAAATATATTAATATAGGCACGAACACTGAATTGTGGAGAAAGGGAGCTGAGCCATATCCCAGAGGCTTGGGCATTTTACACGCCTAGGAATGAGAAGCAGATCCCACTGCACCCAAAGAACAGCCTGCCTTCAGCACCACAGCAGCACCACTCTTCCTGGCACAACCACAGAGCAGGCTCGAGGACCTCCCAGCTCCAGTGAGGAGCTGAAAGCAAAAACACATGCTAAAATGAGCAGATCTCTACACCCATGCTCTGGAAGGAGGTCACAGCTCTCCATCCCCAATCAAGAAGTGCCACACAGGGCACAGATTTATTCCATAGAGGAGAAACTCTTTGTAACTCTTTTTGCTTCATCAGGGCATCTGAGCATTAGCACCTGGACTAATATTCCCAGAAAAAAAACAGACCCTTATTGTCCAAAGGTCACCAATATCAAGCTTTGACATCAAGTAACAAGAAGGCTCAAATCTGATGGAGGTTCCTAAACTGTCACATAAAAGTTTGCATTCGACCTTTTCAAACCAATGAAGTAACTAACTACAAAACTAAAATGTGAATATGATACCTCTCATATTAAAAGAACTTAAATAGTTCTTTTGCTGTCATTTACTATTTCAGCCATGCAACTATGGGCCTACAGCTGGTGTGTGACCATCCATTGGGGCATGTAGCCTGAGGAGCTGAGGTCTGATACTGGAAGATAGGAAACATCAGATAAATTATTTCCTGGCAACCTTTATTCTGTTCCTTGTGTAATTGCATTTCAATACAGTCTTTAATTAAGTAATCATATCCTATTCTTTCCCTATTGCCTCTAATATTTAATGCAGAAAATTAATTCCCATGGTAGTTAGATTAAGGTCTCAGAGGTAATTCTTGGTTGTGGTGATCCCTAGCTGATGTGCAGCTTAATCTTTCCTCCTCAACTATATTTTTCACAGGTTTGGTTTTTATTGAGCTTTCATGAACAGATAACATCAAAGTTAGGTGAATTTTCAGTGTCTTTTACCACAGCTTTGCAGGTGGCTAGCAGAGGCACTTTTTGATTTTTGTGCATCCCAGGCTTAAACAATAACACACAATGACATGAAGAAAGTTTCAATGGTTGATTGGTCTGTTTCCAGATGAAAACTGTTTCTACTAAACACTTAAATGTGATAATTTTTCATGTGGTATGTTGCACTTGCACTGAAAATTGTGAAAAATAAAATGGGATACAAGCAGCTGAGCTGCAGTTCTCACAGGACATGAAAGCAACATTCAACATAAAATCCCCACAGTTTAAACATAGAAGTTTGAGGTTGAAAATTTATGAGGTCAAGCTTACATCTGAAGCATTCAGGATTTCACAGAAAAGCCAATATGTTCTTCAAGGGAACAAAATCAATCCTCCTACTAATTCTGCTTCCAAGTGTCAGCCTGCATTATATGAAAACGTTACCAAGCAATAGCAGCACAGCAGAGAACAAATGAAACAAAATTCTCTTCTCAGTGTATTTTAACTTCCATATAAATTTTGACGGAAGAAACTTTTCATAGTTTTGTTTACTTAGGCTGTATCAACTCCTTTATTTATAGCTATAATGAACTTTCAGAGGTGGGATGACCTCCCTGAAGAATACTATGTTTCTGTCCCTGCCAGTCCATGTCTCCAAGTATTGGAAATACAACCTTTTTTTTCTTTTTTTTTTTTCTTGTCAAAGTAAGAAAGTTTGATATTTGCTGTTTATGTTTAATGCCTGTTTAAAATCATCTTTTCCAACACATCACTGATCAAAAAAATGGTAAGCTTTTATGCATTGTCCTGAGGAAGTTAATTAATTCTGCTCTACTCTGTGGGTAATACAATCCAGATCTCAGGTTTGCACTTCATAGAACTGTGTGACTCAGCTGTCATGGCTACTTCTATTTTTGTGTGTCCATACCTCCAGCCTGTGCTTCTGGGTTTGCTATAGCATGTGTTTAGCTGCATTCTGGTAGATGTTCTTCATTTCAGCCTCTCTTTTCAGTCTCATAACTAAGCCTGATGTGAGAACATAAAAGAAACCAAATACTCCAGGACTGTGATGAAAAAGAAAGCTTTCTTAGATGTCATTAATCTGTGAAGCTATTTAATCAAACAAGGAGATCCAGTGCTACTATATGGAACATGGCAAATATTTGAGACTTACAAAGTTTTATTATGATACAAACTTTTGGCTGATGGGGTTTTGTATTAAATTATTTTACAAATATTTAGGAAATCTGATTTTTCAATGTACATCCCCGAGACTTTGTTTGGCTCACACTGATATCCTGTGCCTGGAGCTAATAAATAGCAGCAACAGCAGAATTTGAAAAGCAGTACTGTGGATTCTTATGGCAGTCTTCTCTTCCAAAAACTACTGAAATGTCCTTTTCTCCACTAAAATCAGACATTTTATGAGAAGTGGTTTGGTATAAATTGCGTATACTATGTCATTGCTGTATTAATTTATGGGACAGGGAACCTACTGCACACAAGAGGCAACTCTAACCAATCTGTTCAAGAAATGGCAATTAATAATTGTTTTTGCTCCTCTTTATCAAATCCACTACTGTGCAATGAGTAGTACTCTTTCAGACAATCTCTGTGGCTTTGTGGAAACATTACTTGAGAAAAGCATTCTCTCTTTATGGTGTAGTTACAGGGTTATTTTCTTTTTATTATGGCTTTCATTTTTATTATTATGAAAATAAACATATGCATGAAAGCAGGATTTTTATTATTTGAGAATTAATCAAAATGCCACCTGCTTTTTTGCATTAATGTAATAATTTTTATGTTTGAAGAGCAATAAAATATTTGTGAACTACCATAATACCACATCACAAATTAATTATTTTTCCATGAACATCATAAAGATATATGTGATATGCAGTAGACTGTCATGAAAAATGCTATTGTAACACACATGCTTATGATAATTTTATATGGGAAATAACTGCATGCCAGGAGGTGAACTTCAACTCTTTCTAATATAACTGAGGAAAAACCAGCAGAGCACAAAAACTTACTGACCTTTTCTGCCTTCAGACAATTGTTGTTTCCTGCAATCTTGCTTTGGAGTTTTAATGTCATGTGTAAGTGAATCTAGGGTTCAGGAATAGGATCCTTCTTGCAGAAGATACCAAAGGAAAAAAAATTACTAACATACTTGTCCTCATTTTGTTGCACAAGTTGTTGAAGCCATTGCAAAACTGCCATAAAGAAGAATTTTTAGAAATTTATTATATATGAGAATAAATCATATTGTTAGCTTTTAGTGAACAAAACATTACGAAAATGCCTCCATCTTTTTTGTGCCTGATGAAGCTTCAGACAGTTACTAATTTACAGAGGCATAGCACTGTAATCAAAGCTACTGTCCCTTTAATCTTCACTTTCTCATAATCAAGGCCTTGAATCCATTTTTTTTAATTTTCTAGTATTTTAATTTTCTAGTAATTTTCTGTATTTTCTAAATACAGACTGACTGCTGTCAATGATGTAAGAGGAAGTACAGACCACATCATGTATCCCTCATTTTTATGTTTCCTATCCCTCAACAGGCATAACTTAATCACCTTTAAAAAGCCCCAATTATTTCTCTGCTTGAAATCCCCATGAAAAATGGACCATATGTCACAAAATAGTGTTTTCTTTACATTGATCAGTGCATCTTCTTACCTATAAAGCAAATATTTCATCATTCGTGCTCTTTCTCTTTTTCTACTAAAGCAAGATCTCCATGTAAAGAATTTCCACATCTTTTAAAGTATATTTTGGACTTTTCAAAAAATTCTTCAAAAGCTTGCCAAACTCCATGCCCTCAAGCCAAGTTTCAGGGGTATCAAAAAGGATCTTCTAGTTAGTTCATTCTTCCCCACAGGAATTCATAGAAGCACTTGCTTCTATGTGCTTGAAAAACTTAAAAACTAAAATAATTTTTTGAAAAAAACCTACAACTTCTTCTTGTACTGGCCCTCTGAAATTCACTTGCCTAACAATTTTGCCTGTCAATTTTGAAGACAGAAGATAAAATTAGTGCAGAAAATGGTTATTTTTTATGGAAACTCCCCTCTCCCCCTCCCTCCCTGGCCAATGTACCTTCTTTAGAAAATCTTCTGCTGTTGCTGGTTTGCAAAGGTAATTTGCCCACCAAGTTTCAGGCCATGGCCAAGTCACCAAGTGGTGCTTTCTGGCTGATTAAGCCGTGGGGCACGTTCCAGTGAGCAGCTCTGAATGCACACCCTGACCCTATCTAAATCTTTAGCCAGATGAAACCTGGGAATATGTCAGCTGCCCCCAGTCCTCCACCTGAAGGCAACCTGGGCAAGAATGGTCCCTCTCCACACCAGCAGTGTATGGGTACTCACAGGAAATTCTTCTTCCCCCTTGATCAGACATAGCTGAAGCCTATGCACACATAAGAAGGAGAAATTTTGTTTAAACAGCTTTTCATTACAAACACAAGTTCTGCAAAATTTAGAAAGTCAATTGAAAAATTATTTTTAATGAAAAACACTGAAACATGTAAATTCCCTTTATCATGAACATAAAGGTTGCAAAATAATGAATTCTAACTATATCTTCAGGAGCCTTGTGATACAGAAGCTATTATTCTCCTTTGTTTCCTAGGAAGCTTCCTGGACAAAAGACATTGTCCATGATTTACTGGAAACATCCTTTCCTCTAGTGAAGAGCTATAAGACCAGAGATTTCATGTGATGAGGTTTTAATTCTATTCCTCTCTTCCCCCTTATTAAACTATAATTTCTGAGGTGGAGGACTGAGACATCCAGATCTGAAAATTCATTCGCACTTCACAAAGTCTTCAGGCACTGTTGGGACTTTAAAAGACCTGAGTTGCAGATGGATGTACCTTCCCTATGGCAAATTCACAGCATCAGTTGAGCATCTTGTCGTCTTTAGAGCATCCAAAGTTGTGCTTTACCCTAAAGACTGGCCATGAAGTAGAAAGTATACAACACATTTTCTATGACTTTGGATTTCAGTACACCACCCGTTGGAAAGTCCTGGATACATCAGCCCAGGCATCCACCTGGAAGTCCAGAATTACTTACAGATAAAAACAACTCTGCCCCTTCAAAGAATTCAGGACTCAGGAGCCAAAAAAAGCCAGCAGAATATTTTGACCTGAGGTTTAGGTCCAGAAGTTAAGAATAGTGATAATGGGCAGACACTACTTGCTGGTTTTACTGTTTAGGAGGATTAACACAGAGAATGTTAAAATCTGTTAAAATATATTAAATCTAGGTAAGCTGGACAGATGGGCTGAGGTGGTATGAGGTGCAATAGGACCAAGTGCCAGGCCCTACACCTTGGCTAGAACACCCCCAGGCAGCACTACAGGCTGGGGAACAGAGTGGCTGGAATGGGACCCAGTGGGAAAGGACGTGGGAGTGCTGGTCACAGCAGCTGAACGTGAGCCAGGGTGAGCCCAGGTGCCCAGGAAGGCCAGTGGCACCTGGCCTGTATCAGCCATGGTGTGGCCAGCAGGAGCAGGGCAGGGATTGTCCCCTGTGCTCAGCACTGCTGAGGCCACACCTCGAGTGCTGTGCCCAGTTCTGGCCCCTCACTGTGAGAAAGACACTGAGGGGCTGCAGAGAGTCCAGGGAAGGGCAGTGGAGCTGGGGAAGGGTCTGGAGCACCATCCTGTGAGGAGCAGCTGAGGGAGCTGAGGGTGCTTAGCCTGGAGACAAGGAGGCTCAGGGGAGACCTTATCTATTTCTACCACTCCCTGAAAGGAGGCTGTAGCCAGGTGGGGTTGGCCTCTTCTCTCAGGCAGACAGTGACAGGATAAGAGGAAGTTGCCTCAAGTTCCGTCAAGGGAGGTTAGACTGGATGTCAGGAGCAATTGTTTCACAGAAGCAGCTGTTAAACAGTGGAATGGGCTGCCTGGGGAGGCGGTGGAGTCACCATCCTGGAGTTGTTCACAAAATGACTGCACTTAGTGCCACAGTCTGGTTGAGAACGGGTTGTTCGGTGATCATCAAGTCCAACCCATGCCCTAACACCTCAACTAGAGCATGGCACCAAGTGCCACATCCAGTCTTTATTTAAACACATTCAGGGATGGTGACTCCACCACCTACCCAGGCAGATAATTCCAGTACTTTATCACTCTTTCCATAAAAGCTTTTTCCTAATATCCAACCAGTATTTTCCTTGGCACAACTTGAGACTGTGTCCTCTGGTTGCTGCCTGGAGAAAGAGACCAACCCACAGCTAACTACAGCCACCTTTCAGGGGTTGTAGAGAGCTCCTTTCACTCTTTAGTCAAACTACTGTTAGCTCAGTAATATCCATTCATCTTCTTAATGGATGAGTCGCATCCATGCCTGATTTTCCATGCATTTCAGTCTGACTCATCACTGTTTAATTTTAGTTGGAATTGTTCTGTCTCACAGTTTTTGCAACTACACTGTTAGTCTTTGCTTACTCATATAAATAACTTTGCCATGGCCTCATGTCTTCCCCTCAGTACCTTTCCAGCACCTGTGGGAAAAGCCAATGTTTTCTGTCTGAGACAGACTAGAAGACTTATTGCCTCCTTCATGAAGAAAGGAATCTTTGCTCCTCAGAAAAGCCAGCCACAGCTTTATCACTACTTGCTGCTAAGTGTACTACACTACAGTTGATCTAAAAAAGCCTTGGAAGGTGCTTGAGAATTAGAGCTGCTGGCAAGGCACAGAAGTGGCAGTCACTCCCCGCTGCCTCCAAGAATTCATATTCTGCAAGGGGGATTTTCCTCTCATTTAAGCCTGAAAACATTCCTGAGAGGAACAGTTTGTCCTCAAGTTGGCATAATGTTGCATTAAACATTTGCCACTTACTGTTCTGCAAGCTGTTAAGCTTCCTGTGAAAGCAGTAAGATACCACAGAAGCACTCTTTTGTAAACAGAGTCCTACATCATTTTATTAAAGTACTGTGGCAATACTTATCTGGGAACAAAACAAGGGGAAGTTGCATCACTCTGTGGGCTGCAAAAGAGGCAAGGGGAATTATTAGCCCGAATTAAAACAGAAAAACAAATTATATTCAGCCAGGAAGTGCTTTACAAGGAAGAAGATGTAGTAAGGAAAGATATTACTTTAATGATAAGCATAAGAGATAGGATATACAGATTAAAAGAAAGGAAGGGTGTAATTTGAGCTTAGTTCTGAGTTAAAAATACAATGCAAAATAAAAAGAATAGTGATGAAAATTTCAATACACTTTGAAAAAGGCATAGAAATAAAGGAAAAATGCACTTATTACAAAGATTCTGGAGAACATTACAAGTGAGCAAGAAGTCCCTTCTTTTCTAACTGTAAAAGGACACCAGCAGCATGCTTGGCAACATCAGCCCCTTGCCTTGCTTAGGCTGTTGCTATCCTTGCTCAATAACAGATCTTATTAGGAGTCTTGAATTATAACCCTAATTGCTATGTGCTTCACAAGCCCCCTACTGCTAACAATCCAATTACAACACAAGAATTGATAGATAAACATAGATGAACACCGTTCAGTGAATCCACGTGGTACCTTCTAGCCTAGCACCTCCATAAAAATGGGAAAACATGCTGAAACTTTCTTATTCCCCATGACAGATATTGGTTGAATAACACCTGCATCCTAACCACTGCCATCTGCACTCTAAATGCATTTCTTGCAGGTTTCTGTTTTTCCGAGTGGATCTCAGTAAATGCAGCACAATGAGAATCCCGTGCTTGTCTGTATCTCTGCAAATGTGTTCAGGCTGAACCTGCTCGAGAGGTGGCAAGTAAACAATTTAATAAACCAGTTAAAGCACTGCACTTCTTTTTACAGAAGATTAAACATGCCCAGAACTATTTTTATACTGGAACTGGCTAGACCAAAATTATCTGGAATGCCAGCACTAGTGACCACTCTTTGTCTCCACAGCATTATAGATTACTTTCAAACTGCCTAGAGGGAATAGTGTCCATTCTGTACTAACTCCCAAGTAGTGCCCAAGAACTGCTGGGAGGTGTCTGAGCTGATCTAGCCCAAACCAGAGACAAGGTTAATGATGTAGCACTACAGATGACTGAGTTTATTACTCTGGAAGACTTAGAGTAAGAGACACCTCCCATGGCACTAACCCCAAGGAAGTCATGAGTAAGAATTAATCAGAAAACAATGGTGCTTTCAAGGATTTACTGCAAGAGCACATTAATTAAACTGCACCCCTGAATGTACCAGAGGCCAAAAACAGATCAATACTCCAGAAAGCAACCTCCTAAAGGAGCTCTTGTTCAGAAGAACACTGCTTGGAAGGGCAAACTTAGGACTGTAAGCTCAGAAAATATCTTCTTTTGTCTGTTTCTAAAGCAAGGCAGTTGATTGCTGCAGCGGGGGTGGCTGAGGAGGAAGGCAAGGGCATCCCTATTTACAGACAAGATTGCACCAGAAGTGCCTGGCTTACATAAGCAATTTGTTCTCTTGTTTGTGTAAGCAATCCAGCTAGACCACAAATACCATCCTGAGTGCTCAGGTGAAAAGTACTTGCAAGTCATTGTTCTGAGAAAATGCTCTGAAAAGCAGAGCCCAAGGCTGTGACATCAACTGCAGACCTCTATATACCATGACTGGATGTTGGTGAGTCACGGCATGCATAAACCAGCAGCATTCGAGAAGACCTTCATCACCAGGTCCAGTAAAATTTATTGTTCTAAATTTGCAATTAACTCAGCCTAAATTGACATAATTGGGAGAATCTGACTCACAGCCTTTTTATAAGTATATTTTTAAATCTCATTTATAAGACAAATGCATCTTCTGTTTCTGGAATGACATAAATATTACTCTTTTTTAAAATGAAGCTGTGCTTCATTTCACCCAGTAAAGGAGCCAAACCCTAGTTTATTAGTACTAGGTCTATGTCTGGCTGAGAAATGAATCAATACCCTTAAATCCTGCTCTAAATGAACTTCTGTGCAAAGTTGTGTCTTGCAGCACAACTGAGGATTTACATCAACACACTGACTCAGATCCTGCCTGGAGCCACAACTGGATTTTTGTTGCTGTTAGCGAGACCAGAGCCTTTCTTTGCCCCCCTCCCTCTTTCTCTTTTTTTCGTGTAAAACCAGCAGCTCTGGCTCCTGATCTGGCTGCAGGGCAGCTCCCGTGTGCGGGGCTGGCAGCTGGACGGGGCTGCGCCGAGCGGCGGCAGCAGGAGCGGGCGCTGGCTCAGCAGCGTGAGGAGGAGTCACCAGGCAACCAGGTAACCATGGATACCTGCATCCCAGCGGGCCTCTGAGTCACTCCCCGGGAAAAACACTTTAAAAAAATAAATAATAATCAATGCGTTACAGTGCAGCACTCTCTCCGCATAAATGTTGTTGTAATGACGAGGTTCAATTTAATAGAACTTTACAGGGGCGTGGAGTTTGCTCCACCTGAAGACTCTGAGAACTTTAGGTCACAGAATCATGGGATCACAGAATAGTTTGGATTGGAAGAGACCCTAAGGGTCGTGTAGTTCCATGTCCCCTGCCATGGGCATGGACAACTTCCACTGGACCAGGTTGCTCAAAGCCCCATCCAGCCTGGCTTTGAACACTGCCAGTGATGGGGCATGGCCACTCACTTTCAAACATTTTGAGCTGCAGCATTAGTGACAGAACCAGATCTCTGGCCAAGGGTCACATGTTTTTAAATCCTTCATTAGTGAAATGCCCTGAAGCTTAAAATGCTACAAGAAAACCAGTAGAGTTCCTTTACATATAAACTACCCAATGAGATTGACTGTCCCTTTGACTGTCCCTTTGACTGTCCCTTTGACTGTCCCTTTCCCAGCAGTCTGGCATAGGTGTTTGGTTGGAAGGTATGATTGCTTGCTGATTAATACCAAAGTTACCAGTAATCATGTGCCCACAGCTAATGCTCTCCCATCTCTCACACGTTGAAGGTTTCCAATTAGCAAAGGCAGCTCAGAAAGAGCAGCATCCTGGAGGCCACAGCAGCAGGACAAAGAGCAGCCAAGGTCACCAAGCACCTTCCTTTCAGCTCTTGCAGGAATGTGGTTGTGTAAATACACACGCATGATTTTAGCAAAGCCAGAAAACCTCCAAAATCCTCTGCAGTCTGTGGCCACTACACCCTGAGCAAAATTCCCTCCCAGTTCCAAGCTTGGGAACCCATTCAACCCTGTGCTTATGTGCCTCATTGCACACATCACCTGTGACACTGGTATTACCAGTCTCCTTCCTACCACTTCTTTCCCCTAATGCTGAATACCTGAGTCAATAAAATCAACCTGTAGTTAGCTCAAGCATTTACAGGAGCATGGATTTGTCCTTGCACAAGTGGAGTACTCAAAGTGATTACTCAGTCATTCCTGATAGGGTCTTGTATACAAAGTATTGATTCGTGAGTGTTTGAGGGATGTTGATTAGAATTAGAGTTTACACCAACACCTCATCCTACTTCAACAGAAGAATTTGTATAAAACATATCAAGGAGATCAGCTCTGTAATAAAAAGTAATCTTTCTTATCACCTGTGATATGCTGGCTATTTTAAATATGAATGTAAAGGAATAAAAAAACCAAACAATGATAGCAAACATGCTATTACTTATCTTGCCTTAATTAAATTAGTTTACTTTGTTTACTATTGGAATGAGGCAGGCCCTGTGACTTACTTTAATCTGCTTATTCAACTTCTTTATTAAAATCATGCTTTTCAGCTGTGATCACTAAGCCAAATAATACACAGTGTGAGCAGAAAGCTTATGAAAATCTGTGTAAACTATTTTGATCAGTCTTAATCAGAAGTTGAATTTGGCTTCAAACAATGAACCTTTTTTTCTCTGAAGCCTTTTAGGAAATCCCACTGCAAAAATTCTCAAGCTTAAATGGTAGCTACCAAGGATACCATTTATTTGCTGGGAACATTTAGAAAAATTGATTTACTGTGCAGCATAGAAAAACAGAGAAAGGAGAAAAAATATTTTTGACTTGGTTGTACATTTGTAATACTGACACACTCATAAACTACACTTTGATCAATCTTGTGGTTCACCTTCAGTGAAGTGGATGTCCTTGGACTAAAGCACTTGTAAGTAGCTCCATATTTAATAGATTTTGCTTCATGAAGCCTAAATGTATATGCACATCATGTGTCCTTGCCCTCACACATACTTGCACAGTTAGCAGAGATTCTGATTCAACAGTCAGGAAAAGGCTTTTCCTCAATCAGAGCTGTGAAAAAGTTGAAGCCCCAGCAATGGGGGTTTTCACTGAAAATGATGCATCGTGGAGAGCAAAAGGTTTTAGACTAGATAATTTGGATTAATATATTTTATATTAGGGTAAGAGGCATCTAAAAACAACCCAAAGAAAGACTGGAACAAGACACACTATAATGGATGCCTATTATCAAAACCTATTTGATTTAGTTGCTGGACTACAAATTGCTTCACAAATTTATTTTCACATGACTGCTCAGACTTTCTGCTTTAGACTGGCTCAGAAATGCCTTGGACTTTCTCATACTGTTACTGAATTTCTGCTGCCCAGCACAGTCACATCAGGCTGAAAAAAAATGAAGGAATAAATTATTAAGTAAGTAAAAAAAATATTTCTGAACATTGAAGGTGATAAAGCCTGTTTTCCTTATAAATCTGTGCCTTGAACTTGTTTGACTTTGGCCAGACAAGGCACAGGAAACAGTGCTTTTCACAAACTGCAATGCCCAAATGGAGTTTTTCATTCCAGGCTTCAGGCTCCTTTTTCATGCACATTCTAATAGAGCATACATTCCTCTTGCAGACTTTAATTAACAGACTTCTTCTCCTCTAATTGTTAATTTATTTGCATAAATCTTGGGGCTTAATTACTTTTGAAATGCTTACCATTTTGTCAGAGTAGTAGAAGTCAGACAGAACTTTCCAGTTATTAGGGAGGATTCAAAAATTCACCACACAAGCAGAATTACCTCAGCACAAGCAGATGTACAAAGCTCATTAATTTTTGCAAACAAAAGCCCCAAACCTAAAAAAAGAAATCTAACTGTGGATTCCAAGATTGTTTTATTTTTATTATAATCTGGCTTTGACTTCTTTGTGCTGTTGTCACCTGGGGAGGTTTTGAAGACTGATTCTTGGTTCAGATTCCCCAGTGACAGCTATTAATCTCTTCATATCTAAACTATCTCTTACAGGATGGAAAGCTTCTTTCTCACATCGTCTCTTCATTATTATCTATTCACAGAAGTGTTGGAGCTGGTTCTGAATGCTAAGGAGGAGCATCTCTTAGCTTGCTAATGAGGACAAACACAACATCAGTACAACTGTGACTATCTTTAGAAGGATTTTCTGAGGTGATAAAACTGGTACTTTACACAAAAAGGTGCTGAATATTCCCACAGGGGAAAGGTTGTTTGTGTGTTTCTTGTACATCTCTGCAATGTTTATTTGTGAACACGGTGTTGGAGCATACAGTTCATACAATGTGACCAAGTGAGTGCTTTTACATTTCAAACTGTGTTAAATGGATCCTATTTCACCCCTGCTGAGCTTGTGGCTGAGCACAAAATAGATTTCTCCCCAAGAGAATGCCTGGAATTGTCTGTTTTTCTTAATAATTTATTTCACTGCTTAATGTCCTTCAATTTAATAGGCCAGTATCTGTAATAAAGCTGCATTATTAACATCTGTTTTCACAACATTTTCCCCAGGGGCTTCAATGAAGTCTAACACTATGGCACACACAAAGCACACTAAAGTCAGGGTGGCCAAATCAATCCCACCCACTTATAACCTGGATTTTGGGGCTGCATGTGCCTGGGCCAGAAGTGACCTCTCATGTTGCTGAGATTCCCTCACCTGCAAGCAATATTAGAGCTGCTGATACAAACAGGACCCTCAGGCCTTGCATGTACCAAGTGTGCCCACATTTGGTGCCTAACAGTGTGCAGTGGTCTGGGAGGGCAAACACAAGGGCAGGTGTCTGCAGCCTTTTTGAGACAGTGTGTCCCAGATCCCTGATCTGAGCTCTTCAGCACTCATTTAAGGGACATGGGATAAAAAGCACAAACAATGAGAATACACATTTCGTCATTTTACGTGAGTTTTTGTCTTCCTGGGTCCCTGATTTTTTTGCAGTCTTTTTGGCATAGTGATACAATTTCATCTGCACTGTTGATCATCTGCCAGCCTAGTGTTTCCCCAGTCTCTGAGACAAGGAAAATGTGGTTTCACCATCTCCCAGAGCAAAGGTGAAGGTCAAGGTCTAGCATTTCTTGAGCAAGTGCTTTAATTTTCTAGCTATTGAATAAAGGCAGATTTTCTTCAATTGCAGCTCAGGGCTGGGAAGTTCCAAGATGATGGACCTGCCTGCAACGAGTTCCCCCATGACAAAACTTCAGCCACTGAACAAAGTGTAGTGTAGATGACTAGGCTGTGCCTGGTGTCCCATCTTAGGGAAACTCTTAACTTTTCTTCAGAGGTAAAAAACAACTCTGGCTCACATAACACAATGAAAAATTGCATGAGCTTGGCTCCTTAGTGATGGGCCCATTATTGTGGCAAAAGAACAACCTCCCATCTAAGATATTCAGCAACAGCATGAAGTGGCAACAAATCAAGAGTGGTCTTTTCTGTCCGCTGTAAAACAGTCTAAAAGAGCCTCTTTTAGAGCCTCCCAGAGCCTCCTCTCCTCCAGGCTAAGCACCCTCAGCTCCCTCAGCTGCTTTTCATAGGACTTGTGCTCCTCTGCTTTTCTCTGGACACTCTCCAGCCCCTTGGTGTCTTCCTTGAGGTGAGAGGCCCAGAACTGGACACAGAACTTGAGGAGTGACCTCTCCAGTGCTGGTGCCAAAACCAGAGGGACAATCCCTGCCCTGCCCCTGCTGGCCACACCATGGCTGACACAGCTCAGGGTGCCACTGGCCTTCCTGGCCACCTGGGCACAGCTGGCTCATGTTCAGCTGCTGTTGACCAGCACCCCCAGGGCTTTTCTGCTGGGCACCTTTCCAGCCTGTAGCCTTGCCTGGGGTTGTTTTGACACAAGTGCAGGACCAATATTAGGTCTTATTGTACCTCATTCTGTTCTTCTTGGTACGTTGATAGATATCAGTCTATCCAAATCCCACTGCAAGGATAAATCAGATTAACTTTCATCGGTGAAATATCTTGAAGATTTGTCGTGATATTTTAATCTTTATAAACACGACTGAAACACAATAAAGACAAGCAAATATTCTAGTTTTGTATGTAAAAGAGCATCTGATATGTATTTATATATATCAAGTATTCATACATACATAAGGAAAAAAAGAGGTAAAAATATTCATTTCCCACCTAGCCATCTTAAATTAGGAGGCAGGTTCATACATTTCACCAGAGATGTGATATTGAGAAATCTGGAGGATGAGCAATTGGCAAAAAATGTGCTTAAATCAAATTACAAGATAACTGTTGTTTAATATTCTACTTTGATGCAGCTTATTTTCTGCTTGACACATCTGCTAAGCTGCAAATTCAGAACTGTTCTCAGTGAGAGTCTGAAAGCACAGATTACTCATCTAATTTGCTAGGGATCACAGGAAAGTAGATTTGTATTCCACTATATTACACCAAATCTGAAACATACATATTGTAGTTTAGGTCACAAAGGTACATGACAGTGAAAAGGTAGCATTACAAATCTAACAAATTTGACAGCAGTGATCTTTTGTTAGATGATTGAAGACATTGGCAGTCCCAGGCTGGTCGTCTGTCCATCTGTCAGTCTGTAGGAGGCTGTTGGTGAAACCTGTGAGCAATCCTCAGCTGACTTCAGGCAAGGGTGTTTGGGCTGGTATCACCTCTGTCATGGGCTGTCTTCTCAGTCTTGTCTGAAAGTAGATTAGAAATTGAATGCACAAGTGTTTTGGCAGCCAAGTCATGGAGAGCTAAATAGCACGTTTGGGGCCATTAATTGTTTCAGCTGAGACAGGTTCAGAAGAGACATTTTCCCACAGCCTGATTCATGCCTTTCATGTAATTTATGTTCCTCATCCAAAGAGTCTGAGTTTTCTGCAGGCAAAAGATGTGTTTTGAGTACCTTTCTGAGGTCAGTAAACTTTTTTTTTAAATAATAATCTCCCATTCCTGTAAGTTTTCTAAATATTTTTCTTGGTTTATTAAGGCAAATGGGACATCATATTTATGGGCTGTGACAGTGTATGGTATAAAGAACTTTCCTTCCAGGAATTAAATGGTGGTGCAAAGTTGGGGTATCACTTTCTAAACCATCTGCACACACATGGCCCCATCAGGCACGGTGCACTCCAGGGTTTATGGCAGAACAAAGCAGCCAGAGTTACTGACGCAGAAATGGATTAGAGAAAAGCAAAACAGTGCTGAAGAAACACCACTGTTTCTGGTGGTCAAAGAAATTACTTTAGAGCAGCTTTCCTCATCATCCAGACCTGAATACTGAATTTATAAAGCTTATAAATGCTTCTGCCATAGCCACATCCCTGGACAGCATACACCGAGCTCTGCAGAACACTGCTTGACTCATTTCATTACACTTTTTAGGACTTTTTTCCTTTCAGATGGAAATATCTTTTTTTCATCTAATGTTTCAACATGACAGTATTAGTCTATACAAAGCAAAGAATTAGTCAATAAAAAGTGGTATTTAAGCATTCTGTGAATAAAACATTCCCACTCCTTTTCTTTTTAACTATAATCTCTGCCAGGCTGCTCTTTTTTACTTTTTTTTTTTTTTTTTTTAGCCCCACCAGGGATCTGAGGTGCATCCAGGAGACAGCACACCTACTCCACAGCTCAGGCTCAGAAGAAATAAAAGGCAGGGGCCTCTAGAGAAAAGGGTCAGGGTCCCAGGGAAGGCTCATCAGAGCCATTAAAGTTCAAGTCATGCTCTCAGAGTCCTGACATGTCTCACCATGAAGCTGCAGCAACTCTTATAATAAATCTTTTTCTTCATTGCAGCTTTCCACCAAGTGAAAAAACAATCAGACCCAGGGCTATACCAGTATCAGTGTTACCAACAACATCTTACAAGTTTGACAGTAGAAAGTTTTATCTGATGTTACACTTCATCTATCTTGAAAACCTTCTAAATTACTTTTCTGTATTTTAATACTAAATATATATATTTCTATATCTTAATACTAGATATAAAATATATCTTAATACTAGATATATACTATATATTCATCTTAATACTAGATTAATACTAGACACTAGATATTTTCTATATCTTAATACTAGATGCTATATCAATACAGGACATAATTTCTTATCTTGCCATATATTAAACTATTGTTATCTGTCCCTTATAGATCATTCAGTTAAGGCTTATGCTGCTGGTGCAAGTATAAAATAGAAAGACATTTTTTACCTCGGCAGAAGTTCTTTAACATAGCACAAGGCATTATAATAAATACAGTATATCAAATACAGTAAGTTGTGGGGGAAAATGGAAAAGGAAAAGACAAAGGAAGTCAAATTGAATGTTAACAAATGAACCTTCATCATTTTGGTTTAATTCTTCAGAATTCTTGAGAATCACATCTAGTTGTCAGAAACCCCCTTTGCATGTTTATCTTCAGAGATATTTCTGGAACAATGTTTCAGCTCAGTGTAAAATTCAACCCACACTATTATTGTTTTATTTCTTTTCCATCAAACATTTTTTAGTGATAAGAATTCCCAGCACTGCATTTAAATCAAAAATATTTTCTTTATTGCCCTAGGATCTGACTGGGCATTACTCAACACCTCCACTGATGACTGGCTAAGGTAATGTCTTGCAATAATGGAAAATACATGCAGGTCTGCTAGATCTGAAGTAAAACAGCCAAGGAATGTGAGTTTTACAGGAGATACTCTGCTCTTCTGAGATGAACTGGGAACACAGACATCTCTGAGATACTCTCAAATTCTACAGATCTGCAAATTCAGGGGAGGAAATATGTATTAGTCACAAACCTTTAACACTTACAGAAGATAAACATAAGTGTCCTGCTTTAGTATCTGATTACCACAGTAAATATCTGGTCTGCTAGATACCCTTAATTTGTAAATAGCCTATAGGAAAAGGTAGAAGTAGAGAAAATAGAATCACCCCCAAAATCAATGTATGCTAAAAAGAAGTTTTCTAAAGTCAGCCAAAAGGTACCACTTGTTTTTGGTTTTGTTTTTTTAAAAAAGGCAGTCTGGTCTCTTTTTTTGAGATTTGATTCCTTTCTTAAACCAGGAGTTAAGGTCATCTATCCCCAGAGATTAAAAGCAGATTACCCATGGATGGCTTGTTTTTAAAAACTAGGCAGTGAGGCTTATATCTAAAACAAATGAAAACTGAGGACACAAATCTATCCTTTAAATTTTATGTATGAACATCAATTTGATGCCACATTTCTTTTAGCAAGGTGGAGGTGCAACCTCAGCACCCTCCACTACATGAGGAAATTTAAGCTCAAATAATTTTGGATTGTACCTTAAGCACCAAGCAATGGTCTAACTTGACAAAAAGGGTATTTGCCATCATTTTTGCTTTAGGTGTCATTGTACACAGGAGAATATATTCATTTGGCCACAAAACACAAATGCATGAGGGAATATGACAAAGTAGGCATAAACACTCTTTTGGACAAACAAGAGAGCAACCAGAGCTCTAAGCACTGATACTTTTTTAGAGGTGTTGTACATATATTACCTATGATGCTCAAATATCAACATTCATCATAGAAGCACTTCAAAATTCAGGTCACTCTTCTTGCAGAGCACAGCCTAATTATTACTCTATGGGGTCAAGAGCTCTATTGTCTTCAGACTTCACAGCCCAGTGAAATGGTCTGCTTTCATTCCCCAAATGTTTTATTTCCAGAAAAGGCATGAGCAGAATAATTTGTTGCTAATACCACTGTCCACAGTGGGCTGAAAGCAGACTGCAGCAGAACAAATAGAAATTATTCTTTCCTGGGATTTGCACATCTTTTAGATATAGTATAGCATCAGCCCTACCATAACTTAAAAAATAACAATTATAATAAAGAATATGAATAAAATAATTAATAATGGTAAGCTCCCCAAAATCTGAAATGCAAAAATTATGACCATTTTTGTTGGGACCTTTACTTACTTTCTGCTCTTGTGCCCCTCTATGTGTTGTCCTTGTCCCCACAAACCATCCACAGGCTAAGTGGGTCTGATCTAACCATAGCATCTGTACCTGACTGAAGGGCAGGCAGTTTACAGCACTGCTTCTCACAGTAGGAGGAAAATTCCAGGCAAATTAAGGCTTTTGGACTCTTAATACCTTGGGCTCTATTATAGTTACTTTTGGCAGCAGGAGGATAAAGTGTGGTTTAAATTTTGGGATTTACTGGTCCCAGAAATAAATATAAGGAGGTCAAAGACATAGCTCTACAGAGTCCAGCCCAGCACAGTCATGGATGTCAGATATTTAAGAAACCAGGTATCCCTAAAGTCAGCTTGTATACTCCAAAAATATCAGTAACAAGTGCAAGGGCAAAAGTTACCCAGTTTTAGATTCAAACTATTGCAGACTGAATTGCTGAGCTGCTTGTGCATGTAATTGGGTTAGAAAATATTCCACTGTAAAAACTTCTGGGATTCTGGATGCTTTTCTGAGAGAACAATGCATGTGAATATTTACAGGTCCTCAACATTTTTTTCCTGGTGTGAATCAAGCATGCTGTTTTTGCACAGTGAAACCAATATACACTTGGTACCTGTTTCCTGCAGTTCAGACCATATAGATGCACATTTTGTGACATCTCTGCTTCTCTGTTATCCCATGATCCTCAATGGGCTATTTTTATCAATGTGCACCAGTATGTCTATCCTATAAGGCAAAGACAATAAAAGAGATCAAGAGAGGCCTGCAGGAGAAAAAAGTATCTCTGTTGGGTAAAGTAGAGCCAAGAATATAAAATGCAGAAGCTGTAGTTCCAGTGTCCAAGAAAATGGGAAGAGATTAATCAGAATCTCAATCAGCCTAGCTTCCCATAAGTTTGAAGAGCCCTTTTTTTAAGGTAGCTTTCTATGAAGCAGATCAAGCTTAGGAAATTTCTGTTAATAACCAAGACATATTAGTTGCAGTGATACACATACTGACATTTATCTCTGGTTACAGTGATAGCCAAATCCTCTAAAGTGATAGTTACTGTAAATTTCTAGACATTTCCTATCTGAATAACGATTTTAAAAAATACATTTCCCATCTTTCATCCCTCCATGTTAATCACCTACAGGGTCTACCAAGAATCACCACATGTTCCTGAGAGCATTTTCCAGACACTTCTTTACCTCTGTCAGGCTCAATTCTGTGACCACTTCCCTGGGGAGCCTGTTCAAGTGCCCAACCACCCTCTGGGTGAAGAATCTTTTTCTAATATCTGACTTAAATCTTTCCTGACACAACTTCAGGCCATTCCCTTGGGTCCTGTCAGTGGTCACCACCTTTGGATGCTCTCTAATAGTTTAACATCTTTCTTATATTGCAGCAACCAAACTGCACACAGCACTCAAGGCGAGGCCACATAACTAGATCAGAAAAGACAGCACTACTGATACTTGTTGCTAATAATAAACAATTTATTTTTCAGGCTGTAACTCTTCTTTATTGTTCTACATAGTTTTCGTTAGAGTGTGCTTCCTCCTTGACTATTGTGAGAAATTTAAATACGGTAATAATTATTTTGTGGAATACAATTGTTTTTCATCAATTTTGTTAAATAGTCTTGCTTGGAAGACAGGCAGATAGCAGGACATGCGGATTCTGAGGTACATCATGCTCTGCAGAAACCACTTGCTGTTCAGATAATACAGATGATAAACCAGATACAGACAGAAGGGATTTTAAATAGATCAAGTTTAGATGGTTTCAACACTGACAAATCCATACCTACAAAGTTCCATGAGAATAGAATAAGTAAGACTGTTTAATAATAGTCAAGCAAGTATTTGTTGCTGAATATACTGGGAAGAGACAATCTCTTGATACCTGTTAAATTCCAGATAGTCTGAGGCATGACTGAGATTCTTTCTTGCACTTTGTGTTTACTGCACACATCATTGTAATTCAGGCACCAGATAGCTAGAAGTTTGTCAACAGCTCAGATATTTACTTATGCTGAAATGGGGCTATAAAATCTGAGGTCCAGAAGAATAGGCAGCAGTGGGAGGATGGCAGGAACTGCTTGCACAGACATGCCATGGGGGTTAGATCTCATGGTGATCAGCATCTGAAAGACAGCAGCAAGCAGCTAATTGTCTCTAAATGACTGCGTTTACCAGTTCAGCAGGACAAATTCTAACCTAATGATACCTAAATTCAATAGCCTGCTACACAATCAGACAGACTACAAATTAAATCTTTTAAAATTATAGCTTTCTTACAACAAAAGCAAACAAATAAAAGAGAGAAAATAATGTTTTTATTTGTAGCATTTGCACATTGGTAGATTTCTGAGGTTTAGATTGACTCAAATGCCACTTAACACTTCTGCACTCAAAGAAATTAATTGATTTAGCTGAAATCTTGTTAGAGGTTTTCACTCCAGCTATCCATTTCTGCCCTATCAGGAGATAACTGCTTACTTTGCACTAAGTTGCAAGACCAGCATACCACTAAGTGTTTTGAACATATTTTCTTAATTCAGTTGTTTTACTAGTTTTGCTTTTAAGACCTGAAGTGCATCTGCAAAAGGGATTAATTTTGTTATGCAAATTTTTGGTAGGCTGATACATCTATAAAATAGGAAATAATATATTTCAATCCTATTTCTTATTCTCTCTAAGGATATGAACACATCACTTTCCATCATACTTCTGTCTTGAACTTTCCCCATTGGTCTGAAATAAGCTTGTTCATCAGTTTCATATTTCTATCCTGCTGTGACTTCTATGCCATGAGAGGCACACAAATAAACCATTTAATGTTCTTTAATCAACTACCATGGAAGTGTTTCTGCTTGTACTTTGGCTACACTTTATTGTCTTTGTCATGTAACAATGGCTTATTCAAACTCTCTGCAACCAATTTTCCCAGTCCCTAAGCAAAGGAGTAAGGAAACCAACCTGCCTCCCATTTTCTTCCTGTTAGGTTTTTAACACTGAGTTTTTTGTGATCACAACCTGTTGGAAATGTCAGGGCTTATCAGACATTAAATACTTCACTGGAAAAGTAGGTCTACACCAAACATTTTGATAAACTGCCAATAAATGAATTATGAGAAATGTAACCTTACATCCTGAGTAGATAGTACATACAGCAAGATATAGTTGCACATTGGTGTCTTTCAGATGCTGATACCTCACCTGAAAGATCTTCCTCTAAACAAGTTCTTTGCCTAGGGACTACTGGATCAGGCAAACCACGACAGCTCCCTGACGAGCTGAATAGCATAAACTCTGAGATACAGGGCCAGTCAAATGGAATTGCACACTTATGCTGATGCCTTTTATCTGCATCCCCTGTGAGATATTAAAGCTGTATTCAGGCTGGTAACTCAGTGCTCTTAAGTCTGGAGCCCTGAGTGCAGAGGAGGATTAAATGAATGTTTGAAGCTGTTACTGACTTTATCTATTTGCTTCACACTTTCTTTGAAGGGCCATCATGGACACTTTGTGACACCAGGAAAGAAAGGGCATTTTAAAGGTTTGCAGCAAATCCAATCAAATCTTCCGGATTATATGAAAATGCCTTCATCCTTTCTGGGTTTGGTGACCTTGTTTCTGGATTTTTAACGGCTTTTTTGAAGAGTGCACAACTATCCTCTAGTAGGTAAGGCTATTTGCTACAGCTGAAACCAAAGAAAACTAACATCAATGTCCATGGAGAGCTCTGCAGCTTGCTCAGGTGAGCAGTACTGCTGTTTCTCCTCCATGAGTACGCAAGGGTATCAGACTGTGTGTGCTTTAGCTTTTAACTTTTTATGGGCACTCAACTGGGCTCTGGGTATTATGTAAACAGGGACATCTTATGGGTTGGATCTAAAATCCATTCTGCCCTGAGAGATATAATTATGAACCTATCACTATGAAGTCCTGCCCTGAATCCTACCCCAGGTTCCATTTCATCCCTGGAACTGTGGCCTGTCAGTACAAAGACCACATATATCACATATATCAATATCCCTGCTGCATTGCAGCCATTCAATGACTGATTTCACAGATTGAACAGTCTTTCCTTCATGTGCAGGCACCAAGCTTGTTCAAACAAATCATCACTCTCTTCTACTTCACCTATCCTATCATCTCTACAAATTTTTCTCCCCAAATATAATCACTTAATCTCCAGGGAATAATAACTCCCTCCTTGCAGAAGGACATCTAGCAGAAAGAAACCTATTACCAATCATAGTAATGCATGGCATGCACACTTTGCAAAACTTTGTTTTTCCAGTGACACCATATTCCAGATGGTACTATTTCTTGCCTGGGTACTTGCCTGTCTTTGTGGTATCATGTTTTGGTATACACTATTAGACAAATTAATCTAGTCTTCTGTTGGATTAAGCAAATGGATGTTTTCATATTCTTACTAGGCCACTTTGCATCCCTTGCTGTGCTAAGGTTCACCATGGCCTTAGGCACTCCAGGATATCAAGGAGAGAGACAGTCCTGAGCTCACAGCAGAGCATGGCAGGAAATTAAACCAATTCTCCAATACCTAACTGAGGCTCAGATAAAACATTTCTAGCAGTCACTCTTTCTTCCTTAGCATGTGATACATAGGAATGTCACAGTCCTCATTTAAAACTTCTGCATCAATTCACAGTCATTACAGCATAACAAACACCCATTTTTCTCTTCAAAAACTCAGAAATTGAGTGGAATAAGGATCAGACCAACACAGGTGGTGATGAAGTCAGCATGCCCCAGCCAGCCAGCAGGTCTGGACTCCACAATTTCCACACTCTAAGTGTCCCACTGAGATCAGAAGTGATTCAAAGGCTGGGCACACATCAGTACTTACCTGCAAAAGTCCTTCTGTGGCAACGTTTATGCTCTCACTCCAGCCCAGGTGGGAAGTCAGATAGACGCAGTCACTACGTCTGGTAGACTCAGCTTCCAGGGCAGCTGCCTCCTGGGGCAGCAACTGAGCTCTGAAGCAAAAACCATGTAAGAGAAGTGTTGGATATCACAGACTTGTGGAAAGTTAAAGATTAGTGTGCTGGTTTTGACTGGGACAGAATTAAACACAAGACAAGAATGATCACATGAAATACACAAGATAAACTAACACAAAATCATAATATGTGATTTTTCCAATGCAAGCAGTGAGCATTCATGACCTGACCTTGCAAGTACATATTGAATGGGTCCTAATCTGCTCTACCAGATAATCTGGCTCTGCACAATAGAGTATAACTGCTCTTATCATCAAACTTCATATCTACGTTTAGTCAAATAAACCCTATGTTCTCAAACCTGTAAATTTTATAGATTCATATTCAAATTCCACCAGACAGAACACAGACTGCTTTGTGTTAATAGAACAGAAGATTAATTTGTGTTACCACTTCCTGAAAAGTATAATCTGAGAAAGAGCTTTTGCTTTTATATCTATTTTAATACACCAACTTGAGAGCTGTTTCTCTGACTAAAAAACTGTGTGTTGACTAACAAACTGTGTTGGCCAGAGAGGTGGGCAACACAGTGTCCAGAGCCCCATCTAATCTCCTCTTGAATACTTCCCCAGAGCCCTGGAAGTGTTCAAGGGCAGATTGGACGAGGCTCTGAGCAACTTGACCTAGCTGAAATGTCCCTTCAGAGGGGTTGGACTAGATGGCCTTGAAAGGTCCCTTCAAACTCAAACTATTCTATGGTCCCATAAGAAACAATTAAGCAAGAGCTAAAAGAATGTCTTATGTTGATGGCAATGAACAAAACTGACAGCAACCAAACAGAATGACTGAAGAATGTGGTTTAGCTAAGACCAGAAGGTCTGTGGTCTGATAACAGAAGAATGGCAATAAAGATAACATCATGTTGTGTATATCATTCCTGTTATTCTAAAAGCAAGGCAGACTGTTAGTTTAAAGATACCTCAAATGAGGAAACATATGATGGGCAACTCATTGTCTAAGAATTATGAAAAGAGAAATTAAATTCTGAAACAGAAGCATCATCCTGAGATAATGTTTGGTTTCCAAATGGTATTGAGCAGCAGTCCAAAAACCCATTTGATATCCTGGTAAGTAAGAAAGCAAGAGAAGCAGTGAGGAATCAACAACCATACCCTTTCCATTGACATAAACCACAGATGATCCTTGCCAGACTGCTCAGACAAACACATTTGTTCTTTTATGTGGGTATGAGCAAGTGAATATCTAGGGTTGACTGAAAGCAGGGGGGTTTAAATAAATTTCTCTAAGTTCTCACAAGTAGTTCTCTCCGTAAATTTTCCACAAAGCTGAGGAGAAAAAGGATGGGACCACACTATGACATCAAACACCTACATTTAACTACTACAGATATCTAAGTGTGGAACTCTTTTATTTGCTAGTAAGGTCATAGCCTTAATGTCTGCTCCAAGGTGAACTAAATTGCTCTTTTAAATCCAACTGTGTTGATTAGATTTCCATTTATGATAATGGGGCTATAGGCATGTCTACATGCATATAAATATGAAAAATCTAAATTGAAGGATCTTAATATCTAGCCCAGTATCACTGTATAGTTCCTGTCACTTTTCTTTGCATGTGTCTCTAAATCACAATTTAGCAATGCTTTTTTATTAATGTTCCTCTATTTTACAGTGTATACAACATTTCTAATGTGATCAGTTGGTATTTTTTACTACTTTGTTCAAGTAACAGCTTTAAAATATTCTTAATTTATGCTTAAATTATGTGTTTCTTGAATTCATGTTTCATTTTTTTCAGAATTTTTTCACAAATTAAAAAATGGGCATATTCATAACTGCTCTATTTCTTTGGTGTTACTTATGCTTAGCACAAGAGGGTTAATGTAGTAGCAATACTTCCTGAAAGATTAACAAACAAAGACTATGTAATGTGAAATTCAGTATATCTGGAGCAATTATTTGCTGTTTAGCCCACATCAATTTTCCATTTTTGAGAGATAACATGCCAAGGAAAAATGTTCAGGTATTTCAGTTGAAACAAGTCAGACTGAATTTTACTTTTTATAGTGAGAGTAAACTCTTGGTCTTGAAAGTCCTGACAACAATGATATCTCACATCTTTTGTTTAGTCACATACCAACATTCATATCTAATGATAAAGTAAATTCACCTGCATTTGGCTGGCAATAGCTTCAGTGATGGATGAAATACTCCCATTTTCAAAAGAAAGTCATTAAATCTCTTTTTTTCATGCTATTCTTGCTTGCAAACTCACTATGGCTATATTAGTTGTGAGAGTACAGGTAGAAATCAAGACATTGGGGTTTTATCAGCCAGTTTTTGGTATGCTGTACCTTAACTTACATTTCTTTGTGTGGGGTATTGTACAGTCCAAAATCTCATATCATTCAGTATGTAGACAAATTTTAACAAGTCTTGTAGTTTGCAACATGTTATTTTTAAAATCTTATTTACCTATCTTAAACAAAGTTGATTTTAGGATGAAGCCAAAATCACAGAATGGGTTGGGTTGGAAGGGGCCACAGTGGATCATCTCAAGAAGGGTCATCCTAGAGCACATGGCACAGAATTGCATCCATCCTGTGCCACTGATTACAACCTCGGGGAGCTGCCATTCAGCCAGTTCTCAAGTTCTGATTATTCTTCTTGGTGTTACACACAAGGACCCTTCAAAACTTCATTTTGGTTGTACTTATGTTTGCCTTGATCTGGGTCACTTCAGAGAGCTTCAGAAGAGCTATCTGCTTTGCTCCTTCTCATGGTATGAAGCCAAAGAAAGAATGCTGCACTGGCAGTGCAGGAGGAAAAGGAATGCTTCCTCCTGAAGAGGCACCCCTTTTCATACTTTTAATTGGAGCTGGAATCTGTGGAGTTTTCAAAAAACCTTGGCATCCTTCCATCCCCACACCTTTCACAAAGCTGAATATGGATGCAGCTCTGAGAAACCTGAGCTGGTTAAAGATGTCCCTGCCCACTGAATTAGGGCTGTAATTA
The DNA here is from genome assembly GCA_034336665.1 of Luscinia megarhynchos. Lineage (NCBI taxonomy): Eukaryota > Metazoa > Chordata > Aves > Passeriformes > Muscicapidae > Luscinia > Luscinia megarhynchos. The sequence goes on from CM067565.1 coordinate 26,289,578, forward strand.
GACAACTTTCCAAAGTCCCTTCTAACCCCAGCCATTCTATGATTCTATTCCTTCTTTGCTGATTATAGTGCTATTGGGTCTTGGGTATTTCTGCACAATTTTAGTAAAGTTTTATTTCTGTCCATCTATAGCCAAGAAGCAGATGTCTAAGTACAAGGGAAATGCACTCTAGCAGTGATAGATAAAGAATTCCCCATGCCCATATGTATCCTGACCATGGTGTAATGCACACACAAATTTTGAAGTCCCATAATTAATTTTTCGTGTCTGTCAGGAGAGGTATGATGGAAAAAACATCTTTGGAACATAAAAGATTAGTGGCAGACCACAAAACTCTTTTATTTCTTGATTGCAATAACAGATTTGGCTTAACCTCTTGCCATTTAATTTTGCCAAAAAATGCCAAAAGTCACTATGTAAATTATCCTCAAGAAGAATTTTCCTTAGCCTAAAGTTTGAAGTGATTCTTTCTCTGTTTTGATACATTGGTATCTATTAATGTTTAATATCTCTCTACTGTGATTTTTGAAATAGATTATTTTTTTTAAATTGTAACTTTTATTCTCCATAAACTGGTTTTACTGGTTTGCTCCATTTGCCAAGCTCAAAGTCTTACATTCCAAATTGAAAAATATAAAATATACTAAAACTGAAATCTAAGACTAATGCCCTTATAATCCAGTTAAAAACTGCTCTGTTGTATTTTCTTTTTCAACAAATAAATAATTATTTGATAACCTGAAACTGTTGCAATGTGTCTTTTTCTCTCCTTATCCTAACCTATATTCTGTTGTTCAAGGCGCTCTCACAGAAAAGGGGAAGACTGCTCCAGATCCTGATATACTAGAATCAATTTTTTTTTGTTTGGCTTTTTTTGCCTCCCATGTAAGTGGAAAAAAACCCCAATATTACTTCTTTGAGGGAATTAATATATTCACTATGACATACTGTAAAAGTCATTGTATCATGCATTGGAAATGAAAGCATCCTCTACATTGGTTGCCTAAGAAAAGACAGCTGAAAATGTGCCTAGTTTGGCAGTCCTGCAGGAGATGGTTTTTGGTGTAGATTCCCAAGCAATGCAGTGTTATCCAGTGCAAGGTGGCAGAAGCAGCTCAGTGGCAGAAGTTCACAGGGTACATGAATTGCAGAATTATGTCTCTGCAAAGTTGAAGAAGTTGCCTCTACACAAGTGAAAGACTTTACATTAAGCACCTTTAAGTACTAGACATTAGTGCCTCAGATAATGGAGAGAACCCTTATCTGCCCACCTTGCAGGCATGTGGGGAAAATCCATGCCTCAAAAATTGCAAGGCTCTAAGTCCAACACATAAATAATTGTTTGCCTCACTCACACTGTGTTCAGGACCTATGAGAAAATGCTTAGTGTAAACAGATGGACAACATGAAATAAGGGGGCGGAAAATTTACAGATGGCACAGAAATATTCTGAGGAAGGAAGCCAACATTTTCAAGTGTAAATTTTCAGAAACCATTCACACAGTAAAAGAAGCACCTTCTTTGAAGAAAGCTGCTCAGAAGTGTTAACTCCACCAATGTAGACTGCCTCTGGTTATTTATTTCAGGTTTAATTTTAGTTTTAGGACTCAAGTGAGCATTCAACCTTGAAAATGTTTATCTGTTGCTCACTTTAATGCTCCAAACTAGGAGTAAGGTAGGTCAAGTAAGTCATGCCATGACTATGAGTCAGTCATACAGCCTGACTCTCAGGTATCAAGATAATTTTCATTATCCAAAGAAGTATTGGAATATTCAGCCCTTGTTATTCATGGGCATCAACTGACCAATTTGGATAAAAATTTGTTCCAAGAAAACAGCAAACATGACAGTCTGTGTTGATATAGAAAATACTTTACTGCAAGATTCTCTTTTTCTTTTTTTAGTTTTCTCATTTTGTTCTATTTAGTTTCTCTTTTCCATTTTTCTAATTCTATTTTTTATCTCATTTAACCTGCTCCTGAAACTGTATTCCCAAATAAGCCTCCTGTTTCTCTAATCCACACTTAGTAACTCCTACAATGGTGTAAATAAGGCTTTGGAATCAGTGTACTGAAATTCTTCTGTGATTGACAAGTCAATGGATAAAGTGCATTCAGATTTCTGAAGGTGGTATTTCCTTTCTCTGACTGACAGAATGAGTTCAGGACAGATGCTATTAACTTCCTCTCTTTTTTTTCCCTTTTTTAACCTAGCCTAGATCTTTATTTTTACTCAATGCCTTAAAGGACTAAAATTTCTCATTTCTCTTCTTTTTTCTTGCTCTCTTTCCCAGTGATGTCTTCAAAACCTTATCTTTTAGCTATCCATTTTTTTCCTCTTTAAGAAAAATATCTATTTAACTTACACTATTTCTTTATGGTTTTTATTCATATTTAAGAAACAAAACATTCTGATGGTGCAAGGAAGGACTTTTTAAAGTTGAACACAGTCATACAATTTTAAAAATCTATGACAAAGAATCATACAGTATTTCACTTAGTTCATGTAGTTCACAAAACAATGTTATGCACTTCAGAAAATGTATCAAAACATCTGGTTATATGCATACAATGAATAGACATATACCCATATGGAAAGATGGGAGGGTATGCATATCTGTGGATAAATACTATCATTACAAAAACAAGACTATGAATATAAAATGGAAATCTGTCATAAAAACATATAAAGGCCCCAAATGACTGAACTTCTACTTTCCAAAAAGGTTTATGATTAACTTCTGCATCTATTCCAATAAAATAGAATTATTAATTATTAATTTCTACCTGTAAATTAATGTCTTTGAGTCTTCTTTTTCTGTGCAGGTTATATGGCAGTGCATTATTTCTTTTTGAAGAAAAAGATAAAGTTATGAATATCAAGAATATGTCAATATTTTACTAAATTTGGAACAGTTTTACTATTGCTGAGGGTAAATTCCACGCACTTTCAGTAGAACTTGTCCTGCCGAGTTATGGATTCAGTCCCAGTATTTCCAGTGTCTCACCATGACAGACAGAGGATATTGCAGTCGTAAATAAAGCCATTATGATATTTCTTAAATCATAGCCTATTTGAAGGGCACTTAATTTTCTAAGCCAAAGCATTATGAACATATGATCCTTGAAATGAATTCCCAAAGTGAATTTGGAGACAGACAATCATATCTTTTTTGTGGAAAGAACAAATTTTTTCTAAATGTTGTATCTTCTATTTTAAAGCCTTTGACAGCATGTTTAGAATAACTACATGTCAGACAGTTATTTAAAGAAGAAGGAGAAACCAGCAGTGTGTAATTCAGAAATGAACTGGAATACCACTGAGTTTGGAAATCCAAAAAAGAAAGCCTCTCTTCCCAACCAAGCTTTTGCCTCATTCATGTTTGCTACACGGCAGCAGTACTTCTCCTGGGCAGTAAAACAGATTTCTATGGAACAGTAGGTTGAACTGGCATTTTTACCTTACCCTAAATTATGATGAAAAAAGAATCATTTATTTAAAACTACTCATGCAGTAGTTTGAAAAACTTCCTGTGTTGTTTCTCTCAGTCTTTTGTGGGTCTTAGGCAAGCAAATTGCAAGATGGCTTTAGAAAAGGCCAGTATAGCATAGAGAGAATATGTATTCTCTTGATGGAAGAATCCAAAGAGGAACTGCAGAGCTGACATTTGACACACACTGGTTATTAAACAACACTTCAGGGAGTGTAACAGAAGTGGATTTCCCAGCCATGCCTCAGTTAATAAAGATGAACTGCAGTAGCTACTGTACTTAGTAACTCTACTGGAAAGTTAATTATTGAGTTGATATGGAAAACAATCCCATTTGCCAATAGCTTTTGAGATCGCTTTCATTTTCATTCAGAGTCAAAAGAAAAAGAAGCAGATTTTTTTTTCCCACTGAAATGCTGTTGAAACAGACTTTAAATTTCACAAACTCAAAGTGATCACTATTAATAATTAGAGAGTCCTGACAGAGATTGCTTGTACTATTAAATTCTGCTGAAGATTTCTGAAAATTTACACATCTGAAAAATATTTCAGCCATAGAAAACTGGATATTTCAACATCTTTCCATTTTAATGTAAGTAGTTGTTATAAAATAGAAAAATAACGTGAATGCTACCGCTCCTCTCTTGCAACTGCCTTAGTAACATGAATCCTATTTTGCAACTTCTCTAGGAAATTAGTTAAAAGGAATACGAAACAAATGCAATGGAGAACAGAGATATTTTGTGAACCTCATGCTTCATGGGTTAATTCAAATTTCAGAAATTATAATTTTTTTATAAGACATTATTTTTATTATTTGCTATCACTTTTGCACTGATATTCTTTTGCAGAAAGTAAAATATTTTGGACTTGTACTGATGTAATTTGAGGCAGAATGAAGCTCTCAGAATTATAGGGAGGACAGGTGGCTGAAATAACCATAACCAATACTTTCCAGTAGAAGTAGACTCAGATAATGTTAACTTGCCCAGCACCAGTTTAGGATTTAGACTTAAGCTTAGCCAGCTTCCATACTGGAAATCTGGCCGAGCCTGAAAACCTTTAGAAAAAATTAGCAATAATACTTTGGTTATTTGAAAGAAGGAAATACAGAAATCCAGATTGTTTTCTACATAATAATAATAAAAAAATCTGAGGGTTTTTTCTTGCCAATATTTTAGCCCCATGTCACTCTTCCTGTCTTCTCCTCTTCCTTACTTTATGCCACGGTTTTGAGGAAGATATGGACATTTAAAGTCTGAACCTCTCATTGTCCCTGTGAAATATCATCTTAAATGGCCACATTATAAACTTTAAAGTGCCACTGACAAATACCCAGAGAGACCTGGGAAAGAGAAGTCAAAGTCCTTAGAAATTCCATACTCACTAAACACATTTAAGCTATACAAGACTTGTAGTGATGAGTAACCTGTTCCTACAACATATTCACAAAGTGAATGATTTAACACACACACATTTAGAATTTTTTTCATTTTCCTGGCTGTCTCAGTTGATCTGCCAAGGACAAGAAGTGAAAACTCAGTATTAAGTACTAAGCATTCACACTGTAACAGTTGTTAGAGGCACCTCTGCTCTAGACATATGGCTTACTAAAAATACTACCTTACTTGAAAAATGAGGCCTCAGTCTTCTTGGTTAGATACATGAAATTAATAGATCCCTTTGACCTTAACCTCTCCATACTTCAGCTTCCTTCAAATCAGATAAGAATAAAATATTCCATTGTTTCACACAGCATAAAGTAATAAATCAATGAATTTTGTGGTGCTTCCAGATGCAAGTGATACATCTCATAGAAAAATCTGTGAGAAAGGCAATGATTCAGAGAAGAATTTCAATAGTATGCACTGTCAGCTGTAATGAATTAGGTAATATTTTAAATATGTGCTTCTGTGTCATAATACATAAGCACCGAGATGCCAAATAAAGACTGTAGACATATTTTTCATTTTGGCACTTACAAACTTTTTAGTGCTTGGTTTCCCAACCTTACTCACATTTTTATGTTTGCGTATATGCCTGTAGTCCTTAAAACAGTGGATTTTTGCTTCTGCAGCACTATATCTGTAGTTAATGTCAAATTCTACAGACTCTGGATAGAAAAGGACTTATTTCTGAGTGCCAAAATTGTTTTGCCTTGTAATTGTTATTAATCACTACTGAGAGTATTTTGCATTTGCAGTTTACCTCACTGTATGACCTACCTTGCATGTTTGCAACTCCTGCACGAGCTAAAGAGACACTGAAGAGATAATGTCCCTTACTGTTCTGCAACCTAATCTTTCAGTTGCTGACCATCAGGAAAAATAACTTATCAATACACTAATGGAGAAAGGATTTGCTCTCACTACAGCCTATGAAATCACATAAATGAACTGCAGACCATATAACAATTTATCATTTCTTGCCATTTCACCTCTAAAAGACATTTTTACTGCCCAGTTGTCTTAGCATCACTTGACTTTGAAGGTTAGAAATTTTTTTCTGTGCTACATGTCCTCAGACTTTATAGCATTTTAACTGTTGCCAGCTAAAATCAGCCACACAAATATGTCCTCGATATTAAATCTAGAGATGTGAATGAAGTTAGCAGGAACGTAAATGGGAGTAGCAGCAATATATTTTTAACTTTATTTTGTCAATGGCTTACTTGTTCAAGGGTGGCTCTCAATTAATAAAGGAATAGATTAACCTCATAAGAAAGCACCATATTTACAAAAACAATGTTCAAGGAAAGTCACAGCTTGATGCTTCAACCAGAATTGGAATACACTAGAAACTGCAGTATTCATTATCTTAGAGTTGCTAGAAAATTATATATTCACTTCAATACCAGATCTAAAGCCAACAGAGAAAAAAAACAGAAGTAAGAGAAGCTGTGGCAAATCTTGCACATTGTCACAAGACTTGAATTGTTGTTTTATTTGTATGCTGTTCAAGCAGGCGGATTTCTTGAAATAGCCTTTTAAAAAGTGCATAGCCAAAAAGACTGAGTCTGGACATAATGACAGCAAGTAGGTCACCAAGAAAAAAGCAACACAAAAATAAAACAGAAATAATCCTGAAGAGAAAACCTGCACACACAAAAAAAAAAACCAAAAACCCAACAAACAAACTAGCAAAATAAAAAAACCCACTCAGGGATCTAGCTGAAACAATCATTTAAATCCTAATAATAAAAAAAAAGGTTAGACAAAATAATTTCTCTAAGAGAGGTCAGTATAAATCCAGATCAACAAAGACTAAAATAGAAACAGGAGAAGTTCACCATAGCAAATCACTTTTACAAAGCAAAAGTCCTTTATGTCAGTATTAAACGAGACACAAACTAAAAGCATACAGAAAAAATCATATAAAAGAATAACTGCAAAATTTGGTGTAATATATGAAAGTTAAGCCTGGGATACTACCCATATTTTAATAAATGTAAAGATCAAAAGCATGAAGAGAAAACTTTTGATGAACCCTGTATGTTAGAAATATCCCAAAATCCCAGACAGAAACAGAATCTTGTGTACAAACTAATCCAAGTAATACAGTATGAGCAAGATACAGACCAAACTTGTTTTATTCACTGGAACTTTTCCAAGATAAAAATGATGGGGTTTTTTCAATAGATTTACTTTCCTGCTGCAAATTTATCCATAATGAAGGTCACACAAATTATGAGTGTTACAGTAGCATACAAATACATGTGTAGTAGGCATTTATTAGACACAGTAAGCTTTTAGGAAACAAATAAAACACCACAATAAAGGAATAGCTTTTAAATATTACAGCCTAAACTGGCAAGAAGTTAAAATTCATTTGACTGTGCACTGCATTGTGGTTCCCATGTTATACCAATAATGGCAATGTTTTGAAGTTTCCCACAAAATACATAGAGACCAATGGCATTACAATTAGAAGAGGGTTTGCATCACACATTTCAAACATCAAACCAAAAATGTTTTATTTTGTCTCCTTCTAAATGTTTCATCAGAATTCCCAAAAGACAAAGGGAAGTTTAAAAACGTATTGAAAGATAACAGGACCATGCCATCATTGTTCTCTATAAATTCTGTGTAAATCCCAACCAGCCAGATGTGCTGTTGCAGACCTGACTTGATGACATTTCTAATCTGCCTGTACTTTTCCAAACCTTCCTCCAGAGATATAAATGGTTTCATTTTGTTGGAATATTATTCAAAAACTGTTCCTCCTTTACATTTTTCTATTTGATATCTAAATAAGATGATCATGATTCTGTCAAGTAAGTGTAAAAATGTTTGCAACTCCAAAAATAGTTGCCATCTTATGACTTTAATTAATGAGAAGATCCCTTAATACAGTACAGAATTAACAGAAGGCATGTAAGTGAGAATGAACATAAACAGCACTGGACCAACCCAGCTCATGGCATAACAAATAATTCTGCCCCACTCTTCTCCTTTTTTTCTATAATAATTTTCTCTTTACATCTTACTGACTGAAATACCAGGGCCCTGTCTCAGTAACCTCAGACCTCAAGAGAAAAACCTTCACTGCATAAACTTCCTCTTGAGTCTTCAAAATTAATTTAGGGACATAGCATGGATTGTCTACTCTTTCAGTTACCCAATGATTTATTAAAATTATGCTGGTCTTAAAATATATCAGTGTTTTCTTCTCCCTCAGCATACAAATGATTCAGCCTTATCTAGGGGCATGGAGACCTTACTTAGGAGTAAGAGCAATACAACACATATAAACACTGGTATGTGAAAGATAACTTTAAGATAACTTGAGCAAAAAGTTCACAAGCTGTCAGTACTTCACTTCAGTGCCCCAAAGCCTGGTACTAAGACTCTCATTTGATTATGGACATTGGGTTGAAAGAGCAGTTATGGTTGGGTTCTAGGCTTTTCCAGCCACTAACAAAGGTTTAGGAGGTCTTTGCTGCAGATTGCTCACCTACATTAGCATTTAAGCAGGTAAAGAATATAAATATATGCAAAAAATTGCTGAGCTTTTAGAATACACTCTGCATTTGTAGCTTTAGAATGTTAAATAAGTGACTTGATTTTACCAAAAAAGAAAGGCTAGTTTCAACATGGCATTTTTACATACATAAACAGTTGTTCCTCCTAGTACCATCTCAGGAATTAAAAATTCTCAATAAGGAAGTTTGCTAACTTTCTAATTAATCTAATTAATCAATTTATGAAATATTAACAATATTAACAAATAAAACATTTATTTAAATACTTATTGGAACAAAACCAGCACTGTGAATATGAATATTTGTTAATTTGTACAATTTACTTGCAATTAGCAGATAGCAACATCGTTGGATTATTTTGTAATTGTATGAGAGTAAAAGTTTACTTACTCCTCATGGATATCAAAAAGGAAATTTATACCTTTTTTTTTACTTCATGTTTTTATGCTACTTTTCCATTATTTCTCTTGACAATCTCCACAGCTGGATTGAATATCTTCCTTTGCCTTTCTCACCTTAGATCTCCAAATCACTAGACAGTGACAAAGGGTGATTGCCAATTATTAATAGGGAGTTGTCTGTACTTGTTTTACATTTTTACAAGTGCTGCATGATTTGCATTATTCTTAAATGGCATTTTGCAGAAATTGAGAAAGCTATCATTTTCTTAACTATATTTTCCTAGTCATAACCATGGAAGAGTTAAAAACAGTTATTACTCTGGTGCTGACTCACTTCTCATTACCTCTGAAGACACTAATGTTAAATGAGTATGAACAGTAGGTTTAAAAGGTATTTTAACCATGAACTGAACAGTAATGCATTGATTTTAATTCCAGTTCAAAAAGTTTACAAATCAAAACTGCAAACAACATTTTCCATAATTTTAAGAAGATAAATAAACAGATTGTAACCTTATTTTGTTGCTATGTTCAAATGAGAGAAAAGTATCTTGCCAAATGTGAAGAGTTTTCACTGAATCAAAAAACTTTTTTCTGTAAAAAACATAAAATTATATCTTTTAAATACTGTTCTGTAACATCTCTTTAGCAAAAGTGGGTAGCAGTTGTCTGTCCTAGTAATAGAATCTAATAGTTTGGTAGGAGTCCAAACTGATGCTAAGTCAATCTGTTTCTGTCAACTATTTCTACAGCATTTTATCCCAGTGCATCCATCATACATAAAAAAAAAAAAAGCTTGCTTTTTTTTGCTTGTCTGGTGTTTCTGTTTGGTTTTTTGTTTTGTTTCTTCTTTCAAGACAGTATTTGCCAGGAGATAAGTCCAGGCCAAATTGCTCCAAACCAAACACCAGAGCTCCTAGTGGCAAATAGGCTAGAGAAGATTTTTCTAAGAATTTTCTTGTATGAACTTTTGGAATGGTATTTCCCTTTGCAAAGAGCAAATAAGACTGACAATTTTAAGTTTTCCACTCCTTTGTGCAATTTAGTTTTTTTAAACCTACAACAAAAGAAATGAGAAACAGAAAAATAACATCTGAGATGGTCATTTGCAAGCACATGCAGACCTGCTAGAACTGCACTGAATTTTCTACTAGTGCAAGGTTTTTGGAAGACCTGTTTTTTTTCCCTTAATGCATCTAACCATCTCACCAATGCCCCTACCCTCTTCTTAAAATAACTCAGTATTGTAACAACCACTTTCTGGCCTTCTCTGGTAAATGGCCTATTAACTAATTTCATAGAGTTAAAATTAGAGGCCAAAAAGCTTTACTCAGGGAAAAAAAAAAAGCGCATAGCTTCACAGCTTTTCAACATAACTTTGTTTATTTTTATATGTAAGAAGATATAAATCACATGAAGCTGAGCCTGTGTCTGTGAGACTTCAGTCCCCAAAATACCAGCAGCATTACAATCATAGAAACAAGAGTCTGTAGAGGCCATCCCAATTTAGCTAAAGTATTGCTCTCCTGACACTGTCATCCCATAAACACAAAGCTCTTCCTATTCTCAGCTCCCACTTGCAGTTTATAAATAGCTGTGGTGGTTTGTGCAAAAACAGGTTGCAAACAACGTGAAAGGAACCAGCAGTTGGAAAAAACCTACTTTTTTCCTGGGGTCTAATTGCTGTTTGTACTGCTGCAATGACCAGAGTCAGAGCACTCCAGTGTCCTGTGTTCTTTATAAATGAACTATGTCCCTTTCCTCTTTTTCAGGATTTTGCATCATTAAATTGGTGTCCAATAATGGCAGGTTGATCATAGAGCAATTGAAATTACAAATAATTTTCCTTATTTTTTCTACATGCTACCATCTTTCAGGATTCTTTAGGCAACATTTCTGACTGGCCCAAAGACAGGGAGTGAATGTTTGGTGGGGTGAGGGCAAAGGAGTTCATAATGTCACTACAGCATTCAGGAGGTACCCACTGGCCCCAGTGCAGCAGGAGTACAAGGAGCAGCTCCCAGTTACAGGCACTGGCACACAGCCCAAGTCATCTGGGCTGCCCGAGAAAAGGCATTACCAAATTGGACTTCGTCTGGCCAAGACTTGTGGGACAAAGAGCAATTTGTAAAGGAAGCAATGATATTAAAAATCTCAATAGAAAAAAGATGGACTTCTGCCAATCAACGTATTCAGAGCTTTGGGGACTTTTAAAGAGGCAAGTTTCCCCTTGCAAGGGAACTCCCCTACACATGTACTCCTTTGCTTTCATTTTTTAACCTCACAAAAATCCAGTAAGAGTATAGTCAGACAGTTCTTCCCCCAGAAGTTCAACGTGGTGTCTATCAGGTCTGCTCTCAAGACTGAGCAGCACCTGTTTTTCCAACAGTTTGCTCCTGTGCCCTCCCTGTCCCTGGTATTTTCAAGTGGACACCCTAAGTCTAAAATCTTATTGCATCCTCTATTAAAAGAAGATCTGAAAAGAGACTCAATATAAATATTCAAACAGTTGGTCCCAGGAGTAGCTTTCAAAACTGAGGATTTGGCAACCACATGACATACATAGCACATAGCAGTAAGTGACTTAGAATGACAACACAATGTGATACCCTGCTGCCCAGACAATAAAACATCCTAGGATAGTGACATGTCTGAAATCCATCCTGTCCAGAAATGTTGTGTGTCATGCCAGACAACATGCCAGACAGGCATTCCTGCCCCTTCACAATCCACAGTCATCAATCCTTGCTTGAGAGAATGCTGGAGCCGTATTTATTCTTTTCCTTCTACACTGCAATGGCTCCTGCATAACTGCCTTGATGTTAACACTCTGCTAAAGGAGGGAATGTCTTAGGTTTAATATCTGCCTTCAGCCTCTCTTCTATTTTCTAGAGAATTTCCTAATTGACATGCTAACTGTAGGTGGTAAATAAGGTTCCAGAAAAAATTCTAAGAATTCTAATAAGGTTCCAGAAAGAACATCTAAATATTAAAAAGGAAGAATAGAGGTAATTAGGAATTTACAAACCAGTCAGCCAACTGCAATTCTCAGAAAAATAGTGCAATAGACAAGCAAACAATAAGAATGCCTTCAAGGGATAGTCTAAAACTCTTTTAGAGAATCTCTGGCTATAATCCAATTTAATCTCCTTCTAAACCAGACAAGGATCACACATTTTAACTTGCTAAAAGCTTTTTGATACTTCCACGTGACTTTATTAAAAGCAATCACATAAAAATATCTTGATGAAACTAAAGGAAAATGGGTGCAAAACCACTTGGGAAACAATTTCAACTTCTTTATAAATTAAAATTAATAGTTCAAAAGCGAGAGACAATTGAGTAGAGAACTAGAGACATTTTCTTTATACCAGATTCTACTCAATAATGTGAATAAGTAAGTTACCAAGTAAAAGAGTAATTTATTACAATTATACTTTATATTAGGCTTTGAAGAGTATACAAGCAGACTGAAAGCCAGAACTGGAATCTGGATTCTTGAATAAATTGGAGGCTAGATCAAGAGAAAAAAAAAAAAAAAAAAAAGAAAAGAAAAAGAAGTAGACAAATGCAAAATATTATTCTGTTTAGTTTACTAAAAGTGCAACTGCAAGATGACTTGGCAAATTTTTCTCAAGAAAGAACCTGCAAATCACAGGGGTTCATAAATCAAAGTGAATCAACACTGTCTTACCACTGTGAAAAAATAAGCCATACTGAGACACATAAACAACAGTATTGCAGATATTGTATTCATAACATTTAATTAAATTAGTGAACACATTTTGAAAGATCGGGTTTAGACTTTATAAATTAGGGGAATATTTACTGAAAACCAAGGCACTTATGCTGCATGCCTCTGTTTTTAACCAGATGACTAACTGCTACCAACAGGAAGCTGGGCATTAGCAAAGTCCTCCCTTACACTCTTTAGTTCAGAATAAAATTGTGCTTCTAATATACAAAGGCCTTAGCACAAAGATCAGAAATTATCACATACTTTGTCCAGTGAGCAGAAAACCTTTTACTTACATAAAGTAAACTTAATTTTGGATTATAGGACTTCCTTCCCAAATTACAGGGAGATGTCAGACTTTGATAACCAACGAATATAATTTACTACAGGCATCAAAATGTGTGGAAAATGGTGCTTCCTAAGGTCTGTATTTCATATTAAAAGGCCTGGCAAATGTAAACTCTTGGTCCAAAATCTTACCTGAATTCTTTCATTTCAACACTGTGTATGGTTGAAATCATATTCTTAAAAGCATGTTTAAGGACTGAGCTATTAACCTTTTAGATAAGCAGAGGAAAAAAAGGATTCAATCTGGCTGAACTCCCCCAACAGAAGGCAGCAAAACAGAATCTAAACTCCTTTTTGTTTCACACTAACTAACATTATGTCTACAGTTCAAAAAAATTCACAGCACAGATATTCATTAACCCAACAGTTGAAAGTTTTGTCCCTTCTAAATTGATATTCATTTCATTGCTAGCCTTTTAGTGTTCATTCTTATATTATGCCAGATTGCTTAAAATATGTTTGAAATATATTAGACCTCCTTGCCTTTTTAAATCCAGATATTAGAAATAAATTACTAATTATTAATGCACTTTCCTAGAATGTTTGAGACTTCTGTTTAAATCATTATCCATAAACAAACTGATGTAACTTCCTACTCAGGATAAGAAGACTGACTGCTAAACTCAGAACAGAATTTGCATGATGCAGTTGGTGTACTGGAGCACTGACGATGCTGCTCCATTTCAATTATAAAACATAAATAATCAGTGAGCCAAAGACCAAAAGAATAGGAAGGTAGGCAATTCACTAACAGGTTGGCATATGTGTTTCAGCAAAGGTTTTTACATCTTGTTGGAGAGGCTCTAGTCACTCATTATGCACTGGAGATGTGGTACAGTCTGAGAATTTAGGGAGTCTTCTGAGAGACGCAGACTCAAACCCCAGAAGATGGATGAGATTATTAAATTTAAGGTCTTGCCCTCCTATCAAGTGCACTGACCCTGTAGTATTAGGCCAATACAGGAACACAGTTGTATTTGAAAACCATGTGAGGCCCCCTCCCTTTTCTTTTTTCCCCTCTTTTTTTTTTCCTTTCCTAACAAATTCACAAGTCATTTTACGTCCAATAAACCTGCTAATGCTGTAAAAATGAAATGAAATTATGATGGATTCTGTTATTTTGAGAAATCTTAGAGAAGAAAGGAAAGAAAGGATAACAAAAAAACTAACCTATTATATAGAACAACTCAAAGCAGCAGTCAGAGTATGGAAACAGATACCTCTCAGAACTGAGCTGGACACATAACATGGTTTTAGACAGTGATGGGGTACTTTTTTGGATAGGTGATATATTAGAGCCACTGGTAAGGAGAGTCCATGCAACTCTAGACTGGTAAGACTCAGGTTACCTTATGTGACCAGCTTGAAATATAGCTGCTTTCTCTAATTGCTCATTCTTTTTCTACAGTCATGATAAATACTGCTGAAAAGCAATTTATCCCATCTTTAACATTCATGTCAGAACAGGATTTATCAGCCTCTAGAAGGACTTCTCTCACTCTCTGAATTATAGAAAAAGCCTGCAACACTCACATTTGGCAACTAACTCATAGGGCAAAAAAAAGCTGGATGCCTCCTACCATGGTAAGTTTCTACATGAGCTGCAGCCTAATGTTAGTTAGTCTGTTTTTCTACTTAAAAGGAAATTATTTTGATCTAGCTTTAGTTAAATGTCAGAATTTGTGTAAATACCAATTAATAAGTTTACTTCTGATTAGGATTTTTTAAATTTGGTTTCCTGTTTTGTGTTATAATATGCACATTAATGAGTTTCCCTGTAAGTCACTCTCTTAAGGTAATTACAGCTACTTTGAAGACAACATTTACATCATTTTTTCCTAATAATAACATAACAGAAGAGAGACCATAAGGATATAAATATGTAACTGGAAAGGACAGATCAGATCAGGGGAATTTTGTAAATATAGGATAGGAGAAATATAGAGCATAAGGGAGAAGACCAGCGGATCCCTAAAACTAAATGTAAAACTGTAGTCCTGATACTTCAGCAGGGGGAAATAGAGAAAATTTTCTGAGGTTGAAAACTGTAGTCCTCAAAGAATGCTCTAAAGAAGTCTGAGGTATCTGGGGGTGCAAGACACAGACTTGAGATCACAGGAATAAATAAAAAGTAAATATGCAGTCTTGGGTCAAAGAAGATAAAGAAAACAATATTGCTGGTAGCTATAATGCCAGCAGACAAAAAGCAGAAGGAAGGGTTACCAAACACAAAGAAAGTGAAAATCTTTAAAAAACAGAACTTGTACTGCAAGTAGAGAAAGCAGCACACAAAAGCAGTTAAGATAATTCATAATTGTATCAGTGAAGAATGCAGGCCACTTTAGGATCTAAAGAATGAATGGGTTTGACTGAAGCAGTGTATGAACAAGAAAATTGTAAGCAGGGACCTTTAGGGCCATTTGTTTCATTACTATAGTGGATAAATAGATAATTTTAAAAATTTATTTTGTTAAAGCAGTGTTATCCTCATAGTGTTAGGCTGAAAAGTGTTTATCAACTGACAGGAGCAGTCATTTACTTCACTAATTATTTTTTTCACCTGCAGGCTGTATTGATAGCTCTTTCCTTTTTGTATAACTATTCAGTATTTTTAGAAATATTTTGTGAGAAACCATAGTATCTTTTAAAAATGTCTTTCTCGTTAATAAAAATACTAATTTTGTCATTATATTCAAGAATTTTATCCCCATGGTTGCCTATTTTTTCCCCTCTTTTTGACTGCAGCCTCGCTAAAGAAAGTCAGCTTCATCCTCTAAGAGTTGGTCAAGCTAATTTAAGGTTTATTCCTCTCCTCTACAGTTTTTGTCTGCTCTATCTTTCAGTGGGCCATGCTGACTCCTACTGACTCCATTTTTAGTCTCCTAGTCCTTCTCATGTTTTGAAGAGGAATCTGTAACATGTAATTAAGGGTGTGAATTCCCTTATGCTGGAACTGTCTAAAGTTGAGCATCCCAAAGTGACTACTCCCTTGGAAAACACAACTTAAGCTCTAAAATAATATAGATAATTTTGAAAAGTAATCTTTTCAACTAAAGGGAAACTTCCAAAGGCAAAAGATACTTTTTGCTTAACTGATCAGAAATGAAGTCACAGTTACTTGTTTCCAAAATTAGTATCATATGTTAGATTGTGCTTGAATAAAGCAGAGTAAAATCTGACCAAATATTTCAGGCTACTTACTGAAAGAAGATCACACAGGATATTGTTCTTCCCTAAATAAGGATGGTCAAATTACAAAGAAATTGGGAAATAGTATAGGAAAAAAGCCCCAAAATATGAGCAGTGGAAAAGTATTTCTGATCAGTTTTATTCATAATGGTACCTTAAGAAAAAAAAGTCAAGATTCCTGCATTCCCTTGCAATGTATTTTATTTAGATTGGAGAGAAATTGGTAGCCTTTATTTTGTACAAGCAGTGCTTGGTTTTGAAAGCTTCTCTTCAAGTTGAGGCTTACTGGATCACTAACAGGATGAGAGGCTTCAGAGAACATATGGATGAGAGCTGCCTTACAACAAAGGCAGCAGAGCATCCACTGAGCAGCATGATGAGCTTGTTTCCAGAGTTTGTCTCCAAAGTTTGTAGTGTTAATCCTCAGGAACAATGTCTGTAAAGCTCATTGCCTAGACATTAGAAAATGTCTCCAAACTGCTTCTTGCTTGCTGAAAAATGATTAAGTAAAATTAGATCCTGAAATGTATATTGGAATTTTATTATGTTTTCTACAATGGAGTTTATTTAAATACTGGGATTTCTAATAAAATTACAAGCTACAAGAATAATGTCAGTAAATTTTGGAGTCTGGTTTCTTTTAAAAGTATATTTTACATAGCGAAAATGTTAGTCTGCTTCTAAGCTCCTTAGTTATCCTAAAGTAGTGCAGAAAAAAAAACCAGCTTTACATTAATCTTGTCTGCATCCTAAGAATTTTGTTTTAATAACTAGGAGGTCTTTGCATCAAGTTGCTTTTGATATATTGAAATGCTTCCATGTCTGACAAAGAATGTGCAGAAAATAGTGGTTCTACTGGCACTTGAAGAGCTTCTTCATTTTTTTCTATCATTGCAAACAGTGTTAATCTGAAATACTTGTTAAGACATATTTAGTTAGACTAAGCAGTTAGCCCCATATCTGCCAATTCCTTTTTCCTCCCTTCCAAAGGTCAGCTTCAAGGACACGAGTTTCACTACACACAATTATCCACAGTGGGGTGTGTCACACAACAGAGTATTTCAAATCTACTCAGGCAACCCTAAACCAAACTATCACCAATTATCTACAATTCCATAAACCAAGAACATCCTGAATACACAACTGTGCACTTGCTTACTCCAATGGTTATTTCCCAGTTTACATACTGTCATTCTGAGTGGTGTGCCTCTAAGAACAAACCAATCAGCTTACTTTTCCTTTATGGCTCTAAGGTTATGGTTATTTTAGTTTGCCACCACACACAACTGAGCTACTTCTGGACCCTATAGCTCTGTGTTACACACTTGCAGACACTTGTCCCACTTGCATCACAGACATATTAAACATGCTGCCCCAATTATAACTGTTTATGTTATGATGCAGACAACCATGTGATTTTTCATGTCTTTTGGACAGAACCAAAATGAGAAATTACCACCATATTTTCACGACAAAATGGGTGGCCACGGAAACTGCTAGAATTGTTACTCTATCCCCAAGTATACACTGGTGTTTCAGGCAGGAATTGTGCAATTCTACAATAGGAACATTTAAACAAAGATAGGGAATAGTTGCAGAGGCTCCAGAATTTTGCATCTAAGCAGATATAGAAACAAATGTGTCCCACTCTTCTTGGTGTGGAGATGCTAACTCTCATTATTAAAGAAAATATCCATGTGGCATCAGAAACACATTGAAGTAATAGTTTCAGAGAACAGGATTATTGCTGAAATGCATATGTCTATAGCTGGTAGTTCTGAGAGCACATATGAGTATGTGATCTGCAGGAATATTAGGAATAACTTTTGGGCTGGATGGCAGGTAAAGAATACTAGTTCGAAAAACTTAGAAAGGTACGTGGCACTAGGGGTGCAAAAGAGGAATTCTGTATAAAGAAATCTGCACAAGCAAACTACAGTGTATTCAGTTATATTTTCAGTGGGGTACAACTCCCCACCATTAGTTTGGTATGCATTGTTTTGACCAACAGTCTGCTGACCAAAGTAACATTCTGACTGTGCAAGCCCTGGAAAAAAACAACATAATCACACACTAGCAAAGGCTGGTGCAGAGTTCATCTGGCAGATTGGAAGCAAAATAGCCTAAGACCAGGAGTGCCATTGGAATGTCATTTATGTCACAAAAAGTACATGCTTATTGATAGCCTGACACAGTGTACCGGCTCTAAGACTACACAAAAGTCTCTTTTTATGACAAAGACTTAGCATACTTTTGATCTGCTGAACCAGTTTACTCCAGCAACAGACAAAAGAAATCAGGGATCCAAAAGAATTCCAGCACTAGATCACAGAGGGGGACAGTTCTCAGATGCTTTCTTTTTAAAATCCAAATACAAAATCCACTACATTTTTAGGACATTTGGAGAATTACTTATCTTTTCCTTACAGCTTACAGCTTCCATCTTGATTTTTAAACACATCTAATTTCTACATTTAGATTAATACTAGTAATCTTCCTTGTTTATGATCTTTAGACCATAAGATTATACATATTTCCAAGTGATTTGTTTTTCCTGTTAAATTGAGCACAGGTCTGACAATTATAATATTATACAAAAGATAAATGTTCACTAATCAAAGGAACAACAAAAGGACATGATAGATACTGAGAAAACATGTTTTCGATGGCATGTTCTAAATTTCCTTCTTTTATAATAATTTTGTCATGTAATGATATAAGTTCATATTTAACCATGGAATAGAATTGCAATAGAGCTTCCATTACCAACTTTAGCATCTATTTTTCAATTTTTAATTAAATTATCATAAATAAAATGAAAGGCAATGATTTTTAACAATAACGGGATTCCTACAGTAAATGACAAGATAAACTTCGAGTCTAGTGACAATACAGCATATCAGCTGGCAAAAGAATATAGTGAGTTATACAAGTGGATGTGCAAAATTTTCCTATCTCAATAAATTGCTATTTTGCTGCACAAAACAACAACAACAAAACCCACAGAAAAATCAATGAGCATTCCTCCCTAGCAACAGAGAGGAAAAAATCAGGAGCAGTGTGAAGAGGATGCTGAACAGGCAGCAAGTGACTGATAGCTGCAGTAATCTGAACAGACTGAGCAAAAAGATTGCAGTTTATTTCTGGCTGCAGCACTAATAATGCAAGGCAATGAAATATGTAGTATACATTTTAGAAACAAAGACAAATTAATTTTCACACTTATCCAAAGAAACTTTTCAAAAAGGAAAAATTATGAATCCTTGTAATTGCTGTATGCTCTTATAATTGCCATTAACATACTTGCTATTACTATTAAGAGTACCAGTTTAGCAGGTTTCATGGGTAGCATTCCTGAAAAACTGTAGCATCAAAAAAATTGAAGTATTTTAACAGCTGCTGTATAGGACTCTTATACCAAAACTTCCTAAAAAGTAACAGTAAATATGGAAAGCACAATTAGCACCAAAGGCCCAGTTTATCATCCCTGTGGCAGGGCTATGATTTTCCACTAACATACTTGAGAAAATATTCCCAGGCTGTCAGCTCAAACAGCTTCCTAAGATAAATGCTGTGATATATCCAAGAATGTCAAACCATTAGCCTGTTCCAAAATTAGGAGAAAACCCAATTAAATTTAAAAAAAAATGTCCAGTTTTCCTAGTGTATAGTCTTTATTTACAATAGGAATAAACTAGCAGATATGTTGTAAAAGATCCTAACAGAAAATTTACTTGCAAACAATATTGTGCAAATATTTTCTGAAATAATTCATCTTTATAATTACTCCTATAACACCTAAATACTATCTACTCAGATTATATGTTGCCTAAGGACCAATTATGAATGTGCCACTTGCCAAGTGACTATTACAGCATGCACCTATAAAAGATCATCATTCCTTCAGTCATGAAAAATGCTTCTCTACCACATCTTCACAGTTTTGCCCACAAAATGGGCATTATGGAGACATTTTTTTTATTGAACAGACAGAAGCAAAATGAGAAATTCAACAAATTTTTCCAAAAAAAAACCAACTGAAAAATGGCTTTACATTGGTTGCATTTGTGAAGACTCAGTAGTAGTGTCCTAATCCCTCTGACCAGTCCAGGGCCAATAAGGGTTCCAGAAAGAAACTAAAATGACCTTCTCTTCAAACCAGTTTTGGTGTTGAAAATGGAAAATAATTGTCATTTCCACAAAAGCATATAGACAAGATCTAGCCCAAGATCACGTATGTTATACCAGAAACCTGTAGCATACCACACGTTGTATACGAAGTGCTCATTTACATGAATGGTGAAAAGATCTCTGTTAAACCCTCATAATGAATTCAGAGTATTTTTTTTATAAATCTGCATGGCCAAGAATGCCAAACAAATATGAAGAATACACTGCAAAGTCTTTCAATTTTGATAGTGTGCTAGAGCATCACAAATAGCTTTCCTACAGTAAAAATCCTGTATCCCTCTTCTAGCACATCAGCACAGAAATTTCCATAGCAGAAAGGTTCCACTCCAGCACAGGTCTGTGCCATCAATCTCACAGCAGAACAGTGTTCCTTAGGTGCTATTTGCCAGCAGCAGAGGGCTCCATGTGTGCTCTCACCATGCGGGCCCAGGCTGTGAGAGCAGAACTGCATCCTGGCCGTGCTAGTGACTGAAACGTAGGATATAGGAAAGAAATTAACCCATGTTTAACAATCATGAGACATTTTAAAGAACCAAAGAAAAGAAAGCAGCTTGAAAAAAGATTTTGACTGAAGATATCCATCAAAAAAATAAAGAGGAAAATATGCTAGAGGGGAGAATAAATGAGACCAAGCTGCAGAAATGAAGTTGATCTAGTAAGAACTGACAACAGCAAGAGACTCAGTAATTTAGAGGGTTTTATACACAAAACAAAATTATAATCAGTGGAAAAATAAAAAGAAGCACTCAGTTAAATTATTATTATTAGAAGTTCAGAAATACTAAAAGCAGAAATTCTAGTTAAGACACAATATGATAAATTCTACAGCTCAATTGAGATATAAATAACATAAAGTCTGAACTAACTAAAAAACCTGAAGTAGAGCATTTTTTATTAAAAGTCTTCTTTTCCTGCTAAATTTGCACTTCAAGATGTAAAAATCTGTATTTTACAGTTTATGTTCTCCTGTACATCACAGTATATGAAATTTCTCCCAGTAATTCCTGTACTGAAGCCAGTAACCTGTATCTTCATCAACTTCAGAACAAGTGAATTTGTAATACATTTATAAACCAATCTACCTTACTCTTCGAATTAAGAAATCTTTAGAGGCCTGTGTTTTCTCATTGTGAGATTTCATTGCATCTACTTTTTGAGTTAAACAGGAAGAGTTCTTTAATATGTCTCACTGTTTCCAGTCTTTGAACATTTTCTGCAGATTTACGTTCTCAAAAATATATCTCTCTCTTCTACAACACAGCTATGGATCTACCACTCTCAAACACAAATTGACACTGCCCTGCAGTCCCTTCCACTCCACTATCCTGCTCACCAGAAGATCACCAAATCCAAGACACCCCACCTAACCTGAAGAGGGAGGCAAAAAAAGGGCTAAGAGGTAGAGCAGTAAGTATAAACAAGGGAGTAGGTAACAAGGCACGTGAAAAAGGCCACACACAGGCTCCAGATGAATTGGTTGGGGTTTAACATGTATCAGGAAATCAGGTAAGGTCTGTGGTCAACAGACTTGCACTTGGTAATGATTAGTATTGATGCTATTAAAAAAAAAAATCAATTCCTCTACTCACAATTGCACATCAGATATCTAAGGATCACAGAATGATCATTTTTACTGTAACCAAAGCACTGCCCTGGGAGTCCATATTGACTTGTCCATTCTAATGCCTGTACTCCTTTAAGAGTAACAAAAAGTATTCTTGAAAACTTAAAAATCTTGCTTGTGTTCCTTGTTCTACGTGTATGACTTTGCAAGTGTCGGCACTGAAACACATTTTTGAGTGAATACAAGTTACTAAACAGTCTAGGTTACTCTGAAGAACTACGCTGGCATCGTTGCTACTTGCTATTCAGTCACACTTGTTTTTTAGACTGATCTTTGATTACACTCCTTTGATAAAACTGTTTGAAAACATGAACATTTAGTGTTGCAGCTTTGCAGTAACTTTTATGCCAATCTTGTAATCTTATCAAAGCATTAAGTCTGCTTTCTCGGTAATAGCTCTTTTCCCTAGAACTACATTGATTTGCATTAATTACATTCTTGTCCTTTAATTATTTTTTGTTTTAATCTGCTTAGCCATGTATGAGTTTTCTATTAGATGACAGTCTAACCCGGTGGTAGTCAACTTACCTAATATTTTTACACATTGGCATGACACAACCCTCAGAAACCTCTACACAAAAGGCTACAGTAAATTATCAGTAGATCAAAGATCTAACTAGTAGAACCTTCAGAGTATACATTAATTTCATACATATAGACTAGTAACAGACATGACAGCAATAACTATACAAAATACCCAATACCACTAAAATTTAAACTATTATTAGTCTATATACACATAATTAAACTATCCCCAACTGAACAAATTCAGATTCTTGCATTCATTTCCAGTATAGGATTGTTTTTGGGGTTTTGCCCTAATGTCATGTTACAGAAAATCCAGACAAACATTAGGAACAATTGACTGATTTTAGGGGGACTAAAGAAGTTACGTGTCTGCAAAAGACAAGGATATTAATAACAATAGTACTTTTATTTAGTCTGAGTAATATTTATATAAGATGGTATATAAAGATACATATTTAAAACATGACAGTAATATTTTAAAGTTTAACTTTCATGAATCCCATAGATGTAACACTCAGAAAAAAAAGAATATATATAGTAGCAATACATTAAAACCACTTCAAAGTGATACATGGTCTTGGTGTGACTGCATGTTGAAAACTACTTCCTGTTCTGGTCCCTCTGACTAAAAAATAATATAATGGGACTTTTATAAGTACACAAAAGGTTGACAAAGATGACCAGAAGTAAAAAAAATTCCCCAATTATATTATGATTCCCCTTCTTTACAAAAATGGCTAGCAAAGCATATAAAATATTTATACTTTTACATAAAGAGTGTGAATAGGGATTTTTTTCACTATTTATTTTCAGCATTCTTAGGAGAAAAGAAAGCAATCATAAGGTATAATTCACCATTTGGATTTCTGAAACTTTGGTATTCTTTAAACTTACTGTTTAACTGCACAACTGCCTATTAAAACATCCAAAAACTTTTGAGAATAGTCAACTAGGTAAGGACATTCAGTCCATGCCCACATTTTGTTTTTCATTCCTAGTCCTTCAAAAATGCAGTCAAGCTTTTTTTCCTATTATAGCCTCTTGTCATAAAAAATTGTATTAATCTTTCTAATACCTAATACAAAATGGTGATGATCACATCTTTGCTTTTCATACTGGTAGTATCAGTCTCTTATGATTATACCCCACAGATTTCTCTTTTCAAGCATTTATTTCATTCTTATATTTTAAGTTCCTTAGGAGTCTCACCTCTTTCTGTTTCCTCAACCCACTTTGTCTCATCAGTTCACTAGCTGGCACCTTGTAACTATCCACTTTCTCTCTCCCCTACACATACCTTTGATTCTGCCCTATATTATAGGAGATGATGGTAGTCTCCAAGTACCTCTTTCCATCTCAGATCATAAAATACAGGAACTGCATAGTAAGTGACAACTAGTATGACATAATTAATCACAACTAGGGGGACCAGATAGGGTCAATCTAATGAAAGTTAATTCTTATATTGCTAAAATGATCCAGACATTCTTTACTCAAAAAGAAAAAAATTCTTCCAGACCAGAAATTTTCAGAGCTAAATCCTTTTTTCTTTGAGTATATAATTTCAGAGAAACTACCAGACTTATTTTCAATGTAAACTTGTGTTTACACTGCTAGAGCACTGCTAGTTTACATTGCTAGAGCACTCAAATGGACATTGCAGCAGAAGGTAATTCGATTTTAAAATCCTGAACAGTTTATTGTGCAATGAAGCAGTAAACAAAACCTTGCATTGTTGAGGAAAAAGCCCCAAATACAAAACCCAAACAGCATGGATTAAAGCAGGTAAAGAGCTGTTTAATCCCAGAACTCCGTGATCAGAGCAAATTCCTCAAACTTTACTAATGATAAAAGTTATGTTGACTTTATTTCTTTATTCCTAAAACATTCGTATTATTGCAACCACTAAAAAATAAACAATATTCCAAGCAGCCATTAACCTCGGGATCATCTTATTTTATAGCATTCTGAGCACGCTTTCAAGAAGTTTTATATGGAGAAGTGGCAACAGCTGCGAGTTCACCAGACACGTGCTCTAAGTCAGTGAGTACATAACACAATGTAAATAAATACAGCCCTCAGATCTATTTATAGCCCAGAGAAGCTAAGTACATTATCCCAGCA
This sequence comes from Luscinia megarhynchos, assembly GCA_034336665.1. Taxonomy (NCBI): domain Eukaryota; kingdom Metazoa; phylum Chordata; class Aves; order Passeriformes; family Muscicapidae; genus Luscinia; species Luscinia megarhynchos. The sequence goes on from CM067565.1 coordinate 26,314,190, forward strand.
GAGACATGGCTACGGGTTAGAAATTAGCTTATGGCCTCCTGAAGCCAGGCGGAGAGAAAGACAGTAGAGACATGTTCTGAATAGCACATCTCTCACGTGTCAGATACCACGAAAATCTCTGCACAAACCGCAGCTTTTGCAGGTTCTAAAAAACCAGGACATTTGGGCAAAATCACAAACCAGCCATGCCTTTGTATAGGACAATACTAACTTGAAGAGACTCAGATGGGGCTGCTAATTGTTTATATCAAAACCAACTTCTGCAAGCTCTTGTAATCTGTATAGCAGTAATAAAATTACATGCAGAAGAAAAGACGCGACTATTAAATTCAGCTAGGACAGCTTCAGACGCACTCAAGCTAAAAACAGGCCGCTATTTCCCGAGGCTGGCAGCGGCCCACACGGAGGTGTTTCCCGGCGCCCCGCAGGGAGGGCCGGACACCGCCCGCGCCTCCCCCGCCGGCTGCACCGCCTCACGCCCGCCCTGCGGAGCCCTGCGCCCGGGGAGACGCTTTCCCAGGAGCCAGAGCGAGCCCTGCTGCTCCTCACAGCGCTTCTGGCCTACTGGGCTGAGCTCCCAGCTGCAACACCACAATCACTGCTCTCATCTCCACTTAAAGGACACGGGGTAATCTGCGGGCACAACGCTCCAAGAGCTTCCTGTCGGCTTTAGACTCGCCAGAACGGTTCAGCAGCCTGCGAGCGAAGGGGCCGGCGGGTTAAACCCCCGCGGGGCCGGCGCTGCGCCACCCCGCGCCCTACGACCCGCGCGGGAGCGGCTCTCCCGCCTCGCCCCGCCACGGCGGGCACGGAGTGCGGAGCGCCGGCCGGCCGCCCCGCACCGGCGGCGCAGGGAAGAGTCTGGAACTCCGTCCCGGGGGAGCCGCGGCTCGCGCCAGGCGCTTCCCGGCGAAGCCGGCGGCACGGGCGCGGGCGGGCGGGGCGCTGTCCCGGCGCGGCCCCGAGGGCGCTCCCCCGCCCGGCCCCATTCACGAACCGGTTCCCGCCGGCCGCCTCCGCCTCTCGCGCGCGCCCGCCCCGCCTCCGCCCCGCCCCCCGCGGCCTCGCGCCCGCCCCAGACGCGCCGATGGCGCCGTTGATTGGATGGCGGCGACGCTCGTCAGTGACGCGCGCGAGGGGCGGGGCCCGGGGCGCTCGTGCGGGAGGCGGCGCCGAGTGTCGCTCCTGGTGCAGCCGCGTCCGCCCGGCGCCGCCCGCAGAGCCGCCCGCCCGCCGCAGCCGCTGTATGGTCCTTCCCCGCGCCGCCGCCGCCGAACCCCCGCCGGCAGCTCCGCGGCCTCCAGCGCCTCCTCCTCTTCCTCCTCCTGGTTCTGCTCCTCCTGCCCCCGGCGGTGGCGCCCGCACCCCGGCTGTATGATCAGGCTACAGTCTTCAATGAGTAACCATATTCCTGTGAGTGCCGCCCGCCCGCGCCCCCCGCCCTGGCCCCTCGCCCCTCTGGCCTCTCGGCTACCGCGCCTCTCCTCCCCCGCTCCCCCATCTCCTCCATGTTGTCTCTTTGTTCTGTCGTCCGGGCCGCGCCGGCTGCGGGCGGCTTTTCGAAGCGCCGGGCTGGGCTCCCGTCGGGCGGGCCGCTGGGGAGCCGAGCCCGCCCGGCTGCGGCACGGCTCGGCCTCCCTCCCCGCCGGCGCCCCTCTCCTGCCCCGCCTGCTGCCGCCCCTCTTCTCCACCGAGAAAGGAGGTGGCGACCTCTCCGCGGCTCCTGGGCGGCCAGGACCGGGCACAAAGCCGCTTTGTGTCCTCGGCTGCCGCTTGCCCCGCCCGCCGGCCCGGCCTTCTCCCCGCCGGGCTCTGTGCGGCGGAGTCCGCCGGGCCAGGCCGGGCCGCCCGCCGGCAAGGGCAGCGCCTCCGCGCCCTGGGCCGCGCCGGGAGCCCCCTGCCGGGGGGAAGCCGAGCCGGGCGGCGGCTCCGGGGGACAAGATGGCTCCGCGTCGGGAGCCTGATCGAGGCGTGATGCGAACCCGTGACCGCCGCAGTCGGGGCGACGGCCCGGCCCGGCCCGCGGGGCGCTGCCACGGCCGGGAGCGCGTCTCCGCGCCGGGGAGAGGTTGGGCCGGACGGGCCGGGAGCGCGGCACCCCGCGGCTGCGGGGCGGCCGTAGCCCGGGGCCGTCCGGGCAAGCCGGGGCTTGTCCGTAGGCGGCTGGCTGCCGGCAGGTTGCCAGGCTTGGCCGGCGCTCACCCCCCGCCGCGGCCCCACGTGCGCGGCTGCGGCCCGGGCGGAGGCGGCGGGCGGGCGGCTGCTTTGTCCCCGCCGTACTCGGGCGAGCAGTCCGTGCCGGCTGCGAGCGAGGACGTGAGTCCTTTCCAAAATGAGCTCTATGCGGTAGAGGTGGGGTATGCCCGAATTCGGGTGTGCAGCCGGCATTGTTCGGCAGGAAAAGTCCGCAGACGAGTTATTAAGTACATGTTGAAGCGGATGTTTCTGTAGCAATCCGTCTGAAGCCTCATAAGCTCACGAATACAGTCAAGTACCTTAATTTTGACCGAAACTGCTTTTAAGACTTTGTCATCTATCTGTCTTTTCAAGGAAGGCATTTCCTTTTGGAGGTGGATCACAGTTCAGCTTTGGAAGGTTTCACTCGCCGGTTTGTTTTCCTTTTTTAACTCACCTAGTAATCTCTGTGCCTGTGCTGCGTGACTACAGAGCACAGCGTGTGTTTAAGCAGAAAAAAGTCAAACAATGCACGGCTTGCTGGTGGTAGCATGCCCTCCAAAAGCAGGGAAGCAAGGAAGACAAAGAATTAATAAATTCAAGTAATCTACGGCAATAGAAGCAGAATTGTTTGCTCACCGGTAGCCAGCTATGCACATTGCAAGTATTATGATCTGACAATTGTGCGGCTTTGGTGGCATGAAGGTCCTGTAATCTGGTGTTCCCTGTTTCTGCTGGAGACAACTTTCCAATATGTCTACCTGTGTCTGCTCAGTCGTTCGAAAGCAGTGACTCAGAAGTATGAACTCTGTCTCTTTGTAATCTCATAAAACTGCCAAATCAAGAAACCTGAAGATTACACCTAAATGTCAGCTTGTATTATTCCAGTGATGGAACAGCAAAGGCTTTTGAAATTGTTTTTCACGAACAGAGTAGTTTCAGGGGGAAAATGTGGAAGGGGTAATACAGAAATTGTGCAGCTGTGAGAGGAAATATGAGAATGAGAAATTAAAATGCGTGACAGATATAGCAAGAGCCAAGGAAACAGGATATCGTTGTCTTACTGAAACTAAATGTGTCAGTAAGACAGTAAATAAATAAAAATTAGCCTTATCTAATAGCTTCTATTAAGTGAAACTTTTGTGTTCTCGCAAAATGCATGCCACATAAGTGTGCCGGATCTGTCCCAGCATGTAGGCTGACTGTAAGCAATCACTTGTTTTAAACATTAACCAGAAGACTCAGATAAGGGTATTACTGAACTGTAAAAAACAGATTGTCACCTTCTTCAAAAAATTAAAACTCAATCTATTGGATCAATGCAATAAATATTTGTGTTAAATGAAAGTTTTTACTGCCTTATTCTCAGTTGCAACTTTTTGTCAGGCATTCATGGCTTAATTAAACTCAGTGAAATACATGCAGATGTTTATTGCTGTATGTGCTACATTTCTCATGTTATTGGTTAAAATAGAATGGTATAGTTTTTTAATAGAATGACAGGATTTATGTAGTTTGCTATTGAAGTGATAGTGTTAAGTCATTTGGAGATTCCTTGCTTTTAGAAACTCAGGAGGAATCCAGGAGATGGATTGGTTTCTGTGATGCCTAGTTTTTTCAAATGTCTGTTAAGGCTTCTTTGCATGTTGCTTTTGTGGTCCAAGCAGAAGAACTTTGAACCAAATCACATGGCCTCAGTTTCATCATCTCTAAAAGTTGCGTTGACTTGTTATAAAGGAAGTTTTCAGATAATTTTTTCTTCTCTCTCACTGCATACTTGAACCACAAGAATATCCTTCCGGCATAGAGCATGTGACAACAAATTTATGATAAACCTTTGGATTCTCCCTTCCTATTGGTGAGATATTAATGTATTTTCATAGGCAATGGGTTGCTTCCATGGTCTAAAATGGACACTGGCTATCATAATGACAGGCATTTGTGTGCCCAGTAGATAGGTAGTGTATCTTGTCAAAAGTACCTTATGAAGGTGTGCTTCTACCTTGCATAATGGCTTTACAATTTGTACCCCTTACCCTCCCACTCTTCCCTGTTTGCTTTGGCAGGTGCTACTGAGGCCTTGAGGAAGTTGGAGATATTGTCATTCAGTATCTTTTTGTTGGGTAGTAAGAGCAATGAACTTCCTTGCAGGTGTTCTCAAATTGTTGTGAAACTTAGTTTATTTTTTTTATTCTAGTTTTAGTCCTGTGGTTTCAGTAGGTGAGTGCATGTCAGGTCTTGACTTAAGAGAATGTGAGACCACATAGTTGGTTCTGGGCATAAATGTTTTCAGTCTAGGAGCAGGTGGATTGAGCCACCATGAACCATCTTGCACATCTTCTGAAGGTAGTGTCATAGAACTGTGTTTGCAAGTGCTTCTGTTTGCATGCTTTGCAAGATGCTACTGAGTTGTGAACCAGACTGTCAATGGCCTGGGATAACCTTGCACCTCTCCCTTTTCCCCATATCAATAATGAACTAATAGATTACTTTCATAAGCCATTTTTGTCATATATGAACGATTGTTTCAAACCCCAGATAAACTGCTGTGTGAATCTGCTTGTCAGTGATGCCAGGTACTTCAGCTTTCTGTCCCAGAGAAGGGCATGAATTAAGGCTTTCCTTTTCAAGATGCCTTCCTCCTGCTTTTACAGACTATTCTCTTTTAACTTTTCCTAGCTTGAATTGTAGTAGATCATACAATCATAATTAATGCAGCTATAATGGACAATAGGTGGTCCTAGCATATTAACTCTAGTTTTGTTTTCCAGGTTTATTTTGGTGGCTCTAGTAGTCTAAATGTTGGGTTTTCTGTTGGGATGGAAACTGCTACTTTTTCCAAAATCCTTCAGTATTAAATTTCCTCAAGGAAAATTGATAGAAAATTGATAGAAACTTCATGGTATAAATGATGAGCTGGTGTTACTCTGTTAAAGAACCTTCTCCCTTCAACACTACGTGTTTGAATTTCACTTTTGCAGCTTTTTGCTTTATAGCTTACCTACCAAAACTGTATGAGATAATACGATAATTTTAAAGCTGTATTTTCAGGCTTTTTGAAAGCTCATGACATCATTTGAGTTCCCTCAAAGCCCGAGGTCATCATAATTACTGCAACACTATTTTCATAGCTGATTTCTCATCTTCCAGGTCTTCTTGCTGAAGGTGGGTGTGAAGCCTTGTACTCTGGCTTAACTGCACAACAGAAACAGCATGTCCATGTACTACTCATCTTTAATTTTTATTTGACTCCCAGAACAGAATGAAATTAGGTTGGTAAAGCTGTCTTGGGATAGTACAGAGTGTTGCTGCCTAAAGCAGTTGGTCTGCCTGTGAAACTTTTCTGCTGGTATTGGTGAGAAGTGATGGCATTCACATCAAAGGAAAATGTGAGCTTTGGTCCTCTGTAATGTGGCAGCAGTAGTTGCCAAGGCAAACAGTGAGGCTTAAGTACATGCTTGGTTAGGTCCTTAGATGTGTGAGTTAGTAAGGTTCTGATGTGTCTAATACTGACTGTTAAGTCAGTAATTAACAAAATAAATTCCTTTGTAAGGGTTAATAACACATGGAACTCAAGTGTAGCATTGCATAATCTGCTTGCTTCTGCTTTGTATAAGAATTTGAACTGTGCACCCAGTTTCTTAAATGTCATTAGCAATCTGCATTAAAAATAAGGATTTTTTTACTTAACTAATTGTTTGCTGTCCGCCCTTTTCCCTGTTTACTGGTTTTTCTGGTATTTTGAGTACTCTTAGTTGCAGACCCAAGGGCAGCCAGCCTAGAAGACTGGATAAAATCTAATTACTTCTTTCTTTCTACCTACACTGGAATGGCGACATGTTAAAAGTTCTTTTTACCCCAAAAATCTCCGTTTTGCCAAAAACGGTTGAAAGGTTTTCGTCCTGATGACTCAGTTCTGTGTCCTCAAGCTCACTTGCATGCATTTGTGTTTCTGACAGCCTTCACTCCCTCATCCTTTAGCAGGGCAAGGTCTGTCTATGATTCTTCTTAACAGTCTTAAGAAGAGATAGACATGAAATATGCGAGTGCAGTGCAGAAAGCAGCACAAGACCTTGTGCAGCTATATCTGCTTAAAATTGTCCTGTCCCTTTTTGCTGTTCTGCTTCTTAAACTAGTTGGAAGTGGCTTTAAATAAGTTACCTTCAGTTCTTTTTTCAGTTGCTATTTTAGCTGTTCCCTACATCTGGTCCTAGGAGGCTTTTAAATGCACACCTGACACCTTCCTAGGGCATGGCTGGTGAAGCAGATGATGATTCTTGGAGTTCTTCCGAGTCTGAATTCTTCTGGTTCCTATTACTCTGTTGACCTTTGATCCTTCTTACTCCTTCTCCATGCCTATTTTATTTAGAGTTCTTGCTTTCTCTCAAGTTGTTAAAGGTAAATACTGAAGTATCTTTTTTTACAAGTAGTTGACAGACTTAATCCTAGTCTACATCACTTCCAGGTGATGGTAGTATCTCTGGAGTGGCAGCAAAGTGGATCTGAAAGTGTCATCTTAGTTTCTTTCTGTTAATTTCATTCTCGTGTTTGTTAGCAGGTTGGGGTTTAATTGTGTGTTTCTTTGTTTTGTTTCTTTTTATTTGTTGCCATTGGTCTTCAGCCTTTAGTGTGTGAAATGTTCCTTAGAAATCTGTGTGTTTCAAAAGCTCACATTGTATTGTTAGGTCACAAAGGCTGCATTTGCTTTCAAGGCCTCCTATTTGAGTCAGGTGGATTTATATATTTTTTTTTTTCTGTAACTTTAGGAATTGTAATAGATGTTGTGATGCCTCTGAACTCAAAATAGAGAAGGCAGTTATATGGGTGTCCTGGAAGAACTATTATTTTTATAAATACTGGGCTTCATAAAACTTGTTGCTGTGTTTAGCACATCTGAAATCTGTATTTTAATACATTACAGGATTTGTTACTGCAAAAACCCTACATGAAAACTTTGTAATAAGTAAATATATTTATTTTTTTGGTAATCCATGATAAGAAAGGTAACAGGATTCTTACACAAACCTAATTATTGGAATAAAAAATAAACCTTGTGAAACTGCTTAGTTGCTGTGGTTTTATTTTTTAATTTTACAAAGCTTGATGTCTTATAACCTTGTTTCACCTGTACTCATTATGTTTTCCCCCTCCCTCTCTTTACAGCAGTTCTGTGGTGTTCTTGGTCACACATTTATGGAGTTTCTGAAGGGCAGTGGAGACTACTGCCAGGCACAGCACGACCTCTATGCAGACAAGTGAACTGTAGAAATCCATTACTACTCCACCAAGAAGCCCCCCTAAGAGTGGTTGACCAGGATAAGAAGTGTTGAATTGAAATTGGCAGAGCATTTAACAACGGAATTCAGACCTGGATGGGGTAAACCTCAGTGCACTGCCTTTCTTTTGCCTCAGTATTACTGGATTGAAGAATTGCTGCTTCTTGTTAGGAGGTTCATTTCATTTCCCATTGCTCCCAACTTCATACTTCCAAGCACTGAGAATTTCACGTGGAGTATAGTGAAGTAGACTTCAGTTTCTCTACATCACTTCTGTATTAGAATTTTTTTTAATCCTTTCATAATCTTGTTGCATGTTTAACTAAATCAATATGGCCCGAATGAACCGCCCAGCTCCTGTGGAAATCACCTACAAGAACATGAGATTCCTGATCACACATAATCCAACCAATGCAACCTTAAACAAATTTATAGAGGTAAGGCCAGTACAGAATTCTTACTGATGTGTTTTTTTAAATCCCTGAACAGCATGCTATATTTATAGTTTCCTTTACTAGCTGATAACTGCTGTAAAAGCCATATGAGGAGTACTGAGACTGTATATTGATTTTTTTTTTGTTTTGTTTTGTTTTGAAATACTTGTACTGTGCTTTGAAGATCAGCAGACAAATCTGCAGTTATCTGCAAATCTGCAGACAAATCACATATACTTTGGCCTTCACAAATGTAATTCTGAGAGTGAAGTAATAATTATACTGTCTAGTGCATGGTACATTAAGTACATTGTTTAGGTCTGAAAACAGGAATTATCTAGCGGAGTTATGTGTAGAACAATACAAACATCTCCTAGTGGTATGAGCTCACATTCAGATTGGGCTGAAGTGGTGTAACATTTCATTGCACTTCCTGCATAGTGATCCATGTTGTTGGTCAGAACCCTAGTAACCAGTAACAGGATTGCAATAAGCTTTCACTGCCTAGCTTCTTTCACTATTATCAGATCCTGGTTTTGGTGTAATTTAAGAGGATCCTCTGTGTCATAGCATTTACTTGAGTGAAATTTGTGGTGGTAGGCTTACTCTGCACCCAGAGCTACTGAAGCTACTTTAAGTGTTTTGGTACTTGCTACTGACTAAAGCCAGTGGCTTGGAACATATTTCTAGTACTGAATTTATCATCTAAACCACATATTTAGCATGTTGGAACTATAAAGTGCATGGCTGTATAAAGTGTGTGTGTATGCTAATTAAGTTCCTTTCGGAACTGCTTTGTGGGAAGGTCCGAGTTTGCTAAGCCCCTTCTTAGCAAGATTTTAGGTGTACTACAGCTCAGTTCTGCATTTGGTGCAGGATTATTTACAGGAAACAGGGTGGGAGAACATTTGCTTGCCTTTATACTCACAAGTAGATTGGGTATGCTTAGGCTATGCTTCAGTTGTTACTGTGACAGTTGCAGTGTGAATGATATTTGCTGCAGGGAGAATGAAGAGGGATTGGTTTAATGGAGAGTAATAGCAAAATGGAAAGCTAAACTTTGTCATGACAGCTCAGGAACTGGAATAATTTATTGTTCTATGCTTGTAATTCTCAAGAGTAAGAGGTCTAATTAACTTTTTGGTTTAAGCAGAGAGAGAGGGGGAGAAGATTTGAACTTTGCTCAGACTGCTTTTAGTGAAGTACGTAGCTTTGCAAATCAGGAAGCTTCCTGTTCCTTTAAAATGAATGATCTTTTCGAGATGGACTACTTGATTAATCAATATTTATCAGGATCTGATTTTAAAAGCAAAAAGCCTGATCCAACATAACAAAACTTAGTCTGCACATAAGACGATGCTTTCAGAAAAGCCTAAAGTATCTGGTGTTAGCACACAAGTTTTTAGTCATTTCAGTTTTCTATGTCTTTGCAGGATGGCAAGCATTTGCATGATTTTGCTACTGACAATTTTGGAATGAGTTACTAAGTTAGTTTATCAAGAAAATTAAATGGTAAGTGAAGCTAGTTTATTCTTACAGCATTTCTTCTTTTTTTTTTTTTTCACTCTGTAGGAACTTAAGAAATACGGTGTTACCACAGTGGTAAGAGTGTGTGAAGCTACTTATGACACTGCTCCGGTGGAAAAAGAAGGCATTCAGGTATTGGTAAGTAATTTAGAAGCAGAGTTCAAAACCAACGCCTATCCCTTGTCACTCTACCCCCTTCCCCAAATCAAGATTTTTTTGACACTGCCTTATTAACTTTGAGTGCATTCCAGCAACCGGTAGAGGAAAAAGATGTGAAAATTTCTTGTCAGGAAAAAAGTTCAGTTTTGAGCTAAATCATGTGATCAATGAAAATTGATAGAGAGGAATGTATTTGTAATATTGCTATAGTTAAACTACTAGAAAACTGTAGATTTGGGTGGTTTCCTCAGCTGTCAGCTTTTGTCCATTGTGTCTCTTCTTTTTTTGCCTATGCATACAGCTTAACAAGACTTCTGTTTTTATATGTTTGTCATTCTGTGTTCTAGGACTGGCCTTTTGATGACGGTGCTCCACCATCCAACCAGATTGTTGATGATTGGCTAAACCTCCTTAAAGTTAAATTTCGTGAAGAGCCTGGTTGTTGTATTGCTGTACACTGTGTTGCTGGTCTTGGAAGGTGGGTGAAGTGTTAAAGATTTGTTGAACAGTCATCCCTGGTCAGACTTGAGACCTAGTGCAAAAGTTTATTTGAGGCAAATGTAAAATAGTCACGTATCCAGTATTGGAGTGACTTCACACTTGAAAGTAGTTAAGATGGCAGGAAACTGTATGTATTTATTAAAGACTTTTAGCTCAAGAGATGATGTTTTGGTCACAGCTCTCACAAAGTCTAGAAAATTAAGTGAACAAGTACATTCTTGTACTGAGTATATTGATGAATGCCCCGTTGAGATTTTTTGTCTGTTTTTCCCTAATGGATTTGGGCTTTTGTGACTTGCTTGCTTTCTCTCCATGTCAGGAGTATTGCCAGTCTCCTTGAACCAAGGGCATTGTAACCATTAACTGCAAACAAGTGGGTGGTTCTGGTACATCAAGACCAGCTTTCATCCACCATCTATCTGGGTGATGAAAGGTGTTTTCCAAAGTCCCAAAATTGTTTGTCTCATTTCTAAGCTACATGAAAATTTTTAGGGCTAATGCTAAATATTCTCCTCTTAGTCCTGTTCCTTCTGTCTGCTGTCACTATCTTGAATAGAGTCCCAACAGTTGTAAGAAACTAATGGTTTTTCTGCTGTTCTAGACTACCTGGGAACTAGATCTGTTCAAAAAGGAGTTGCTATATTCTAGCCATGAATTTCAGCATGTCCAATATAAACTGGGTGGTTTTTGTCTTATTGTCCATAAGCCTGGCTTATCCAGTGTATTATGGTTTCACACATAACAAAGTTCACTGTAGTGATGAAAGTTACCAAAATCTGCTGCTTAGAATGATACTGGTTGGTTTTCCTCAAAACGGGACAGTTAGTTGAAAACATGGTCCTAGCTTTCTGTCATGTAAGTTTCCTTTTAAATCCCTGAACATATGAAACCACTTAAAGTTATTACTATATGCACAAGTCTATTGCTAGTGTGTGGCATGAGATTTTGTCTTGTGGGGTTTTTTTTTGTTTTGTGGTTTTGGGTTTTTTGTTGGTTTTTTTTAGAGTCATAAATTGCTAATGTATTTGAGTTTGATTTAAGTTAAGCTTTTGTAACTGAAAATTGATTCTGTCAGAGGAGGAACACCATGGCAAACAAGGAAATCCTCAGGGGAGTGCAGAAGCCTGTGGATTACATCTGTTCCTGAAACCTGTGACGCTAGTTCTAAGATTCGTCAGTTCTTACTGAACTCAACCCCTCTTCTGACTTCTGCTTTGGCATCCTGACTGCTTCTAATGATGATTCATTTTGGAGAATAAAAACCTATGTGCAGCTCTTCCTCAGAATCAATTGATTTGAAACAAATGGTTAAGATTACTTGCATTTTTATTTTTGTTGTCCTTTCCTGTCCTTAAGTCAGATGAATGAAGCTAAGGTTGACGAGAGTTAATTTAAACCCCTATTTAATGAGAATGGCTAACTCAAAACCAGGTGATATTGTGTCTCAGTGAATGCAGAAATGCCTTCTGCCTTTCTTGCTTTCCCAGTGAAGAAACATCATAGATGCAAAAAACAAAGTAAAATGTTTTTCTGAATGTACTTTGACAAAAGCTAAACTAAATATTTTTTTTAATTGAACCAGAGCTCCAGTCCTAGTTGCTCTTGCACTGATAGAATGTGGAATGAAGTACGAAGATGCAGTGCAGTTCATAAGACAGTAAGTGTAACACTAACATGTAGCTGTTCCCAAGATTCAGTATGTGGATACATCCTTGGGCACTGAAGGAAATTCTGGATGTTATTCTTGTCTTTGATGCCTTTTTAAGGTACTTAATTAGTACATCTGAAATTGTACTGCATGCAGTCAGAGTTGTAGGACTTGCACCTGTGGAATGAGTGTTCTTCTGTTGAAACCAGAATCTGTACATAATTACTTGAGGAGGTTTTTAAAAAATAGAACTACCATTAAGCAACCCCCTAACTTTCAGTTAGATTTGCAGAGTTCTCTTTATTTTACATATGAAAGGCAGACTACCTTTGTCTTTTTTGGTGGTCTACTGAAGACAAATACTTCCTTGGATTTTTTTAATCAGTGTATGTAAATTGGATGGGAACAGTTTTAGTCTTAATTTCTCAGGTTTCAGCTATATTTAAAAGAAGCTGCATCCATTATAAACAATAGCAAAATATTTCTTGCATAATTGCCAGGCCTTTGAAGAATTAAATTCAGCTTGTACTGGTTTTATATGAAATGAGGAGTAGGAAGCCAGTACATACTCCAAACAGTCAGTTTCTTTCACATACATACAGTTTGAGAAAACAAAGAAAGCTCAATTTCTATTCAGCATCTTATTTTGGGGACTTTAAATGTTTATGTACTTTTTACTATTGTCATATTCCTCATAATTATTTTAAGAGAGTGAATAACTTCAGCTCTCAAGAAGACCATCTTGTATGTGCTCTATAGCTTCCTTTTGAAGTTTCTTCTAAAATCTTAATGTAAAATCTGACTTTTGCTTATCATAGGCTAGAACACTGTCTAAAATGGTGTGTATTCCTTTGAGCATGTAGTCCAGTGAGGTATTTGTGAAAGGAAGCTACCACCCTCTTTCTTGGCACTTAACTTCCAATTATCCCTACTTTGGTTACAGCCTTGACTGGAAGGTGGCTTTTTTAAGTGACCTAAAAATATTTTTCTCTGGTTGGTGATATTATTTCACTGGGCAGTAGATTAATGTTCTGTTGGAAATCTGTTTTTTTCCATCTAGGAAGCGGCGTGGAGCTTTCAACAGCAAGCAACTTCTGTACTTGGAGAAATACCGCCCCAAGATGCGTCTGCGCTTTAAAGACTCCAATGGTCACCGAAATAATTGTTGTATTCAGTAAAGCTCAACAGCCTATGGTACTTCTTTGGGAATAAAGAATGGAAACTACAATTAAGCAGACTGCATGCCAAAGACATCAGTCTGGTATTTTTTAGTAGTAAAGGAAGCTTCCTTAGGAGTATTTATTAGGCTAAAGGCTCAGTAGAAATGCAACTTCTATGTTTAGATAAATATCTGTCTATTTGGAGACCCAGTAAATGTTTTTGCTGTACCCTGTTTCTGAGCTGTTTCCTTGTTCATTAATTATCAGATCAAATATTCTTTAATCATGCCATTGAGTCTTACTGACCTAGTTTCAACTACTAAAAATTGGGGTACTAAAATAAATCAATCTGTAGAGAGATTAGGTGCCAAAATACCCAGCATATCAGCTATATGTTTTTCCTTAAAATGAGCATAGTTCTGATGATGTGAGAACTACTAGCTTATCTGGACCTTACTATCTTTTTTTCTACAGTCATTTCAATATTGAAGAATATGGCCTCTAAAGTAGTCTTGCCTGCTCACTGTATGTTTTGTCTCCCACAATCGCACTAGAATTATCAGGATTTGCACAGTCTTGTCTTTTTAATACTATGAATTACAGTAACTTTTTACCCTGGCATCTGTACTTTTCTGTTACCTGAACCTCTCCATATTACAAGTCATTACTCCGGTTATTCATGTAGAAGATCTTTTAAATTGTACAGAAGCACACAAGTCTTTAATGTCTCCAGACAAAAAGCCTTACAGTAAAATTAATGTTGGCACTTCATGTGCAACTTAACAGAGGGCCTGAAAAGGTTGGGAGGGGCTATTTAATATTTCTAGTAAAATGTTGCCTTTGTCTTGTGCAGGAAGTATAGAATATGCCCTTTACTTTAGTAAATATTTTTTTAAAACGTAGAAACGCTTTGTTATTGTAGCTAAAAATTCTTAATCAGAAAATTTCTGAAAAATCTTGTAGTTTTCTTTTACTGTACCTATTGAGAGTTGTTTACCAACTATTGCTTTGTTGAAAGTGTGATCTTTTTCTTTTCTTTTCATTTTTCCTCCTTGAGTTTCTGCTGTGACTTGGGCAGACCTCTGTAATATTTTGTATGCCTTTCAAGCTGCGTAACTTAATATTTGGATACTTGATAATTTGTTTTATTATGTAATTGATAAAATGGTGATGTGTATTAATGTTAGTTCAACCATATATTTATACTGTCTTGGGAATGTGTGGTTATAGTTCTGTGGGAGAAATACTTTTGCCAGTGTTCACCAGCTTGTAAAATCTAGTGCGAGAGCTTAAAACATCTAAATAAATACTGAAATGCACTTACGAAGTTTGCTGAAGTCCTCATCACTTTCACTTATTTTTGTGTACATTGTCAGCAGTCTGGAGGTGCCTAAATTCAGAATCTAGTCAGGCATCTGTTTTCTTAGTATTTTTCATTATTATTTTTTAAAATCTGGACCTGAATGTCCCCTTTGCTGTAATGTTTGCTGTTTGTTTTACTCATAAATAAATGTGGACAAAAATAATGGTAGAAAGTACAGTATATTTTCATGTAGATTACTTGTGACTTGCTGTCCCCAATACTAAAACGGGTTACCTGGTGTCCTTGAAGATGTTTTTCCAGTAAAGCAGAAGAGGATATGCATCAGTACAGCTTGGAGAACACTTTAATCAGTACCATTAGAATTCAGGTAAAAATAGTATGATAGAGTCCTTCATTGTCAAGACTGAAGCTATGTACAAACAAGATGTTCCAAAAATTGTGTGAGCAAAGACCTGTATGTGAGTTTCCAGAGCGGTGACTTAACTTCCTGATGAGAACTGGAAGGTGCACTTAGTAGCCAGCTGAGGTGATCCATGCTCATATCTGCTTAGATTTAAACTTTGGTTAATATATCTCCCTTTCTAAACAGTGAGGTGGGATCATAGAATCAGTCAATGAGATTTCTGAAGGATTGCTGTTGGAGAAGTTACAGTCTCATTATAAAGAGCACTGTATAATTTAAGAATGTCTAATATGATATAGCACAATTTTTAAAGTAGTAAAATAAACTTTGGATCATCTTTCCTTTGGAAACTGAATGTGGTTTATAAAGTATTTTGTTTAATGGAATACAGCTTCACTTGACTGAAGAAATGAGCTCTTAGGAAATTACATCCAAAGTCATCAATTTTTCTGTTGTCAAGATGGACTAGATTACAGGAACAATGGCAAAGACAAAATCTTCACAAATTCTGTAAATCATCATCAAGCTGGACTGATTGATGTAAATACTGGTTTAACACATATTAGTATCCAAGTTCAAAAAACTGATTTGATCACCCATGAAATTAGAAGTCTGTAAAAAAACTACAAGTAAAATGCCTGGAATTTTTTTACTTAAAATTATTAATGCAATTTCTCTACATAGATCAGATTTTGCTCTGTCTTTACAGAATTCATCATGGGTAAGGAGGGTTGTGTTTCGGTTAAGAGCTCTAACACGTTAGTAATGGAAGTTTGGTTCATTGAACTTTAAACTTGAGACTGGGCTTGACTTCCGTTTATTTCAGTAAGCAAAGAAAAATTTGCAGTAGCATATCTCTGTTGGAAGCCAAAAGTCAGCTTCTGAACTTCCCTGTTTAGGCATGACTCTAAGGAACAGAAAATCTTTTTGTCTTTTGTAACAATTCTGGTAGTTTTCAACAATAATTAAATTGTGAGGATAGGATAGTAGATGGAACTATATAAAACAAGTTGAATGAAATTCCATGTGATGTGTGTATATATATATTTACATATTTACAAATTCAAATGAAGAAATGCTTAAATGGAATTACTGTATCTTAAGGCTAAAACCTGGCATGCAACCAGGCTTTAATGTAACATTTAATTTTGGATGCTTAGAATGAGTGTGTAACTGCTTTGCCTCCTCAAGAGGTATGTTGTAGTACATTTCTGTCAGCTGCTAGACTGGTTTGTGCTGTGGACTTAACGCCTTATGTAATGTGGCTTGTAAATCTGGTAGTATTTACAGGATTCCTTGGCATGTAGCAGAAAGGTTCATGGGAAATGAGGTGAGAGTTTGCAATTAGTGCAGCAGAGAACTGATGAATGCTATATTATTCTGTCATGTGGTCCCTTAAAAATCTGGAGGAAAGGTAGTCAAGCAAGGCACTTTGTTACTGATGATCCAAAATTGGGTATAAAACTGAATGTTATTTTCTTGAATCTGGTTCTCAAAAGTGCTAAGTCAGTTTCAACTTAAGTCTGTAAATACTGTACTTAAATATATATGAAATTATGTAGGACTTTTTTTCAGAACAGTGCTGAACCACTTCAGACTACTCAAAACTAATTAATACTTCTAATCTCCCTGTCTTTGGTTCTCGGTGTATAAAAATCCATTCCAGTGCTTATATTAGTGGGGTTGTTCTGGAGATAAGCAGTAATTTCTGAAGTAATCAGACCCATCTGCATTATTGTAGAAGAAACAATGAGAAAATGTGTAATTTGGTATTGAGAATGAATCCAAGGTTAGACTTAAGAACTTTGGCAGTAAGAAAAGTAGTAAAGTACTGCTCATTTATGTGAGCATCATATATCCTTGCAAATGAGATGGGGGTAAAAATATTTTGTAATTAAATAAATGTATTTGGGAGAACCAGACTGAGGGTTCATAGATGACCTTGCCCTAATTGTTTTCAAGCATCTGAGTGCTCGACTGCAGCATTAATAAACTGGTTTTTTTTCTTTTTAATATGTGCAACATGATTTAGATAATAACTGAGAGAAAGAGTACTCAAAAGAGCATATTAGATTTGCTAGGATTTTGCTGTGTCATTAACAAACTAGTATTTTCTGTCAGTTTTGGGAAAATTATCAAACCAGAGATAATATTGTTCCAAGAGGATTACTATTATCTTTTTGTATGTATTGGTGTAATCCCACTGGGGGGGTGGGGGGGAAAGTCAGTTATACTTTACAAGTTGAATTCAGCTCCTGAAATCAGGCTGAAATTTGGTGGAATTTATTAATAGTTGTGACAGATTTAACTGAAGAAATACAGATTTCTTAGTGAAAGGAATTTTGCACTTAGGCATATGTCTCATTTCTCCTATGCTAAGAGATACCTAAAATAGGTTAGATGAAGAACTCTGTAAAGATGAGAGTGTATTCTGTAAAGGGAGTAAGGGATGGCAAATTCAATTTGCAGTATTGATATCTACAGATATATTAAATAAATTTCACCTAACTTCTTTAAGTTAGTAATTGTTCAAAGTGTCAGGTAAAGTATTTCTCTCCACATACCCTGCTCTTAATGTGTAATAACCATTGGCAATTATAACCTGATTTTTTCTTATTGATACAGGTTTCTGCTACATGTAAACACAGCCAGTGGCATTATTTCTGTCTTGATGGTTGTCTGCATGACTGCTGTTAATTTTGATACTTAATGTCCTAATGCATTGATAATTATCTCAATAACAAAACACAAGTTCCTTATCAGTAGAAAGCCTCTTTGTGAGGTAATAGTCCTTAAATAGTGATGTGACAAGAAACGATAGGGACAGTGCCAGAAGATCAAGTTGCCTGCTTCAGTTACTGATTTAAATGAGAATTCTTAGAAGTGTAGCTGAGGAAAATCAGATACCAGTGTTTAAATACCTAGGAATTCTCAAGACAGAAATACTCATATAGTAAAAGACTATCAGTCTCAATACTACATGTAACCTGTGCCTGTAACAAAACCTAAATGTATGGAATAGGTATTTTCTAGTGGGCTGGAGTCTTAATCTCACTTTATTGGTGGAAAAACAGCAGTAGATGATTCCAATCCTTCTTAAAAATTTGCACATGCTTTATCATCAAGTTTCACTGATGCTTGTTCTGAGGAAGACAGATACATTTGGACTTTAGAGAGTTGTAGTTTAAGAACTCTTCTTCCCCATTCGTAGGAACAATTACAATAGGATCTGAACAGGGAAGTGCCACTCAGCATTGTCATGCACTTCCACATTGCTAGTAGGAAGCTACACATATCTTAGTTTGTCTTCTTCAATTCCCTATAAATCAGTGTTATCTTTATTAGGGCATGCAAACCCTGAACTTGCCTTTAAAATTTCAATTCAACTCTATGACAACTTTCAGTTCATCACAGTAAAAGCATATAAAGACAAGAGGGACATAGCAGATGTGCAAAACTATGGTGTTCCCTTATACTGCAAGTACACTCATCCCTTTACACTTGATACACAAGGTTTTCCACAGTAACACATCCCCTGTTGTGTTGGTTTCACGTGGTATGGGGGATGGGTGATTTCACCTCAGGGATGGCTCCAGGAGGTGGGGAGTGGGAGGCACTCTCCCGTCTCTGGCAGCTTCCCCTGTGAGCTGCTGGCACCAATCAGAGAGCTGATTTGGTGATGGACAGCTTGGGAAAACAATGAAAAAGTTATTTTGCTTTCACAAATCATAGTTGCATCGAGTTAATTGTCTCTTTCGGCTTCCGGTCTCCGGAGGTGTGGGGATCCCTGGCTGGGGGCTCCGGCCCGGGCTCCGGGCTCGGTCTGGGGTCCGGCCCGGCTCGGAACCCCGGCCCCGGGCTTGGCGGGGGGCCCGGCCCGGCACCGGCTCTGCGGGGAGCCCCTGGCTTAGGGGGCCCCCGGGCTCCGCACGGCCCCAGCACCGGCCACATGGCCCCGGCCCTGCCGGCTGGGCTCGGCTCGCCTTTCCACGTGGCAGAGAAGAACTCCAGCTGCCCACGTTTGTTTCTTTGCAATCTGGATACAATTGTAACTTCCTTATGCCTGGATGGAATCCTCGATCTCCTAAGTTCCCCTGAATGAGAAGAAATGAAGCATGGAGACTACAGAAGTCAGCGGGATGAAGACAAAGTTCCTGGTGGGAAGAGATTGAAAAGATGCAAGTAGCTGAAAACCTTTTTCGTGGGCTGTGGGGATTGTGACTTCACTAAAGTTCCTTTAAACTGTGAAATATACTTGGGGAGGTTTGGATGCTTGAGTAGAAGACTTTTTGCCTCGGGGAAATTGAGCTCTCTCTGTTCTGGGACTGGAATATGAACAGAGGCATTTGATAGAGAAGCAGATGAAGAGAATTTTGTTTTTCGGCAGCCTGCCTTTAAAAGTGATACCCCAAGTGTGTAACTTAACCCATAACACGGCTCTGGAAGGACTGTGTAAATGGGAGGAAAAAATTCATAGTTCTGTGGTTTCCGGGCAGACGCAGACTGTGAAGGTGAAGACACCTCCTAAGCCATAACCAGAAAAGGGACTTTTCTCTCTGAAGTAAACTGAACTGATTATTTAAGTGTATAACTGACTGAAGTGTTCTCTCTGTATGTTGGTTGGTAAGAAATGTGGAATGAAGGGGAGGAGGGAAGAATCTAGGAATTTTATCCTGAATTCTAATTTTTTTTTGTATTATTAATAAATTTCTTCTTGTACCTTTTCAAGTTTTGAGCCTGCCTTGTCTCTACTCCTGGGTCCTGTCTCAAAAAGAAATTAAATATATTAAGGTTGGCAAGCCCAAGTCACACCGTGACACCTGTCTGTCCCAGGGATGGGCTACCTTACTCTCCATGGTTTTGTACAGCAGGATTCTTACTTCTTCCTGCCTTCTAACTGGGAGTTCTTTGTAGGATGCTATGGAGGATGGGTACCTGGTAGGAGCTATATACCCCTGATGATCTCAGATGCTACCTCAGGCCACCCTACAAGAAGTGTTTCTGCACTAAGTCTTTATTCAGACAGAATTTTGCTAATGGGCAGACTGTTTTTCTAGGCAGACACTGGCTGTTTCCCATTTTAATCTAATTAGTGAGACGATTTTATAATATCCAATCACTTTGTGTTGTTAAGGAGGTTATCCTTTTGATGGAGAGCATGCAAACTTCCCCATATTTTTGTTACATCACAACCTTTTTTACTTCTAAGACTTCATTCAATTGCCTGATCTTGAGTTAGCCTTTTGCTGCATAAGGTTTATTTCACACATTGAGAGTCTACCTCCCAAGTTCTTGACTTTTCTTTTTTGTTCCTGTTTTCCCTGACCAGAAATTCTTGATCATTTCTATTTCACTTGTCTACTTCTCGTCAAAACTCCTTTCTGGACTTCCTTAATTGCTACCTGGTTTTCTTCACTGGAAAAAAAATTAAGTACTGTTCAACAGCACTTGATTTTTACATTCCTGTCTCAATTGTCTTTCAGCACTACCAGAGTATTTATGCTACTTTGAAGTTGGGTCTCAATAAGTTCTACTACATGGCAAGCCCTTTGCCTTGGAAAAGGTTCTTAGTGAAGTCCAGGAAGGGAATTTGAGAAAATTATCATATATTATTGGGTTGAAGCATTAGGATATTTTTGTAGGAAATCCCCTAATTGTGCCATTTAACATATAGAGTAATTTAGATTGGATAAAACATTAGAAGGTGATCTAGTCCAATGCCATGCTCAAAGCGGGGATAACTTCACAATTAAATCGGATCATTTAGGAGCCTATCTAGTCAAGTTTTAATATGTTCAAGGACAGAGATAACAGCTCCTTTCCAGTATCTGCCCCCCAGGTGAAAACTCTTCCATTGGGAGCTATTCAGAATCTTCACAGATGCAATTTCCCATTTTCTCACTGTGACCTCCAAGACGCTCTTGTCTCTTCCTCTCTATATTCATCTGCTGGGAAAGTGAGACAGAGGAAATTTCCCTCCTCAATCTCATCACAAGTGTGAAGAAGCAGAACACACTTCATGCTCCAAGCCTCTAATAATCTCAGTGACCCTCCACCAGGGTTCATTCCAATTTGTCAGTATTTTCATGTACTGGGGAACTGGACACAGTCTACCATATGATTGCCTTCACAGAAGATAAAAATTAACGTTAAATAGTACTGGAGTGAAATCTCAGATATTCAGAGAAATCGTAACCAGCAGCAGTTCCATAGACAACTGCCCTAATTGTTTTGGGATCCAAGTCTCAGTGTCATATTTTGTGCTGGTTATCAAAGTTTGTTTTCCTCTAGCACTAAAAAACTTCATTCAAGCAATTTTTTCTGTTTTAAACTAATTTCTGCATATAACTGCAACTCTGTCTTACTTTCTGGGATAAAATATCTTTTTTTAGTCCTGAATCTGTGTAATCCATTGGGTAATTCTTAATAGCTTGTAGCTTCTACACTTTTTACCTCTCTACAAAAATCTACCCTTAGTCATAAAATCAATGGCTAAACATCTTTTGTCTTCAGAACCTTGCCTTTGTCCACCTAGCTGTATGGTTAATTCAAAAAGCCTCAGTCCCTTTCACCTGTGGAACTGAATGTTTTTCTGCTGCTTTCTAGAGTAGGACACGTAACTTCTGTTTGATCCAACAACCAGCAGCTGCTAATGGGTCTTTTTGTGGGGAAAGAGAATGATCGTGTCATAAATCTGGTGAAAAGTGGGTAAGGGGGCACATGTTATTGTTCCTGTACTAACTAAAGCAAGGAGGAGGTGGGAAATTAAAGGGAAAATAATGTCAAATCAGATATTCTTAATTAAAATATGTGGATTTCCATTATGAGATAGAAAATTTTAGATTATTGGATGCTATTGTTCTGCATTTGAAAAAATCAATTCTTATTACACAAGAAATAGAAAAGATCTGAGGAATAACCAGTTTTAAATTCTGCTAAAGATATAATTCACAATAACTTACAATAGACTTCAAACAAGCTAACTGTGGAGCCTCCTGAACTAGAGGTATTGGCAAGTCCCAGGTATTGTGAGCAGGGTCTGCTGTTCATCCTGGGAAAAATCATGGCAAGTGTGCTATGAAAAGCAGTTATCTGATTTTTAGGGGTGTGCCAATGAAGTTAGTATTTCTGACTATTTCAGAAAATAGTCATCCGAAAAAAATGAGCTTGTTCAATATTGTAAATTCAGCAGATAAATGCAACTGGTGCTGTAGTACATACACTTCATTTCAGAAATCTAACTCTGCTTTGTATGACATTTAGGTCATGCAATTTACAAAATAAATGCAGCACTTGGGTTTTAAAATAATTTAAATAAAGTATCTTGTAGACAAAAGAAAGATGTTCCTGTGAGACACTGTTAAAATAGTTAATGGTCTAGTGCTGTAACATGTCTCAGCTTTTTGACAGTAGCAAATACTGCCATACAGCAGGGGAGAAAACCTGTCTGCCCACCACCATACCCAATACATTCTTTATCCAGATAAGCATATGGAGTAATCTATCTCCTTTCCACATTTTGACAACCAAAGAACTAGTAATTAACATTCAAAAGCAAGACAAGTTTAAGACCAGTGTGATCATAATCTGACTGCATAGAGCATGTTTTCAAAAATTGCATTTAGAATAAAAAAATATGGAAAGACTATAAGGAATATAATTCATGAACCTCTTGGGAAGAGTTGTGGCTAAATAGAGACTTGGAACTATAAGCAAAGAAAGTGCCTTGTGCTGCTTTTTCTTGTGCTCAGAACACTAGGAGACTGAAAATAGGTTCCTTTTCAATGGAAACAACTGGCAAGATCTGGACTACCAAGTAACTCATGTATAAAGGGATTACATTATAAAAATATTGCTAGGAAAAATAGCAGATGGTGCAGTTGTAATTGTGTACACCTGGTGTGTCCCTGGATACAAAGGCTTCTGTAATACCTATGAAATTTGCTATTGGAGTGCTCTTTTGTTTTCTGCTAAACTGCAACACAGGTGCTACCGATGGTGAAGTTCATCACATAAAGGGAGTGGCACAGTGTGGTCACTGCAAAAGAAAACTGCAAATACTCTGTTAAACTGAGATGGGTCACTGGAGTTATGTGACTTTTGATGGTGTAAAGAAAAAACTGAATAGAATAATAAACAATGATCAGATTACCAGCAATGCTTTCCCTGCTGCTTGTGTCAAAAGAAATGAAATCACAAGAGCTGAATGCTGGAAAATTTGTGCAATGCAAATTCTGTTAAACTGAATTTTGCTTCAGAAAGTAATTTCATTTCATTGTATAATATCAACAATATTTCAGAGAGCTAGCACCTTGTTTAAAGTTCCATGCCTAAAACGCCTTCGAAAAAATTAGAGCAAGCAGCCCAGTAGCTCTGTTTTGTGCCATCAAAAGAATTCAGGGTTTTTTCTTTAAAGGTGTTTGCTTTGGAAAGGAAAGAGTCCTTCTGAAACTGGGAAAGCACAGGAAGAAAACTGGAGAAAACTAACATGCAGTACTGTGAATAACTGTAACTTTGAAAGGGCAGGGAGAAAAAATTTAATATGTTAAAAACTGCTCTGCTTCAAAACTGCTTTGTTGCAAATACCGTGTGTAGTGCTTGTAAATATTGCAGTGTTACCATGCCTTCAGCTTAATGCTTCCTTTCCTAGTGTGATGGTAGCAAGAGAAGCATTTAATGCATTTCAGCTTTCTTGGCACAACAGAAAGCCCTAGAGAATACAATCTCGAAGACTCAAAACAACTGAAAAGAAGGAAACTGAAGTAAATTAAGGAAACACAATTATTTTTTTGTCCTTACATCATGTTTGTATTTCGTTACAAAATACTACGAATATGTAAAGGCAACGTTAATATAGTAATACATAAGGTAATTCCACATTTGATTTTTCGAAATATTAAAAATCAGTTTCTCTTTTGGAGGTGTTGAAACTTGATATATGAAAGAACCAGCCTGCATGGCACCTTTATACCAGCCATCAGAACTGAAAGTAGCGTCACGAATGCTGCATTCAGCTAATGCAGTAACACAGATTAGGAAAGATAGTCTTGCTCTTTGCTATCATTATGTGATCAAATTACTCCAGGTTCTGATGTCCCGACAAACGCACACCGCGACAGCCCTTTAGGTGGCGATTTGTGCGATGGGGCGCCGCAGGTCCTGCAGTGCACATGCACAAACAGCCACCAGGGAAAGAGCAGGCGAAAACGAGCCCGCACCACCGGGCAGCACGAGACGTGTCTGCCCATGACCGACCGGCTGCGGAGACTTTTCTGTCCGACACGTAGGAACCGAAGAGTCTGGCACACCGAGAGCTGCAGGAATCTGCCCGCGGCGGCCGGCGCACAGCGCCGATTGACAAGCAGGTTGTGTAATGCGGGCTGCACCGAGGAGGGGGGCGAAGACAGAAAGCCACATCCTTCCACACGCACCAGTCACACCGTGTGTGTCCTCGGCCAAGGTCCTACGGGAAAAACCCGCGAGCCTCCCGGTCGCCCTCCATCCCCTCTCCCGCAGGCCCAGCCAGGCCCGCCAGGCGCACGGCCGGGCCTGCGCTCGCCACCAGGCGCCTCTCGGTGTTGCGGCTCCCTGTTGCTTATCTATCACAGCCCCCGACTCCAGCGAGGGTGCCCGGGACACCCCCGGCCCAGCCACGAGGGCCAGTTCCGCGGAGGGCACCGCTCGGGAGCCGGTCCGTGCCCGGGACACCCCTGGCTCGCCCAGCCCCGGCCCGCGCCCCCGGCCCCGCCCCGCCCGCCCCGCCCCGCGCCCCCGGCCCCTCCCGCCCGGCGCCTGCGCAGCGCGCCCCCTCCCGCCCCATCCCGCCCCTCCAGCAGCGCCGTCACGTGAGCGGCCGGGCCCGGCGCGCCGGACGCCGCGGGGGCGCGCACCGGCGGGGCAGCGGGGCGCGCGGCCGCCACCGGGCCGGGCCGAGCCGGGCGCGACCACCTGGGCGGGGGCAGCCCGCGCGCGCCCCCGCGGAGCTGCGCGCGCCACCCTCCGTCCCTTTGGCGCGGCCGCCGCGTCCCTTCCCCCGCGGCCGCGGGGCAGCGCTGGGCGGCGGAGCGGGTGAGTTATTGCGGGCTGCGGCGGCGGCCGGGGCGGGCAGGGAGGGCAGGAGCGGAGGTGGAGCACCCCGCTGCGCTGCGCGGCCTCCCCCAGCCTTCTCCGGGCCGGGCAGGGCCGGGCCGGGCCTGCGGCGGCAGAGGCGCGGCCTGTGCTGGCCAGGCCCGCCCGGGCGGCGAGGGGCGGCCCGGCGGGACGCGGCCGCTTGCACCGCGGGGCCCTGCACGGGCCGTGCGCTGCTGTGCGCAGGCACCTGCGGCCCGGCCGCGGGCCCGGGCGCTCCCCGGAGCTGCTCCCCGGGCGCGGCCGCTGCGGAGGCTGCGGGCCCGGCCCGGCCACCCGACATGGCGCTCCGGCCCCGCCGCCTGCCAGCCGCTCCCGCCCCGCGTCCGTGCGGGACCCGCCGCGGGCGCCTGGCCCGAGTCGTGCTGCTGCTGAGCGCCCTCCCGCACCGCCTTCCCTGCCCTGCAGTTGCTGCCTTTTGATTCTTCTGTGTTTGTCTCTTCTCACCCCTGGAGCCGCCGATGCCTTGTTGTCCCGTACACACCAGGGAAACAATTACCTATTCAGATCCTGCTGTTTTTGCTCTTGGTCTCACCTGTCCAGGCGCCTCCTTCCGTCTCTTAAACTTAGCATCACCAAAAATTCAAGTGTTCAGCTCTTGTGTTTAGTATCCACTGTAGGAAGTGCGGGAGGAAATGTGCTCATCAGCAGTGCTGTGGGATTCAGTGGTCTGGTGGTATTTCCAGATCCTAATCTGGGGTGAGGTGCTCTTTCCGAGACAGTGCGTTTATTGCTTGCTACTGGAATGCAAATAAGAACACTCGGGCTTTAGAAGAGCTGTCATTCATGTGATTGAGTGTTGATCCTGTATGATGTGCACATGGTATTCCTGTTGGAGCTATGTGGGCAGAGTTTGGATGAAGAGCATAGTTTAATTTAGTAAAAATGGCCTATAGAGTGAAGCATAAAAACCAGTAAGGAAAGGCAGGAGTGGGGGGCAACAGGAGCTATACCATGCAAATTGTAGTTGTGGTGTCTTTTACATAGCTGTTAATTTATTATGTAATTTTTGTACACTTATTTTTATCAAAATTAATGCTAGTGTCGCTAAATAATGAAAATATTTTAGGATTAAATGTAAGGATGGTAAACACATGGCATCTGTTTAACACCACTGATTCATGGTTTGTTTTGCTTAATAAATTAATCTGTTATGGTTTCGGACACAATGTAAGGAAGCCCCTGAAGATGTGGGTTTTTATATTTCTTGGAATAATTCCACTGGTGTTTACACTTAGTGTGCATCCTGCAGTGAAACTCTTCTTCTTTTCTGTAACAAGTAGCTTCTGCTTTTAGTTTCTATATTCGGCTTTAAAGATTACACATATAAATACGGAGTTCTGAACACCTACATTTTTTTTCAGTTATTGTTACCTGTTACTCAGTCATTCAGTTTTTATGTGCATTTTGCATTTGCAGACTGAAAGGGCATCTAACTACAAACCATATTGGCTAGATTTAATTCAACATAATTAGCTAATTCAACACAGTGGTAAGGTGCTTTAAGGAAAGCAGAAGCTCTAAAAATTCTTACCTATTGTATTTCTGCAACCTCCCTCTTAAAAAGAGGCTTACCTCTGCCACTTATGTTGTGCTAAGAGTTGAGCTGATGATTTTTTTAGTTGTTATTTAAATTTTTTTCTATTAATTTTTCCTGGTCAACCTAAATATTGTTAAATCCAAGCTTCAAAGGGAGAGCCATATTATATTGATACTTTTTTTTTATGGTAAGGGCATATTTTTGAAAGGTAATACTATGAAGTAGCAATGATAAAGTTCACTGAACTGGGGTATGAGAGTTCATTCTACAGAAACAAAAAGTGAAAAATACAGACAGTTTATCACTTCCTCCTTAGTGGTGTCGATATAGCTACATGATGGATGGCATATATCTATAAAAAACTTCACAAGGCTTAGCCATTAAGCTTTTAACTATTGCTAATAAAAATCCCAACAAACAAACCCTAATTCTGATAGGTGTTTCCAAATGAATCATTATGAAAGAGATACTGACAAATTCAAAAGGTATTACAAATGAAAATATTCTGTCTGTGACTGACAAATAATCAGTGTAACCTGTTACACAGTTTAGCATTTTATACTATGTTCCAGCTGAAAATACTTGAAACGAATATTGAGAAACTTGAGAGTGGAAGAATTCAGGAGAATAGCAGTAGTGATGGAAATATAATCTCTTCTCATATTTTCTTTTTAGTGAAATGTCTCTTGGTAGTGAACTTACAAATTCCCAAGGTATATACAGCAATGGAGAATGGATAAAATTATATATGATCTTTGATTGTGCCTAATTTTTGTAGGAATTCAGGAGTATTCATTGGGGGGACAGTCCAGCAAAAAAAACCAGAGTACTTAATGTTTCACGATGTAAAAACTTTGCATTTCACATTTACATGCTCCACATTTCACACTGTGAAGATGTTTGTTGATATAACACAAGTTTTAGTGCAGCACTCTGTGCCTCTTCGAACTGTGAAGTGAGGGTGAGAGATTATGCTGTTCAAAACATAACTGTTAAGATGATATTCAATGATAAAATTTGATATTGTATGATTAAGAAAAGGTTTCTCTATTCTTCCTGCAGTTTCTTTGTCTTCTAATTAAATCCTTTGTTTTGAAGTTTACTTTTCCTATCTATTCATTGAGGTGTATGCTGACATACCAGTTATGGCTGGTGAATGAGTTTTGAATAGAGAAGTTTTAATAAAGCAAGTATCTTGAGCTGTCTACTCTCTTAAATGCTGTTATAGCAAATAGTAAGATGTCTGCTCTTATTGAGGGGAGCAGCACATAACTTTAGATTCTAGATAGATTTTGAGACGTGATTATTACTTATTATGTGTGTTGAGATTTAGTCACAAGGGGTTTGTGTCAGTTGCTGTCTGAAGACAGAGGTAAACACAAAAATAGTATAGAAGGGCTTCTTAACAATTAATGAAATGCTCAGATTTACATTTCTTGTTTTTTGGTCTTCAGCAAGGCTTTGTTTTGATGCCACTAAGAGCTGGACCTTAAATTTTAAATGAGGGGTTAAATTAATAAATAATAAGCAGGGATTTTACATAAGGGAACAGGTGGCGCACAGATACCTAAATGGGTTGATGTCAGCGAGTGTACCCGGCCCTCCTGTACAGCAGTACTGATAATGCAAGTAAACCTATTTGTGTACATGTTCCTGTTAGGCAGGTTTTTTGCCAGTGTCCTGGTTTTTGGGAGCTAAGTGAATGAAGAAGGTCAAATTTGATGATGCTTAAAAGACTAAAGCTCAGTAAACCATATTCTATGCAAGTGTTGAATCTGCCTCTTTTTTTTTTCTTCTTCTTTGAGAAAGTGCACTGAAGTCTTCTTTTAACAGTTCCAAACAATTTTCGTGGCTAGATGGCCATTCATATGCTGGTAAGTCACATTGCTTGTTCTGTCAAAAATATTTTGTGCGTTGGTTTAATTCTTGAAGACTGCCCCAGATGATGAGATATGAGCCAATATGAACTAGAGTAGAAAGTGCATTAGACTTGTAAACTCATCAAAAGTTGTCAAGTTGATGTCTTCTTACTGATGCTACCTCTGATGCACTGTCTGATACTGATTTTCTCTTTAATCCCGTGATATGTTTGGACTGTGAATGCTCTTGGGTAAAATCACTTGGTACAGAAGACGTGGGTCTCTGTTTTGGCTTTTGATGCTGTAACATCCATGAACATGCATGCAGCTTTTAGTGCTTAAAGCATGGCAGCATGGATACATGGCAACTTAGCATTAATTTTCAATTAGGTACTTGCGATCTTAAGCTTTAAAGTTTGTGTAGGAGGAAGGAAGAGGAGGAGGTTGGTAGTAAAACGTGCATCAGGACTTTGAGGTAACACTGTTTGGTAGGTGGGTTTTAAGTGTCAAGGTATCAGTGAGCCCATGGGATGTCTGACATCACAGCTCCAGTGAGCAAAGGTAGATACTTCATACCTTGAGGGGCACTTTTGGGTACAGTAGTTGCCACACAGTGTGAGCAAGGGATTTTTATTTTTTAAGCTGTTTGTGTTATTACCTTGATTGCATGCCAATTAAGATGCAGATCCTTGCTTTTGATCAAAAGTTTTTGTTGTTACTTACTGATTCTTCTGTAACAGTGCTTAGTCAGGTTTTCCCATTTGTTTTGACATCTGAGGTGATAGTCATCCAAATAACTTGTTCCTTTTGTTTACTTTCCTACCAGAGTTTACTACTTGAAGAAATAAATAAAATGTGAATCTTTTTAATGGAGTCTGTTACAGTTGTTATGACTAGGGCTTGCTGTTGGTCATTTGGTGTGCATAAGCATAAGGTCCAGAGACCAAGTCTTGTATATTTGAGCATTGCAATAGTCCAGTCAGTAACTAGATGTACGAAAGCTTTTAAAAGCACTAGACAGATTCAGTGAATTGGAAGCGACAGACACTTCAGAAAGGTACTTCAGTGAAATGGAAGGAATTGTAGTATTGGTATGCTACCTTCAACAGTTTCAGACTCACTTATTCAATAAAGTAGATAGGCTATATTCTCCATCTAGGGTTTTGAATATCCTAAATAAACAATGTGAGGTTGGGGTTTCTTCTTTTCCTCTTTGTTAGGTTCCCTCAGGTTTTTTCCTCCCCTTGTTCCCAGTTCAGGCAATTCTTTTTTGGTAAAATTTTTTTTTTTTGAAGTCTAACTGCTGAGGACTTTTATAAACTGGATTTATGTTTTAATTGACAATTATTAAACATACAGGAGCTTCTGTTTTACATAACTAACTTTAAAATATAAGCTAAAATATCAAAGTCAAACTTAAAAGGTTAACTGGTACATTGAATTCATCCCCTGGCCAGAGTGTGAAGGAAAGAGAGTAATTACAGTGAAACTTAACATTTGCTTAGTAAAATAAATGATGTGGGGGTACTGTAAAAAATGAACAAAATGAATGTAAAGGAAAAACACAGAAAAAATATTAAGACAAATATATCTAACATGTATTTAAATATGTAGTTGAAAAATGAAACACTTTCACATGCTGATGTTCGAGGGAGGCAATTTAAAATGCAGTCAAGAGTATGCTTGTACTGTCCATTAGCTAAAAAATGCTTGGTTGTAAATGCAAATTGTGGTCGCCCCTGCCTGAGGTAGATTTTAGATAGGATGGTAGAAACATGTGGGTGCAATTGGAGAGCTCCACTAAATTATTTTTCTCAGTTGTGATTAAGAAAATATAACAGGATCTGAATATAACAGATGTATATAACAGGAGCTGAAGTAATTCTTTGCCTCTTTCATAGGCAAACTAAGCCATGAAAAAGCATGTACAACATCTCTTGTCCAGTTTCTAGTCTTCCTTCCCTTCTGAGATTAGTTTGGAAGGATATGCTTGTTTGAGATCTCAATTTCTTTTCTTAGCAAGTCATCATTCTGGCTATTTACCTTTTAATTTTAGAAAGCCATGTAGAACTATTGAAGATGTTATGAAAATATGGTAAATGGGAAGAAGATAAAAATCTACTGTGTCAGATCCTACAGTGTGTTTATTTCATACCAGATTTGTTGGGATTTGAGCCAATATTAAATATACCTGGCTTAATAAACTAATTCAGCAGTGGAAGAATTTTTTTTTTAAACTGAAAGACTCAGACTGTAAAAGGAAATAATGTTGACAGCATGAAGAAATTTAATGGTAGACATAACGCAGGGGAAATTCTGGAAGTCTTATTTGACTAGTGCTTTCTAACAGGGCTGTTTATAGTGTTGGATCACTTAATGACACGTGTTAGTGAGTTGGTGAGTTACTTTGTAATTGTTGCAATGTTAGTTCTGTAATTGTTGCTTCTGTTTTTGCAGTGGAGAGGCTAATAGAAACAAATCATTTTCAAAAGTGTAAGAGGAAAGTATTTAGTGAACTGAGGAGAATGCTCTGTGGTTCAAGCTTTGCTTGATGGTGAGCTCTTGTTTTACCCAGACTCCTCCTGTATGTTGCTGTGCTGTAGCAGTCTCAGTGCCCTGATGCTCCAGGAGCCAGTGGGTGGGAGAAGTTTCACTGAGCCTGGCTGGGACTTGCTCCTTTGCCTCATTTATGAGCACTCCTCACTGGTTCTGCCTGCATAATACTTTTCATATTCTGTTGTTTCTGATTAGCTACCAGGTGGGAAAGCACTTGTGAATTACTGGGCGATGGGAGTGCGCTTGGTATGTGCGCATCTGCTGGGAGCCTTGCCGAGGCGCTGGCTGCTAGGGTTCAAGTGGAGGACACAGCTGTGTTCCAGTGGAGTAATGCATTCTTCCTTTGAGGGGCTAGGATTATCTTTGGAAGTAAGTGAGCAAGAAAATATTAACTGTGATTTTACCTGTACCTCTGGCTATGTTTCTTGATGTTCAAAGAGTTTCAAATGCAAAATAAACTGGTAAAAATTCATACAAATTAAGGCATTGTGCAGAAGATTTTTTTTTTCTTGCAGCAACTTCTTCTAACAGCTGTCTAGCTGAAGAAGTTTATCTTTCATCCTCAGTCCCACAGATTCTACACTTCTTATGGTAGTTAATCTAATAAGGTTAGAAACATTTTTTTTTTTTAAATAGCTTAGTAGGGTACAAATTATGAAAATAATTGCAGAGTGTTTTTTTGAATTAGATAAAGCAAAATTTTGATTCGTTTTGCTGGCATAAGCTTTCTATTTTAAAATGGTAGAACAAGTTCTTTAAGATTAGATTTTGTGGTACTGATATTTGTATGCAAGCCCTCCAACTTTTTATTGCAAAATTTGGGTAGAACTTATAGTTGATCATAGGCTCATGCTCCATAAATAAAGCTTTCAGTAAAATTCTTTGTGAATTTTCTCCGACTAGCTACTTAGGTCTCATTGAAGGTATCTGTCGCCACTGCATGTATAGTTGCTTTGACAATTACTTCTCAGTGCTTTTAGTGTTCTGAATGGCTGTTGTGCTTATGTAATTCTAATATGAAAAAAACTACCTGTCATTACAAGAAGGTGCTTTAAAGTACTGTATTGGGGTATTTTGTAATTATTTTCTAACTTGTAGTTTATCCTGCGTAGTATCAGATTGTTGTAACTGCTTGGTATAATAATAAAAAAACCAAATTATACAGTGAAGCATAGTACTTATTTCATTAGTTTGTTTCTTCATTTGTTGCCAGATTTGGAACTTCAGAAGCAATATTGGCAGCTGTAGGTGCTAGTTGGTGTGATGTATTTGTAGATGCACTGCATTGCTTGATAAAAGCAGTCCATTTTTTTTGTGAGGGAGCTTTCAAATTATGACTTGCTGCTGAAGTCTATTAGCTCTTTACAAAATGCACATGATTTGCATGAAATGCACTTTTCTTTCTTGCTGGCTGCTTGGTCAGTAGGACCTTCTGTATTAGACTGCTTTGTTGTGGTCATTGTGTAGAAATTGGAAAGGTACCATGCTCTGCAGAGACACAGTGCCATACCTGACCATCGCTTTCTTCTGAGCTGCCCCATGGGAGAGGGAAGACTGGCATGTTTGAAAATAAAACCTCAACAGCCCAAAACCCAACAAATCCCCACAAACAAAAAAAGAACCTAAGAAACCCCACACAAACAAAGTAAAACACTGTCCATGTTAAACCTGTAGTTTTTGTAAATTTGTGAAATAAAATAAATGACATAAATAGGGTTGAAATTGTAGTAGAGCCCTTACATGTATCTTGCTAGGATATTCCCAGTTGATTGCTAAAACAGAAATGCCCCATTAACATGTCTAAGGAAGCATACTTAATGTTCTATTAAGCATGAGTAAGTACTGGATTTATTTACTAGGAGGTTGCTGGAATAGCCAGAAAGTAATTCAAGCACTGCAAACTCCAATACTCACTTCTCATTTTCCTTTAATTAGTGTGTTCATTCTTAAAAAAAAAGTCTCATGTGGGAGGAGGATGATGAAAGAAGGAGCAGGGAAGTATTTGTGTCCTTTTGCTGTTTCCAAAAGCTTTGATAGCTTTGTGTGCCAAAATCTGGCCTTTCAGACTGTCCTGCATGCCAAATTAAGCCAGGCAGTACTGCACTGCTCCATTTTCTGTAGCTGTCTGATTGTATTTATTATAGTTATCTTTCTCCACTTTGAGTGTATGCTAAAGCAAAATCTCCAAATAAGTGTTTTACTGACTTTTTTCCATTCTGTTGTTTAGTTATACATATTTATTAGTTAAGCCTCTGTTTCAGTAGTTGCGCTTCTGCTGCATTGCAAAGAAGATCAAGAAAATAACGAATTCCTTGTAAAATGCAGCTGCCATCTTTGTATACAATTCCTTAGGTAAACTTCTAGAAGTTCACCTAAAACTTCTTCATAATTGAAGTTCAAAAGGCTCCTCCTTTTGATGCCAGCTCTAGAATTATCATGTATTTGATCGAGATCAGATTTTCATATAAAATTTTTGTAATTTTATTGACTGTATTGGTGAAAAATAATAGCAATAAATCCTTGCTGTTTAAAAATACTAACCTGCTATGAAGTACCTGGTAGTTGCTTTTTGAACAGCAGTATAGTTCTTCTCAGTAGTATGTATTAGTAGTATGGCAGGCTTTGGAACCCTCTCATCTCCACTGATGTGAGTGGAAGCTGACCTCACATTTTTACATTTAAACAAAGGAAGAGTCATGCTTACAGTGCTGCTATCTCCAGGTTCACTTGTTCTTGATATCCTCCTCCTCTGGTGTCCTACCCCTTTGGGCTGATTAAGGTTTAAACAAATTTTACAAGGGAGTTGTTTAGTTACCTTTGTTGTACACACTCTATAGAAATGTCAGCACTCTGATGCTGATAGAGGAGATTAGCATGGAATTTCTCTTAAAAATAATTAGGGAATTGATTTTTAGTTATGCAGTGGGCCATGCTAAGCCGTAAGCAGTTTATTTATTTTTTATAATTCTGAAATACCTTAATCATTCTTTATAAAACACAACAGCCAAAAACTTTGCTGGTGTCTTAGGTATTTTACAATTTGTAGCTTATTTTCTTATGGTATTTTTCTTGTCTTTCTATAGGGCTGAAAGACACACAGGAGTCTTCATGGATATAGTTGATACATTTAACCATTTAATTCCTACTGAACACTTAGATGATGCCCTATTTCTAGAATCCAACCTGGAGAATGAAGTCTGTGAGGATTTTAGTACAAGTCAAAATGTCTTAGAGGATTCGCTGAAGAACATGCTCAGCGATAAGGATCCTATGCTAGGATCTGCAAGTGCCCAGTTCTGTTTGCCTGTTTTGGATAGCAATGACCCCAATTTCCAGATGCCTTGTTCTACAGGTAAATCTTACAATTTTTTAAGATTACAATTTAAAATACAGTTTCACTCTAGTACCAACCCTTTTTCATAACACAGAATTAATAATTTGGGATATCTGTCACCTTGCTGCCCTTTTTCAATGCACTTCATACATGCCTGGCATGTAAACTATGTGCAGGTCTTTTTAATTTTGTAGTGTAACAGTAGAGGAAGGCTCCTTATGTGGATCAGAAATAGTTTAGGTTTTGTCTGTCAGTTACTCCCAATGAAAGTCAAGGTTTGTTCAGTATAGGTACTGTGCCTGATCACTGAAGTCACTGGTTTGTTTAAGAAAATAATGTATTTCTGGATTAGCAGTAGGAGCAGGAGAGTTGTACAAATTACTGCTCTGACCTCAGGGTTATTCTGTTTGTGCTAGGCCTTCTGACACTGAGCTGATTCTGGGTTCTGGGCGTTTTGCTTTGGTTGGCTTCAAGACCCTGGAATGATGATACAATTGTTTTTTTCCTGTTTGGAATACCTGATTTGGAAACAATTTAGAGCAAAGTTTAAGAAAATAATATCAGAATTTATTGAGTAATTTCAGAAAATTAAAAAAAAAATTATTACTTCTGAAGAGTTGGAATAATTACACTGAATTTAATGCAAGAGACAAAAATATACTTTATTCTTAGTAGCATTCTCTGTTTGACTGGAAGTTTAAAAACAATAATTTTTCCGCTTCATTACTAATAAGTGTTGTAGATTAATGCAGTTACATGATTATATCAATGTTTATTTTTTTTTGACTAAGTTTTATGAACTGTTTTTAAAAATCTCTAATTTCCTTATATATATTTTACTGTTACTAACAGACTAAATTTTCACCTTCACTAAATGAGGTGATGTTGCATCATGGAAAATGGTAAATCAAAGATTATATAGATTAAGGAATGAAAAAATGAGCTATTAAGCCAAAACAAGATATTTGGTGTATTTTTTGTGCTTCAGAAGAGCATTTTTGAGGCCATCCTTAATACTTTGGAATAGTCTTAATACTTAATACTATGGAATAGTCTGTATTTTTATGCATTTTTGTTTGTAACTTGCCAGACAAAAATCATACCGCTCTTAATATGCCTAAGACCATATAACGTACACAACTGAACCAAATTCCACCTCACTTGCAAATTCTTTTATTGCATCCTGTGCATTCTCCAGTAAACCTGCAATGCATTTAAAATTTTTGAATTAACTCATAGGGTAAAGCTAGTTATTTTGGAAGGTATGAAAAAACTTTCAGGTGCTTCCTGGCATGTATTTCTCCTGAAAGTGATCAGTAGTGCAACAACTAATACTATTATTACTTAAATATTCACAATGTATTTTAAGGTCCTTAAAAATAAGTGAGCTAATGTTTTTACTTGGGGGCTACTGTCAGAATACTAAAGGATTCAAAGCTGATTTGATTTATGCTGAGTTTCTGAATTTAATGTATTGTTAAATTTAACCTTTTGTTAAATCTGAAAGCACCAATAGAGCCATATTTCAGTAAAGAAATTAAAATGTATAGTTTGGAATTCACGTAGGTGTCCGAAAGAACATCAGATGTTCTTGTTGTTGCTTGTTCTTTGTAAGTCTTGGTAAAAGAACTGTGCTTTTTGTGACATGGTAGGAGTGCAGTATGTGCTTACAATTTTTTACATAAGAATAATGAGTACAGTTTCTTTGCTTGTCTTTTTTCATTGAAAAAAAGTGATTTATTTGATTTTTCTGACACTGTTGGTGATCTAACACTGCTGTTGTAGTCTGCTGGTGAGAATGTGGTTATTCAAGATGATAGTACCCTTCATATGAATTATGCCATGCAAAAGCTATTTTTCTCAGTTTAGGTAGAAGCTTATCTGTACATGAGCTTCAGTTTGTCTAAAAAGTAAAAAAGCAAAACTCTTGTGACAAAACTTGCATTAATATATTCTATATTTTGCGTAATCCACGCCTAGACTATTAAACAATTTAAGAAAAGGAGCAAAGCGCTCATGGAAATTAATTCACAGGACCAGCAAAGGACAGATTTGTTGTATTTAATGCTTCTTGAATAACTGGAATGTACTGTGTTTTGTAGAGCTTTTAAAGTGGTGCAGATTTCATGCTACAGCTTATTTGATTGCTGTGAGCAAGCTGAAGAGATGAAGGTAGTAGCTGTTAAACTGAGGACAAGTGCTGCAGCTGAAATGGTAATCAGGTCTTCTAGGTAAAATGGAGGAGCAGAAGGCATGGCTCACTAATACTTCTTTGGAAGCAGATTTGTCTTGAGCTCAGAAGTAGAAAACTTATGCACAAACAAAATACTGTCTTTATATGCCTTCAACCAACCGCGTCAGTGTGAAATTTCTTATGTGAACATGAGTATATGAGAAGGGCTTGATTCAGGCCTACTTCTTACCCACATGCCTAGTTTCTCAAGATTGTGACATTTTCTCTGCTTGATTCTGGAGATTGTGTATTTTTGTTTTCAGAATCCCCTTTTCTTGCTCTTAGCTTGGTTTTGAGTGTAGGTTTGCTTACTGCTGTTTTTTCCTACTTCTGCATGGACATAAGTTTTTGTTGGAGTTTTTACTGGCCTGATTCAAAGTTGTTACTCATCAGCATGTTTTGTTCTAAGGTTTAGGTTTATATTGTGCATCATTTATCAAGAACTAAGATTTTTTGTTAATACTGAGCTTTTTTTATGGTGAGTTACCTGTTACCCTGACTGTGTGATGGATACTGGTACTAATTGATTGTATGTCCTTTAGACAGTACAAGTGCATGCCTGTCAGAAACACATGGAGACATCTATCCAGAAAATGCAGGTTCTTGTAAATTGAATTATAACTACATCTCTTGGGGAGAATAGTAGCATAGAATCATAGAATGATGTGATTTGCAAGGGACCTCTAAAAGACATCTTGTCCATGCCCTCTGCAATGGACATGTTCAACTAGATAAGGTTGCTCAGAGCCCTGTTCAACCTGACCTTGAAGATTTCCAGGGATGGGGTATCTGCTGCCTCTCTGGGCAGCCTCTTCTAGTGTTTCACCACCTGCATAATAAAAAAGTTCTTCCTTACATCTAATCTGAAGCTACCCTCTTTTAGTTTAAAGCCATTACCCTTGTCCTGTCACTGCAGGCCATACTAAAGTGTCTGTTCACATTTTTCTTGTAAGTCCCTTTTAAATATTAAAAACTGCAATGAGGTGTGCCCCTATTCTCCATGTCAAACAACCCTAACTCTCCCAGCCCTTCTTCAAAGGACACGTGCTCCAGCCCTCCAGTCATTTTTGTGGCCTCCTCTGGACTCGCTTCACCAGGTCCATGCCTTTCTTGTACAGTGTGTCTCAGTCAGCATACTGGTATGACAGATAGCATGACAATGGATGTTTGTTGCCTATCTATTGATAGGCAGAACTATATCAGTACCAATAAAGCAGTTTCATGTTTATCTCTGGGCCTGAATCCAGATTGTGCTGGATTTAGATAGTTTCTTTAGTTAGATGACGCTGTTGGTCAGAGAAAGACTAGCAGAGACCAAAGACAGAGCAGACCAAACTTGCTGAGCTTGCTCTATAATTGCTACTGAGTAACAGAATGGGGTTAGAGTGGCATTATCTTTTTAGCTTTGATTGAATAATTACATATTTAGAGAAGAGAACAAGACTCTTTGTGGGTGATCCTGTTTATGGCTTTGAGCAGAGGTAGACTTAACTCTCTATGACTCTCACAAGCTGTATAGGGTAGAGGTCAAATTAAGCTGAAATCCTTTTAGAATGTGTTTGTGTATGTGCCGAACCATAAAGATGTAGTTAGGTTGCTGGTTTATGGAGCTAGGCTGAGGGGAATGCTGGTCTTACAGCACAGTTAAGAAGTTCTGTTACCTCTGTGAATCAAGGTACAAACTATCCACATTTTATTCACTGCAGATCGTAGGAGCTTAGCAGTTGTGGAGGGCTCTTCCTGTTGTGAAGTAGGTATAAGCAGAAAGAAGTCCTGTCAATAGTAGAAATTGATATAACTGCTCTCCTTGGCAGTTAAAGGACAGAATTTCACAAAATGAAACTGTGACAGCCTGAGGTGTCTCCTTAGACTTGAGATCACCTCAGGGGGACATAAAGGTGGTCTGGAACCCAGCTCTTTCCGATGCCTGCTGATGAGAGGCTGCAGGAGGCTGTTCTTAGAGGTTTTCGTGGTTGTTTATTGTTTCTCATCTCAGGAGTGCTTTGTCCAGCTAGCAGCGGTCTGCTTAGTCGGGCATCCAGGGTGGCATCTGCCTGGCAGAGGCAGGACTTATCTTTTATACTCTAAATTGCGTGTTTGATACTTACAATTAATTCCCAATGCACTTCAGTCTTATAACATGGTCCAGCTTTGTTCCCATCCAATCAAAGGATGCCAAGGTGGCACTTTACCATGGATGGCATGAAGAAGAAGAAGGAGGAAGAAGCATACCACGCCCCAAATCCTCCATCTTAACCACGAGCCCCTTAATATAAACATTTCTAAAAATTCACTTTTCTATCTTTTAACAGTCTAATTTATACTCTACGTATTTTTGTGACTTGTAATTCTTCCTGCAATGTTGG
Source organism: Luscinia megarhynchos (assembly GCA_034336665.1). Classification (NCBI taxonomy): domain Eukaryota; kingdom Metazoa; phylum Chordata; class Aves; order Passeriformes; family Muscicapidae; genus Luscinia; species Luscinia megarhynchos. Next base: position 26,352,813 of record CM067565.1, read on the forward strand.
CAGAATTTCTCCAGGGACCCAAGTCCAGCCCCCAGGACCCATGGGCACCATGCCAGGGTCTCTGACTTCCCTGCCAGGGGGGTCTAGAAGCACCCAGGGAAGCCAGAGGAACATCCTGGACTCCAACATGAAACTTTAGAGAAATGAATGAAATCCAAATTCTTGAACCAGTCAGAAGTGTCTCAAAACATATTTTAGGTGTCTCTCTGCTTCTTTTCATCAGTTTGATCAGGCTACTGTCTTAAAATTTGTGCATGACCAATGTAGAAAGTTATGTTGTGTAGAACAGCTCTTGGCCATCTCAAATGTTTGAGTGGTGTGAGCGGGTGTGGAAGCATGCTTTTGGGTTGTGTTGATTTTTTTACCTTGAGCAATTAATTGATAAGAAGTGGAAACTGCAGTTTAGAGTATGACATCTCTTTTAAGAGCAACACACTTATTTCAACTTTGAATGTACCCTAGTGATAGATTTTCTGTTTTGTTCTGTTCTTGCTGGAAGACATGCTGGAGCTTATCCACCCTATGAGCATGGTCATACTGATTGCATGCCAGTGAGCAAAATACCTTAGCAGTCATACTAAATTGGTAGTTCTTAGCTATCACGAACTGTGTAGCTTTTCAGGGTGTCATTTACTGGGATGGTTTGATTTGTTATAATACAGAGAATGGAATTTTAATTGCATATCATTTGGAGACATTTCAAGATTTCATATTAAAATCAAGCTTTTAACTAATTTAGTTTATGGGTATGTTTATTGAATCAGGTACTTACCATAAATATTGAAGAAGATTGATGCTGTAAGAATATACCACATGTGTTAGGGACATCTTTTTGATTGCCCTTTTTTTCCTGTCCCTATGGGAACATGTTTCCCTGAAGTGCAGTCTGCTTTTTCTAGTTTTAGCCTGTGTTTTCATTGGTATTGTTAAAAGCAGCATTACCTGTGCTAAAATCATGATCACCTACTGAATCTTTGAAGCCAAACCCGTTTTTCTGACTGCAAATAATCTTTTCGTTAGCTGATGTGATGTTTGGCTGTATTAAGCATTTCAGGTCTTTTCACAAAAGCCACATGTGCAAGTTTTTTTCCTCCTATATTTGAAGTAATTTTGAATGTAACTTTGATGTTCCAAAATGTGGTCTACAGTTGTTTCTCTGAATTTTCTTACCTAGTTATGTCTTCTGTCTTCCAAGCTGTTCATATGAGCAGCTACACAGTGTTTTATGACCATGGCAGTAACTCTCTTCTATGAAAATTTAAATTTACTGTATTGGTATTGACAACCTGGAGAATATTTATTTAGTGCCTCTTCCTGTTTGTAGATTACAAACTGCCTATATTCCCCAGTTTAGGTCTTTTTGAAATATTTAGTTATTTATGCCTTTGAATCAGTTTCTTGGGTGGAGAGAGGTTAGATCTGTACTAAGACTTGCAAAGCAACTTAGATTAGCTCTCTGATTTGTAAATACATGAAGACTCCCTTCTTAATAAAATTAATTAATTTACATTAAAGTGCTTGTTTGATGTGGTGTTTTTTACTTTGTTGTTGAAATTTGTGGTTTTCTGCTCCTTATTTCCAATGTAACAGGCTTGTGTCACTAAAGAACCACAATTCAGTAGGCTTGTGATATAGCTCCATCTTTTTAGTAGACCCAGTATGCTGTCCTCTGTCAAGATATGTGCTTTATTAAGTTTATTAATCCTAGTTGATTTTCATATGTCTTTAGTCTAAAGACTGTAAAATTACCTGTTTACAACACAGACATTAATGGAGAATGGGGGCAAATGTTTAGTTAATATTTCATGTTACTTACTGTGATTCTTTTCTTGCAGTCAGCCCAAGGTACGTACAGGCAAATTCTCAGTTCAATGGGTTACAAGCAAACTTTTGTAAAACAGAGTTTAATGTTTTCTTATGTAAGTTATGTCATCAGTCACATAATTTCTCTTGAAAATATATTTCTTTTAATAGAAAGTATTTTTAATCTTATTTCTTGAGCATATGCATCACAAATGTCAATAGGAAAAAGATTTTTCATAGAAAGTATACCATCCTCTTTATGATCTTGAGTCTTACTGACAAAATATCACTATCTGTGTTTGGTTGCTTCACTGGAGTTTATTAGCTCTTCTGAAGGCTTACCTAGACCTGTTAGATACTGCTTTAGACTGTAACTGTTCTTTTCATTGAAGCATAATATGTTGCATCTTTGTTGTTATTCCCATATAATGTAGAAAGTTTTAAATGTTCAACCATTTCCATATAATCTGTGATGCTTAAATGGAATCTGCTGTGGATTTACACATTACTGCCATCAGTGCGATCCAGCTGGACATAGCATTTTACAGCAGTGCAAAGCAGGAGCAACAATGGTGTTCTGTTTGGTGTGGTTACCTAGGCAAAAGAAATCCAGGGCTAGCATCTACAGAAAAGAAATTTATTTCTACACTTGATATTTACCGTGGTCAGTGTGTCTAAAAACTGAGTGTTTCTGTCTTAGTTGTGGCTGAAAATAATTGAGGAAAGTCTTACGTTAATAAAAATAAAGATTTTATAATCGTCATAGTTTTTGGGATGTATTTAGGGGTGTTTTCTTCTCCTTACCTCCTCTTTCACCAGAAAGTAAGGCTTGTTTTCTTCAGTTTTACTTTGCTAAAGAATTAAAAAACGGTCATGCTTTTGTTTTAGCATAGGGAAAACATTGCTTTAAATTTGCAAGTAGACTGTTTTTACTGTATGTTGTTCTGTTATGGTATAACATGTATAAAAGTGAGTCAGTAGTACAGCCCAGCAGTTTGAAAATTTAGATACTTTACAAGTAATGGAGAAACTCAAAATCATTAGGTGAAGGTCAGTGGTGCCTCATCCAGTATAAATATGTTGAATGTGATTTGTACTTTCCTTATTTGCAATCTGTTCAGTTGCACACTGGTGTGCAACTCTTCCTATTCAGATAAGTTTTTGCTTTAGTTAATCCTTTTTTATTTTTCCTATTTTATTTTTCTAATTTCTATACTTATTGCTGACATAATCTTTAGATATTTGTTACTAAGATAATCTCTACTTTTTTTGTTCTTTGTGATTTTGCTTTTGTTGGTTTGATCTTTCCTAAGGTTTTCTTTACCTCCGTTTCTCCTTCATGATTTACTTTCCTAGTCTTTTTTGTATCTATTGCTGTTCTCTTGTCACTTTTTCTCTTCCCAGCAGGGTCTGTGTGGAATGCTCCTCATCAGGGGCCTCATGAGACTGTCTTTACTAGCTGAGTTGTAGCTCAGATGGTTTGAGATTAGCAAGATTCTGTGCTTCAATTCCTCTGTAAAATTAAAGCTACAGCACAGAGTCTTGTAAGTATGAAACTACTTTAATTCTGATATTTCAAACTGTGTGTCAATAATGGACTGAACATGTCTCTTTAGTTTAATAAAGGAGGGCATATAAATTCTTTGAGCAAGAACATTGTAATGCCCAAGATTACTATCAGCTCTTTAATATGCTCCAGAGTTGTTTCAGAATCTGTCTTAGTAGTTCTTACTTTTCATATCTTCTTCATTAGCTAGTAGTTCAGTACTACACAGAAGGAACAGAAGTGGATGTGAAATAGTCTCTTTTGTCACAGTCTGTTCCCAAAAGCCAGTGTCTTGTTTTGCAGGAGCACTATGAAAACCCAAATACCAAAGCGCAGAGCTGCTGGGAGGATGTAATCTGAGAACATGGGAATGGGCAGCTGGAGTTAGGGTGAGGGTCCATCTCATTCAGGTTTCCATCTTAGATAAGGGCCAGTATTAGATATTTACTGAGAAAATAATGTTTAATAGGGCAGTTACAGTGTAAGTTTTCTGCCAGTGTGTCCAGTATGTAGCCTATAGCAAAAAAGTGATTAAGGAACACTCTGGAGTAAGACAAACTTTATCAGCCTCATGCACCTTTTGTGTGATATTGTATGTTTGTAAACACACACAGATGTAAAGGTGGCTCTGTGGATTGGAAAGTGGAAGTGCACAGTGATTTCCACAAACACTTTTCCTTGTAACTGATGTGTACAATGCAGTAACTAAAAATTATGTTTAAAATAAAATAAATGGCCATAAATTGTTAGCTTAAGAAACTCCTAGCTTTCATCTTCTAGCAGCCATCTGATTACAGAGGTTCAGAATGCTGATTGCCTGGTGCCATAATCAGCCTTCCTTAAGATGCTGATAAAAAACTTTCTAATATTTGAGCTTCTTAATTTTGCTTGGTTACTTTATTTTTTTATTCTTCATGGCAGGTGATTGTAGATTCGTAGACTTGGTTATCATCAGTCTTTGGGTTCAGTAGTGTTTTGCAGCTTCCAATTTTTGTTATTTTAAAAGTATGCTTATTATTGTAGTACCTTCACAAGGGCATTAGTTATTTTTTAGGTTGTAATAATACCAGACTTGAGAAGGACCAGGAGTTGACAGATTTTCTGAGCTGGTCTAAAAATTCTAAGAATTTTTAATTTTCCTTGCTTTTTTGACTTTTGTGATCAATGTGTTAATTTATATAATTTTTAAGTAAGCAATTTTTAGAATTTTTTAAGATATCACATTTGTGTCATGTGAGTTTATCTTAAAAATGCTTCAAGATTGGTGTCTTAATAGTGAGAAACAGACATACTTGATTGTTTGGAGTCTCTGTTATAATTGTTAGACCTTCCATGTGTTTTGTAAAGTCCCTTGGGTGTTTGGCTTGATCTCACAAGGTTTGCATCCTGTGGGGACCAGGATTCATTATCACACGTGGGATCTTTAAATAGGAGAGGCTACCACTGCAAGAACCAAACTTAGAGCAAGTGAGGAGAATGGTTGGTGTAGTGGCCTGACTGCCTCTTTAGGAAACCTCCTTACAGGAGTGACTTCTGGCATCTTTTACAGGTTAGTGGAGGATAGGAGTTCACCAAAGACAATGTTCCCTTTCTCACCTGGGAGGTTAAGTGCTTGCTGCTCTTAAAGCTCTTCTAAAAAGGCATCACAGATGCAGATATCTGATATTTGTAGGGGTGAGAGTTTTTAAATAGTATCCTGTGAGAAAGCTGTAACTTTTACACTCTTCACTTCTGGATCAGCTCTTTCTGCTGTTTACCTTTCTTCACCTTTTTCTTAGGTGGGAAGGGACAGTGAGGGGCAGCTGATCCCTGGGGACCTTCCTGTGGCAAAAAACCCCAATAAAAATGTGAGTCCGCAGAAAGCTATGAGGACTGTCTACAGAAGTTTTAAGCTGTGGGTGATAGCTGCTTCTACACTGAAACTGCCTCACATGTGAATTTTCTGTCCTTCATTTCTTCATTTTTTCCTCTATTGTTTGATTTTAGATGGCAAATTTATTTATTTTTTAATGTCTCTTCGCCTGTCTTGCTCAGCATTATAGCTGCAACACTTTTTGATCATTTTAAGTTTTAGGCTCTATCTTGTTTGTTTGTGTTTTCCAGTTATTGGTCTTGATGATACTATGGATGAAGAAGGAGTTAAAGAGAGTGGTAATGACACCATTGATGACGATGAGCTTGCTTTACCTAATAGGAATTTGAGAAGCCGTGCTGAAGAAGCATCAGTCACGTCACCAAGGAAATCACCACGTTTAATGGCACAAGGTGATCATAGATTATGTGTTTGCACATTTGAAATAAATAAAATCTTTAAAATCCCATCCCAGACACTTACAAAATTTAACTTGGTTGTGTGAATTCTGATACAGAAACTTCCTTTTTCATACACTGCAGCTAGAAGCTGGCATCCATAGGGTATGAGTCAATTAGAATTCCTCTTTAATAAACATTTAGTATCTTGCTTATGGTCATTAAACTAATTTTTAAGATTTCAGTCCTTTACCTACGTAAGATTAATAATGTGATTCTTCACCAACAAAAGCATGATGGAGTTACAAAACAGCATTGGAATATTAGATTAGCATGTCTCTGCTTCCAGTTAAAGTTTTGATTCTATTTTTATGTGCTTATTCACTTTTTATTTTAAATTAGATTAAGGTATTGCAGTCAGAAAGTTTTTAATCAAAATATTTCAAGATACTTAATATTTTATTAAAATATTTCGATTATTTGTGTTAGCTAATTTGTTATATTACAAGTTTTCTAACCTGTTGAACTTATTTACTGCTCTGCTTTTTTCCCCTATAGAGCAGATTGATTTAAAAAGATAAAATTATTTAATATGGAGACCAGAATTTAAATAAGAGCCTGTGGTACAAAGCTGGTGATTGTGCTGTTTAGAAAGGCACTGGAATGGTTACTTGTTTAGAAAATATAAAAGCTGTCATCAGGTGAGGATGCGACTGGATCTCAGATTTGTAGACCGTTCTCTAAAAGATTTTTAAACTTCAGTTATATTTCTAATCGCAATATAACTTGTGTAATTTTTGAGGTAGAAAAGGCTGACAGGTCGAAAAGTAAAGTAGAGTTAGTCTTGATTGCCTTTCTATCATCACTTGTGTTTTGTATGTACTATTTAGAAATTCTATAGCCTTTAGAATAATGGGATTTTACATCCAAATTATGTCAATGTAAAATTGAAATGCAAGTAATTTGGGTTGGGAGGGGTTTTTAAGCTTAGTAAACAACTAAGTTTTAAGTTCTCTTTGTATCCTGTAACCTAAATTGGGGTAAGTCGCTTCTATTCTTGGCAAATCTTGTATTTGCAAAAATAGAAGGAAGCAGAATAGCTAAGAGATTTTCTTTTTCCCTTCCTAGAACCAGTACGGAGTCTGCGGCAGAGCACTCTAGCCAAACGTTCCAATGTTGCTCCTCCTCTTAATACCAAGAAATCATCTGTAAAAAGTGGATCTGCTCCAAAAAGTGGACAGAAACAAGAGAGAAGTCCAGTTAAAGAGACAGATGCTGCTGCACGCTTGAAAACGGAGCAGCCTAGGGAGGTTAGGCGTAGTACAAGACGATCAGGACAGGTGGAAGGAACAGCAGCAGCAGTAACAGCATCCCAAAGTAATACAAAATGTCTGCCTGGTCCTGAAGATGTGAAAGAAATAAAGTCTGAAACCCCTGAGCAGGCAAAAGGTGAAGAAATATCCCAAGAATTAAGTTGTGCTAATTTAACAGAACCCTGTTCTCCTTCTCCCGGGGAAACAAAGGAAATAGTAGATGTTGCAGTGAAGACTGACTCTGGGACTGCTGAATCAGTTTGTTCAGTATCTACAGATACTGAAATGATTCCAGTTAAAAATGAAACAAGTGTTGTGATTGATTCAGTGGGCTTGGAAAATTCTTCAGAAGAAAAGACTGATAGTAAAGCAGAGGAATCAGAGAAGAAGGAAGAACATAATCAAATTGAAGTAACTGGAAAAGATAATGATTCATCTAGTGCTTGCATGAATACAGATGAAGTTTGTGAGACCTTTTCAAATTTGTCTAGCTCTGTGAAAGAGGAGGTTGACTGCAGTTCAGGTTCCCACAATGTGGAAGTTCTTGATGAGAACACATTGTCACTAAAGGAATGTGTAACAGAAGCTGGAGATGATGTCAAGGGAATGGAGAAAACTGAAACTTCACCTGAGAAAGTATTGGAGAGTATAGACTGTGATAATAAAGACTTGAAAAACAAAGAGTTTACTTCTGCTGACCCAGGAAATAGTGTTTTGGAAAGCACTGTTGACCAATCAAGCCAAAATGTACAGCAACAGATCAGCAGTACTAAAGTAGAAGGCCTAGAGGCATCAAAATTACAGGATGATGAGAAACAATTTGGTATTTCAGCAAAATGTGAAAAGAACATTAGGCCCCGGCATAGTAAATCTGTAGCACAGAATAAACAAAATCTGACTGCAGGTATTCGGCAGAAATCAGGTACAGTGCAACAAGAAGTGACACGGTCCAGAACGAGAGCTGGTGTCGCTGTTTCGGGCCTTCACAGTCCCTCCTCAGCAAGTCTGAAGCGAAATGCAGATGAGCAAGAGAGTCACCAGCATCCAAATAACCCAGTTAAAATGAGGAAGAAGCAATCTGATCTGGGTTTGAAAGCAAGGAGTAGTGTTTCAGGGGTGACTATAAAAAAACAGACCAACACAAAGCTAAAGAAAATACCCCGAGTCCAGGCTTCTGGGCAAGCCCAGAAGTCATCAGTTCAAAAAGCAAGTGAGAAATCTCCTACTCATCAAAGCTGTTCTAAAGATACCCACCATTCTGTGCATTCATTGTCAGGCCATGTTTCACATCCTGGTCAGAAGCAAGCCAGCAAACATCAACTTGCAACTGGGCTAAAAGCAAATAGCTCCACAAAGGAAGAGGCAGAGACTAAAGATCCCTCTCTTGTAGAACATCTGAAGGAGGATGATAAAGAAAAAAATAAGTCGAAAAGAAATGATAAGACTCTCCAACCTCGCCAGAGAAGAAGTAGCAAAAGTCTCTCACTTGATGAACCTCCCTTGTTCATTCCAGATAACATTTCAACTGTTAAAAGGGAAGGCTTGGAACATACCTCTGCTAGTGAGAGCAAACATGTTTGGGTGCCCAGCAAGCAGTGTGGCTTCTGCAAAAAGCCACATGGCAACAGGTGTGTGTGGCAGTGTGTCTTAGGAATTTATTATTGGTCTTGGAAAATAATTTTTTCTTTCACCAAATGTTTCACGCTGCTCATACCCGAGCAAAGTCCTAGGCTTTCAATACAAGTCTGTATGTCATACAGTCAGTTAATTTCCTTTGCACTCATACACTTTTTTTTCAGTCATTTAAACGGAGAATTAGAAACTAATTTGTCCCAAAAGTTTGAATAGAAATGTTTTATTATATTAATACATATTTTGATGACTGTATAATTCTTCTATAATATTTAATTATGCACTTTGAACTTGACTTTTTTCATAGAAAAGAAATTAGATATCTGTGTTCCAGGTTGTCATTTCCCTCTTTCCAGAGACTTCTTAAGTGGAAGGATCACCGTCAACCAAAAAAATCAAATAATTGTTTACATGTGACTTTTATCTGGTACAGGTTCAATTCTAATAGTAGAGATATGGAGTTTTTTTTCACTTTATGTAATCATTGCAGTGAGGTTTCCTGTAACAGTAATTAAGTAATTGGTGGGAAGGAGAGAAAGAAGAACATGAAAAAACCCCACAGAACTTCCACATGGCCATTTCTGAATTTACCTTTAAACTTAATAATGAGTTTGCATCTGAATTTGTTAATATTCCTCTGTGGCAAAACTTATTCAACATAGTGAGTTTAAAAAGACCGTTTGGTTTCACTAATGATATGTCAGTCCAAGAATAAGAATTCCTTTACTACACTTACTGTGTTTTAATACTGAAGTTTTTTTTTTGTTGCTCTTCTACCTGCTAGCCTACTTTTTGGTTTTCTAATGTCAAATTGAATATGTTTATGATTAGCTTATGTGAGAGAAAATTTTAATAGTAATTTTTAGTGACTGTGCTTTAGAACTCCATGCCTCAGAGTGAAATATGGAACAATTACCTTGGGCACCTGAGGGGTTTTTTTGGCATTTGTTTGTATCTAAGAAGCCCTTCTGAGCTTTATTCACTCATTTTATCATATTTGAAAAACAAATACAAGAAAATTAATTTACTGTACAGCTATAGTTAACTGCATCATTGTGGCCTACTAAAAGAATTAGTACAGGCTTGCTCCGCCTGTGTGCTGAGGATTACCTGATTGAAAGAGTGCTCAAATTTAGTTCCGTGTTCTACTTTAAAAAAAAAACCTTTTATTTTTAAGACTCTTATCATTTGTTCTTTGTAAGAGTGTTTAATTTTAAGCAGGTTGCATTTCCTTAGTTTTTGTCATTCTGGGCCTTACGATGAAAGTAGAACTGTGTGAGTAGCCTGTTTTTCAGTGAATTATTTACATCCCAAAGGGCTGCTTTCTGAGTACAAAAATGCTTCTGTAGACATTTTTAAAGCAAAATCTGGTATTTGGAATTTGAACTACTTGATAGCTGTTAAAAATTCAGCTTTGACTTGAACTTGTGATATATTCTTTCTATTTTTGCTAATATTTAAAGCAGTTTATGGGTTTGATTTTTTTTGATGTCTTGTTTAGAGTTCAGAAAGTCTTGATTTTTATTACTAAATGGATCTAACCAGTGTGGGAAGATGTGGCAGTGACTCAGTTAAATCTACTTAGTTTATAAAGTCAAAGTAGCATTACAGAATATACAGGGATGCACAGTGACATAGGATTAAGTTCAAAATACCCAATTTTACATTGCCAATTCATACTGCTGCCAGAAGAATAATACAGTGTATGAATCACCAGCTGAGGTTGGATTGAGACAACCCATGAGTTGCCACAAATGGTAATTACGAGTATCATCAGTTTTGTGATGTCAGCCTTCAGTGTTTAGGGTTCTTGTGTTGGAGTTGTGTTATTTTTTATGTCTGCATTGCAAAATTGAAGATAATCAGATTTGCTAAACATTGAAAGATTTTTGTAGAAAGATAAACAGAATTTTTGTATATAGAATGTGACTGAGACACAGTAGTGGAATAAGGAAGCTTGCAATATTGAGCTTCATTCCTAATAACAGAAATTTAAAGACTTTTAGTGTGACTTTATCATTACTAGCCTAAGTAATAAAGTTTTAATTTGTTCAGATTATTTTCCTTTGTAGTTTTATGCCACAACTTAAACCTTGCAGGTGTACTTGCTATGACTAAGATACAAGAGGAATTAAAACTTGTATCTCCAGTTCCTTGACATTTTGTCCTAATTTAATTAGTGCAAGAAAAAGAAAGCACTTCTAGTACAGTGCAAAAGAGAAGAAGTGTAGGATGATAAATTTGAATTCTGTTTCTTGGAAACCCATCAAAACTATCAACATTTGCTGTAATAAAAGGAGGATTTGGACTACTACTTGGACTACTTTTCAAGGAATTTTTGTTTCTCTTTTGAAACCACCTAGCTGGTCACTCTTACCCTTTTTTCTCTGTTCATTGTATAAGAGAAAATGAGAAAGTGTAAGACACAAATGCTGTCAAATGACTCTATGTTCAGGAAGTGTCAAAAGTGTCAAAGGCAGAGCTAATATTTGAGACAACATTTGTGTTTATATCTTACTCTATGGTTATTTCAGTTTGGGAAATTTTTAATCAATGCTGTGGTACAAATTGCTTGTAGGAAAAGAAGTTAAACTGAAGTTGCAGCCCCAAACTGGGCAATAATTTGCCAAGAGCTTTGCAGGATGCAATTTTAAAGTAACATATTTAAAATTCGGGATTTAGAGTAGTAGTCACTTGAGCCTTTGTATTCCCTGTAATAGATGTAAAGCCACTAACTTGTTGTTACTGTAATACCAAGCTTGGAGAATTAATTCAGGTTGAACATAATGTGTGGAAGTTGTGGCATCAGCTTTCTTTGTGTGCAGAATTCCCAAAGAGCAATGTTTACATAAGCCTTACACAGACCAGAGTAATTTTACTCCGCCTGCTAGAAGAGTATAGAAGGATGGTACTTCAATGTTGTTTTATTGCAGATCAGCATGTGACAAATGGAGTAAATTTATATCTCTAGGAATGCATGCAGTAATTTGCTGGCCACATGCAAAGTCTAAGTATGCTTGTCCTGCAGATACAGTTGGTTTGTCTGGGAAAGGAGGAATTCTGTTTTATAAACATGAGATTTGCATGATCGAAAAGTTTACAAGTTATAACATGCTTTGTAGGAGACAGTGTTTGGCTTGCTTTTTGTTAATAGATTGTCATTGTTTGGCACTTGAGCTTTGAACAATGACTTCATGCTCTCTTTTCAATTTGTCTTGAAGTTTATAAGCTTGTAACCATGATAGCTGTTTTTTATATATATATATATATATATACACATACATATATATATATTATTTTTTTTCATTACTCAGAGAATGAGTTGTCAGTGTTTGGCTTTAGGACTCTCTCAACCTCTTTGCTTTATGTATTGTGATGTATCTTTGCTACATAACTAAAAATAATTTCTCTTTCATGTGGAAACTAAGCCATGTGTTTCTGCAAAAGTCAGATGATAATTTACTTTTTGTAATTTTCAGCACATCTGAACGAGTATTTTTCAGTGCAAGGTTTGAATTGTTGTTACTGAATGGTATTATTTTCAACATGTTTGATGTTGCCAGCGTGTTCCCATATTGCTGCCAGATGTTTTTTAATCAGCTCATAACATAAATCACATGCAAAATTTTTCATTTATCTATCAATAGATGAAAAGCGTATGTGTATGGATATGCATATCACATTGAAAAATGTTAGACTAAAGTTACTACTCAAATTCTTAATGAATCCAAATGATGCTGAAAATACTAAGCTTTGTCACAAAAAAAGTAGTTACTTTTCCAGAAGACAGATTAAAGGTTGCTGAAGAGAGTTGAATTTTAAAAATAATATGTAATTTCTTTGCTTAGTGCTAAATGAAGATGGTAGCTCTGCAGATATTGAGAAATCTGCTAATGTAAAATTTCTCAGGTTTTCACTGTAGATGTTTACATTCTCTGCATGCTGGAGGGCTGAACTGGTTCTTTGCTTGTACAAATAGACAAAATCTAACAGACATTTTTCAGATTGTCTCCTGTGTCTGTAGACTGTCCTCTTTAACAAGAAGTTCCATCAATTTTGGATGAATAATTCATAGTAGACAACTTGAGATACTCTGTTTCTGAGCAAATGTTCTAGAAAGCATTATCACAGAGTGAGCTTGTAACTTTTAATTTGGTGACTTCCTCTTGATTTCAGCTGAGTAAGATTAGTAATGTTATAAAAGATAATTAATTGGCAAGTGCTGATGTTGATTTAGCAAAGGTACAGTATTCCTTATCTCTTGCTTACACATAATTCCTAAAAAGTTCCTTCATAACTGTAGTACAGAAAAGTATTTTGGCAATGATACATGCAAGATGGATGTGAACTGCAAATCATTTTTACCCATAGTAAAGGTTATTAGGAGATTTGTATTTTTAAAATAGTGCTCAATGTCAGTAAATTATGGTGGGTCCAGGTTATCATACAGTTTGCACAGCCAATACAAAAGAGAGTGATTGAGAAGGAGCTTAAGGCTCCAAACTTACAGCCATTCTTGAATTACGTATGCATATTTTTTTAGGGTGGTAATGCCTGGCATCTGTGGATAGTATATAACAAACAATTTCTTATGAGAACATTCTTCACAAGGAAGAGTAATTAGAATAATGATGGTGCCTGAATTCTAGTAAGTGTCCATTAGATAGTATGAGTATGTTAAGCAGCAGATTATGCAGGATGTCATCAGTTTACAGTAATGGATGATGCTTTTAAATTTTCTGCCTCTGTTAAAGTCTTTCTGCCTCTGTGAAAAGTCTTGCAACATTAAAAGCTATTGTGCTTATCCACCCACAACTGTAGAAAAACTGAATGACAGTATAAACAGAACAATATTGTAATGTATAATTAACGAAGGAAAGGACTCCACTGTGATTTTTTTTTTATGGTTGCATAATTGTATTTGTAGATTTTATATGGATTATGTTACTATGCTGCAGTATTGGCAGGATTATTATTAATACCAGTGGCATTAAGGAATCAAGCAAATGGATACCATAAGTTGTCTAAAATAGTTTTTAAGAAGATAAGTGTAAATACAAAATGCTTGTAAATGCAGTTTATAAAGCGTATGATGCTTGTCCTGCAACACGCAATGTGTGTAATGGAACTTCCCTTAATGATTATCTCTATATATATATATATGTGTGTGTATGTGTGTGTCTGTGTGTATATACATAATTTTTAGTGCAGATTTGTAATTAGTATTAGAAAATGTATCCATTTTTTTCAGGTTTTTGGGGAAGTTTAGTAGTTTAGCCTTTGCTGTTTGGCATGTTTCATGAATTCATCTTTAATTCAAACAGCACAGGGTTGTTTGTCTTCCTGCTGCTTCCTCTTTGAAGGGATTCCTGTAATATGAATAGTGAAGAAAATTATGCCTTTAAGAAAGAGAAGAAACATGGCATAAAATATGGGTTATTGAAATTTAGTTCTTAGGCAATAAGTTTGCAGTGTCTTTTTCGTGTGCTGCAAATTCCATGTAAAGAGATCTGCTGATAGTGATTGAGAGAGGTTTGTGGGTTTTTTCTAGAAGATCAGAACTTGAAAAATCATGTCACTTGTGTTAGAATTTCAAAAAGGAAACAAGTGCAACTGCTGATGTCTCTGCGCTTACAAATTATTGCAGATTTTTTTTGGACAGACCATATTTCATTTGAGCTTTTTATCAAGCAGTACTGCTTCACTGATGTGGGCCATACACTTTGCTAAAGCTGCCATGCCATGAATATCTTGGCCCTGCTTTAGCGTTGGTTGGACTGTAGCATCATTGCAGCAGAGAAACAATTGAAATGTTAATGCAAGTTTACAACAGATCTGTGGAAGTTTGGTGAACAGTGCCATTAAGGGATGAAGTTCAGATAGGGGCTTGCTTTAAATACTGAAGTCTTTAAGAAGTGAACAGTATTTACTCCTCTTAGGTGAGTTCAGGTGTAGAGTGTTATTTTGAATAGTTTTGCTTGGGGTTTTTGTTTGGGTTTTTTTGGTTAAGATTTGAGTCCTGTTGTGGTATGTTTCCCGATTACTATGTACCACAAACATGGAGGATTTCAGAAGCAACTATTTAGAAACTAAATTGTTTTCTGTAGCAATGCAAATTACATTATTAAATAATCTTAAAATGCTGATTATTGTCCCACACTGAACAACTCTTGACAGTTCCTAATTTTTATTTTGTTTTACTCAAGTATGGCTTAACAATGAAAAGCTTTTTTATGAGTAAGGTGGTTTATGCCCATTTTACATTAATGATTTTCTGTGGAAACTTGGTGCTGTTACATAACTTGAATACATGAAAGTAATTTTAAAACATTGTCCATATATTTAGAAAATAAATTGTCCAAGCCTGAGTTCTTCATCTAAGAAATTAATTTAATTTACTACAAATAACACACCAAAGAAAGTCTTCCAATCATAAGAGAGATTGTGGAAGGTTTGCATTAATTATTCTGTCTCTTTTTATGTTTTATGATTTTAAACTGTCTCTTCATGCTGTTATGTGGACTACCAAGTGGACTCTTTAGAGGAATAAAACAGCATACTCTATGCAAAAGCTCAAATGAGTTATAGTAGTGTCTGCTATCACATGTCAATTTTTAAATTTTTTTTTCTTACAAAAGGAAATTATATTAAAGTCCAATGAAAACAAGTCCTTCATTGAATTGGCCATGACGTAATATTTTAAAACATATTTTTTTCTCTTTCAGCTTTACATCTTCCAATCCAGCCTTACAACATGGGTAAAAGTCCTGCACTTCAAATTTGAAGCAATCTGCAGTCAGAAACTTTGATGTTTTACTAGTCCAAGAAACCAGAACCGCTTCAGTCAAAAATAACAACTGTGCAAAAGGACATCCTTGAGCCTTCAAACCAGGCTTCAGTTTTTCTTGACTCCCCTATTTAGTCTGAACATTGCCCACTACCTAATTATAATTGTTACAAATCATAGTTGTTTTGTGTGCAGATGAAAGAAACAGACATGTAAAAGTGGCCTTACGGTAAAAAGGATTATTATCTACATTACTGGTATTAAAATCAGTTTGTTCTCTCCCAGCCTCAAAAGTTGCAGTCTTGCATTTGAATAATGTTGGGGAAAAAACCCAGTTAGTAGAAATAGTGATTTTTTTTTTTTTTTAGGCAGGCAGCATCAGTATTTTTATTACCATTTTGTATAACTAGGTTTAAACAAAACAATTATAAACAATACCTTGTGCTTTATAGAACGGGCATCATGGACATTTCCTGATTCTTTTTGTAGTCTTGGTTTCTGAATCCTGAATTTTGTAGTTTTGTTTTGTGTGTTAAATGGAAACCCTGTTGTGAAGACTGGAATGAAGCCAAATGAATCTTACATCTTCAGTAGTTTGCTTAAATGGCATCTCTCCTGATGTGTAGTCTTAGTGAAGAATGGTCTTTTCTGAGCTGGATTCATTGTAGGGTTTTTTTGTCTTTTAAAACTTTTATTATTTATTTGATAGACCTGAAAATAAAGATTTAAGACTGGATACCTATCCTGGTGCCTTACTTACACACCATCTCTGTTACCCTCTTTAATATGTGTGAGCTAAACTGAAAAATTCCACATGCTGTCAATTTAAAGTTAAAGGTGTGCAGCATCTTGTGTATTTTAGTTTAATCTCTTCAGCAAATACCTATTTGCTAATTATGAATCAAAAGTTTGGTTTGGTCACTGCAATCCATCTTCCTCATATAACAAATTTGTCTCCGATGCCTGAATTTACAAACTGAGAAAAAAATACATATATTTTAATAAAAATTCAATTAATAGCAGTTGTGGCTTCATGATGGTGTATTCTTGGTTTCCTTTTATTTTTGAACAACAGGCATTAATTCCCTTAGGACACCAAAACACCCTTTAAGCATGATGCTTTGGCTGTATGCTTTGACTTTATTTCAGCTTTGCAGAAAATACTACATGGGAAATTTTTGTTTCAGCGTTCCCAGAGCTTTACTAGTATTTTATTGCAGTGGTATGAGACGTGTTCTATGTAAAACACCCACTGTGCTTTGCAGTTATGAAATAGGCACTCACCTTACATTTTTTGCCTGTGCATGTTTGACTCTAGGTTCTCAGAAAGGAACAGTCAGCTTTGTGTAGCAGTCCTGTCGCTTCTTTCTTGTTTTTCTGTTGTACTTATAAATGCTGTGGTATTACTCTGCTGAGACCATCAGAAGTAGTTGTCCCCTAACATTGCCTTTCTTGTTTTTGCAGTTTGCTGGAAATGAATCTGTAAAGATTGGGATACTGACAAAACAGGAAGGAACCTCTGCCTTCTTAATTAAAATTATGAACCAGATGGGCAGATATTGTTTGCTAGTGACAAGTAATACTATTAAAGTACTTGCAGCTCAGAAAAAGAAAATTCAAAATGAGAAAATATTTTTCTTCCCAAACTAGTTTAAAAACCAGTTTCTTCAAATCTAGCAAACATCATCATAGGCTTTTTCTCAGTCTATGGACCTCTAAAACTTCTCAGTCATTTTGCATCAAAATAATATTTTCTTCTGCAGAATGTAATCATATTTTGAGTAGGGAGGGACAAAACATAAAGACACAGATTTTTCTTCTGTTCTCTTGTTTCAACTGTCTGCTGTTATATAGTAAGAGTTTTCACCTCTTTGAAGCAACAGTAGTTTTTGAATACAATGTCTGCATCAAGCCAGCTGGAGCATGCATTTACTGTTCTGGAGAATGGGAGTTGCTCTAAGCACATCCTGTAATGTTTATGTGGTTCTGCCAAGTAGGTAAGTCAGCAATTAGCAGATCCTGGCCTGAGTGGGGATATTACATGTTAGGAATATTTTTGCTTGGAATCATCTTAAGGAAGAGATATATAAGGTATTAGGTTAAAGAAATAGGATTTGCAGCTCAGTCTATTTAACTCTTAACCTGGTTGTTTCAGCAATATATTTTTCATTAATTACTTTTTAAGTCAGATCTGTCTCTGAAATTCAAAACCTAGAAATTCAATAAATATTTTTTAGTAGTAACAAAGAACTACTTTCTTTAATACACTTGCAGTCTTTCTGGATTTTCCAGACTATATGTTAAAGTACATATCTTGAATATAGTTTATGTAAATGTAAAAGAAAATTAAAAGAAGAAAAATAAAAATTGAACAAAAAACCCCTAACAAACAAACCAAAGTGCACACAAAAAAAACCAATGAAAAACAACCCCCTTCCCCCCCGCCCTGTCAAAAATATGAAAGCTGAAAGAGAATATGACTGGGTATTGCAAGAGATCTTCCTACATAATTTGAAAGCTGTTCCTTGCTGCTAGGTTCTTTATTTGTTAAAAAGAATTCCTACCATGCAAGTCTGCTGAAGTAGTTGCTTTTTAGCTTGTGGAACTTTAAAATTCCACATCGTTCCCCAATATTTGCACTGGAAATTGTACCTATCAGTGCAATTAGGTATTCATGATACCTGATGGAAATTTTCAAAATGCTTTCACGAAATAGTGGGAAATTATGTTTTTATTTTAGACCAGGTGACCTTTACAATGCTTTGAAAATACTATTTGTATCTAAAGTTGAATCTGCTTTTAAAATAATGCAGTTAAGTGACTTGTGAATTGAAGGGTGTCATTTAAGCGATAGTCATTTTGGTGTTAGAAATTCTCTAAATAACTATTTGCTCTAAATACAATAGCTGAGTAGTGCAAAAGTGTGTACCTTATTCAAAAGAAGACACTGCAAGCTGGACAGGTGATTTTAGAAGCCAAACTCCTGGCTCCATATTCACCAGTAAAGAGAATGAAAAGCAACTTTCTAGAAATAATTCAGTAATAATAGTCTAAGGAATGAGATATAAAATAACAGCTAATTTGGAATAGATTGATATTCCCATTGTGTTTGTCAGAACATTTAAAGACGTCATACTGCTGAGGAAGATTGCACCTGCTGATGTGTTTTTGATGAATGATGACAATCAGATTTGTAGGAAAGCAAGGATAATATCTTGCAAAAAAAATCAAGTCTTTTCAAAGAAGTTTACTGTTTCTGAGAGTTGCTGGGTTTTTGGTTTTGTTTTTTAACATTCATAAGAACATTGATAGTAGTCTGAAAAGAAGCTTGGTAGGATTTGGGAGCAAGTTACACAAACACAGTGAGGTTTTGTTAGTCTCTTGGACTACTGTAACAGGCAAAAAGGCAAAAAAAATACCTCTCAGGAAGATCATACCATGTCGTAAGGCTGGAGATGGATGTAAAGCACAAAGAAAACCACTTACTAGGTAAGAACAAATGATTGAGATGCACAAATGAAAACAGTTATGATATATCCTGCTGAAGGTGCTGTATCTTCTTTTGTAATCTTTCAGTTTTCACTGACTTACATCTTGCTTTGTTTTCAGGTTTATGGTAGGTTGTGGTAGGTGTGATGATTGGTTTCATGGTGATTGTGTTGGACTGAGCCTTTCCCAAGCACAGCAGATGGGTGAAGAAGATAAAGAGTATGTGTGTGTGAAATGCTGTGCTGAAGAAGACAAAAAAATGGAGTGCTTTGATCAAAATGTGCCAGATACTCAAGTGAAACTTGAGCATAAAGAAGAAAAAGCAATTGAGTGTGAAAAACTGGGGGTGTCAAAGCAAACTCCTACTTGTAATCTAAATACAATGACTGAAAAAACAAAGCAAACAGAGGATGCTGGGAAGCACAAAGTCAAAATCTTCAGACGGGTGAGTCTTATTTAATGTTTTACGTTCTCTTAATTACTGGGGTTAGAAGGTTTCTTCCTGTGCCATTACCAATTTATAGACCATGTGTAAGAGTCCGTCGCATGCGGAGTCCTGATACCATGTTCAGACATCTTTGTGAATCTAATTTAAATTACTTGCAAAGTTGCTTCATTTTCTAACTGGCTTGACTCTTTGAAGAGGGTACTGCTAAGCTCTTCTTTTGTTGAGCATGAATATGTGCATGTCTCATGCATATAGAACATCCCAGGCTGGAAAGGACACAGCAATTGTCGAAGTCCTAATTCTGTATGTGTATATAAACCTATACATACAGGCATATAAAGAAATGGTGAAGAACCTAGTGCATTTTTCTTTCAGATTTCTGAATGTATTGTAGGACATTTGTCAATTTGCTATGTGTTAGAGGATGCAGATAAACAATATTAAAAACTCAGACAACAGTATTTTAGTTTTGATTGTTTTTATTTTAGATTGTAGATAGAAAAAAATACCTGGTGCTTTGGGACTTTTCTACTTTTTATATCTAATTTTACTAGCCAAAGCATAATTTACAAAGATTATTGAGATAATTCTTCGGTCTGTTAGTATCTAATGTCGTACTCATGATAACGTAATCATCAGCAATCCTGTCTTATTTCTGAGTAGTAGTATTGAAATTCTGGAATGTAAGCTCTTCTTTTTAATTTTAGCTTGTGTATGCTTTCTAAACATAAGTGACCTTTGTGGCTAAAACTGGTTAAGGGATGTTCATCGAGATTTCTATCTTTTTAAAATAACTGCAAATTTAGTGATTGTCAACACAGAGCTTAAATGCAAATGGTGTGTGCTGTATCTTGAGCCAGTATTTAAAAGGTATTATTCAGCAGTGCTTGGCAGTAATTTGGGATATTGTTCAGTAATTCTTTAGCAAAATTATATGGTGGCACATACATCCAGGATATATATTTTACAGTGTAAAAAGGAAAAAAATGGGAAAAATATGTGGTAATTATGTAGAGGTTGATTGTAGTATTCAGTAGCATGCTGACATGTGTAAATGCTTCTTTCAGGAATCTGGTGATGGGAAGAATTTACCAGAGTCCAGAGACTTAGATACTAAAAAAGGGCAACACGTTCCTGCTCGGAAAGGATCACAGACTGCTGCAATTCCTCGGCGGTCCCCTGAAGATAAAAATGAAAAAACAAGCAAAGAATCTCTTAGTACAGTCGAAAGGTCCACAAAATCAGGTACCAAGATTTGGGGATGTCTCCATGCTGCAATTCACATCTATGTACAGTGAAGGATGATACTTTTCTTTGTAACATCAGTTTTTCAAATCATGTTTTATAGTGAATGTGATGAGCTAGATCTGAAGAGCTGTTTGTTCCTATAGAGTTTATGATCTTTATTTCTCATTTATTTTTCTTCAGTAGGTAAATACATCCTAGGTAGATATGTGTTTCCTGTCAATAGTAGAGGATGCTCACATAATCAAAAGTGGGAGAAAAAGTACACAGACATCTCAGTAGTAAGCTTTATTTTGCATTGTATGAGACTTTGAAATACTCTCTCATAAAATACTGTGAAATGCTTTGTATACATAAAGCTGGTTTAGTTGCTGTATAAATTATGTTTTGACTTATTGATGTCTTTTGATAATAATTGACAAATTGACAATTTTATCAGCCCATTTCAAAGGCGAGCATTATATTGCTTACTGAGTCATCAGATTTTCATCTAAACTTCATTTGAAGGATTGAAGGGACTTACTTACCCTTCTAGCAACCTCTGTCTTCTCCCCAGCTCCCTTCCAGGAAGCATTTCTTTTCTAAGATTGTTGTAATGTGAAGTTGTTGTCATTTGGGACTGAAATCTCAGCAGCAAAGCTAGTGAGATTTTGTGTGAGAACTGTGTCTTTTACTCTGAAACTCAAGCTTTGAATTTTTGTCTGAACGCATATAACTTAGCTCTTCTAGTCTTTTGCCAGTGCTGATGCGTTCTAGAAATCTTCATCAGTCTTCAATTTGTTCCTTTTTTTTCTGATTATAAAATGAAAAAAATATTACTTATTTCCCATAGCTTTCCAACATAAAAGGGTGCTGCTCAAAATTAGTGACGTGTTCACATGCTGACTTAAATGTGCTTTCCGTTGACTCTCTAGAAATCAGTAATTTTTCACTAATGATTTTGGTTTGATTAGACATATCTATTGTTTGTATTATTTATGACACAAACCTTTATAATGACCTTGAGCGTTACATGAATCAGAAGATGAGATTATTATAATTGAAATAATTTTGATGAGTGACATGCAGAAATGTTAAGTTTAATGTAAAATGGTATTTTAAATTAAAACTTATGCTTATATGGGCTTCATAGTATATTATTTCACAGTTTATTCATTGAAAAATTAATCTATGCTCTTCCAAAAATTTAGAGTCAAAAATCATACTTAAGATCAAGCTAATGACCCATTGGTCATCTTGATTTGGTGTAGAAGAAAATACTTCAAATCAAAGGGCAAACCCGCTGTCTCTGCTAAGGAAGTTTTTATTCTGAATTAATCTAAGTAACATAAAATCCAAACCAAAGAAAGAAAACCCAACCAAACACAAACCATCCATCCTGTGGGTCCACTCCTTCTTCCTGAGGATCAATTCTTAGCAGTTTAAAAACAAAATTTTGTGAAAGTAATTCCATCAGAAGCAAAAGTTTATAAATAAGACTACGTGAGTATTTTACAGTTTTTAAATGTGTGTTTTGATAGGTATGCATGAGAAACAAGAAAATAAGAAAAAGAAAAATGAGAAAGGATCCATTAGTGCAACACATCTGCCAGCTGTGCCAGCTTCCAAGCCTTCTGCTGATCAGATAAGACAAAGTGTTAAGCAATCTCTTAAGGAAATTCTTATGAAAAGGTAAAGATATATTAAGAAAGGAAATTATTAATTTGTATTTATAAATATTTTCCTTTGGAAGACATAGGAAAAACGGTTAATTATTTGGATGCATTTTGTAATTTTTGCACTGTGTTCTCTTATAGATTGACAGACTCCAGTTTAAAGATTCCTGAGGAGAGAGCAGCAAAAGTTGCCACAAGGATTGAAAGAGAGCTGTTTTCTTTTTTTCGAGATACTGATGCAAAGTATAAGAACAAATACAGAAGTTTAATGTTCAATTTGAAAGATCCTAAAAATAGTGTATGTTTGATTTGTCTGTTGCCCTTTTCAGAAATCCTTGATTTACTGTAGATTAAAAGATTGTAGAAACATTTCAATGTAGAAATGTTATCAGTCCCCCTGCAGTTTAACCTGTTTGGGGTTTCTTTTAGGTTTCCTTGATTTTTTTATGTTCTTTGTTCTTTGGGCACTCAATGTCCTCTGTGTTTTCCCCATCATTAATTCTCCAGCTCCTTGCTCTCAGTGTACTGTCTTTTTGTTTAGTTTCAAACTGTAGTAGATATAGTGTGCCTAGTTAGTGTTTCTGTTTACCACTGATCTGTTATTTAGATATTCCTCTCCCCCCATAGTTCTTTGCTGTTTACTACACCTTCTATTTTTCTGTCCGGGATCTCCCCACTGTGCTTTTTCACACACAGGTTTCTCAAGGCTGGTCTTTACTCTCTATTCTGCTTTTTATGAGCCCATTATTTAAGGTCCTGCCTCCTCAGCGTCTGTGTTTTGTCCTTTATCAGTTGTTCTGATCAAGTCACTTTGTTTATAGTATTTTGCCATTACAGTTAGCCAGCTGTAAATTAAAGAACTTCTATGTTAACTTTTATCTAACAGTTAACTTCTGTTTTCTCTTTGCTCATACTTCTGAAGTGGTCGGTTGTCTGTTTTTTTAACCCCAGGACTTAATTTAATCAAAAAGCATACATATCCTTGTCAATACTTTCTTCTGTGTCTTGTGTAATGCATAGAATTTGCACCTTTAAAAACAAAACCAGTAAACTGAGTTACTGCTGCAGTGGGCATAAACGCTTTCTCCTTTGAAACAGCAGTTAATTATACGTTTGATCATTAAGGGTATATGTAGATACATTGTAATGTAGAATAAATGGAGCTCTGGAATTAATCTTTTTATGTTTTATAATCTAGTCCTGCTTCCTGCAGTGGAGATAATTACAAAGCTATGCACTCAATTTAGCTGTACAGAGCATGTTGTATGTTACTTCTCTGATTTGTTTCCTGCTACAAGCTATTTTTGTCTTGATAGCAATAGTTACTTTTTGTCTTTCTTCTAGATATTATTTAAGAAAGTCCTGAAAGGAGAGGTTACTCCAGATCATCTAATAAAAATGAGCCCAGAAGAACTGGCTTCCAAAGAACTGGCTGCTTGGAGACAGAGAGAAAACAGACATGTGAGATTTGTCAACTACATTGTTTGTTTGATGGCCTAAGCATATGTAACTTCTGTTTACAGGTCAAGTGTACGCAGAAAGAGCAAAATGGATGTTGTGACTAAGCAGGAGAATCTCTCTAATTAATTTAGTACCCAAAGGTGTTGTTAGAATAAAAGTGAAAAGAGTGTAGTCAGTTCCTTAGGGGAGGAAACCATGCACTTTCCTTTGCCTTGCAACTTTGTTCTTCTTTTCTTTCTGCCTCAAGAGTGAAGGCTTCTTTGTCCTTATTTTCCACAAGATTTTAAAGCTGTTGCTGGAGCTTTATAAACACCAGTTTTTTAAAGAGTGAGAGAGATCTATTTGGACAAACCAAACCAAAGCAAACTGGTGTTGTTTCTAACTTACTGCTGAAGCATTAAAAATCAGTCCCTGAGAGGTAAATCCAGAGATGAGAACCTGATCTGCCAGTCAGAAAAGCAGCCTAATGGGACAACAAACAAAAAAAACCAAGCAGCAAAAGAAACCAAAGAAAGTGTAGGAAGTTTACTAGGTTAGTTTAAGCATGACTTCTCGAAACAGAAAGTATATACTGTGCTGACAGTTAAGAAGGAGAAATGGGAATAAGAAGACCTGTGTTTTTTTTATAGAAAATTCCTTTTTGTTAGACATTGCTCCATTTGTTGGGCATTTAGTTTGACAATAACTACAGCTGTTTGGAAATGGCCATTAAAAATTTTCTAGTTTACAAAATCTGGATTTGTGTTGATGGGATCTTTGGAATTTATATTCCACATCATAGAACCTAAAAGCACAGTGTTTGGGTAGTGTAAATTAATCTCTGTGCTCAGAATTAATGTTCAGTAATAACTGATTTAGTAGAGTGGAGTGCTTAGTTTTAGACTGCAATATGCTTTGCAGTAGTAATTATTCCTGTGGTTTTTCCTTGTCATTGCACATTGTGGCTACACCTGTTCATGAATCATGATAAGTTTTTGCTACTTTCTGTGGAAAAACACTTGTTGATTATCTTGAGTTGTTTCAAGGGCCTATAAAGGATTAAAAGTTTGGTTTTTTTGTATCTGTCCAAAGCCCATCTTTTGTAGTGGAACTTTTTTACATTTTTTTTTTAATAAACATCAGTGAAATTCTGAAAACAGACCATGAAAAATAATATTCCACTGCTATGAGAAATATCTTCCCAAAAATTTGTATGCTGCTCAAAAAATTGCTGAAGAGTCTTAATTGTTTCAAAGAAATGCTTAAAATTTTCTAGAAATATGTAAAATAAATAGCAATGTATCACTTGACTGTATTTTTCATGTTACTATTTAAGCAAGGCATTGAGACTGCTGCATACTAATTTTTTTTAAAATTTCCCCAGGATGTTCAAAAGTATGGTGGTATTTTCAGACAGATAAAGCAATCATAAAATCCCTTGTTTCATTAGTAAATCAGGCTTGAGATATTTGGCACAGCCAACACAACCCCCTCCTGGTGTAAGAAATGGAAATGTGCTTTAAGAGGCCATATTAGAAATAATGGTTTATATTTTATTTTATTGCAAGAAGATAAAGCAGCAGTGCTATTGGAATAAGCATCTCCAATACTTTAAAAAATACCTTTAAATATTTTTTGAGGTGAAGCATTAGGTTTATGTACTAAAAAACAAGCTTTTGAAAAATGATACCAATTTGCATATATTTATATCCTACATTGTCCCTATTATTATGGGAAATGGAGGGATGTATTTTTTTTTCTTTAGCTCTTGGGAAATCAGAATTACCAGTATTTTAATTTAGTGTTGAAGGTTTGCTTTATAACTTCCTTAAATGCATTCTTGGTAAGTATTTGCTCCTACACTGTAGGAGAAGTTAGGCTGCTTTATGAAACTATTTGACACTTGCAAGATAAGAATGTATTACTTTTCTTCCTAGAGGATTTCCTAATTGCAATACTGTTATCTCTTATATTTCTGGATTTCCGAATTTCACTGTATGGGAATAATTGCACATAACTTCTTGTTTTCACAGACAATTGAAATGATTGAGAAAGAGCAGAGGGAGGTTGAAAGAAGACCTATCACAAAAATTACTCACAAAGGAGAAATAGAAATTGAAAGTGAGACACCAATGAAAGAACAAGAGGAAGTAATGGAAATTCAGGTAGAAAAGAAAGCATGGCACTACAGTGTATTTAGTTCATAGGCAATATGGTTGTGAAGTGTTCTGTTTATGATTTTGTTGTTTAGGTCTATAATTATCTGTTAGGTCTTGTTTGAGCTTAATTTTTCTTTTATCTTTACTGGCTTCTTGGCCTGGTGATTTTGTTGATTTCTTTTCTTTTATGTTGTGTCTGTGACTATTATGAATTCTGGCAGTAGTGGAAAACAGAAATTAGAAAACATTCTAAATGGTACCTGAAGATATTTGAGAATACCAGTTAGTTATTGTAATGAATTTAAAGATTTTGTGATAGAATTTTAGGCTTCTCTGAAGGAAGAGCTTTATGTCTGAAGGGAGGAAAACACCATAAAACTTTTAAGCAATATTAGGAATATTAACAGAAGGATTAAAAAAGCCTAACTGAAATGTGTTTAATTTTTCTTAGGAACCTCATACAAAGTTGTTTGAGAAGTCAGAAGAAGCTGAAAAGGATAAAGAAATAAATGAATCTGCATCTCCAGACACCACAAGTCAACATAAAAATCATCTCTTCGATTTGAACTGCAAAATCTGCATAGGTAATTTAGGAAAGCACATGAAAATAAATATATAGCACTTCTATAATTCTCAGTCATAACTCTCAATATACCTCAAGAATTTAAATAAATTAGAGTTTTTACTTAGTTTGCTGACAAAGTTATGGAAGGCATGTTTTACTTCAAAAGAGACTATTAAAAGGATAGTCTATTGGCATAAACTTCTCTTTTGAAAAAACAGCTTCGGAGAGTGAAATCCCTATGGTGAATGTACTGTTGATTCCTCATTTCTTTATCCTATGCCATTGCAGTGGCAAATTTATGTTTAGTACTGTATAAACATATGCAATGTATTAACTTATACAGCGTATAAACATGTGTGAAGTATCTACCCCATCCCACACCAAAGGCAATACATGGTATTTTGTGCGTCTTCCTTGTGTTCAGAGGAAGTCCTGGTTTTGTTTCTTTAATAAAACATGAAAGCCGTTGTGTTTCCTTTCCTGCAGGCCGGATGGCACCACCTACTGACGATCTGTCTGGGAAGAAGGTGAAGGTGTCTGTCGGTGTGGCGCGGAAGCAGTCGGACAATGAGGCAGAGAGCATTGCGGACGCGCTCTCCTCCACGTCGAGCATCTTGGCTTCAGAGTTACTGGAAGATGACAAGCAAGACTCATCAAAGTCATTCACACCTCTCCCAAAGTAATATAAGCTGTAGAAATAGTATTTTTAAATGAAAGACTATTAATCTTAAGTTATTATGTCTAAAGCTACTTTTTTGATGGTATTTCATTAATCCATTTGGGTACTTGAAGTCGTATGCATTTTTAGAATGGAGCTCTCTGCTGGAGTAAATGCTGTTCATTTATATACATAATACTGCATACATTGTTGTAATTGCCAACTTCTAATTACCACATAGCTTACTTTTCCCAAAAAGCCAATGTTTTCTGGTGCAGCAAGGTTTAAAAAGTTCACATTACAAAAAATCAGTGTATCAATTTCATGTTGTCTTTTGCTTTTAAGGCATGTAATATGAATAGTGATGCATTTAAATGAGTGTGTCTCTGTATATGTGTATATATAAATTTAGGGAATATGAGATTGCTCTAAACAGAGCATTTATACTGATAAATCAGGCTAGTTTCAAATTCCAAAGTAGTGCTTTTCTAGAAATGGCAGGTAACAGCAGCTTGTTTGATGTTTTGCTGTATTTGCCGTCAGCTCTCCCTTC
Organism: Luscinia megarhynchos; assembly: GCA_034336665.1. NCBI lineage: Eukaryota > Metazoa > Chordata > Aves > Passeriformes > Muscicapidae > Luscinia > Luscinia megarhynchos. The sequence continues at coordinate 26,380,356 of CM067565.1, forward strand.
ATTTTCTTCCACACTCTGCTACTCACTAAAAAGGAAATAGCAGTTTGTGAGGCTGTTTCTTTCTGGTTTGAGAGAGGCCTTACTAGAAAAACATCAACTCCCAATTATTTTGAATTGACCAGCGTTCATGCTGAAATTTTATCTTTATCAGGACAGAGTGATCTTTTACCAAGGCGAGTGAACTTTGGTTTTTGAACAGCAGGTTCAAGGTAATTTCCCGTGTAGACAGAAATAAACATAGGTTACATTGTTACTGTAACAGCACAAAATCTGTTGTGGCATGGACAGCTTAAAATTGCTAATAGCACACCTAGAATGTTTTGATAGCAACATGTTGGGAAATGTTGGAATGTGTAATCTTTTTCATAAGGAAACTCTCAGGCTGAGCAACACTATCCTGTGAAATTATTTAAGTCATCCCATTAATTTTTTCAGCTGCTTTGTTGACAAAACAGGCTTTTTTTGAAGGCAGGAAAAACAGTTGAACAGGTGGAATTGGGAGGAGGCACTTACAGAAGGTGTGGAAATGATGCATAGGTGAGAAGACATGAGGAACCAGCTTTTGGGACAAGTGAAGAGTAGGGTGACACAGGCATTCAGGTGTGGACAGACAGTGGTGGGAGTTAGGAAAGCAGTATAGAGCAGCAGGCAGTGTGTCATCTTTTACCTGTGGCAGGGGAGCATCTTTCTGGCTCTGCAGCACCTCTGTGCATTTGTATTCTCTTCAGTAGTAGCATTTGATAATTCTCAGACTAAACAGCTCTGTTTTAAAAAATACTGAGTAGTGAACTAATATGCTGCTCATCTGACTGTCCTTCCTGTACCATACAGCTGTTCCACTAGAAGATGAGAAACGTGGTTGTTTGCTTGTCTTTTTTTGTTGACCCTCCAGTATGCTTAACTGAAAAAGAAAATTCTTGCTAATACTACATTTCTGTGATAAAGAAAAATTACGATTTACACTGTCTTGCATTATATATCATGTCAGAAACCAAGTGTGTTTTTGTTTGTCCTTTTTTTAGGTCAGAAACACCTGGTACTGTGGAATGTGAAAGTTTGTTTCTGGCACGCCTGAATTTCATCTGGAAGGGCTTTATCAATATGCCTTCAGTAGCAAAATTTGTAATTAAGGCTTATCCAGTTTCTGGCTCCTTTGAGTATTTAACAGAGGTATTTATATTTATTGAAAAGAATTAACAATTCAATTATTAGTTTTACCAACTTATTTGCCTTGTAGGCTAATATTAGTGTAATAATGGAAGAGAGTGTTGCATGGTCATTGTAATGAATAAAGTATTTGTGGTAGGACATAGGTTAAGGTCTGTAAGTCAAGCATTATTCATTACATGAACCTCTGGTTCATCTTCCCATCTATAACAAAAACCTGAGTAATGGAGTTTCTTTTTTTTTTTTTTCTGGCAGTTCTGGTCCTAACCTTGCATTGTGATTAAATCGTCCCTGAAAAAAAATATTTATGTAATGTTCTCTTCTGTGTCAGGAAAAGCATGCAGCTGCTTATAATAAGTTGACTTCATGTCACAAAATAAAGATCAGAGAGCTTATAAGGCTCAATTTTTCTTCTTGACAGCTACACAGGATGCATCAGCTTTCTAATTAAAAGAACTTAGGTTTTCTATTAATAAGATTGTCTTTACTTTGCTGTAGATCTTGTGGAAAATGCAGGCCATGCAGTAATCCTTAATACTAAAGGATTGTTATATGAGTATGGTGTGCTTTTCAAAACTCTTCTGCTTTACTTTAAAAAAAATATTTTTCTGAAAGTCTTTTTATTTTGCTTGGGAACAGTGAGTGAACTCAGTAGTATCCAAGAAGTATTTACATCTCTATATATATGCACATGTAGGTCATGTTTTCCCTCATGAAAATTTTGAAAGTTTATTATAAACATAAGTGTGGAGCTCTCATTGTGACGTGATCTGACAGATAGCTTGGGTGTTCCAGAGCACAGTACAGTTATGTTTGCAGTTAATGTTACCAGAAAGGATGATTTTGGCAAGGTATAGATGAACAGTATTGAATGATAACTAATTTAGTACAAATTGTTAACTTTGCAGTGAAAATCAGAAATGTCCAAAATTTAGTTTTTTCTTTTGTTATAACTTCTACTGATATTTTTAAATTACAATTTAAGAAGTAAAAGAGCTAAGTATGTTTTCAATTTATGAAACTGGATACTGGATGAAGGGCATACCACAAGATTTATTTGGATTCACATTTCTGTTGTCTTTTCTTGTAGGATTTACCTGATAGTATTCAAGTAGGTGGCAGGATATCTCCCCACACTGTCTGGGATTATGTAGAAAAAATCAAAGCTTCAGGGACCAAGGTAAGAATTTTGCCTAGTAAAGACTTGCTGTTTAATATGCAGCTTAGTCATCCTATAGATACTTGTGGTTTTTTCTCTCTGAAACATTTGCAAAATATGTGAACTTTAGGAATATCTCATGATTCCATTGAATGGGATGGGTGGCAACTGCTAGCATTTATTTTCTTCCTACCTAACCTTGATCTTCATCTGCTGCTTGAGAATACCGGTTTTCCTTTGACACAGTAACTTGTCAGGAATGTTTGGATACCACTTCGCCTCTCAAGTGTTACCCTTTCATTTTCAGTCATGTTGCATTGTGCAAAACCATATCAGTGGCTCTTTGCTAGACTTTGTCCCACTGTGTACCAGTTATCCTTGTGCTGAGGAGCCTAAAACTTGAAAGTCTTCCAGGTGGTGTCTCACAAGTGCTGGATAGAAAGAAATAGCCTTTTCCCTTGGTGTGCTGCTGCCTTGATTCTGACACCCAGATTGCAGTTGGCCTTCTTGGCACGGACACATCACTGGTTCATACTTGGCTCATCCACCAGGGTCCCCACATCATTTTATGCCAAGCTGTTTTTCCAGCCAGTCAGTCCCCCAGCCAGTCCTGATGCATGGGGTTACTCCAGCTCAAAATGCAAGATTTCTCATTTTGCCTTTGCTGACACTGACAAAGGTCAGCCTATTATTTCAGCCTGCTGAGGTCCTGCTGAACGGCTGCCAGTGCTTCAGCATTTCCACCACTGCTCCTGCTGAGGTGCCATCTGAGTTTTGCTGAGGATCTTCTCTCCAGTCTTCCAGGCTGTTCATTAAGCCATTAAATGAGCTCCAGTATCAACTCCTGAGCTGGGCTTTGGGCATAATTCTGGGAACTGAATACTGGTCTTCTGCTATTATTGATGGATATCTTGGACACAACAGACTACAAAATACAGCTTTCTAATAATGTTAGGAGTAGGGAGTAGAATAATTCATGGGAAGAGCTGGCAAGCGTCCCTAAAATTTGTTATTTAGCTGGCTGTTAAAATATTAAATGGCTTTTTTGTCATGCACTTAAATTATTTTTTCATACTAAACACTTTCTATTTGTTTTATCTAGTTCTGAATTATTTTTGGCCGTGTTTCTGCTCCTTCTGTCTCTTCTGTTTTCTGCCATTTTGGCATAGCTTCTTCTCAGCACTGTTCTTTTAAATAAAGAGCAGGCAGTAAAAAAATAACATTTCACAGAAAAATATTCTTGACTATCTTTTTCCCTCTCTTCTTGTAAACAGGAGATCTGCGTGGTTCGCTTTACGCCAGTAACTGAAGAGGATCAGATCTCCTATGCGTTGCTGTTTGCCTATTTCAGCAGTAGAAAACGTTACGGTGTAGCTGCCAATAATATGAAGCAAGTGAAAGATTTGTACCTCATCCCTTTAGGTTCCTCAGATAAAGTCCCTCATCACCTTGTGCCTTTTGATGGGCCTGGTAAGTACAGCTTGGAATTTGGAGTTTTATTATCATAACTCTACTTAAAGAAGTTGGCAACAGAAATATAAGAGTAAATAAAATTTTAAAATGATATTTTATTCAAATATGTAATGATTTTTTCGTAGTATTATTATATTAGTTTCCTTGAAAAGACATTAATTTCCCCTTGGTAGATTATTCTGATACTTCAAAGATTAAAAGATTAGTGTATAAAACCTTGTTTTATATCTGCTACCTTCTTTTTCTAACGCAGGTGGCTTTGTAGATTTCAATGTCAGTAAACTGAGTCACACAAGTGGACTATGGTAGAAGGCATGAGTCCCAAATTGATACTTTCAATTTAAAATAGTGCTTTTCATTATTTGAAATGTACTAATATTTTTTCTAAAGTATTCCAAAATTCTTTTTGGAACAAAATATTAATTGAAAGTTTGAAACATAGACAAGCAATGAAGAAAAGGTCCTGAAATGGATCTCAGTTGTTCTGTGTATTTTGCATCAATTTATCTTGGTTATAAAAATTTGTGGATTATCTTCTTTTTTGAGGTAGGCAGGGCCAAAATGAAGAGAGAATGAGCTACAACTCATTTTTTTGCAGTTACACAGAACAAAATAGATAGCGAAGAGATGAGTAATAATATGCCTTGAAACACAGTGCCCTTCCTGGAATGAGGGAAACATTTCTAAAATTTGCTCCTGGTAAATCTTTGAAGAAGTATGTCTGACACAAATTATGAGGAAACTTTTGGGTTGCAAGTGTTCCATTTACTTCTTTTCCCTAATCTACTTTGCTACCACTGTTACCATGTTGTAGCTGTGTTAGACTAACATGATGTTTTAACTTCTGTGCTGTTTCTGATGAGATTATGTGTCCTATATAACTGGCTCATATTCTCTATTAAGAAGTTATAGTGTGCTTGAAACAATTTTAATTTCCAGTGCTTGAAGTAGTAATTTTAATACTGAAAATACATATTTTTATTATTTCAAGTATTGTTAATGTTTAACATGACAAGCAGAACAATGTCAAATATCATAATATTAATAATTTTGCTAGTACATTGTAAGTGTATGGGGGTTATTTTTGTTAAAATTACTGCCTTAACCAAAATATAAAGAGATGATAAATTACTGTTGCAATTTTGTACAGGGATTGAAATACATCGACCAAATTTATTGCTGGGATTGATAATTCGCCAGAAAATGAAGAGGCAGATTACTGCTGTTTCAAGTGTTGCCAGTAGTTTTGCAGATGAAGCTGCTGAAAGTACCTTGAGCAGCTTGCCACCAGAGAAGAAGAGCAAGCCAAGCAAACCTGAAGTCTCACATCATGATTTGGCACTAGAAGAAGAAGAGGAAAATAATTTTTTTAATTCCTTCACAACTGTGCTGCACAAGCAGAGAAATAAACCACAGCAGTCTAATACAGATGATGCTCCAGCAGTTATTGAACCATTGGTAGAAAGTACCAAACATGAGCCACCAAAGCCTCTCAGGTTTCTTCCTGGAGTCCTGGTTGGGTGGGAAAACCAGCCTTCTACTCTGGAGCTGGCAAATAAACCGTTGCCAGTTGATGATATTCTTCAAAGCCTGTTGGGTACGACAGGGCAGGTGTATGAGCACAGCAAGTCAGAAGCAGGTCCTAGTGAAGACATACCATTATTAAATGAACAGGCATCCTCAAAAGAAGAAACCATGGATGTTGCTGATGTAGCTGCTGAAGTTAGTGAAGCAAAGACTGGTTTGGATGATCCTCAAGAATCCGCTAATGCTGCTATAACTGTGGATGCAGCAGCTGTAGGGACCTCAAGCTCTGCAAGAAGTGCTGGTTCTTTGATAGGGCTGAGTCTTAAGGGAAAACCTCCAGATGTCTCCACAGAAGCATTTTTAGCAAATTTGTCTGCTCAATCACAGAATAAGGAAACTGAAGAAAGTAAAGAAAATGACCCAAAGCGACAGTTAGTGGAAAAGGATAGTGTTGCACAGGAAGTTAGAAGGAGCACAAATTCCAGCTTTTCTTCCTCATCAAATTCAGGAAAAAAACCTAATGAGACCAATGTTAACGTAGGCTCCTCTGAAGTTACTACTGCTAATACCTCTAAATCACCACCATTTATTAATCTTAAAAGAGACCCACGACAGGCAGCTGGACGAAGCCAGCAGACCAATATTTCAGAAAACAAGGATGGAGATGTTAGCAGAAATGAAGACCGACAAAATGCTTCTGGAAATGATCAAGGAGAAACAGAGAATAAACAGCCTTCTGGAGAAGGGGGCTTAAACCTGTATCAAGGTGAGGCCCAAACCAGTGAGACACAGTTCAGTTCAGCTGCAGCTAAGGCGGATAACACAGTTGCATCACAAGCAGAAGATACCAAACACTCACAGGAAGATGCATTGATGCAAAACATTGAAACAGTGAACTCATTTAGAAGAGGACCAGCCACAACTTCATCTCATTTTGAAACGGAAAACTCTTCTCATTCTGAGTTTATTTCCAAAGTCCCAAGCCCTATTGCAGGTGGCAGCTTCTCATCTGTTGGACCTCCACAGCAGAATTTTCAGCATTCTAAATCTAATCCACCTGGATTTCAGTTTCAGGCTCCTGCACCTCATAACTTCCCTCCACAAAACAACCCTATGTTTGGATTTCCTCCTCATTTACCACCTCCACTTCTTCCTCCTCCTGGCTTTGGTTTTCCTCAAAATCCAATGATGCCATGGCCACCAGTAGCTCATTTATCAGGTCAGCCACCACAGTATGCCGGACCCATTGCACAAGGGCTACCAGTGGCTCACAAACAATCAAGATTTTTGGGACCAGAAAATTTTTTTCAGAGTAAAGACAGTAGGAGACCAGAAAGACGCCACAGTGATCCTTGGGGCAGAGAAGATCAGCATTTGGAGAGAGGATTCAGTAGGGGGAAAAATGATCGACAAAGACTTTACAGTGAAACCCATCACCAAAAAAAAGACAGACATGAAAAAGAGTGGAGCAATGAAAAATACTGGGAGCAAGATTCTGAAAGAAACAGGCGCAGAGACAGAAACCAGGAAAAAGAGAGAGAGCGGAAGAACAGAGAGGAAGGACAGAGAGAAAAAGAAAGAGTGCGATCTCCGCACAGTGATAGACCTGCTGATGGAAAAAGCCCCAGAGAGACTAGAAATCCAGAAAAAAAGACAGAGAAGCCTAAAAGTGATGAACAGGCTCATGAAAAAGATAAGGAGAGGGAGAAAAGCAAAGACAAGCATAGAGAACGAGAAAGTGAAAAGAACAGAGAGAGGCATAGGGACCACAGTGACAGAACTAAAAGCAAAAGGTAAAAAGATGCAGGCAGTCTTTTAAAATCCTATTTAAATAAACTGTTAGAGTAATGTCGTAAAACTTTGTATGACAAAAAAAAAGCCTGCTAGGATTGTGCCATCGTTTTTTATTCTGTGTTGGTGTTTTGCAGAAACAAGTCTGTGTTTTGGTACCACTCAATGTACCAATACTCATCCTTTTTTTCATTATACCAACTATCACTAGAAGTAGGAGTTTAATATTTTTAAAAATTTTACATTGCTGTATATTCAAAATTTTAAAGATTTCTTTTATTAATATGCAATAAAGGCTTAGGAATTTTCTTAGCTGAGGAAGTTGGCTTTAGTCAAGTCTGCAATATAGTTGCTGCCTTTGGTAATTTGTGCTCTCTTCTGTTTTAAGATGCTCTGATAATTTTAAGGTGGTTTTCATACAATAACCTTGTTTTTAAATTGCACTGTTTTTAAAGACTGCAGCAAAGCCTCAGAATCCAAGTTACAACAAAATGTAATATGCTCAGTGGTGTGAAGAATTTGGGATTTTTTAAAAATTATTCAGTAGTACAATAAAAAACTCAAGTATGTTTCATTATATTATATTTCAAGTTTTTCCTAAGCATCTGAAGCAGTTTGTGACCAGAAATTGGAAGGCTGAGCTGCTCGAATGTTACTGCTTTAAACTGCACTTGTTTTAATGAGAAAGCATTTCTAACCTAAATTCTTGAAAATAATTTGTAGTAGTAAATTCATTTCTCCCACCATTTTCCATGCTTCAGAGACTTGAATACCTAAGCTTGTACATTACTTTGTGTTTTGCTATCCTTTTTACTGTAAAAATGTAAATATTTTAAGGGATATTTTGATTCTAAAATGATAAAACTTTCTCACATACTGTGTGTGTTTGATTTCATAGCTGTGAAACCGTAGGCTAAATGAATATAGAAGGCTGAGTCACAGAATGCCACGTTTGTTTTGCACTTCATAGCTCGGTTTGTTTTGAGTTTTGGAGAACAAAGAGGGGGGAGAAGGGCAGAAGTGTTTGTACCCTTGGGACTTCTGTTAACTTGGTATTTTGTGGACTACCATCCACCAATGCCAAACAACGTGCAAATGTGAAAACAAAATCACCTACTCTTATTAAAATAACACTAGGCATCTGATTGAGTCTGTCAGAAACAACAAAAACATTCCACCATATAAAGAAAAACTGAGGTTTATTGTTCTGATTTTCAGTGTTTTGTTTTTCCACTTTGAATACTTAACCTTACTATGCTGCTGACAGAGCATTTTGCACTTTGCTATAGAAAAGCCTTTTCTTTCCAGAAAAGTCTTCCCAGTTTAACATCCTAATTGTAAGTTTTAATTATGAATATATTTTAAGGAAAAATTTTACTTGTATACCTTGCAAGTAGCTTCATAGTCAAATTGGCTAAAATTAAAATCTTGCACTGAATAAAGGAGGTGGTAGACTTTTATTAAGTGATGTTTCTTAGCTTCATCGCTGAGAAGACTAATTAAAAAAAAATCCTTAGTAACTAAAAGCAACATTCAAACATCTTTAAAATAAAATTAGTCTTTTCCAAATTAATTGGTCTGTATAGCAGTAATGTTGTTGAATATGTCTGGTAGTATTATACATGTGTTTTGTTGTTTAAATATTTACACTGAGTTCTGTAGGCACAGAAATGCACCAAAGCATTGTTCTCATTTTTGGAGTAAGTTTTAACTTGACAGCTCTGCATATGACTATTTTTTTTCTGATCCATTCAAAAGCAGTCTACTTCGAGGTCACTGGTGATCTGCCTCTCACATGTGCATCCATCTCTGCTTTGAAAATAAACTGGAAGCAGTGAAAATTGCAGCTGCCTGTATGAAAGGGATGGGAATGCTTTCTGCCAGAACTACCAGAAATAATTTGTTTAAAAGAATACGTAAACATTTTTCAAGTTTGCTGAGTGCTTTGCCCCCTGTCTTGTGTATGTAAAACCTGAAGACAGCCAGAGTAAAACACCTCAAGGGAGAGTTTTGTTAAGTGTTTAGCAAATAGCAAAAGTCTCCAGAATTTGTTCCTAGGATGTTAGTTAGTGTAATAGGAATAAATCCTGCTACTACAGGAATAAAGGATTTTACTTCTCCATTGCCTTCAGTCACTCTCCTTCCAATATTTGTGTTAGCTGGAAGTGCTCAGATTACTTGTTCCTTGTTTTACACTGAATCACTGCTCAGATCACCAAAGGCAGTGTGGACTGCTGAGGAGCTGGCAGTACACCAGAAGCCCCAGAGAGAACAGGATAAACCTTCAATATGCTCCCTTCTCCAGCATCACATGGCCAGAAGGCTTACTTAGAGAAACTGGAAGAGAAGAATCTGGGGACAGCTCAAGTGCCAGGTGGGCTTCATGAGCTGCCTTTTGGGAAGAGTTGCAGAAGCTCTGTTGCATCAGGCTGATCACCTGAGGGCTCAGAGTAGCTGAGGAAGATGGAATGAACCTCACAAAGATGTTTGCAAATGCTTAAAACATCTTGGGGTAGCTCCCATGCACTTTAGTTATCTTTAAGTCACCTGTAACTTGACAGTGCTTTCATTACTGCATGCACAGTATGGAAGCAAATGCCTGTGACCTAGTTTTGGGTGCTCGTGGCCTTTGCTCCATAACACACCCCATCCTTACTTCCCTCTCCACCCCAAAATAGTAACTTGTTTCTGACAGGTACGTGATAAAGACTTGCATTCAGACAATTTCTGTACAAGGAGGTGATGGTTTGTTACATGCTTTTGAGCAATAAAGTGAAAAATGAAAAGATAGGAATCAATCACTATTATTTTTATTTAATAATTTTACTTATATAGTAAGCCAGCAGTCAATTGAAAAATGTAGATGCCATCATACATTATTGGTGTAAGCACATTAAAACAGAATTTGATTTTTTTTTTTATTGCTTCCTAAGGCAGAATATAACACAGGAATATAATTCATTCCTTATGAGAAGGAATTGAATTTTTGTATGAACACTTCTATTTACTTTTGAGATTATCAATTAATGAAAAATATATTTGCAGAAATTTGGTTTAATATGACCAAAACCTCTATTCTCATAAAATTTTGGAGTGCCATTTAGGGGCATATAAGCCAGAAAAATACAGGTAAGAACAGTTCTTGGACTTTTTAAGGTCTTAGAAATAAAAGTTATCTGTAGGCAGACTGAGACATTCCAGTTTTAAATCATTAAAGCCAAAAGTTTTCATGTAGTCAATAGGGGAGACCTCTGCTGGAGAAAACCAGGACGCCTGTTGTCTCTTTCTAAAATTAAATGTTTTTTGCTCTTAAAATCATTCTTTTAAGTGTAATATTTTAGGAGACTTAAGAGAGGCTTGAATTCTACCCTCTTACATATATGCATACAGGATGGACACAGACTCAGAGGGGAAGGAGAGAACTTCATTACCTAATTAGAATCTTTGTGGGCTTAAAAAGTAATTATAACTTAGATTTTTTAAAAATTCTTATTATAATTAATGTGCTGTTTGCCTCAAGAAGACCTTTTATTCCCCACCAATTTCAGTTTCTAGATTTGATCGTAATATTATAAAAAACATTCTGATGAAATTCAAGAGTTGGAGAAACAGGTAACAATTGTCTGTTCTCGTAAAGGAGCAAACAACACTTGAATGATGGTTGGCTTTATAAGCTAATCACTACTACTTTGTTTACAAAACTATTTTCAGCACAAAAAAACCCTGCAGACTTTCCCATTATTTTAAAGTAAATGCTAAAGAATGTATATAAATAATTCCAGGAGGAAAACTATAATATTTTATATGCATATGCTATTAATACTCCACTTTGATTTGTCCTTTATTACTTTTTAAGTGCTTTCCTATATTGGTGGCTGGGTAATACACTGCCAGCTAACACAATAAATGGGAAGAAAAGGAATTTTATCCTTTTTAAAAGAGTCTTGGACTGTTTTTTCAATTAATTTCTGAAATTTCCATCATGAATGTTGTATCCTTCTGCTTTCATTAGCTGAATCTTTTTAGAATCTTGGAAGAGCACAACATCTTTAATTTTTCCAATTAATTCCTTCTGAAAAAGCCCTGCAGTGACTGTATTGACTTTCCTGCCAAATTCAAACCCACCAAAGTAACAAATGCCACCGTAGTTTAAAGCAGTGTATTTCCTTTGTGGGTCAATATCTTCAAAAAGGATTAGTTCCTCATCAAGATAAACCTTAATGCAAGTTTGGTTTTGAACTACAGTAATGAAATGCCATCTTCCATCAGAACAGGTGAAGTATTTGCTGTGCATTAGAGGAACAGAGATCCTTTCTCCAAGATTAATCACAACTTTCAAAGTTCCATTGGCAAGACCAATGGCAAGGAAGTCATTATCTTCATCCTCACTTTTTCCCATCCACGCTATTAAGCCTTCAGTTTGATTGGTAGTAAAATTTAAAGAAAGGCGGCTGTACTGGAGGTCTCTTTTTCCATAAAAAGGATCTGTGTATTTAATGTAGGAGTTACCAACAAACTTTGCTATATAAAATTCGATTTTGTTGTCACAGTACTTACCTGTCCAGCCTAGTGCACATGCACAGGTATATGAAAGTGAAGAAGGTTGAGGAATACAGAGCGCGTGAGACCCACACATGTTTTGTGAACAGTGAATAGATTGTTCACACGTGGTCCCTGTCCACTCTCTTGGGCAAGAACAAGAAAAGCCTGAGTTTTCAACTTGACATGTTCCATTATTTTTGCACACAGTGTAACCACAATCTGTTCCATCACAGTCGCCAATGTTGGCTCCACCTTTAGGGTCAGTCACGGTAAGATTCAGTTCCCTGTTATTTATAACAATTTCTCGAATGCAACCAGTGAAACCTGTGGGTTCATTTTCTGTTGCCATTGGATTAACAAAGTTTAAGGAGGATACCCCTCCAACAAAAAAATCAGTGTGTGTGTCTAGTGCATTCATTCCAGGACTAGCTTTTTGAGTGACATTGATACCATCCAGTTCCAGGTAGCCTTCATTACCAACTCTTCCTGCACTGAGTGAGTGCCATGTGTTTCCATTCACATACACCTTCTGAAGGGTCTGTAGGATGACTGTTCTGTCTCCAAGGTTGTAGCGTAACTGTGTAAATCCATTTACTAATGATATACATAGAAAGTCACCTGTAAAAAACAGTATAAAATAGTTTTAATTTTTGGAGGGGGTGCACTGAAGAACAACATATTAATGAGTCTGAGGCTTTCATGCCTGCATTTCCTTGTACCATCATTATATCTGAATCACACAAAGGGAAATGTTCACTGATGAGCTACTCTTATCTTTTTTTTTCATTATTGGAAACTGAGCTCATGTTTGCTTCTAAGTAAAAAGCCCAACCTTCTGAAAAGCTCTGCTTTTATGCAGAGACTAGATAACTGAGGTAGGAGGAAACAGGATCACTTTGGCATCCAGGAAATGTGAATCAGTGTTCCCATGGAAAAGAATAAACGTTTTGGTCAAGTTACAAAGGCAGAAATACTCTCAACTTCAGTATGTTGAATAAAGGCTTGATGGATTTGTCAGTTTAATGAACAGTTTTGTCTTTGCCAGACATACTCTGTTTTCCCTGAAGGCTCCTTTTCACAACAGGGATGTTTTGGGTTTAATAATCGGACAGCTGTAGGAACAGATACGCTTTTTATTGCATTGTTCTTCTAGACACTTTCATGACAGGAAGTATTAGAAGGGAGTTCTCTTTTCTTGCACTATTAGTGTTTCTGGCCTTAAGGGCAGTGTAAAGGAGAGAGTGCCACTTCAAACTATACTTTTAAGCATGAAGAAGGAAAGCTGGGAAAGGTTAGGAAATGGGAGCTGGAGAAGTTTGTAAGAGCAGCAATAGAGCCTAACAGGGGAGTGTGACAGGGAAGCAGAAGAGGACAGCAGAAAAGTCTGCAAATTAAAGTTATGTTCTCAAATTTTTTGAGGTTTGCCTGTGCAACTTTTTCATCTTACTTTTGGAAATAATAGGCATCAGGTTGTTATCAATTAAACTGGTAAATATGTTTGTTAAATTTGAATGCAAGCTTTCGTAATTGTCACCAGTCCAGTTTTCCTTAAAGATTCAACATTCCTAAGGGTGAGCCTATCAGTAGAATGATGAAGTTTGCTTTCATGTGTGTTCAATTTTTGAGTATTTCTAATCCTTGAATTATATTGTATGTAGTGAAATTGAATGGCTTAATTTACTGGAGGCTTGTGAAAGTTGCTAAAATTATACCTCCCTATTCAAGAGATGTTCAGGTTGCCATTTAGGCAGGATGGAGATGTTTCAGTTGTATCAGTTGCTGTAGAGCGCATACTTCTTGCCTCACCTTCCCTGCTTCAGATACCCGTGGAAAGAACAAGAAAAAAGCTCCTCTTTTCAACTCTGGTGATAGCAGAGCACTTCCTTTTAGCTTGCTAGTTCCAGTTGTGTTGATCTGGTTTACTTTGCTGTATTTAGTGTTCTTTTTGAGGACCTTGCTTCTTTCTTTTTTATTCAGAAAATTAGTATCATATCCTTCACTTGTGATTTCTCCTGTTTAGTGATGTGGCTTTAAGTGTGCTTGATTTTTCAGTGCCTAGTTTGAATGCACTCATCTTGCTTTGTTTCAGCAATGTACATAACCTGCTTGTCCATGTCTTTTATCAGGCCCTCAATTCTAGGGTAAGAAAGGAGCATGAGGAAAAGTTTCTGAACTGCCTCTTGGGCAGCCTTCAATCCCTCTCCTGTTGAATTTGGGTAAAACCTTAAAAAAGAAAGGCCTTGTAAATCATGGTTCAGGCCTTGCTACTTCAGCTGGGTACAGCTAACAGCTATCCTAATAAGTTCCCGTGAGAAAGGAGTTTGTAACAGAGAGAATCAGTCTGCATATCAATCTATTCCTGTGGGAATCAATTTGCACCTGTGAGGAAAAAGATTCTATCCGTGTGAATCTTCCCAGGAGACAAGAATGGAAACATGTCTAGAGAGGAAAGCTTTTGACAGACACATACATTAGCAAGTACTAACCAATGAACCGAATTGCCATAAGTTACAAACCAATTAAAATTAAACACGATGCCCTTAGAAAACCATATAAATATGAGCTGTAAAGACTAAAGATGCTAATGTGGATGAAGAAACGTGTGTCTTGTCCATCTCTACAGTGACACTCTCCTACCTGGTCATGCAGACTTGCATAAGGACAGGAGCACTCATATTTTGCTCTCTAGGAAAGAGGAAAACATCTGACCAGGGTTGCTGTTGCATCAGACCTGTAATCAAGACCTTGAGAAACTGACAGTTCTCCAAGGCTTGCTGGCCTGTAGGAGAGGGTTTTGGTGGCTTTGCACATTTGACAGTGATCTGTTTTGGAATCTTATTTAGTCATATTGTAAGAACAAATCTGTATTACTGAATCTGCTGTCTACAGTGTAAAGAGGTTATTGCTGAGTACTCTGTTCTGTCACAAATTTGAAGTTTCACTTCAAATTGGAGTAACTTCTGCTACTTTTAAACAAAAAAATTACACTTCCAATTTCATATCTCCCTGAGGCTCTCGAGGTACTTTCTTACTCTCCTGGTTAGACTCTCTTTTTTCACAGATAACTTGTCATTTTAGTTGTTGGCAAGAATAACAGAGTGTTGAGATAAATTTTAGGATCTGAAAGTTAATCCTAGGGTGCAGTCAGTATTTCTCCATGAAGTTTATCATATCACAAGTAGTATTAGGGATAACTGGCTGAAAATATCTTAGAACTGTCATGTAAAGTCCTATGTGTTCACTGTTCAAGAAACTTCCTCTTAAAGTGAAGGTAAATTATGGGCTTGTCTTTGATCCTTTTCAGTTTAGCAACCAGTAATATTTTTAACAAGATCTCCATCTGTCCTGTCTCTGAGAGCCAGATTGCACAGCTGGAGCCTGTGCAAGCCAATGTCATCATAAGAATGATGACAGTTAAACAAATGGTATTCTTGCCACTGATTTTCACTTCTCAGCAGTCTCTGTATAGGAGACCATGAAGCAGGGTGGTTTTTCACTATTTCAGTTTGATTGTTGATCAGACCTGTCTTATTTAACCTGTGGCCAGAGACCTTTCTGAGGAAGTTTACTTTTGTTAAGCATGGAGGATATGACATGCTTAGTTTTTCCAGAACTAGATATAGCTGCTCCCTACTTTCTTGAAAATATGATCAATGCACAGGACACAGAACTTTGTTTCTGGCTTTTTGGATGCTTCTCGTCTAATACAGGCTATTCATCTCCATCAGTGGTGTCACAAAAAAGCAGAGAGGCTCCTGAGGCAGACACTCACAGTTTTTCTTTCATTGTGCATGCAAGTCTTTTCCCCATCTGCTGTGTGCAAGGAACTGTAAGGCAATCTGTGTCAGTAAGGTTGAATCTTCTTTAGAAGTAGGCTGTTGCAGCTTAGCTCTGCCTTGAAACTGCAGCATATCAAGACGCTGGGCATTGAGCAAAATTACTAACAACATTCAGTTCTGTTCTGATGCATCTTCCTGCCCCATATTACCATGTTTCAGTAAACAGTGATTTTTTAATAGTCCAAATGCTAAAAGATAATTTTCTTCTCAAGGGAAGGAAATTTTGTAGCAGGCATTGCCTTAAGGAAGATAAAACATCACTTCTACTTGCAAATCCTAGTTCGGGGTTTTCACCAAGTTGCTCTGCCTCAGAGTGGATTGTCTCTATTCCATTAGAAGCCAGAACTCCAAAACAGGGGTGAATTTTTCTTTGTAACTTTATTTTCATGTTTTTGATGTGTACAAGTCTCACCTGCTCCCATATTAGATGTCAGAATTCCCAGAAGGCTAGTCAGCCCTTCCCAGAAGGCAGTCAGTTCCTAAAACTGGGAGATAATGAAAAGTCTCCTAAAAATACATCTAACTGCTACTGTGAGGTCTGGATTATCTGTATAATAGTATCTTCTTATATGATGTTATGATGAATTCTGAGTGCATTACAAAATTTTCCAGCTTGCTACTACTATGAATATGTATGTAAATCTCTTCAAAAAATTGGTCTCACAGTCAAATTTTAAATTCTTCCTAATGGTGACAATGCCCTTTCATGTCCAGTCTTTATCTGGACATGTAGATGTGTCTGTATACCCTGATTTTAAGAGGGGACCATGCTCAAGCAGTATCAACTCTCCATGTTTCTATGTTACCACAGGAAACTCACGCACATCAGAATTTGTGACAACTTGGTACAGTCAGAAGTGCATTCTAGGAAAATTGCACTCTCTTTGGAAATGCCCTATTCAAGCCAGAAGCATCACCAGAGTAAAAAATGCAATTATCTTCAATTTACACATCTGTGTTGGGCAAAGATCTCTGCATTTACTGCCTACACTACCAAATACACCCAATACAGATTGGAGGGCTGAACACAGTGTTAGAGTGTCTCAGGCTGACACACTGTGAGCATCCTGGATGGTATTTTTAACATTTCTGTTTCAAGGTCTCTTCCCCACAGTGAGTTAAGTCTGCTTTTGAGCTCTGGTGCATGTGCATAAGGCAAGGCCTTTCTTACCTGCTAAAAGAGTACCTGAGGTTTTTCCTACACTCCATGGCACATTAAAAAGGATTTCCCACTAGTTTGCATGGCCAAAGGAACTTCCAGAACATACTTTTAAGTGACTTTTGTAGTAGTGGATGCAATCTTACAGTCAGTAGTGAACATTTTTTTGCTATCACCATTGTCCCAGTGATACAGAGATGCAAGTGTCTCTGAAGGCTCCCTGTGTGCTTAAAACTCACTGGTTGGTTCCTGGAACCACTGAAGATCTAGATTCCTTTAAGCCATATATTGCTTGTCTTTTGTCTCATCCTGTGTTACTGAGCAGAAGCCTCTGTGCTAAGCTGAGGACAGAGGCTTTGATGAGCTCAGAGCTTCAGCAGCTTCTTGCAGCTTAAACCTCCAAGGAGCCCTACACTGTGGTTTCCTGGTTACTGAGCACCTACATTCTTGGTTCCTTTAGTTGGTTCAGGGCCTTGAGACAGCATCTCTGGATGTATGTTTGCAGTTTGTGCCTTCTGTTGGTTTTACCTCACCCTTCTGTCCCCTAGCTCAAGCCCAGAGTGCCAGCTTCTATCACTGTGGTACTGAGTAGCATTTCCTCCACTCTCCTTCCACCATTTTTTTTTCAGTAGTTGTTACTGATCATTGGTACCATTCTTGTGGGGCAGAGCAGACATTTGAGCCTTTTATCCTCATAAGCAGTAACATTAATGGGAATCATTCCCAGTTAATGAAACCTCCTACTCTAGGTTCTGTTATGTGCTCATCTTGTTAAGCCACCATAATGAAGTGCCTGTGTCTCAAGCAGTATTGCTGCCTCATGTTGGCATGATGCATCCTGTAACCATCACAGCTCCAAGAGGTACCTGCTCACTTCCTGCCAACTGAGCTGAGTTCAAAGCATTGCTTTCATTCTTTCTTTTTGTCTTGTTCTACACAGTTTTCCTCTTATCCTGCTCTCCTATATGATTTTCTGTGGACCTGAACTACATTCTCTTACACTGTCACCCCTTACATATTGTTCCAGGAGCAGAACTTTTCTTGTCTGGAAGGGGTTGAAATATCCCTATCAGCCTCTAGCTGAATGGCTACAATCTGTGGCCAAGGTGACCAAGGAAGGTGATGCACTGTGGTGTCCACCTGACAGGAAGCCTAGCTGACCAGCAGTTGTCCTTCACATGCCTCCTGAGCATTTCCAGTAGCCAGAATAAGGCCCAGCGCCAAGGAGAGAAAACAGGGAAGAAAAGAAAGAGCTATAAAAGGGTAAAATGAGGGAATGAAGAGCAGAGAAGAGATGAGCCTTTTTCCCACTCTCTGCAACTTCTGCTGTTAATTCTAGCTGGTAATTGTCAACATGGTTGAAACTGCCTTTCTTTAAGTTCGTTAACCTTGTCTTTGCCCTTGTCTGAGTGTGTGCATGCAGTTAGGTACCAGCTGGCTGACAAAGTAAAGGAGTTTGTTGCAGTTGTAACTTGATCTGTTACCTAGGGGTGACCATGGCCAGTGCCCCTAATACACACTTAAAGGAGCTACCCATGGATATGCTTTCATGGGTAATTTTTAATTTATTCTGCTCCATGTGTGGAGTTCCATATCACAGCTCTTGCAAGACTGAAAACTGGTGTCAAGTCAAGCCTGTGTATTTCTCAAACCATGTAAAAAATCAGTGTGTCAATAGGTAGAGTCCAGCTTCAGTTTGGAGCACCATCCCATAGCAGGAAGGGCATAGCTGGGATCCAGAGCAACCTTGCAGACAGCGATGCCCATGCGCCTACAAGGGGTGGGCACTTATCTATTTGTAAATATATCTTATCTATTTGTAGCCTCACTTTTCCAAAATGTCTTTCTTCTTTGTGAAGAAGCTTACTGTGCTTCCTTTAATCGCCACTGTTACCCTGGCACATTTTGGCAACTGGAAGAAGCCATCTCTCTTGAGCAGCCTCAATTTGCCAAATTTTTTTGTTTGCTTGCCAGTGTCAAACGGGTAACAGAAACACTTCATATGCAACAGATTTTAAGACAGTGAGGATGTCTGTTCTGTCACACAGCTGGCTGGCAGTTCTGCTTCCTACACTACTGATTTAATCCGTATAAATGATTCCAAAACTAGTAACAAAGCAGAAATTATGTCCCTGCCAACTAAGGAAATATGGCTGCAAAGAGAAAAGACGTGGCCACTCAAGTTCTTTTAAAAGTGAGTGGATGATCAGTTTCTCTCTGATTAGAAAAATAATACCCCTGCCTTTTAGTTACTTAGGAGTTATGAATATTTCCAAAATATTTTAGTCCAATTCCATGATTCTGTTTTCATCATAACTAATGTTTTAGAAAATCATGCAGATATTATGCACTTTTACTGGCATTCTCTTATTTTCATGTCACAGATTTATGAACTGAAATGCCTTAAATATCAGGAGTTAAAATTTTTAGGTTTTTTAGACCAGGTAGGTAACATAATCTGGCTAAAGAGAGACAGAGAACTACTGTTGCAAATGTTGAGTGTTAAATTTAGCATGAGTCATCCCATTCTGTTTATTGACCTGACTTCATTCTTAGTCACCTAGCATGACTGTTCGTTCTCATCTCTTTGGGGAGCAAGCCTTTCCATCACCCTGGCCTGAACTCTGGAATAATCCAGGCAGTCTGTGGCATATTCCACTTTTGCTAACAAATGTAAAGCTTCAGTAATGCTATGACTCAACAAAAAAGCAAGGCTCCTTTTAAACTGCCTGTTACCCAGGGTGCCAAGGCCTCCAAGAACACAGAGTGGTTGCTGTGTAAATGGACTGAATTATGTACATTGTTCAAGCATTTGGTGGGCATCCAGCAAGCCCTGTCTGGATTAAGGGCTGTTTAATCATTAGGAGTCTCATGCTTTCATTGGTGAAAAGAGGATGCATTGCCCTTGAGAAAATGTGAAGTGAGCTGGCCTTCTACAAACAGTGTGCTAGACTCCACATGAGTTCCATAGTGTTTGCAGAGACCTTCCCCAGAATCATAGAGCAAGTAGTCAAAGAGGGGAAGAAATTCTCTTTGTCATTCTGTCTTCAAGTTTCTGAAGTCAACTCACTTGTTGGGTTGGGTTTTGTCCCCAATTTATTATTAATGTTGCTAGCCACATAAATTTTGTCACACTTTGGGAATTATTTTCTTAGGGCCTGCAGAAATCAGTGGTACCATACTTAAAGTCATGATGCAGTTTCAGAAATAGTTGACAAAGCAGCAAAATGGATGACTGGCAATTATAGGAAATTAGGCTAACAGATTCGTAGGATGTTTTCCATTTTATGCCAGTTTGTGAGGAATTTAAATGTACATGGAGTAGTGATATTTTTAGAGGAATAGAGGCTGGAACCAGCAGATAAACTTCTAAGTAAGGAGACTTGCCCTTTCTAGAAAGTTCTGTCATGTTCTTTGGAAAGAACAAAGCTGGAAGAAAATGTTTCAACAGAAGTCTCATGGTTTTTTCTTCACTTACTAAAGATGTGATTTTATTTTTAATGATGGGAGGATTATTAGGTGGGACGTGTCCCTGAAGGAAAAGTGCCCAGTGTAGTGCTTAGGTGGGTGACAAACCAAGATGATACATAACTGCTACTCAGTATCATTGCTAAATTATCTGCATAGTCAGCTAATTTCTTTTAAAAAAACCAGCATTGCCTAGTGAGGAAAAAATTTTCTAATTATTTCCAATTAAAAAGGAATTTCAGGAACAAAATTGTGTGATTTCAGCAATTAATTTGTTAAATCTTACATAACTGTCTAGAAGAAGCAGCTTTATTTGAAGTGCTTTCTAAACTAATCCTACACAGAAATCTCTATCTCATCTGCTGGCTGCTAAGAATATGCCTAAGTTTTTCATCAATCTAATTCTGGCCTGGATTTTACAGGATTATATGAAGGCAAAAATAAAAAGCCAGATGATTAGCTTTTCCTGAATCTTTCAAAACTTGAGGACAGGGAAAGTGGAAATAAGAAATTTGTAAGTAAATCACTCTATATAAGAGGAATTTTATTATGAAATGGAATTGCTAAGATTCTAGAAAGTGATTGAAAGAAAATATTATTTTCTGTGCAAACTAAACACTCAGGAATGGCAAGAGAAATGAGGGCATGCTCAGACTACACCACTCCTGGCCCAAGTTAAACATACTTAGCACTCTCTTTGATGCTTCCAAAGAGGTACTTAATTTCATTATATGTTAGCTGCTTCCATGACCTCTGACTATTCTTTTTGAGAGAGATCGGTTTTTTCTGCTATTTTTCATGTCCCATGTAATGCCTTAGTTTTTGCGGGAGAGAACAATTCACCAAGATCTCAGAATCTGGCCTGTAATTGATACAACTATAAAAAATTCATCGTAGAAGACAGAGCTCTTTGGTAAGACACATTTTTATTACAGATGCTCCATATATTTTTCTTTGAAGCTTCTTCTTGGTATGTGGTTGCAGTTAGAGTCAGGCAAACAGGAGGTGTCAGCAGTATATGATGCATTATCAACCTGTTCTAACATCTGTGTACACAGTTAGGTGCTGATACATTGGGCATATGTGTGTTTATATGAATTTATGACTGATTATGTTTATTGAAATATCTTAGAGCTTTAGACTTTCAACAAAGGAATGTAAAAATACATGATCAATAATTAATATTTTTTCATATAAAGTATCAGTTTTGCATAACCTACTGCTCAATACAAGTGAAAAATTTGCTCTAAGATGATGTTATGGATGGCACATAATGCTTCTTTTTAAAAATCTGCAATAACTATTTAAGTGCAATTGAGAATGTTAATAAAGTAATTACGAAAAATGTGCACCTTAAAGACTAAATTTTAGAATGTACTTACACTATCAAAGTATGTTTTCTTGACATGATGTTTTAGGAATGTTAATTTAGTAAAGTTTAAAATGCTTCTATAAATGTTTTATTTGTCACTCTGCATATCTAGGAAATGCAGAAATTACATGTTTTACATGCTGCACTAGCACACTTTTCAACATTATATAATAAAATGCTACACTTCTGAGAAGCCTCATTCACTCTGTTACTTTCACTTGTTTGATCAGTTTTTATATTGCTTTGGTTTTGATAATTTAAAACACTGGGCCAGCTCCCCAAAGTGAGAATATTAGGGTAGCTTTTAAAAAGCTGGCTGTGGTCACTTTTAGGTGAGGTGTTTTCCTGAACCATTTAATCAGTTCATTAAATACTTGCTGCATTTGGACTGTCAAAAGCTTTGGTCTTGCATGTTTTTTTTCTTATGAACTTGATTATTTACAGTGCAAATTAACTGTACAATACAGTTCTGGAGTTCTCAGAATAAGAAGGACACGGAATTATTTGAGCTAGTCCAGAGGAAGGCCTTAATGTTGATAAAAGGACTAGAGAAACTCTCCTACAAAGGCTGAGAAAGTTGGGGCTGTTCAGCCTGGAGAAGGCTGTGTGGGGACCTTACAGCAACTTTTCAGGATCTGCAGGGGGCTACAAGGAAACCAGAGAGGGATTGATTCTTTGTCAGGAACTACAGCACAATGAGTGATGGGTACAAACTGGAAGAGAGGAAATTTAGGTTAGAATTAGGAAGGCATATTTTCTGTGAGGGTGGTTAGACACTGGAAGAGGTTGCCCAGGGAGGCTGTGGATGCCCCATCCCTGGCAATGTTCCAGGCCAGGTTGATAAAGCCTTGAGCAGCCTGGTCTAGTGGGAGGCGTCTCTTCCCATGGCAGAGGGGGTTGGGACTAGATGATGTTTAAGATCCCTTCCAATCTCCTGACATTCTCTGATTCCATGATAAAACCCAGCCACCGTGGACAATGAGTTACAGAGATGAATGCCTGAATCACCCCAATGAGCTCCCTTTCTTTTTCTCCAAAGGACCTGGCTGTATGATAGCAGGAGTCCCCTTACCTGACTGAGTACCCAGGTGCTGGGCAGTGTAGAACAGGATTCCATCTGGAGAGAGAGGCTGGAACTGCAGTTTAATATGGGTCTTATGCCGGATATAAAAGGGTGCAAATGACATCCATGATGATTCGTTATTTCTGAAGGACGCATCACTAATGGAAATAACTGAAAAATACAAAAGGAAATGTCCCTGAAAGATATTTTGAGAGGACTGCATTACTATGGAATCAGTTATTTCGTACAGTACTTGAATGCTGTACATAATACTTCCAATGCTTCCCTTTTCAGAGAGTAAAAATAACCTAGATACAAAATAAAACTTAGATAATAGCCAATCAATGCCATTGTCTTCTGGGTGAGTTATTTTCCTCAACAATCAAGGCTGCATTTCTAATACAAAATAAATTAGATCTTGTTAGCATTCATTTTCAAATAAATATAAGTGTAAATTTCACATTGTTTAAAAATTTAAATGCAATATACTGTTGCAGGAATCAAAATAAACATTTATTTTCTCACCATACGGATGAAAATCCTGGGGGAGGATTTGTAATGAGCTGCTTTAAGTGTCATAAAAATGTACAGTGGGAAGTGTTCATTAATTGTCGCTGAAATTTGGTTTTAGGATAATCATACTGAGATGTTTGATAATTAAAATTGTCCTATCTTATGGTGAAAGAGAACACTTCACACTATTACAGTTAGGATACAATGCACACTTTTGAGCTATACACAACTAATCATTCTGTCTTACCTCTTCTCTCAGTGCTGATCATTCATACACCACTGCAAAATCAGGCTGGTTCAACTGCCCTCAGACAACCAAGAAATTATTTTATTTTTCTGTAATGTCAATGTGACTTGAAATTATTTCCAGTTTTTCCTGCTGTAACAACATTGCATATTTGAGATATAATTATCAGAGAATCAAAGAATCACTGAATGGATTGGCTTGGAAGGAACATTAAAGTTCACCTAGGTTCAACTCTCCTGCTATGGCCAGGGACATCTTCCACTAGACCAGCTTGGTCAGAGCTCCATCCAGCCTGGTCTTGGACACTTTCAGGGATGGGGCATCCACAACTTCTCTGGGCAAGCTGTTCCTGTACCTTACCAGTTTCAAAGATTTTTTCCCTAATATCTAATCTCAACCTACTCTCAGCTTGAAGCCATTCCCCCTTGTCCTGTAACTACATGCTCTTGTAAATAATCTCTCTAACCATGTTAGTTATTAGCTAACTCATGATCATATAGTTGCTGGTTTACTGTATTTGTGGGATTGTTGGACTAAATTAAACTACTTAGATGTGGAGGGTGTATTTAGACCCGTGTGTGATGAATCATTTTTACTATTTAGTTAAACAGCAGTATTAAATGCCTGAGTTGTAAGTGTTCTCTTCTCACTTCTCTGTTTCCCAGCTGTAGCTGTGTTGTTTCCCTTCTAAGAGACCAACATTTTTCCTCATTTTGGTGCTCCCAATTTCACTGTTTTATAGTAACTTGCTCTCAGTCAAGTATACCTTTAGGATGTCCTTGAAGTGCATCCTGAGACACCTTTTGCTATCTTTCCACACTCAAGTTTTCTGCACAGCATCTGCTGGTGAACCCACTCACCACCCAGCTGCACCTTGTCCTGCCTATCACAGGTGGGCCTCCTTATTAGGCTGGAATGCAGCCAGCATGCTGCAGGCTCTTGTGATTTGTCTATTTGTCACACCAGCTCCCTCAGAATAGGGTTCAAGGTCCCTGGTGGACAGTGTCCAGCAGGCAGATGCATCACTACGGAGGATCCAGACCTTTCACCTGTTATCAGCACAACCTGACCCCAGGGTACCTCTTGAATGGGCAGTAACTGCACAGCCAACCTTTTTATTAATTCCCCCTGGTAGATTACAGATAATATTTCTGAGGAAGGTACATGGATTTGGTGGCACAAAATCTTAGTAGGTCTAAAAGTAAGTTTTAATCACTGTAATATCAGTTATAATGGATTTATTAAATGTTTGATCAGAATCGGGCTTTTGATGAGCTGTTGTTCAATCTATGTATATATTCTCAAACCACTCCCATCCTAAGTATCATAATAGGTATTATGCATTCTATCAAGGCTAGGCAGTGTCTGTAGTAATATATTCTATAATGTCAAAAGTATGAAGTTCCTGGCATCTATACTTAAATGTTCACAGAAATAAAAGTATTTAGCATAGCAATTATCCTGGATGATAAATAGTAATAAAACTTGCTAAACAGATTTGGTGCTGTACTTTACTTCACTAAAACTTATAAACACTATCAGGTACAAAAGACAGAGTAATACCTATTATTCCATTTTTTTTTTTTTTTGGTAGTAAGACAAGGCTCTCCATTAGTAGTTAAAGATAAAATCCCTATACTGATATCTTCATATTTAAAAAACAATCAATAGTAATAATTCATTGTGCACATGGACTTTTTTTCCTTCATGAATCATTTGGAAGTCAGTCTCCTCTTAGCAGATTTTTGCACAGTGAGACTCACATGTGGAGGAACTGTGCCACAGTGGTCAATCTTACATGAAAATATGCTGCTGCTTAAAAGGTCGCCTTAGGCAAAGTGTATAATGAGGTATCTGAAAGTATGCCAGATTCAGTTTCACTTTTTCAGTGTAGTTAATTCTTTATTGCTTCTGGAGGAAGCCTGGACATGACTAGTGTGAGAGCAAAGCCAGCAGGATTGAAATGCTACTTTGCTTGTCACTGGGAGGGATATGAAAGGAAGATTGCTATGATAAAAAGCCTTGAAGCAGAGAAAGAGAACTAGGATAAAAAGAGATTTTTATAGTATCACTCAGAGAAAGAATTAAGCCCATGGTTTCATATTACAGAGTATTAAAAAATAAAACCCACAGCTTCAGTAACAGGTGTCAGAATTCTTTAGTAAGGAGGTATTATCCTGATTTATAGACATAAAATGCAATACTCTATTTAATGTACTTCATTTGGAACTTCTAAAATGCAAATATTTTATTTTCATTATCTTTAAAAAGTAGGCTTATTCCCAATAAATGTAACTTACAAGTGTCAAAAAGTAGCATATTTTGCCACAATGCAGGAGGAGTAACTACAGGAAGTACTAGAATGACTAGTAATTCTTTTGTAAATGGCCTGAAGATCCTGCAAGTACTATTATATGCATAGAAAAAATCTGACTTGACAGGAGCATGGAACCCATATGTGCACCCATATCCCAAAACAGAATGCATTCTCTCTACAGAGTGCATAGAGGTGAGCAGTATGAAATTTCATTTTTGCAAAATTGCTTCTATAAACAGACAAACTTTTAAGGTGAAGAATATGACAATTTAAGCTTTTCAATTTTCTTTTATGGCAGGCATATGCAAAACTAACACATCAGAGGCTGAGGTACTCTAATTCTGTTTTCTTGGCAGCAGAATTTATTTTTCACCTAAGATAAGAAAATAAGAATTTTGGCTAAACTTGCACAAGACAACACCTGTATTACATGTGCTTACTCCTGAGAAAGTCATTGCTAAAACAAGTGAGGTAAATGGATGCCTTTGCTGATCCTATAAGCTAAATTGGTAGGACCTTTGCTGTGTAACTACTGCATTACTCACTAGAACACTTAGGGATGTATTGTAACGTGGGATGTATTGTAACCACAACAGACATTTAAACAAATACTTCTCTATGTGATTAATGGCTCCATTTTCTAAGCTGGATACTAGTATCTGATGATGCTACACAGAATCACAGCCTGGCTGGAAGGGGCCGCAGAGGATCACCCGGTCCAACCTCCCTGCTCAAGCAGAGCCCATCGCACAGGATCGTGTCCAGACAGTTCTTGAACATCTCCTGTGATGGAGACTCTGCAGCCTCTCTGGGCAATCTGTTCCAGCTTCCAGCAAGGGGGAGAAAGGAAATGTGAGTCACTGCTCAAAGACATAGGAAAAGCCATGTCTGGCTCAGCTCTTGACTCTGCTAGAGTGTAGCTCAGCACAGGATCATGGGGTGTTTAAAGCTGCTCCTGAAGCAATGCAGGAGGCCAACTCCTGCTTGGGCTCCTCAGCAAAGCCACCTTTGAGACCAGACACCAGCCCCATCCCTATGGGCTGAGAACCACTCTTAAAGCTTTAAACTCATAATAGGAACTTATATATTGAACTCGCATTTAGACACTTAAATCTAGGTGCTTTGCTTTTAAAACCAGCTTCCACCATTAACTAACTAATTCACCTTCACAAAATAAGGTGGCAAGCACATTTCCAATTATATCAGTCATGCTCATAGAGGACATCTAAGTAATTTCAGAGTCATCCTGCTAAGTGCTAGTTAGCTGGCTGGATCTTGTTTTTACTCAGGTGACTGGAGGGAATGGTAAGTAGATGATTGAATTTTTATTGGGACATCACACCCCATGATGACATAGCTGACTTGGTGTGGAGGGTATTATCATCTCCTTCATTTTATCATACATGACTTCCACTTGGGTTTATATATGATGTATTTGAGTAGGTAATTCATTTTATTCTACTTGGCATTTTAAATTATACAGATAAATATTACAAATGCATGTTCCCTTGTGCCCGACATTAAGTTTACTGGACCATTAATGATAAACCTTAGATTGCTTTTCATATAAAATTTAGACAACATATTTTATCCTTATAAGACATGAATGCTGTGGCTACTATTTAAAGATTTTCTCATGTTGCCACAAGTTTTCAAACAATGTCACTGGAAACAAAGCTTGATGGGATTGGCATTGCTTAAATGACTAAAAGATAATAGTGACAATAATCACTGTGACTCAATAATGAATTGTCCTTGTGGTTAAACATAGAAACAAAAGTTTCCAAATGAAAACTATGAAACAGACTGTGCAAGTCTAACTACATTGTCAGGTAAACACAACATATGTGTACATGTAGGTGTGCTTGATTGTGTATGTAAGGTGTCTTGTCATATAAAGTTGAACTAAATCATACTGTGAATTAATTTATCTTACAATAGTAGTCAAAATATGTCAAGTATCATTCTGTACTATGCAGAAAGTAAAAAATATAGTAAAAATTATTTCAGAAGTCAAGGTTGGGTTTTTTTCCTGTCGGTTTATTAAGTATTTTCAAAAATTTGCTGTACTTTTATATCAGAATAATGGAATTTGGCATCAAAATAATATCTAGGAGATTGACTTGAGCTGAATAAACATGGCCTCAGGAAGCTGCTCATCCTTTGTTCATCAAGGAAATGGCTTTATTTCTTGACAAGTACCTCATTAAACCAAAGACAGAACAATGAAAACTCTTTACATTTTCTTTCAGTTCTTCAAGAGTTGTACATTGACAGGCAGTATTTGTAGCTATGGAATTCAAAGACTAATATACAGTTGAAGCAATCT
Source organism: Luscinia megarhynchos (assembly GCA_034336665.1). Classification (NCBI taxonomy): domain Eukaryota; kingdom Metazoa; phylum Chordata; class Aves; order Passeriformes; family Muscicapidae; genus Luscinia; species Luscinia megarhynchos. The sequence continues at coordinate 26,408,322 of CM067565.1, forward strand.
ATTAACTTGTTTCTTTGTGAAAAAGGCAGTAGCATTCTGTTCTCATGCCTTGATGTCAAGAAAAATTGTCATAATAGATTTTATGAACGTATGTGGCACAAACTATTCCTGCTAAAGAAAACTGCTGAATAATTTAAAATTCATAGAAATACTGTGATGAAAATTCTATTTTCACCACTCGCAAGTGTTCTACAATAGTGCCATCTATAGAATCTTTCAGATATTACATTGCTGTTCCTTAAAATAAGAACATTATCAGTCTCTGTTATCTCACAATTAACTAATCTGAAATTTTAGGTCTTCTTCATTCCTTTACAAAATTATATGGGAAATAAATATGCTCAGTATCTATAGAAACTCTATCTTATGTGTAAATATATCTCAATGTGTAATGGAATGCCAGAGGAACTTTATTGACTTAAAATTTATTTTTGTTCAAGTTTTTCATAGCCTTTGGTGATACTAGTTTATGACAAGATTAGAGACTTGATTTAATCCATTAAGATAAATGGCAAGAAAAAAAAAAGAAAGGTAAACCATAAATGTTTAGCTGCTAAAAGAGTGCTTCAGGGAGATGTTATATATAGTTGCTGTATTATTTTTTTCTCTAAAACTCCACTCTTGGCCACTGCTGGAGACAGGATTACTGGCCTCACACAGGCACACAGTTCTTATGAGAGGAATAAGCTGCTGAAATAGAATTTAGTATAGATTAGAATATGACTGCAGACTGTAATTATAGATAATGTCTCTAATTTTAATGTTCACCTGTCTTAATAATTACTATTTATGAAAGAAGATGCTGTGTTCACATGTAACAATGTGTTGTGTAATCAAACTACCTGCTGCAAAAGGGTTTTATACTGTTCCTTCTTTCTCAGGAAGAATCATCCTTGACATTCAATCTTGGCCACTGTTTCTAGCAGTAATAATCACAGTGAAACCAACAAGTTTACTATATACTTTCAGGGGAACTGAAAAAAACCAGGTCCTTAAAGACTTCTCCCTATTCAAAAACCCTTTGAGGAATCTAATTACAAAGGTATTCACTGGCACAAATGGAATAAACTGGAATTTGACATGCAAAGCCATGCAGGAGACTCCCCAGAAAAATAACTGGAAACTCTTGTTGGGTTTGAATATTGTGTGTTGGAATAACTAAATTATTATGATGCTGCAGGCTGAAGCTTCACTTCTTAATCAGAAGAAAAGTTAGAATATTCTGGTGCTTTAGTTGCAAACTTTAAGCCAAATGACCAAAAGATTTTATTAACATCATGTTTCAGTGTAATGGAAAAAAATGACGACTGTAAAAAAACCCTAGATGAACTACTTCCCCACACTCCTCGTGGTTATGGGAGTGCTGACTAAGAATTAATGCTGGGCCAGATCCTGGCACTATTTGGTTGCCATTTATGCACCTCAGGAGCTGGGCTGGCTTTGCTGTGTTACTGTCACAGCTGTGGCCTTTGCAAACCAGTGGAACAGCAGGAATTGCTGCTCCATGTGTCACAAACGGTCTTGGAAGTGGCTTGAGTCCAAATGGCAATGCTAACACCAAGTAAAAAAGATTCCTCCATAAATCTTCCATTTCCTTCTCATTTCATTACAAAACTTTTTGTTTCTGGAAGTATAAATGAAAAATATTTTTGTTTGTTTACATAAGTGTAACCTTTCAAAACCTAACATGAAACCACATGTTTGATGAATGTTAACATTTCTGGACAACACAGTACTCCCAAGAAGTTGAGTTTTAAGTTCTTAAACAAATGTGTTACTCTGCCTTGCATGACAAGGCTTTATTTCTTGGGCTCATTCTGATCCAATTTACAACCCTGTCCTTCTTTTCTAGTGCTTGTTGTGGATGCTTGCCTTCTCAAAACTAGTCTTAAATTTCACAGGCATCTTCCTATTTGTCAGTCACCAGGGTGCTGTCTACCTGCTGAACTTCTTGATCTTTCTCTGAGAAATGCAAGTCCTGGTGCTTGCTTTGTCAGATTGAAATATACAATGAAATATTTTCTCTCAGCATTTCAGACTACAAAATATCACTGTGCTACTTCCTGAATATGAATTGGTTGTGTACAGCCTGTAGGAAATGCAGAGTAGTTGAAACTGCTACCGTCTCTTTGTCAAGTGGGTTGATTTCTTCTGTTTCATCTCAAACACATGGAATAACACACATCTTTCTGCAACCTCCTGAGAATATTGCTAAGTTTGCTTATTGGAAATGGTCATTGTGAGATAATCAAGTAAGCCCTGTGAGTCTCAGGCCATAAGTGATATGAAAACTATGTTCTTTAACTGATCTTTCTCTCCCTGTGTTTAGTCTTGTTCTAACTTAGTTTTCCAACCACTGGACACTTGCTGGTGGAGCTCTGACATCTAAAGCTTAACCATAATGTACCCTGTCTCTGTGTTAACAGTCTTTGCAACCTTGAGCTGATGCTCTAAGCAGAACCATCACAGTTAAGAACAGCATTATCCTCATCTGCTTATATGCTTTCATCTCTCATGTACATAGTTAATAAAGAACCTCAAACATTTTTAGTGTTTGCTGAACAATTTAGTGCTTATTGATGATTTATGCCTGAGTACCCTTCACAATTGTGTTCAGAGTACTCTTGTTTATTGTTGTGGTTCTCCCCCTATTGCCCCATTTGCTCACTTCACCTGACCTATTCCTGTGCAAGCCATACTGTTGTACTGTCTTTACCAGTTGCTATTATCTGGTAAACTCCTGTTTGTTCTTACCCATTGTTATTCTATTCTGCACTTTTTTTGCCTCATAAATCTCTTCTGTCTTCTTCTCACACTTTTTCTCCCTCTTTCTGGTACATTCATTACTCTTCATCCTTTAATTGCCCTTTGTTTTCTCCCAGTCCCTTGGGCTGTTCATTGCTCTCTGTCTCTTTTTCTTTTGGCTCCAATAACCACCATTAATCCAGAGATGAGATATTCCATCTTGATAAGCAGCTGTTTTTTAGCAATTTGCCATCCACTAAAAGTGCAAACTACTCTTTGAAAAACCTCATGATAATTCATTATTCTGCCACAGAGTAAGGTGAAATACAGGGCACAGAGTTTGGTCAGGATCCATAGTACCTATTCATAAAAGGAAAGCTTTTAAATAAAACAGAGAGGAGCCCTCTAATGTGTTTACCAGGTGAAGAATTACTACAAGAAAGACAATCTGTAAGAAATACATTTTTCTCTTGCTGTGGTATAAGTTTTGTACTGATAATGTGGTCATCATAAGAAGACCCAAATGTATTCTGGAACCAGAACACAAGAGTGTTTGCCTGATTAATTACCTGCTTTGTGTATAGCACATGTCCTGATGCTCAGTATCCTGAATCCAGATGGCATTACTTTTGAAAACCTTACTTGAAATGAGAATTCAAAATTGAAAAGTTTATCTAAAGAGCCTTGAACAGCTGTTGCAGCAGAGGCAATAAAGCACATTCTTACATGGAATAAGGAATTCAACAGTAACTTTCCAGAAGCTATATTCTTTTTCATTTAAGCCTGACAATTCCACGTGTAATGGGATTTAAAAACTATCCATCTATAGGGTGAGGACTGCAAATCAGGTCAAATGCAGTTCAGCTTGTCAGTTTTGTGCTTCAAACTCACTCAACAAGAGAGGCTGGACCTTGACAGACAGTTTGGAAAGGCAGCTATTTAACACTAACTGGAGTTCTCCAAAAGTTGTACAGAAATCTTCTCAACAGGAAAACATGAGCTTGTACAAAATTAACATGAATCTAAGACCTGTGGAATAGAGGGTGTGAACTGTATGACACCTCCTTACACACAGAGGCACTTTGGGCACTTGCAGGAAAAGCCCCTGAGCTTGTAGCACGTGTGTATCCACATCGTTGCATATTCATTTGCACAGTCAGAGAAGAAAACAGATAAAGGATTCCTTTACATGAAGGTAAGAAATGCAAAACCTGCAAACTGAGTATTTTGAGTGTGACATGTTGAAAGCAAGCCAGGGAGAGAATAATCACTTGTGGATTTTTACAGTGATTGCATATTTTGTCATCATTATCAGTGCATCCCTACCCAATAAGCTGTGAAGTCAAAAGGAAGCTCTTCATTAGGACCAGTAGAAAGTGGATAAGGTCCCAGATGCTTCCCTCGTGTGTACCACCACTGTGATCTCAAATGCATTTCCCATCATACCTCATTATGGTGAGCTTGGGAATTGAACTAAGCACAATAACATAGCTCTGCAAAGCTTCCTCTCCCCTTGGTGTCTGACAAATCATGCCTGTGAATTTGGTTGAATGATTTGAAAAAATGGAAGGAAAAAAATGGCATTAAAAATAAGCAGAGTGAGGAAACAATATCTAACAATTCATTGTTTTAAATTGCTTTTTCCAACAGAAAGAAGCATCACTTTCTTAAATCTATTTTGTACTTCATGTCTCTATGTCACATTTGATCTATTGCAAAATGCTGTGGTTTTACATCACAAAACTGAGTGTACAATGTACTGTGCCTTTGACATACCTTGTTCACAGTAGGTTCCAGTTGTCCCAAGAGGACAGTGACATGTGTAGCCATTAGGCAGTGGCACACAGGTACTGCCTTGCTGACACAGATGTGGAGGATCATGCTCAGGTTCACACACTGACACAGTTTCTGTGCAAAATGCACCTTTCCATCCAGTGAGGCAGTCACAGCTACAGAGGGTAAGTGAAAGAAAATAATGCAACAGTATTATCAAAAGAAATCAACATCTCAGTAGAAATTTAATCAAGATTTTCAACTTTGGATACCTATATTTAATAACCTGATCCAAAATGGTTAACAGAAAAGAGTAGTAACCAAGTTCCTCATTTAACATTTTGGTATGTTCATTTTATTATAAAAGAAAAAATATATATAATAGGAAATATTTTATTTTGAATATTAACATTACAATATTAGCATTTGTTTTAAAAATGAGAAAAGAACAGAAAAAAAGGCTTGTAGCTTTTGTATGTTTGTTTTGCCCTACAAATATCTCCAAAAGTCTCTGGCTTCATAAACTAGGAGGAGTTAAAGTAGGCATTAAAAGGAAAAGGTAAGCAGCAAAAATACAAAAGAAAACCAGCAGAAGGGAATTGCTAAGAGTTACAAATTTTGACTACTAACAGGAGTCTGTCAGCAACTGCCTTTCACTTAGTCATTGTTAATTTTCTAAATTCTTATAACTGGCATATAAGATGTAAGTTTGTTGAAGCACTTGACAGAAAAGAGGATATGCCATGAAAGAGGTGGCAATCTGAGTTTCATATATCTATGACTGAATCTATACCAAAGGTATATTTTCTAAACTAACAGAATCATTGAACTTGTTATTGTGTGCTACAATTTATGCCTTTCTTTCATCCAGGCTGGGGAACAAACCCAAAAAGGTCACACTAACCTATAAATTTAAAATTAGTATGAATTCTATAGAAATTGTTAAATACAGAATACACTTGGCATTGACATTTAAAATGCCCTCCTTAATAAAGAGTTAAAATATACTAGATCTATTCGTATTCCAGCATTTTGTATCACTTTATGATGAAAAAATTATTCCCCTAAATAAAAACATGGATTTTTTTCAGAAAGTTTTCTCTCACGGGGCTAAGAATGAAAACTCATATCTTTTGGTTGGGTTTTGATTGGTCCATGTTTGGTTTTTTGTTTTGTGCAAACTCTTGAATTTTTCTTTGCACTGACTGAGCTGCATATCCTCCATTAATCAGCCCACTCTTTTTGCATAAAACATATAATGAAACTATGAAACTGCTGTTTCACCAAACCTTCAGACCAGACAACATGTAAACAAAGCACAGACAACAAACTCTTCAGAGTGATTAAACAGCCATTTGGAATGAAGGGGAAAAGAGGACAGGACCTTGTTAAACCAAAAGCACCTCAATTCATCAAAGTCAGCATCAGAACACTTTCTGTCTCAGCTATAAATGTTATGCTTTGATGCATGAAAGTTACTGAGGAGGAGAAGTATTTAACTCCCCTTTAAATTTAACTGATTTAACTCCTGAGTGCAAACAGCAGTGCCATGAGGGAGGCTGCTGGAGCTGCTGCTGCTGCTCTTGGGCATCACACATGAGGGCTCTTCCCTTTTCCCTGGCTTGTGTCTGCATGTCTCCTTAAATTTCTTTTAATTCTTGTCTTTTATGATGTAACAGAAGTCAGGTTTTAAATTAATTGAAAATTATTTGCACAGAGTTGATATGTTTGCTGGCCTACAGTGGAAATGATCTATGAACAAATGAAGCCTATTTAACACACCTAAGCAAGCTGGACTGGTGCTGAGAAGTTAGATCCAAAATTTCCTAATCTTTACAGAGATGAAGAGGCAGTGTTTCAAATATTTCCCATCATGTGGCCTGCCATGCTGGTCTAGTTTTCTCTATATCTTCCTGATTTTGGTTGCTTGTTTTTCCAGACCAGGAGAGCTCAATAGCTTGCACTAGTGACTTGACTCTCAGGGATTTAAAGACACATTCAGAATCACTAAATATCTCAAGTTTTAAGGGACTCATAGGGATCTTTGACTCCAACTCCCTGCTCCTTGCAGAACTACCTAAAAGTAAATTGTAGGACTAAGAGCATGATCTAGGTGATTCTTGTATTTTTTTACATATAAGAGGTGAGATTCATTCTGAGATCAAGACAGTCAATTTTATGCTCCATCAGGGGCCCAGTTGGTTCCAGTTGCCCTAGAGGTGTATGAGAGAGGCAGCTGTTGGCCAGGGAGACAAGTTTCTGACAGAGACCTGACAGAAGGCTCGAGTTTAGGTGATGGGATCCTCGAGTAACTGCCTGAGCTCTTCTACTGATCCATCAGTGGTGATCCAGTGGAAGCAGCCATGGGAAATGGAGCACCATCCATCCCACAAACCCACACATGCATGACCCTAATGAGGAAGTCCTGCCTGCAGTTGCCTCAAACCAGGCTAATGATATCTGCCTTCTGATCCACGGTGTGTCTGAGAGATGTGTGAGCCTGCAGGTAGGACAGAAGAGCTGCAGACTCGTGCTCCTCTGGAGTGCTCCTTTTCTGTGCTCCTATGAAAGGCAGAAAAGCATCCCAGGACCTGTGCCATTAGAATGCCAGTGTTTAGACAGCTGGAAAGGCCTGGATCTCCATTGACTCTAATAGGATCCTACACTTTAGCTCACCTGGAGACACTCTAAATTTATGTATCTTAGGAGATAATGTCGCTGCAAGATGACATTTCCTACTTTCAGGCTTTTTGAAGAACATGGATTAAATTGATTCTTCTGTATTTGAGATACCAATGTCTGGGAAGAAACTGCCAAAATGCCTTTTTTTCTTTCTTTTCTAAAGCATATTTTTAGGTGGGAAAGGATAGAAAAGCTTTCAAATACAACTTTGATAGTGTATCTGAAAACTAACTGTATAATCTTGAATCACCTGGTTTTGCAAAGGAATCTTAATAGAATGTTAATCTTAATACTTCAGAGTAGGCACTGGGCAAAGTCAACCAGTACAGGAAACAAAAGAAACTGACTTTAAATTTTGGAAATTCAAATATCACTTCAAGTTCTGAATTATTTCTATTTAAGAAACTCAAGGGTGGTTTAATTTAATGGCCTTTTCTTTCTTGCTTCTTGTAAAATGCTTAAAAGTGTCATGCAGTATTCATAGAATGGCTTATTCAGGTTCAAAGTCCCTTACCAAAGCCAAGATTAGCTCTCAAACAAATAATCTACATAAGCAAGGATGACAAGTGTATGTCACTGTTGATTATGAACCAAAACCCAAAATTTTATCAAAATTCAGGCAACATTAAAACAAGTAATGAAAAGTAATCTTACATATAAAATATGTAGGAAATGTGTCTGTGTGTTACTACACAAAATCCTGATCAAACTAGACTTTTCTTGAACTTAATAGGGAAATAACTAAAGATCCTGACGGATTTGTGAACCATTGGAAAGATTATTTAGATCCAAAATTAAACAGAAAACCATTCTTCCACTAAATATAGAGAATATATTATTTAAATTGTTCTCAATGCTAAATATGGGATTTCCCATAGTTGTCCAAATGTGGTGTCAAATCAAACAAGTAATCTCATAGCAGAAAAGGAGGTGTTCAGAACTGCACATTCTGACACCTGAATTTAGGATTCTATATGTAAGATGGTCATATACTCAATGGAGATCAGAAGCTTAATTAATTTATCAAATCAGTTAGACCAACTGAGATTAGGCAGATGGTTAGTGACATCTGAAACTCCCTAGGGTATCTTGTCTGACCCCCAAACACTTCTACAGGAGAAACTGAAACATTTCTCAACCTCATATGAGTATCTCAGATAGTGGAGAACATGGCAAATTCATATTGGCATGTATTGGCCTCATCAGGCTGCCCACTCCACTGGAGATTTCTGGGTACAGTTCTTGAATTTGTTTTGTAGTGGAAAGATGCTGAGCAAGGAAGGAAATTTCTAAGTAAGAGTGGTTGTAAATTCATGCAGTGGAAAACTAAAGCATTAACAAAAATCAGTCTATCTTCAGGCTAGGAGGTAAAGATGGAGCCTGAAGAAAACAAGATTGGAAAAGAATCATCTGTATTTAAACAAAGAGAACCATGGAATACTGCAGAAGTGTCCTATTAAATAAGGTAAATTGGATGAAAAATTTTATATAGCAAATTCACCCCCCAAAACAGAAACTTGTATTGTTTTAAACCATGACAATTAAACAGCTAAATGTCTTTTCCCTTGCAGAGTATGAAAATCCTTGTGTTACATATTGATCCTGTCCCTTACACTGCAAATTTATTTTAATTGAATCTGGCCTAATAATGAGACTACAGAAGCTCCTTTTATGGGCCACCCCACACATATGGGGTATGATTTAATTTCTGAAACCTGAGTGGCTGTTGCTCTTTGAAAGCTACAGAGTACTGAGAAATACACATGAGGTTTAGAGATATGACAGAAAACTTATTCAAGGCCCAAACTCTTCTGCAGCAGCACCAGATGGACAAATCTGCCCAGGGGTGTCTAAAGTGACAGTACATGCTCACATTTAGCAGACTGCATCCTCTCCATTTTGTCTGATGTTCTGTTCAAACAGCACACAAAATACACTTTTTTCAAACTTCATCAACAAGAAGAAGCCACAACATCTCACAGATGATCTTGTTATATGCAATTTTCTATTTTCTATGATTTTGTGTCATAAATAAAATAATAGGGGATATTATTGTCCCTTGAAAATTATATTCTTCATTTTATTATGCAAGTACTTCCCCTTTGTTCTGTTAAAACACAGCAGTTGTGCTCTGCTGCTGGCCAGAATGTAAAGATTAACACTGTACATTTCTGTTTCTATTTAAATCAAAGCATTATCCCTATAGCAACTGAATCTACAGCTTAACAGCTCTGCACACTTTCTGGTAGCGTGGTAAAAGCAAGACATAAAAATAGCTCAAAACAGCAACCAAAACCTCTGGAGAGATCTCATTTCAGCAGAGAAAATATTTGAGCACAAATCCAGTTCCCTCAAGGACTCTGCTCTTCAAAGGAACACAGATGATTTGAAAACAGAAAGAATTTCCCTCTGAGAAAATATATTGAGACAGTATTGACAGCTACTGTACTTTGACAGAAATTATATGTAAGCTACATTCATGCCTTTCTGCAATGCTTCACTTTTTCTGTGGGAGGAAAAAGTGACAATTACTGATATAAGCATGCACATATACCTAGTGTGTGAAGACCTAGCTATCCTGAAATATGAGGACAGGAATAGAATTCAGTAGAAGGTCAGTATAATTAAATGCAAACAAAAACCCCAGAAAAAGTAAATTATGTCCTCTCCCCCTCCTTTCCCCCAGTGCCCCAGAAATTTTAGATTAATCCCTAAACTAATCTGGAATACAAATTGTAATGATGAAAAAGAACTTTGCCTATAATACCAAGCTTGCTATGTTTTGCTGTCACCAGCTGCCATTCTAGCCTGCCACCTGCTTTCCAAATGTGCTCAAATGTGTTTCACCTTATAGACATGAAGGTGACAGCACAGCTGAGTAAATTGCTGAAGCAAGGATTTAGGCGGGTGGATGGGAGCGAGATGTTTCAGCCCACATTTATGATTTTTTTGTCTTGCAATTTTGGTTTTGTATCACTTCTAATATGCTCATAAGGGGAAAGATGACCATTATCCTCTTTTGTTCCTCAGGAAGATCAAATGTGAAGGGTTTAACAGCTCTGGGAGGATCCTGCCAAGTGCAGCAGTTGTGACATGCAGCAGTACAACAATCAAAAAGCAATTCCAAACCATGTTTTTAAAGTGTTTCTTTCATTCCTGTATTTAAGAGAATATAAATACACTCATAAAAGGAATGGGGTAGCAATCTGTTTGCTAATCTTGGGGTCAATTTTCCAAGTATCAGTACAGTTTACTAGCTTTAGAAGCAGGTTTTTTGTACCAATTTTCTTACAGGTGAAGATTTGTGTCAAAGGCAGGAAAACCAATTACCATATAATCCTCTCTCCAATACAGAGTTAGTAGATTGTTTTTAGTTTGACAGATATGCAAATGTTTTTCTTTGTAGCACACAGAAGGACAGGTTTTTGTTGTTTTATGAAGCATCACACATAGGCTCCACAGTGCAAAGCCTTTTTTCTCATTCAAATCTGTCTTGCTGTCTGCAGTGTTTTCAGTCAGTATCTTAACAAGTTTTAAATCAGCACTTTTCTCTCTTTAAAAAAATTATGCAAATATGTGGAAATAAATGAACACATGTGAAAGCACATAAGGAGAAGCAAGCATAATTAATCTTGGCAGATACTTTTAAAAAAAAATGCTCGTCAGCAAAGGTTTTACAGCTGCATTACAAAGTGTTTGAAAACAAAATTTATTACAATGGAAGTGTTGGCACTCAACAGCAATTTGGTACTGCAAATGTACTTCCTCCTTCTGTGCATACAGCTCCATCTACTCTGAGAGACAAGGCATGAAAGACCAGAGACTCATCTTTTCAGGTTACATCTCATGGCTACCCCCTCTCATCCCTTAGATCAGCAGGTGAGCAGCTTGGAGATGAATTGACAGACCTCAAAAAATGCTTGGAGTTCCTATGGGGTTAAACTGGCTCAGAAATTTCTAAAGTTGGGCAGTTGGTGATTTACTCCACAAAGGGTTTTTTAATGGAAAATAACAATTTCCAGGAATCAGAAGTCACCTGTTTTTGCCCCATCAGCCACATTTGGACATTAACACAGTCAAGCTCTCCTTTTTAGTACTTCTTCTCTGCTATCCCAGCTGCTCACTTAGTTTTAAAAAAAAGGTCACACATCTAACTCTTCCCATGCATTTCCTAGTAAGTCTGGATGCCAGAGATTTCAATGGAGCAGAACCAGCCCATGCAGTTTCTTAAAAAACAATTTTCCAGAAATGGTCTTAACATAATTTTAATATTCATGTGTTTATCTAACTGAATGAACTTCCATTTCCTTCCATTTCCTTCCATTTCCTTCCATTTCCTTCCATTTCCTTCCATTTCCTTCCATTTCCTTCCTTCCTTCCTTCCTTCCTTCCTTCCTTCCTTCCTTCCTTCCTTCCTTCCTTCCTTCCTTCCTTCCTTCCTTCCTTCCTTCCTTCCTTCCTTCCTTCCTTCCTTCCTTCCTTCCTTCCTTCCTTCCTTCCTTCCTTCCTTCCTTCCTTCCTTCCTTCCTTCCTTCCTTCCTTCCTTCCTTCCTTCCTTCCTTCCTTCCTTCCTTCCTTCCTTCCTTCCTTCCTTCCTTCCTTCCTTCCTTCCTTCCTTCCTTCCTTCCTTCCTTCCTTCCTTCCTTCCTCCTCATTCTGTTATGAACACAATTAATTACCATAGTTATTAATTTAGAGAAAGTCTTTACTATGTCTAAAACATATATATAGATACATACACACACACACACATATACTTACTAAACAGTAGAGCCAGTTTCTATGCACTTGCCACCATTTCTGCACTTTATTAAACTGCATGGGGAATCTTTACATTGTCCAACACTGCGACCAGAATTGGGGTGTCCTTCTGGAGCTCCTGGTGATTTAAACCCTTGATTAAGGCTGCTGCGAACTTGAACATCAAAAATGCAACCTCAGAAGTAGAAAGGAAGGAAAAAAGAAAGAAATTAGGTTTAAAACAGATAGCAAAAGTCAAAACAAAGTGAACAACAGAACAGCATCAACCCTCAGTGAACGGGTTCCTCAGAATATCTTCAGTGAATGGGCAACCATACCATCTACTGGAGATAAAGGTAGAACAGCTACTTTCTGTTCAGGCAAATGAATGTGGATGATCAGAAATCCTTCATTTAATGGGGGGTAAAACAAAAGAAATAATTTCTTAAGGAATAGACAGAATATAAAGTCAGTGACTAGGGGTAATTTTGTGTTTACACATTCATGCTCTTACAGGAATGTTTCTGTATCAGATAGAAGCAGTCACAAATTCCAAAAAATATAACCCCCCAAAAAAACAACCAACCAAGCAAAGACCCAAAACCTAAGGAGAAAAGAGAACAGACAGCAAGAAATCTGCTCAATATAAAATATAATAGAATCCAGATGCCACCAAATAATATAATGCAAGCAACGAAATGTGGACTTGAATTTCCATAGGCTCAAAAGGACCCCTTCAGGTAATCACTCAAATTCTTCCTTTCTCAAGTGAATGCTTCAGTCCTTGGTACATGCAGATCATGTCACACATGACATTTTAAGGTTGATGTAGACTGCTCCTTCAGGCCCTTAAGCTCAGAAAATAATTTTAAAATTAACATATGCTTGTAAGGTAAACACTGCTGGACCTGTTACTTGGTCCTGTGGCCAAGTGACCTGACATGGTCACAATTTTATTATCAAACTTTTATTACTTTCCAGAACAGTACAGCTGCATGCAGACTACCAGAGGGAAGTGATCCAAAGATTATTCCAAGTCCCTAAACTCACCAAAGAATTGTTTAGGAAAACAATAATTGTCACAGACAAAATATTGGCAGGAAATATTGTATTAATTTACTTGTAAAGGTGACTGAGTGCCAGTGCCTGGATCTATGCTCTGGTTTCTTTTTAATTTCATAATGCATTGGTATCCCAAGTGAAAGGAGGAGCTAAAACTTCAGAGTGAAACAGAATTGTTCCCTACTTGCTACTCCCCTGCAGCTGCTGCCTAGCCTGGGAGCTTTCTGGGGACTGCCCCTTTGGAAAGTCTGCTCTTCCTGATGCTGTCACAGGATGGCCAGCCTTTTGGGTCAGGCTGAAGTCACCAGTATTTCTGGATCATGTTTATGGATCCCTGTGCTTATTTCTACACTGCAAAACTGAACATGATGCTATATAATATATTTTTTTGGATCAAATCATACGTGACCTTTCAAAATATATCCCAGCATGCAAGTGGTGTATAGTCACATTTGAAGGTAGCCTTAAACATTTCTGAAATGTCATCTAGACCTATACATAAATATATATACAACTTCAAACTAAAAATCAGGTTTTAAACAACATTAAATTAATACATATCATAGTAAATATAGTAAATAGTAATATATTAGCAAATATATTTGAAAATGCTCAGACCTTTCTAAACATGATTTATAAAATTTAGTTAAAACATAGTGAATTCCCACAGTGCCTGAAATCACAAGAAGGGTTGGTATTCAGCAGTGCATACCAGAGGCTCTCTGCTTAATATTAGAAGAAGGGAAAGGATATGATATGGAGATTGCAAGTAATCATTCAAGTAATCATTACATTGCTTTTAAAAGCTTCTCTTAATATGAATTTTTGCATGATTCACTGAAATCACACAAAGACTTGTATCTGAAAGACCCAATGAATGTACAATGTGATTTTTTTAATAGTTACATATTTTTTTGGAACAAAATATAAGTAATGTCTACAGCAAGATAACAATTTTAGCCACAGTTTCATGATGTTATTGAAAGTAGCTTTCCTGGGCTGTTTCCATATTTTGCACATTTTGTAGCTCTGTCTATAGACATATAACTGTTAATTCAGAAACTCATAATAAGTAATTTTAAAATAACCTAGTTTTATGATTATCTGCAATCTTTGATTATTGCTTCTTTGCATTATTGCTTCTTTGCTTTTTACAGGGTTGTTTTTTTAGGCCTCCTGATGCTTGGTAAATCCTAACTAATGTTTCATCTCTTTATCAGCAGCAGAGAAAGCATGTTCTGTTCTCCTGGGTCTTGCTGGAGTGCTAAGCAAAAGCAGCCCAGAGCTCTGTGTAAACAATGGAAAGCACAGTGAGTCCCCAAAGACTTTAAGATCATCATGGAAAATAAACTGGCATTTGTGTTGATGACTAGTTTAAGTGTACCAACCACAGTTTTACTGTGCCATCTAGGTTAGGAACAATTCTTGAGCACTGGTAAAAAAAGCATGTGATATGCACAAGAGTGTTTTGGCCCAGCTTTCTAAGTTCAACTGAAACTTTTATTTAATGAGTCAGAGCAGCAATTTGAGCCTGTTGTAGCAAGTACTATACAACCTTCTGCAGAGGGGTCAGCTGATGAATGTGCCTTCTTTCTGACCTGAATTTCCTTTGCTCTGCCAGCCCTGGGCCCCTTTTAATGAGAGACTGCCAACTCTTCTGAATAATGGAAATGTTTCCTGACACAGCCAAGTTTGCAAGAAGAACTCAAAGTTCCCAGCTTTGTGAGTTAAACTTGGCTGACTCTGAACATCTGAGTTTTATGCAAGTAAACTGAAATCAGACACCAACACTGTACACTCACAGATGGTATACTACCTTTTGGTTTGCAGTCTTTTGAATTGTGACTTCTTAGACCACATTTAGGCTTTTCTATTATTAACCTTTTTTACCATCAATTTATTTTATAGCTTTCATCTCAGTCAAGCAGTGCTCATAAAACCACTCAAAGAGCCACTAATAATGGATTAAGTAAACTTGAGGGATTCTCATAAAATATATGACTTCACTGTTCAGCTTTACTTTTTCTTTATTTTTTCTGAGATATCCTTATCACACAAAGGTTTTTTTCCCATAATTTCTTGCTAGGATCCCTTACCCACATGTAAACACGTGGTGCTAATTTGACAAAAAAGTACACAAAGCAGGCATTTTGAAGATGTACTAAAAGTGCAGCAAGAGAACTGACAGAAAAAGATATACTGATAAAATATTTTCTATCTGAATGGAGTACTGAATTTACAGATTTCTTGCATCCTTCCTATCCTTAAATGCTTTACTTTCCCCCTGTTTTTCTTTGCTGTTTGTGAGTAGTGAAGTGTTGGGGTGTTAGTCTAAAAGATGGCCCCGACAGTGACTGCTCAGGACTTTTTGAAGCTGTGACTCAAACACCCAGAGGGCCTGTATGAATTCTACAGCACTGACTAAAAGCTAGTTCAGAACTCACTTTCCTTCTGTGACGTTGATGAAGATAAATAGTCTCAACCCTGGCAGCTTGTAATGTATTCCAGCTTATTATGAACTTAAACTTTGACAGAAAGGCTGTATTTGTATCTATCTGGAACTCAGCTGTGTTCTGGGTTTACTCTATTTTCAAAAAGTGACTGCAGCACCTGTAATTTTATTTACTTTCCAAAATAATTTCTGTGAAGAGGTGGCTCTTTCAGCATGAAAGAAGTTCTTCAACAGCTCAGCTTTGTGGTAAGGGTTTCTTTAGCACATTTACTCCTCCTTTTAACAGTATTTGATGTCAAACAAGAGATTACTTCTATAGCCATGCTTCCTTCTGTTTAGGAACATGACCACAGCAGATGCAAGCCCTGGCTCTCCATCAATTGCATTCATGGTTAGAGACTGAATCCTGCAGTCATGGCAGTACATGAAACATCAGAACTCTCCCTCTTTTGTCCCTGACACCAGATTTCTCTCTGCCTCTTTCAGAGATGGAAGGGCTGGAAATTCAGCTGTAACTTCCAGCTTTTTCCACATAATTCTCTGTTTCATTTTGTGTAGGGGGGTCATAGTGCTGAGCTGTACAGACCTTTGAGCATGTGTCAGTTGGTTTTATACTCCCATTTCAGATTGCCCATTAATGATCAGGCTGAATCTCTTTGGCCACAAGACTTTCAGCTACCTAAACCTCACATTTTACTTTTTAGAGCATCTGCAGTATGCTCAGAAAACTCTCAAGGTCCCTTAATTATACTGTTATAGGACATGAAACAAAGCTGAACACTAAACCATCCCATTTACAAAAAGCTCCTGTAAACCCCCAAGGAACCTCAAATTCAGATGAGGTGCAAAGAGCCTTGAAGTCCACATGAACCTGACTGCTTCATCTGAGCTCTACCTTTATCAGTTTCTTCAGCTTCTCATAGGAAGTGAATGAAATTTTGTAAATTGCTTACAGTACCATCAAACATCCTTCAGCCTTTCAAAAGAATCTGTAGGTGCTGATCCACACATTTCCTAAATTAAAAATTCCACAACTTTTAATTATTAAATGACAATTTATTAAAACCATTTGTTTTCAGTTTCCTCCTCCTCTGTGGAAATTACTTGAACAAGTGCTAAAGGCATGCAGGTCAGGGAGGAAATGGTTTGAAACTAGCTGTGCAGAGTAAAAAAAAATCCTAAATTATTACACACTGACACTGGGGACATTTGGTCTGCAGCAGTAAGGCTAGTCTCAATGTTTCTTCATCCAGTAGTGATTTCTTACAAAGGAGAGGTACATTCTGGTATTAGAAGCAAAATGGTTTTAATAAATCATGTCTTTAAAAGGAGCCAACAGAAGAGTTCCAGAAGTCTGAGTGGTTTAATCAACTATGTCCTAGATAAATTTATCTTGGCTGTCACCTCCAGAGTTTCTGTGAGATCCCTGCAGCTGCAGATTGGCTGAAGTAAAATAACTCAAATTTTTCTTCTCTGTTAGTGGTATTGCAGTTCCCACTCTGGGAAAAAATCAATATAGGTTTATTTCTGGTCCTGAAGATCCTGAGAACTTAAAATGGGGAGATTCTGAGCTAGAAGGGCAAATGAGATGCTGGCTACGTAAGAAAACATCAGAGGAAATTGGTCATAGAAAAGTGTAGATTCCTTGAAAGTCACTATGGTCTGGAGAACAGAGACAAGCTGCTGCTGGGAACAGGAGCATGGAATGAATTAGCAAATATAATAGATTTTATACTGCAAATGATAGGGAGAAAGATAAAATTATTTATGTACTACATGTCTGCCAAAATTTTGCAGTAATACTTCTTTTTAAAGAGTGTGAAAAAAATCAATGAATAGTATGGTAACTAATAGTAAATGCACTTTGTGATTTTTTTAAAAGATTATTCACACTGAGTTTGTAGAAATTTGGTCTTTACAATACATTTGGAACCTGGAAAACTCAAAATATTTGTGGTTACAGTGAAGTACCTGAGATTCCTGTTGGTCACTCCTAATGTTAGCATGTGTATAAAAAGTCCAAAAGCACTTCACAGATATTGACCCTATTAAAATAGTCACACAGACATTATGTCTTACACCAATTTGCAAGCTGCTAAGAGGCTAGGAAAGGCATAACTATACAATCCATACTTCCTGAAAATACAGGGGCAGATGAGATGTTAATTCATAAGACATTCTGAGTGAGAAGTTGACTATATAAAATTGAATTTGAGGAAATTTCAGTGTAAGAACAAAAAGTGAGGCAATGGCTGGAAACAAAGCAGTTAGGCGGTCTTAATGGAAATGCAAAGTTTATGAAAATGAGTTTTATTGCTATGCCTGCCTTTCATAATGTACCCTTAGTTTCATAACTGAGAACTCAAACTCTGTTTTACTATTGCAAAATGTTTTCTTTTCATATGAAAGGCTTTCCAGTGCTTAAAATGAATTTAAATTTTTTGTTGCAAGTATGAAGAACATTGTTGCTTTAGAAGTAAAGAACAAAAAGAGAGCATTGTGAACAAATTCTTTGCTTTATTGCTGATGTGGTAAAAGTTAAAAATGGATTAATAAACCTTCAACATCAGTTTTGAGGTAAAAATTATTATCTGCTTGATAAATATTTACAAAAGGGATTAGCTAAGTACTCTCTCGAGACCTAGATCATAATGCCAGGAAAAACAAAATCAGATTTCTTTCAGAAAGAAGTTTTCAGTGTGAAAGCTGTTACCCAAACTAGCACTGTCAGTCACAGTGGGAAAAGAATCCAAAGTACTTCAGAGAAAGAAAGTCCTTTAGAAGTGATGCTGTGGAACAGGGACACATAGGAAGAGATTACATGGCAAATATTACAAGGGCAAACTTCCACCTTAGCAGAAAGAGAAAATACTACAATTATTTAGCAAAGCCTCTTTGCATCATGTTTCTTAGTTATCAGAGTGAAATAAGGAAAAAGCCACAGGAAATTCAGCCAAGGAGATTCTAGTTTGTTTCCTGATAAGATAGAGATTGTTTCAGCTGCCTATGAAAGAAAGATATACAATCTGATGCATGGATTAAAATGAATTGAAAATGGTATAATCTTTACCTTGAAAGCCATTCTTAAATCTGGGTCCCTTTGGTAGGAGTTCTGGAGTATACTCACGATAGCCTCCTAAATAAAACTGGCTGAAGACATTGAGCCCAACCAGCCTCCCAGGAGAAGTGACAGTTTTATTCTTCTGATCATCCACCTTTCAATGAAACATTAATACTTGTTACAACAAAGGGATTTGCCTTTATTTAGGAATTCCTAGAGAAGAAAATCCTCCCAGCTTTATAGGGAAGCACAAAAAAATTTTAAATTTTCCATGTAAAATGGGAAAAAACACAGAGAACACTTTCATCTGAAAGCTATCCTTCTAGCCTCCTAAAGGACTTACTTTTTTACCTTCAGCCAGCCTTTCTGGAGATTTCTGCCAAGGTGGATAACATGAACATTGAGTGTCAGATCGAGTGGTTTGCTGATGATTGTTGCTGTGCCAGAACCTAGATTGTAGCTATATACCACTCTCCCATTACGGAGACCTAACTCCAAGAAATCATCTCCATTCAGACCTGAAAAGACAAAAAAAAGGATAACTACTTATTCCAGGATTAATGAACACCAGTGTTTAAAATATACTCCAAAGCCACTGAGAAATTAGCAGTTTAGCAAAATTTTAGCCAGGAAGTCTATGAGTTTACTATATATTTCAAATATTCTCTGTTTGACTTGTAAGAATATTTCCAGTATTCTTGCAGATTTAAAATAGAAGCTGCAGAGATTTTAAACATTTATAGGATTTTTTACAGAAGATTTGTTTTTTCATGCTACAGTTAAGTGAGCGATATCCACAAAACCTGTCAGCCCTGGTGGATTTAGCAGTCATTACTGTTCCTTCCCCCGGAACAGGAATAAATTTTTAACTTCCTCTAAAATATTAAAAAAAAAAAAAAAGAAATTTCAAGTTGCACACGAGAATAGGGCCTGACTTAATCCTATACCAGGATGCTTTCAGTTTATTTATAGGTGCTTCAAGATCCTCAAATCCAGAGGGCACCTGCTCTGAGGCAAGGGGAGTGACAGGGACATGGCTATGAAGAAGCTCTAGCAGCTTCTATCAAGCTCCTTCAGCTGCTCTATAGCACCTGGAGACTTTATTCCACCTGCCCCTGATTAAGGCAGCTCTAGGATGCTCATTGATGGAATTTCCCTGGTCAACCAAGTGCTTTAATTCTTTAAGCCTTCTTAACTTTCAGGTTAGAACTGATTGATTTGCCAGTTTGCAGTAAATAATTTAATTTCTTTACACTTAGGCCTGCATGCTGTAAGTGTTGTTTGTGCTTTTAGTAACTGTAGTGTAAAATCTCATTTGAAGGATTTTAAGTCTGACATAAAGCCCGAGTAAGAGTTCAATTCCTGGACCTATTCCTGGTCATTCAAATAAACACATTTTTACACTGGCATCTTTAAAAAGCATTCAATCTCTCTTCTCCTTCAGGCAAGAGAGGAACCACCATTGTTTAGAGAAAAACCTGATCAACTTGTTTCTTTTTACCCCAACCTTTCTTTGTGTATGGTAAAAAAAAACAGGATACAAACAATGGTGAAAATGAAGAATGTTCACCCTTGTGCCTTCGAATGTCCTGAATTGAAATTCAAAGCCATCCATTTTTTTACAACTTTCTTGTGAATTCAAGCAATTCAGTGCTCAATTTCATGCCTGTACACTGTATTATATTTGATATTTTCTTCTGTTTTCATAAAGTTGTCTTGCTTTTTATTTGTTTCAGGGTAGGTATTTTCCAATTTATTCCTCCAGTGTCACATGGTGACCCTCATTTCAAGTGTGTGTTTTGATGCTCCCTGCCCTGAAATTTTCTTCATCTGCAAAAGATAAAGTGGGCTTTTCCCCAGGACACAATGCTAATTATATTGTCCTCCCACTGAAGCTCTGCACACAGCTGCTTCACAGCCAAAACTGCCACATTCCCCTTCTCTCATATTCTGTAAATGAATCTGCAATATGCTGTGCTTTTTCTTTTTGTTCTATAGAGTTACTATTCTGATGCAATAGGAATCTGTAGAAAAAGAAAAGTAAATCCTTATTTTAAAGAATATAAATCCACTGTCTCCGTAGAATGTGTACATTTACATTCAGTTGTATAAAACACAAACACTATTTTTTATGAATTATTACAATGATTTGTTAATGATTTATTCACAGAATGAAATCCCATTGCTTTCCCACTGGCACATTACCAGCAAAGGACTTCCAAACTGAAAATAACAATTCTTTTTAAAAAGCTTTACTAAAAGTTTCTATTTTCAGCAGTGTCTACAATGTACTTATGTCATTTGACTGGAAAAACTAGAGGAAGCACAATAAAGACAAACTGTTATTTAAAAGGGTTTCTGATTTTTTAAAATGCTTTTTCAGAATTAAAATATATTAAAGAAGTGCAACAGTGTCAGCACTCTGCAAAATTGACTTGATAGTGACGATAATGGTAGCATAATAGATTGTTGAGAGGTTGGAAGGGATCCTAAAGATTATCTAGTCCCAACACCCACTGCCATAGGCATCGACTAGATCAAATTCCTCAAGGCCCTATCCAACCTGGCCTTGAACTCTGTCAGGGTTGGGAGCACAATAAAATAATGTTAATAAAAGTCTGCACAAATGAGACAGCTTTTAGCTTTAGCTATGTATTGGGACAGAATTTCATAGTAACTCACAAGAGGTTAGCTGCGAAAGTGATGCGCGTGGCTTGGGCAGACACAATATTGGAGGAGAATCAGGGAGAGTTCTGCAAGATAATGTTAGCTACAAGAAATGGGATGAAATAGAGAAAGGGGAAAACGCAAATTAAGTATTAAAAAATCCTTCCTTACTGGAGCATCATTGGCTGTGAAACCCTCATGCTTCTCCTGTTGAGAGTGCTATTGTTCAACACTTGGTAAACTGTTAAAGCAAGAGCATCTTCTTTGAGAAATAAGTGACATTCACTTGGTAAGAAACTGCTTTCTGGTAGCTAAAATGTGGGGTGCTCAGTCTCCCCAGCCATTTAAACTGAGGAGAAAACTGCAAATTGCCAGCAGCATTTTACCATCACCTCATTGTTCTGTGTTTGCTGGTGTCGCCCTCGGCAGGTGCGCTGCTGCCCACCCACGGTTCGACACGGGGATGCAGAAGTGCCTGACTGCTGTACTGCAGCGCTCACACACACACACAAATGATATGCAAAGTAATAAAAAGCCAGGTTTCTGCCTGACAACTGCATAATAAGCCCAGAATGCTAGTATTCTCATTAATAAAAATGATACCAGTAATACTTTTTTTTAAAAAACTCAGTTCAGCCAAACATGATTCCAAGAACGACACTCCACAATGACTCCTGACAGTACAGGGTACACCCTGCAGGCAGCCCTTTTTGAGACAAATTTTGGTGCAATACATCTTTTATACTTAATCAATATTTTTTGTGTTCTCTTTTGATTATTGCAACTGAAAAAGAATCAGATTATTTCATATCATTGGTGTTCTACATTTCATATTTGCATTTTCTCCATCTTGAATAAAGACAGTGAATTAATTGGTATGAGTTTTTGTTTGGTTACATTTTCTACAATTGGAAATGTTTCAAACAGGTGCTTGAAATTCAGTACCCAAGGCTGCAGAAACATGTCTGAATGTGGTGGTTCATTCTCGTCATTGAAAAGAATGTTCTAATGATTTCATTGTGTTCATATTACAGCAGAGTTTCTTATAAAAATTTAATTATGCAGACATTGGCTTTTGAATGCTGTTTTCTGAATGACTAGATGGGAAGGTTTTAGGTAATTTCAACTCTGTGCACCGTTTCTGCTCAGCTACCCCAAAAAAAAGACAAATATTTCATCCACCCACAAAAATTAACAATAAGTGAGTGAAAGTAAAAGCTGCCTGGGAGTGAGTGGTGACTGTCACAGGGATAAAATGTGTCATGATGAGAGTTCTACCTGGATGTAGTTAAAATAATGTGAATGTAGTTCAGTTAGCAGGATCAACCAGATTTTACCATGTCTTTTGCTGAAGTTTGGGAAAAACCTTTGCAAATTCTGGTTTCCACACAGATAGAAGCAGAGCTAAGTTTTGAGTTTAAACCCATTCAGAGTGTTTAATACCAATTTGTGTTAGGCTAATTTGGGTAATCAACCTGATAAATTAAGCACCAAGATCTCATGGCACATTAAAGTGCAGTTGATCAGCTGAGCTGCACTAGCTAAATTTGACAGGATCTTTGCAAATTAAAAGTAGCAGACTTAATGATATTATGGATAGATAAACTGCTCAGCTGTTCTACTCTAACAAGTTTTTGTTTGCTTTGCAATACACTAACATAGTCTGACTCTTGGAAGTCTGCCACAGGGAGAAAGGGGAAGAAGCCTCAGGGGGTATAAGAATTTAAGTAAAGAAATTTAATAGAAAGGAAGACCTAAGAAAATATCAAAGGCATTAGCATAGCAAATGAGGGACCCCGTGCATCCCACTGATGTAATACACTGCAATTGTTTTGTTAGATATATATATGTAACAGCATAATGCCTCCCCAAAATTGATCTTTAATAATGCATTTTGGGAGTTCCATATCTTAAAGCAGAAAAAATAATTTCTCCCTTCCTACATCCTTCTGATGCATTAATTTTTTGATACTGTTCAGCATAGTTGTAGGGTTCCTGTAGGTCAAGGGCCATATCTGCAAAACTCATGTGATGTTTCAGATGTGGTAAAACTTCTACTATAGTAGTAGAGACTTCTACTACCATACCTAAATCATTCTTCTGCTGTGATGGGCTTAGACCTAAGCCACATCACCCAACCTCCCTCCTAGGCTTCAACAGTCCCATAGGACAAAATCCAAAAGTTAGGTCATGCTCCAACTGCAGGAATGATTAAGATAAAAATAAGTTATTTCCTTCTTATGAAGTATCTATGATCTATGACTGCTATATGTCTGCATCAAATTATATAAAACTTTTCTTAGCTTTCATCAGGCTTCTGTTTGGAGTATTGCTGAGATGGACAGAACAGAAGAAGTATTACCCATGCCACGTTGATGCCACAGAGGGGTGCTCTGGAGAGATACCTTGTGTGGTTAAAATCTTAGTACAAATGCTTTAAGTAGATCTACATAACCTGCTTCTCAGCTGTGTTAATCAGACCAAGCTGAATGCTTTTCTGCACAGACTGTAGCTCAACTTACTCGTAGCTAGCTTAGTTTAACGTACATTGAGACATCTCAGGGCTGAAAGTCTCCAATTTCATGTAAATAACACAGAGTTCAAAGATCAGTAATGAAATTTATGTTAACAACTGAAAAAAGGAAACCTTGACCTTCTGGTTTCCATTTATTGTGTTCAGAAGTATACTACCTAAGATTAACTGTTGACTTCAATTACTGGAAGCAATTATATTTCTTCTTAATACAAAAAAACATTTATACAATCTGATTGATTACTCTGTCTTTACAAAATAATACAGCTTTGAAGAGATTATTTTCTCACTAATGACATTATATCTTAAATAGAATCAAGAAAAACCTGTACATATTTTTATCCTACTTGTTCAATAAGCATTTGAAAGCTTGTAAGGATAAGTGATACAAATAAAGCTTACCTTGGCCCTTCTGTCCAGTGAAAAAAATCAGATTATCTTGTAAAGCTGAGTGGTGGTTTGCTAACTGGAATTTCAAGCGAAATTCATAGTAGAAGGTGATATTTGGGATTGTAGAATAAGCTAGGAATGAGGTATAGCCAAAGACATCTGTGCCACTGAAACTTGGTTGAGTAATATTAATAGCTGGATTAAAAAAGAATAAATTCAGCGTTAGGGCAAAATGTTCACATATGTATTTATAAGTTCTATTTCCTAGTCTGATTTAAAACTAAAAAGCTTATAAATGAAACTAATAATTTGATATGTTGTAATATTTTACACACATGCAGATAGAGTTTGGCATTCCTCTGAGGACAAATACATTTATTTTTCAGCTTTTGTAAATAAACGTTTTAAGAAATGAATTATTGTCAACTACTGCCATCTCCTGGACTCTAGGTGACATTGCTACAAATAAAAGTACACTGTAATATTTACTCAAGACTCAGACAGACAAAAGAAAATACAGGAAGAAATTTTCCAGTTGAAAGAAATGCCATACCTGACAGGCATTTGAGTGAAAGTGAGTATAAGGATGTGCTGGTGAGGTTATGGAGTAATAATTCTGCCCAGATAGAGAAAATAAGAAAAAGAAGCATCATAAAAGTTGAATTTGCAGCACAGTGAATAGGACCTACATGAATTACAAATAAAATCAAGTCTATACATGTCTGTACAGAAAACAGGGCTGGTGCTAAGCACCACATGGCCTTAGGGCTGGCACCCAGTGGCCAGACTGCTGCAGTCAGTTCCAGGAGCTGATGCTCAGAGATCACATAATGCTTATATTGACAATATGGTTCAGTAAAAACAGCAGAAAGAGGAATGACAGCTTAATCCTGAAAGACTGGGTATGGGACTAGATTTAAAAGATTCAAGCAGTTGCTTACAACCAACTTGCACACCAAATGTGACTGGACCCAGCTTTACTAATGAAGGCAGCATGAGGGCTTGGGGGTGAGGAAGGAATAAAAAGGCTGCATCATGCACAAACCAGATGGGGAAATGCTGTAAAGAATTAGAATATTCCCCAAGTAAATCTATATTAGCCTAAGTACATCTAAGCACCTGGCTGCTTACAGGGTGGGAGAAACAATAACAGGTAATTGTGACAATGCCCTCACCACCTCTAGAGTGTGGAATCTGTGTCCAAATCTGCAGCCTGGGAACCTGCCATGGTGGCACTGATGTGGCAGACATTGCCTTGGTACCTGCATCTGGGAAAAGGTGCAGACACAGGCATGACAAACCTTTCCTGGCACAGACTTGGAGTGTGCAGCAGTACAGAGTGCCCTGTCCCGGGCATGAAGCACTACTCCAACATGTGGCACATTATGCCTTGCTTTTGATCTTCACTTGGAGCCAGGAATTTTCCATATGAAACAATGGTTTTGTCCTAATTAGAAGGACAATGGAAATGAGTCTGACTGAAG
Source organism: Luscinia megarhynchos (assembly GCA_034336665.1). NCBI lineage: Eukaryota > Metazoa > Chordata > Aves > Passeriformes > Muscicapidae > Luscinia > Luscinia megarhynchos. The sequence goes on from CM067565.1 coordinate 26,433,911, forward strand.
ACAACTTCAAGCCTCAGACCTCTGTGAGTCATGGACTGCACTGGAGGCAGAGTGCAACTCCCCCATATTTAAATCTGTGTTAGCTTCAGTCCACCCATGTTCCCTTAGATTACTTGAACATGACTGAAGGAGTCTCAAATTCTATATTTTTGCTAACTCAGGAAAATATGACCCACAAGACAGCTCCTTTGATGCCAAAGTATTCTTTTTTTTTCTTTTCTCCCCCCCCTTTTTGTTTGTATCTTTACATTTATTTAGTAAACCACAAAATATTTAGGAGACAAGAAGATTTTAAACTAAAAGAGTCCTTTGTGTTTATTATCTTTTTCCTGCTTTGATTTATAAACTGGGAAAAGCAAATTCTCTCATGTACCTTCACAGAGCCAGGTAATTTGATTTGTTAGCAGAGAGCACTGAAGAGTCTATTCCTGACAAGTTATTCCCAACAGGAATAACTCTTTATCCCCAGGATGAAGAATGCCATTGTCACAGCTGTTTCCTTGGAGCATTCTAAGTGGGGAGTTATTTTTTTGCCCTTCTCCTTGCTCCTTCCAGTATTACATATAAAGCTGGATTAAAGATTGACAAAGGGCCTCCAATGCAAGAAAGCCACAGACCTGATGAAGCAAGTCCAGAGGAGGCCACTAAATTGATCACAGGGCTGCAACACATCTCCTGTGGAGACATGGGTGAGTCTGAGAGAGGTGGGGCTGTTCAGCCTGGAGAAGGGACAGCTCTGGGGAGACCCTGGAGCAGCCTAAAGAGCACTTACAAGAAAGCTGGAAAAGGACTTTTCACAAGGGCCTGTAGGGACAGGACAAGGGGGATGGCCTTAAGATGGAGAGTAGTTTAGATTAAATATGAGGAAGAAAGTCTTTAATCTGTAAAGGTGACAAGGCCTTGCAATAGGCTGACCAGAGAGGTTGTGGATTCCTCAGGCTGGATGGGGCTCTGAGCAACCTGATCTAGTGGAAAGTGTCCCTGCCCACAGCAGAAGGCTGGAACAGAATGACATTTAAGGTGCCTCCTAAGACAAAGCATTCTATAATTCTACAATTCTATCATCTGTGACAGAGATGTCTGTGCAGCAGCTGAGCACCTAATGTTGCACTTTATGTCAGTAGAAAAAAAAAGCAAATTTAGGATATGATTTCATATAAAACACCTTTTTTATACAGGACAAGTGAAGAGTATTCCAAAATGCTTATCTCACCCCACCAAGCAAAAAGGTAGTATTGGATTGTAAGTCAGAGTAAAGTATTTCAGACTTCTAAAGATAGGTGGGCTGAAGTCTTTCTGCTCTGTATACTGAAACCACTTCTCATTCTGCATGTTCTTTTTCTCTAGTTTTCATTGTCATAAAAGTTAAATGGTTATGAAACTCTGAACTCATCCTCTGTGAAATCAAGGAAGTACTTTTCTTCTGATTTAAAAGACTAGTAACCCTAGGACATTTGGAAACTAAACAATTTACACAAAATTGAGCATAGTCTGGATAGTATGGAAGAACAGAATATAGATCTCTGAACTCCAGGTCAGAACACAGTCACTAAACATTTTTGGCTCCTGGATATCTGAGCACAGCCATTCTCAAAGCATCCGACAAGAACTAATTTTCCTGAGTAATGTCCATCTTTGACTACTTGAGCATCTCTTCTCAGCTGTTTATGATCTCTCAATTCAGTTTTAACTGTGCCTTTTGTTGGGACCATGCAGTACATTCCATAATATATCAGCATTATAAGGACTTAAGGCATCCCTGCCTTCCTTAGGTTCCACAGGTGGTAATGGACACCACCACCCAACAAGTCTTGGGATCAACAAATTGTCCAAGGGTAACAACAGAGTAACACAAATCAGTGATATAATTACCCAAGTAAAAATAACAGTAAATCAAATCCAGTACAGCACTAAGAGTGGGCTAAACTTAATATCTGGGCAAACAAAGTAGTTTATCAGGAGGCTGACAGGAAGCAGGGATTACTCCACAGGAGGAATTCAGACCCACGAACAGATGTAGAAATTTCAAATTCTCTGGTTGGACTGTCCTTATTAACTGGTGACTTGCAAAGGCACTACCTGCACTTGCCAACCAGCTGCTCTGCTGGTAACCAGCCCTGCTCCCCTCCATGCTGGCCCTTCCCTGTGCACACACTGTTTGGATACAAAGTGGAATGGTGCAAGAGCACCATATGGAGCTCTACCTCCATCAGGCATGTAGTCCTGAGGGGAATAATACTTTTTAAGGCAATAGGAGTCCCATGGGCATTTTTAATGGAAACCACTACACACTATATTGATTTACTTATTCACAGTTTTCTCCACTGCACTGAAGAAGTTTCTCACACCTAGTAGAAGTCAGATGCAGTATCTAATTAACCACCCTATCCTTAGCAGGTTGGCACATGCAATAGGTGTTTGCAAATAGCCCTCCCTATGCTGGTCTCTGCAGAGTAAACTGTATTTAGAAATGTTAATTAGTACCAAGTCAAAAACTTATATTTCTGGCTAACTCAATCTATCTAGCTGGACAGCTATTCCATATTTTATCTGTCTGTGAAAAGCCACTTACAGATTTTACACCACATTTTTCATAATTTTCTTCTCCACACTAAGTATTGTTTGTCAAGAGACCTTTATCCATTCACATTAAAAAGTGAAAGGTTATTAGTAAATGTGCATCAGTGTTCGAGACTCATTTCATGAAATGATATTCATTAGATTGATTTCAATGCAGACTAGTTTACCATACTCATACATATTTTTTACTTAAAAATTAGGAAAAAAAAATAGTAATTCTCTATGAAAAATACAGTGATTGGCAAAATCATGTGAAACAAAACAGCTCTGCCTTCTCTTTTTATTCTTTACCTTTTCATTACAAAGCTATGGAGCCAAGACTGCAGAAAATTGCATACTCCTCTCCTTTGAACACAATCCTTCTAAACAGTATTTGTAAAATGTTTGAGGCTGGTTGAATTATCAGAGGGCACAGACAACCTCATTGGGTTATTTTTCTTTTCCAGTCTGGACATCATCCAAACTGATTTCTGCTCTTGCTCTTGCAGTGCACAGTCAGAAGTGGTAAAGATCAGAGACGGGTCCCAACATCTTTGATTATAAACCTTGTGCACACACTCCAAATTAACACTGTGACTAAAATACACATTACTTTGACAGAGTACTGAAGTCTTTTATCAACTTTTTGTCCTTGATCTTGTCCTGTGTCTCTGTGTCAGTTCTATGTCATTCATCATTTTGCTTTTCTGCATTCCCAGCACTGAACAAGTAATAATGCATGATATGTCCCATTGACTCGCAAACAAATAATGACAAATTATCCCATTACATAAATGTATCAATATGGTCGACTACTTACTGCCCTAACATTGCATATCTCATTGGAGCTGAACACAAAAAATGGGAGCTTAAAAAAATCAAACTATAGTTTGAAAAAGATCTTAACAAAGTGAAGAGAATAAAGTGACAAAGAAAAAAGAGAATAATGGTTTTGCTGTCTTTGAATTTTCTGTTATGAGTTAAAATTAATGTTCCTTCAGCATTGACTGGCAATACATTTTGGACCACAGCTTTAAAATACGTTGCAAAAATCAAGACAGATTAAAGGGATGGAAAGAGATGAAGACTTCTCCCATGGGGTGGACCCTACACTGGAAGGGGGGAAGAGTATGAATAAGAGTATGAATAGCTCTTTCACTGAGGAGGAGGGAGTGGCAGAGGCCTCATCCACAACCCCATCACCCTGTGCCAGTCGAGGGGGAGGAGGTAGAGAATTCAGAAGTGAAGGTGAGCCCAAGAAGAAGGAAAGTGAGGAGGCAAATAATTTAAGAACTGATTTTATTTCTCATTACCCTACTCTCATTTGAATGGCACTTTTACCCCAAGTCAAGCCTGTTTTGTCCATGACAGTAACTGGTTGTTATGGGATGAGCACAGACAAGCCCTACCTTAGCCTCAGAATTCAGCAGAAATTTAATTTAAGGAATTATTCTGGCCTACAAGTTCTAATGATGGCAAAACAGATATATTGGAGTCCTTTCCATGGGCTAGGATTCTTCACAGTATGGGTTTCCCATGGATCATGAGACCTGCCATCAACTGCTCCTGTGTGGGCTCTTCTCTCCATGGGTCACAGGTCCTGCCAGCCCCTGCCATGGCACAGGCTTCCCATGGGGTCACAGCCTGGGATCCTCCTTGCCTGAAGGTGGATATCTTCTCCACTGTGGGCTCCAGGGGCTGGAGGGGGACAGCTGCCTCACCATGGCCTTAACCACGGGCTGCAGGGTAACCTTGCCACGCAAACCCACCTTTCTCACTGGAAACTCTGGGAAGTCTAAGGAGGAAAAGATAAGGGGTGCCAGAGCTGCAGGGTGATGCAGTGCCAGCTGAGGGGTCAAGGTGGTAGCAAAATGCTCCTGGTGTCTGGAAGACTGTTGTATCCCAAGTTACTGACCCACCTAATGGGTCATTCAGGTGTATGACTTTCCCTTCCCATCTCCAGGATTTACAGATTCCTTTTATCTGTCTTGTGGAATCACTAATCATGGAGTCATCAGAGTTATACTTTGGGAACTGAAATTTGAAATAATAAAAGTGATTTCACTGCTCGGAGATGAAAATATGGTTCTGAAAAACTGCTAGTACAGCAGTGACATTAATAGTGTGTGTGGGTGCCTATATGTGTTTTTTACAATTTTTATGACATTCCTCACATCAGAGGGATGGGGGAAATTAAGGCCCAGTGAAAACAAAATGACCCAGAAAATAGATTCTCTTAAACAGTAAGAAGAGCAACCCTGATCAGCATTCCCCAAGGTCTTTTATCACTGACCAGGAACCTTACAGTACAGATTTTTTCAGCTGAGGAAATTCCCTTTGGACATCTTCTGTCACCGAACTGCACAACTCAGTCTCAGCCCCAAACAGCTCTGAAGGTGACATTGTGTGCCAAACATAGCTGCACAGAGACAATTCGCCTGCAGGCTGATTTTCACTCTACAGAACTTGAAGCAAGTGACTATTCCCACTTCAACACTTTGAAATTAATTTTATACATGGGGGAATACATCCCACAAAAAACCTGCTGGAATTCTCTGGACTGTGAAACATTACCATAAGTGCTGCTCAGAAATGTTTCAAGGAAGAGCCTTACAGATTGCTGTGAATGTGTGCTGTGAATGACCCTTTTCAGGGTGTGCTTGCTAAATTCAGCACAGTTAGGACTCTGCTTCATGTTGTCACATATGTGTACACATGTAAACTAAACCACTGAAGTTTGGTCTAAAACACTGGAAATGACACAGTTACTCAATTTAGCAATGCCTCGTTTCTTGTGCAACATATAATTACCAACAACATCAAGTGTACGTTTCCAGTCCTGGTGAATGAACTATTCCTGCTTCACTTGCACTTAGGAGGCCATTACAATTCTGGAGTATAATGATATGCTGATATTTACTATTTAAGATTTCTGCATTTTATATATCAAAACTTCTTGCACTCAGCTATTTCAAACATACTGATCTTATATACAGACTGTATCAATCTCCTGTACAAACCAGGAAATGCCTCCATTTTGTGCTTAGATAGAAGTGCAAACAAAAAAAAAAAAAAAAGAAAAAATATAAATAAAGGCTGATTGCAGAGATGGCAGCAATTTAACAACTCTAATCAACTCTGTGATAGTAAACACTGAAGGAGATTTATAGTCTGCAAAAAACAAAATGCAAGCAACTTTTAGCTAATTTAAATGTGAAAGGAAATTTATCAGAGTAAGGGCTTGAATGCTAGCTGCTTTCACACAAACCTTTTGAAAAGCCAGAGCTCAATAACTGGGCTCAGTTTAACTGATATAGATCCCTTTATCTGCATCTTAAAGAAGCAAAGTCACTGGGGGGAATTAGTCAATCTGCCCATGCAGACACAGTGTCTTTGCCAAAGTGCTCCATATTGATGGTGTTCTCCTCCCCTCCACCCCACACCCAGCCAAGCTGGAAGTCAGAGAAGCACTTAACTCTGCAAATCAACAGGCAAGTCCCATCCCTATCCCAGGAGCCAGCAGCCCACCATGGGTCCATCTCCACAGTCCCAGAGGAGCACAGAGCACAGCAGCAGACAGCTCCCAAATTAAGGATTCAGAGGAAGGAGCACCTTGTCCAGATCCCTCCCAGGGCTGTCAGGATACCTTCAGCCCTAGTGTCAAGGTGTGACACACTCCATGATGATCCATGAACACTGCCATGGGGTATGGGACACATTATGGGATGCAGGTGAAGAGCATTTTGGAAAAGCACAGGACTTATTGATGTCTAAAAGAGGAAATAAGTGATGTGGGGAGAACCAACTGTGGGGAAATAGAGGGATACAGAGACAAAAAGGGCCAGTCACATGTAAATAGATCAGAATGCTTGTCTGGCCATGTCCTCCACCTGATCAATGGGGTCTGTACTCTCTTCTGTTTTATATTATCACCCCCCTCCCCTTGGCCCATTATGCAGTAGCTGTGTAGGTTCTTGAGAGACATTTCAGTATATAATGGTCAACTTGCAGTCAAAATAATGTGGTCATCTGGTGATAAAAGCAAGAAAATGTGTAGTGAAAGATAATGCATCTTGTTTTGTATATTTGGAAAAATTGACATGCTTTTGGAAGCTTTTATTGTTGTCTGAAACAAGCATGGCATAACAAATAAACTCAGAGCTGTTGTTACCAGCCTGCTTAGATTGCAGTGTGCTCCATCTGATTCAGAAATGTAAGAAAAGTCCTTGTTAGTCCCAGACCTTGTCTCTTCCATATTTATATAGGTTTGTCTAACAGAAGTTACTGTCTGTCCTTACATTTTTGCCTCACCTGTCATATTTGCAATCGTCCTATTTTTCTTCACTTTTTGAATGTTATGCATTTCACATAAAATGATGAATTTTTAACTTGCCATGTCAAGCAATTCGGTTTTTCTTAGTTTTTTCCTACTTTTTTTCATTTAATTTTGGCAATAGTTTTATTTTAACTTTTCCATACATACGTTGCTCTTGTTCTTGATCTGACTTCCACCCCTTTACAGATGGCAATTGGAGCTCTGATATGGGGAAGATCTCTATCTGTGGGCTCATTTATGGCTCTGTCCATCTCTTTATTTATCCTTACTTTGTCTTTTGCAAATAACTTCTATTGGTAGGAACAGCCAAGCTGGCATGAAATTGCAATTCTATTTGGTACATTAGTTATATTCATTTTATCAAATAATCACTGTGATATCTCACTTGTTCTGTGTTGATGAAGACCAACCATCATTCAATAAACATTTTGATAAACAGCTTTTCTTCAGGGTTTCAGACACAAAGTAGCAAGCATTAGGTTATAACCTGAATAGTAGAGACAATATTATTGTGTATCTTAAACAAAAGATGATTAATTTGAAATGTGTACTTCTATGCCTTAATTTTTATGGACCTTTTCTTTCTATTAAATTTATTACCTGGGACACACATTTTGTCATAGTAAACAATCAAGTTTGCCTTCTACTTCCAAAATAATTTAAATTATTCTACCATTTTAATTAGGCAAGATATAATTATCTTGAATTACCTCCCAAAAGTATGGCTTTGATGATACTAGGGCAATCCATAAGGAAACATCCAGCCTCCACAGCATTGTGGTTCTCTTTCTCCCTTCTTTGTTTTAGAAAATGTGATAAAGTGGCCTCTTGCAACTCATTTTAAGACTTCTGTGCTCATTTTATTTCTATTCCTTCTAAATTGTTAAAATATAATTCAATAAATAATTTTTCATATTTCAATAATAGTTTTATTATGTTGTCAGCTGATTATCTTAGATTTGTATTCTGTCCTGCAAAGCTGAGTGCTCTTTCCTGTTTTCCTTGCTTATAGTGATGATCCAGAGAGTTTTCCTTTTCCACTCATTAAAATTAATTCTTTCTGTGCTTTCAAAGACTCCAGTTTTGTAGCCCAATCCAACTAATGAATTTCTGTACCTTCTCTCAATTTAGGCTCTCAGTTTAGGCTCAGTTTTTATGTAGTCTCTCAATTTAGAGAAAATTAAATACAAAGATTTGCAGAGGAGCCATATTGAAAAATTACAGGGAAAAAACATTAGACAATACTCAGTGTTGATAGATGTAAATTGGGGTAGATTACAGAAACAGTCCTAGCCTTAAATACAGAATAATGGGCTCTGTCCTCACTGTCAGCTTTCAAAGGAAGAGGTGTTGGAAATTTTAATAAGCACTTTCATGAATATGTCAGTGTACTCATAAAAGAAAATAGAATGGATGAATTGGTTAAGGAAGGGCAGATAGTAAAACAGAAAAATGTCAAACACCACTGCATAAAGCAGTGGCATTATTACACCTTGAATATAGCACCTTAAATCAGCTCTGGGCTCTCATTTTAAAGAAGATGTAGTGGAATTGAGAAGGAACAAAGAAATGCAGCTAGGATGATTAGAGATGCAGCAAATGAAGTCCCAGCATACTGCTGCTGTAAACTAGGAAAGGTTACCAAGAAATTATAACACATTTCATATACTCACCTCTTCTATTTGCTATCAAGTACCACGGTTAGATGAAAACAGATAAAATATGAACGTTTATCTACTGAAAATAAAATTTTAAATAAGGCTTTAATATGTATATGATATGACAAAAAACAGCTTGATCATTGTTTAATATTTATTTGAAGAGGCACTTCATGTGCACCACTGAATAAGCTCAGAACCAGTGATTATTTTCTATATGTAGGTTTTTCAATCATTACGTCTTGCTGCATTCACTGTTAGGGGAAAGAATACCTTGGATGTTCACATACAGGAATTTCTGATCTAGAAAATCATTATAATCAATGCTCAAGGAATAAAAGTCCTCCCTTTGACAATTTTAGTCAAAGTGACCTATGTCCTTTGTTTTAATATTTTCACTTCATCCAGTCTCCTGTTCCGCAGCAAAGCATATAGTAAATTTTAAATTGTCCTTCTTTCTTACCTGAAAAATTAATCAAATTATGGTACATGGTGGTATTTTTACAATCCAGAAAGTATTCTTTATACACTGCTTTAATATGCAAAATGCACAAAGTAATGCTTCTCTAAGCAGAGGAAAAAAATCAAACTACAGGAGAAATCAATTTCTCCAAAGGAGCTTGACTCTCTCAGTTTTACTCCAGCTGATTTACTAAAACATCAGATGCCACCTGGTATTTCCCAGCTCCTCTGAATAAAGCTTCTTTGATCCCTCTGTCTACCTTCCTCTGGCTGGAACTTTAATGAAACAACACATGGGAAGGGTGATCAGCTGAGCCACACTTTGCATGTGATCGGATTTTGGACTTCAGTGTTTTACCTTCAAGACATCTGACTTGTTTCTTACCACAGCTTCTATGAGTGATAGAAACTATGACCAATTCATGAAGAAAATGTTTCTTACCATCACTGCAGAGGATGCCTGACCTTCCATATGGACACAAGCAAACAGCATCTCGCCTGGACTTTGGGAAACACGTGGCACCGTTTCCACACGGATTTTCATCACAAGTTGCAAACTGGCAGAGTTTTCCAGAGAAGAGTTTAGGGCATTCACAATACCAATTTTCTTCATCGCTGACAAATTTAAATTAAAACAAACAAACAAAAAAGTGTAAGTACCAAAATGCACTCAGAACAAGCAGAATAGGATTTACACTTAGAGAAAATCTGTAGCATCTGACTTATGGTTGTAATAGATCTCTTTGTTTTTACCAGTGCTCCTGGCATGCCAGAATGCCTTATTGGTGACTTGAGATGACAGTTTCTTTTAGGTATAATTTTATATTTTAATTTTTCTTTGTTTTGCTGGTGAGATATGTGACTATTCTAAGGTCTCACTAGTTGTTTGTGCTGCTGCTTTCATAGCATAGTCAAAATAACTGCTAAAGGAAAACAGGTCTTCTATTATGTCTGAAAAAATGAAAGTATGTGAGAACATAAAATGAAAGCTACTAGTTTATTTTGCAAATGGAAACATCACTTATATATTCAGGTACTACATACAGCTTGTATGTATATAGCAGGATGCAAAAAAATCCTGAAATATGAACACTTGCAGTAGTGATTTTATTGAACATGATACAGAGTAGTGAGGTAATATCTCTGCTACCATCTAACTTATGTTCTCAGTCACAGAAAGAATATTAGAATAGGCAATGATAAAAATAAATTATAATCAGTCTTGACAAAACCAATGTTTAGAAATGTACATATTCTGGTTGTAATGATTTTTTTAAATAGTATTCAAAGATAGCACAATGACAGATATGGTAGGAAAGCCAAAAACAGATAGGAAAACAAAAGAGGGCAGGACATTTCCATCTATCACTTATTATAAATATAATTTCACAAAAGGTCTTATTTGATTTTTCCCTTATATTATGGCTAAAAATAGATGACAGCTAGATAGGTCAGTTCATGTGATTGCCCAGTATCCACGTACATCCCCAGTATTGAACAGAAACTTGTCTGCCTTTTACTTGAAAAGGTCACATGTGCCCAGGGGTAGGAACGCAGAAGACGTGGTGCCTGTTGTATCAAATCACTCTCATTGTGGTTTTCCAATAACAGCATAATCATTAGGATGAGCACTGATAGAATTTCAAATACACATGATTTCTAAAAATTCATTATCTGCTTGTAATATCTATGCTATCAGGTTAAAGAACACAATCTGGAGCTGAAAGACTTTCTGTATTTTTTAAAAGAGGGAAATAAGTAAGTCTTCTGACAGTCCTTGCTCGTAGCAGTTGATTAGTGTGTTCCTAAACTGACCACCTGCAGAGCTGGGGAGTGAGGATCTCAGCTTGAGAGTCTACCAGAATGAGTCTCATGAATAATGCCTCCAGACACCTTTGCAAAAGAAAATTGCCATCAGCTGCAATAATAAATTTCTGTGTGTAGTCTATTCTATTTATAGATCTGCTGCAGACAGCAGGAGAGGAATCTAAATGAGCTACTGGATTGCTTTCATTTGTGCAGCATTGAGAATCCTGCTTTCAGAGGTTTTAATATCAATATTACACAGTTCAATTAATTTAAAAAAAAGCATCAATAAACTGAATTGTTCCTGGAAGTCTAGAATTGGTGATTTTTAGTTATCAAATGTATTTCAGTTTGTTTATGGAAGAAAAGGTAGATCAGTGCTGCTGGCTGCCATAAGACACAGACTTTAGCCTTCACCTTTGAAGAAAAAATTTTCATACATTCTTTTAATGACTGTATATGCCAACATTGGCCATTTCTTTTTATAGTCTTGCTTTTGCTGTTGTGGGGAGGATTAAAATTGTTGTGGGAAAGATTAAAAAAATCAGGATTCATAACAAATAGTGAGTAGTCTATGGTCAACAAAATGATCAATGTTATGACATTTTGCTATCTGTGCTGTAGCATTCTAATAAAAAAGAAGAGTTATTCCTGATAAGGCAGAGAAAACAGTTTTAAAAAAGTTCTACAAAATAATATGAAGCTTGAAAATATAGCAGCTAACCACAGAGAAAGAAAATTATCACATCAGTTTCACAAGAATTAGTATACAAAGCCCCAAATAACTTATTCTCTTTCAAAGCACACCGTAACTGTACTAGGTTAAGAGAAGGACAAGATCTCCCATATTCTACTGAATTAATCTCAGATGCAAGAAACACATAATGCTTGAATGAGCAAGAACTTCTCCCAGGTAGATTTCACAATATTATCATGGTCTGCTACCCTTTATAAATGCAAGAAACAAATGAAAGGAGGAAGAAAATCAGAACAGTAATATCTTTTGCCTGTGTTGTACAGCTGTGAATGACTCCAAGAAATATTTTTTGGATATATGAGTTGAAGAAAGTAAAAAACAAGGAAAATACAAGAATTCTGAAGTTGCAGGACAAGAAACAAATTTGGAGTGTTTGCTGAAATGTGTTATATGACCATATTAGTGTTTGAGTTCAGATCCAGAGCATGCTTTTCAGAAAATCTGGCTGTCCCCTTTTGAAATGCCTTGTTCCACATTTTGTGTCTAGAGTACATAAACTGAATTTCTATCTGAGGAACCTGCACCAGAAGATTGTCTCACATCTCAGGTTGCTTCAGCTGTATGGATTTGGCATTCAGACCCAGACCAGGTCTACTGTGAGTAAAAGCTTCTTGAAACTTGAAAAATGGGGATGTTGGGTCCTCAGCACTAATTGATTGGACCTGCAGATCTATGCCTAATGAACTCCTTACCTACCAATATGGATGCAGATTTATAAGCCATCAAAAGAAAATATGGTATATGTTATATACAAAAAAACTCCTCCAGATTTTACACCAGAGCACTGACAAACTCCAGGAAAAAAATAGAGGAAAAAATCCCAAGCAACCCAACTAATCAGAATCATATGAAGAAAGAAAGACACAGTGAGAGAAAATGGGAGAAAAGACAGAAATAGTGTGGAAAATGAGTGAAGGAGACATGACATCACCTCATGTCTCCAGGCTTATGATACAGGGAAAAAAGTGTGGGGAAAATGAACTATTCCCTGTCATTCTTATAATCCCCTTGAAATGGTAAGAGACGTATTTTATATTACCATTTCCCATGTTAAAATATTCCTTTGATCTTTGGTTTAGATATTAGACTGGAAAGAAAGTCGCCAAGAAATATTTGTATGATATAACATGGCATTGGTAATTTAGTAATACAGTTTCTCTCCTTGAATCAATGTTACATCAGTGACCTGATTTAATGAAATCAAAGTTTTCTATAAGGTTGACAGATTTGAGATGTCAACACAGATTGTGGTAATTTATTTATTTTAAATATTGCACAATACAGAGGAGACTGGATTTTAATACATTAATAGTCCAGTCACAGATGTATTTAACCAGCTGTTAGAACCCTGCTTTTGACTTAATTCTGTCTTTTGAAAGAAAATATTACAATCCCTCTTTCCAGTGTGTCACAGACATCATCTTTACTCTATTGACACAGTGTTGTGTTTGCCCAAAGCAGAGTAATTTTCTATATTCCTCTGCTTTTTCCACCTCTAAAGTGGGAGTAAAATGAAAGCACCATACATGACCTTTGTGTAGTTTCATGCAAGAGAGCTCCCCTGAAAGGAAGCACACTCAACACCCTTTAATCATGATCTTTAAGGTCCCTTCCAACACAAAGGATTCTGATTCTATGATTCCATGGTTGTACTGTGTGTCACAATGGGTTCAATATTTAATGACACGGGTTCTTTTAGTGCCCTCATTACATTATCTGTAATGAAGCTGTGGAAGTTGGAGGGAACAGCTCCTTCAATCAATAAGTAGTAGATGTAATTCAGTTTATTTTCAAGTTGTTACTCTTATGTTTTCCTAGCACTCTTGTTTTAAATTACTGGAAAATGAAAGGACCATAATACTTTTTCAGTTTAAGCTTTAAGTTGAATTATGCTTCATGCAAAGATTCATTAAATTGCTTTCCAGAAAACACCAGTGTAATCTAAAGGCAATTACAATCTTGCTTTGAAAGCTTTGTGTAACAGACAAATCCACAGAAACTCACTGCAGCCAGAAGGATAACCTAATCTCATCAATAATCTTAAAAATATCAAAGGACAATATATAAAGGAGGTGTTCCTTCCTTGTGCACAGCAGGTGTTTTTTAGTATATAATATATCTGCCAATCTTTCCTTCTATTATACAGCTCCCAAAATCAATTCAGCTCTCATGCTGCTTTAGTACTTTTCACTCAGGTTTCCTCAATTAAGGTACCTTGTCTAACTCTGAATTCTTTTGTTACCTTTACTGTTTGGAATAATTTTTTCCCCTGTCAGCAGGCATTATTCTGCAAGTTCTGTCAGTTCATTTTAATTTGCTTTTCCTTTCACTGAAGGCATTTTTGTATTGGGTTTGTGTGATCAGGTTTTGATAGTGGCAGGGACCTACATGGTGGCTTCTGTGGGAAGTTGCTAGAAGCTTTCCCCATGCCCAACAGAGCCAGAGGTAGAGAATTCAGGAATGAAGTTGAGGCCAGAGAGAAGGAAGGGGTGAAGGGAAGGTGATTTAAGATTTGGTTTTATTTCTCTTTACTCTGATTAGATTGGTAATAAATAATTTTTCCCCAAGTTAAGCCTGTTTTGCCCATGGCAGCCTGACCCATGAGCCTTTCTTGGTATCTTTTCTCCCTTGTTCAGCTGAGGAGGATAGTGTAGCTCTCAGTCAGGATCAACCCACCAAAATTTTCTAAACTGCTTTTGTTTATATAAAGGCTCTCTTTAAACCAAGACCAAATCACTTGTGAATTAAGTTGGTTTAGAAAACTCATAGGGAAAATGTTTTGAGATTGATTGTGTGCAGTCATGAATGAACTATTGGCTTAAAATTTTCTTTGGGGCAGACTTAGAGTTTTACTGGTTCTATTGCAGACTAAATAGGCCCTCACTTTTAAATGATACTTCTTTGATTATTTGATTTAGATTAAAATATTGGAGTGGAAAGGTTATGATCTCACTTCAAAAGGAGAACATGAGGGACAAAGAAGTTCCAACACTTGCTTACTTCTTGTCAACATAGGGGAAAAAAAGACCCTTGTGTACAAATTGTTTCAACTCTAGCAAAAAATTAATTGATAGGACACAAATAAAGCTTTATCTATCCCAGTCAGACAGCAGTGACCATCTGTTCTATCTTATCATTATGCATATGAGTTTCCTTGAGCAAGAATACACTCTTTACACAATACCTAAATTGTAAAATGTTTCCTGGAGTTTGATTTAGCTGTGCTTTAGGAAGGACAGAATTTGATTTATGGAAATAATGAAGGAAGAGAATCTCTTGCTTATTGGCAGATTATCTATTTCAGACCTTAAAAAATGCCATTATTTTCAGGAGTTCAGGATGGTTTTAATTTATTATGCAATTACTAACACAGTGCTAACTTTACAGGATCATGAAGCCTGTTCTGGGGTCTTTTAAAAACACTGTTTAAATTCCATTTTCCACTCACTTGGTCAACATGCAGGATTCCACAACCATCCCATGAAGGATATGTATCCATTAAAACGTGTGATGCTTAAAAAGTTCTGCCTGATGACATGCCAGTTATGACCATTCCTGTCACAAGAGGATGCACAATTGTGGTATCAAGCACTTCTAGGTGCACAGCACTTAATTACAGATGGTTCAGGATCCCTCAGAAAAAGTACAGCAAGTAATGTTTGGTAAAAACAATCTATCTGGGCAGAAATCCATTCCCTGGCAACATCTAGGAAGGGAAATCATGATCTGTCAGGCTGGATCAGTGCAAGGGCTATAATTAGCTCTGACATTACTCCTTTCCCGATTTTGGTCTTTTTAGTTTAAATCTACATTTTGTCCTTCCTTGTGTTTATCCGAAAGATAGTCAATAGAAGTTGAAATATGCTAAATGTATTTATAAAAATGATTTTTTTAAAAGTTGAAAGGCTATGATTTTGATGATAAAAAATTAGCACTATGTGAAACACGTCCAGGGAAGCACAAAAATGTTTTCAGCAGCATAAGGTTGAAGGCAGATCTCCACATCTTACTAAAATCATATGCAGCCTAAATTCTGTTTGTCCTTCAAAAATCTATTATAATTCCTTATGACAGAAAATTTCCAATAGCTCCCAGAAGCCCCTAGGGCTCTAAACAGCCTTTCCTTCAATATCTCTACTATTTGCAGTAGGACTTGGGAGTACCATACCCAAAGCAGTGAGATTGAACATTGATCTGCACCATACTGCTTGTTGCACTGCTTTCATTAAACTTGCATTGTGTACTATAATTTCTATTAGAAATTTAAAACAATCTTAAAGTGCAAAAACATTAATTACTTCAATTTTAGTGAATTTATAGCTTGCAGACCTACATGACAGTGTTTTCCAAGATTTCTGCCTTATTACAGAGCAGCTGCAGTTTGGTAGAGTAATCATGAGGAGACAGGTAACAAAATTGCAGGGCAAAATCTTTAATAGTTTGGAAAACAGCAGCTTTTACTTTAAATATACTGCATAATAACTTTGAACTATAATGACTATATTCTAAATCCAGAACTGTCTACCTTGGAAAGAGGGAAATAATATAGTGCAAATCTAGGTGGTCATTATACTTTTCTCTCTCTATAATTTTCTTACTAATTTCTTATCATTTTCCTAAAAGAGGTTTTTCATTTATGTAGTTATTATTTTTAACTTTCATAGAGGCAAACTATTCCATTCTGAATTCAACATACAGAAAGAAGCTTCCATAACCAATTCTTGATGGCATTGCCACTAGTTCTAGCAATTTGCAACTCTAATAATCAGTGGCTCAGCACCTCTTTCAGATCTATTTAGCACCTGTTACCTTTTCTGTTTTAAAAACATTCTGAATGAGAGGGGCTTGATCATCAGTACTTTCTTTTAAGTCTGGTCTATGTACAAGGCTGGAAGACACAAATCTCTCAAGAGCTCACATAAAAGGGTAAGTTAAGCTTTGAACTTGCAGGGCATCATCACCTTCCTATGGTGATTTTCCCTGTTCAACTAATTTCTTATGCATCCTGCTAATTCAAATGTAGAGCCTTCTCTTCAATCCTAGCTACCTCCTCATGTCCTAGTTCCAACTCAGCCTCTGAGAGCTCTGTTTCTAGCTCAAAAAAATGGGGATAATTTTAACCCATGCACATAATAGAGTGTAATATTTTCAGATAAGAATTTATTTTACAAACATATAAAATGTATTCTAAGCTATGAATGAAAATAGCCATTACTAAAGGCTCTGTGAAAATTGCCAACATCACAAGTGACCAGGTAAACCACAGATGCTTTGAAATGACAAAGCCTTTACCATTCACCTTGGATATTCTTTTTTCTAATTATCCTAAAAACACCACAAAAAAGAAATTCTGAAGGGATGAATTTCATGGAGGAAAACCTGAATAGAATCTTTCTTTCATGGTTCGTCTTTCCACATTAAATCTTCAGCTTATTTTTCTCAATGATTGCCAAAATAACCTTTGTACATTGCTTGCTCATTTCTTAATGAAAACACAAAACTGGGGGCACAGGCATGAGCTCTGTTTTTCTCTGAACAGCTAATAGAGCCACGAGGTGGTCAAGAGCCACAGCTTTTAAAAGCAAGTCCCCATGGATAATGCTTTTCCATGAAAGAGAACGACTATGAGTCATACTTTCACACAGTATTTTAGCCTTAATGAAAAAGTTGTATCTCTCCACTTTGACTGTAAATCGTGTACATAGTGTCAAATATTTAAATTCTATTAGTTGTCTACTCATGGGCCTTGGATGCTTTTTGGTTTTTGTTTTTGTCTGATTCTTTAAGTTAAAAAAGGAAAAGATAATATTCCTCCACACAAATCATGCCTCAAAGCAGTAAGCATTTGCAAACTAGCATCTGTGTTTGCACAGTGACCAGTGAAATGTAACCCATTGTTTCCTCTGACTATACATCACAGAAAGTATGATTCTATTATAGCATATATTAAAAATATATTAAAAAATTGACTGGTACCATGTCATGGTAGTTACCATATTAAAAATGCACCACGGATCTAATCAGTAAAAATTGCACTGTAGAACCCTGCCTGGACTTTAAAACATTTTTTGAAAGAGTGTTTGAGGTATAACTAAAAGTCATTTGTCGACAGAAAATATTTTTTCAACTTCAAATGAAATTAATCACTATCTGTACAGCATACCAGACTCTAATCTCTAAAACATGAAATCCTAGGAATGTTGTAGGCTGAGTTAATTTCTATTAGCATCTGTATCTAGATCTTATTCTATTATATAAGCAATTGCATTTGCTATATATACTATGGATTTATTGCTTACAAAAGGTGGTAGATTTGCCAAAATTCCTTGGATTGTGCAAACTAGACAATGTAAATTTTCTTACCAATCACCAAGGTGATTTCTTTGCTTCAGAAGGTAATTCAAATCTCTGTACCTTTTCAATCTGTAGTTTCTTTGACTGCCCAGAGCTTTAACTCTAATACAGATAAGTCCTACAGATGTAAATAAGACTCTGGGAATTTCCCAAAGAGCTTTTTACACCACCCTTCAGACTAGCACATCATCAGTCACACAATGTGACTGAATTGGTAGGTCATGTTTGCAGAACACTGGTTTTTAGGGATCACCTCACATATACTGGTACAAAAAGTCTAGAGTTAAATCTTATCTCAGCCAAGCAGTGCTGTTTGATCACTGGAGATGTATCTAATTACACTGTAAGCATGGAATGTGTGAAGCTGAAATCCAGAGGAGGAAAAAGAAAAATCTAAGTACCCTAGACCTTTGAGTTTCTTAGAACAAGATTGGTAAAAACTGGCCTCCATCAGGTACTGCAACCTGTGCTGAGTGTAGTATAAAGACTTCCCACAAAAAAAAAATAGCATTTTTCTTTAGTTCCAAAAAACTCCATCTCTTAAAGCTTCTGGGTGTCTATCCCCAGTGTGCTTCTCTTATCTCTTTGAGATTCACTTTCTTCCCCATGTAGTACAGGTATTTTCTTCTGCTGTTGGGAATAAAAGAGGAAAACAAAGTCTCAACATTGTTTTCTTGTTCATCCTTTCTCTAGAGTACCACCAGCTCTCAGAAGGAGCAAAAAATTCCTGCCTCAGAGGATTTTTGTTTATACTTTAATCAAAGTGTAGGAGGTTAAGGAAAACTTCATAGATTCCATTTGTCCTTCACTCTAACCAAATTCCTACAACTAATTCAACCTCAGCTATTTCTTTAAATGGCATCAAAGGTAGGTCACAAAACCTGAAAACAAAAAGCAGCTAGAAAAGTGTGTGTGAAGAACCAAACTTTGACCACTCTGCCACAGTTTCCTCCTACTAAAATGAAAGGCAAGGTATAGGAGAGTGCACAAAGCTTTTACAAATAGTAATTGCTTAAGCTTGTACAACTAATTGAACATGAGAAGGACAAAAGAAGTACTGAGTACTAGAACTACTGAAAATATTGTCTGGAATGAAAAGTTAGCAATCACTGTGTGCTTTCAATTTTGTCACAATATGCTTTTATCAATAGCTTGAGTTGTTCCATCTTGCAGGTTGACCTTTTACTTTGATTGCTGCCTGAGCTCTGAATTTCACACATTCCTGGATGATGGCTGTGACTTATGAAAGATATGAAATGCTCTAAAAAACTGTAAAATCAAATACCATAAAGCTGACTGTTGGCATTTTTCAAACATGTAAGAACTGTAACTCTTACAGGTTGTCCTATGGCTGAGAATTGGCACAGTTGGTGACACACCCAGAGAAACTGATCCAAAGTGCAACAGAAGAAGTCTGATTTGCAGCTGATCTTTATAAATGGTACAAAAGGCCATTTGTGTACTATTTTCTCAAACAGACCTATCTTTATGTGTTATCAGATTAGTCTCTCTCTAGCTTGTACTCAAGAGGTCATCTGGCTTATTTGCAGCAAAAACTAAATCATTATCTTGAAAAAGTAAATTACAGGAGACTATACAATATAGGGAAACAGTTGCATCATGATATAATTAGCAGTACTTTTATTTGCTTCCAGATTGTTTCCAGAGAAACAACTCAGTTTGTCTTGATATCATGATGCTGACCCATTTCTTTACATTTATGTAGAAGAATAACAGGATGTTATTCTGTCAGTCTGGCTCTATTGGCTATCTAACCTTGCAAATTTTGAGGATGGAAATAAGCAGCTCTTTTAAACGAAACACTTGAGCTCATAAATTAATAACTAAAATAAGATAAATTAAGATAGAAGAGCATATGTAACAATCTGCATTTAATCATAGAGGATTTTAGAGTAGTTTTGTTAATAAAGTACACAAAATATTTCATGTTATTTTCTGGATATAGAGTGTCTATAACTAAATTTAGCAAGGCAGTGCCTGTGACAACATTAACTATTGAAGGTAAATGAGTTTCTTTACACTTCTGAGCACTTTGTTTTCCAATGTGCATCATTATGACGTCTGTCCACGTTAAATGAAAGTACTGGAACAATTGTTAGTAACAATCTGATATTACACTGTCTCATTCTAATGTCTGAATATTTTACAAATACTGCTCTTCACTGCTGGGTGGAGTGAGTGGTGCTCCAACCTCTAATACATGCTGTATTCTTCTGACCAAACCCCTTCTGATTCAGTAGCAATGCTGGTGATTTGAAAAATGTATCCATATTTTTGCCATAAAGCTTCGATGTGTCTGTGTCTGCATAGAAGAATGTAGAGATCATGGAAGTGGAATTACACATATTTGACTTTATTCTTATTAGCTACCACCTGCAGTGAATGCATGAGGGGGTGTTTCATACTGACTGCTCATTCTTCAAGGGAAATAGTGCTTTTAAAAGTTGACTAGCATGTATTGATATTACTACTCATTCTATCTTCATGAAAAGTACCTTAGCTGTGCCTTTTCTGCAACCATTATCTCTACTTTGCTTCATAGGGATGTCTGCAATGTATCCATAGAAACAAGCACAGAATGAACTGTGATGCCTTGTGGTCACATTTGTTTTGAAGTTACCACATAAAGGAAGTAAGAGTGCCTTATTAAAAAAAATTAAAAGGAAAAAAAAAGATAAGAAAAAGACAGAGCTCTAATGCAGTAACAGGAAAGAGTACATTTTAACCCTTTCTGCTTACTTCCTTTAGTCAATTTCTAACAAATATGTTACAAAGCCATGTTGGCTGCAATATTAATGATGGAATTTCTTCCTTCTATTCCTTTCTATTCATTGATATCAATGCTCCTGTAAGTGAAATGCAGATTAGAGCTAGTGAGGGCAACTAACACCCCAGTTAGGCTGTGAAAGAAACAATCTGCTTGTGGTTGCAGAATGATTTAGTAATTAGAGTAGGTTCTTGAAGTTTTCCCAGGCTTTCAGGTTCACTTGATCAAATTATGACATCACTACTGAAAACAAGTGATCTTGAAAATCACAGCTTTTCACACACTGTAACACAAATAGGCATAATTAAAATCTGAAATTTAATTTAAATTCTCAGTTAAAAGAAGGTGCACAGGAATTCCATTCTCTACTTCTGGACTGCTTTGTTTTAATATTAGAGATTTATTGCCAAAAACTAACCCTGGAGTACCAACTAAACCCCAGTTCTTCCAATTTCTGCTATATGCCTCTTCAAAGGTAGGGGCAGATTATACCAATTATTCTGGTAATACTGATTATTCCTGGTTCAGAACAAGAGATTCTTCCATGCTTCCACTGCTGGCTTTGACATTTGTAATTTCTAATGAGAAGGTGAAAAATGCTCCCAGAAAGCTTCCAAGATACTTGGGTACTTAAAAGCTAACCCAAAACAGGGCCTGCAGTCCAAAAGTTAATTTAGAGCTGTACCATAAACTTCCCCAGAATCCTGAGAACTTGATAGAATCTCAGGTTATGTAGAATTTTTATTTTACAAGTCTGAAATTTAAAAAGATGACAAAAGTGTCATGCGTGATATCCAAATGAATTACACAACTCAAAAATGGAAATATTTTCTTTGTTAACTGATTCCATTTTCTGATGTTCAGAGGCTTCCTGCAGCCTTTTTAAGACATTCAGAACTGGAAGGTAGTTCCCTGGAGTCAAGGTCCTACCACATCTGAGTAACTTTCACATCAAAGGATGTTTCTCTTGAAACTCCCACCTGTAACTGAGTTTCCAACATAACAGTGTTTAACGCGTGGAAGGGTCAGACCACGGTGTGAATGTTCAGCTTGTCTGAACCAGATGACTGATTTAATGAGGATCATAATCCTTAGCACAGTGGCAGATGCTTTAATGCAGACAATGATCTCTATGAAACCCCCTAGGAACTACAGAAGCTGGTAAAACAGCTGAGCTTTTTGATGCATGTGCTGCTTCTCTTTGCAAAAAAGAAAAAGACAAAAAAGGATCTTGCTTTACTCAAAGTCATGTAATTCTGAAAAGTTAATATTAAAAAATATACTGTTGTGTGACAAATCAGGATGTGATACAAATCAAATTACTCCAAAATCAAAATAAGAAATATTAGATTTGCAAGCAGAGTTGATAATTACATTTTTTGTGTATTGGATATTGAAGAGAAGGGTGCTAGGAGGTGGGAAATCCTACTAATGCACAGCTTCCACTGCACTGTATACTCTGCCATGTACAGCTTCTGTACTAAATTGATGGACATTCAGTAGTAGAAAAGCAGTAAATGAAATACTGTCATCAAAAACAAATATAGTTTTAAATTTGCTTTCTTTTGAAAGGTTTTAAATTAAATATGTAAAATTCTAACTTAGAACATTTTATATGTGATCAAGGTAGTAGTGGAATATCATGACCACTGATATAAATAGGTCAGTTTGACATTGTATCATCTGTGAGATAAGGTCTTTAAGAGATCTTTCACTAGGACTGATATAAACTATCATTGATTATAAACACTTGTTAGTGTTTATTATTTTCTGCTGAACTATTTCAAACATAAGATCAACACTGGAGTTTAAATAATATCCTCTATTATATGATGAGCAAATTCCTTTAAAATCTCAATTTCTTATTGTACCTACACAGATTTCTTTCTAAGGGTGTTAAAGAGATGAGTAACTGAACTATTTTAAAATATATTAATATTCATAATATTTTCCTTTGTCAAACTGCAGTAAAAATTATCTCACAGTGATGTTTGTGGGATGGGGATCTCTGGCAGAGGTTTCTGCTAATGCATCTGAACAGAGAATATTTCCATTGGGATTGAATCTGCATGATAATTTGGAGAAAGCAGAGTAAGAACAGTTTGTTTTGCAATTGCTGGCTGGAGTCCTTCAAGACTTTACAGTGCACAAAAATAATTTCTGGCAGAAATTCCTGTAACTCACATGGCTACCCTTAAATGTATTTTCTCTGTGTAATATAATTCTATGTCTTCTAGTATTATCTAAAGCAGTGTTTGTGCCAAGGTATCATTTATGTGCTTCCTGTGTTCCAGCACTTTCTGTTACGCTGGAAATTGCAGTACTGGAGGAATGGAGTGATTAATTGCTTGTGTTTCTACTGTAAGAGTTTTCTGCTCTGTAACTGTTCAGCTCCACAGGTGGTAGCTATGGCAGCATCACTTGTGCACAGAGAAAACCATGCAGCTTCAAATGTTTTAAGGAAGGTTATCTTTTTTTAATTGTTAAAATCAGTATACAGCACACTACTTATATATGACATTAATTACACTGTTACTGGTAAAGACTAGCTCATGCACAGTGAAATTATCTGTAATAAATGGTAAGATCAGAAAAAATAGATATGGAGTGGTTTTAGTAAACAAGGAATACTTGAAGCTGTATGTATAGAAGACATAAGTGAAAGATATATAAAAAATGGTTGACATGGCTTTAAAAAGTATATAATATATGCAACAGCAAGAAAGGTACTGGTATATTTGTCCACTTTATCTAAGGGTCACCTTTATCTCCAAAGTGGTGCAGTTGTACCCTAAACAGACAAGCTAATCTGTTTTACACAGGACTCCATAAATCTCAAATTTTAGGGAAGACAAGAAAACCAAATTTTATGAAGCTCCTTCAGCAGTCTATTTGTTATTTATCAAATGTTTTTTTGGATACACAGCTAAGTCAATGTGATTCAGTACGATGCAGAGAGCAGTAGAAGGATGAATTCATCTATGAATCATGAACATAAATCACACAGGATCACAAAAGGTGCATTAATCACTCCTTCCTCCTACGTCACTACCTGCCAGGGGACGGCCACTAATGTGCACTCTCTCACTCTTAAACAGTTGTAGGCAGTGCCTGAAATAGTACTATGTCCTGTTTTATGAAGGTTAAGTATCTTGGAGAAAAGGAATCATCCTCTTACTACCCAAGCCATTAAAAAGCCTCATCCCTCATTCATCATAATTTCAAGTAATACTTTGCTCTGTAGTCACTGTGCACTCCTGCCTGCCAGGAAATGCAGCTGTCTGAAGGCAAGAGTGTAACCTCAGCACATTCCTACACCTGTCATAGTGCAGCAGCAGAGCTTTGCAAATGCACACCAGGGACCCTGTGAGAAAGCCCCCAAACACAATTTATTGCAGCCAATCTGATGACAAGGAAAAAAAAAAAAGCCTTCCCACTGTCCCAGAAGAAATTAACTCAGTGTTCACAGAGGCTCACAGGATGCACAGCTGTGCTCTGACCTGTCAATGAAAACCGGTGATCTCCCAGCAGGAGTTGTGGCTGATGAGGCAGGATCACACACGCTTTGCTTTATGAGATATGAAAAAGAACTGGTGATCTATCTGAGTCATTTCTGACATGTCTTATCAACTCACTGGAGAGACTCAGAACCCTTCCTTCATGCAGGCAAAGCTGTACTCCCTTTTAGCTTACGTGGCATGCATTCTTGAAATGGAATATTTTTGCTTCAGAGAAGTGACCTGTGGCCAAGCACACGGACACCAGGCTATGTCTTCTCCCCTGAAACAGTACAGGGTAGCAGAAGCACATACCATTTTTTTTCTTTTATACACTGGTCATGTTTCCTATTTTTCACTATTATGATCAGCAAAGATAAAGAGGTGAAAAGAGGTGTAACAGATCAGAGCATCAGGCTCTCAACATTTATTCCAGCTAGCAGTATTGGAGAGAGTTAATTTTCTGCAAAGCAGAAGGTGTGGTGCTGTATTGTGGATTTGAGACTGAAACAGTGTTAAGGTGTCAATGTCTGTGTACTGCAAGCAGTGCTTGCACAGCATGAGATTTTATGTTTTCTCACTCTGAGCAGGTTGGGAGTGGGCAAGAAGTTGGGAAGGGACTCAGCAGGGACAGCTGACCTTTACTGGCCAAAGGGATATCCCATAATCTACGGGACTGTGCTCAGCAGTGAAACCAGGGAGCTCATCTTTCCAAAGTAGCTGTTGCTTGGAGACTGGCTGGGCGTTGTTCTGCTGGGGGTAAATGATTGCTTTTGCATCATTTGGTTTTTTTCCTTTGTTTCTCTTCATTTATTAAACGGTCTTTATTTCAACACACCAGTTTTCTTGGCTTTGTCTTTCAATTTCCCCCATCCTTCTGGAGGTAAGTGAGTAACTGGGCTGAGGGTTACCTGCTGAGCAGGGTGAACCCACCCCACTGAGCAAGTGACAAATTCCAAATATGTCTGGGAGCTGCCGTGTCAGGAGCTGCAATACAGGCACTGCAGAAGTTTACATTTGGTTAGCTACTCAAGGACAAATGATCTGGCCCAAAGACTGGAAAATCTGGACTTTGCAAGGGACATTAACTTCCGGCATTTCTTCTGCATTTTGATAACAACAGACATTTGTCAGAGTGAGTTCACCAGCAGGTCAAGATTTGTGTGACAACCAGGCTGCAACACATTTAATCAAAAATAGAGAGTAAAAATGTTGCATATCCCTAAAGGCTTTCATACTCAACTTTGAATCTGCTCCTGCTGGTCCACAGCAGACTCTTTGCCCACGTTCTATGATGGCAAATGCAGAAAACTCACTCCCCTGGAATCTGTACAAATCCCAGCAGCATTCCCACAGAGCTGTGGATACATCCTTGCAAGTGACAATGAGAGGGTCTGAGCAGCCCCCCTGGATTGGAAATACGTGGAGACTTTTTTGTTTTTCCTGGTGTAGTCCTTGAAACCCAGGAACAGAAAAGGACCACAAGGCAGGCAGGCTGTGTGCTATCAAGGGATACCATTATCCTGTCTCCAACAGTGGACATCTCACAAGAAAGGATAGTTTTAAAGCAACTGCTTTCTTTGAATTTTTATCTCATTTTTTTTTGCAAGTTGCGTGCAAGTTTTTCCATTAAAAGACAAATAATTAATGTCTGTTTGTTTTTTATGTCTCTCCTGATGTTGTAGACATGTCACTCTTCAAACACCCACACCAGAAAACTTCAAAGTAATCTTGAAAAATTCAATTTCTTCCATCATCCTTCTCTCTTCTTTCTTTAACCTCATTACTAGTCTTTTTGAGAATAAAATGACAAAATTAATGAGAAGTAATGGAGCCTTATCAATTAATATTTATGCATCATTCCTTTTTTCCTCCTTACCTACTAGAGATTTACTCTTTACTTTCATCGTTGTTACTGAGCACAGAGCTGGTGCATTTAGTTGATTATTCAGAAATTGTTTTAGAGTATATTAGAACCTATAAAGTTCCAGAACATTTCTTGAAGGGTAGCTGCTGGTTGAGAGCCCACCCTTCCATTTGGACAATTAAGATATTCACCTCTTTTCATGTGTTTTACTTCTTAGTATGATTTACTTTATAATAATTTTCCATACACATTTATTAATCTATCATATTTTTTATCCCCAGCATGGAACCTAGACGAGATCAACTTCTTGGCTCTGCAGGATCCTGCAAGAATCTTTGAACTGATGAAACTTGTTGGCAATGGTACCTATGGGCAGCAGTTTTTGTTCCAGTCAGAGAAGAGGAGGAAATGAAGACATGTGAGGGAAAACCACCTGGTGTCACCAAGGTAAGTGGAAAAAGAAGGGGAGGAGGTGCTCCAGGTGTTGGAGATGAGATTCCTCTGCAGGCCATGGTGAAGACCATGGTGAAACAAACTGTTCCCCTGTAATCCATAAAGTCCATGGGGATGCAGAGATGCACTCACAGCCCATGAGAAAAGTGCTAGTGCCAGAGTGGGTGGATGCCAAGGAAAGCTGTGATTCAGTGGGAAACCTGAATAGACATAGAGGGCTTCTGCCTCCAGAGATAAAGAACCTTACTTCCAAACTAGAACAGTCTGTCCTTAAAAGACTGTACCCTGTGGAAAAGTGACCCACACCACTGCAGTTTTCAGAAGACTGTTGGCCCATGAGAGGGACCTCTCAGAAGAAAACTTCTCTCCCTGGGGCTTGAGAAGATCTTGAGTGATGAACTGACCAAAACCTCCATGCCTTGTCTCCCTGTGCTGCAAGTGGGAAGGAGGGAAGAGCAGTAGGAAAAAAAAAAGGTGTTTCACAGGCTTATTTTATTTCTCGTTATCTTCTTGGACTCTGTTAATAATAAATTTACTTTATGCCTATAAATTTGAACCTATTTTGCCCTTAGAGTGTTCTTCTCCTAATGTTTCTCTCAACTCATGAGCCCTTCATTAAATTTTTCCCCTCTCCTCTGCCCAGCTATAGAGGAAAAGGGTGAGCAAACAACTTTCATGAGTGATTGGTGTTTGGCCAGTATCAAACCACAACAGCCATGGACCAGCCTTTAGAGGTAAGGGATTGGATAATATCAGCAAAATGTTATAGTGGACCTTGAGCAGGGCCAAGGACCAAAGTGCAGCAGAAAATATTATCTTCAGGAAAGATAGCAAACCTCTGTATCTAGTGAACCAACGTCCTAATTCTTAGGCGTAAGTGGAATAAGGGTGAGTTTGGGTTTTTTTTTAATACTTCAATTTCTTGAATATGAAGGAGAACAAGGAAGCAATATTAATGCACCACACATGTCCTTATGTTGGGTTAAATGATGTCTCTGTTATAGTGTAGTTGCAGCTTTGTAAGGACTGAAGGAGCACAGTTGCCTGTCTCAAACACTGTTAAGACCCCAAAAGGACTTTGCTGTGAGGTAAGTGCAGAATGAAGTAACAGGACATTGCTAACTTCAGGCCTGGCAGAAGCAAGGTCTGGTTAGCACATCCTGGGTAATGCATCCAGACAAAAATTCCCACTGTGACAAACTGCAGCTTCTCATAGGCTATCACCATCAAAGAAAGATGACTCCAAGTTATGGGGCAGATGGCACCTGTGACCACCAGTGGCCACTGAAACCCCATTGAATATGCCTCTCTGGATACCTGGAACTTGGGCTGTAAGTTAAGACACCACAATGGGACTTGAGATAAGATAAAGGTACAATTGTATGGGTACTATCTCAGATCTAGGGAGTTTTTAACAAGTTGTTAACAAGGCTGGGGGAGAAGAATTTATCATAGATAATGGACACAAGGAATGCAGAATTTTGAGGGCACAAGGAAAGCTGACTCAGGAGCTATGCTGAATCATCTCTGATTGGTTACAAGGTAATCCCAGTGAGAGGAGATCATGGCCACCAACTCATGGCCCAGTGACCCAGTAATGAATTAAATCAAGTTATGAAAAAGCCATTTTCTGTATAGTAAAAACAGTGAAAATTAAGTTTTGCTTCTTATGTCATACCCTGCCTATTTTACAAAGCTACTAAGTATAATCTAAGATGCTTTGATGTAAATAGTGAATAAAATAATATTAGGTCAGTTTCTGATTGTGTTTCCATTCAAGGCAGATTAAACAATTTATCTCAGCTCTTATGCAGAGATTATGAGGTTGCAAACAAACCCTAATTGTAAAGGGCCATTGGCCATTTCTGGAATATTAAGGAAGACATTACTATCAGTTAAGCTTGAAAATGATGATAAGAAAACATGACATTCACCTGGAATTTTGTATATGTGCATTTCCATCTATCATGCCATTTTTTCTAGGAATCAGATAATAGAGCTGCTAAGGCAGACAAAATTGATAATATCTAACACAGAATTTTTGCTGTCTAGCCTCAAAGTGTCAGTAGCAATACATGCAATGTTAAAAATTTTTTTAGGCAGAATAATTTCTTGTTCTGATGACTGTGATATGCGTCATTTCTTATAGTGGGCATTTGTCAATGAAAATTACTTTACAAAACTGGTAAGAAAGCAAAGAATGCAAACTACCAAAAATTGGATGACTGCTGGTCATTTGTCTTTTGAATAAGTGCTTCTGAGGCTCATTAATGTTCACTTTCTGATAAATCCTGCTGTATGGATGCAGAAGACAAAGTAGGATTAGAATGTGCTAGAAGATGTCTGGGAAAAAAATACTTACTCTTGCCCAGATTTTCACACCTTGGGCAAATCTCTGAGATGCTTTCACAAAAGAAGCAACAGCTTCACTACGACATGCCACCTGCAGAGCAACCTGATGAGATCCCTCTGCTATCGCTGCCAACCTGAGTTAAGAAAACACCATATGAAAATTTTTGGCAGTAAAGGAATTCAAGTTAGAGGCTAAACACAACTTTGGATCTGAATAATTTCTCACCTAAGGGAAGACAGGGTTTTTCTCAATGCTAAGGCTCTTCAGCTGTGAAACTAGTATAATTTTGTTTTTCTGGGTGCATTAAGAAGATCAGCATGAAGCACTGGGGAACTGTGACCCAGATGAGTCCTTACTACATATTTAAAACAAATTCCATTTTAACAACTTTTGTTGTTTGCTCACAGACCATCCAACACTAGTGATTCAGTGGAATGAACAAATATTTCTTCTCCCATTTAGCAGCATTTACCTCTTGGCCTTAGTTTCAAAACCTTAGTGTACTGGCTGGAGAGAAACACTATTTTATTGTCTTTCAACAGGGAAAGATTTCTGTCTGGAATGAAAAGCTGAAAATTGCTGAATGCAAAATTACCCTTTTTATTCTGAATTAAGAAAATTACTATGATTACTTTTGTATTTGTGTTTGAAGCCATGCTCATAATTGCAAGCTTTCGGAGCAAAACCAGCAATATTGTAGCATTCCTAAAGTTTTGTAAGGGAAACTTATTAAAGGTATTTTAATGCAAATGGATTAAAATATTGTGTGGCTTGCTTTCATTAGCTTGCTGAAAATGGCCTTAATGCCAGCCAAACTAACCAAACACCAATGGTGTGATAACGGCTTCAGAACATTCTCTACAAGCCTGCCTGAGTTCTGAGTATTTCCCCACATTCTCAGAAAACTTTTCCTTAAAACTGTATTCTCTTCATTGAAGTTCAGGCACAAGCTTTTTCTAGCTTTGATGTGTCTACTTGTTTTGCCACAATAAAACCTTGTTTCAGAAGAAACATATTTTTTACCTAAAAGAATATGAATTTAATAATAGGAGTTATTATGAGCAATTTTAAATAAAAAATAATCTAACATAGAACAAGATAATCCTCCTTACAAAAAAACTCAAATGCAACTCCCCAATACTCTGAGGCTTTTAACTTCAAGCCCTGCTGATATCTAGGTCAGATCAGAAAGGACAAAAAGGACAATAAGTAGTCAACAGGTATCACTATTACAAGCAGACATGCAAGATTATAAAAATACCCAAGCAGATGAACCTAAGGCTATATATGATGATATACTGGATGTAACATCTTAGGAGAAAATTCTCTTCCACTGCTTTTTCAACAGCTGTCAGTCATTTAAAAAACCCCCCACAAGGGTAGTTGCTTGAAAAATGCCATAAATCCTGAATGCAGATGATAGCAAAACCCCTATAAAAATAACTTGCAAGTAAAGATTGACACCTAGCCAGTGGAATAAAAATGGTTACCCCCTGAAAGGATACCAGAGTTCATCTTTCAGTAGTCTTAGTTGGGGAACTTCAAAGTAAAAATGCTGCTGGAAGAAATTGGTTTAACAAGTCTGCTTTCAGATTCTCAAAACTGACATAGAATTAGACGTGAAAGACTGTAAAGTCAACTAAAATCATTGCAGTTTATATGGAAATGTCAGACTTCTATATACCTCATTCCAGGTTTTCTGTTGAGTCCACATGAAGACCATTGGTACCATGCCCATTTAATTCTTTCTGAGAGAACTGTGAGATGGTATGTGCTATAATAACAAATCTGCCTTGTAACAGCCTCTTAAAATTGTTAAATATTATCTTTACGCCTTCATTTTCTTTCTCCTTTTTCAGATTAAAAAAAACCCAAACAAAACATGACCCCTTCCCACTGAATCTGAAGTGATGCATCCATGAAAGTGTGTTAACATTACAGGTTAGTAAACACTCAGGCAGTGCCTTGTGAAACCACTGAGGATTGGGTCCTGTTATAACAGGTATTTAACACAGAGAAAGATTCAGATTGGGCAATATAATATCTGAACACCATGGTAATTGATCTGTTTGAACAGTTCCTCAATTATGGGGATCCCAGTGACATAAACAGGAAGCCTGAATATGCCAATAGCTTGGTAGCTTTTACAGTTCATGTGCTTCTTTCTCTAAAGGCTGGAAAGATGCAGGGATTCATATTTCACTGCTGGCCCACTCCTCAAATCTGTGTGTAAGCAGGAGTAGCATACCTCACCCACACATTCCTTAATACAGTTCACACTGTTGAGCATTTTCTGCATCTTTTCCACAGCCCAAAAGGATTTTACCTCTAGACCATGACCTGCAACATTAATTCCTGATGTTTAAATGATTGAAAAGTTAAACAAGTCTAGTAATTTCGCTGTAGATACAAATGCAGAATGAATGAATTTAGCAACTGAAAGTCTGCCCAGCATGTTACAAATGCTTTGTGCCTTTGCAATTTGTTATTAGAGTGTAACTGGCTGCTTCTGACTTTGGTATCCACAGCAGTAGGCCAAAGTACAAGGCAGCACAATTGAGAGCCTTCATCAATCAGGTTTCAGGATTGTGTTATGACAATTTACAATGTTTATGATCCTGGCAACCGTCTGTAATGTAAATGCTGTGGTCATCTAAATAAAATAATGCTCTTATGCTAATATGATAAGGCAAAACTACTATACAGAATTTATTACATATACTATGATGCCCTTGGTTTGGCATTATCTTAATGTAGTTCACTGCAATAATGCTCTGTACATTTGCAGTAATATACTGCAATTTTATACAGTTACATAAAAGCTTTATTGAAATAAAACTGCACAGCTTTTTATGCAATTCCTAAAATAGCAGAGGCATAATGTAACACCAAAATCACAGGCTATTTAATAATGCATGAGATGTTGAAATTATGCCACTTTCGTATTTTAAACTGTCCATTTTTTCTTCATCTTAGTGTCTCAGATGTTCCCTTCTACTGTGCTACTTCACCCTTCTCCTCTGATCTTGATGCCAAGAAGTATCATTTTGCAGCATACTAGTGTTATGTTTTTCCTACCAATCTGCAATGCATTATAAGAAGCTGTTAAAGAATAAAGGACTTCCTGTTGCCCCACTTCTCAAATTTCTTTGCTTCGTTTGCAAACATCCAGAAAAAGCTGGACTAACCACCATGTTTATCTTACTGAATGCTATTTCAGACCTTATAAAATCAAGGGAAAGATTTAGGAGTGGTGCTAATCTCATACATAGCTTTATTGTCCTTTGGACACCCTTAGATGCCAAAAGCTGTGTTTGTAGAAATTAGAGACTATCTGCAATTCTGTTTTTCAGTCAGCATAAAGATATTGCTGACATCAGTGTTCACATAGTTTACCAGTAAGGAATACCCTTTCCTCTTAACTCCTGGAGTAGTCAGGCATTGTCTTAATGGTAAAACACATTTCTGTCACAAGGGGACCCTAAAGCAGTGCAATCCTCTTGCTTAGCAATATCAAGCAAAAAGATTAAAATCAATTTGCTTCATCCTATTTTCCTTTAAAAAGGAAAAGCAGCTGTCAGATTCAGATTCCTTGAAAAACAGAGGAACCAACATTGTCCCAGATTTTATTGTTCAAAGATGAGAGAATTGGAGAATGGTTGAGGTTGGAAGGAGCCTCCAGAGGTCAGCCAGTCCAACTCCTCTGCTCAGGGTCACCTACAGCCATTTCTCCAGGACTGTGTCCAGAAGGCTTTGTGTAAACTCCAGGGATGGAAAATCTAAACTCCCCTGGGAAATGTGTACTAGGAGTAACTTAGCTAATGTGATACAAAGCAAATTATAATTTCAGAGTATATTTTATTGCTTCTTTGTCTCCTTATTAAGATAGCTGTAAGGAAAAATCAAGAATACTGGCAACCCAACAGACAATCACTTTAATTTCAAGAAAGATTTTAGCTGTTAATAATTACAGCAGTCAGTCAAATGGAAGTTGCTTACACAGGTGAAATAACATCAGGACAAATGGACAGTGAAGGATAGTCTCTGCATTTAGAGCATTTTCAATGCTGAAAATGTTTACTTGTCAGTTGGCTAACTGGCATTCATAATCAAATTTTCAGACTTGCTTTGCCTTGCAAACAGAATGCCAAGCAAGATATGTTTTTCAGAATCTCAAACACACAGCTATTGAACTGAATGTTTGTAATTTCAGAATGTTCCATTTCCCCAGCATTTTATGTTTATCAAATAGTTCAAGTTATTTTATGTTCTACAAGGAGACTTAAAGAATACTCATAAATGTATGCCTAACACCTGAAAGATTGCACAGATTACAGATCAATCTAATCTGCAAAGTATTGAAAGAAATTCTGTAGGTGAGGCAAACGATGCAGGGTCAAAAGAACAGAAAAATGCCCAGGAGATTATTCAGCACATAGAAAGAGCTATGCTACACAGAGAAAAAATCTATGCTTAAGAAAATAATATGCTATTTTTTCTCCATTTTTAATGATAAATCTCAACACTTTGAATGGAGTGTCCCCTTTTTACAAGCATTTCCAGCTTAGCTCGGCTATAGGCTACAAAATGCACTAGATGGCAGCAAAAAGTAAGAGAACAAATCCATAGTGTAAAGGTACACACAGATGTGGTACAGACAGCATGAATGATTCCAAAGCGGAGTGAAGGTGAAAGAAATTCCTTCATTCCTTTGTTTGTGCTTTCCATTATGTAGTGCAATGCCTAAGCTAGTTGCCCATTGCTCTACTTATTATTCTATGTCAAAACTGAGATGTTCACAATTGCCTTTCAAAGGGGATGAAATGCAGAGTCAATATGTGGCTCAGTGCAAAGAAGGTGGGTAACAAACTCAGTGGTGTTCGTAGGTACACAAATTACTGTGTCATCTCAACACTTTGGGTCAAATATTTCAGTTAAAATGATACTCCATATTTAATACAAGAAAACGGTGAGTACATATTCCAGCATAAGATTTTTCTTTTACAAATTGTACTGTTGCTTCCTCTTCAATATATCTGAGTTTCTACAATTAGAATTTCAAAATGCAGTCATGTAGAAGGTTCTCAGAAGACTTATGGATTGACCAGTACAATCTGATTAAAAGTAGAGCTCCTCCCTAAAAAAAAAAACTAAACAACAAAAACCAACATAAAGCTGTACCACCTAAACCTTGTTTAAAATGGTTGCCAGAATATTTTGGGTATAATACAGAGGACTGCTGTAATGACATTACACTCTGAAAAAACATTTGGAAGCTGTCATATTTTACTTGCCAAGGTTCCCTTTAAGGCTAATTCCATATGCTTAACTGCTTGCTTGCCTATACAGGAGATGTTAAAGTTACAACTATTTAAAAAAGGAATAATATAATTCTTGCTATTTCACAAGAAGCAATCCCTTAAAAATATTTCTCTACTAAAGGAAGCAGGAAACCTGCAAACAGAATAAAGGTTAGGAAGGAAGCAATACTAATGCAAATGCATAAAGAGGAGAACTTGCTATTTATACAGATTCATATATTTTCATCTCTTTATATCTTCCCTTCTATCATGGTACTACAGACAATGAACCATTTTCAGTAGCTCACAGTTTACATCCCAGCTTGCACTCCTGAATACTCTTCTCCCACAGGGATTGCTTTGTTTGGGAGTAGAGGAATAGGGGAAGGAAAACAGAACAGAAGGCTTTGTTTAAAGATCATGACAGTGACTTATTGAATTTCAGTTTCTTCAGTATAAACTGTAACAGGCATTAAATAATCTATTGAATAATTCAGGATCAGAGATGATAAATCTTTGTTGCAGATTTGTATTATTTGGCAAAATCTTCATGTGTTTAAAACACAACAAATATGTTGAAATGTCCTCTTTTGGTCACCACATAAAATCTGAATTAACCTGTAGACTGTAAATTTAAACTACAGAGTCTGATGATTATTCCATCAAAAAGTAACAACATTATAAGAAAAAAACTCAGTCGAAGTGTGAGTATAAATTAATGACTGATCTTCCACATGGTCTTTAATACTAAAGAACATGTTTCAAACTCCCTTGGGCTAATGAGGGCAGGTTTTCATATCCAAAGAGGAAATTTATCCTGTATTTATTTATTGTAGCATTTTTCATTAACATATTCTGACCCTTAATATTGTGATTATCCATTTTTGTTTTCAGAAAGGTTGTTAAAACTTTCCTACAATATACACAAAGCTGTTCTAATCTGGACAGAATCAGATGGCTTCTGGCACCTCTGTTTCCATGCACGTGGACATAGACCTATGTTCTCAGTTCCTTCCCTGAAGTTTCTATACCTTGTGCCATGAACAGAGCTTGCTCTTCTCCATTTCATGTTCCCTCTATTTTTCCAGAAGGAGTTTCTTGCTGATGCAATTTTCAACAAGTTGAAATGATATTTCAGTTGAAATAAGTACATACATATTTTTTCTAAATGGCTTCTAATTAAGATTAATTTTCATTAATTTTGTGCAGTACAGACTGGTATTATTTAATTTTTCTTTCTGAAAATCTAGTTTTTCAGTGAGGGCTGAAATCTACAAATTTTTTTATAGAGAATTCCATGTGAAATTTTCCTGTTTTGAAATGGGTGTTAGATTTATCTGGATGAAGTTACACTCTCCTCTGGAGAGATGAAGATTACCTTTTCTGCCATCGGCTGCCATGAATTCAGATTCACTAAACACAGCAGATGATGGTAAATAAATTATTTGTGGATTTTGAAAAACAAGGAATTATTTCCTTCGGCTGAGGCTCAAAGGAAGAGAATCACAGCCAGTTACAAAAGAAAAATAAAGCTTTTATTACTACCTCTACAGAGAAGTAACTCTTCAAACACAGTCAAGAGGGAAGATTTCAGCAAGTTTTATCTAGCTAAGAGGTTTTGCTGTATTTGGAAAAAATGTTCCAATACAACAAATTACACTTGTCAAAGATTCCATTTTAACTCCTTTAATTAATATTTAATATTTAATTAATATTTAATTTACAAAGAAACACAACAAAAACCATCAAAACCTCAAACTGAATAAACAAACAAAGAATTAATTTTTAAGAACTCAATATAGGGATACAAATTTGTATCATAAATCATAAATTGTGTTCTGACTCTATTCTGTGCAATAAACTGATTGAGTGTCTTACTAATGTGTGAAGCTCATCACGACTTAAGCCATGGAACACCAAAGCAAAATTCCTGAAGATAATATATCAAATTGAAAAATATCCTTAAAGGATCCATTTCTCTAGCACTGAAGGGTGGCAATTTTTAAGAAGGAAAACAATAGTGGCTGAATGAGAACTGAACATTTGGACAGGAAATTACAATTTATTTGGGTGTGCAAGCAGAACTGCAACAATCTCTCTTGTTTTTCAGACAGAAGGTTATTCATGCGTAAATCTGCCTTATGTATTTTTGAATATAGCAAATTCATAGCACATTTCTAAAAGTTTAGCAACTAAGGCAACTAAGACTCATGCCCAAGGTCTCATTTGAAAGAAAATTACCATGTCCCTTAGCATCAGACAAAGATATTTAACCAGATGTGATTAAGGAGATGAGTGTTTATTGCTGAATCAACAATGATGATTCTTTGTCACTTGGGTCTTCTGAAGAGGATTCATATTTGAGCACTAAACCAGCATCACATAGCTTAAGAGTTTTGACAGTTTTCCTGCAAAACACAATATGCCCACAGAATACCTGCACCTCTCATACTATCCTACAACCTTTCTTTCTAGAAGGCAATTGTTTTTCTCTTCCTCTGCTTCCCCTTTTAGGTCATGTGGAACTTGTTAAGATCCATTACTGATATAATATTGCAAACCACAATGTCTGCTCAGGTAAACACACTTACAAATGGAGCTTTAAAAATGCAATGTCAATTTTTTCCACATATTTCAGAGGATTCCTTGGAAAGGAAGTATATAGACCTGAATTGAAGAAAATTAATTTTTGTAATATAAAAAATAAATTGTGAGGAAGCCGTTAGCAATGATTTTATAATCATCTTTGAGGCAGAAACCATTTAGAGCAAAACTGGTATCATGCAGGCTTCATAAAAACTCAAGAAAGCATTAAGAACATTTATGATTTTTGCAGCAGAAGTCCAATTTACATTGAGTTAAAGTATGATGGAATTACCAAGTGTGCACACAAGCTGAGCAGGTCAGAACAGGATCAGTGTCACACTTTTAGGTATGTCAGATGTAATGTGTACTAGTGTATTATTTAAAGAATTTTAATGAAAACTGAATCAGATTAAGTGAACTGTTTCTAATCTGATTTTCACTGTAGCAGGCTCAGCCCTACTCTGGGATAATAAAGCCAATGAAAAATAAAGAAAAATAAATAAGCAATGATCAGCAGAGTGTAAAAACTTCAATCTGCAGGACTGAGAATCAAGCAATAACTTTCTGTTATTAGTTGATTCTCAGCTTGCCAAAACACTTGCACTTTCAAGACAAATTAACCATTGATAAAAAAAGGTCACTTTTCTCCACCAAGAACTGTCAAGAATTACAACCTCTAGTTAGGATTTCTGAAGTGGAATACACATTATTACTTTCTTCTCACCATCAAATACTCCTGCAAAACTGGCACTTCTCATCTGTAATTAACAAGAAGAACACAAGGTAAAATGCCACAACTATCAGTGGTGCAAATAATGATGTGAGATTGTTTCCATAGGCTCCAGGTCCTTTGAGAGGAATAAAAAGGCTCCACTATAAAACCCTCTCCAGACCATTTCAGAATCTAATCCTACTTCTCTCCTACAACACAATCCTCTGGGGCACTGGAAGATCATGAATTAATAAAATTGATTTCTTTTTGCAGTAGCCAGTTGATTCAGAAAACTGCATAAATCAAAATCAGTTTTTTTCTATGGTCTGTTAGTGGTTCCACAGACATTTCAAGCAAGTTGCTGTGAAGAAAAAATAGCCTCAAGAATGCAACTACATTATGCAGGAACTAATATACTGGCATCTACAAAATAAAAATATGTTTGCAACCTGGAGTTATCATTTGGCTTCTTTCAGCCAAGATAAAGGAATATTTTGACCTTATGTGACCTAGTGACTGAGCAGTCTAGAAAGATTTTGCTAGAATTGATCACTGACCTTGACTGGTGAAAAACATATATTGATGGCATAATTTGTTGGAATATTTCATTTACCAGAGCTAAATTTTGAAACCTTTCTTGCTGTAGTCAGTAAAGACAAGGAAAGAGTGAATGGTCTGGGTACCTCCAGCTCTTAATGCCTTGTCTAGTCATAGGAAGTATATTCATAATGCTTCTAAATCATGAAGGAAACAAAATCTCTCAGTTTCCCAAGGGCTTCAGTTTATATTTTACACTAATTAATCATAGTTTTTCTTAGACCTTTCCTTCTTATCTGTTATGCTGGCTTGTCATATTTCAGCATCTTCTCCCATCAGCCCCGAGAAGCTGATACAACCTTCATGTTTTAGCAGTATGCTCTTTTAAATGTTGCAGCTGGTAACATGACTTCCAATTATTTTTATGCAAATGTATATGACAACAACCCATATCTATCTTACCTCTCACTAATTAGATTCTAAGTTTTTAAAAGAATTTTCAGCTTTGAAAGTTTCGCAAGATGCTTGAAAAAGTATTATTTCTGTAACATTGCTCTTCTTCAAGCACTGCAGCTCGGTCCTTCTAATAGTTTCCAGATAATTCCTCCTTGACATATTTCTGCTATATGATATGTCTTTCCCTCTGGGCTTTTTAAGGAAAAATATTCTCCACAAGAAGCTCAGGAAGACATTTACTGCATAGCTGCAACTGCCAAAAAATTACTATTCTTATCATATTGCTGCTTCTACAGAAAGGGTATGGCACTTCTTTCTATAAACTCAGACGTGCCAGTTAAAACTTGAACGTCCAACTTCATTTTTACTTTATTATTTCATTTCTGTTTTACTGTCCTTGGGTCCCAAGCTAAAGTTTGACCTTGCTCTACATATTTATGGATGCATACTATAGGCAGTGCCATGAATCCTGAATGACTATGTAAAAAAAAAATCTCATTAATGTTTAAAAAAAATGGCAGAAATTATTTAACATTATATCTGCCTTATCCATAGTTTCCAAGAATATTTAGAATATTCTTGGCACAGAAAAGACAAGGAGGTGACTCAAGGCAGCCAGGATGGCTTTACTAAGGGCAAATAATGCCTGACCAATTGGGTGGCCTTCTATGGCAGTGATAGCAACAGCTGACAAGGGAAGACTGACAGATGCCATCTGTTTAGACTTCTGTAAGGTCTTTGAGACAATCCTTATCTCCAAATTGGAGAGGTGTGGATTTGCTGCATGGACTGTTCAGTGGGAAGGGACTAGCTAGATAGAGGCTACCAGGGTCTATGGGTGACCTGGGTGGCCACAGCAAGAGCTGCTGCCCATGGCTCTGTGCCCAGGTGGGGGCTGGTGAGCAGCAGTGTCCCTCAGGGCTCTGTGCTGGGACCTGTGCACCACTGTGCCTTCATCAGTGACAGTGAGAACTGGGACCTCATGAGGTTCAACAAGGCCAAGTGCAAGGTGCTGGGCCTGGGTCAGGGTAATTCCAGACATGAGTACAGCCTGGGAGAAGAACTGCATGTGAACAGACCAGTGCAGAAGGACTTGGGGGTTCTCATGGATGGAAAGCTGGACATGAACCAACAGTGTGGTCACAGCCCAGAAGGGCAGCTGCATCCCGGGCTGCATCAAAAGTGGAGTGCCCAGAAGGTCAAAGGAGGGGACTGTCCTCCTCCCGCTGCCCTCAGGATTGCTGCATCCAGGTCTGGGGTCCTCAGCACAGGAAAGACATGACCTGCTAGAGTGGATCCAGAGGAGGCCACAAAGATGACCAGAGAATGCTTCCCCTACGAAGACAGGCTGAGAGACCTGAGGCTGTTCAGCCTGGAGAAGAAAATGCTTTGGAGAGACCTCATTGTGTCCTTCCTGTACATTAAGGGGGCCTACAAAAAGGAGGGGAGAGTCTTTTTATGTGATCAAATAGTGACAAGGACAAGGGGCAGTGAAAGAGGACAAGTTTAGATTCGATGTTAGGAAGAAATTCCTCACTCAGAGGATGGTGAAGCATTAAAATAGGCTGCCCTGTGAGGCTGTGCATACCCCATCCCTGGAAGTGTTTAAGGCCAGGTGGGACCAGGCCCTGAGCAACCTGGCCCAGTGAATAGCATTCCTGCCCATGCCAGTGGGGTTGGAACTGAATGATCTTTAAGGTCCCTTCCAACCCTAACCATTGTATGATCTTGTGATTTCCAGGCTATACATATCCATTTGCACACAGAATTTCAACAGTCAAGAGTTCAGCTTCAGAAAGCTATTTTTTGAAATATGCCATCTTATCTGTGCCTTGAAGAGGCACTGTACATGTGTACTTGGACTAAAATCTTCTGAAAATAAGTCACACATCCTATGTGATAAGCTGCTTGGATTCTGATAATTGAGAAAGGAAAAAAAAACACTGAAGGGATGTCAGTATGTACTAATGAAAACCAAAATTAATTACCCAAAATTTTTTTGATTTCATAAACTAAATCTATTTCACTAAGATGTAAATATTAAATGATGGTCAGGGATGCAGAAATAAATTCTTCCAGCTCTTAAGAAATTATATGGAAGTCTTTAGTTTTGTTGCTATCATCAAAACTTACTGCAAAATGCAAAATCCATGAAGGTAAATTTAGGTTTTGCTTAAAAAAACAGTAAGGTTTAGCAAGGAAGATAGAGCAATGACTCTGGAGCTTGTTAAGAAATGTAATTGTGAGTAATTCATCAGGCCACCAATTTACCCAACACTTAGCAATAGCAACTCAGCATGACCAGTGAGCATGTTTAAGGAAAAGAGAAGAAATATCTCAGAATATTTCAAAATATACAAAGATGGCAGAAGAAAAGACTTCAACCCAATTAAGAAAAAAATTATTCTCTTCAATTATACACTGACCTCTGAAATCCAGTGCTGTCCTATACTTATGAGATGGAACACTCATTAATTTTAATTAATGAGCCAAAAAAGTGAGCAGCTATCAAACACAACACTGTTGGTGTGGTTCTGGCACTCATTCTCCAGCACAGAATGAAAAACTTTCTTAGAACATACTGTGCAAATGGGAAAGAAGGAACAGGATGCAGCTTGAAAAAAGTGCCATATGGAGGTATGGCAGCAGTTTTCTGGGACATGCATCCTTGTTTGAGCTCCTGGAGAAAAGCACAGCACAGTAAAACTCAAGCAGGAATGAGGTCAGAAAGTGGGCAGGACAGGTCAATGGGGGACAAGACCTCTGAAACCCTCTGACCCATTTCCAGGAAGGTGTAAAAGAGTGTGTGCATGATAACTCAGTTGCATGGAATGTGAGAAATGTAGCCTCAGAGTGGGGAAAACTTATCTATCAAAAGCCCTGGTGGCACCCCCTGGACCCTGGACACCTTCTTGGGCAGATTGATGCTTGTCCCAGGACCATGATACCCTTTACTCTGTCTCTATCTTCCCCCTTTTAAAAAAATTATTTTATTTCTATTACTACTAGAAGATAAAGGACTAACTTATTCCAATTACCATGATGTGTATAATTTACTAATAAAACTTTTTAAAGATTTTTTCTTGACCCTTTGACATTTGTCTGACATTTGAATGCCCAACCATGGGCATTCACGAATCCTGAGTGCTCCCTTCCTCTCAGGAGTGGAACACCACAGACATGTAGATTAGAACAGTATTTAATTTCATATCTGCTACTCTCCATCTTTCACACTATATGAAACAATACCAGACCATATTCATATGACACCCTTCTTCACATTTTACATGAAAATAATTAGAAGTTATTGTCAGAAAGGAGGAAATCCAGCAAGGCAGATGCAATATTTCTTAACAGACACCTCCACTTTTAAATGCAATGCTGAATTGTACTTACTGAAGTCTGAAAGAAGAATGAAATGTGATGCATCATCAGGTTAAACCCTTGGCTATACCAAATCTCTGCCTCACGAGGAGTGATACTGCTCTATTTCAAGGAAGACAGAGGCATATTAATGAGTTTCACTGACTGCAAATATTACCAGTCAATACCTTCTTGCAGCAAAAGTGTCAGAAAACACAAATTTTACTGGTATAGTTAAAAGAATGAAAAGCATTTTACAGGGTATGCTACAGCTAAACCAATAATAATAATAATAATAATAATAATAATAATAAACCCTAACTAAAAACTCTGCTAAATCTAGCAAAAAACCCCAACAACTACAAGGGAAAGTAAATTACCATCCTACTTTTCTAATCTCTGGCCTCATGCACTTCATTATCAGCCAAATTGGCCAGGAGTCTCAACCCCTCAGTGTCAGTACCACCCCTGTTGGAGGGAAGAGCACCTCAGGACAATGTGCAGTACAGAATGGGTGGCCATGGTTCGGTTGCTTCTCTTCACAGCTCAGTACCTTAATACAAATCCACCTGGCTTGCACTAAAACGCCAAACTGGGGGATGAGATGCAGGCATATATTCCTTCATCCAGCACAGAAGTGGAACAGACAGCTTGAACAGGCACTGCCAGCATTATCTGTCAGAGCTCTGAACGAATTCATCTAGAACTGGAAATTTATACCAGACAAGGGCAAGTTTATGTGACACCTTTCTTTTTAAACTCTATGTGTGTATCTAATTGGGAAAACAAATGTGACAGATACCTTAAATAGCCAAATAATGCTTATGCAAGTGTATTTGGCTACAGTTTGTCTTAGAAATCTTAAATTATCATTTTCTGCATGCTTTCTGCAGCTATACATGCAAATTTGACATGTCAGGCTATGTTTCTCTGGTTCTTTCTGTGGTAGTTTATTGCACCGTTACACTATATGTGATGCTACAGAATTCTTTTTCAAAAATCTCCTTCAAAGTTAAACAATGGACTCTGATGATCAGATTTGTTCATAAAACTTGATCCTATATAT
Organism: Luscinia megarhynchos; assembly: GCA_034336665.1. Lineage (NCBI taxonomy): Eukaryota > Metazoa > Chordata > Aves > Passeriformes > Muscicapidae > Luscinia > Luscinia megarhynchos. The sequence goes on from CM067565.1 coordinate 26,476,821, forward strand.
ACTCATTTTAATGTCCATAAACAATTTTTGCAGCTCCTCTGTTGATTATTAAGTGCAATTATTTTTTAGTTATTTTTTAAATAGTTGTCCAATCAGCAAGATACTACTTCAAAACTGAATCAAATATTGCTGAGATGACTTGCTTCCAATGTATTGTATGGTGCATATGTCTGCTAAGACATTGATTCCCTCACAACACTATCAAAAAGGGTGGGAATTCTCTTTTATAACTTGAGTGGTCTGAAAGTTACATAGCTAGACCAAGCCAATAATTCACTTATGTTGGACAGTCAAATAGGCAGAAAAGTAAATCCAGAGAAGGATTTAGAATCATAGAATGACCTGGGTTGGACCTTAGAGAACTTCTGGTTCCAGCCCTCCTGCCATGGGCTGGGACCTTTCTCTAGCCCAGGTGCTCCGAGCTCCATCCAGCCTGGCCATGCATATTTTCAGGGCTGGGACATCCACAGCTTCTCTGTTTCAGGACCTCACCACTCTCACAGTGAAGAATTTTTTCTTAATATCTAGCCTAAACATACCCTACTGGGGATTGAGGCCAATCCCCCTTATCCTGTCACTACATGCTCAGCACCCCCATCTCCACAGGAGCTCTGCATGTGGCAGACCCTCGCTTTTCATAGTTTGCAAAACCCACATTGCCTCTGAGGGACTGGGTGTGCATGCCCTGTGTGTGGGTGGGCATAAATAATTTATAGAAAGTTCCTTGGCTATTTTTAGGTGCTTATTAACATTCTGCAGTGTCTGATATGGTGGTTTATCAGTTGCATTGCTGATACTGATCCTGAATTATTAGTTGACTTATTGTCACTCTTCATTAATAAATCAATAATTGTACACCATTAATAAATCACTAAATACTTTTATCCCAATTTAAACCTCATTGATTGGGCAGCTTTCCTCTGTGAAAAATACCTGTAAAAAAATAGAAGATAGAAAAAGAACTTCCAGTATAGCCTGCATCTAGTTTCTTATAATACATAATTCTGCATATGCACAGATTGTTGTGCTTATGCATTTAGGAAAATCCACAAGTCAAAATGAAAGTACCTGCTAATTTTACACACCATTTGGAGCTAGAAAGTGGTTGAAAGCAAGCAATCTGAATTACTGTCTAAGAAAATTTAAAGTTTGCCTAAATAGAGAAAATAGGTGGAGACAGAAAAAAATGCAAATATTGACATCTGAATAATTATTAATATTGTACTCTGGCAAACTTGTTTCCAGCTGAGTCAAACACAGATGAAAGCACTTAATGGGAGAAAATCTTTGAAGCATTCAGGTGTCTAAAACCAGATGCAAAGGTTCACAGTGATGTTCTCAGTAGAATAAAGGAGAGCCTTCCCTTTTCCAGAGACTGACTTTTCAGACAGAACTAATTGCTTATTACATAAGATTTCTGTTCTCTGAAAACAATCGAGCCACATTAGATTTTTTTTTTCTTGAGAAAGAACTGTAGTCAAACTAGAGAGAATCAGGCAAACATAATCCTATTTGCCAGTAGCTATGGTGACTGCTTGTAGGAAAAGGTAAATGTTCACAGATGAAAGAAAAAACCCTCACTGTCGCTTCTCTAAGATAAAACTGAGCAAAAAAAAAAAATTTAATTTTTTAATATATATTTCTTTACCCAAATAAGCAGAGTGGGAAGGAAATCAGCTTCCTATAATTCAATGCTTTAATTGGAAAATTGCTCTAGAAAGAGTGTTTTAACACTTCTGGAATGCTATCATTATATCATCTCTCTGTGCTAAAGACCACTGTAATAGCTGAAAGCTGTGTAATAATTAACTCCTTCCAGAAAGCAGGAAGATAGTGAGGAGGGAAAATGTTAATAATTCATGAAAAAATCAGGATTATTGACACACTATCATTATAAATAATTGAATCAAGTAAGTCTCCTCTCAGTAACATATCCTTGAGGTGCTGGATATCTTGTACATATTGATGTGGCTCTGGGACATAATATTGATTTAATCATCACTATTAAATTATTAAGTCAGATTAGGAAAACGGGCCAATTTTATACTCCTCTATGTGTTCACTCTTAAATAGGGAGACCTGAAAATGTTTATTTGCAATTGCCCTCTTTGCACTGCACTTATTCAGAAGACATTTTGAGCTGGAGCACAAGAATGCTGGATTGCTTAATCATGAGCTAGTACGTATTCAGCTAAGAGTGGGCTCCGAGGAGCACATCAAAGCATTGTACTTCAGTACATTAAATACATGTTAATGCCTAAAATATTGAAAAACAAATGTGAAAAACTTTATATTAGTTTACAGCTTACAGCCTATTCCTGCTGCTGTTCATCAGGCCTGCATGGATCCCTTAGCCACTCTATAGTAAGGGCTGCAATGTCATCTGCTGATGAAAAGACTTTTTTTTCCCAAAGGAGAAATTCTCAGACTTCTCAGCAACACATACATTTAACTATGACTGCCATTTCTAGAGGTAGAACAGGTTTTGGCCTTTGTTCCAGAAGTGGGAGGCAAGTGGATTTCTCTTTTTCCTGTTTTCACTTTATGATGATGTCCACTGGTATGACACTCATACCAGTGGCAGCAAGCTAGTGACACCACAGCAATTTCTGTCCTACAGGGAATTAATTTAGCAGTCAGATCGTACTTTATTGCTCTGTTTTCCTTCTCTTGTTGTACCACCCTGTCTCTCACCTTCTAGCTGGTCATACTTCTCTGAAAGGAATAATTAAAGTTGGACAAATTTTTAATCAACATGACTGCAGTGGTTTTGGTGGTATTACCCTCTACCCAAACTCTTTACCTTATATCCATAGAAACCATTTTAAAAGTTCAAGACATTTTCATGCATGATTCTGACTGCAGGTTCTTCATTGATTTCCGAGAATGATCAAGCCAAGTATGGCAATGCAACAAGCACCTTAAGAACTTTTATTAGGTTCTAATTGAAACACTGTTTTTCAGATTTCTCTCCTGTTGTTTTCTGTTCAGTTCTGTAATGCAGATCAATACAATCCAAAGTTATTCTGGGTGAAAAAAAAATTGTTGAATGTATCCAGCTGTGGGACTTGATTAGATTTTCATTTCAGTAGTATAGATCAGGGTAACTCCACATAAGGAAAGGAAATCTCAGTACTCTTGAATGGTGTAATCTCAGATATAAAACCAGAACCAAATTCCATTTTTCTACTTTTTCCACTGGCAGTGCTACATCCCAATATTGCATCAGAAGATTAAACTACTTTATATGCAAACACAAAAATTTACAATTACTAATTATAAACTAATAGATTATTTAGAGGGAGAGGAATATGCTCTTAACATCCACTGTCAAGAAAGATAATTGGAAATGCTCCCTGGAAAGAATATCAGCCTCTGTGACTCAGATACCAGAGCATAATTCCTGTTAAAATAAAGGTAATTTTCTCAAGAAATGCTGATTGCAGGCATAAATTGCTCAAACAAAAGGGAGGCTGGAGGATGAAGCATGGCTGAAATATGTCTATTTTATTTTTTTAATAGCATAATGTGTTCCTGCAGTTTATTCTTATGCTCATTCTGTTTTCAGAAATGAAAAGCAGGTGCCAAGCTTAATTTCAATATTATAAATGCAAGATAAAAAAATCCGTTTTCTGCACTGCAAATGAAATAAAGTAGCAGTGCTGTGCAGGCTCTTTCCTATGTGCTTACACACCTCACTATAAAAGGATACTTCCATGAACACAGCATTTCTCCTAAAGCACATAATTTGCTAAATCTCACTGGGACTATCTGCATAAGAAATCCTTCATGGAGTGAAGTAGCCTGATTGGTCCACATAGAGCACTCTTCTTCATTGTTGCATTGAAAGTGAAATGAAATCAGGAGAGCACAGGGAAAAAGCCCTCAGATACCACAGCAGTAGTGAAAAGAGAGGATATGCTCGAAGGGAAACAAACAATAATTTCCTGTCCTTCCCATGCACACAGTTTGTCATGCCAATATTTACTAGGTTAAGCAGAAGAGAACAGTGTTTAGATGGAAGCAACCCTGTGTTTTCCTTATTGAAAAAAAATACTACAATAAAGCTCAGAACAAAAAGGGTTGCAGCAGTAGCAGAAAATGACACACCACTGCTGGGCATTATCATTCCTCTTCTCCTGAGGTCTTAATCTCGGGTGTGCTTTTTTTGTTTTTCTTTTAACAACTGGAGATACATAAATGCAGGGGGAGGAGGGACAGAAGTTATAAGCGACAACATTCTAAGCATCCTAAAATATTTGCAACACAGAAATCGCAGTGACTAAATATACCCTAGGAGTACAATGTTTCTCTCTTTTTTTTTTCCTTTTCTTTTTTTTTTTTTTTCTCTCCTTTCTGATAAATCTCAGAGCATCTCAAATGTTCACTGACACAAGATTTGTCAGAAGCTGAGGTTTTTTTGGTCCTCTCTATGAAATTTATTTCTGCAAGCCACTGCCAGTAGGAAGACGCTTTTACGAGAAGCAAAATGCTACTGAGGGATTTACATTCTCTATACCCCTAGCTTTATTTAAATGTCATAAAGAGCTGGCAAAACCCAATTACTGCAGAGTCCTCCTTCAGCTCACTTCTGTGCTGTACTGCTTTTTGTCCGGAGGGGCTCCAGTGCCAGGTCCATTTCTCCGGCGGGGAGCCGGTGGCTCTCCAGCTGCAGATGGCAGCAGCCCCCAGCTCTTCTCTCTCTCAGCCTGAAACAGCCCGGAGACACAGAACAGTGCTCTACTCAAGAGGCAGCAGAACAAAATATGGATAATAAGGATTTTTCACAGCCAAGGATTGCAGGATTTTCCTGGCAAAGAAAAGCAGTTTGTGAAGCACTCATTTACTTAAGATTTTGTTTGTTGATTTGTCTTTTTTTAATTTTTTTGAGAAAAGCGTTATTTTGCATACACAGGCTCTTGGACAGTGTATAATTGTATAACCAAATGTCCCCAGAGCATACAGATGAGATTTGGCACAAAAACAACGTTTTTCATTTTGTATTCATTTTTATTTCTAGAAGTTGGAGCATTCTGTGGTGAGTGGCCTTGGGATGCTCTGTTTTTTTCGGGTTTGTGGCTCAGGTTGCATTGTTCTGGTCTAAGGAAAGCTAATTGCACATGTGCCTGGCTTTGCAGTGTAACTTGATAGAATGCACATGCAATCAGTGTCAAGGATATGAGAAATACATGTATATTGCCCAAGTTACTTAAAACACATATTATCAAGGCTAACTTATAGAAAATGTTTGTAATTTTAACATCCAGGGATTAGGAACTGCCCAATTCATAATAAAAAAAGCCAAAATCAATATATATGCATGTATACCAATTTACCTATGAATACACCTTATAAATATATTTTCTCCTATAAACATAGTATAAAGATATAATAATACCCAACTGGTTTTGCTACTACTCAAATATTTATAATTGATCCAAACTGAGGTTTAACTATCTTAGTCAGACAAAAAAAAAGATATGTTAATTTCAATTACCATTTTTTACATAATCTGCTCTACTCCACATAGCAAGATTAGGTCCTAACCACAAATGCCATCTTGTTCATGTTAAATCACAGCATTTTACCACCAAAGTACAGAACAAACATCCTCTCATTTTAAAACTAAGTGTTATAACTCCACATCTGCTCTTAAATCATCACCCTAGCTTTAAAAACCTTACTGAACACAAACAAGCAACTGTCCATAAATAAAAGGTGTGCAGGTATTGAATCCTTCTCCATCTCAGTATTGACTCTTGCCTTGCAGTAGTGTCTGTGTAAAACATGCTCTGCTACAGATGGAATTCACTCATCCTTGCTATTAAGTGAAACACAGCAGGACCCAGAGAGCATTTGCTGGAGCTGAAAACCGATGTCAGAATTCAGCCTTGAATTTTGAGCTGGCAGAACCACCTTATAAATTTGGATGCTGAGTCTCAACACTTGTAAAACTAGTGAAATAATCTCCTGATTGCTTTGTCTTTTTCACTGCAGTTTAAGCATACACACTAAAGTTACATTTCAACGTCAAAAATGTTCTTCCACTCAAAGAATTTTAATGCCTAACAATTAAATAGATATCTGTGAAACAGCTTGTCTACCTCATTCTTCTTTCAAGCAGGGAAATAGTAAGGATACTCAAAGACTGTAGCAGTATTTTAAATATGAGTGGCTGCTTTTAACTTACTGTGAAACCTAATGCATGTTTATATATTTCCTTCTTGCTCTATCATCCCTGAGACAGTGACAAAGCAATGAGCTCTTTATTGTGTCCTGTGTCCCACTTCAACTGTGCTTCCACAGTTTAAGTGAATCTTAAGTAGGCAAATTTCACCCTGGGGAAGATGAGAGTAAAAGAATTGTACTGGATGAATCAGAAACCTAGAGAAAGCAACAGGAAAAGGAAATGGCTTGTAACTCTTCTGTTTATTCTCCAAGCTGGGGAGTGGTGACATTTAGACCTTCTGCCTAATTTACAGGTTTGGTATTAATCACCAGGGAGGTTTGTAGGTTTGTGTGGTTTTTTTTTGGTTGTGGTTGTTTTATTTTTTTTTGTTGTTTGTTTTGTTTGTTTTTTTTTTTTTTTTTTTAATACCATTTTTTGGATAAAGGGTTGTATTAGGCATGACCTGAAGGGCAAAAAGAATTCATGAAATTATCAGCTCTAAATGTATCCTAAAATTTGGAGTAAAACCATCTTATGGACTTTGTGCCTGAAGGAGCAGAATGGGAGATTCCAACCACTTGGCAAATTCTCACTTTAATTTCTCCATGAAATCTGCTTGAGAAAAAGCTAAATAAAGTTTTAAAAAGGTAATCACCTTTATAATACACAATTTATTTGTTAATGGTTCTTAACTGCAAATGATTTTCAGTTCAATTTACCCTAAGTTTTTCTAAACAGTTTGTTCTCTCCACTACATTAGTATTTTTTTCCAGGTAGTGACTCTGATCCATGTAACAATATCCTGAATACTAATGAATATAAAGAAAAAAAATCTGGCTTGCATAAAATGATAACATGATGAAAATGAGCTTAGCGTGAATGTTGGGATTTAAATAAATCTCTGAATATTTTGGTAAGGTATGATGTCCATAATTAATCCCTGAAGGTATCCAGGAAAGTGCTTAAATCTGGGTTAATGAACTATCATGCTTAGTTTCCAACCTAGAAGTACAATGCACTATTTCTGGAAACGGTTTACAGAATGGAAAAATGGACGAATTATTGGGAAAATCTGACAACTGAAATAAAATCATGCTATACTGACATATTGTGTTCTACTACCAAAAATAATAATTATTGGATATTATCCAGGCTACAGATAGTAGTCTTCATGTTATATTTTAAGACTTCTACTCAAAATGCTAACCATTCGTAAATTAAACACTCTTACTGTGAAGAATTTGTTTAAATTGAACATCTCTTAATTGATGATATACCCTTCTCTAGCATATTTCTGTGTATTTTCCTTTGTCTTTTCCAGACCCCATGATATGAATAATCCAGAAGGAAAAAAATAAAAATAAAGGTAAAATTAAATTAAAGCCTGGATCAGCAACAGTGTGGGGAGCAGGACGAGAACAGTGATTGTCCCCCTGTACTTGGCACTGGTGGGGCTGCACCTTGAGTGCTGGGCTCAGTTCTGGACCCCTCCCTCAAAACAAGAAGGACATTGAGGTGCTGGAGTGTGTCCAGAGAAGGAGAAGGAGCTGGTGAAGAGTGGGTCTAGAGAGTAGACCATAGGAAGAGCAGCTGTGGTAGCTGGGGCTGCTTATCCTGGAGAAATGGAGTCTCAGGGAGACCTTATCAATCCCTACAACTCCCTGAAAGGAGGCTGTGGTGAGGTGGGGGTCAGCCTCATCTCACAGGTAGCAAGTGACAGTGCAAGAGGAGATGGTCTTAAGCTATGTCAGGAGAGGTTCAAGTTGGACATCAGGAAGAGTTTCTTCACTGAATGGATGGTTAAGCACTGGAAGAGACAGCCCAGGAAAGTGGTAGAGCCACCCCTGGCAGTGTTCAGGAAATAACTGGAGATGGCACTTAGTTCTATGATCTAGCTTACAAGGTGGAGATTGGTCAAAAGTTGGAATAGATGATATTGGAGGTCTTTTCAAACCTTAATGATTCTATGATTCTAACTGCTAAGATTGTCACTGAGAAATACAGAAAAAAAGTATTTTATCTGCAGGAAAGCACTCACGCATCTTGAACAAATGCTATTCATTTACATTTCATCAATAGAATTTACTTCCACTGTACTCCAGTTCATGTGTCTTTTTGGGATTTTACCTATTTCCTCAGTGTCCTCATCTTTGCAATTGGGGTGAGATACAAAATTTTAAAAATTGCCCTTAGCACCCTATACAATATACTATAAAACCCAAAAGTATAATGAAGACAGGATGATTTTGGAGAAAGGAGCAGTACAAACAGCACAGCTGTAGTCAGCATATAGTTTGTTTGAGTGCATATGTATCCACATGTGTTTGTGTTGTGTTTTCACACATGTATTTATCTTACACTTCACAAATTCCTCATGGTTACAGCAAAACTCATGATGTAGTGACTAAATAATGAAACTTCACATCCTATTAGTAGCTTCAAAGGCTGTTTGGAAATAGAAAAGTGATATCATGACCAGAGCTTCTGAAACTGAAGGCTTACACAGTCCTCTGCAATCCTGAGAAAATTTGCTGGGGAATGTAGAAAGAGAACTCTAATGTAAGTATCAGTGATCCAAGTGATCAGTGATAATTGTGATCTAAGTCAATGACTAGTGCTGAACCAGAGCAGGAGTGACTCATCCACACTTTGTTGCCATGAGGGTTCCTGAATGTTCCTCCCATAAAACCAAGCCTTGCTGCCGAGCTCCTCCTCAATTCCCAGCAGCTGGTTGTGCTTGGCCAGAGGCTTGGATGGTCACAGGGCATGGTTTTGACCTGAGCAGTGCAGACACCCACTACAAGGTCATTAATGAAGGTGTCTTCTGTCTCCAGAGCAATGACTCACTGTCACACCCCAGCCACTGGGCTGGGCCAGCTTGCCAGTCGAGCCCTTACGACTAGCAGCTTCAATAACTATTTAAAACAAAACTTCTGGCTCTGAGTAACTGGTTTCCATCTGGACTTTTCACCTTGGGTGCTCCCTCCCACTGGAATTTTTTAGAACTTGATCTCATTTCTATTACAACCTGTCCAAATTATTCATGAGTGTGAAAACCTGCTAGCACACATGTGTTCATCTAGGTACACAGCAAAGTAAAGTATCCATTAAAGTACTCTACATGTTAACATATACTGAAGTGTTCTAGGAACAAACATGAGCAGGATGTCCAAAAACTCATATGACCATGACATCATATATACGAAATACGTATTTCATATTATCATCATGGTAATGACATCAGCTTTCAAGTTGCAGTGGTGTAGTGATTTGTATTGTTCCACAACTAGTCTACAACAATGCTAGATGTCTCCACTAACTGTGAAGAAAACGAATTACCCAGGCCTTGTTCTGACCTCTTCTACTGTGCAGTAACCCAAGGGAGGTCCTCTTAAAGGCCAAAAGGATTTTGTGGTTCTATGGTCCTTTACCTTCGTATTTCCAAAGAGATGGATTTCAGAAAACCCGTCTTCAAAAGTGATTGTTTCACATGTATTTGTTTTCCTAGACAGTCTTTCCTGAAGAGGGATGTACGAATTTTATAGCAGGACACCAGGTAATTCTTAAATCTCTGGATGCTTTGAGAATAAAATAACATATTGATCTTTTATGTTCCCCTTGACTTCAGAGTAATACACAATCTCAATAAGTCTTCCCTAGTAAAAAAAGAAAAAAATTCCCTTCTTCACAACATGCAAGTCTAATATATAATCTGCTTTAACTGGAGCCAGTTGTGAGGAAGACTGTGTAAGTACCTCGAGTATTGGCCCAATGCAATGGGCAGTGAGAAAAAAGTGAGGTTACCTTTGTCGTTGAATAGTCATCTGGACACATCTTTTGGCAGAATGTCTCCTCTATTTCTGTCTTTCTGCTTCCTATAAGCTGTCTTTAGCTGGGTTTGGCTATTTAAAAGACACCTAATCTAAATTCATTATATGCATACACATGGAGCATGAAATTCTCACGACTGTTGTGGCACCATTATTTGTATTTATCTTTTCAACTTCACAAAGTTGGCTGGTTTTATTAAATTACAAAACATGGTTTCCCATTTAAAAAAAAACCCCCATTTTTTATAATTCTAAAAGGCAAAGTTAAATAAGTACTTTCTGAGATAGAAATTAAGTACAAAACCAAATCTGGTGTCATGATAACCTTCTATATCAAGATGATACTTCATATCCAGACTTCTCAAATTTTGTTTGAATACTAAGCATGTTTCTTGAAGTTAACAAGATACCAAAGGCAAATGAAAGTTTCTCTAAAGCATAATCAAAACCTGGTCTGTTATATGTGACTTCTGATAAGCTTGTTTTCTTTCGATGATAAGTTCCCAACTAAAGTTTCAGAACAATGAAGTTCTAAACCATTCAACCTCTGTCAACCACATTAGTGGCCTCTGCACAGCCTTTCTGACTTCAGATCAACACTCCCACCCAACTTGGAGCTGTCAGTGAATTTACTGAGGATGCACATGATCCCGTCTCCAGATCTTCCAATACAGATATTAAACAGGACTGAGCCCAACACTGAGTTTTGGGGAACCTCACTGGTGACTGGCTGACAACTGGGGGTAACTCCTTTCACCACCACTGAGCTTGGATCCTCAGAAAAAATTTTTACTGAAGGGATCATCTATGTGGAATTTTGGAAAATCATTAGTACAATGAATATGACACACTAGTGATTTTTCATATATATGCTACATGATCCACCTTATTGCAAACAGTCTGAGCTCTGCTATTTGTCAGGATTCATAATGAAATGAAATTCTTCCTAAGAATCTGCACACTACTTCTCCAGTTGGAGAAATTTGTGTTTTGAATATTTCTGTTTATTCTTAACCATCTCACTTTTCCTTGGCAAAAGTATTCAATTAATTTTGCTGCTATGTTGTATTCTAAAGCTTCAAAGTAGATACTCCTTCTGGAATAAAAGCAATCAGAAATGCTGATTTGGTTGTGCTGCAATTAGCAGAAATAATGCTGCATAGAATTTCTACATATTCAGTCAAAACATTCCAAAATGACTGGTATAATAATGGCATTTACTGCTATTTCAATACCTCCACTAAAATTTTAGCAACGGTAGCTTCTCTGATTTAAGTAAAATTCAATAGAGATGATATATAACATGATGTATAAAAATTTTTGTGCAGAGCTTGCATGTTATCTTGAGTCATGAATTTGAACCCCGATTTATTTCAGATTCTTGATTTTCTTACATGCACTGTTTTCAGTGTGCCCCTTTTCAAACTAATTGAATACTAAATCTGTGGCTCTGAGAACATAAAAAATTGATTTTCCCACAAACATTTTAATAGAATCACCACAATACTGCCCAAATTAGAAGCAGAATGCTTTATGGTTTGAATATCACCTTTTCTAACTTGCTTGTTTTGATTATTTTTCAATTGCCAGAATTTGTATTTACAACGGTATTTCTAAGAAAAAAATATGATCTGAAGATATAAAATTATTTTATTCACTAGTAAAGAAGTTCCATATTTTAAAAATGTTTATTTAAAAAGAACAGCAGTTCAATACTAGTATATCCAATAAAATGTATAACTTTATATTTTGCTGTGTCCCCATATATTATCATAATAAAATTTCTTGAGGTCTTACAGATGTTTTGTTTAAAATCTAAAACATCATCACTTAATACTGTCAGCTTAGTGGAACATGGCTTTGATTTCTTTGTCAAATCTCTCCTCCATTCTACTATAATCTGAGGAATATAATGCCCAAGAAATTAAATATGATAAAATGGGAATCTGTTTCTGATGCAAAGAGTGAGACACATCCTGTTCAACTAATTCAGTCTTGAATCAGATATCTTAACAATCTGTAGATTAAAACAATTTACTGTCTAATCTTCAAGAGCTAGAAGGCATCAAAATTTAATTTTCAGTTCTGATTTAGGTAAAACAAATGTAGGAGAAATGCAGATTTTATTCAGAAAAGAATTGTGCAGAGTTTTTATATGGGACTTAAGCCAAATGAATTTCTTCTACTGGAAAGGTCATTCTAGGCAAATGAATTCTCTATCTGTTAATACTCAGTGCTAGGAAAATTGGAAATTAAATTTTCTCTTTTGCTTATTTGACTTTCTTGTGAGAATATGATTCAACAAACACACATCCAACAGGATTTTTTATCATTATGGAACTATCTTTCATTCTCCTCAAGTATGATTTTTATTCCTTAATAAGAATGGCATTATGTTTTCCAAAGATCATGAAGAATCTAAAAGGATGAACGTGTCTCTTCCAGAAAAAGAAAACAGCTTGGAAGTAAAGTTAAATTGATCATTTTCTTCTCCAAAATCAAATTTGAAGTAAGCAATAGAAAACAATCGATTCCCAAATGTCAATCTCTTTCATAAGTACCAAACTCCCACTACAATATCTAATATCATTAAAATAACAGGACTCCAAAAAATCAAGTCCCCAAAGTACTCTTCCTAAATAATGGTGTGTGAAAGCATGAATAATCATCAACATTATCATCAATCATCATCATCATCATCACAACAACACGAGTTTCTGGAGTTGTAAAATGTGAGCATCTTGGTTATTGAGAGATCTGCCTAAAAAGCACCCCTTTAAAAGGCAGGAAGTTATCTTCTTCATACAAATCAGCACTGCATAAGTGCATTTGTTGCAAATTCTGAAAAAGGTATGAGAATAAGCAATTCTCATCTGCAAATTTTCTTAATTTGAAAATCAACTAAGATTAAATGAATCCCTTTTGTTTATCTTTCTGCAAAACCTGAAAATGGTGGAATCTATAATATTAGTTCTGAACTTAACATGGATGTAAACTAGGATTTAGATTTCTAAAAAACCCAACAAACTGATGTTCTGAATTATATGTTGGCCTGAGTCTCTTAGTCTACAAAACACATCTATAAAAAGTTTTTGATAAATGATCAGTTCTGATATTTCTGACTAGCTGGTACCTTTCTTACCCAGAAACACCTACATTTAAAGCAATGAGAGAAAATCCATGAGCAATTCTAAAACTTTGGCCTGCAATACTCTTGCTAATTTTGGAGAAATGCTTCAGTATTCCTTAGTTTAAAAATAGACATTTGCTCATTCTAGGGTAAAAATTTTATCTTTAGGTAAAGAAATACACAAACCAGATTTTGTAATCAGGAAGCAGACTGCAACTCTATGTTTAAAATGTGTGAAAAGAATTACTAAAGGCATATAAGCCTACCTTTAGTTTAATACCTTCAGCTGAAAACCTGCCATAACATGCAGTTTTGGCTTATGGGCACAAGCAAACATAAATGCCTATTTTGGCACATGGCTGGGAGAGAATCACTAGGATTAGCTTTAAAAGGAAAAACGAGATGTAAAAAATGTTGAAAAGAACATTTTAGAGTTTCCAAGCTTAAACTCTTTCAATTTTCCCCTAAAAATTCACATTCATAATTACTCTTTCTACTGTTTAAGTAATATTCAGGCTATATACTTAATATGCTTATAGTATATACTTAATATACTGAAAGGACACCACAAAATTTGTTAATTCACTTCATCTGGTCTCCTCACATCTACATCATAAGACAGTCTATCACTTAACCAAGTTCAACCTTAAAATTATCTTGGACTTACAAGCTAATGTAACCTTGAACTCATTCTCTTTTTTTTTATTTTTCTAAAAGACATTCAAAATGTTATCAGATGAACTTTAGAAAAGAGTTTGGATAGAAATTTTCATTTAGTGATCTGTTCTTAAAGGCTTAAGGGGAATTGCATGATTTCTGAGAATGCAGAAAACAGACAGTTTCTGATGTATGTATTTAAATATTTTCTATTTATAGCTAAAAAGGTACTATTCAAATGAGACCTACATGTCTGGGAAGGTATCTCTTACATTGCCAGGAGATGAAAATTGAGAATTTAAATTCCTCATATATTTTTGTTGATTAAAGCATACATGGCAGTCGAAATCTGAAGATAAGTGTCTCTCTATTGAAATTTATTGCTAATTGAGTTTGATTTTTCAGTCTTGGTTAATTGATTAACATTAATGGACCCATCTGCTGCATCAATACATGGGGAATAACAACAGTAAGAATAATCACTGTGAGAATAGTTTGAGACACTGCAAACATGATTGTTTGTGGGAGCAATTAACTTCAAGATTGTACTCTACACTATAAAAGCTAAGCTTGTGTATGTTTACATTTTTTGAGTGTTTATACAATTTAAAACAAATGCATTAATCAACTGCGACTAGTGTAGTGGCTGACATAATTGTCAAACTCATTGGTGAGGTAATTTGGTGAGTTTATTTCCCACACACAGATGTGTCTTCTTAATTAACACTAAGCTTGGTTTGCAACATCTGGCTCATATGATCAGGGGGCCACAGAGAATATTAAGAGCTTCATAGGTTAATCTTTCCATGCCCATTTCAAACACATCCAAATCCAATGAGCTTTGAATTCTGTAGAACTGTGTGACATCACACCCTTAAATTTACTGAATAGTTGTCATTTTTCCCCTTCTGAAATTTACCAGTCTCTGGAATTCCATGTTAGTATAAATTTAAAATGCAGTAAAAGAGCTAGAGGACTTGATAATTTGCTTTTTAAAGGAGTAGAGCATTTACATAGGAGGCTATTTCGTTTTTTAATCTAATACACAATGACTATGTAAAGAATTAAGAATTTAGATTTCTATTGAAGCATTCATATGTTTAAATACTCTTGAAACCAATGTTTTCTGTTCTATTGTGCAGGGTTTGGCTGGGATAAAGTTAATATTGCACACAGTAGCTGGCTGGTGAGGGGCTGTGTTTTACATTTGAGCTAAGCACTGGGTTGATAACACAGTCAAGTTCTTTTTGCTCCTCGCCCCACCACACCAGCACAGAGGCTGGGGCAGCACAAGGATTTGGGAGGAGACACAGCCAGGACAGCTGACCCCAGATGACCCAAGTGATATCCCAGACCACAGGCATCGTGCTCAGCGTGTCAAGCAGGGGGTAAGAAAAAGATGAAGTGGCTCGGAGTTACATTGTCTGCCTTCCCAAGTCACCATTACACAAGCTGAAGCTGTTTTTCTGTCACCATTGCCCTGCCTCGACAATTTAGGGCTCTGTTCCCCCTTGTTCCCCATTCTGAGCTTGATCCTGATCCCCCACCAGTGGACTGATGTCCCCAGTCTTGCCCCAGCATGTTGATGTACCCAGGGATGTCCCCAATGCCCAAGGGCTGGGTCTGTCCTGATGCCCCACCTGGTGCAAGTCCTGCCCTGGCACAGCCATGGGAAGCACCTGCTACAACCAATGACCAGAGCACAGGGTCAGCTGCATCCTGAAATTTTTTGTCTGAAAACTAGGTACATTGTAATCCCTGTCTCCTTTACTAAGATTACAAAGATTTTTTTTTCTTTTAAAATAAATTTCTTTTACAGAATCATAATAATTAATAGGCTGAACACTACAGTAGTATTTTTGCACTCTGATGATGGGAAAAGGCAAGTAACTTTCTTGTAAGAACAACTGTAAAAAACATTTCTTAAGAAACATGCCTATCTATACTCAGCAATATGCATTGATAAACTCCAGTCTTCCTTACAAAAACATGGCAGAGATATTTGCTATGTAATACTTCAGGGTCTTTATGAAGCAAGCCTACTAATTAGTTGCCAAGCACTTTAAGAATAAAATGCAATTAATTTTTTTTTTCTCTTTGCCACGAAGCAGTGTAATTGAAGCACCTGGCAAAAATCTTGCTATGACATCAGATACTTCCCTCATCACTCGTGTGAATCCCATTAGACCCCATGGATATATGTCCAACTGATTTAAAAGTTCCCTAATCTGATCCTCGTCCACCAAGTGTAAACTTTCCTTTCTTCAGACTTTCTCCTACAGGACAGGAATAGGATTACTGGAGCCCAGTTATAAATACAGACTAAGGCAAAGAAGGCACTTCAGTCTTTCCTGAATCCTTTGTCACCAGAATTTTTCCTCATTCAGCAGCCTGCATTTTCCTAGGTCTTCCTTTTGCTGCTGATATCCTTCTATAAGCTTTTGGTTTTGCCTTGCGTGTCCCTGCCAGATTAAATCTCCAGATGGGCTTTGACTTGTTCCATATCTATGTAGCTGGATTTTTTCTATGTACTCTGCCCAGATCGCCTGGCAGTGCATCTCTCTCTTGTATACTTCCTTTTAATGTTTGAGTTTTGTCAAGAAGCATCTTATTAATCTATTCAGGCTTGCTGACAGTTGATTTCCTGCTTATTGGAATGAATCATTCTTGGGTTTGGAGGAGGTGATCCCTGAAAATCAGTTGGCTGTTGTAGAAAATCATGAAAACTGTGCTTCTGCACAGCCATAATCCCTGGTTTGCACATGCCCAGTCTTCCATGATGCCTCTGGACAGAAGAGAAGTGACCTATTTCAAAACAAAAGCATTTCTGAAAAGGGCCCAGGCCAGCTGTTGGAAAGCAGAAAGGCAAGAAATAAATCCAATCCTCATGAATTATTCAGGACACAAATTCAAATGACACTGTATTCCATAATGGCTGCTGACAGGCCAAGCAGTAGAATGGCAGAGATACAGTAAAGACCAAGAGAGAAAAAAGAGATTCATTACTCCAAAGTACACACTCAGTTTCACCAGACTGGTAGGCAAATTGTGTATTTTCATAAAACTGCCTTGCTTTCATTTGTGCTCTAGTCAAACAAAACTTAGAGATCAAAGACCTGTTTGGTGTTTGTGTGTTCATATCAATCAAGAGAAGTCCCTCAAAAATTTGTTCAAGATCTCCTCAATCTAAGAAAAAACACAGTGGCCCAGAATATCAAAAGAACTTTAGACTGTTTTATTCAGCATTTGCCTTGAAGTGAAGTACAATTTTTTAAAAGTTTGGCAGCTGCTTCACAAATTCTATCATTTCTAAATAGAAATGTTTTTCTAAATGCTGTATTCCTTAGATAATGATCGAGTTGCTATGGCTTAAAAAGTTACTGTGCTCCTACTGAGCCATCATCCTCTGTACTTTTAACTCATGTCTCTTTCAGACTCCATTCCCTCTTTCAGCATGATGCACCTTAAATTTCAAGGTTTTTGGCAATACCTTTTCACATATGCTGAATGTGAACAAGAAAGTCATAGCATGATGATGGACATTTGCACCCAGGAACACACTACAAAAATGTGTGAGTGTACATGACTAAGATATGGAGAATGACATCTTCTGTCCAAACTGTCTATACAAAGGTTCAGATTTAGTTTTGCAGCAGTACTGATGTGGTTGGTTACAAAGGAATTCTGGCTTCAACAAAATGTATATCCTGTGTGGACATTGTCATTATATTTTATATCACTTTTCATGGAAGCAAATCAAGTTTAGCATCTCTCTGGCTAGCATGAAGATACTGCATTTTCTATTTGAAATTATCAGGACAAAAGCTTGGTGATTATTTCATTACAGAGAAAATTATAGTAATTTTCCATCAAGAATGAATGATAGAATGGGTAAAGAAATACCTCTTACCTAGTGCAGGTCCCACCATTGTGACATGGATGATAATCACATATTGGAACATTGCAGTTCTCAACGTTCCTTCCTTCAAGAGCCTCATCTATGATGAACAACTCTTTGTGGTTTACTTGAAAATCCCTAATGCATCCTTTATAGCCATATATCTGCCCAGCACACCGATGAACCTCCTCATAAACAGGAACATTTCCAAGGAAGATTGATCCAAAAGTGATCTGCGGAAACAAAAAGAGACTCATCAGAAAAAATGTGGTTTGTGATGTTATTGTAAATAATGAAAGGCTAATAGATAGTGATAAAGGAAATAATCACTATTTGAGGATGGGCAAAAACTCTGATACTTTCTGAAATGTTTATTTTTAAAAATGTTATTATCTTTTTTTTTTTAAATAATCCTTACAAAGAGGGTGGTTTAATGTGTTTTCATATTTTCAAATATGTCAGACAACATACATCCCATGAAACACAAACTGGAATTCCCAGCCTTAACCACAGTGAACATGGTAAGTTTTTTGCACAGATGCCCTCATCCTATATGATGAGTTGTACATTCATGGCTGAAGTTTGGTGCAGAAACACAGGAGAAGCTGTAGACTTGAAGACATTTCCCTTAGGAATTGAGACCCACAGGACACCAAGATAAGGGGAATACAGAAAAAGATTTCAGTTTTTTTATGAATGTCAGAAAACAGACTGCTATACTGAATCCCAAGGTGGGGGAGGTGGGGGGGAAGGAAGTTTTCGTGTTTTCAAAAGCCTAGAGCATTCTTATAAAAGTGCAAAGAAACAACCACAACCTTTTCAAGCAGGGTCTGACCAAATCATATTAGTGCTCACCATGGTAATTACTCAGTTGCCTGACCTAGGATTCAAGCCCTTAATTCTAAGGAATTGGAAAAAAATTGAATAAATAAATAAATAAATAAATAGTTGTATCACACAGTCATGCATTTTTTTGTACAATACTATTAGTCTACAAAGAGGTTGACCTATAACCCATTCAAGTCAAGCGGGAATAAACCAATGGAATCAGAAATATATCACAGCATATGTAAAACATGTGAGGGGATAATTTATAGTGAAGAGACACTATCATATTAAGACACTTGTGAAGTAGTAAAAGCAGGAGGAAAATATCCCATTGATTTATGTGGAATTCACACATCCATATGATCTTTTCTTTGCTGTTTCCAGTATTGCCTTTGTCAGTCCTGGAGCTATGTTGCTGACAATTTCAAGTGAAATTTGGTGGTACAACGAATGTGAATTCTGCCAGATATTCTTCTACTTAGTGTCTTTCATTCTGAAGGGAAAAAGAAAAACACCTACTTCTTTTAGATCATAGATAAAGTCAAATCAGATTTTTCATATCAAAGGAATTCAGACTTTGGCTCTGCACTTGTTGAATTCATTTCAGATCACTTGATTTATGCCCTTTCAAACAAAGCTATGAAACACCTCAGTGACAGACAAGATTTGTAAGTAGTGTTTGCAGACATTTTCTCTCTTCTTGTGAATCTCTTTCAAGAATTAAGCAAAGCACTGGACTGCATTATAAATTGTCTGTGATTAAGATCAGTATTTTTAACACTCCACTTGCAAAACAATCTCCTTTTTTATTTGTCTTACTTACAAAAGCACTAACTTTGTGGGCAGATTCAGGGTATCACAGAACAACCTCAGCAGGCTTTGCCCAGTTTCTAGCATCACTGGATTTTATCATAATGTATTAGGTGTTCAAGCTCATATTACTCACACCATAATATACATTCTTTCTATAAAGGTCCTTTTCTGAATTTAACTGAATTAAACATAATACATTTTAAGGAGGCACAAAGAAAGCTTTCCTGTAAGTCTTGTTAATAACATAAAAGGCTTAATAAAGAGTTACATGAATAACTTATGCAATACTCAAGTTTAACTTTTCAAATACTAATTTGAAAATATCCTTCTTCACTTTGAGCCTGAGTGGTAAAAAGGATTATTTTGGGCAATAACGGGAAGATATTCATTATTCCTCTTAGAGATAAGAAAAGTCTTTTTTTTCTTTCTTTGATTGTGTGCTTTGTAAATAGAGGTTCTGGGAGATTAAGAGCAGATCTGTAAAGTGTAATAGTTAGTCATGAGGATTTAACATTCATGCTACATACCATGTAAGGGAAGAAATTCTGTAACAAACCAGCAGTGCATACTGTGAGATGCATATCAAGATTAGCATCTCTACAGATAACTGGTCTGTCTTCTAGTGAACAAGCTTATAAAGCGAGCTGCCAATCACAGTTCAAATTTTTGTCTAAAAGCATTTTAAATATTTCATGCACAAATAATCTTGTGATGAGAGAATGCATAACAAAGGCAATAAAATGAAGACAAAGAAAAACTCAAAAATTCAAGATTTGAGAAAGCTGGCCTCTTGTCCATTCAGAATGAGTCTTCTGATACCAGTTTCAAAATGGAGAGAGGTATTTTTACAATATTGCTCAGAAGCCAAGTCCTAGCAAAAATACTGACACCAAATAAAATCACTGATAATTCATAACTGTCCTCCACTAGACAGTATGGCTTGCAACTAAAAAAGTAACTAGAATTACTACTTATTAATACCTGAATTGTTTCTAATAACCCCCAGGCCTTAGGTAAATGATGCTGCTAATATAAATTTTTGAATTCTCTTAGCATCCATGTCCTTTCTATGGACTTTGTGCAGCAGGAATAGAAACTTCAGAGTCAAATAAACTAAGAAATTAATGGATATGTTGCTGTTGCTGTATGCAAAAAGACCTATTAAAAAGAAACTAAGTATGTATAATGATAGCTGAAGAGGAATGACATTTCCTCCTTCAGAAGAAGTTGGAGTATACCTATTCTCATTTGAAAATAACTGCAGTGCACATGCTGATGAAATGTTCAAAGCAAATAGATATTTTTTGATGTTTTATAGACTCACCTGAGATGCTCGATGTGAGAAGGAAAGTCTGTGCTGTACAGGAGGGTTTCCACCTGCAGCCATTTCAATCATGCAGTAACCTTCAGGACTGCCCACAGGCAACATGTAGCTGTAAGGAAACAGAAGATCCCATTGCTGATTATACTGTTGGTCACGGAGTATTCAAACCTCACAGGGCAAAGGCAAGGTGAAAGAGATGTCCATACTTCCATAAGGATGCAAATCTTTGGATGCTACTAATTCCAGTTTCATGGCTACTGAATTACCCAAGAGACAAAAGATACAAGTTTTGTCTATTGATGTCCCTCTTCTGTTTGCTTTATTACTATTCTTAACTAGTGTTTGAAATATATACAGAGAAAAGAAGAAATAAATCTTTAAATATTTAAGAGGGTATTGTTATGTGGTTGACATACAGTCTCCCTAGAATAGACACAAATGTTAAGCAACAAGCTTTAAAAAAGATTCTGAAAAAAAATATATTTATTTGGACTGCCAAATTTTCCATTTCTTTTAGCTGAATAATGGTAAAGGACAATGACAGGAGTGTAATGAATGAAATGTTTTGCATTGGGATAGATCCATTTTTATGTTAGTCCACAGATATATGAAAATGTTCAAATATTTTAATGCCCATTATGATTTGTACACTAGAAGTGTACATTAGTAATCATAGAAATTCAGCATTGACAAGAAAAATTTACTCCTGGAGAAAACATATCAAGATGCACCACAATCTCAAATGGTTCCTTTTTATATATCACCACCTGGTTGGTTGTCTGCAGCTGCCTTGGCATGATTTATTCCAGGTTATGCCTTGAGCTTTGTGTTTCTGCTGCTGTATCTTGCTATTTCATCCTCCTGTCTGTAAATTCATTATCAAATTTAGAATCTCAGTTTTCACCTCTGAATTTGCTGGGAATCTTGTATTGACATAAATGGATATGATATTGGTCCCCTGATGAATATTTATAAATCCACTGCAGTGCACTGATTTCTGAGTGAGCAGCACAAAAACAGTGTGTTTACTAACTTGTCTTATAGCCAGTACATCCACATCAAAAGCTGATGCTCACAAATTAATAAATCCCACCTTTGCAATGGTTATATCACTGCTGGTTCACAGTTAAATCAGTCAATACTAATTCATTGACTTTTCACTGTGCTCTGCTGCATGGGGTTGAAATGTGCTAAATTATTTCTACCTTGTAAGTATGCAGCACTTTTCTTACTTCTGAATCTTTCTTTAAAAGTCTGAGATATTTGAATGGCATTTGTATCATCACCTTCTGAAATATGCCTAGACTCCTAGACTATTGAAATGAGTTTGAAAAAGTTTCATTTTTACTTCTTATTTTGGGTTAAAAAGAGTCATGTTGTTAAGGTATTTGAACTGCATTCCTTCTTGAAAAATCTAAAATTAGCATAATATTTTGATTTTGAATACAAGGAATCAGAAGCAGTCCCTGCTGTTTTGCAGATCATCTGATTTGCAAATTTCATTCTAAATAATGAATTCAGTAAACAAAAGTTTCTCCTTGATAAACAATGGGTATATTGACAGATAGTTGCTGATCTCCTTTTTAGGTACTTGAAATAAGAACAATTTTGGAGAAAATACTTCCAAGTATTGTGTTTTTCAACCAAATCTTGAAATGTAAAATATTCTTTGAATAGATCTATTATTCCTACTCATATTTCAGCTGCTGGGAATTATCTCCGTAAATCAGAGTATATAAAGATAATATTTTCATATAATAGAAAATCAGCTCATTTGAGATTCTCTCTTGGGGGAAAACAAACTCATAGCCTCTCCTTGATACTTTCTACTCTGAGTGGATACTGCAGTAGAGACCAAACATAGACATGGCAAAGCCTACCCTCTGCCCCTGCCTTGTCCCAGCTTTTCAGAAAGATTTCTGAAGTCTGCATGTTTCTTTTTCTAAACAACCTCTTATATCACACATTACAGTGGACCAGCCCACAAAGAACAAAAGTTTAAGTGAAGTGGCAAAATTTGTTAAGAAGACTGCTCATTTGACGAGAAATAAAAGAACAATGAGGTCTGTGTCAGTGTGACCATCTTCAAGCAATTAACCATCCATTGAGCATTGTAAACTTCCATTGCAAATGCCTGGTGTACACACATTCTCACTGCTTTGTACACATAATTTATATTGTTTTGATCCTTTACTAGAGGAAAAAAGTGGAAGATTAAATATAGGTGCAACTAAAATAAACCTCAAAGACTACTTGTCACTGACAAGTTCTTTACTTTAGGTGTCTTTATTTAGACAAGCTCAAGTATCATAAAGTCATTCAGATACTAAAACAGGCATACCTAGTAATACAGCCTACCTTTAAATAAATATGTGAGAAAAAAAGAAAAAAGAAAGTCCTAATAAAAATCCTCAGTATCCATAAACAGCAGCCTATTATGCAGTGATTTTGATCACTAGACCTTAACTCCACAAAGGACATAGAGATATAGAGATGTTTTGCTTTTTTTTTTTTTTTTTTTTTTTTTTTTAATATGGAGCAGTGAAATCTCGAAGAGCAGAACAGATTTGTTTGTTGTCAACCAATAGATTAGTGACTGAATCATGAGAATAAAACCAGAAGCTGCAAGCAGAAACCTACTGCCCTGTATTCTGGAATGCATGTTAGGAATGCACTCCATGCTATCACTGTTTTCTTCAGCATTTGTTTCTTTCTCTGTAAAGATTTCCAATGAATTAGTACTTGACATTTTCTCTGTCTCGTCATAGGATGGAAAAACTGTCATTTGAAATGTGAACAAAAGGGGTATTTTTCATGCTTACATTACCACAAAATTAGGACTCTTTGAATTTGCTAGATTACTTAAATATTCCTAGAATAGCTTTTAGAATGAGACAGAGCATGGAAAATTACAATCCAAAAGACAGATTTATTAGAAGATTATAAACATATGAAAAATGGCAGTTAAACCATAAATGCTGTCTCCGTCTTTATTATAGCACTTAAACCCAGAAGGTGCTACAACATGGATGGACACATGCAAAATATATTCATGTTAATTTTTTAAAACAATGATGGTAAAAAAGAAGGGACTTGAAATATCCTGTCAGAGAAATTACCTGAACTAAAATACCATTCATGTTGCTCTATGACCTGGTTTTAATTTTCTTATAATCTGTGTTGAAAACTGTCTTAATCTTGCAATTGAATAAATGCAGTTGTATTATTTCACGCAGCTCACAGAAGATTGAACTCCATTATCCGCATTAGAAAAGAGATGATTTATTCTCTTGACATTTTTTCTTTATTTTTCTAATTAACCTTGTATTATGAGACACTGACCTCACATTAAGAACACCTGAGATGAAAGTGGCTAATCACTGACATCTTTAAATTTTGAAGTATTTTTAGTTCTGTGGTGCTTTTTCACTCGTTTAGATGCTGAAGGCATTTCAGTCCATCTGCCTCACGTCTCTGTGGCACATTCTGGCTGCATTTAAAGCCAGCATATTTTTCCCCCCAGAGACAGTGACAGTAGAGAATGCAATATGATTCCTACTGCAGGATAATTTTGTCAGGTACCAGAATAGTGATTCATGCACATCACGCTCGTAATGATATAGAAAGGATTCACATGGAAGTAAAGAATTGGGTGTGCAAGGAGTAGTTATGGGAAATGAGTATAAGTGGAGGACATATGGGCAAGGGTATGCACAGTAATCTAAACAGGTTTGGAGCCATGTGAAGCCAAACCTGTTCCTGGAGATGCTAAGATACAGGACTGATGAATTCAAATATTTATTTCCAAAAATTTCAAGCAAGAAGATTTTCAGCCTTCTTATTTGTTCTTGGCTTAGAATATAATGATTTTTTCATAGTTGCTGTGGATTTTATATAAAGTTAAGACCAAGAATTACAAAGGATTTACTATTTTTTACAAAAGACTCATGAACTTCAACAGGTGCAAACCAGTAGTTATATACTATGTCATTGCTAGTTGCATATTGATTAATTATGTGCATGAACACTTGATTTCTAACAAAGTGCAATGTGTACCTCACACACTCATGACACTATTGTGGATATTATGTATTGGATTACTTTAGGTCTGGAACTGATAGTCAATGAAATCCTCTTAAGCTAAGATTGTGGCACCTCTAAATCAAATGTTACCTGGTATAATCTTGCTCAAGTAAATATTTTAGTGTAAATTATCATAGACTACTTCTCCAGCTGGAAATAAAATCATACTTTTTTTCTTTTCAAGCTAGTCACCAGGTGGCACTAAAGGAGCACAGTAGAAATCATGAACACAAAATCCCTACTGTCTCTTCTAATAATTGGAAAGACTGACTTAAGCTCTAATTGATAGCATGATTGCTTCAGCTTCCAGTTATATCAAGGGAAACATAGTAAAGTATCTTAAACTGATTACATGTTTGACAATATGGATGAGAATAGGTCCAGAGACTGGAACTTCTGGAAGACTTTTAACTGCTTTCATGCATTATAAATACATAATGTAATCGTGTAAAAATGGTGCATTCATGGTTATGTAAACATACTTAAGAAAATTTAGTTTATAGCAATTGTATTTTCTATATAATACTGAAGGTGCAGCCATATTTCTAACAGATTAAGGAGAGGTATGGCAAAATTAAAGTGTCATATCAGCAGGTGTAAATAACCCCAGACATTATAAAGAGAACCTTTGTTTTTATCCAAGCTAAATAATCATGGTAAGAGTGTTTCTGACAAATACCTCACACTGCTAGCAGACCAGGGTTTCTGGTCTTCTGAAAAATTATTAGAAACTAGTTACACCACTGTCCATTTTATAATGCCACAGTTGGAGGACTACATTTAGAACTACTTGCTATTTTTCTCCCTACAATCTGAAAAAATCCTAGCCCAGCTTAACAGTTCAACAAAGCAAAAAAAACCCACAAAAATCCCTTTAGTAAAAAAGTATTGATATTAAAGACATAAAATATAACTGTCCTGCAAAACACTGAAATAGTGGCTTCATTTACACCCTTGATTAACCAGAGCAGTTGTCAAGGGAACACCTAACCAACTGTCAAGTAATACAGGAGATTTTTCAAGAACGGTGATTTTACTTTTGACTGAGCATATTCAATTTGCAACCGTGAAAATCTGTATTGTGCCTTGCAGTTTTAGGAATGTCCTCATACTTTTCCAAAATACTTGTACTTACTACCTTTCTTCCCCTTAAAAATATATTTCTAAAAATTCCATTACTGTAAAAACCACACCTTTACTACCCAAAAATTAACTTCAGCATACTTCTTCCATGGAAATGTTGGCAGGTCTCTTTATCATCTTCTATTTCAGTAAGGTCAAATTTTGGTATTTCTTACCAACTTCAATTGGAACCCTCAGAAGTGACAATTATAAAAATGAATGCTGCATTTTATGTCTGACATTTTATTTGAAATCAATGAAACATATTTCATAACCTACAGCAATTCAACATCAATTCTCAGGTTTTCTACTTGCTGTAAACTGACCAAACAGTAAAAGTGCACAGAGTGAAAGAGAAAAGGAGACCAAGGAGAAAAGTGATGAAAACAGGGAAGATGAAAAACCCCAAATTACTTTGACTCCTAAAGTGCCTTGCAGGAGTCCTTTGATGGCACTTTCTTTAGGAAAAATAAAACTAACCACAAACACAAAAGAGGTGTGTGCACTTTGGGAATGCATTAGGGAATTATAAACTCCTAGCCGACCCTGAACTTGTCTGAAATTTGCTGCTCCAGCTGTATGTACTTAAATCTCTGGGCCCTGATGGGACTCACACCCCAGACTGCCCAAAGATGTGGCCAGTGTCATGACAGGACCTCTCTTCATTATTTGCCAATGATCTTGGGAGTCTGGAGAAGTGCCAGCTGGCTGGAAGCTGGCAAATATTGTTCCAGTTTTCAAGAAGGGAAAGGAGGAAGACCCTGTTAATTACAGGGCTGTCAGTCTCACTTCAGTGCCTGATAGATTTATGGAGGAGCTTATTCTGGGAATGATTGTAAAACATCTGAAAGACAACACCCTCACTGGCCACAGATAGCATGGGTTCATGAGGGGAAGGTTTTGCTTAACCAACCTAATCTCCTTTTAGCCATCTAGTTGACCAAGAAAAGAGAGTAGGTGCAATGCATTTGGATTGTAGTAAAGTTTTATGTACTATTTCCCAGAGTATCCTCCTGAACAAAATGTACAGAGCACAGAGAAGTCCATAACACACTGGCTGAGCAGCTGGCTCAGATAGGCTCTAAATGGGGCTGCATCAGGCTGGTAGCCAGTTGCCAGTGGGCTCCTCAGGGCTCAAATTTAGGGCCAATGTTCTTCAATGTTTTTATAAAGGATCTGGACGTAGAAATTAAATGTACATTAAAGTGAATTTGCTGACAACACTAAACTAGGAGGAGCTGTGGACTCCTTCAGGAGCAGGGAGGCCTTACAGAGAGATCTGGATAGACCAGAGAGCTGGGCAAGCACCAACCACATGAAATTTAACAAGAGCAAATTCCAGAGTCTTCACCTGGAGTGTGTAATTGTGGTTATACATACAAACTGGGGGAGGAGAGGCTGGAGAACCATTCTGTGAGAGAGAAATCTGAGGGTTTGAGCTCATGGAAAGTTGAATATGAGACACCAGTGTACCCTGTCAGCCGAAGGGGACAACTCGGGGTGCATTAGGCACAGCATCATGAGCCAGCTGAGGGAAGTGATTGTCTCACTCCTCACTGTGCAGCAGACACATCTCAAGTACTGCATGCAGTTTTGGGGTCAACAAAAGAAGGATATAAAGCTATTACAGTATGCCCAAAGGAGACTAACCAAGATGGCAAAAGGCCTTGATGACAAGATTTTAAAAGAGTGTCTGAGCTCACTTGGTTTGTTTATCTCAGAGAAAAGAAAGCTGAGGAGTGACCTCATTCTCAAGGGGAGCAATGCAAGGAGAGATCCTGATCTCTCTCTGGTGACCATCAACTGTACAGATGGAAATGGAATGAGCTGAGCTGCATCAAGTGAAATTCAGATTGAACATTAGGAGAAGTTACCACACTGAGAGGGTGGTCAGTCACTGGAAGAGGTCCCCCAGGAAAATGGTCGTGGTACCAAAATGTCAGAGTTCAAGGAGCATCTGGATGATGCTCTTAAGTGTGTGGTTTAATTTTAAGTAATTTTGTAAGGAGCAGGGAGCTGGAATCAATAATCCTTTGGGGGCCCTTCCAATTTGAGAAAGTCAAACAATATATTTTCGTCATAGAATCATAGATTCATAGATTGAATTGGGTTGGATATAAACTAAAAGATCATCTAAACACAGCCCCACTGCCATGGCCCTTCCAATAGACCAGGTTGCTCAAAATCCCATTCAACTTGTCCTTGAACACTTCTACAAATGGGACATCCATTAATTGCCTGGGCATCTTCTTGCAATGCCTCACCACTCTTATAGTGAAGAATTTTTACCTTGTGTCTAATCGACACCCCTCCTCTTTCAGTTTGAAGTCATTCCCCCTGGTCCTGTGCTTATAAAAAAGACTCTATTTTCTGTTTTTGCTATAGGGGTACTAGCAGAATTGAAGACAATAAAGAAAACAAATACCTTTACCTTGCCAAACACTACCTACTTCGCAGAGAAGATGCAATTTCTTTGTTTAATGTCGGTATACAGTTTTTTCATACATTATACAGAATCTACAAAAAAACCCCAAACACCAATGTTTTTGTATAAGCATATTAGTAGCTGAAAATGGTAATATCTACATTAGGTGAAACAGATACTGTTTATGTTAGGTTGTACTTAGCTTGGTTGATGCTTCATTTACTCCAGCTCTGCTACTCCAACAGTCATATTTATGATCCTTTAGTAGACTGGCTAATGGGACTCTTTCTAATGCATATATTGCCAAGCATACTGCAGGCAGCATGCACCCAAGGATCATTTATTTCAATGGAATGCTTTTCTTCAACGTATATATTTTATGAATCATGACTTTAAAGATATGTGTTCCCAGACTGGATCTTTAAAGGAAAGTATAAATTCTGCTTTTAATCATATCTTTGAAATTCCATTGACTTCATAGGGACTTCACTGGTGTAAACACAATATATCACTGTGCTGTGACAACCAACTGATAGACTGTGACACCTCCATTTCACACATGCAAGAATGGGAATAACACAAAGATACTGGAATAATTAGTGCTAACACTTAAGCAGAGTTTTGAAGTTACAACAAAATTGAATTTTTATCATAATCATTACCATAGTATTTATTGTCATTCATGATTGTGAGAGTATTGGAAGAATAGATTGTTACAAAATTGATCCTAGCAGTACACAACAAGTCCTACAGAAAACTTATGTTCTAATCTGAGTTTCAGGACAAGTTTGTACACAGAAGAATACAGAATATATATTGTATTTGCTTTTATGTCTATTGGATCATAAGGCTTCATAGCATATTTTGTGGGCTTTTTTGTCTTGTTTGTTAGATGAATTCATTGAGATTTCACTGCTGATAAATACCCTGTGTTTCTAAACCAAATAATCCTTCTTCAAGAATTAATACAGCTGCTTTCTCCTATTTTTCCTGCAATGCCTCAGGTTCATGCACCACCTGGGTATTTGCTGCACTTGAACAAGGCTTTTTAATTTTCATTATGGCAACCTTTACCTTCTCTTTGAGTCTACATTATATCAAAGAGAAACACTTCTACGCTTCTATTTTTTGGCACTTCAGAGATGAACACTCCTTAGGGAAGGTGCTTGTGGTCTTTTGCACAGCTCATTCTTACACTGTAATCTGGTTTCTCTAATTCATTGATTTTTAATATAAATGTAATTGCATTCAAGCAACTTTATTAAAAATTATATAATGTCAGAAAAGAAAGTTGGCCTTCCTCTTTCAGTGAAAAGCCTCCTGCAAAAGCTTTTGCAACAAGTAATACAAAATATGTAAGACATGAAAATTCAACTATAATCTTCACTGAAAGAATATTCTGGTGTGGAAAGAGTAAAACCCTTTTTATGAAGAGCCATTAGATAATAAGTTTTGGCCAGTTCATGCCTTAAATGGAGTTGAAATAATTTCACCAAACAAAATGGCAATGCTGAACCTATTACCTTAAAAATCATATGCCTTTTTCTCTGA
Source organism: Luscinia megarhynchos (assembly GCA_034336665.1). Lineage (NCBI taxonomy): Eukaryota > Metazoa > Chordata > Aves > Passeriformes > Muscicapidae > Luscinia > Luscinia megarhynchos. The sequence continues at coordinate 26,506,651 of CM067565.1, forward strand.
GAAATGGGAAAAAAATTGTCTAGGGATAATAGGTGATACTAGGGAATTAACTTATAAAAAGCCAAAATAGTCATCAAGTGCGATGATGCAATATTACACTGATGAACACTGGAAGAAGTTGGAAGACTTCTGCTAAATAATAAATAAAATTTGATTTCATGGAACATATGAATGCTAACTTTAAAAGAGTACTCTAAAAACATACCAAATCAGAGGTCTTTTAGTCTCAAGTGAAACATAACTCTCTGCCCACTATCAAGCATTTCCTTCTCTTCAAGTACAAAATCACTTGTAGGTAGAGTGATTTTGAACACAATGAAAAGGAGCCTTGGATCTTGTTTCTGTTTAAGAAAACATTAATATCAGTAGAAGCGGAGTACAGCTCTGGAGTATAACAAGAAAGAAAGTGGAGTATAGCAAGAAAAAAATCAATATTACCTCCTGGTGTGCAAATTAACACTGTTGTAAGCCTGGCAAAGTGGGAAAACTTCAAATTTCAAAATCTGTCTACATTGTCGATTTGGTATCACATCCCAAAACTATTTTTATGCCATTTATCTACCTACCAGGTAAGTGAATCTCATGCATATGAATAGACTGTGAAAATAAAGAGAAACAAGAGAACAGTTTATGTACATATGGTCTCATGTGAAGTGGCTATGAGATACAACATTTGAAGAAAATATAGGTATACACATATTTCTGCCAACAGCCAATGTTTAAAATTTTTTCTTATATATACATAAGTTGTGCTTTTTAGAATGATTAAACCAGAACAAAGAGAAGAATAAAGGATAATAACATATCCAAACCACCATATTTTGAGGTGGGTAAGTTGCCCTGAAGACATTAAGAAAAAAAGGCAAAATCAAACAAATGCTGAGGGTTCAAGTACCCTAACACATCACCAAGAAAATACTACCAAAAAACATTGAAAAAGTGCTTGAACAGAGACATAGTAGGCAGTCTTCAAATTATGTCTCCCCTTCCCCAGAAGGGCTATCACTCCCAGCAGCAGAGGGATGCTTCTGGAGCTAGCAACAGCTTGGTATTGCACTAGAGCATAGGAATTAATTATTATGTTTAACCATCTTCAGATACAGTCTTCCATTTATTGTCTCACATAAGTCTGATCCTATGAATGAAAATTAGGAAGCCACTTGATGTGTGAATAAAGCTCTATCAATGCAGTGCTGCACAGATAATTGCAATACTACAATGATCTCCTATTGAGGATTTTTTCTTACCTATTACAGACAGAAGAAATACAATGATCAGTAACATATATTACTTCTACCAGGCAGCACTAATTAATTTTCTTTTGCATACTCTGGTGGTCTAAAATGAACTGTTACCTCCCCTCTACATGGGAAAACTAAGAGAAAAATAGGTTAAGCAATGTGGTTAATGAGAAAATGACTCTTCAATTTGAACAGCAAGAGAAGGAACAATTTATATACTAGTACAGGAAATCCTGGGTAGACTGGAGAATAAAAACCTATTGCCAACTAATGCTAACCCTGAGGTTGTGGCTGGCATTTTTTTTATACTCAGGAGGCAAGAGACATCCTGCTGTATTTCAGTTTTACATATATAAATATCAATTTTAAGAAAAAAGTGTTTTGCTTTCAGACTCTTTAAGGTTCATGTCTTCTAATCCTTTGTAACCTTAAGCCTTTGGACCTTGCAGCTACTGTCACATTTCTCTAATTATGACTTCGGCAAACTTAATGTTCCTGCTTCTCATAGTGATATTCAAACAGCCTGTTCTTGGTCCCTTCTAGTGACATTCTCAGAAGCATCTAAGTAGGAAAAAAGAAATAGGCAGATACTTAAACTCTTATAATTCAGCAACAACTGCTGAAACAACTATACCCTCTACTCAACTCTTCTATAATGGTCTCTGAATGCCTAATTCAGTAAAATTACATTAAGATCAGCTGAAAATATGGCAAGAGAATGTGAGTCAGGGCATACCTAGCTAAAGGTAGCTTCTTAAAACAGGATATTTAGTTCTCCACTGCATTGCTTAAGAATTGAAAGTACAAATGTTATTGCCAAAGAAAAGTTTTCTATTTAAGACAAGAATTATCACTAACATATTATTTGTGTTAAGTATTACTTAGGCTGTCACGAGCAAAGGGCCATGGAGAAGGGTAATGCACCATTTGTAACCCAGATAAAACTGGAAATGGAAAGCTGATCTTTCTTATTAAGCCATAACACCAGTTAAAAGAGTTATCTCTGCAGCTCCAATCCCCACCAACCTTGTGTGTGTGTCTTTTTGATACCATCAGTAAGAAAGAAGGCAAGACCTTGTCATCTATAATCCCTTCAGGCCCTCTTCAGGGCTGAAGAATAAGTGATTTTTGGAGAAATGAAAGGCACAATTGCCAAAAGTGCTGGACATGTTACAAATCTTTCACAAAGCATGAACAACTCACCTGAAGTCACTAATACAAGGCAGAAACATTAAATAACACTCCCACTAACCAGACTTAAGATTTATTGATTTGTGAAGCCTAATGGCCACACAACATAACCAGTTCATAGCATTTTTAAAAAATTGGGTTTTAATGGATACTTACTGCTTTGAACACACAAAGGAACAGAACAGATTTCTGATTTCAGAATGTATACATAAATACAGAATTGCACAGAACTTGAGGTTTACTGTTGTCATCTAAACCAATTAAAGTTCTCTACTCATCTTTATCTGTACCAGACTCATTAAATGCTTTGTTGCAGTCTGCTTTTGATAACACATGTGCTGTGTTTTCTCCCATCAGAATGAAAGTATGAGCTTTAGAACTGCTCTGTCAAGGAAGTTAAGATTCTCATAATAATTTCATGTGTATTTTGTACTTGAAACTATTTAAATCAAAGCATCTAACACAAAGAGCTAAGAACATTTTGCTAAGTTATAACCAACTATTTTTAAAGAAAAAAGAGACTGCATTATGGTGATATGTTTATACACATTTTAGCTGCTATTTTAAACATACATGAAGGTACAGGATTATGATACTTATTGCTTGTTTGAATATCAAAAAGCAAAATATAGGTTATAATGTCATTTGGATGTGCTTCGACAGAAACTACCTAAATAGCCAAATGTATATTTTCTAATTATTATAAATGCCTCTCCTATTTTTTCATTCACTTTGTTTAGTGATATATTTGAGCTGAAATGTATTATTTAGAAAAAGAAATACTGCACAAGATTCCTGAATATTAACTGCAAAAAAGAAAAGCAAGGTAAATATTATACATTTAGTTTGTATGTGTAAATGTGTAGTCACAGGTCGTCTTTTAGGAAGATTTTTGGATTTTTTAAACAAGATAGATTGCTTTCATCAGATTGTAGAAACAAAAAGTATGAGGTGCTCATGGAAAAAAACACAATCTTGTATGATGTGAAATGTGCCACATTTCTTCATGGGTAGTCAAAATCTTACACAGGCCTTTTAACAAGATTAAATTTTATGAATGCAAGTCAAGGAAATTGTGGAAGTATACACAAGCACCACAATGCCTGTTGCTGTGTATGTAAAATCTGGTTTTGCTTACAGATGAGGTTCTTTATTTCTTGATTTTGATGTCCAATTTTCCACTTATATATTATAAATGCAACAACACACATATTGAATTTGGAAAGATTAGAAATTATTTCACTACAAAACTACCCTGTGATTAATTATTTAATTTCAGAGAGGTGCTTGATGTTATTAACCACGTAGATACTTTGGGTCAAGATTCAAGCACTGAAAAATGGATCAATTTATCAGAATTAGCATTTTTAACTGACAAAAATTAACTTCAGATTAAGCTGCCTCTAATTAGCAAAAAGTTAAATCACGCACAACTGGGGTTTACCAGTTACCAGTTATATTCTCTTCTTTATAGTGTCAGCCTTAATGAAAAGCATTTTAAATCAGTATTTGCAGAGTGGGAGAGTTAGTGTTCATTATCCTGAAAGGTAGGGATATCCACAGTGTGTGATCCAGGCCTGTCTCATACACTTCCCTGCTCCCTACCAGCTTGTTCTTAATGTTGCAGCTCACCCCCTGAGAATGCCTGGCAGCCTCTGCAGCCAACAGTAAAAATAAACAAATTGCTGACATGGCCTGGATGAGCTGGAAGGACAGACAGAGTTTAGGTACTGTAACACCTAAGTGCCCTAACAGAGTGCTAAGAGCAGACCCTCTTCTACTGTGGCCCACCATAAAGCCAAAGTACACACTGATCTTGATATTTCCCATGGAATCACTGAATGGGCTGGGTTAGAAGGGACCACTGGAGTCACCTGTTCCAACCTCCCTGCTGAAGCAGGGTCCCCTGGAGCTCGTTCCTTGTGTTTGCATCTGCCTAGATTTGAATGTCTCCGTGGAAGGAGACAATGCCCACAGTGTCCCTGGGCACTCTGTTCCAGTGCTCAGCAATCCAGTGCTCACAGCAGAGAAGCTCTTACCCCATGTCAGGTGGAACTTCCAGGTTCTGTCCATTGCCTCTTGGCTGTCTTCTGTGTGTTTGTACTCATGATTATAGCTGGTCCCTTCACAGCATTCCCTCACCAAGGTTATTTTATGGGGTTTGTGTGAGTGGGTTTTTTTACTGCAATAGATAAAAGAATACTGGACTCTAGAAAAATGGATGGCAACATAATCACATCGCAGATGTCTTTTGGTTCAGAAGATTTAATACTGACCAGTAGTTGAGTGGTAGTTGAGTAGTAGTTGAGTTCCATCAAATAAACAAGAAGTTTTGATTTAGAATGAAATAAGAAGAATTTTCTTTTCTTTCAAATTACTCTTTAAAGCTTCAAACACCAAAATACCACAAACAAACCAATCTTATTAAAAAATGATCAAACTAAATGTATCAACATATCCCTGCCTATATATCAGATACTTGCAAGGTTTGGAGAAGAAAGCTGTCCTTCTAATTTATATAGAAATGGAAAAATAGAATAATTTAAGATAATTATGCATAGCAAAAACATTTCTAAAGTGGTCAGAAGAGCATTCATGGGCGTATATTTCAGACATGCCTCTGAGGCAAACCCTAGGAGGTCAAGCTGGAAGATTCTTTTACTCTGAAGGACACAGTGAAAAACTTCATTATTTCCCTGGGTCACATAACACTAAGGGATGCCATGGGTAACTGACTGCCAGATAGACAATGCAAAGTTGACCAAAAAATTTCTACCCATTTAGCTGGTCTGGATATAAGGTTATTAGGACAGCCTTGAAAGGAATGTTCTATCTGAATGGCAGTGTATATTAGGAAGCAGCTTTACCTACCCAACATAAGTTATTATTAAAAATTATTTTATTCTTCATCTATGCACCTCAGAATCTTGTAATTAATATTAAATAAATTTTATAATAAAAAGATCTCGGTAAATCTTGTATCACAGGGAAAAAGCTGAAGGAGATGAACAGACTTGTCCAATATATTGTCCAAAGAATGTCAAATACAGCAGGTAATGAGTGAAAGTTCTCTGATTGTCATGCTTTTATTGATCTTATGTGAAGTTATTAGAAATTAGAATGAATTAATCTAAATTTACATTAATTAATCTAGAAATTGCTTTTAAAGAACATACCCTCTGCACTTATTAAATTCCAGCAGTCAAATATTTGTCTGTTTTCAGTCAATATTAAGTGCTTTGCTTAATGATGAACCTGGAAAACTTCGCCTGCTATGCATCTGCCTCTCATTTGTGTGCTCGAGGAAGAGAGCTGGCAGGAAGATAGGATGAGCAGGGTTAGGTCAGCTAATTCTACCACTGTTTTCATTAAACAACTATTGCAGTTTTTTTAAATTAAAAGCCAACCAAACAAAAAAATAAGCAAACAACCAACCAAATGCCCCAACCAAACCAAGCAAGCAAGCAAGCAAACAAAAACCCCAACCAAAATCAGCAACTGTTTTGTAAGGAAGGAAAAAATCCCTGTACTCTTGTGCCTGACATATAAAAGACAGGACACCTGCTGATGATTCAACTATATGTGCTGCCCATAATTAGATAAACAAAATAAATTGTGTGGGGAATCAGTTATGGAAAATCTACTTCACAAGTACTTATTTTTTCTTTTCCCTATCTTCCTTTTAACATTCTTTCTTATTCAGGAAGGGTTGAGGGAGCAAAGGAAGTTCTGTGTTTGTCCTCTCTTGTCACTGCTGAATACTGAAGTAACAGTTTGGGCAGGCAGGGAAGAAACCGACCTTTTTTGGCTTGAATAAAATACAAACTCTACACTGACAAAAAAAGAGAACATGATTATGTCTAGAGGGAAAACTGAAAAGAGGAAAAAACTTATTAAACAAAGTTTTTAATACTAATTTTTTATCAACTGAATATTTTGATATCTGCTATCCATATTAATGATTTAATGCGAGGTATTTTTATAGGAGACATTCTTTGGAGCCCATAGAAAACCATCCTCAGCTATCTGGGGTTAAAAGGAGCAGAGATACTCTCAGCTATTGACATGTAAAATATTTCAACAACTCAAGGTGCAGTATGGAAGAATAAAATATCCAAATTCTTGTCTGTTTTTTGTTTAAAGTGAGATTTTAAAGGTGTAGAATATGTACATAAAGTTTTCCAAGTTATTATGCAATGTAATTTATTTCACGATCTGAAGATGCAGCAGTACTATGCTGTCAAAGTTGCAGGTCACAAAACATTAGTTCATGTTTAGCTCAAGAACATGTGTAAGGTGAGATGAGATATATACTAGCTTCTTGCAGCTCATCTTGAATTTAAACTGAACAATTCTGTGCTGCTTCATTTCCTGCTCAATGTAGCTGTAAATGTTTTGGCCCTTTGGTTGTCTGTACTCAGTACTCAAACTTTGGTGTACTTAACTGTCTTCCTGCTCTTAACTGAGAAAAATGGCAGCAGATTTTGAGTAGTTTAGAAAGAAAAGGTACAAAAGGAAAAAACCACAAGAATTCTAAGTGAGAGCAAAAATACATGTTCAGAATTTAATCACTACGATAATACTACATGATCAATGAGATAAAAGCTACCAAAAAAATGTCACAACCTTGCTGCCAACCTGTCAGAAAACATGATCAGCTATAATAAAAACTGTATGGACAAATCACTTAATTACTTTAAATCACAAAGCAATGATATGAACTAATTCTGACAGTGATACATTGAATAATGTTTGCCTTCTGTACATTAACTCCTCAGAGGAAGAATGAGAGGAATTTCAAGGTCTAGGCCTCTTTTTGGATCCAATTGCCATACTTGCTTGAGTGGTAAAATATTTCATATTTAATCTACTGTTAATAAGGGACAGTTTTAGTCAATATGAAACTGTTGCTACCACAAAGAACGGTGCCTGATTGAAGAAACTGTTCAGGGAGTGTGACTAGTGATCTGACCTGATTAAAAACAAAATTAACAAATCCCCTAAAAGATAATTTTTTAGTCAGATCAGCAGAATTTCTACAGCAGTTCACAACTAATCAAACCAAGTTAATCACCCTTCTGATTAATTGCCTGCTTGATAAGACTGACATTATCTTCCTGAACAAAGAGGACTTTAATAAGAGATATTAATTCCACAAGCTATAAGATGCTGACCAGTGTAAAACTCACAAGAAAATAAAACATCACAGATGTATATTGTCTGAAGATACATGTGTGGAATGCAACATATGCAAGAATAGAGGGTAATTTGCTATTCAATATGGACGAATGTTCTTGTTTTGGAAGCTGTGAATACCTAAATACCATAGGATTGCTTTTTAACATTCTGAGACCCTTTGCAATTTTTATTTGAGACAAAAGAAATGGCCATGATGACAGTGTTTCTTTTTTTATTAAATAGAGAATTTCACAATTATTAAATATGGGGTTTTTGTTCTGGAAAAACAGAAAATAAAGAAAAAAAACAAAACCTCACAAAATAAACCCTAAAATTTTCTGGCTCAAATTTGAAAGTCAAAGTGTTTAAAAGGAAGCAGATGAAACTATATGGGCTTTAGAAAACATTTATAGCTTCTGGAGTGGAGACTGAGTACTTAGCAAGACCAACAATACCACATCAACTTCAGTGCATCACCAAACTGAGTTCTAAAATTGAAAACCATGGATACACATTTGGTATAGGCTACTGCTGAGATTATTGTCTGTATTAAGCAATCAGCAAATTCGACTCAGCTGTTACCTTGAGGCTTTTTTTTTCTCACACACCCCCACCTTAAATTTCCCATAAAACTGCTTATGTGCCAGCTTCTCCACATAAGAATTTAAGGAATTTCATTTAAAAAGCAGTAAGATAAAAGTGCCAGATTCACTACCTTCATGGAATACATTAAGAAATCTCGAAAGATTACAGGGTTAAGTATTTGATTGAAATAAATCCATTAAAACAAAGAAATGTGTTCTTCTCTTCTGTTAAAAGTGAAGGGAAAACTCAGTCTTAATAACCAATGCCTTCCTCTTCGGCTGGTTGAGGATGAGTACTTTTTATCCAATGAAAGAAATGGTCAGAACATACCTTGGCTTATGTCAGGCACAGACTGGTGTTTAGTTTTGTGTTTTTCACAACATTTGCTGTTGAGCAAAACTTATACCTGCCCCAGAAGGCAGGCAAGCATAATCCTGTTATTTTCCAGATGGATGAACAAAAGAGGTTGCAGAAGATTGTTTCTGACAGTGTTGGGAACAAAACCCAGGGGCCAAACCACATGTCAGATTTACATGAAATGTATTCAAATCAAGAGAAAATGTATTTTCTGAAGGTGTTTTGAACGGCTGCTGAGTAATTTAGTAGCGACACAGCAGGCTGCACTGTAGCTCTCACATTCGCATCTTTCATTACTGTTGGTCTGCTAGGTGCTGGCAGCTCTGACAGGACAATGTGAACCGTAGGGGGGATGAAACAATTTCTGTGACAATGTATAGATCCCTAGTTCCTGGTGTTCTCACTAAAACCCCTCAGCGCAGTAGGAAGTCACATCCACCTTCCCCTGCAAACAGCAGAGCAGTACTGTAAATTGCATTGAAGCTGCAGAAGAAAAACCACAGAGACACGTGTCCCAGGGCACAGATGTGAATTGGTGCCACAGAAACACCATTTCCCCAAACAGGGAAAAGCACAGCAAATGTGTGATACTGCACTTGAGCAAAGCCTCCAGGAAAAGCAATCCACAACAGGAAGAATAGTTTTTTAATGTACTCCAAACCTCCAAGTTGCATGTCTATTTAATACAGTTCATTTGAAGTGTGGGCTCAAAAGCAGATTTGGCATTTTATAATGTTTTGCTATTTATATCAAAGGACAAGGGTTTCCATAGACACCTGTTTACAGGTTCCAGAGAACCTGTTTACAAACTGTTTGAAACAGTTACTTTACCTGGAAATACTCCCTAATGCAGCAGATATTTTCCACACCTCTGGAAAATCCATGGCACCAGCAGTGTGAGACAATAATTAATTTTCTAACTATTATTATTACTATGCTAACACCATGTGACTACAAGAATTCACCAATATACTTGCATTTACATTGTGCTGAACAACAGAATACTTATCCAACGCAACACAGCACTACTCACAATTTAAATAAACCAAACTGTTACAAAATTTTGCCCACACAACTGGACATGTAAGGAATGCAGGAAAATCATGTTCAGTATCACTTCTGCAGTGGTTTGACCTCAATCAGCTGCCAGCTGCTCACCCAGCTGCTCTCCCTCCCCTCCCTCTCACCATGACAGTGAGTGTGGGGAAGCACCATGACAAAACTGCTGGGCCCAGATAAAGACAGGGAGATCACTTACCAATTATCATCACAGGACTGAAGGGGAGAATTTATTTAATTTATTGTCATTTAAATAGATTTGGGGGTCAGAAACAAAGAGAAAAATTAACGCCCTGCTCCCTAACCCCCTTTTTTCTGAGGCTTAACTTTGCTCCATTCCCAACTTCTGTATCTCCCCCACACAAACAGTGCAGAAGCAGGATGGGGAAATATGGCTCAGTCTATAAAAGCTCCTCTCTGCTGCTCTTTCCCCCTCCTCCAGTGGGGGATCCCTGTGGGTCACAGTTTTTCATGAAATACCCACCTGCTGCAGACACTACTGCCAGTGCCTGGGCACCTACACTCTGCACATCTCCTTCCCACAACCTTTGCAGCACAGCTAAAATATTAAGTAATCAAGTAATGGTCACAAAATGACAAAGCATCTTTGGATGAAGATGATCACAGGTGTAACAGCAGCATCACTAGCTCCATAGAAAATAGATCAGCAAAGCTAAAGAGCATGAGACAGAAGGCAAGTGGTACACTGTGGTGAGCAAAGAGAGAAGAAAGTTTCCCAGGTGCTTCACAGTCTGAGAAAAAGCCAGGTTAATGTATGCTTCAAAGAACAAGCTAATGATAGTGACAGTCAGTGGTGGAGGGATAAATAAAACAATTTCTCCCAGCTGAGTTAGTTACACCAAAATATAAATTCTTCACAGAATTGGTGCACTTCAGTTAAAGGAAGAGAATTACCTTCTTTCCTATGATGTGTTCTACAAATGAGTTTCTTGCAGACTCTCTGAAAGATGCAGATTTCTCTCTCTCTCAAAAAGATGAAGCTGACTTCTCTCTTTTTTCCTCTCTCTCTTTCATGACTATCAAGGAGGATTATTGAATAAATGTATGTGTGAATTTTAGTGAATATTCTCTCAATTTGCAGCACTGAATTTTCTTACTGCTGGTATGCAGAGCTAGATCTAAACTGGCTATTCTTTAAACAAATAACTCTCTTGTTCTTTTTTCTCTATATATGTGAAAACCAGGTATGAAACTGAAATTTATTTAGAAAGCAAGAATTTAGAAAAAATAAGATTACAGCAATTAAAATTAAATAATAACCATCTCTGTTTCCTCTTTCTCTCAGCCCTATGATCTATGAAACTAAGAACCCCAGTACACCTGAGGTCCTGTGTAAATTTCTGGTCACAGAGATGGACTGAGTATTACACAAAATTCAGATCACACACCAGAAGCTCAATGTCACATTTTAAACATTCCTTGTCTCAGAACATTAGTCTTTTGAATATTTTTTTGAGATATGTAAATGCTATTCCCACTTTAGAGTTGTGTGAAGTAACAAGCTAAGATTTACCAAATTTTTGAAAGCATGTTGAAAATTTGCTGCTGAGCTAGGAGCTGGTCACCTAGACCAAGAAGAACTTCTCTCTTCTCAGCAAACAGAAAACTCAGCCTAATCACACAGCAGTCTGGACAGACTTTGCTGCCTGTTTTGTTGTTTGTGGAGCTCTGCCATCTAACTCCTCTGTGGTTATTGGTGCTCATGAGATGAACCAGAGAGAGTCAAACTGACTCTTTGAGAGACAGATACCTTTTATTGCCCTTCCCTCTACCACTGCTTTCTTGGACATTCATACAAAGGCTGGATGACTACATGTTTTTATTTTCCACTGGTTTCCAATACCTACAGAGCAAATAGCACTTCCTATTGCTCTCAGCTAAAGCAAACCTGAAGAGAATTGCCAATTGTTACTAGCACACTGAACCAATTTTATTTCTGTATTGATCTTTCATATACAGAACAACAGGTTTGAGGAAGAGAATTAAAAAACTGCTCCTGATTCACAGTTTTATTTTGTTGTTTAGCTCTTCAGAACTTTCAAATACAACAGTGTAAACTACTATCTCACTTAGAAAGAAGGCTACAGGGCACCTTCAAAAGATATTTAGCTCTGTACTCTAATGCTATAGTTCCATGTGCTGTGACAAACAAACAGAAAGTAAATTGTCTGAAAAGTCCTCTCTGTAAATCATTGGGTGACCAGATATATATGCTGAATTTTAGAGGATTTTATATACATTAGAAATAAAAAGAAAATCTATTGAAATTATAAAATATTGAACAACATACCAGATTATCTTGAGTTTTATTATTTTATTATTCCTTATGTAATCCAGTGACTCCTTTCCTTCATATCAATGATATGTTTCATACATGATGTCCAGTGTCCCTTGAGCAGTACTGAAGCCCCTTTGTACTAGCATGTGTGTGAAATAACTGTAATTCCTTCCAAGCAGATCAGAAGGACTGTGCATCCCACTTCCTCCCTGGAACAGTGGGGGTTGCCAAATATTTACAAACCTTTGCTGTTTCACCCAGCCTGACCCAGACACAAGATGGAAAAGTGAATCATATGAGATCACTGACTGTGTGGAGAAACTGTAGTGAATGAGCAATCACATCAACAGTGCCTGCAATACAATGCTTATTCAGCACACAGAAAAAACAAGACTATGTACAAGTCTACCCCATTAAAGTAGTGTTTCCTTTAATACAGAAAGATAGGGGTTCTAAAGAATTTAAGAAATTTTGGAATTTAGTATAGAATTTTCATGATACAATAAAAAAATCTCTTATATCTTTATCTGCAACAGTGCTGAAAGACAAATAATAAAATTTTCAAAGCAGATTATCCAAAAAACGGAAATTGTGTTATATAGACTATAAGAACTTTATTTTTTCTATTTTTCTTGTGGAAACCCAGAGTTTCTTTGAATATTGGAATTTTAAAATTGTAATGCATACCCAAACCTAAAAGTGAAAGATAAAGAAACGTGCATTCATTATGCTTTGTAATGTATGGTTTAATTCTGGTGAATTCACAACTCACTGTCTTTAGAAGACCTGATAAATTGTGGCATAGAGATTCAGTAAAATCCCATAAAGAAATAACTGTTGTTAGCAGCATCACTCACTAAGGAAAGTATAAAATAATTACTGCAATTGTCAACAACACATTGAAACTGTTTCTTTAATGGGATTATTAACCTTAAAACTTCCTTCGGAAAACGAAATTTTCTGGGTAATCTGAAAATTATACTAGCTACTATTTTGTCATGTTTGATTTGGTCAGAAGTTTTAGTTTTAGTAATACACATCCTTGTAGAAACTCAAATAACACTTAATGAAACTCTGTAATTTGTCCATAAGAAAACACAGCAGATATAACTTAGCCTTTTAATCTGAGGTAAATGTATAATGACACACTATGGGCTGGAAGATGAAAATATTATGACACCATATGCTGTGAACTGGTCTGTGGTCAGCCACTTTGTAATAAACCATCCAAAACCAGTTGGTGATTTATTTTTGTGTACCTCCTTACAGACAGAGTATGAGACACAAAAACAAGCCCTTGACTTATTATAAACATGATTTAGCCACAACTGTAGCACTAATATGTTATAAACCTTGCCCTCACACTGAATGCAAAACACAACACTACACCAGGCACTGAGAAGAAAACTCTAGCACAGCTGTAACCAGGACAGCTGGCTTGAGCAGGAATGTTGGAAGGGCCTCCAGAGATCCTTTCCAGCCTAAAGAATCACTTGTTTCTGTCCTTCTGTGTTCTTGGGTCATTCCTGTAGGATCAGTTAATGTAAGAAAATCTAGTGTAAACCCAGAGCATGAAGGGTACAAGAATCAAACATCTGTTCTTCAAGTCAGTAGCTAATGAGCTTGAACAGCCATAGCAGTTGGTTTGTTGGCTTTGACAGATCACTGATGAAATATTGCATACTGCTGATGAAGGAAGGCAAAAAAACGTTTCAGAAAGTAGCTTGTGTTCCTAAACACCCTGAAGGGTTCTGTTCATATACAAAAGCTGAAATTGAAACAAACACAAAAGGTAATCTTTTCTATATTCTTTATGAGAATCCATTTTTTTGAGTTATTCCAGATAGCATGCCACATGGAACGATTTAACTGTGATGATTTTATAAACCTTTCAATTTCTATAGAAAATATAGAAAACACAAATGCATGCAGTTGTATATGTGTCCTTCTAAAAGTAATCACAAATTTTCTTTAAAATTTATTTAGTATAATTAATGTTCTACAGCATTTCCAGTTCTATGCAACACAACATGGGTAAAATTAATCTACGTGCAGACTTAAAATTAAAATTTAAATACAGAGTATTTAAAAGATTCTTTTTAAAAGCCACATCTAAATGTGTTTTCCTTAACAATTTTACAAATTAATATGATAAAATAAAAATTCTTAAATCGATCCCAGCCTGTTTTTACTGTTAATCTTCAAAATAATTTTGAAAAGATGAGGTGTAATAAGATGACAGAGATATTGCATGTAGCTGTCCCAAGTAATTTACCAAATCACCTTTCCATTTCTCATCCATCACATAATTGATTATGTTGGAACTCAGTATTTCATGTATGAAACCTAGGCTACACTATGTTCTTGCTGAGATACAAAACCTGCTGCTCAGATGTTTCCAAATCATCATTAAAAAAAAAAATCCTATATTTCTAGGTAACTGGCAATGTTGGAAGCAATAGCAAGACAGCAGATAATTGTATTTGTTTCCTTTTTTTGTTTACTGATTTAATATAATTTTAAGCAATACTTTCACACTATGCAGGTTTCCCAACACCTATAAATAATAATAAAAATATGCATTAATATGAAAATCTATATATCTCTGAAATAATAAAATTAAATAGGTAAACATCATGACTAAAAATGAGCCAACATATTGTATGGATAAGGATTTACACATTTTTTTAGAAATACATTTTCAGAATGCACATGCAAGAAAAAACTTTGTACAATAGTTCAATCAATTATTTTTCTTCTTCTGTGGGAAAGGGAGGAAGTAGAAGTGTAGGTAAAATCATGGACACTGATAATATAATCATATAACTAATACTTTATTCATTATATCTTGCCAAAGTTTCCATGTGGAGGTACAAAAACATGCTGAGGACTTTCACAGTTCAGAATGTGCCATCTGCTTTTGAAGCTGGAAGACCAAATAATAAACTCCAGCAGCTTCTGTACCACTGCATGGTCTAGATGAGAGTTGGCCAAATTACCTGGATAATGTATTTAACAAATAAACACTTTTAAGGACAGCTAAAGGTGCCCTTCTCAGCAATGAGTAAATGCTCACATCCATACTACTGATTAAAGTGTGACAGAAAACTGGAAATAACTGCTTTCAATATGTTCACTTGGAAGATACATAAAAATGCAAATGTACATAATACATGATATAGCTCTGTGGGGATGGGCACTATGTTCATTAAATTCTAGAGAAAATTTCTGAAAGTTCTGCACATAAATAAGATGGAAGACTGACGCTGTCACATACAGGGAAGATTTTATTTAATGCTTGCTTGGAATCTCCCAAACAGAAAAGGACCTGCACTGTGCAGAACAGAAAAAAGCGTGATTTAGAGGCAAAAATCTAAGATATCTAAAAAATATCAGTACTCACATTCTAAAAGCAACAATCCACCTAACTATCTAGAACAATCAAAATCCTGATGATCTGATTATCTCAATATCTTTCTTGTTAAATTTACCTTCATTCAACCACAGAATTAAAGAAGCAACATCATTTGCCCTTATGGCAGTCATATCACTTTAACCACAAAGTAGAGCAAATTTTATACCAGGGAAATGCATTTTAGAACCCACTCATAGAATGAAGTGTGTTTGAATTAATGTTCTTTGAATAACTTTAAAGAACAAATCCATAAAACCAATCCAAACTACATTTCAAGTATGTGCTCAAAGCTTTGAACTGAAAAAAAAACCCAATACAATCTCAATTATGAAATCACAAAAAAATTATACTCAATGCACATTTTCAAACCAGTAATCAAATCATCCTAAAATAAACAGAAATAGAAACAACGAATGAAATGGCATTGAAACAGGTTTCTATTTTCTTTAGGCAAGGCAAAAAAAGTAAGCAATCAGAGCTTTATTGACTTTCTTCTATAAAGCTGCCATTTCAGAAGCATCATAAAGACAACGACTGAACATTTAAAACTCATTTAATCTTCATCAGGTTTGAGAAAATGGCCATATTTAGGGAAACCAATCATACAGTTAAAAGAAAGCAAATTGCTCTAAACCATGGGAAGGTATTTGTTTCCTGCACACATAGATTAAAAAGAATAAGTTTGAAAAAGAGAAAATCTACTTTTATAGATGTTATTGGATGTGTTAATTGCGGTGTTTAAACACTGGAGTCATAGTTGCATCCAAAACAGGAAAAACTGTCAAATACAATCTTCCAAACTAATTCAAAGTTGAATGTAACAAATGCATTTTTCCCCTGTTGGAGAGCTTTGAAAAAGTAAAAAAATATGGTCATTTATTCTACTCTTTGACTCTCTTTCCTGCATTATAAGGAAAAAAAATTCCACACATTAATTTTGCAGGTAAAGTGTAGATAGAATTATCTATCTCCAGCAGTGTCTGAGAACACAAATCAGCAGTTTGTCATGGATTCATATTTTATATCTTACGATACAAGATCTTGGGAGACTACAACTACCTTGTCAAGTTTGCTTTTTGCTTTGACAGAGGTTAAGGATGATTGCTGAAGGATTACAATTTTATTGGTGCTTGGTGAAGGATATACTGCTCTCTCTACATTTTAGAAGGACTCACAAGAATAATCACTAGTCATTTTGAAGGCCAAGCCCATAAACTCAAATTCATGTAAATCCCTGCTAGTCACAGTCTACAATCACACCTTGCAAGTTATTTAGTAGGCAACTCTTTCAAAAGATAGAAGTATAAAATTCCAGTAAACAAAGGAAATGTGTTAAATTGGACTGGCATTATTTTTTAGTGCAACAACAAGAAGGAGGCCATAAATACAGAGGTGCTATTTTTAAGGTAGAAAAAAAATGGAAATAAATTTTTTGGTGCAAACTTGAACTTTATATCTAGAATCAATTTTTTACTTGCTGTTTTAGCTGCATTTGTTGCTAAGATATTATTAGGCTTTGAAATCTGTACAGCATTTTGATGGCTTAAATGTATGAAGGAAAGACAATGCTACTACAGCTGATGCAGTGCAGACAATTACCTGAGCAATGTCTCATACAAGAGAAGTCTCTGGGATTAAAAAACAAACTTAAAATAGTTTATTAGTTTTGAGCTGTATAACTCAATTATTTTCTGAGAGAAAAAATAACCCTCTTTATCAGCTAGATCAAAAGGAGAAGTGATATAACTTTCTTTGTAAATTTTATATACTTTTATAACCTTTACAAAAATCCTAAAATAAATAAACTGTTGTCTAATAAGATTTGAATGCATCCTTTGTGACTGCTCCAGTAACACTAGATGTTAATACTAATCATAAAAGGAAAAAAACCCTTGTTTTAAATGTAGAAAGAGAGTAATGCAGAGACCTGTGGCTGAGAAGAAATAGAAGATGGAAAAAAACCAGTTTCTTAAATGGCAGCTCCTATTAGCCTTCCATATATTGAAAAGAAGATTTATATTCTAAGAACTTTGTTTCTAAAAGAAGTGGCAAAGCTTATGGGTTAAGCATACAATCTAACAAAAGTCCCTGAGCATTCTCTTCTCCCCATATTAATCTACTCTATATACTGACATCACCAAAACTCTCTCATTTTAGAATTTATCAACATTTACATCACGGAGAAACAGTTTAGAGGAAAACCACAAATTTTACTTTGGTTTTCTTTTTTTGGTAGTAAAAGGCAATTTTGAGAAGTCTAACATTCATGTTTCATGGTAACTTTTGTTACAGTCTCCTTCGCATACTATCCTTCAACAGCAAAAATAGGTCTACCTAAGGCTTCCTTTAATTTAATAAGTGCACACTACATTCCCTCACATCACAAATGTTTACAGTTCAGGTGCAGCAATTAGGCCTAATACTTAAAAAAAAAGTTATCTGAATCACAGTAATTTGATATTTTATGTGGCAGTCAGAATTAATTCTAATACTTAACCATTATTTAACATTACTAATATAAATATAACAAAAACACTCTATATTTTTTCTGTTTTACTTCTTACCTAGCTTACATACATAAAATTCCATGACTGGAAAAAGAGTTAATTCATTACCAAAGCATGATACAAATACCCATCTCAAAATGATAGATGAACCACTCTGAGAGCTATTGCTTGTACAAGATGAAAAGTGACAGTAGTGATTAGCTCCTCATGTATAACGCTGATAGTGCAGTGGCAAATGTAGATATGACAACTTTTAGAATCATAGTTTTTTGGATAAGACTTTTAAAATCACCAAGTTCTCCTCACAATGAGAGATGTTGATAGCATGTCCATTTTAATTTTTTTATTGTAAACAGTAGATTAGTCTTATATTTAGCACCAAAATTCAGACGACAAATCTAATTTATTTAATGTGTTAACTAATAAGCATAAAATATGAGACCCCCATTTGTGATCTCCAAAATTATGTTTAAACTGTTTCAGTTCTCAAACTGACCTAATCTGTATCTGTAAATGTGTCTGGACTTTGAATGATTCACGAGTTCTCCAAAGGACTGAAATAATCTGTGTGAACTAAAACATATTTTCAATCAAGGAGATTACCTTATGAAAAAGGTTTCCAAATTTGCTTTCCAATTTGATTAATCTTTTTATCATAAAAAAAAATAAAATGAAATCACATTTGATTGCTCAATATAGATGAGTAAAAGTCTTTTAGTGTAACCCAGTGGTAAATTCTTACCTTATTGTAATAGGGATGAGTATGCCCTTGCTGACAGATTGGTTCAGGGATACAGTCAGAATGTTTTGAGAGTTTCCGCAGCCTAATCGAACTGTGGGTGTTCCCTCCACAAGGTACAAGTGAAGAAACTGCTCTCCAAAATTTCTTTCACCAGCTTTGAAAACAAAAATGGAGATAGTCACACTTCTAAAAGGGCAGGATGGCAGAAGTATTTCACACTACTGGAACACCGACACCAGACACGATGCCTGTGTGACATTGGGGACTCTTCTGTCCATACACAGGGCACTTCTTGAGTGACAGTGAGAATAAAAATCAGGCTCTGTACATCTCTGTGTTTAGCTAATAACAGTTAAAAGTACGAGAAAACAACCAAAAGACAAAATTAATACCACTGCAGTTGCATCAATCTTACAGAGATCTTTACATTAATTGAACTTCTCCCTATATCCAGCAGTATCATTGAGGCAACAAAGGCGACAATAAAAAAACAAAATCACATCCATTCAGCTTTTCAAATAAATTATAGACAACAAAAATTGTAAGAGAACATCTCTTACAATAGGTTTAAAGATTATGAAAAATTCACCTTTACCAATTAATATTTCAGACTTGATGAGAAGAAAAATTATTTATAAAACATCAAGCATACTGTTACTTTTGCTCTTAAAATATGAATAAAAATATGCTTAAGTTCACTTCCACTAAAGAGTATATATGTAAAAATGACAACAAAATATTTCTATTTAAGTGGTGGATGATGCATGGCTGTTCTAAAAAAAAAGGACTGACATCTACAATTTCAAATGATGTTGGGTGAATTTGCCATTTGAATTTAATTGTGTCGACTTTTCATAAAAGGTAAGTTCCTGTTTACAATTTTTATCCCCCTTCAAGACAAATAGCTAAAATGTTATCTGTTTTTTCACTGTATTCTACTATGTTTAACTGAAGTAAAAAAGACCCAGTAACTGGGTCACGAAACAGAATTTACTGCATGTATTATTTGATGCACTACTGCCTCTGAATAGGAGGGCGTGGGTGCTGGCATGGATGTCAGACTGGGAGAAATCTTCCTCTAGAATTTGGGGACCTTCAGTTGTGGAGGGCCTGGGTTTGGATGTGTGAGTCTGGAGTGAGTCTGTCCATGAGCCATAGGCAGGAGTGCTCTGGAGAGGATCAGAAGGGCTGGTTCTGGGCTGGGTTTCAGCTGCTGAGCAGGAGCCTGGAGGCACTGGTTGGAGCTTCCAGGCCTGGAGCTGCTGGAGAGGGCCACAGATCAGAATGTCCTTTAATATTTTTATATTAAAGAAAGGTAAAGAGAGTGAAGACATACTTGGGATTTGGGAAAACATAATAAATTTATAAAGAAAAAATTATCAACTTTATTTTAGAACACAAAACAAAAAGCAAACACTGATCTTTTAGGAGACAGAGAGGGACAACAGTCCTTGCAACTGCCTGATCATTTCCTTTTGCATAGTTCCTAGCAGAAAGAGTTCACAAAGTAAACTCCCTCCTCGAGAGCAGCTTTCTAGTCAACACTGCATTTCTTCAGTCTGTTACAAATCCTGATGACCTACTGATGTCTTTTATGCTTAGACATATTTTGTATTCTGAATACCTAATTAACTCTAAAGCTATTTTAATTTGGCTGGATTTCATGCCTTTGGCGTTTACAATTTCCTTCTACAATAGTGTGATAATTTTCTTTCAAAATATATTGCACTATTGCACTGCTTTTTAACCCTCGCATAACTGATATATGCACATATTGTATTATTTGTTTCCTTATCTTCTCCCCTCCCTGCACATGCTATTCCTGGCATTTCCAATTTCTACCTACTAGAAATTTTCCAATTTCCAATTTCTAATAAGTAGATCTGTGAGTCACATTGATTCTGAGAGAACGAAGTGGATGTGTATGTGCGTGCATACAACGTCTTGAAAAAGTGAAGTTACAGATGAACAGCTTGTTTCCCTTCTCCCAGTGGCTCTGTCTATTCACATTGCCTACGAGTAAAAACTTGGAAGCAGGTCCTCATTGTTACCAGGAAAGTAAAAAAATCTGGGACAGCTGTCCCAAAGGCAGCATTACTTCTTGAAGCTTCAGTGAGTGTTGCTGCTTGAGCTTCAGTCGAGGGAGCACTTTTAAGTCACACTTACAGGTGACTAACAGCATTCTTCACATTATTTGCTAGGTGGTATGAAATCTGTTGAAAGGACAGTCCTTTAAATCTTTCTTCAGTGAATATGAGGAGGCAGAGAATTTTGTTCTGGCTATGTGAAGGAGCATATGCCACGTAGTGTGTATGATGGAAATCACCCTCGCAGGAAAAGCCTGAGTCATAAGCAAAACAAAGAAGCTCTGGGAAGAGACAGAGATCAGGAAATACCGGAGTTAATAATCTTGTTGGATATTAGGGTTAAATTGTCTCAACCTTAGTAGAGATTATGCAAGAGGTTCAGGCTAATGAACCCAGATCTCAGCAGTCATCCTTTCATAGGACACTGCTAGCTGGAAGGTTATTTTTGTACACTAGTATGACAACAAGCAAGTGGCCATTAACCTCAAATTATTGCCTATCTAAAAGACAGATTTGAAGTTCCATTACAATATGGGATAAGCTTCATTAAGAAAGGAAATCTATTTTGACACAGAGGAAGGATACTGTGAAATGCTCTGCTTGAAAATGCCAGCTGAAATAAGAAACAAAGAGACTACAGCTGAAATGCCCCTATTTAGTTTCATAAGGGTAAGGGGAATATGGAAAGATCTGGGAAACAGAGCTTTTGAGAGCACAGGAAATAATTTATGAGCACAGCTTATGAAAAGGGAGCTGTTGTCCTTAAGGAATGCTATAAACATGGGCTGTGATATCTGAAATCCAATTGTCAGAAGTTATAGGCTACCATATATAGCAGAAGCTAAACAATCTACCCTTGAAGGGATTGTAAGCAGCATTATGCTGACTCTGTTAAAAGTGAAAATGATGAAGTAAAACTTTATAACTGTATCAGGTTTTTATGATCACTAGCAATTTATTTTTTTTTTGTGGCTAAATATCACAATTTGCTTTGACATGTTAATGAAATTTAATCATGCAAACAAATAAAATAATTAAGGAATAGAATAGAAATTTTATGAATGCATTCTGTAGTCAACAAATAAATCACCTCCAATGATGGCTAATCTTTATTGGCACAAATGTAATTGCAACATTCTATCAACAATTTAAATATAAGGTAACTGCAAAAATTCCAGACAGTTTTCATCCATTTACTGTTAGCATTACAAAATTTCTTGAATGTATACTGAAATAATTGGGGAAAAAATAATTATTAAGAATGTAAATATGGGGGTTTTTTTGTGCTAAAACAGATGAACATATAGTAATTTTCTATAAATCACACATAGGCTTCTATGATATCCTATCTCTTTCCCCATTTTTTGAACAGACAATCTATTTTTGGAAGACTCTAAAAGTCCTTAGTACTTGGTAATTTCAACCAACCATTGATAAAATTAATGCTAATAAATAGGAAAATTACTTTTAACAAAAATATGGTATGATTTACTAAAGTGACATGCCTAGCACATGTAATGATTCTCATGTTCTGCCTATTAGTTAGCCTATTAAAAAGTTTATTTGCTATATTCTCTATATTTATTTTATTTGTCTTATATATATTTACTATATAATGCAATAATATAATTAGGCTAACTGCTAAAACGTATTAAAATAATGCATTGATAATTTAAGTGTTCTGTTCTCTCTATTTTATGGCACATGGACATGAAAAGGTGAAGAAGGCACAGATCTTTTCTGTTCTTCACTGGCTGATGTACAAGGTAAAGACAGATGCAAGTTTTAATCCTTTTTATGTTATCCTTATGATTTTGATTTAAATAGTCTTCTTATGCATACAGCCTGATTCAAATTCATTTGTGTATCAATAGCATCTTGTCTGAGATTTCCCCCTGTAATTAAATGTTTATTAATTATCTGCCAGAAAACCAGATGTAGCCTCACCACCACCTGGTAAAAACAGGTGTATTTGTAAAATGTGGAATCTGAAGGTGGATTAATCTTAAAAAAATAATCAAAATGTGTAAAAATTTTCTAGTAAAGTACATCAGAAAGAAGCAAATCACTGTAATGCTCTTTCTATTTAAAAAATTGACAGAAAGATTTTTATTTTATGAATATGTGAAGCTCATTGTAACTGTAATCATGAAACCATTGCTAACCTGCATAAACCAGCAGAATCTGAAAATGTTGGGAACAGTAACCCTTAGGAATGTGTGGCTCTTTTGCCTAGTGAGTGCACCAGCCTTAAGTTGGCTTTCTGCTGATGGTTGATTCCTCAGATGTTTGATGATAACATAGCTTCAAAAAAGCAACAATAAGGGCAGGAGTGATATTGCTATTAAAAACAGAAGAGCTGACAACAGCAGCTTCCCTTTTCTAGTATTTAAAAGTGAAAATGAAAGACAAAGCAGGGAGAAAAAAATGGGGATGAAGGAAATACAGAGAAAGCATATGAGGGAACTCACAATTGATATTTATTTACAGATGAACTTCATGCCTGCATACAGAAATAATTAAAAAATTCTCAATTATCTGAATAGGCACATGGAGTTCATTCCTAAAACACTGAAGAGATTTTTATTTACAAATTTATATTATATTTTATTTTATATTATATTCACGTAAAACTAAATAATATTGATCTGAACCATCATAATAAATATTTACAATATCTGGAAAGGAATCTAATTGCCAGGGAGGCACAGAACAAAAAAAGAAAGAGTAAAAACAAGGAAAAGAAATTGGTGCTATAGAAAGAGGGGCAGAGATTGTTAAAGTAGAAATGTAAAGAAAAGATCTGTCTAATGTTAAACACAGTATCAGAATTCTACAAGATGTACAGTCCTCTACTAATTTCTGTGTCTGTGTTCCACAGCCAGGCAGGGATCCAAGTTTTACTTATTTTCTTATTTATTTATTTAGCTTAACAGAGATCTAACCTTAATTGAAACATACTGGACACTAAAAGAACGGAATATTGCAAATCAGTTAAAATTCCATTTTAGATGCAACAAAGGGAATGAGAATGCAAGTATGACATGCTACTGAAAGCCTATGAAGAATGAGTGAGTTTTCAATGTGTGAAAATATACAAAAATTCCTCCCAAGCTCCTGGAGCTACTCCAGCTTGATTTTAGGGTGAGACCTGAACTTGTACCACTAATCCTGACTACACTTCTTCCTCCTTTAAGGGTACATGAAGGGACAAGAAATGAGCTGTGACACAGTCCATGGAAATCTCAGATATGGGTAACTGGAAAGTAAAAAACTTCTTTTGGCTCTCCAGTAATGCCATTCTGTCTTTCCAGAAAGCAGAAACACATGTATTCTAGAGAATGTGAAGTCTTCAAATTCTGCTGAAACAAAAGCTCTGAAAACACCTGAAAAATATCCTAGTAATGATTTTCCATAGACAGTGTGAACTAATAGCTGAACAGGTTACACTAGGTTTTAATATCTAATTAGGTTACAAGCAGGATGAGTAAATTATCTAGAAAAGAAAATGCATAGACTCATATGAATTGCTCATCTAATTAACCTCTTGTAATGAGCAGGGACAACTTTGACCAGATTAGGTTTCTCAGAGTCTTCTCAAACATGTCTTGGATAACTCCAGGGATGAGGAATCTACCACTTCTCCGAGTAATCTATTCCAGTACCTTGCTCCCCTCATAGTAAAAAAATTTCTTCTTTATATCTAGTCTACATTTACACTCTCTCAGTTTAAAGTCATTACCCCATGTACTATTGCAACAGGCCCTGCTAAAAGGTTTAACCTCATATTTCTTATAAGCACCCTTTTAATACTTAAGGACTGAATGTAGGGTATCCAGAGCCTTCTCTTCTCCAGGCTGAACAAACTCAACTCCTTTAGCTTCAGAAAATACCACTTCCTACTGAGTACAGCAGAGAATCTTCCACTTTTATTTTTTTTTTGGTTTGGAGTTCTTTGAGATTTTTGGTTCACAGAGATGCTTACTCAGGGCTTATGTGTAGATAGCAAGATTAACTTTGGCTGAAGCCAAATTACTTTGCAGTGATGAAGCAATCAAAATCACAAAATGCCAAATATATTCAAAGTACTTCCAATAACCTTCCTTGGATTCTTCTTCAAGGGCAAATAACTCCTCTTAAAATTGAAATATCTAACAAGTATAAAACATTTTGACATAAAGAACTGCCACATCACCACTTGTTCATGATTCTTAGCAAATTCTGCAGTACTGTAACTTAGAGAGCTGCAGCAGCAGCCCAGGTATAACATACAAGGATTTGAGATACTATTTCGAAAAGCAATAAACACTAATTTTCCATTTAGGGCTAGAGTATTTCACATCTAAAAAAATTCTAGTACAGATAATAAAAGGCATAATTAAATAATGCCATAAATCTTATATTATTTTTAACCCTGGCTTATAAATACTTACACAGTTCAAGTGAATTCACATACACTACTACCAGATTAATATAAATGCAACAAAATTTAATCAGAATAATTTATGCTATAATCAACAAGATTTCTTTGTATAGAGAAACCCTAGGAAGCTGCAGTGAACTGAAACTGCTCCTAATTAATTTGTCTTTGTTGAATAAATCTATCAAATAATAATATTTTTCTATCTCTTCTTGAGTTGAGGAAGAAATCACTCCACATTCCATGTTTTCCATTTGCAAGAAATTGCAAGATAAAATATATAATGAAATACTCAACTGGCAGAGAAGTCTATTTTTTCTTGCTGACTAGTGAAAAGTGTACTTCTGTCTCAGAAGTTTATGCCATATATTGAGCAATGAAATATGCAGGCAAGAGGCGACTTTTTATGTAGTATTAACAGGCATACATCCAAGTCTGCAAGTATACTCTCTGGGGATCACAAAAGAATTCTCTGAAGTGTGAAATCACAGTAAGTACTTCAAAATATGGCAAAACTGCAGAACT
This sequence comes from Luscinia megarhynchos, assembly GCA_034336665.1. Taxonomy (NCBI): domain Eukaryota; kingdom Metazoa; phylum Chordata; class Aves; order Passeriformes; family Muscicapidae; genus Luscinia; species Luscinia megarhynchos. Next base: position 26,532,257 of record CM067565.1, read on the forward strand.
GAAGATAGTTCCATAAATCAAGAATTTGGAACCAAGATCATAATTATAAAAAGCGAGACTCAATCCAACTATGAAGAAGCTGTTTCTCTATTATAAGTTGTTCAAAACTTCTTCAACATTTGTATTTTAGAGCTGTAAAACTTAAAACTGAAGTCATATGCTTGCTATGTTCTTTCTTGTCAGGAAGCTGCATTTTCTCTTGTAAGTTATGTTTTGCTTAATGAGTCATGAATTAAAGAACTTTCCAGAGGAGCACTAAGAACAATGGTTCGAATTTTATAATGCAGCATGCATTAGAATACCAAAAGGCTTCTACTGCATTTTAATGACTCATTTTGCTGTTGAAGAGGAAACACCAGCTGATGTACACTAAAGTTAATAAGGACCTGAAGGAGCTAAAACTGATACTTAGCTTCAAGTATCTTTGGTACTCACTGTAAAGAATTGTGCCATTTAGAGCAGTTGTTTTCACTGTCAAGTACAGAGTTGTCAGATTGCTTGTTTCCTGCCCAGATGCAGTCCTGGTATCAGATACAGATGTCAGAGAAGGTAGCTCCAAATAAGAATTTCCAGTGAAGGATGGAAAAAACAGTGATATATCTGAAATGAACAACAAAAAGCTAATTTTAATGTCATATTACAAAATAAAGTAATAAAATGCAAGCACATAAAAAAGATCCATTTTTGTATACCTGTGAATAGCATCATCAACAATACTATTTGCTGAGTATGCATATAAATTTATTTAATTTAAAACATTCAAATAAAATACACAGAAAATGAAAAAGTTCTAGCATCTGCCTATTACCAGAAGTGAAAAGACCATTATAGGAGGGATTACTGCTAGAAGATGCAAATTAAAAAGGCTGTCATAAATTTTCATCTTTACAGATGTGTCAGGGCAGAACTTTTGTCCTATGACATATCTGTGAAGTGCTTTTTATTTTTATTTCTATACAAGAAACCCTTTTTTTTTTCATTTTTAAGACACTCACAATTTTGGGGTTTGAAATTATAATGAGGATGCCATTGGACAGTATATGCATTTTCAAACTCCAGTACTCTAGAAATGAATAATTGTTAAGAGAAAATTTTTAAGTGTGAAGGCTTAACATTTACAATGTTTATTGCATTCATTACTTCAGTCATTATGGTTTTTGGGTTTTTTACCCTGTAGACATGATAATAGTACCATGAATGCAATAAAAAGTAAACTAAAACTAATTGAGGTTGGGCAAAATGTCTTCCTGATGCCTTAAGAATCCTATTTAGCAAAAACATCTTGAAGATTGCCCAGACTGATCATCAAGTATATGAATAAGAAATTAGCATCAGAAAAAGTATTTTGAGTTCAGATAATATTTTTGCAAAGAAATTTTTAGTTTAAGGAACTAAAACCACACAATGGATCTGTAAGTGATGATTACACAATGGCATGACAAGCATGTTCTTTTTTAAAAAAAAATTATTCACTTCATTCATTTTTTGTTTGTTTGTGAATCTGACCATTGTTTATCCTCTGCTGTTTTTATTGGACTCCAAGAAGAAAGGACAAAGGGAAAGGCCTAAGCAAGCACATGTGGAAGGACAGTCATTAAAAGCCCCATGTCCTGACAGCAAAAGAAAGGCAGGATGGAAAGCAAGGACTAGTTATGTTTCTAAATCATAAGTCTGGAAAAGTCAGGATTGTTGGAGAAACCAGAAAAAGCTGCAGGGGGAAAAACAGGTCAGTGGCATTGCAAATCAGAAGCAGACCTACATGATTATGAGAGTGTTATTTGCCTAATGAAATTCATACTTTCAAGAGAAACACTATTAGGTGATTTAGCAGTGTAGTGCACGGCCACAAACAGGATTAAGGGCTGGGTTCTCTTTCACATGAGGAAAGGCTGAGAGAGCCAGAACTCCTAGGGCTGCAGAAGAAAAAGCTCAGCTGGATCTTATCAGCGTCTGCAAATAAGTGGGGGTGGAGAAGAGGGAACCAAACTTCTCTCTCAGCAGTGCACTTGATGGGCAACAGGTACAAATACAAACCCAAGAAATTACACCTGAAAATATGGAAACTCATTTTCACTGTTAGATGGTCAAAAATTGGCATGGGTTACCCAGAGAAGTTTGAAAAGTCTCAATTCATGGAGACTTTCAAAATCTCACAGGGCATGGTTGACAGAAACCTGTTCTAGGTGATCCTGCTCTGCTTGAGCAGGGGGTTGGACATGATGGTCTCAAGGTGATGGTTCTTTCCAACCTCAGCAAATTGGTGATTCTGTCATCCTTCACAGAGAGGTTCTGTGCACCCAACCTTATTTATTATTCTTCAAGTGCAATGCCTTTAGAAACCTCAGTGTAGTTCAGTACTCACAATATAGTGGTACACTGAGCAACAAAGTTATTAAAATATCTTTTATTAGGTAGTTAAAAAAAACAACTAGTCAACTTGGAGAGTAACTGCCCACAATTTATATACTAAATTAAAATTAATCTGTGAAGTTTCTTTCAGAAGGGAAGGGGGAGAAGAAGGAGGAGGGGAAGGGAGTATGATATATCTGGGCAATCTGGAAAGGAAGGGTAAACTCATCAGTACTTTAGGAAGAATAGATCCCTTCAAAGAAGAGATCTCCCATAACGATTTAAAACTTTCCAGGTAGTCCAGCACCTTGTATCCAGAAGCCTTTGCATAGATGCATAGGCAAAATTACTGAGAAAAGATGCTATTTCAACCATCACATCTACATCTGCAGTGCTGTGCCCAAAGCAGCCTAGGCTTCCATCAGCAGTGCTGTAAATTCCTCTCAGAAATCAGAAGAGACACAGCAAATACAGCAACTGCATCAGAAACAAATGCATACCTGGCAAAAAAGCCATCCAGAAATGCCAAGATGCAGAGCACATCCTCTTCCCTATGGTGGGCAGGCTATTAGCCTGCTGATCCTTAGCAGTCATCTCCTGCCCTAAAGCTCTACAGCAGCTGCAATGTGTTGCAAGTCTATAACATCAGTAAAGAGGTCACTGAGAGCATAGGGATTAGTATTCTGCTTGGTTGAAGGGCCTAAGTGGGAAAAAACAGATTGAGTCTGTGTATTAAGAGTATAAAATCCATGTCTGTGATAAAGTACACAGATAGAATACTATGAGGAAAGCTGCCAGTCTGGACGAAATTTTTCCACTTCCCTCATTCTACTAAACTCTTAATTAGCAGAAAATAAAGTCCCGTGCAGCACTGACCATGACTGCACACGGTAGGATCCATGAATCAGATCCAAAGAAGGGCATCTGCTGAACTACAATGGACTAATTCTCTACCTCCTTATGAGAGTATTTTAATACTGCTTCCTAGCAATATTTACAAATCTCCATATTTTAAGATGGTTGCTGGCAACAAATAATTTAGTATTTAATTCATTTTATGGGACAGGCTAACAAGAAGAAGTAGTTACTTAATTCCACTCTGGGCCCACTATCTGACACTGTCACCTCTGTCCATGACCACAAGGGACTCCTCCACTGGGACAGTGGTCTCCAAAGTGAGTGGAGTGCATGCAATCTAAGGTGTTCTCAAACCAATAAACTAGAATATAGAAAGAAATATAAAATTTCTCACATTTTAAGAGTAAAAAAGATTGCAAATAATCCAAGAGAAAAAAATTGTAGCAGAGACCACAGAGCTGGGTCTGAATTACCTGACAAACACATACTGCTAATTATACTTTAACAATTTATCTGAAGACTCAAATTTTCTACTGAAATAAACAGATTATGTGGGATATTATTTATAATTTTCACAATAACACATAGTACAACAAGAAAAACTTGAGAAACATCAAGAAGGTGCTATTAATTTCCTACCTTTGCCTTAGTCAGAAAACAAAGGAAGAGTAAGGGGAAGAATATAGTTTTCTACTGCTAGTAAAACGGAATAAAACTGTTTCCACTCGTACCTCTAACTTTTCCTTTGTATTCTTTGGTTTTTGACAAGTTTGCTTAGTACTGAATTCTATTAAATTCTGTTGAAATCTTTATAAAATATATTTTTCAGTCCTGAAGATGTTAAGACTCATCAACTGCACCAGCCATCACTAAATAAATTCAAATGATAACCAAGAAAGACTTTTAACATCACAAAATCCTAGAAAGAGAAGAAATGCATTCATCTTCTGGTAGAAAAATCAGACCAAATATCTGAATAAGCTTGTCTACAATCTACAGGGTGGGTAACTTAATTGAATGTCACTGGTCCTCTTTAATAATGAAAGTAAATGGGTAATCCTAGGATGTGATTATCCTTCCCCAACCATGACCTAAACCTGCCTATTTCTCTCTATTTGCTATAAAATGACTCGAGGGTCAATAGTTCAAGTGTAAATATGTACCCCAGCAATATCTGAAGGTAGAGGAGCTATTCTCATTCTTGTTGCTTATGCAGCAGAGATGGCTTGCAGAAAGATTTTCTTTAGGCAAAACCAAATTAGTACAGTAGCTCTGAGTTAAAGATATAAAGTAGCTCTGATGTTAAAGATATGAACTGAACAGGATGTCAGAATATTTAGTCAGGGGCCTAAACTCGGAATTTGCTGTTTGTATTTTCAATTACGATGGTAAACATTCTCTGAAACCTATGGACAGATTCTTGCTTGTTCTTCTTTTCCAGCACTCAGAGAATGTAATAGAAGCACAGGTGATAAAAACTTTTACGAGCAGTGCAGCAAACCTTTTCCATATTATCAAGAATGGAGGTTTTCCCAGCAGGCAAAAAGTCAGTTAAGAAGCAATATCAAAGGTCTGATGAATACGTGATCTGTTCTATCCATCTCATGCTCACAGAATTTAACCACCTCAGAGTAATGCATTCTTTTATCTCGTGTTCATGGTGTGAAGAAAATCAAAGTGAAATAAATATGATTCAGAAAATTCCTAGGGATTATGTCTGGTACATATGAAATCTGACTTGGGTGTTTCATAAAGCATCACATGCACCTACAACAGTACAGAAATACAGTAACCATTTCCCATGAAATTGATTAGCTGAGTTCAGCTGTTTCAAGACAATAAAATATGAAACAAAATAAATCTTACCCTTGCTGCTTTCATTCGTCTCAATGCACAGAAGCCTCCTGACTGCTGTAACTGAGCTACATCACAAAGCAAAAATTCCTTACAAAATGAAATTCACAAGTCTTCCTCTATCAGGCCAACCTGGTGCCTTTTTGATAATGCTCTCTGCTGTCAACTGGGAGGTCTGAAATCAGATCACTGACTTAATCTCTTACTTTGCAGACTTCTAGGGCCTTTGAATGGCAGAACAGTGCATTTAATTGTGAATACCCAAGAGAAGCACTAGAGGCAATGGGTCACATAAACAATCCTTAGAGCAGGACATCAATTTGTTTTCATTGAAGGAAACCCCCATAGAAGTGGAACAATAATAGAAGAAAAGACTTAAAAAATTAGGAAAATAAAGCAGAAGATATTTGGCAAGCATGCACCTTCAAAGGTACAATGAAACACAGAGCAGAAACAGAGATGATCAGAAGGATTGCTTTGCTTCCAAATGGAGAAACAGAACAGGCCTATTCAACTTGCAGAGGAAAATGTGAGTAAGAAATGGCAGCTCCATGTCTTGGAACACAGCAGGTAAGGGCACTCAATTTCTCAATTATTGTTACTATCAGGTCACAGGCTTGCAAAACAAAAGGAAATTCTTATTAACTTTTTTAGATGTGGGTGAAAAGTATATAAATTATATATATACATACATACATATATATATATACATACATACAGATATATATATATATATATATATATATACACACCCCAATTATGTGGATCAAAAGTATATAAAAAATAATGAAAAATTAAGAACAATACAAGAACAAGGGAAACTAATCCACCCGACTAGCAAATATAATGGAACCACAGGTCAGAAATCTTGGTCTCATTGATTGGTGGAAGCTGAAGTAATGCACTTGGGAGAAAAACTCTGTTGTCCTGTTTTATATATCCTTTTCAAAGAATGACAATTTTTTCTCTGAGACAGGATATTGAGCTAGATGCCCTCCTGGCTTGATCTGGCTTGTGATTTTTGTGGGATTTGTCCTGCTCTGTTTATCACTACTAAGATTGTATGACAGAAACTAAGAGAGATGCAGATCATTTAACATAAAGGAAATTAATGATTCCATAGATACCTGAAGCAATTGTCATTATCCAGTGTCTAGAGTTATCCATCTCTTTTTGACAGCTGTATTTCAATAAGCAGACCAAACCAATGTAAATATGTTATTAGATTTATTTCAAGGAAAAAATATTTTGGTAGCTTTAACATTCCTTAACTACAAAGAAGTTGAAGAGTTAGCTGCATGTTTGACAAAACAAGATCATAGTAAATAAGTTTGATGTTAACATGCTATGTGAAAAAGAGAGATGCAAAAAAGAAGAAAAAAATATTTTCATATTTCTATTTTGTAGCTCACAATATTCCTCTTCTGATTTCACATTTTAGGAAGGAAGAATAATTTTTTAAAATTTTTTTTGCCTAGACCCTCAGTTGTTGTACATCAGCAAAGTTATAACTTCATTCATTTATAGAAGATGAGAAATTTAGTCAACTACTGTGTCTGTGTGAAAGGATGAACATTAACTGCATCAGAATAAGAAGAATGTTATTCAATTAATAGGAAGGAAACATTCTAAAATGACAGGTGAGATGTGCTGTGTAATTACTGAGTTCCGTAATTTTTTCCGGATTTTGCATAGACATGTAAAGTCCATATGTGTCAGCAAGTACAACAGACTGACATGAAATAGAAAAAAAAGAAAATTGTTAATTCATATTCAGCTCAAGATTTTGTGAAAACAGAAATGGCACCTCCACAGAAAGATAAAAATTAGTGAAGATATTCTTTTGAAAAAATCCCAATCTAGTTATTGTTCCCAAATCCACAAACAGAATTAGCCCCTTACTGCCTGTTTTTTGATAGTTTTGAAAACAATACAGTGATTTTTCTTTTCCTGTTTGATTAGTTTAATCTCCAAAATTTATTACTTTTCTCCTAAGTGCATTGGATTTTGAAGCGGAAAGAATGTTCCTAATTGATACTTGTACCTAATCAGATGTATTTTACCACCTGCATTTAAAATGATGCATAAGTGCTTCTCTTTTCCTGAATTTGACACAGAGGAAATTGGGAAGCTATTATCTAATATTTTTTCAAGCTCAACACATTTGACAGGAAATATGATCTTCCTGCAAAAACACCAGAGTTTTATCTATTTTTAAAAAGCACCCCATCTAGGAGGGAAATGAATGTCCTTTATATCTTAATTTATATATTTCTATCTTTCCCAATTACAGGAAAAAAATCTAAGACAGACTTCTAATATGAAACCATAATTTAAACTGGAGTTGTCATATTGCATTGCTATATTTGGTGCTGAAATGCTGGTTGCTTTGAAGGTCGCTGTGACACATATTATGGTAAAATTTAATGAAGCAAGACTTGTAAAAATCCTTTGAAGTTCCCTCATTAATGTATTTGTTCTGTAAAATATCACAGAAGATCTGCTTGAACATTAGCTTTCACAGTTTTGATTCACATTTAATGAACTGGTAAAAGAAGAAAATGAAATAAAGTATTGGTTTTCAGTAGTAAAAGAGGCAGCTGTCATAATATGTTTGAAAACTCATACTTCTCATAAAAAGTTGATTGTACTAGAGATCATCATTGTAATGAGCACTGTTTGGTTCCACAAATGAATGGGTCAAATAATTTAATCTTCTATTGGCTTGCAGTGAATCTTAGCTAAATGTGTACATATTTTATTTGTATCTTATAATTCATATGTTTATCAAATTCCAAGGCCTTTTTGGTTTTGTTTTGTTTTGTTTTGTTTTTTTAATGGGGTATCAATGTGTTTTCAGTCACTGTAATTTTATCTCTGCCATCTAAATTTAATTTTATTCCCCTCAATAGTGCTTGAACACATAAACAAACATTCCTATCCCAAAGGATCTTAGAAATACTTGAAGAGTAATTTGCTATAAAAGTTTAATTTGGAAAAATATTCAGATTTTTTCAGTATGTGTCATATTTAGTCAGTTGAAGAGGAATATTCCATCTGGATAACATTGCAAACTAATTTGTCACATGGTTGGCACCAGATATTAGATGATCAGTATTAAAAGTGAAATGCAAGCTGTAGTTTTAAGAACACTAAATTTAATGTGCTCATGTAAGTAACACAGTTTTTATGTATTTCTACATTGTGTATGCAACAGATTTTTATTTCTTTCCTGGGACATTTTGATGAGATTTTGATTAGACTTTCCTATTATTATTTAGCTATATAGGTAACATAATTTACAGAATTGTTTAAATCTAATCTGAGTTCAGATTAGAACTTGTTTTCACAGGTTCAGGGTGCAAAAAAATAGGAATATGAAAGCAATTTCTTCTCCATCTCTCAATTATATTAACACCTTGCTATGGCTTCCTTTGGGAATCGCGTAGCTAACTTGGTGAAAAAAAATCAACAAATAACAGGCAAAGAAGAATATTTAAGGGTTAAAATTATTAACAAATTAAGTTAGCATCAGACATGAATTAGAAAACCAGATATTTCACTCTGTTTACCCTTTCCTTTGAGTATTCAAAAAACAGTAGTTTTTGCCCCCGGTTTTGCTAATGTAATTTATTTATTTTTAGCCTAAAATGCAAAAGCTATACAATGGAGAAGTATCTATATAGACAATCTAACCTATTCCTTTCCTTTATTTACCACTCTTACATTTTTTAGGAATTATAAAGCTAGAAATATCACTTAAATATAATAATCACTTTAAACATTTACACTAGAATATATCTTAGAAAAGTATTTTCCAATTGGTTTTTAATATATTTACAGTCCTAATATTTAAAAATAACAAAAGAATAATTGCAAATCTGAGTTGTAGTAACTTCAATTGTTTTCTTGGCAATTACAATTCAGCAACATTTGGGGGAAGCATGTTCATTTGCAAATATTTATGTTTGCTTAATCTCAACAGCAATAATTTCAAAGTATTTCAATTGAGCTCAGTGTTGTGGGCACACAAAACAGTTTGCTCACATGAAATTGCTAAAGAATATTACAATCAAGTAAGAAAACTTATCTGGATTAAAATAATGAGGTGGCCAATTGAAAAGGCATAAACTTGAATAGTTCCCAATTTTTTAGCAGCCTTATTCAGCCAAGTTGTCATACTCTCTGATATCTAAGGTTTATCTTGGCTATAGTCTTTAACTGTAGTATCCTCACTCCCCCACTTCCAAAACATAACTGGTAGAAGTTCCAGATAAGATGAATGTTCAGTATTAAAGCTTTCAGTTCATCTGCTTGCTTTTCTTCCATTGATTTGATGTGACAGTGTTAGCAAACCTTTACTGTGGGTGTAGGCAAAATAAAGAGAGCACCTCTTCAATGTATCACAGAATCACAGAATCACTAGGTTGGAAGAGACCTTCAAGACCTTCAAATCCAACCATGCCCTAAAACCTCAACTAAACCATGGCACCAAGTGCCACATCCAATCTTTTTTTAAACACATTCAGGGATGGTGACTCCATCACCTCCCCGGGCAGACCATTCCAGTAATTTATCCCTCTTTCCATAAAAAACTTCTTCCTAATATCCAACCTGTATTTATTTTCCTTGGCACAGCTTGAGACTGTGTCCTCTCATTCTGCTCCCTGGAGAAAGAGACCAACCCCAACTGAGTACAAACACCTTTCAGGGAGTTGTACAGAGTGATAAGGTCACCTCTGAGTCTCCTTTTCTCCAGGATAAACACCCCCAGCTCCCTCAGCCGTTTCTCACAGGGTTTGTGTTCCAGCCCCTCACCTTGTTGCCTCCTCTGGATGTTTTGAAGCGTCTCAATGTCCTTCCCAAACTGAGGGGCCAGAGCTGGACACAGCACTCAGGGTGTGACCTCACCAGTGCTGAGTGCAGGGGAAGAATGACCTCCCTGCTGCTGCTGGCCACACCATTGCTGATCCAGGCCAGGGGCCATCGGCCTCCTTGGCCACCAGGGCACACCCTGGCTCATGTTCAGTCGGCTGCACCAGCACCCCCAGGTCCCTTTCTGCCTGGGCACTGTCCAGCCACTCTGCCCCCAGCCTGTAACACTGCAGGGGGGTGTTGTGGCCAAAATACAGGACTTGGCACTTGGACTTATTTAACTTCATCCCATTGGACTCTGCCCATCCATCCAACCATTCCAGGTCTCTCTGCAGAGCCCTTCTACCTTCCAACAGATCAACACACACTGCCAGCTTAGTGTCATCTCCAAATTTATTAAGGAAGGATTCAATACCCCATCCATGTCATCAATAAAAATATTGAACAGAACTGGCCCCAGCACAGAGCCCTGGGGGACACCACTGGTGACTGATCCCCAGCTGGATGCAGCACTGTTCATCACCACTCTCTGGGCCCAGCATCCAGCCAGTTCCTAACCCAGCACAGAGTGCTCCTGTCCAAGCTGTGAGCTGCCAGCTTCTCCAGGAGTGTGCTGTGGGATACAGTGCCAAAGGCCTTGCTGAAGTCCAAATAGACAACATCCACAGCCTGGGTCTGATACCCTGGCCATCCTGTAAGTGCTGTGTGATGACACTCAGTATAAACTGTTCCATAACCTTACCAGATACTGCGGTCAAGCTAAATTCTCTATAATTACAATGTTAGGAATTTATTTCTTTAAAGCAAAAATAAATCCACCTATAAATTCCACTGGAATATTATTTCACTTTTACATATGAAGGTGGGAAATCAGTAAGATTTCATAAAGTTTCTGAGACTGAAGAGGTGAACCTACTTAACCTACTTTTTGGACAAATACTAACTTTTTTTTTGAAACTATTCCGGCTTCAACTTGATTTATTAGAATAAGAAAACAAATGAAAAGTAAAGACTTCTGCTTGTCTTCTCTTCCTTCCATCCATGATGATTCCAGAACATATATTCTCGCCCATTCCAAGACTGAGAGATTAATACTTCACCTCAGGTTTGATATCAATATTTAGCTTTGACAGTCTTTCCATCATCTGTCTACTAAGGCAGACAGAAATACATGGGACAAGATGTTCATCAGGATGACGTGATACCAGAAATTGCAAAGTATTGGAGCTAGAAAGTCTGTTGTTCTCACTAATGGAAAGCTAAAAACCTTTCCAGGTTCTCAGCTGGTATATTTCTGTTTCTGACCTTAGAGCTGTTGACAAAACACACTATATGAAAGAGGGCTGGTCAGCATTTTTTTAACTCAAAAGCACTGATGTCTACATTGCAGCAGAAGTTTATTAGCAGAGAAGGTTTTAAACTCAAATACTTCTAACTATGTAATATAGTATAACTGGCATACAGCAAAACAAACCTACAGTCTGATGTACTGACAGAGAAATAACCAATCTTTTATAGATGGTTATATTCTACTTTGTTCTATTTATTATTGGCCTATGGCTGAAACCTATAAATAACTGTTTATGTTCCATTTTACACAAACTTATTTCTATTACCTAAGCTATTGGAGCATACTATCAAAATATAAAAAGATTTAATTTGCTTTTGTATAGCTAAAATTAACTGATAATCTAGAATAAAATTAATTGTTCAATGGGCCAGTCTTTTGCCTCATTAATTAGAATGTCAAGAGCTACTTCACGATATCCAGTGCTTTTCTTGTTGTTGCTACTTATAAAGTTATTTTTTCAGTTTGAAGCCTTAGGTGCTCCACAGTAAATTTCAATGGAATGCCTGCACTGGTTTTAGTTGTAATAGAAGCATAGCTGTGCAGTGCTATATTTTGATCTTGTGATGAAAACGATGTTCCTCACCTCTACCTTCCAGTTCTCTTCCCCATCCCACTGGGAGGGAGGGAACAGCTGTGTTGGATTGAGGTGCCTCCTGGGCTCCTTAAACCACAAGTGTTCTAGGAAAAATACTTTCAGGCTCTCTAGGAAGCATTGCAATGCAGCTTGTTGTCATTTTATAGAAACCAACTATCAGTAATTCTGAAAAGAAGGTGAAGCTCCTTGCTCAGCCTTGGATACTGAAAACAAAAGCTGGGAAGTATCCATCTGCCTATAGTCCTAAGGCTGAACAGAAAACTTTTAAAATAAACAGCAAAATATTCATTGACTGGAAAACGAAGAATTTCTAAAAATGCCTGAAATGTCTGAGATAACAGAATTTAGAACAAGAATTTTTAGATTAGAATTAAATGAGGTATCACTCCCTTGACAGTCCTCTTTGTATACCAACTGATTTTTTTTTCCTCCAGCAAAATCTAAAAAGTCATTTTAGAATGGCAGGCCTGACAAAATGCAATGTGAGATATCGAAGAGAAGAAATAGAGGAGGCAGATAGTATTTCTGAGAGTCACTGCAAAAAACAAAATAAACCATATTTTAAGGGTATCACTGGTGCAACCTAAGAATAGCTAGGGGTTGCACCAAGCATTTACTATAGTCACTTATGGTTCACAAGCATAGTTCAAGTAACACTTTTAATTCTTTACCTCCAAAAAACTATGGACCTGAACTGTGCAGAGAGGAGCCTCTCTCAGGCTCTGGTCTTATAAAACAAAGCACAGTTGCTGACAATTCCTTTCTGATAGGAAATGGTACTTTAGGATGGGAAATCTTATTTAAAGTAATTTTGCAGGACTAGAATTAAGTTTCATTTTGAGAACTGCCTGCACTACTGTAATATCAATTTTCTGTAATTTTTTCGCAATCTGATGAGCAATTATAAAATAACTTTACAATGTCACAGCTCTGCCACTAATGCCATACAATATCACGTCTCTGGTCCATGAAAAGAAAACAAAAGCAGAGAATAAAACAATACTGCAATCATATTTACTGCTACTTTTAAATACACATTCTCCATCTGCCTTACTAATATCTGCTAGGCTATAAATAGGAAATTCCTTCTTTTTCTAATTATAGATGAAAAATTGGTACGAGAGGGAAAAACAAGCTTTATATGAACTATCATTCAGCATAGCTCAGATGTAGCTTAGAACAGTAGCAGTGCTGATTATTCTTTTGAAAGAAACACAATTCCAAGATGAACTAAAAGAGTGATAAAATCAAAACATGCTAAAAATAACATGTCCCAGCATAAGGAACACCTGCCCCTTTAACTTGTGGTATCTAATTATAAACATAAGTACACTTTGCATTTCAGAGCTGTTTGAGTTTTCATCTTTGAACTATATCTTATGTGAAGTCACACCTCAAATATTTTTCTCCTTAACAGTCTCAGTGCTTTGGATTTCATACTGGAAAATTATTTCTAGATATTACATTAATTTGGTAACAAACCTACTAAAAAGTACCACAGTCAATGAACTGCAGGCAAATTATTCAACACAGCTTTAATCTAATTTATCTGCTAAATCTCTTTAATTAGTTTTGGACTGTCAGTTATTACTTCCAGATTTTTAAAACAAAAAGATGAATGAAAACACTTATTTGAAAAAAATACTCCTATGCACTTTTCTCAAGTCAAAAAGCCTCCCACAAAGCAAAAAAACAAGTGGAGAAAAACCTCACATCATTAGCACTTTCATTTTAAGACTTGGATGTAAGGCACAAAATAACTAACAATCGTCATTTTGCAAAATGCTCTTTACCTTTTTTACCCAAAGTCTAGTAGACTCAGACAGTAAGCAGTCTTGTTTAGACTGATTTAAATTCACATTTATTTTAATGCATGCCTATAAAATTTGAAATTTGTAATTTGGCTTGTTTTTCTAGTGTGCTTACTTATGTCAAGCACAGTAGAATAAAAAATAAAGACTCCAAAATAAGGAGTCTGTAAAGCAATGTATGATAGTGACTACTAGCAGAACAATTAAAAAATTAAACAATTAAAAAGCACCAAAATAAACTTATTATCTTTTCATATCTTGGACCAAAATAATGAAATCTTGTTTTTTTTTTCTTTTATGCACAGCATGTAAATAAACAATAAATGTTTAAAACCTCATTGTATCATATTTGTTGCTTTGTTTCTGAGCAGCAATTGTTTTGAAAGTAGTTTCATGATGATTATAAAGAACAAATTGTGTGAAATAAGTAGAACATTTTCAAAATTATGTCCAAATATAAAATCATGCTGGCATTGCTAAAAGCACACAGTAGTGGTCGTGATTAGAGACCATGTTGGCTTTGTTAGACTTGTTTAAAACTGTAGAAGAGGAGCAAGTAGGAAAATGATAATGTGAACATAGACTGGTATCTTCCCCAAACCCCTAAGTCTTACAAGCTGACATAATTGTTTTTAATCTATGGGAAGTTTTCATCTATATTAAGAACTATGTGCCCCTCTTTGGCAAAATGAATATATCTGCTACTATGACATAAAATTCTGCCATGAAACAGAAAATGTGGTGACTAAACTGAAACTACTGCTGTAAAAGTGTACTGCCTGGTCTTTGATTAAATTCTCATCTTTATATAAGGGGTTATCTGGAGCCAAAACATGTTGATCCTTCTTTGCTTATGTTTATGTATCAAGGAGACAAAACCCCAAAGTCCTGATGGAACAACAAACTAAGTTAATAACTTTTTCTCTACAGATAGAGGAGAAATCCTTCTGTTTTCCTAGGAGGGGTAGGAATCAGTCACTGCAGGCCATAGATTAAAGCTCTGCTGAGATAAACATCAGAAATGGGATTTATAAATGGAGAAATATGAAGGAAAGATCTAAATTTTTTGTGGCTAGAAATAGCCAAGCTGTAACACAGGTGAAACTTGCATAGGAGCTGAGCTGAAGGCTTTGTGTCAAAAGAACAATTTGTGCAGCCACAGCCTAACTCAGGATTCTTTCCTATGACAGGGGCTGAATGGATGTCATAGAAGAAGACAGAAACATGGCAAGTACACAGTGATGCTTCTGAAAAATATTCTGCCAGCCTTCAATGATTTGTAACTCTTGGACTTTATGAGACAAAGATTTTGTCTTTGCATTTGATGTCTTCTGAGGAAGAATTTATACATGTTGCTCTTTGAACCCATGTGTAAGGAGTTAACCCTAGCTGGATGCCAGACTCCCACCAAAGCCTTTCTGTAGCTCCCCTCTGCAGCTGGACAGGGGACAGAAAATGTCACAGAGGCTTTGTGAGTGGAGATAAGGACAGAGATCACTCACCAAATACTGTCATGGGAAAAACATGCTTTAATTAGAGATACAAGTTGAATATTTAAAAAAAAAAAAAAAAATCAGAGCAGGATAATGAGAAGTAAAACAAGACCATTAAAACATCTTCCCAGCTCAGCTCTTCCCCATGTGGCACAGGGAGACAGGGAATGGGAGTTATGGTCAATTCATCACAAGGTCTTCCTGCCACTGCTCAGGGGGAGGAATCCTTCTCCTGCTCCATTATAGGGTCCCTCTCACAGGCAGCAGTCCTCTACAAACTTCTGCCACAGGGGTCACTCTCCCATGAGGTACAGTCCTTCAAGGACAAGTTGCTCCACCATGGATACCCCACAAAGAAACAAGTCCTGCCAGGAGTCCTGCTCCAGCATGGGCTCCTCTCTCCACAGCTCCTGCCAGGAGCCTGCTCCCCACAGGCCTCCATGGGGTCACAGCCTCCTTTGGGCATCCACTGCTCCAGTATGGGTCTCCCCCAAGGCTGCAGGTGGATCTCTGCTCCCCCATGTCCCTCCCTGGGCTGCAGGGGCACAGCTGCCTCTCCATGGGCTGCACCAGGGGCTGCAGGGGAATCTCAGCTCTGGCACCTGCAGCATCTCCTGCCCCTCCTGCACTCACCTTGGAGTCTGCAGAGCTGTTCCTCTCACTTGTTCTCACCCCACTCCTCTCTGAGCAATAACCTTATTTTTTTTCTTCTTAAATATGCTATCACAGAAGCACTACCATAGTTTCTAATTGGCCAGCCTTTGCCAGCAGCAGGTCTGTCTTGGAGCCAGCTGACATTAGCTCTGATGGACATGCAGGAAGCTTCTGGCAGCTTCTCACAGAAGCCACCCCTGTAACCCCCCAGCTACTGACATCTGGCCATGCAAACCCAATACTTTCCACCCATCACCTCTGTGAATCACATATATAAGAATTATCAGCAAAAAATCCACATTCATTGCAAAACCTACACTCACATCAACAAAAATAACCAAACAAAGCAAGACAAAAATTCCATATACAGCAGCAAAATAATATCATCACAGCACTGAATGAGAATGGACAATTTGCACAAAATCCAGCCCTTGTCCCTTTGGTGCTGTTACTTAGATGTCATGTCACTCACACCATGACAGTAATTTCTAGTATCTACAATTTCCTACAAATAAAAAGTCCCACTGCTTAATTCACTACATGAAGAATACAAGCAGAAGAATCTCAAATTATTTCAGCTAGGTTGGTGTGTTTCTTTCCTCTCTGAAGACATCTTTAAAAAGGCAAAACAACTCAAACCTGTGGGAAAATATGAATTCCATTAAATAGTTCTTTGGACATTCTTCTAGCAGAAAAGACATTAGTCCCAGAACTATTTTTTTTCCTGAAAAGCTTCATATTTATCTTCAGAATCTGAAAACTCAAAAAATCTATTATAACTTTCAGCATATTTGCTGAGGATAATGAGAGAAAGCAACCGATTCCACTGTTGCCAATTGCAAATTAAAAACAGTCTTGACGACTAAAAAGTATATAGGCATAGCAAGAGATAACAAACTACCATTTCTAATGTCAAAAGGAAATAAAAGACAGTATCATCTGTTATGAAACTGGTTTCTACCAGCATAAATTTACAGTTAGAGCTCAAGAAGCCCTGAAGCCTCAATTATTTCTTCACAGAGTGTGAATTCTGGTGTCATGGGAGAAATTCCTGGACAAAACCCTCATGTTCATCCAGACACATCTACTCTTCATCTCTCTATCTATAAATGAAATTTAATTCATGCCCCAATTCGTTGCATTCTTATTCTTCTCAAAAATACTACCATCTAATGAAAGAATTGAAGTTTAACTAACTCATCTGAAAAAGAATATCAGAGCACATACACAGAAAGAACAAGAATTTGTTAATTTTAAAAAGACCGAAGGAAAATCTTTCTACAAACGAGCTACAATTTTAGAAATAGTGGAAATGCTGGCATTATATTCAAGTTCATTTATGAGTTAGATGTAGTAGCTTAAAATATTACTGTCCTTCAACTGCTCATTACTGTGCCCCTCAAATAAGATCTAATCATATGAATGGTGATTCCTTTTAGTACATTTCAGTGAACATTAAAACATGTTAATTTAAATCATACAAATGAGAGCACTGCAGAATTAACTTTTATCACCACGGATTACAATAATATCCGAAATTAAGATAAATTAGGAGAAAAATTAGACAGTGGACTTACAGTTTATCAAGTCTTTAAAAAATATCTAAAAAAATGTCGGTTACTTCATGCATTCAATTTCATGCTTCCAAAACCTAAATAACCATTCAGTCTTTTAAAAAATAGAAAACTTTGGAGCTATAAAATTTTATGCAAACCATCAAATGAATATTGCCTAGGGGTAGGCATGTGGAAACCATGGACTTCTAAAGAACCAGAACACCCTTGATAGCTTCATTATCCCCAAATAAGAATAATGATAATAACCCCTAACACACACTCAGCAGAGCCTTCTATGGTCTTTGTGTCCTGTTCTTACTTAATTAGTGTTTTCTGCATTAGATTATATTTTATATTATTGTAATCCAATGGCTATCATTGCTAAACTCAATTTTTAAAGAGTTCTTACTTTCTCATGCAAAAGTTTCTTTGGAATGATCCTGATTGGAACTGTTCATACAAAAAAACCAAAAACCCAAACTCTTGAATATGATGTGGTTTGCAGTGGTTATATTTCAGATAATAAAAATGGAATTATATTTATGTGAGTTTGCTGGCACATAAAATATCAGGAATAAGTTGCAACACTTTTTTTCAGGATTCCATGTTCTACAAAGAATTTTAGCAGCATTATTTTGTGTGAGAAAGTTTCTGTCATAGTTATTGGACAGCTGATGTGGCATTTCAGCCTCTACGGGTATGACATTGAATATTGATGCAAATTGACCACTAAATTGACTACTGATTCTACTTCTTTACTTCTACCTTACACATAGAGGTGCGCTAGATATGTATCATGTTATCAGGGGGCGTTATTTCACATTTACTAAAAATAGTATTTCAGTTGTTCAGCACTTCGTTAAATGAAAAAAACCTGAAAATTTTGACCATGTAAAATCTGACTAAATCTAATTTCTGATTCAGTGTCACTATCACACCATAACAAGTTGCACTATGAATAATTTTAAACCCATCAGTTAGCTTGGAGGCAGTGCCATGTGCTAGAGAAAAATGCTTTAAATGTTACTGTCAGTAATTGACTAGGATGCTAGTATTGATGCTGCACTTGTTAAAAGTGCTCTGCTCATTCAGGGAGAAGAAGCAGGAAACTTATAGTTTTTCTAAATGGAACTTCAACCCTGAAAAACAGCCTGCCATTGCAAAGGATAAATAAATTTTAAGAATTGTCTCTTTCTTAAATATCATCACAATTTGTTTTCTCTCAATTTTCAAAAAAATCCACCAAGTACACCAATTTTATTATTAATAGGGAAGCCCAAATTTCTGCCACATAAGTATATGGCTGTTCCAGAGAAGCAGTAGTTAGGACTGGAATTAGCTGTTCAGCTTGCAGATAGACACTGCCAAAAGCTACTGAAGGTAGACTTAAAACTTCTAATAGATTTTTTTAAAAAATTTTTCTTCTTTTATTGACCTAGATGTTTGGTCAACTTTTATGACAGTTATATTATGCTGCATTGTGTCAGCAAAATTATCTGGTTACAAATAGATAGATTCCCATCAACAGAACAAAATCTGCATTTGTTCCTGAAAAGGAGTATTTATTTTTGCATCATTACTCTCTTCAAATTATTGACAGATGCCCTGAAATGCAACATAACACCTAAGTATGCAAGCAGTAGAAAATGTGTTGAAAAATTCTTCTTTTCGGAAGTGTTCATCCCTGTAATGAATAAATTCACTTTACCCCACCAAATAAATAAAAACTGCATTATAATCAGGAGTCATAATACAGAAGACTGAAAACAAGTGGAAATAGAATAGAACAATATGGAAAAGCAAAAGACAGAAACCGACTCTGTCATTTTGTCATTCTTTTTTTCATACATATAACTTTATCACTTTATAAGTATTAATGGGTAAATCATAAGACAAATACATAAATAATTAACACAATTTGGTAATTTATATATGAAATGTATGCAAGTGATGAAAAACACTGAGATGCCTTATGACAGCCAGTAGGTTTTGAGATGCACTCTGCATGATAGGATTTTTTTCTTGTTAAAGTGAGACTTTTCTAAATATTAACAGCAGCTGGGGAAGCTTTTCTTCTGCAAAGTTTTTATGATGCAGTAATGGCAACAGAAGGCACATCACAAAATCAGTTACAGCATATTTCATGGTCCGTCATTTACTGGGAGATAAGAGGCAGTTTCCTCCTTGAGTGGAAATCTACGGCTGGTGTTCTACTGCAATAAGTTCTTTTAATAGAAACTCTGTCAAAACAATTATCTACAAAATGACCAAAGCAAAAGTGCACCAAGCTTTGCATCATAGAAATGGGGAACTTAATGAGAGGACATTTAAAAAGATTACTGTATCATATTCCCAAAAGGATTCAAGTGAAAAAATTGCACTGTCCAGAGTACATTTGATGGGCCTGAATCTTAAAATAGTAAGCTATAATTTTGTCAGAATCAGAAAATCTTTCATTTGCATGATGGCATAACCTGATATATCTCCATCTTAAACCAGAGATCCTTCATTAGTGATGGACCTGTATTTTATTCTTCAACCACCTACTGTCTAGACAGAGTGAAAATTTTCTTCAAACATGCAATATTATAGTCTGTGTACTTACCTGAAAACAATTTAGAAATGCTGGTGAGAGGATGGATTCCTTTATGAAGTCACACACTTCTAGCTGACTTTGGCATATTTGTAAGATGAAATGTTACAGAAACTTTATGAAAAATGGCCTATGGCCATGGAGGGGAAAATGGCACAACCACTGGAAAGAAAACAGTGATCCACGGGGGCTGGAAGACTTCAGTTTTGTTTGGGCTTTACTATCAAGTGAAGATTGGCACTGACAATAAGTCAAAATTTCCCAACAGCAGCTGCACCACCATGAGAAAATCTAAGCCTGCTGCATTTGGTAGTCTGGGCTAGAGTGACAACCAAAGCAAAGGGCAGTGCAACCGGGGAACGTGATTATAAAAGTAAGGTGCCACTGATAGATATTGTTATATAAAGTGGTGATAAAGCACTTGTAAATTATCCCTTTTAGCCTTTTGCTATAAATTAAAAACTTCAATTTTTAGCAGAAACATAAGAGTTGTCCCTTGCATGACCCTCAAGTATGTTCACAACTTTTCTTTATCTTTTAATCCGTCTGTATATCTCACGTCTTTAAAGTGCATCCGAGGACAAAAAAAATCTTATTTTCCTGTATCTTTGCTTCTATTGAGTGTTAGATTAAAGTAATAATAAAAAAATTCTGTTGTTTTTGCCTTAGGCTGATGTTGCAGTCTCAATGAAATGAGGGCTCATTATAAAATCCCCTGGTTTATTATTGTTAGCATTTAAGGAATCAAGATAATGCCAATGTGAAATATATGCAGATCCAGGATAAACAAAATCCAATGAAATATAACAATTAACAGTCACATGTGAATTTACCATTTCAGCATCATGAAACAACAGACAATTGCCAAATAATCCTCTTAAATAAGAATAACCTTCCTCATATAGTGGAAAAGCAGTGTTCCTGCTCAAGTGTTTACACTCATGAAGAGCAGTCAGTGCTGCACATCAGGGCAGTCAGGAAACCTACACCTTCAGCAATGGGCCAATAGGCTCAAACACAACACACTACTGTCTGGATAACAATTAGAACTCAGTTTTTGGTTTTAGCTTTGAGTTTAACTCTCCATAGAACAGGTTAAACCCTGTTGACTGAAAAACCCCATTGTGTCCCTCAGTGCTAAAGGCAGCTTCATTCTACCTGGCTGTGGAGAATCCTCCAGAGTGACAGGTGGGGAGTGGCCTCACAGTGGCCACCTGCAGCCATCTGCCAGGGGAACTTGGCTCAGTCAGAGCCAGGTATTCCCTCTCTGTTTCTGTGGCTGAGAGGAGCTCTGGTCACTGAGGGCCAGAGAGCTCTGGGACTCTGTCTGGCTGGGAATGCTGCCCCAACTTGTCCCACCTCCTTTCCAAACTTTATTGTCTGGGCACCACCACCACCACCACCAGTGCTGCTGCCAAAGGGCCAGGGCTTTCTGTGAGGGACATTTACCCTGATCTGCCTGGCTCCTCTCTCAGGCTGTCCCATCTCAGGGACATCATCAGGCTGTCCCTGCCCCACCATGGGGAGGGAGGCTGGTCCCTCGTTGTGGTAAAGACAGAGCTGCACCAGCAGGGACCCTGTGTCAGAGTCCATTTGGTCTCCACATGTCAGTTCAGTCTCAGACACTTTTATACCCCAATTTACTGGTTGTTTATAGTGCTCCCAAGGAAAAGCTACTAGAAAAGGACTTGCTGACAATTATAAGGTGCTTGCTTATACTGCACTGATCACATTAAATTCTAACAAAATTAAGTTTCTTGCAAACTGTGTTTTCAGACAAGTCTATGATCAGTGTGGCATCACTATAGATATTCTGAGTTGGTGCAAAACCAGATTCACACTCAGCTGCCTCCATAGTACAAGGTTGACTGCAGCTTTAATGGACTGCTTAGACACATGCTGTATGTAATACTGACAAGTGAATTACTTTTACTTAAGGAATAATATCTTAGAATCATATCAATATTTTCAGTGTTTGAGCCTGGTCCTTTAAATCTTGATTTGAAACTGTCTCCCAATCTGTTTCTATAGTTTTCTGTGCAGTTGTCTCACAACTGCCTTCCCTCAGGTTGTTCAGCAGAAGAGCAGTTTCAATCACTGAAGGCTCTGGTCTAAATCTCACAATCAAAGTCTAATATCATCTGGAATAGTGTTCAGTGTCCTGCACTGTTAAAGCTAAATTACATTTAAGGTTTCTGTGGGTTCAGATATGAAAAGAGTATGTATAGACAGACAGGTGAATAAATACTCACACTTACGTCCATGAAAAATAACCCTGTGGTGATTTAACATTGAGCACCTTCATATTTCCTAAATTTCTTTAGCTTCTTTATAGTCTTATAAAAAATATTTTCTCTTCTTCTGTACATGTCTAGGGTACAAACACAGCTGATTAATCCTTTCTGCCAATGGCAAGCAATGACAAACGTATCCAAGCAGGCAAACAAGCAAACATGCAAGAGGATATTAGGACAGCTACTTCAAAAAACTCCTCAGTTTAAGGATTTTAAAATTACTTCCAAGAGTTGCAATGCCTGCATAACAGAGAATGAGGAAGAGAAGGAAGATCTGTACTATCTGCTGCCCCTTTTGGGTGGGCAACTGAGGAGATCAATCACAGAATATTCATACTAGCAGGTAAGACTGGCCTGGCATATAGCTGACTACAGCTGGCTTGGAGGGCAGTATGGTGAATAAAGTACCTATGTAGCAATGCAGAGGTATGATGGAGGAACAAAAACACAATGTGCATTCTTAATTAATTGAAACCTATCTTTTGGCACTGCATGAGCAGTAGGAGTAAAATATAGGCAAGCTATCACTCAGTGAGGAGCATATCTTTTTCATATATTGGAGGAGCAGAAAACATTGGAAAACTCAAGCCATTGTTATAAAATCCAAGCCATTGAATTTTTAATGGTTCAAGCCACTTGAGTTTTTAATAAAACTCAAGTCATTGTCTATTCTCTAGAAATGTGGCAAAAATAGCTAACATAAAATGTATCACTAATTCTAATTATCATGAGTCTATGAGAAAAAATAATCAGTGCCTGTAGCTACAACCCCCACCCCAAACTATCAAAATTAAGCTATTTAATCACGAATCAAATGGAAGGCCCCTCCAGAGTTTCAGTTAAGTATTTTTTTAAATTAAGGTAGAAGGCATAAAGGCTTCTGTTTATATTAGTGAAGACTTAACTTAATATCACAAATACAGTCCTAAATATCAGAAAAGCAGAAGATATTCAAGCCTGGGAAACTAACTCTGTGGGGCTTCACTGTTTTTTTGAAACTACATTGAAAAATTTGACGACATTAGTTAAAGCTGATAGAAAGCTGATAGTTAAAGCTGATTAGTTAAAAGGTAGGTTTGAGCTAAGAAGAGAAGAAAATCACCCAGCCTCTAGAGCTCACTTTCACAATTACACCTTTGCAAAAAGGGGATAGATCACATAACTGCATATGGTCAATATTTATATACAGTCATGCCTAAAAGTGAGTTACCACAGCTTCTCTTGTGTGGTATTGCACTATCACAGGTTTCCTATCATGAGGAAGAACACACTTTATAGATGAAATAATTAGAACTGAACAATTTTAAATATTATTGTTGTGATTTTCTGTACTCCTTTGTTGAGAAATCTCAGTACAATATTTTACAAGAGCCTACTTCAAATGCAGAGCTTTCTGAGGAAAAAAAAGAGCATGCTTAAAAGTGATGCAGTTCTTTTAGAGTACATTTTGTCATATTAGAAAATCCATGGATCTAAGCAAAGTAGGACAGTATTGTCTGCAACTTAACACAAGTGTTTGACTAAATATTATGCATCCAGCAGTTCAGACTCAGTGTTTTTATGATAAATCACACATTTGATCCAAAAGAAGGAAGCACTTAATTTTTGCACTGTTTGAACTAAAAAGAATGTAAAGCCTTCAGTGGTTTGATGACAGGATGTTCATGGACAGCATACATAGGAATATATGCCTAAAGGTTCACAATAATTTGTCACATTCTTTAAAATTTCATCACATGATTTCTGCAACTTTGTTACATCAGTACAGCTATCGACATCTTGTGTCAAAGAAAGATGCACCTAATACAATTGTTATGTTAAAAAGATGAAAGTTCATGAATACTGGGGAAAAGTGACCCAATGATTTTTCAAATATGCTTTTTCAGCCCTCATTAATTATTAGTTTCCTGAATTCTTCACACCTTGAAATACAAAGACTTGAAATATTCTTCTTGCTAAATGAGTCTTATTAGGAAAATGATTAATATAGAAGTTGCAGCATGCAAGGTTAGGTTGATCAATTGGTAGAGCAAGCACAGTCTTCTAGCCAATTTTATAGGCTGAAGATAAAAAGAGAGACATTTTTCTTTTAAACTTACAGACTATAGCCTCACTGGATATCAGCCACAAGAGATAAGTCATGTGGGCACTCACAGAACACCTAATCTTAATTAGTAGAAGAGACACCAACACACATCACATATCTTCACTCTATGTTCCCTTGGTTCTAATTTAAAAGCAGTGCAACTCCAAAGCCTGTAAAGACCTCTTCTTTCATATGTAAACAATCTGAAAGACAAATACTTACTTCTAAAAAGCTAGGAAAATGTGCTGTCTGGTTAAAAGCTGGTCTTCTTCCATTATTTTTTTTTGAAGATAAAGTTTCCTTCCTGTCAGGATACATAGTGCTGTACATCAAATAAAACTATAATTAAAAGGACAGTGGCAGTAGTGACAACTTAGCTACTTACCCTGTTGTCAAGTTTTACTTTATCTTCAAACTGCTGTACTTACAAAATTGCTGGAAAAACTGCATTACTTTACCTTCTAGTGAGTAATGTTTGCAGTGTTTTAGGTATCCCATGCTCATGCATCTTTTTTCGCCTGGCACTCTGGTTAAAATAAAGCTCTCCTATGTGGTTTTCCAATGCAACCTTCCATTTTTACTAGTCTTTTAAGGGACATACTCTCTGAGGTAATGGATTTAAGTGATTTACTTAGTGTTAGACCAGGGGGAAGAAATCCCTATGCCTCCCAGAGCAGCCACACTCTTAATCAAATATAACTCATAAATCACATTTACAACTTTCAGAGCTCAATCAATAAGATACTTTATAGTCTGTAAAAAAATTATCTGGAAAGTAGTAGAAGTACAAGAGGGACGTTACTGAGGGACCACACACATCTAAGCTCTGCACGCTGTCTGTCTTTAGGGACAAAACTGCCAATTTTAACAATGACTGATTTGTCCCAAAACTCTAATGCATTTATAAGCAATGCATAGTTGGCTGATAATGAAGCATTCTAGGAGGCCATAATCAATAGTACCCAAGCTAAGTAAGTTTTCTCTTCCACTTTACCCTAGTTTGGTGACTGTTATTAATACTTTTCTCATCAAACTTTAGCTAAAGACTTTTGTTCTCTCGAGCAGAAGTTGTTCTCTGAAGCAATCTCCAAGTAAGTTACTGAATACCAAGGACTTCTCAGTGCTAATTCAGTTACATGTCTTCCTGAAGTTTAATTTGCATTTTTAATATAGCAAATTCTTCATCAAGTGTTTAATTTGTATACATAATACTGAACAGTCTCCTGTAGCAAAAATTACCCTATTACACAGTACTTCATCTACGACTGATACATAAGTCAAAAGCAAGTTCTGTAAATTACTGCTCAAATATCTGCATAACTTCAATTATATAGTAGATAGCTTTCTCATGATTTCTGGAGCATGTATTAGAAAATAAGAAATTAATCACCTCAGATACTTCAAATTGTAATGTCTATCTGTACATTCCCCTAATGACTCAAACATACTGTGTATATTTTGTATGAAAATTATTTGAACTTTTTTTCATGCAAAAGGCACCACAAAATTGTTGTACTCTATGCCATAGAAAATAAACAGAGAAATATTATCTCAACCTCTTGAAGATCTAATGACAGCAGCTTTCAGGATATATAAACAGATGCCTGCAGCTGTTGTATCAATACTCAAATAGCACATACTCTAGTGGTACCAGGGAGTGCTGGCTAAGAGACTTCTAAGTGATAGACTACTCAATAGCAAGTTTTCATTCAGATGAAAATGATCTTATCAGACTGAGTTCAGACAGCTTTGCCTTTCATTCCTTTTCGAGACATCTGCAGTAAGTACTGGCAAATATCTGGATGAATTCAGTTTTTGAAGCCAGAAGACTAGAACACAACACAATATGTGAGAGCTGTTACCAGCTCTTATAACACAGAAAGAAAAAAAGGAGGAAATAGCACTGATACATTAAGACTTTGCATTAGAATCTAGTTCTGTATTACTTTCAACATCTTAGATGGCAATTTCGTGTAAAGATAAATTACAAGACATGTGCAATCACAGCTCAGAAATCTATTTTCTAGCCAAACTGCATGTGACTATTACTGTTATGCCTATAAGGGATCATGTTGCCATTCGTTTAAGACATTTCCATAGGCTGAAACATTAATTTAAGTTCCTAGTAGTGACTGAGTCTTTAATAGGTTTAAATACTTATCCTTTTAAATCAAAACTGCCAATAATTTTACTTTGAGAGAGGATGGGAGAAATTTTTTTACACAAATAGCTAAGCTGGTAACAGCCAAACAATCTTTGACCAAATGTAATGCCTAATTGCTCTATTTCAATTTTAACAAGCTTTCTACAATGGAAGGTACCAAAATCTCACTGGAACCAGAAACCTACTGAGGTATCTGTGTTAACAATGTGAAAAGTATCCCTCATACTGCAGGTCCTATGGCTTTCTGATGGACACTAGTGAACCTGTTTGTGATGTTTGTAAAAGATTGCCTGTTTATAGGGTTGCTTTGTTTTGTCATCGAAGACTCAAGTGGAAAAGCAGAATGCTGTGGAGGGGAGCTGAATGGATTTGAATTATAGAAAACAAGTTTGAATCCTGCTTGGCACCCATGTTAAAGAACTAATCAGAGCCTAAATATGTACACACCCAAAGCTGTGTCCAAGTTTTTAAAAGATATGTTGTCATATGGAGCCTTTGATTTTCCTCTGATGGTATGAGGAGAGTATGTCTGCTAAAGTTTTCTACTATGGATTTCTGTAGGCCTGATGGGTGAGTCAAAGGAAACATGATCTGGTTTGGGGTGATCAACTTCCAGGCAAATCCTCTCATCATCCTCATGAAGAATATGGCATATAATCAAATTACTGTATTTATTTATATACAATCATAATCAGAGTCCTCTGACATGTAGTCATATACAAATTGTTGACAATAACATATTTCTGGTATTCAGCAGTTGGTGCCAGAAATTGGATGGACATACAGAGGCACGTCTGATCATCCTATCAGAAAAATACTGAGTAATTCAATTTCTATTCAAACTTGGCAGGGCATGAATCAGATCTGATCTACAAGGCATGATGCTGCACTAATGCACACAGATGGTTGTAATTCTCCCAAATGTGTGAACTCCTATGCTAATAAAATCACATTATTTATGATTTCTTCACACACTGCTTCAAGACAAGTGATTTTTTCAGATAAAGTCAGAGCATGACCATCTGTCACTGATCATAAGGACATGCATAGAACGGAGCAATCAGGCATCTGGTCAAAGGATGATTCAAAAAGGCTAATAAGGAAACATAATCTGGAATATGATATGAAGAAGTTATTGTATCATGAAACAGACATATAACATAGCAAGTTAAGTAACTCTTATAGTATGAGACTGGAGTTTCTTTCATTGTAAGAGTCTGAAATCTGTACCAAACCAGATAAACTCTGAATTTAGATTTCTCTCCAGAGAGAAAGTCACATATCAGAGCTTCTACAGGATTCTCAACATGTTGAATATATGCTGTGTATCCAATTTGTAAAATGATGTCTTGTGTCAGCCAATCAAGGAAAGATGCACCAAGAAAAAGGTTTTTAAAAATTATTTGTGCAATAGATTCCACTGAATTTAGAAGACAAGTGCATTTATGTAATAACTAGACAGGCATATTTTTTCTGTTAATAACAAAAATAATTTGTTCCCAAAAAAGAATTATGGATACCTGATATGTATGGAGAGTGCTAATATAGGAAAATTTATATTGAAAAACTGTTCAGTGCAAGTGAATCCTAAAGTTACTTTTTCTCATTAATGTATTAAATTTTAAAATCCTTGCAGAAAAATATTTTCTTTTGGGAAAATAAAGAAGGAAAAAAAAATTACTGATGACATACATATGACTGTTCCAGAGAAACAAAACTAAAAGTTTGTGTGCTGTGAAAATATGTAATGAATCAGATAATCAGGAGCCGGTCTTAGATATTAGGCAGTGGATTTAAACCATTTATATCCACAATCTAATGTTCTGACAGGCATTGTCAGAATATGTGTCTGTGCTGACTGTTAAGGACATATGGTTAGGACTACAAGACCACTGACTCCTTCTGGGTGATCTGCTAATCCTTTGTGGAAAAAATGGATTTAGAATTAACCTTTGTGGAATATGATTGGTGTCAAATATGTTTTTTTTAATGCTTGAGACCTGACAGATTAAAGCACCTGCTAATTCATTGAGCTTCCTGCTCTTTATGACATTGTATTAGCTTTCAAAGGCAGCTGATCTGAATTATCAGACATCCTATGATTAGAAAAGGATGTAAACAAGGAACTCCTTGAGACAACCGTGAAATGTTAAAAGCTTGATAAAGATCTCTGTCTAGATAAAGAGTGGACAAGCAGAATCACATCATCACAATCCCACAAAAAAACAAAACAAAACAAACAAAAACCACCAGAAAAACCCCAAAACCCCCCCAAAAAAAAAAAAAAAAACAACCAAAAAAAACCCAACCAAAAACCACCAACCAAAAACAAAAAACCCCAAAACAAAACTGTAGAAGAAAATGCAGCAAGAATTGCAGTAAGGGAATAGAATTCCAAGGTCATAGAGTGAATCTGAGGATAATTCAAGAATATAGGCGAACTTGAGTTTTAGTTTCCTATGCTATTTAAAAGTACAGTTTCTGTGTCATGCAACCAAATTTTTCAGACTACAACAGAAAATAAAATACATCCATAACTGGAACATCATTTATTACACAGCATGCATTGAGCTGCTTCTAATGTCCTGACATACTTTACCTAAACTGCTCCTAGGGATAGGTTTGTGCTCAATGAAATAACTTTAGCTTTACTTGGAGATAGTGGCAGGGATGCTCTTTTCACTTCTTTATCTGGTTGTTCTTTCTTTCCTCAAATACACTGTGTTGACTGAGTTACATTCTTTGGTTTGTGACAGTTCATTTTACCTTTCTTTCAGTACATTTGGCTTTGTTATTTCTTCCCTTACACTGAACATTGTCAGCGCAAGTACCTTTTCTACTGTTAATATCAAACAATTGAAAAGTTTGCTTCAAGAAACTAATTCTGCAATGCTACAGGACATCATCTATCTCCAATATTTATCTCTTTCAAGTAAAACTCTTCCTCGTGTAATTCAATTTAGTGAGAGTATCTTTCTTTGCTACCTTTGATTCACTTTTATAATCCACCATGTACAGCCAAAGAAAACTATTTTTGTGGTCTCTGAGTGATTCAGTTAATCTCAGAATATATGTACTCTTCCTCCTTAAATCCTTTCCCCCTTTCCTTTGTCCTCATTGTAGCTCTGATGTGACATGTGGAGAGCATCAAGTTAAGTTGGATGGTGGATTCTATTCTCTGCTGTATCATATGTGTGATGGTCCAGTGGTCACAAAACCTAGGAAAATAAGCAACAAGCTCCTGCAGGTTTCCAAATAAGGGCTTATGGAGCCATCAGAACAACAAAAAGTGCAGGCCATAGGTTTTATGGTCAAAGAAAGAATGAATAAAACACAGAGATTGTCAGTGTCAAATTGTAACACAAATATTTGGAGATAATTTCTGAAATAATCTGTCAGATAGCAGTGACCATAGTCACCTTTTTATTCAAATTCTCCAATTATTTCCTAGCACTGTCCCTTCAGGTGGTGTACATCCTAACAAAATGTAAACCCCAAATTTTCATGGAATTTTCCCCTTCCCCTATTTTTCCTATTAAAAAATTAATCTTGAAGATCACAGTGTCTGCTAATTAAATTGAGCCCCTTGCTTGCTATGATAGTGTATTGGTTTTTATAAGCCAATGCTCTGCATGATCAGACATCCCAGGGTTAGACTAGGAAATAAATAGGACCTTACAGTACTACATAGTGAAGTATTGATTGTAAAACCCACTGGTTTTTTTTTCTACACATGTTGTCCAAACCCATTAATTTTTTCCACAAATAGAGAAACTCCATAATTCAGTCTTCATTCAGTGATGATAGGAAAACATTCAAGTATTTTTAAAAAAAAAGTCCAAGTACGGCTTGGACTAAATATTATTAGTTCTGAAATTGCACTCAGATTTGTACCAAGAAATACTACCAAGAGATAACTGAATTCAGGTTTTGTTTAGTAAGTATTATCTAATTTTCAAAGTTACTTTCATTATCAATTATAGATAACCACAGAGAAAACAAATTATATGTAGATAGCACATAAAAGCAAGAAGAATGTTGAAGGAGTATTTAAAGTAAAAGCATTTATCAGCTAAGCATTCAGTAACACATGAGTAGCAAAGAATCTCACTTTCACTTCTAGTCTCACCCACATTCCCTATTAAATGGGGTACACAATAGTTCTACTGACCTGACCTCCCCACCACAGGGGCCACTACTACTAGCAGGTTAGTCCAGAGAATGCTAATCTAGGTGGGTGCTGCATGGTTGTGTTGGTTTCGTGTGGTAAGGGGGGAGGGGTGGATTCGCCTCAGGGCAGGCTCCATGAGGTGGGGAGTGGGAGGGACTCTCTCACCTCTGGGAGCTTCCCCTGTGAGCTGCTAGCACCAATCAGAGAGCTGATTTGGTGATGGACAGCTCGGGAAACCAATGGAAGGTTATTTCACTTTCACAAATCACATTGGATTAAGTTAACTGCTGGGCGTCCGGAGGTGTGGGGGTCCCTGGCTGGTGTCCCGGCCCAGCTCCAGGCTCAGCCTCGGGCCCGGCCTGGCGCCCCGGCCCCGGCTCTGTGGAGGGCCCGGCTCGGGACCCTGGCCCTGGCTTGGTGGCTCCGGGCGGCCCCGGCACCGGCCGCGTGGCCCCGGCACGGGCTTCCACGTGGCAGAAGAGGCCTCCAGCTGCCCCTGTTGTTTCTTTGCCATCTGGATACAATCTTAACTTCTTTGTGCCTGGATAAAATCCTCGATCTCCTGAGCTCCCCTGAATGAAAAGAAATGAAGCATGGAGACTACAGAGGTCAGCAGAAAGATAAAGTTCCTGGTGGGAAGAGATTGAAAAGATGCAACAGATAAGTAGCTGAAAACCGTTTTTTGTAGGCTAAGGGGATTGTGACTTCACTAAAATTCCTTTAAACTGTGGAAAATACATAGGGGTTGAAATATTTGAAAAGAGGATCCTTTGCCCTGAGGGAATGGGGGTCTCTGTTCTGGAACTGGAATATGAACAGAGACATTTGATAGAGAAGACAATGAAGAGAATTTTGTTTTCTTAGCAGCCTGCCTTTAAAGGTGGTACCCCATGTGTGCATCGTAACCCATAACACGGCTCTGGAAGGACTGTGTAAATGGGAGGAAAATTCATGGTTCTGTAGGTCTCGGGTGGATGCAGACTGTGAAGATGAAGACACCCCCTAAGCATAAACCAAAAAAAGGAACTTTTCTCTCTTGAGTGAACTGAACTGATTATTTGGGTGTATAACT
This sequence comes from Luscinia megarhynchos, assembly GCA_034336665.1. Classification (NCBI taxonomy): domain Eukaryota; kingdom Metazoa; phylum Chordata; class Aves; order Passeriformes; family Muscicapidae; genus Luscinia; species Luscinia megarhynchos. Next base: position 26,564,033 of record CM067565.1, read on the forward strand.
GACTGAAGTGTTCTCTGTATGTTTTTATAAGAAATCTGGAATGAAGGGGAGGAGGGAACAATCTAGGAATCTTATTCTGAATTTTTTTTTGGTGTTATTAATAAATTTCTTCTTGTACCTTTTTAAGTTTTGAGCCTGCCTTGTCTCTACTCCTGGGTCCTGTCTCTAAAAGAAATTAAATATATTAAGGCTAGCAAACACAAGTGTCACCGTGACAATGGCTCAGACTGCTTTTTAAAACAGTGTGGCAGCTGGTACACTACATGCTCACATATGCTTCGCTGCATGTGTAAAATTGATTAACTTTTAGCTAGTTAATTAAACTCGTCTGGACTGAGGATCAGAAATGGTTTTCATGTAGTTGGATTAGAAGAAGAGTGATGCAAGATTGTGACAATGGCCACACACCAGGAAGACTTCCACCTAAGTGGAAGAGTGTACAAAAGTAAGAGTGACTTGGCCCTAGTGCCTGGACTACTGTGTCTGGATCTGGGTTCCTCAGTACAAGAAAGACCAGGAGCTGCTGGAAAGGGTCCAGTAGAGGTCACAGAGATGATCTGGGGTCTGGAGTATCTCTCTTATGAAGAGAGACTGCAAGAACTGGGCCTGCCTAACCCAGAGGAGAAAAGACCCAGAGGGGACCCCGTTAATGCATATAAATATCTTCAGTGCAGGTGTCAGGTGGATGGTGCCAGGCTCTTTACAGTGGTGCCCAGTGACAGGATGAGAAGCAATGACCATAAACTAAAACATAGGACTTTCTTCTCAACATGAGGAGGAAATTCTTTACACTGAGAGTGTCAGAGCCCTGGAACAGGCTGCCCAGGGAGGTCATGGAATCTCCCTCTCTGGAGACATCCAAAACTCACCTGAGTATGTTCCTGAGTTGCCTGGTCTAGGTGATCCTGCTTTGGCAGGGAGGTTAGTCTGCATGATCTCCAAGGTTCCTTCAAACCCTAAAGATTCTGTAATTCTGTGACAAAGAAATTTTCAAATAGAAGACAACAAAAATGTCCCTTTCTTTATACCAGAGCTCAAAAAAAAGGAGATGTCGAGTCAGCTTCTTTTATTTCTGTTCACACTGCTCTGGGGGGGTTGGCAAGTGAAAAAGGGCTGTAACAGGTACAACAAAAATGAGGGAGAATAAGCAAGCAACAAATGGTGGCAGAAAAATATACAAAACTATTATGAAGTTGAAATACAGAGATTTTTGTGTTTTCTACAAATATACTCAATGCCGTATAATAGTTTATTGTTATTTGAGAGAACAAAGCCAGAAAATAAAAAAACATATAATATAGTACTATATATAGAAATATATAGCAGCATAACACTAAGGAAAAAAAGACGAAACAGCATTGGTCAGGGTCAGTAAGAATTGACATTTCTGGTTTCAACGAAGAATCTACTTTTAATGACATTTCCCAGTATTTTCATAGATGCTTTCAGCATTTTTCTCCCTCACTTTTTTTATTTTTTAATTTTTTTTTAGTAGACAGATATTGATGATAACTTTTTAAAATACTCATGAATCAAATATTTAGAGGAAAGACATTTTCTGTTAGGGAAGCAACTTTTAGAGCAGAAAATGAACATAGCCATGCTATGAGCAAAAAACCGTGGCATAGATAAATGAAGATATTGCCAGAACTTATAAAAACCTTAATGTCATGGAGAGTGACTAAGCCTTATTGATTATTACAAGTAAGCTTCTTCACTACTCACAGAGTCCTGTATGTTTTTGGCAAGTTGTTCATGTGAAAAATAAGCCACAGCAATATAATAGCAAAGTATTAATCTACTGCTTCTGAAACTGTAACAATGCAGCAGAATTTCAAAGTGCTGCTACTGGAGCCAGGAGAAAGAATGAAGAATGTTGTGGTTCTGGAAATGCAGCAAACATGTGATTTATTTTTCACAGGTAACAGAAAATGCTAACAGGTGCTGGGGTTGGTAAAGCTCCATTTACTCATTTTAGCAACAACAGAGTAGCAGGCATTCCCTGCACTGAGATAGGATGATTAACACTGCAAGCTGAAAGAGTTTGTGCAAATGGCAAATCTAAAACAGTCATTTCCTTCCTCAGAGACTTCCGAGTTTTTATTAGCATTCCTATGTCCAAGAATTTTTTCTTTATCCTTTTAAGAGAACTTTAGCTGGATTAAATACAATGATGACTACTTTTCTTTATAACATTTTATTTTCCTTTTCTGGATTCATACTTTAAAAATATTTTCATTGTTCAGCTGCCCTATCACACAACCTCACAAATCTGTCCTGCCTGCTATTAAGTGCACAGTAATAATTCCTCTATTCTGCTCCTCCCTCCTTTCTTTAAATATTATCAACATTTTAGCATATCTAACTGGGACCAAAGGCTTAATAACCTTTTTAATGGACCTAAAATTCTAAACAAAGCAAAACAAACAAACTAAAACACAGAGGACGACCCTTGAAGCAGACACATTTTGAGCTAATATTTTGGAACAAAATGTTCAATTCTAACAAAATTTATTGATACTGTTCCTTCTGCATCTTTTGCCTCCTCAGCATCTCTGGATAAATTTTATACCCACAAACATCGGTGGCTGGATTATTCATGGGAATGTTCAGGCTTTAAATCTGGGCTGACATCCTTTCCCTTATTCTCAATTGCACTCAGGTTGGTCTCCAGAAATGTCAAAAAATCAGTCTCCAGAGATGGATTCTGTTCATCCAGAAATTAATTTCGTATTCTCAATTCCTCTCTTGAGTCTCTGTGAATTCAACTTTAAAGGAAGAAATTTGTGCAGTCTGCTGGATTTCAAAGAACAAAGAATGAAAGATCCCTTCATACTCGATTTTTTTAATGCATGGAAATCCTTGATTTTCTGCACCTTTTCTCCACTTTAAAATTTTTTATGAGTGTTTTAAAACATTTTTATATCAAGAGCAGAATTAGTTTAATAGGAGTTCCTGTAAAACTCCTGTATAAGAATCTCTAAACAGAGAGGGTTGTGAAGTTATTCTACAATACTTTTGGCTAGACATTCAATGAAGTACACATGTATTTAGTAAGATCACTCCCACCTTATGGGGTTTTTTTTCGTATTACAACAACAATAACTCCATAAGTTAAACCTCAGACAAACCTACAGTGATAAATCTTTTCAATTTTGCAACTATGCTGCATAAAACCCAAAACTCAGTAGCATACTCCTTTAATACAAGAAAATTCATGTATAAGTGTACAACAGGGACTGGGCTTCTGCTGTCAAACTCTAAAAGAAACTTTAAAAGTTTGTGGCTGTACACACTGTACATCTTTTGCTTATATAAATATTTATTTTTGCTCTTTATTTTGCTGATATTTAGCAGCAAAATAAATACTTGCTGAAACCAATTGTACATATGAATAAAAAGAATCAGCCATTAATTTACAATCTCTACAAGATAACATTAAGAATAATGGAAAACAGCTTTGACAGTCAGATGAATCCATAGCTGATAGAGCCCTTGTCTTTTTTTTCCCTGAGTTTGATTTTCATATTTGCATATTTCCTATAGTATTCAATATGCAAGTATTTTTTATTATTGACTTATAATACTGTACTTTTATTTTTGTCTTGTACAGGGCTAAAAATCCATTAAAGAAAATCTTTGATTCAGCAAAATATAAGTCACGTAGGAAAATTGTTTTCATTTATGGAAGTCATTGTTTGAAGTAGGAATCTAACAGAGTATCTGTTTAGGCAATGTCTCAATCCTTTGTTCTGTTTGATGATGTATTCAGTATTTCCAGTAATTCCACTAAACCATGGGGAGACTCTACATGCTGACGAGTTTTGAACCTCTCCATGTTCTGCACAGAATTGATTTACATCCATTTAGAATTTAAGTATATATCATGCTACTAGGAAATTCACCTTTTGAATCCTAGATTTCCTGGGTAACTGAAATGCTAAATACCTAAAATGTTTTTGCTGTATAATTACTTGCCTATTTTATCAGCACAAAGTGTTATTACAAAAATATAAAGTGCAATGGTGGAAAGGAAAACTGGCTTTTTATATTAAGTAAAAAAAGTGGCTTCCTCAGAAGGAGGCTGGAGGCTTGAGGAGCCTCACAATGGTAACTTCCAAAATCCTATACTATAAATTTTCCTCCAGTTTAAACACTGGCAGTTAAGATTTTATGTAAATGAAGGCGCCAGTGTTCCATGAAGATGCATGAAAAGGAATGTGTCAGGCTCTCTTAATTAGAAATAGTGTGGGGTTTAATGCTTGAGTAAGAAATTTTTGCCAGGAAACAGCAAAGCCATTTGCTCTTTAGTCATTATGTAAGTAGCCAGCATCCTTCCATTTTGGCCTTGGGAGGTGACATGAAAGGATCAGCCAGGTGACAGGGTTCTGAGCAGGACAATTTACTGAGGTCCCTAGAGGATCCTGATGTTCACTTCACTCTCTCAGCTTGCTGAAAACTCCTGAGAGTGGTCTGGGAGCAGATCCACAGCTTCACACCTTGTGTGAAAGAATGAAAAAACCCTCTGTTTTTAATCACAGCATTCTTGAAATCAAAATGTCAAGGGATTAAAACAGACTGTTATCCTAAGTCAGTACTCACAGATGATTTCTAAATAATTATTAAATTAACTGTGCTGTAAAAGCCTTCTATGCCTCTTTCTCACAGATAACATAATATTGCTCAAAAACCTTATTTAATACTTCACCTCCTTTATTACACAGTATCTCCTGGGGAAGAACTCAAAGGAGTCAAGCTCAGAAAACAAGCATTGCCATACTGCCAGGGGAGACACAACATTTTTGCAGATGACTTGATTATCAGCAAGTAAGCACAACAGAACAAATGGCTGTGATTCAGGAGGTACTGAAAAAAGGTTTTCCCAGAAAATGCCATAAATGGAGAAGTAAAGGAAGAAAAAAGGAAGTATTTGTCACTTACACAATGATGATTACCTTCAAGTGAAAAATTGCTCAAAGAACTGGACATTGCATCCTAATATGCTGCAAGCTTTAGAAAGAATCAATTTTATACTGACAGGTTCAAGTGGAAAATGGAGGGGAGAAAGCTCGTTCCCAGCAAATTTTAAATTACCATTATTTCATTTTTTGCTATCTGTTCTTGACCAGATTAGAGTTTGTTATCAAATTGTTACAGTTCTCCTAAAAATAATTATGAAAAGAAAACATGCATCCACATTAAAGAAATAGTGATTAAAAGTCTAATGTTAGAAACGGCAAAATTTCACAGGTTGGGTCTATGTGAGGAGACAAAGATTTTTCAACTTTTTATCAACTGTTTTTTCAGGAAATGCTCATTCAGGCAAATCCTTATAGCAAAATGCTATCTCATTTTAAATAAAATAACAATAAAAATAAACAGCTTTAAACAACACTTAAAACCAATATTTCTTATTTTAAATGTGTCATGACTGGATGTGAATAGATGTGAATAAAAGACAGAGGATACACTAGCAAACTGACAACTCTATAAAAATTCTCTATAATTATTAACAGTTTTCACCATAATATCTCAAATCAAATTATGCCCAACTGGCTCCACAATCTATTTCACAGAACAGACTTGTGAAATATATATTACATCTCTGTTAAATAAGAGAACCCTACAGCTCTACAGTGCAGCTCTATATAGCTCTATATTATATGCTGTAGTAGTAGACCCTAAAGCTGTTCTGGAGTTCATTGGTTGTGGGTAGATGGCAGCTGCAATCTTAAATAACTTTACAGACACTGGAACAACAGTATGTAAGAGTTTGATGATGCTTTGAAGTGCTCTTTCCAATCTCAACAAACTCTTTCTCATTACCCACCCCCTCGGGATAATTAAGGTGTACCTTAAACTTTTGTTTAATCCCATATTTAGTCTTAACAATCTTGGGAAACTGTGACATCCCTTTACAATTTCATTAGGCCCTCTGGAGGGATTTGAGATCTAGGTTGATTTTAAGTAATGAGCTTATATGAATGACCAAACAAGTAACTGAATGGAGAGATTCTAATTCAGGGTCTGATGTAGAAAAATACCTGCATCCTGAGCATAAATCCCACAGAGGTTCCTTACACACTTGAAATTAAATACAAGGAAAGCTTACATGCTTCAATGAATCTGGAACATAGTGTCTAAACTAGATGCAAATGAAATATTAAGTTATATGAAAGCTCATACTGACCCTTGTTTCTGAAGAGGGAAAATTCTACAAAAATATTCAGGAGAACATTAGAAGGTTTAGTCTAAGGTTGCTTCACCTCCTCCTTGTGAACTCAGTTTCTTTTCCCTCAAAATCCTATTTTCCTTTGATTTCAAAAATACTTCAGCAAATTACCCACATTAAAATAAAACAGATAGAACAAGGTATGATTGGATTTGAGATATTTTAGATATCTTGAAAAAGACTCCATAATTTTGGGAACTAGGAAGGAAAAAATCGAGGACTATATATCCTAAGTCCAGGTGACTGTGAAGCTAATATGATTACAAGTTACACTTCACAAGGTTTGCGTTGTCTGATATCAAAGTGCAAAATTATATCCTCAAGTGAAAGTGCAGAGAAGAAAGTTAATTTATATAATTCCCTTTTGCATTGCTTGCCCAAATAATATTTCTGTTGAATTATATTGAATGGAACAAGCTATGGGAATGGCTAGGTATTTCTTATGAAATTTGCTATAATCTCGAGTAGTGTATCAAATTCAGCATATGAAGTTAACTACTGGCTAAATCCTTGATTGTTCCTAACTAGCCTACTGTGTCCTTAGTTTTCAACCCCATCCCCTAAAAAACAAAAAGGTCTGAAGGGAAAACTTACTACATTTTCTCAAATATAGTCCAAAAAAATAGAGAGTTCATTTGAAAGTTTTACGTATACAAATAAAAATTGTGGAACATCATTATGTATCTCTGGAGTCTAGACATAAACTGAGGTTAATGACATCAAATTAATGGTGGGAATTTATAGATATCTGTAAACACATTGTTTTTTTTCAGCTCATGGAGTCTTACAAGGTATGAATAATTTTGAAGAAGGACAAAGTGAGTGAAAGAAGAACCCTTGAACCCTGGAAAAACAGAGGTTTTGGGGTAACTACATCCCATTTTCTCTTTCTGGGTGCCTCAAACTGAAACCTGAATGTGGAGATGAAAGTGTAATTGTCTTTCTTCCACCTCTTTATATCATTTTTACTGGCTCACTTTTCTTTGTGATGGAAAATGTCACAGACTTGTTTTAAATCATACATACACAGTATAAATGTTATTGAGGAGACAGTTCTACTGGAGACATGAGACTATTCTAAATATGGCTGAAATAACAGAAATTGGACCAACTACATTTCTTTTCAAAGTCAAAGACATAAAGACAAAACCCTCCAGACTTGTTTGAAATGAATTACGGTAGTCAATGACACAAGTTAGAAATGTTAAATTAGGAACAATGTCTAGAAAAAACATCTATAAAAGAAACTTCTAATGGTCAGAGTGATATTATCAAGTATTTCTCAACAAATCAGGAATTCAACAAGTGTATCCTGCGGAACAAATGTAGCAAAGTTTTTAGTGTGACTGCTCCAATCTAAATGCCTGCAACAGCCTTCCATTTTCCTGCTATTTTTTCAGCTTTGTCAAAGGAGTTGACCTTTAAGTAATGTACAGAATATACACAGACAATATATCAAATTAAACAGATTTCCTGGTTTTAACACATGACATTTAAATACTCTTTTTATTGAACAATTTATAAAACTTTTATGGAATACTAAAAATTTTGGAGACTTTAAGAATGTTAATCTTATAATTAACAGTGAAGGATACACTATCTTCACACATTCAAGACACTGATATTCCAAACCTATTGCTATGAACTTTCCACTCGTACACCACCATCTGCTTTCATGCTAAAGCAGAACCATTGTAGTTTTTTCTACTCGTGAGGGAATTTCACAATGAACCAGATAACACAGCTTAGCTAATAAAGAAAGAATGATACATTTAATGTTAAAGTCAATGAGCTTATTTACACAGAAAGGAAAAAGAAAAATGGATAGCACAGAGTAAACCATCTATCCTTCCTAGTATTCCCTATGTACAAAATCCTCCCTTTCTATTGGATGAAAGCAGTTATGTAGCACTCACCACTGAGTAATGAAGATTAATTTTATGTGACAAACATATTTTCTATGCTGCATTTTTTAATACAGCCTAGAAAAGGTTTAAAGTACATATTTACATGTACAGCAGGTTTAAAATACAGCTTGTACTAACTACTAATTTCCAATTAATTTTGGCAATTTTTTAGTTAAAAAAATTTTAAAATGGAAATATTGAAAGCAGTATTAAAGGGAACAGAGGCCTCAGATGGTTGCCCTTCCATGGTTTATACTAAATCCTCACTTTGGGCCTTCGTTATATAACCACTGCTGATAACTTCAGTTTGGATTTTGCAAATACACTGATTTGTGTGCATAATTTTCTCTTCCCTTAGAAAAATGGAGATAGGCTTCCATTTTCAAAAACTGTCATTTAGAGATATTTCAAAGGTATCTGTTTAGAGTATACTGTGCATTTAGATAAACTGCCTTGATCTAATATATCCATAAGGACAATTATGACTTGAATGTATTTCTTGTAAGGGCAGAATAACCTACTACAGCTTACTAATCGAGGAACAATTGAATAAAACAGAGAAATTGCATTTAATGACACTCATCAAGTCAAAACAGATAACTGATGATGGAATTCACTTGCTCTCACTCTAGAAGGTGTTCTTATACACTCTAACAAAACCAGTTGCTAACAAACTAAGTGTATCTTACCATAGCTAGTAAATCAACAAATTCACCCGACAAATTCTATGGTAAATATTTATAAAATTATTTAAGGTGCTCTCATTTCCTGTAATTATGAGTTTTCTCCAGATTTCTTGAGGAACAGGTCTCTGAATAGCAAGGGTTTATAATCATAGTTCAGTTGGGCAAATTCTGTTTTCATTAGTCTGAATTATCAATCTCATTGAAAATTTAGGATTAAATAAATAAAATCACTCTATGCTGCAGTTACTATTCAGCTCCTAAATACAGGATGTGTCAGGTCGCATTCTGATCTATATAAAGATGCAATGTGACAGCATGAGCTCTGGGATGCAGCTGCCCCAGTGAGCTTCCAGCTGATGAACATGTCAGACAAGGCAGCCCTGGCTAACCCAGGAGCAAAAAAAGGAGACTGGTCCCTGTATTGAACAGGGGGTTTTAGAGGGTAAAAGCAGAGCTCTGTGAAAAGAGAACTCAATTCATCTTCTCCACACAAAAAAAATGGAAAAGAGAATAAATGTTTAGACAACCTTTGAGGAAATATTAACAGCTGCTAATGTCTCAACATCATGTAAGCTTCAGGAAAGCAAAAGGCATCTCTTCCACTTTTAGGAAAAAAAGAATAGCTATCTCCTGGAAACTGGGTGTTTGACCATTAAAAGGATGATATGATTATACAGATGATGTTATGTTCTCCAAAGGAGCTACTTGTTTCAGGTTTTCTTTATAACTTCTATTATTTTATTGTTTTATTGAATGGAATGGTTACTGATGTACCTTCTGTAGAGTCAGTCCTAACCATTAGAGATTTGGTTACAGCTGCAACTTAGTGCAAGAGTCTCCTGCTTTTAATTTGCTCTTGGGGTAGTCGTAATTGAGTCTTATTTTCACACATTATTTTTGAAACAAAATCACAGAAAGGGAGAGAGAAGGGGTCCCCTTCATTTACACAACTAAGATCAGCTTCCCTAGAAGACAAATTTCCTTGGAATTGTAGCTGGCAGTCAACTTTTTCCAACGTATGAACTCTGCTGGCCTGCACTGGTTAAGCTTCAAAGGAGAAAATGGCTTAGAATGCTGTATTTTTGAATGAGCAACATAAAAATAGCTTTTTCAGTCAATGAAACAGAAGGTACTTTCCCCAAAGTCTGTGGCACATGGAAGCACTCAGCCCAGATAATATCATTCAAGCACAGATTATGTCAGCTGTCACTAAAGCCACCAAACCATAGAAGATCCCTGGAGACCAACAGATCAGCTGGAAGGTCAGAAGAAAGAAAGACACTGGTGGAAGGAACCAGTGGGGTCCCACAGAGCAGCTATGCACACTGGTATGGTCTATTACCACAGGATGTCTGTCAAACTCCTGCTTAAATTGAACATTGTTTAGTCCTGGCATAACCCTTGAAAAAAGCCAGAACCTGTTCTCATCCAAAATACCACAGATGATATTGATAAAAAGAATTCCAACTGAATTCTTTGGAATGCAGAAGGAAATTCTGGCATATAAAATGTATGTAAATAAATAAAGAACCCTATTGAGATGTTGAAAATATTTCATTGAAACACTAACCAAATATTTTACGTTTTGTAAAAACACACTTTTTTAGTTTCTCTATTTCATGTTGCAGTTTCCACAGCTGCAGTGTATTGCAAGCCAGTGCAAAGAGTATGCCTAGATATTAAATATGTTAAAAACACTGAAAATGTGCAAATACATGATTTATTATAAACTTGAAAAGGCTACATGATAAAATATTCTCTGATATCTAAGCAACACATGACTTTTTCTTCTTTTGAGCTGACAGCCAGTGATTGCTTTCACATACAGTGAGTGCAATGACCTATTTTTAGACAGCAATGCAAGGTAGTGCTGGATCAGATACTCTGGCAGTCTGGCAAGGGCATTCTTAATTATACCTGCTTTTACTTCGTACCATGAGAAGTTCATTAGGAGGATGATACAGTTATAGAACCACATTCTAGATTTTTTTTTTGGTTCTTTGCCTGTACACCAGTAATGCACTTTAGTGCTATGAGAATTATCTACTGCAATTCATAACCCATAGTACCTTAAAAGCTAAGACAGTTTTTGAAGCCAGCTGTGAAATTTACTCTAAAAAGAATTTTCTCAAAAGCAATAATGGAAAGCAATTGCAATTACAAAACAGAAATATTGATCAGTCTGCCTTATAGCCTTGATTAACTTTACAAAGAAACCAAACTTACTAAAAGAATTATTTTTTATTCAAATTCTAATTAAAATATGTTCATTTGGTTGATCTGTGCTTTATGAGCAACAGTAGTGGAAGTATAAATGAGTTACAGAGTAAAAAAAAAAAGCCTTTTTCAACAAAAGATCTTACACAGTGATGGAAAAAAACCCATCTGTAGAAATGGAAAACATAATCTTTTGAGGAAGTCAACTTTCTTCTGTCCCAGAAATAATACACTGAAAATATACCTTAAAACTGTGAACAAAAATTTTGGACAAATAATGCAATGTTTTTTTCATGAACTCAAATTGCAATTCTTAGGAGTGTGCCTGACTGATATCACCTAATTTACACTGCAAATAAGTATTATTTGAATTACCTCAATGAATTGGGTCTTCTGTAAGCCAGAAGTAACTGGGGTGAGAAGCAGAAAACTATGACAATCAATACTTCTCCCTTTTCATCCCCAAAGAAGAATAATACTTTCATTTCATAACCAATAGAGAACCAATTAATCCCAATTACCTTTTTCACAGAATCGACCAGTGAAGTGCAGTGGGCAGTCACACTGGAAGGAGGTGGCCCCAGTAGGCAGAGAGAGAGGGTGACAGGTCCCTCCGTTGTGGCACAGTCCTTCCTGGCACACAGAGGGTGCTGCAGGGGGAATCTGAGAGGGCACACCAGGGTCAGGCAAGTGAGGCACGTCAGGAGAAACCACAGGGAGTGCTGTTGATAGATGTGTGGGCACAGAGATCCTGAAAGGAGAGACAACACATCGAAACAAAAAAACCCATGAGATCTAATTTTGTTATTGCACCTAAGCTTCAACTGCTATTAGTTTGGTTTTTTTAAATAGAAATTCCGACTATACTTTAGAAAAAATATGAATACATAAGGAGTTCCCACCCAGAAAGCTAGCAAAAACACAGGGAGCAAGGAATAGCCTTCATGCAAGTAGAACAGTTTTTACATGCTCTCATAATTCATTTTTGGTGGATGTCAACAACAGTTAAATAAACATAGGCTTCACCTATTAAATAACTCATTGCTTGAAGTTACCAAAATTTGTAAGGTGGTTCTAAGAGAGATCTCCATAAAAGTAAATCAAGCATCCATGGCAGAAGGGAAAAATCTGTAGTACAGAAACACGGTATCTTTTAATTCACAGAACTATTGGGGAGATAGGGGAAAGGCAAAGAAAAGAGAGACTTTTTTGTTTAATATCACCTGTTTGGCAACTCTGTTTATTACAGTTTTTTGTTTCTACCAGAGAACTTGTGACCCATTAAAACTATGCAAATGTAAGGCTTCCAATTTACCAAGCTCAACAACTTAGACGCATCACACAAGTTTACTATGCTGAGGAAAAAGCAGAAAGAATCAAGAGTCTCAAGAAGATTCATGACTGTTTAATAAGTTTTTTCAATAAAAAAGTAAGTTCTCACTGAATTTTATATACTAGATAGACATTCTTCTTTCATTTCCTGAAGTTCAAGAGATACTATTTTTTTCCCCAGAAAGCAATTTCTATTCTGAATTCTAGTTTGGAAACTAAACTATTTATACCTCCTTGGTCATTTATGATTTTGTGAATATTTCTGTTATGTTTTGATGTTTGCCAAAAAAAAAAAAAAAAAAAAAATAGAGGTCTAGAGCACCTCTCCTATGAATACAGGTTGACAGAGCTGGGACTGTTTGGCCTGAGGAAGAGAAGGCTTTGGGGAGACCTAATTACAGCCTTCCAGTACCTGAAGAGATCTGCAGAGAAGCTGGAGAGGGATTTTCCATGGGAGCATGGCGTGACAGAACAAGGAGGGGTGGCTTTTAGCTGAAGGAGGGCAGGTTTACATTAGATATTAGGGGAAAATTTCTTACTGTGAGGGTCATGAGGCACTGAATTTGGTTGCCCAGGGCAGCTATTTGTGCCCCAGCCCTGGAAGTGTTCAAGGCCAGGCTGGATGGGGCTCTGAGCAACACGGTCAGGTGAGTGGTGTCCCAGCCCATGGCAGAGGGGCTGGAATTAGATAAACTTTAAGATCCCTTCCAATCCAAACTTATGATTCTATAAAAGGGAAATGAGGTTAAACTGGAATATCACCAACATTTTGGGCAAAATGGAGCATAGAAATTAAGTGCTTAATACAAATGGTTTATAGGCACCACACTTATCAGAAGACAGTATTTTTTTGGCAATGTGTTAAACATCCACGGTCAAATTCATGCTTCCTTTGGTGAAAATGATGGCAAAAAGCTGCTTTACAAAAACAAAAATTGAAAGAAGCCCATATATTGGGCCCTGCTGTGCCCTTCCCTTTCTCTTTGTCCTCTGCTCTTGTATCAGCTAAAACTTCTATTTCACCATATCTTAGAGTTGGGAGTATGTCTTAAAAAGAAGCATTGGAAAGTGATGATGGACCAGTAGATTGCAACTACAGAAACAAGAGAGGTGGGGATGCATTCAGTGTGACATTACATCACCACTTCATGCACCTGTCTAGCTTCTTGTTAAGTCTAGCTTCCAAATATTTTACATATCCCATTTACCCAAAAACTGATTTTAATAATTTACTTTTTTAAAGTAAAGAATGTAATGTGAACAATAAGTATTACAATATATATACAATAAGTATTTACAATAATTATATACAATAAGTATTTTAGAAAGTACTGACAAACTTCATAATATTCTGAAAAAAACTCCATCCAACATAATGTATCCCAGGTAAGTAAGTTGTCTGTTAATGTCACTGTTAAAAATCTGCTTCTCTAAATTATCAATACAGCAAAAAAAGGATACATGCCCAAAGGCAGCTAGGAAAGAAAAGGAGGTGGACAGAGGAAGGAGACAAATAATTCAGGGCAAAATAAATATCTAAGGGGACCCAAAGAAAGGGACACAGGGTTTATGTGACAGTAAAGAGAAGATGTGCAGAGCCATAATAGCAAGGAAAACATTAGAGTGGGATACTTAAACAGAGATGCAGCATGCATCCAAACCACAAAATAGCCTAAACACACATACTGTGGTGCTTAGCAATGAGGATTTCAAGGCAGCCATTTACTTTATATGAGAGAAAAGCGTCCAAGAAAATGGCAGTCATCAAGGTGGCTGTAAATAAATCCTTAAAATATTTTTCAGGCTGAGGACTTGCTAATAAAAGGCTCGAAATTTTAAGAAAATAAGTGACTTACTGTTTATTTCCATTTAAATGAGTTGAATAACAACATTTCCATTTATATAAATACAATGTAAAAATATAAAAACTTTTATATAAAACATTTGTATAAAACCAATGTAATTGCTGGATTTGTAACAATATTTTTCTCCTAAGGGAAACTCAGATGAACTTCATGCAAGCTATTCCTTTCAGAGCAGCATTAAGGGTGCATTATCTTCTACCAGCAAGCACAGCAAATCTTCTATTTGCTAGCACAGCAAATTAAAAATGCCTAGTCACCTGCTGGCATTACAATCTTTGATTAAAAGTAAATAAACCAAAAATCTTGATTTTATCCCCAAGCATAATCTAAATGTTGCAAAATCTCTGAACTAATAGTAGGTTTATATAAATATTTAGACATTTACAGGAGAAACTTATTGGGAGCAATTACTGGTATTTGTTGATTTTACTGTTCCTCCTGAAAAAAAAGTCAACAAAAACTACATAAAACCTGGGGAATTAACACAGTATTAGCTAAGCTCTTACTACTAGCTATTAGAGAGACTATTTTTCTAATGACAGAGAATCCTATCTGATCACTGCAAAATTTACTCCTTGGAACCTGGTCACAGCTACTGTCAGGGGTAAAATGCTGAACAAGAGGGAGAGCTGTCTGACTGGCAGGTGCATTCTTGTCTCTGCTGAAAGCACTGATTTCCAGCTGTGCAAGTTTCACATCCCCTTTCTGATGGGAAGCTACTCTTTCTCTCTAAAATAGAATCACAGCAGTGTGCTTTAAATGAAATTTTATGAGCGCAAGTAATGCAGCCTTGCTTCATTTTTGGTTGACATTCTAATCTGCAGAGAAGAAAGAAAGGAAAGCTGCTTGGTAGACTGATTTCTGCCCGGTTCATTTGCTAATTTTTCACAGGATGTCAGCCTTTGCAGTGTTGTTCTGGCTGTTTTGCTCCTAGATGGTGCCTGACTGTGTTCATGCCAGCGCTGCTTCCAGGCACCCTGCAGCTCCTGCCTTGCCACAAAAGCAGGGAAGAGTTTGCTGGGGCTGGTTAGTGGGGCAAACATCTGCAGCTGCGCCCACCAGCCGCTCAAGCTGCTGCTGTGAATGAGCAATGACCTCGCCTCAGTGAATTTTAACTAAAGCGTTATTTGAATAAAGAGATGGGAAGAATCTAAAGTAAAATAGTAATTGAGGTGTTAGAAGTTTTGACAAAGTGTAACAAAAATATATCAAGCAAAACGTGATTCACTGTTACTGTACAACAAGGCCTGAATTTTATATTTGGGTTTTGTTTTTTTTTTTTCTTTTCGGTTTCTCAGCCTGTCACTGCCTCTCAGGTCAATAATGCACACAAAGATCTTCTAACTTGCTGCAAGCATCAACACATTGTTTTTAATCTTAAAATTATCTCTAAAAGCTGAGTTTTAAAGGCCTACAAGCTTGTGTTTCATAGCTGAGTGCATGTAAGCTTGAGATGCTCATCTAAACATAGGGGTGAGTGAAATTTGAAGACTTGTTTATTTTCTATTGCATTGTTTGCCACTCAAGGAGATATATGATGAACTGCATGGCAAGAATATAGTACTTAGAGGTCATGTTTGATGTTGTATTATTAAACCAAAAGCACAATACCCAAACTAACTGTGCTTCCCTCTCCTCTATTCCATAAGAGCTTGAAACTATCAGTGTGAGGAATTCGAGGCAATGCAGCTTAAAAAGTTAACAAAACCTCTGGGATGCCCCTCTCTGCACTGACCTGGCAGGGAGGGCTCAGTGTGCTGCCCTCAGTTCAGTTCAGCCCTGCACCAAAGCAGTGACCATGCTGATATGAGAGCAGTTCAGCCTGAAGAAAGGATGGCTCCAGGGAATCTGGCCAATTTGTATAAATACCTGAGGGACAAGGGAAGGGGAAAGGATGGAAGAAGATGCTTCTTGCTGGTGGCTGGGACACAATGGACACAAATTGAAATGCAAGAAATACCACCTAACTATAAGAGTGCTGCTTTTTTTTTTTTTTTTTTTTTTTTTTAGGATGATCTATCTATATAATGGACTTCAAGCTGAGACCTGCAAAGAGAGCAGACTTTCCCCCCAAGTAATTCATTATCAGGCTGATGGCAGATGTGTCTACAGAAGCACTCTGACATTTCCCATGAAGCAGGTTGATGAGACAAGCTATGGCACAGGAGTCCCCGTGATACGATAACATCTCCACTGCCTATATCTTCTGGTACTTATGCACTTAACATTTTATTACTGGAGTAATGGATTTAGCCTTATCTGATATGAGTGGGATAAGGCAGTTTGTATTTTTATCTTGTCAATAAAGTAGTTTGTGCTGGGAAGCAACTGCAGTGGAAAAGTGTGCATCTGCCATTTTTCTCAGGTAGTGACAGAATACTATTTTAAGTGTATATTTTAGGATTTGGAGCCAAAATAAAGATTTTTCAAGAGCATTAGCATGCATGGTATAATATAATTTTGAAATTTATGGAACTGAAAACAACTGCACTTCATGGAAATGTTGGTTTAAACAGGAATAAATACCTAGTACCTTGAATTTAACTTGGCAAAAATTAATAAAGCCTTTTACAGGCTGTTCATTTCACTGTTCACAACCATGTCAAGCAGAGTACTTTAAATGGTATCTCACTGATTTCAGTGAATCCACAGAGCTGTATATCTCTGCAATTACCCTCCTGGAGACACCATTAACATCACTCAAAACAGTAATTGTGAAAACAATTCCAGTGTTTACCAGATATGGATTGTTTATATTCTGCAGTTTATAAATTAATCTGATTTCTTCACTTATCACAATTTTTGTTTTAGTTGGAAGTGCTGGGGGTCAGTTTTCCTAATGGAGATGATATATGCTCAGGCATATCTCTTAAAAAATTAAATTTTCAGTGTATGTTCCAGACTGTGAGCCCAGCTTCCCCCTCCTACAAGCCACAACATTTGATAGCAGAACTCGGTGATACTGTAGTTGCTGCTTTCCATTAAAAAAATCTCAACTGGAATAACATCATTATTTGCAACTGCTTTTGCACACACAGAATCTCATTTAATGGTGTAACCTCTTAGCAATGCAAATAATATATTCAATATACAATGCAGCCAAGAATGTGGAATGAAATTAACAGATAGAATGAAGTGGGCGAAAGCTCTATTTACAAATAAGAAGAAAGAATTTAAACTCCAGGATGCATAGCAGTGCCAGATATGGGAAGAAATGTCAGTTACAGACAGATGAAAGTGGAAAGAGAAGAAGGAAATGCATGTTCTAAGACATATTCCTGTTGTTTCCTCTAAAGTATATATTACCTTTCTAAACTAGACATTGAAGTGAGTGTTCCTTAGATGATGCTTGAAAAACACCCTTAGTCCCTAAGTTTAGGACAATTTTTAAACCAATGGTTTTGCTAAAACTGAAGAACTGAATTTCTGTAACAAATCCAATCATCTTTTTACTTGGCTTGCTTGAAGAAATAAGGGAGCATTGAATATTTCAGTTGCTCACACTGATCTTTACTTAAGCATAAAACATTACATGTACTAATGATCCAAACATAAAACTCAAAACCAAAGAAAGAGGTCAGACCATGGAGTACTGAGTGGACCAGTGTGCAAATCTTACACTTTCTGAAGTTTAAACAAATCTCAAATTATGTGCGAACTTCGGCTTTCTCTTTTACATTTAGTCAATAATCACAGTTGGAAAACCTCTTGCCAGTTTCATCTTAGCTGTTATTTAGAAAAAGAGCACTTGAAAGGCCTAAGCAATGCATCTTTTTGTTGATTTCTGCAACTAGTTTTGTTTCTCAAAACTGATGGTTCTGAAAGCAAATAAAAACTTTCATTCTCTCTTTGAAGTTTTTTCAGCAGATGAAAAATGTTTTGTTTTTAACATGACACTGTACTTGTCCTTCTGTAAAGGTTCTGCAAAAATTAGAATATAAGCATTCTGTTCCAGTCCTAAATGGCTGAGTAAATTGTACTGGATAAACTGAGTTCCTGTAACAGAGATGCTTTGACAACTATCTCAAAAATCACAATTCCAGAATGGAGTCACTACTGTTTACCAAAGATTCTACCTAAGTTCAAGCAGTAAAGATATTCTTCCACCTCATTGATGCCATCTATAATTTAGACTCCAAAATGCATGATCTACCTATGCAATATTATAGCACAATGTGTCTGTGAGGAATAAAGGAGAAGCACTTCTAGATCCTGAATATGCAATTGATTTCCTAAGCAATAATTCATTCCAGCAAGACTTTTGCCTTGTAAGTCCTGGGACTACAGTGGCCCAACTTTGGTCTTTGCCTACGGCGAATATTCTCCAGATGGGTAGTGTCCTGCTTTGACAAGAAAAAAACCCTGAAAATGCTTCAAGAGATATACTTAAAAAACAATTTATACAGTGGGAAAATACAAATCTCTATTCAGGTAAATATTCCAGCCCAAGGGATGGGGAACCAAATGTGAACACTTTTCCTTTATCCATTCAACACAGTCAATGTTTATTCCATGCAGAACTGGCAAATGGACTGCTTTGGGGAGTTCTTACAGCACTTCTGAAAAGGTGTTTATAATTCCACCAAGCTAAGGACAGAATTAAAGTCAAGAATCTGATAAACCAGAAGAGTGCTCTTATCACTGATCTGAGATCTGAGGAATAAAAACAGCAAGAAGGGATGTACCAACACTGGACCTGTCTTTTACAGTGTCATCTCAACTTTTTCTGGGAGTATTTAGGAGGTATTGTTCTCTCTGAGATACACTTATAAAATAGAGGCATTCTCTGTCCTAAAAAGTGTTAAGAGGACTCTTAAGAGAATCAAGATGCTTCCAGAAGTGAATGGCAGGCTGGAAATTCAATGTGCTCTGATTACATTAATGTGCAGTTTTGAGAGTTTGTTTTTAGAGGTCTCACATCAGAATAGTTTAGGCCTTTAAATAATTTTTACAGATGGATTGCCTTATTTCTTCCAGGATTAGTTTCCCCATGAGTTGAAAACTGTCCTTACCCACTTAATAGAAGTAGGGGACATCTATATTTGTGGTTTAGACTGGGATAGAGTTACAGTAGCAACTGTGGGTCTATGTTTTGGATTTGCACTGAGAACAGACCTGGCAATATAGGGATGTTTTAGTTACTCCACACAGTGTTTGCACACAGTCAAGACTTTCTGCTCCTCACCCCACCCCACCAGTGAGCAGGCTGGCAGTGTACAAGGAGTTGGACGGGCACACAGCCCAATCCCAGCTGCCCAAAGGGACACCCCATTGTGTCATGGTCAGCATACAAAGCTGGGTGAAGAAGAAGGAACATTTGGAGTGATGGCATTTGTCTTCCCAAGTCAGTGTTGCAAGTGATGGAGCAGTGTTTTCCTGGAGATGGCTGAACCTCCACCTGCCTGTGGGAAGTGGTGAATGTATTCCTTGTTTTCCTTTGCTTGTCTATGGCTTTAACTTTACCTATTAAACTGTCTTTATCTCCACTCACTCATACTTACTTATACCTTTTGATTCTCTCCCCTATCCCACCAGGGAGGACTGAACAAGTGGCTGAGTGGGGGATAGTTGTCAGCTGGGGTTATATCATGACATTTCATAAATACTAATTAAGATTCCTGGATAGAAAGCATTTTTCTATTCAATTACTGTGTTACTGGAGGTAAATAGGAATTTAAAGAAGCATTCTGTATAGAAATTAACATAAAAGCTGTCCTGAAAGCAAGATGAGAATAACACATAGAAATCATTAGTACAGAAAGAGTTAAAAATGCAGAGTACTGTTATGTATCATCTAGTCTTTCTTCCAGACTTAATTTCTAATTATATCTTAATGCTGGAGAATGGCTGACATGCATAAACACAAACATCATTTATTCATCAGTAATTTGGCATTTAATTAAAATATTACTGCATTCTCATTGACGGCATAAGAAAGAGTGTTGCAAATATGACAGGTCAAAAAATCCCTTTAATATTAAATGAGAGAAGGAAAAATAATACAGCACTTGAAACATCCTAAATAGAATTTTAAAAGATAAGGAACTAAAATAATAGGCCTTATGCAATTTTTTTCTGGGAGTAGGAATGATTTTATAATCAATAAAGTGCATGACAGATGAGACAGTAAACAACAGCCCATAGTTAAACTGGGTATTGGGGTTTACTTAAGAACCAATGAGACTAGAGCTGTTACCCTAGGTGTTTATCTCATGCACCCCCCATGTGCCCTCATTTTTCCCATACCCTGTTATGTTCACTAGGTTTCCACTTCCCCTTCTAGCAGGGAAGTTGCTGCTCTGGGAAGCCCGAGTGAAAGTCATGTTGATTCACACTGAGCTGCTGTCTGCAGTGATTGGTCTTGGCTGCTACCAGCCATGGTCCCTGCACATCCCCTGGTGCTCATCTCCAGGCACCTCTCTTATCTTCAGTTCCAGGATCTGTCTTCCAGCCAGGAGGTTTACCTTCATTCCTGGTGAACCTCCAGTCATCTGGCACCTCAACATTTAGCCAAAACTAATGGTAAATGATGGAGAGTGGCTTGGTGAGCTCTTCTGTCACCTGTTTCAGTGCCCTTGGGTGAATCCCATCTGGCCCATCAGACTTCAAATTATCTAAGTGGCTCAGCAGGTCACTAATTACTTCCTCCCGGATTACAGGGGGTCTATTCTGCTCCTACCAGCTCAGGCAGCTGGTTGCCCTGAGGACAACTGGTCTTTCTGTTAAAAGTACCTTCTGAGGTAAAGAAGGAGTTAAGTACCTCAGACTTTTTCTCTTTCTCAGTGACAATGTTCCCCTCCAAGGAAATGGAAATTTTCCTTGGCCTTCCTTTTGCTGCTAATATATTTATGAAAACACTTTTTATTATCTTTCACAGCAGTGGTCAGATTGAATTCTAGTGGAGCTTTTGCCTCTCTAATTTTCTCTCTACATGACCTAATGATATCCTTTTACTCTTCCTGAGTTGCCTGCCCCTTCTTCCAAAGGTCTTAAACTGTCTTTTGGTCCAGAGGTCCTGTGAAAGCTCCCTGTTCAGCCAGGCCATCCTTCTTCCCCACTGGCTTGTCCTTTGGCACATAAAGTTAACCTCCTCTTTGTTATTAAAGAGGACCACTTTGTTATTAAAGAATGTTTTCTAAGGGACTTTTTGAAGTGGGATACTGAAGAGACACCCAAAGTCCACCCTCTGTAAGTCCAAGGTAGAAGTTCAGTTGATCTCCTTGCCTACTTCCCTGGGAATTGAAAACTCTCCCATTTCATGGTTGCTGTGCCTCAGACAGCCTCTGACCACCAACAGTCTCTCTGTGCACAAATACAGTGTGAGATCAGCCTCCTAAATGATGTAAATGATGCTTTTATCTCATGTCACTTTATTAGCTGCAGGCTTCAGGGTCTGCTACTGTTGTCTGGTCTACACATAGTCAAAGTGTACAGCCACACATACTGATTGAAGTGGGAGGTTTCTGTTTAAGAATTAAAAAGTTCAGTTTCACATTCATATGTCTGTCCTTTTATCTGCTGGCTGCTATTGTTTAAAATTTAATATCTTTTTTCCCTACAGCAATATTATATTTTAGCATGTGCCAGTGTAAGATGCAATGCTGGTAGACGACTTTCCCTTCTTGGAATGACTGTAGGGGTATATTAAACAATGTTATGTTTTTACTATGTTTCTCCTAAAGGAAGAGTGTTAAATGCTGGCATAAGTAATATTTATCTTTCCTGCAATTGGAAAACTATTTGAATTTTGGCCCAAATGTGTTTTTTGTAAGAAGCACACTGACTTTACCTGAGAGTGAGCAAACACTCTAACTCTGGTGTTGAGAGCACCAAGGAGACTCATCAATAACAAAGTAATTAAGAAGTTTGATACTTATGACCTCATGTTCAATCTCTTTCTGATTCCTAATTCTCCAAGGCATCAAAATGCCACCCAATATAGTAGTTTTGCTCCTAAATATTTGAAGAAATTTCATCCACAAATAAAACTCTAGGACAGAATTCACTTTGTCAAGCATTATCTGCCTAAGTACTTCAAATAATTGCCTGAGCTGACCACCACGGTTCTCCCTGTAGGAAATCTTTATGTAGAGAGAGGCATCTCCAGCTCATCAGATTCCAAGAAAAGCAACCAATTTTCTCCATTAACTAGGGATGGTGCTAAACAAAAAAATTGTGATGTGAGGAAAAATTCCTACTTCTGTTCACTCTGTCACACTCTAAAATCATTTATGTTTTGATTATACAGCTGAAAAACATCTCAAACCACTTTTATGTATTGGAAACATTTCCTAAAAGCATTTCCCATAAATCATAAATTTTCTTTTACAGCAAAGAATGGAGCTTACCTTACCTCTTTATAATCTAAAGTAATCTTTCTAACACTTTAAGCAGCTTAAATTTGAAATTAACAGACTGCTGTTACTTTAACATGTGTAACAGAATGTGACTCTAACTTAGGAACATCTTAAAATGTGGAGAGAGAGTAATAGGCAACCTTATAAAGACTGAGAAGTTTTATTTTTAGTGTGACAAACTGGAAGAAAAAACAACAGTCCACAAACAAGAAATAAGGAAACTCCAGATGTCTTGTCAGCAGATTTCTGTCTTTCCTTCCAACATGTGAGCAATAATCAAGACTGCACAGGGACTAAGATCAAGTGCAGCAGAAGAAAATGCCACTGCTCTGCATTAAACGATTCACTTTTGATTAAGATTATGAATAATTAAGGAATAGTTAAGGAATTGACTTGTCTCGATGTGGATTATTTAACAGAAAAATGTTATAAACGGATTATTCACATCCTCCCATCTTCCTATAGACCCAAAGGTTGTGAGAGGACAAGATCATAGCGAGGTAGAAAACATAATAAACCAAAACTATTTAATATTGAAATTATCAGGTGGTCATGCTGTTCCAGGGTAACATTGGAAGTTTTAGATATTTTGCATCCATTGATCCTAACAGCTTTTGTTAATCTTAAACACTGCCTGAAGCCAAATGCTGTGTCACTGATGGTTTGGGTACTCAGATATGACTTGGCAATAGGCAACACCACTTGCAAAACAATTGATCTTTCCAACTACAAAACAAGTCTCAAAACAAGAGTAGAAAAGAAAACTGAGGCAAAACTGGGAGATTATTCTCAGTGGCAGAGAATGCTTCTCATTTTTACCTTCAAGGTAAGCTATATTTTTTCAGCCATTCTTTCTTGAGTACCTTTAAATCATGAAGGGGAACTACATTTAATGCATTGATACTGTGATTTAAGAGGCTCATTGTATCAAAGCAGGCTAGATTTAATAATATCAGCCAAATGCTCATCATCATATTAACAACACAACTTTATGAATACAGTCAGGAGGTTAAAAGATGTAAGACATATGTGCAAGATACATGTATGGTTTGCTTACTTTCTTAATTAAAAAATAATACTTGGTTTCTTTGTGAAAAATTTAGACAACTCATTTAGTAATCAAGACTTAAAATATCTAAGCTACAGATTTAAATTATGAAAATAAAACCCACCAAGGCAAGTAGATTGTACTTTGCCATTTGCAAAGGGCTTAGGAGGGTTTAGGAGGTACAAATATACCTTTTAATGTAAAATATAATAATTTTATCCAATTAATCCATTTTGATTAAAATCTTTCAAAGGTTGCAGGGCCATACTCCCTAAACAGAGAATTTACCTTACTCTGTTTATGTTATAAAGTTATTCTGAGGGGAGAAGGTATTTATTGTAAGTAAAACTAATCTCACTTTCAACCAGAACTCTCTCCCCACTTAAGAGTCCTGAATGTTGCCAGATTTCCTTCATATACTTTAATTCAGTCAAGAATACTTTATATCTTCTGGTTTATGAAATGAATTTTATAATTGATAAATGCTGGAAGCCAGCTACTGATGTCACACTTGTGTTTATAGTGCCCAGAAGAGATTTAATCATGTCCTATCATTTCCATACAATACTTACTCAATTTTATAACATCAGTGAACTATGTTAGACAGTTAGTTCTGAGAAATTAATGCATTTTCAATTGACTAATGTAATTTGGCCTCCAGCCTTCATCCTTACAGATGTAAAAATTTCACATTATGTCTTGCTTTTTAAATATGGATTTTTTTGGCAGTTGAGGAATGCCAAGTCACTTTTTTATTGTCAAGCAGGACCGTGTATGTGTTCTAGCAGTGTAGCATCATCTCCTATCTACCTCTTAATTTTAGCATGGGTTTAGAGAGGGAAAATGGAGAAATCTGGCTTCAGAAAACTGGTCAGAAGCACATATATCTTAAAAAATTAATGCATTGCATAGAGACAGCTGTTTTCTTAAAATTAATCTTATGTTCATGTCCTCTTTTTGGCACTGTTGGCAATTTTAATAACTCATGATTTTATGAGCTGAAAGCCTTCCTTCTCCACATTCATAGATAAATTACCTTAGATTTCTGCTCTTACCAATCATTGCTTCATTGAAACTTCAGAGTTTCAAAAGAAGTCTCTATACCCATAACAAATACTGTGTCTAGAATATTGCCAATGACTTTGGAAGTATGTGTGTAAGAGCTGAATGAGAGGAAACAAATCTGAAACTTATCTTTGTATTATATATTTAATTTTGAACAAATTTTCAAAAATATACATGAAAATGCAGAAATTCCTGCAGTTTAGCACAGATGGAGCAGCATTTCTGTGTTCTCTGAACATTCCATATGTTACATGAGTTGGTCTCCTGAGAGTCAGAATTTCTTTTTTAAAATAATTATTCATTTTAAAATTTACACATATATTCTGAATTTCTTATGCTGCTGGTTTCTGCTTTTCATATGCCAGTGTATTTGAATGTTAAAAAGGGGATTCTTTATTCTCACAAATATATCAAGGTCTGTCTTGAATTTTAGGCTACATTTCTGAAGATTTTTTTCTTTACTTCAGAGCTGTGATTTTACTTTTAAAGAAGGAAGGAGAAAAAAGAAAAGGATACAACAGGATTTAAAGCTGTTCTTTTTCTGAATAGTTATTTCAACGAAGATCAATAGTGTTGGGGTTTTTTTTTAACTGTTATACTAGTGTTTTAAGGCTGCAGGGGGCACTGATGCACTGTTTATCTACAGTACTGCAGAGCAAGAGTCAGAGTATGATTAAACAGTCTTGCAGGTTATAGATTCAGAAAATAACATATAAACTATTTAAAATCAATTAAGGTCTTTAGAAATTAGGTGATTACAGAATATTTATATGAATTTTGGAGGGAAATTTATATTTCTTTTACTGGTTAATATATTTGTTTTTCTGCTGCAATCCAGTGGTTGTGGAGATAGGAATGTTTTCTTAACTTTACAACCAAGGTCCTTTGAAGGATGATATATCTCTCTAGTCTTGCATTACTTAATATTACAACCTTAAACAAACAATTCCTATCCTGCACAGAAAATAAAATTTTGCTTAGCAGCTCTCCAGAGAAGCCCCTTTATTCACTGAAGATAATAACTTCCTCATATATTAATCAGCCAATATATATACTACCTGATTCACCAAGTCATTTAAGTAAGAATTTATTAGAATAAGAGCTAATTATATTTTAAAAGAAATAATTACATATTAATTCAGCTTATTTAATATTTTATATTATAGGACCTTGGAGTGAGGGCATCTAAGATGCAGAGATTTCTTGATAATAAGAATGTAACACAATTTATGACTCAGCAACACGCATCAGATATGCAGCCATGTCTCATCACTTTTTTTGCATTTATTCTTTACTGCTTATTTATTCTTTAATTCCTTTCTTAACATAAACACTTTTTTTTTTTTTTTTTTAAATGCAGGTTACATTAGTTCAGTCTCTTCTGTTCATCTCAGGTCTCAGCCCTTCCTGCATTTATAGCTCGACTAAG
Source organism: Luscinia megarhynchos (assembly GCA_034336665.1). Lineage (NCBI taxonomy): Eukaryota > Metazoa > Chordata > Aves > Passeriformes > Muscicapidae > Luscinia > Luscinia megarhynchos. Next base: position 26,590,171 of record CM067565.1, read on the forward strand.
TTATGGCTGCCTGGAGAACCCTTTCTGGAAAGTCATGAAGAATAATCTCAACAAAACAACACAGGAAGAAGCCACCATTTCAATTGGTAGTTTGTACTGATTATCATCATTTATACTACAGCTATTTCGGGGGTTATTACCAATCCAGACCTTTAGTTACAGCTTTCAGCCTTTGCTTCTAACAAGCTGGTCTCTGCTGAGCTAAAGAAACCTACTCTGCATCCTGTGCTTCTCTTCATTAAACAAGTGTATTACCTTTGTATACACCATAATCCCCACAGCCATACTTCAGCAAAAAAACCCTGAGACTCTGAATTACTAAAGTATTTTTCTGCATCCCTTTTTATAAAAAATATCACCAATTTCTTTGAGGGTTATTGGATTATATCTTTCATCTTTTATGGTTTCTAGGTTCTGCTACATTGCCCATCAGGACACAATGAAATACAGTGCAACCAATATCACAATCAATAGTATACACAGAAAGGAAATTGTCTTCCTCCTTTCTTGCTCTCACACACAGAAATAACATTTATCATTTTTCTCCAGAAGCTTACACTGAGTTACTTGTCTAATTAACTAAAAGTAACTCTTCAAGACATCACTCTCCCTTTCTGGTTTGTCCTGTTTAAAGTATTTCAGATATGAAGATTTGTACAAAATTAATTTCAAATAAGTTACTCATATTGCATTTTTTTCATGCTCTTCAACTAAATCTGCAATGTTTTCACAATTTTAGATGAGCCTTATTTTAATTTAAATACCTTTTATTAAGTTAATTTCATGTTAATATATCAAATTTTGATTTATAGGTTCACAATACATAATATTGTAAAATATATATTTTTTATTTTAAGAATATAAGGGATATCTTTAAAAAAGCCCCTGTTTTTAAAATTTTGATTCCTGATAATTTTTAGATTTGAAATAAACCATTGCTTTAAGAAGTGCTCTGCCAAAGAGAAGTTCAAGCAGTCTTTTTATTTATGGAAAATATACAAAATAGTGGATCGGATTATTTGTGATGGATTTTATTTTCTATAAAATCACACAAAGTTTTGTCTTTTTTAAATGAGATTTTTACAAACCCACAAACACTTTATGAGTCACAAAGTCCATGGTCTATTCACCAATACAGTGAAGGACATAGAATCCTGCCAGACAGAATAAAACTGAACTTGCAAACTTTTCTCTTGTCATTCCAGCTGTGAGTAGTTGAAGGCAACTCTGAAGATTTCTTATTACTTCTGTATAAAATTTAAAAGTCAAAGAGAAACTATTATACCAATTCAAGTTTGCAGTAGGCAAATTATTTCTTTCAGTGTGACTTTCATTCTCTCTGATTCTGTCTAATATGCCTCTCTTCACAATGCAGTCTGGTACAATACCAGGAGCAAACACAGCCCCATTATGAGGCACTTTCTGCACATAACTCAGAAGTCATGGAAACCTGCTCCAAAGTTTAATTATTTCTGAGTGTATTACAAAAACACCTCTCCATTTCCACGTTTCTGTAATTGGAATGACAGCAAATTCTAGCACTAAAGTTAAGTGTGGCTGTAGTTCAATAGAGAAAGCATGCAAGGTAATTTCTTTTCCATTTGATTACTTTTAGATGATTCATCGTCTTATATACTCAGCTTTTCTTAGCCACTGCTCCTAATAGATGTAAGACTAGATATACAGGGATATATTGTAAAAGCAGAATTTTGTCAAACCATGCATACACCCATCTTTAAAACCAAGTTTTAGGTGGGCAGAACAAAATTGGGATTATTTTTGCTATTTTAAGTACTGGAAGAAAATGATTTTATTATTCACATATCTGTCTGGCTAGAAGCCCAAGTAATTATTTTACAAAGCTATTGAACCCCACCACTTGATGTCTTGTGTCACTAAGATAACTTTTCTTAAGAATTAAGCTAAAGTTTTCAAATATTATTTCAATGGATGTGATACATTTTATTATTAATACTGTGAAAAACATATATAGTAACATTTTAAGAATTTTGAAAAATGGCTTTAAATTTAGCTTCAGTTCTGTAAATCTGTGCAAGTTTTGCAGGAAATCTGGTATGTTCTCAACCTTTTTGTTTTATTTCATGGAAATACCTTCTATTTTCACATTAATAATATTATTTTGTTTTTGGAGGAAGCTGTGCTGTAATCTAAAATGAAAAAGTTACATTAATTAATGAAAAAATAAATAAAAATATATATAAAGATCATAAATCTTTGAAATATATTTTCTTGTGCTTTTCTGTGCTTTTACATTTCAAAAGCTAATAATGTTCAACCACAGTGCTCTTTTGGATGACAGAATTTCCAGGAAAGTATGGATATTCAAAACAATTTGCCAAAAGGAAATGAACACTGTTGATAACCTAGAAAAACCCAGATGTTGTGGCAGCTTGTAGTTTTTCTGGAACTATGATCCTTGATGTAAAATATTCTCCTTTACTGCAGCTGAAAATACACAGCTGAAATCCTACACCTCTCCAACCATTAAATAACCATATAATCCACAGGTAAGGAAGGCTGAAAGATTGCCTAAGGCTTTTAAACTATCTCAGCAGCCCCCTAATTCTGTTCAGTCCTGGCAGTGGGGGAGCTCCACGTGTGGGGGATTCACTGAGCTGTCCCTTGGACTGTAATGCCTCCCAGGATTTCCCCATGCTGGTCCACAGGGCACTGTCACATCCTCACTCTCTCACCTCCCACGTAAGACCCTGTGATGACCTAGTGAGAGACATCTGACAGGCAGTCTCTCACTTCCAGGATTTGTGCATGGGTGTAGATGGATACAGCACCTTTATGCATCAAGCACAGTTTGTGGGGCTTTGAATCTACCACTCAGTGTAAAGAGGCCATAGCAGACAGAGACTCTTGCTGTAACAGAAGTCTTTAACACATATTTTTCTTTCCTAAAGCAGTTGGAATCTGAGTAGTAGAAGGATTTGGATTGGAAGAGATCTTAAAGATCAATTAGTTCCAACTCTGTACTGTCATTGGCCAGGCCCTCCTGCTAGACCAGGCAGCACAAAGCCTGGTTAAACCTGGTCTTGAAAATTCCAGAGATGGGCATCCACAACTTCTCTGGGCAGCCTGTTATAATGTCTTACCACCCTCACAGAAAAATAATTTTTTCCTAACAATCTAAATTTTCAATTTAAAGCCAATCCTTCTTATCACTACATGTCCTAATAAAAAGTCCCTCCCCAGACTACTTGGAAGCACCCTTGAGGTACTGGAGGGTCCAACAAGGTCTTCCCAGAGCCCTCCCTTCTCCAGGCTGAACAGCCCCAACTCTCCACCTGTCTTCCTAGGAGAGGTGCTCCTGTGATCAACTTAGTGGCCTCCCTTGGATTTGTTCAAATGGGTCGATGCAGTTCTTGTGTTGGGCACCCCAGAGCTGGAAGCAATACTGTGAACAAATTTGGTGCTATGAGTGTTCTTCTGCAAATGACCCACTGTGGTCCCTCCAGACTCACCCATCCTGTGTTTGTGTAAATTTGCAATTCTGTGACACATGAAGGCAGCCGTTTATATGCAACAGTCTAGCATTTGAGGTGAAAGAAGCTTTAAACATTCCATTGGTAAATTTAGTAGTTTAGAGTAAGAATCACCAGTAACTGGAGTAATTAAAAATTATATAAATGAACAAAAATAGGTGTGACTGGAGTGCAAAAGCACTTCATCAGTGGAGCATTTTTTAAAATAAATTAAATCAATAACTTATAAAATAATGAAATATACATGAGCAGTATTAGAAAGACAATTTTTAATTGTCTTTTAATTTCATTAAAAATAAAACACCTGTGAGTCCTATTCACAAAATATTTCCTTTTTTCACAGCTGTGTCAGAGTGTTTTCCAAAATATTTAACAGATGTTATTTGAGTAATACACTGTCTCAAGCATTGTATGCATACATCAACATGTATACTTGCAAACGCCTGCTTGATAAAAATGAAAAGAAAAAATGCATGGCATCCTTTAATACTTGTCTTAGTTTCCATGCAAGTACCTGGCAATTTCAGCAGAAATCACAATCTCGTTATAATTGTTCATTACAGACACAGGCTAATGGACAGTAACTGCCACTGAATTCTGTTGACAGAATTAGGAAACAATTTTCTCTTGGTATAATACATATGCCTAAAATTTCAGAGGGATAATTAAGGTCAAGATAAACATCACCAAGTACTATTATTAATCTAGAAATTGAGAGTTTTCCTAAAGAAGATTAATAGAAATTTTGTGGTATGCTGATGAGAGATAATCTTTTGTAGAAACCAGCATAGAAATGTAATGTTTACAAACACACATTATCTCACCTGCATATATTTGACTCATGGATTTATCTAATATCCATCAGAAACAATTTTCACAGAATACTTCAAAAGATTGAGATAAAGGGCTTGTATAATATTTTGCAGTGATTTTGTGGATTTATAACAGTAGGGAAAATTATATCTGTCACTTTTTTTCTTTTTTTCTTTTTTTTTAACGCTGAAATCTCTCACTGAAAATTTATTCTCTGAACAGGAATGCCAGAAGAGGAAGAAAAGGTAACAGAAGAAGAGAATTCATGTATGCACAGAGAGCAGAAAGGAAATTGTACAGGACGGCAAAACTCACAAAGGAAAAGAAAATATTACAAACAAATGCAAAAGATGAGGGAAATCAAGATGGGCAACTCAAGTAAAGGAATGAAAGCATATGAAAGCAACCCAGGCTCTGGGAAAGGTGTAAGAGGCAAACACACAGAAAAGTTATCAGCCAGCAAAAGCAATATAGGAAAGAGGGGAAAAGTAACAAAATAAATGCATAAAGATCAAATTCCTGTTATCACTCTCTATGTTAGAATTGTACAGAAATGGTATTAACATAACATCAAGCATCGTGTATGTGGTGAATACAAATGAATTATATTTCTGGAGTTTTATCTTCAGTTCTGTATTTCAGAAACATTCAGACCTATCTCCATATTAACCACAGAAAACTCATACAAGTTGAATAAATAAAACTAAGTAGTGTCAGTATTCTTCATTTAATAATTTTTCTTCTGTAATGTTGATGAGCACTGCATTTTTTTTTGGTGCATTTCAGAATTAAGCACACAACTTTAAACTATTAAGGAGAAAATACAAATGCAGGTAATCTAAGAATTGAGATGTTGGAATGTAAGAATTTAACTGGTAGTCTCTCAAATATAACAGAAGCCCAATGGTTTTTATAAGATCTTGCATTTATTAATAAACTAAGTTGTAAGTGGAAAGAAGAGCTGATGGTTGAAGGTCTATGATCTTTCCTTCAATTTTGATGCAGCTTGGATGTTTGATTGACTTATAATTTTTCGGTTCAGGTGGATTCATATGAAGAAACTCTTCAAGCCAATGAGTTTTCAATGGACTCTTAGGATGCCAATATACAGCATGCACCAGCATAAACACCTTCCTTGGAAAGTGGAAAAGTAACAGTAGGACTTTCACAACTGACTGAAAAATAACTTCCAGCAGGTGAACTTTCCCCTTTTTAAAAGTATGTAGTTCATTCCAATGACAGAAGTCAAACACCTTCAGATACCTGGTGTCAGATGCTCTGAGTTGTGATGTTTTATAATATACTGAAAAACAGGAAGTTCCACAGTGGAAAAAATGCTGAGAAATTGCACAGAAGACTGACTTCACAAAGGTGTTGTGGTCTCTGGAGATTTTTGTAAAAGTATCACAGAAAATTACAGAATGGAAAAGGGAATACTCACACATAAGGAAGGGGATTTGGAGCTTGTTGGAAAGTGCATGAGTGAATGAGTGAGGGGAAAGTGGAACTGAGGGCTTACTGAAAACATGTAGAGCTCTCCAAAGAGTATTAAAAGCTCCTGAGAAAATTGCCATATATTAGGAAGCCCATCAGTCCTCTTGATGGAATGGAACCTGGGTAATGCACTTTCAAGAGCCTCTTTCCAAAATGCAAATAGCAATCAGAGTTTTTGCTGAAATAAAGCTCAGCTTCAGCCTGGAAACACATATGAAGGTAAATTAATAAGAAAGCAAAATATTTTAAAACTTCTACCACAATTCTGTCCAATGGGCAGTAATGAAGAACTTAGCTTATTAGCTCATCTCTGAGTCCAATTCACTGTTGTACATTTGCAGCTATCAGTAAGACATCTCTTAGGAAAACAGTATTTTTTTATTTCATAGATAGGATTTTTTTAATGAAAAAACAGGGCTTGGATAGTACAGGTGCATATGTGTATGTGTGTATGTATATGTGTATTTCCTCTGTGTGTGTGTTTGGAACCTTTGAATTTAGTACATGCAGTAAACTCTTGCAGTAAACTCTTACAGCAATATACAGCAGTCATAGCTCCCAGACACTAAAATAGAAACAAACTGCAGTAAACACCAGCTTTTAATACTGGGACTCAAAGGTTCATTTAAATCTGTCATCTGAACTCTATCTGGAAGTGATAGTCATTTATCCTGCAAATCTATTCCAGTAACATTTTCTGAAACACTTGAAGAAGGTGTATATTGCATTAACACATTACAAGTATCTTCCTTCAGAAGAAGTAAAAAAAAAGAGTTTTCATTTCTTAAAAAATGTTATCAGAAATCCATTATTTTCAATTGTCCTTCTACTACTACTATTGGCTGTTATATAATCTCTTTCAAAATTGCCTATATATTCATAACTCTGAGACAGGTATAATTTAAAGAGAGTCATAAAATAAAGTTTAACAAGATTTACATAACTATATAGTCTAGCATAATTCTAGAAAACTGACTATTGGAGGATTACCTTTATAATTGATACAATTCCATTATAACCTCTCTTGGAAGACAAAGATGCATAGCTCAGAGTACTTTATGGCTGCCAGTCTGCTCTCAGAGAGTCAGGCTCCTCCTGCCCATAGCATTATTCTGCCCTTTCCTGTTTCACCTTGGTTACATTTAATGGCAGGAAGTTATGAGCCCATCATTAACAATGAGCCCTCAGTGCAGAACATCCCTCCTACCTGCTCTGTCCTTGTGGTATCATGTAATAGTTTACCTATGAACTGCATGCTTAAACAGTGATGCCTGTGAATATCAGAAGGATCTGGGCCAGATTAACAGAGCTAAAGCCTCATGTCTGAAACCTCAGTGTTTCTGAGCATGCACAGAAATCTTACATTTTTCAGAATGATAAGCATTATTGTAAGGTTTTGGTCTTTGATCATATCCAATTGCATGGAGCTGCCTGTATCATTCATCTGCCTGAATTTAAGCTGAATTCAACACCTGCTTCTGAAATGATTTGAAAGGTAATTTCCATGTTGCCCCCATCTCCAATTCAGTAATACCAAGCTAAAATAATTCTCTCTCTCGTGGAGTATGATATTTGCATTAAAATATATGAATTTTAAAGGAACAGATAGCATTCTTGCCATAATATATTTAGCATTTTAGACAGTAGATAGTCAGATATGTATGCCAAGGAAACGAATATTATGGTGCAATTTTTTACATTCCTTAATTCCGAATATTTTTAAACAGTAATGTAAATCTCTGTGATAAGGAACAGGCAGTATATAATATCCTACAAAAGGTACTGTCTTGTCCTGACATAGTGATTTCAATAGTTTTGAAAAGGTTAATGAACTATCTCTAAAATATGTTTGTGAAAGCTCTCTATATTCCTTGCACATATTAGATCATCCTTTTGGTATTTTAAAATACAAATAGATCCAGTTAGAAAGATGGCAGAACACATTTGAGTAAATTTCAATCCTATAAAAAAATCATAAGCTTAAAATTTTCTCACAAACCCATACATTTTAAGAAGTGTCAGCGTGTCCACAATAATGAAGTAATCCATGCAGCTGGGTCACCAAGGACAAAACCCAGCATGATAATGGAATGCCACTAGAGCATGCTAAATATGTAAAAGTAGGGTATTCAAAAGGATTACAAGTCTACAAATAGGTGATGATATGTAGAAGGTCAATTAAAGTCAAACTACCACAGCAAGAACAGAAACAGTGCCACTGAGTGACAAATACAGGGATGTTCTTGAAGAAGAAATTGGATTGCTCTGTCTGCCACACTGTAGAGTTCTCTGCTACTATTAGGCAGCTCCAGCTGTAGCAATACTGCATCTATAGAACCATACAAATTCTGAAAATAAAATATAAATGACACAACCTAGTAGTCCCTTGCTACTTGTTTCCGCAAGTATAATCCCTTATTGTCCTATTTCAACAACTTTCTTCAGTCACTTTCTCCTTCCTTATCAAAAGCAATCCATCTTCCCCAGAAGCCTGTCTGGCAAAAGGGGAATGACAGCTGAACTTCGTAGGTGCTTTTAGGGAAGCAGACTATATTTAAGGACTGATGGTGTCAAAATGAACGTGAGTTTTACCTAAAGTGAAAAGCAACAATGATGTTAGCTGCCAGGTATGAGCAGCAATGCAATTCATGTGTCACAGGGCAGGAATGAGTAAGAAGATTGTCTGACAGGCTCCCAAGCAGTCCATTTCTACTGACTTCCTACCAAGCGAAATTCAGAAAAATTTCAATTATCTGTTGAAATGAATCTGAATTTCAACTGACTAAGTATAACCATTTCCATTGTTGAAATTCAGCTTTTCCTAGACAGGAATAACTGTTATTTGGACCAGGATGGTGCCAGGTCTGTGTGGACTGCATTGGGCTGGCCATTGTTAGGCTCATCTGCAGCACTCTGAAGAAGCAAGGAGGCAAAAGGAACATGTTGCTCAGCATAGAGGACTGAGAAGGCCCAGCACTCTCAACACCCTTTTATGTACAAGATTATATCCACAGTTTATCTATACAGAGTCATGTTATTTTACTCACTTAATCAGTAATATATGGACAACAAATATTTGCAAGAAACAGTCCTAGACTGTAGTCCCTGAGTTCTGATTCAAATAAACCAGCCTCTAATGTCTGTATCATGCCATGTTTGTGTGCTAGTTAACTATGAAAGGAAGTATCAGAATCAATACAAGATTCAATGAATCTTGAGAGATAGTTCTACAGATTAAAATATAACAGATAACACAGTTTTCTATACTAATAAAAATTTCAAAGGAGCAAAGCTTTTTTTTTTTTTTACAAGTCACCTTTTTCAGGTCTATATCCCTCTCTATGTTATATACACAGATTGGACAAAGCTGTTCTCATTGCTTTGTTTGCTTGTTGAAGGCTGTTGATACTTAATGGAACAGTTATATAAAGTGTTAAATAGGAAAAAACTGTAAAAAAGAATCGTGTCAAAAAGCTCAAGGATCTAAGCACTTGTATCAATGAAAGTATTATTAAGGAGAATGACAGAAAGTAGAAAATATGGTAATAGTCCTGATTTTAAAATTATCCCATTTTTACTTAGTAATTTAAAAAGCAGAACTACCTCTTGCCTATGATTTAGGACATCAAAGCTCTAATGCACATGCAAAATGGAGAAAAATTTCCTAATCTAGTAACCAGACGAGACAGAAGAGATGGTTTATGACTTTTTTTCACCATGATTGTTAAAAGTTAATCCCTGAATGAAAGACATGAAGTAGCTTCCTCATTTGATTTCAACCTTATGAATTTCTGTTTTGCAGAGGCATAATTTCACAGAGAAGAGTACATGCCCTCATTTTGAAGGACGCCATAGTTCTGACTAGGAAATTTTCTGCTGAAACTGGGCAGAAAGGCAGGAGAGGAGACATTGCTTCATTCTTATTTGGGGTTTATCACAAGAGAGGCCAGGGTTTTCTTTTTTGTGCAGGATTTAGAACCACAACCATTTGTTAAATGCACTTAGAGAGCTTATTGCAAACAAAATGCTTTGTGGTACTTAAAGGGCTGCAAAGATCTATGTAGTCATCAAGTTTGGACATGGAGATGACTCTGAGCTGCTGTTCTAAGTAAAAATGGTGACAGGTCTCTGCAGGGATAGCAAACTGAATTTTGTGTTCAGAGTAAGTTTTACTGGCAAAAGCTTAGATAGCTGGGACTTAGGGCAGGTAGTTCATTATACAGTGGGTTTACACTCTTTTTGTGACTCTGAGTGAGATGTGTGTTCATTAAGGGATTAGTGGTGGAGGTGAGTGCAGAGTTCAGGTCTCATGGATCTTTAGCTAATGATCTAGAGAGTTACCACCAGCTTTGGAGGATAGTGTTTAAGCAATCATGTGAACATTAATTGACCTATTCTGTAAATTCTAGGGGGAAAATGTCACATGTGAAAAGCCGTATATAATGTCCTCTGTGAATCTAGGACACGCACATCCTGTGACTGAAATCATATTCTCTTCTGAATGACTTCATTATCTACAAATGCAATTCACCTCTGTTTTCCTTTACTTTCCACTTTTCCTTGTTCAAACTTATATTCCAGAATAGAATCCTAATGTACACCACTGTCCCTGTATGGTCTTTTATTTCAATCAATGCATGACCAATAGCAATGTGCACATGCAAAACTGAAATCAATTGTGGTTTTTAAATGTATTCAGAAACAATACTTTCCATCATTTTTCACAATCTCTTGTAGAGTAAATGTGGCACCAAATCATCCATATTTGTAACAAGATTAATGGTAGTCACAAAGTCATGAGTAAAACACAACCAGCACATCTCCCCACTTCCCTATCCTATATTTTCCTGCAGATCATCTTTCCTAGTACACTGTTTCAGCATTCAGGGTGTGACAACTCACTCTAAATAAGCTGTCAAGCTTAATTGAAGAACTCTGAAAAGAATAAAATCTTCCATAAATAAAATGCTTTAAAAGCACAAAAGAAAGCAAGATTGGGGTTTTTTTCTCTCTAGGTGATTTTCTTTTTTCTGTAACCATTGTTGAAATTATTTAAAATGGTCACCCTGTGTAAGGAAGAAAGCAAAATCAGAACAAACAATTTCTTATAATTTGGAAAGGCATAGAGGGCAGTTTACCTGCAATTGTCAACATTACTCCTTCCTACAGCGTTAGAGAAGTTGAAAGGTCCAATGTTATTGATTTTTACGACTTTTATGCAGCCAGTAAAATTGTAGACAGGTCCAGAAATCTACAAAGGAAAAAATACACACAATTCTTTAGCCTCTTGTCATTGTGATCAAGGTATTTATTTTTCTGTGGAGGAATACAGGTCATAGTGAATGGTAAATAGCGAAGATTTGAAATTTCTAAGTTTATTACTTCCCTTTTCAAAAGATTTCTAGTACCATTAATCATGTTTCAAAGATGCCTAAGGACCTACTAAAAATGGGAATCACTGCAGGGGCACTGAAAACACAGAGAACAGTAAGTTGGTATGCACTACCAAGGACCCATTTTAAAAAATGTAGTCAGGTTTAGACAGTTGCAGAAAGAAAAATAAAAATATCTTGAGGAACAATTTGCTGAAAGCATAATGGAAAGAATTAAATGCTTTTTAAAGCCCAACAGGAGCATTAAGCCTGCCAGAAAGGCTTTAGGGCTAATAGACCAGCCAACTATAAAGGGAATGATCAAAGAGACAAGGCTCTAGCAGGAAATGTAAATGACTCACCAAATCAAAATTTAATGAAGAACAGTTCTGGGAAGTTCCCACGATGGAACCCCTTTTTAGTTGGGGTACATCAGAGATCTGTCTCAAATTGAATTGCTACTAGAAAACGTTTTTTAAAAAACCAAAAAGCAAACAGTGCAGAAAAAGAAGAAAGATCAAGCAGTGTTTGCTTGGGATTCTTATGGGAAATTACTGTAGTCATCACTTAAAATGGCATCCAAACCATGGGAATGGTAGACACGGATTTTTTGGGAGAGGGAAGGGGGCCTTGGGTTTTCACTTTGTATGATTTTGAAAATGGGGACAATACTATGCCATGCAAGGACACACCTCAATCTACAGATCAGTAAAGGCCCATTTCAAGACAGCGATTATGAATTACACTAAAGAACAGAATTAACATATATGTAAATGAATGTAATGTACAGGGGAATAGTTGAGAGGGTTTCTGAAAAGGGAAATTGTAACTCACAGGAGGAACACTGACTATGTGAGAAAGGATGCCTTGGCACATAGTCTTTGATTTCCAAAGCATTTTAACAAGTTTCTGTGTTAAAAGATTCTAAAGTAATTCAGTCCCCCTGGGACAACAAGGAAGGCCTTCAATAAATTAGAAGAGTGGTTAAAACAGAAGCAGAAAAATTGTGACTAAATGGTGAGGTTCCTCAACATGGAGAGTCCCCAGAAATTCTCTCTGCAAGTCTGTATTAGGGTCTGTGGTCTTCAATGCATTTAAGTGACTCACTGTTTTCTGCACTACTCAGGATAGCAAAAAGTCCTGAAAGCAGGATTTCACAAGGTGCAAAATTGTCACAGTATTCAAAATGATAAGATATGCAAGGACCATGATATATATGAGAGTTTCTGAGCAGAGTAACTGTACAGACCAGGAACCTTCAGTCAGGAAAACTCAGTGTCAATAAAGGACAAAACAGAATAGTGTGCAGATGAATAAACAATTTTCAGTTTCTCAAAGTACAGAATCAAAAGGACATGAAATGGCATAAATCTATGTGAAGATGAAAGCAAGGTAAGAGGTTTGCTTTTCATACAACACAAAAAGAAGTGTGGAACTCTGCCATAGTGCGTTGTGGATGGTGCAAGTGCAGATGGGGGTTAAAAATCAATCACATTAAAGGGGAAGAAGAGCTGACTCCCTCCCAGCAGACAGATAGGCTGCACAAGTACAATATGGTTGAAGCAAGGAAAATTGCTTTTCTGTGCTCTGCTGAAGCACTCTGGAACATAACACAGCATGCCATGCCATACACTATAAACAGAATGAACTGCCTTCCAACCCATGGGAGGGCTCGAAGAGCTCACTAACAGTTTATTGTTTATTTCCGTAGCAGCAAAGGCTTACAGGAAGTAAAGACTTTAAAAGAGATACATTATTGAACTGCAACAATGTGGAAAGTTATGTAATCATCTATAAGGTGGCATTTAAAGTCAACAAAGTTCAGGTGCAGCAAAGGGAGGATGGTTTCTCTGTGGAATAAACACAGAGGATTACAGTGAAGCTTCCTGGAACTTTAAAAAAACCAAAAACCTCATTCAAGAACGGGACGTGAACACTCTCCTCCAAGTTAACTTTATACATTAAAAAAAACAAATGTTATTTGATATACGACAGGGGCTGGTAGAGGTTATTCATATGGATTACAGAAAATAGAACATTCTTTCTCTTCCTCCTTTGCAAGCCAATCTGGCATGCAAATAAGTATGATGGAATACCAAGATGGACATACACTCAGCAGTTTGCTTTTGCTGCCATCACCACAATATACACCAGGTAATCTTTGAAGATGTCTTGCCCTACTAAGCTTTACATTTTAATTTTTATAAGAGATGCTTGTCATTTTTTTCCCCTGCCTTTTATACATAATAAATAAAATAATTTTCGAATTAACACAATGTAGGATCTGTTATAAATTTATTATGAACACTGGAAGAAATGGCTACAGGATTCTGAGCTGGAAACTACATGCGACCTGTAACATTGCTCCCCCAAAAATGAACAATTGAGCAGTGTTTTAATACTGACTGCATAAATCAACTTGTTAAAGCTGTGCTCCTTTTTTTCTCCCTGAGCCTCATATGATTCTCAGTCATACCATGCATGTGTTTCAACAAAAGCACTCCTTCTGTGCGTTGCAAAAATGGACAACCAAAAAAGGAAACAAATAAATCAATAATTGCAAAGGGCAGATACAATGCAATTTTATAATAGCTACTGTGCTAAGTTCATCCAAGACTCTGGTATAGGGAAAATTCACTATGTCGACCTATGGTCCATTTTGCACACTGGAGAGCAAATTAGTCACTTGGCTTGGAAATCAACATTTAGCTGCATATTCCCCCAAACACTTTAATGGTGAATATTTTAACAACATGGTTTCCTTCCCCTCACTACTGGCTGGTCTCCTAATAATTTCGTTTACATTGATGTGTGCATAATTTGAAGGTAATTCATTCCTCTAAAATTATCTTAAAATTATCACTTCTTTGTTTTTTAACTATAACTACATTATAAACATTTTGGTCAACTACTTGCATTTGTTCTGCTATACAATCTATAAAAAAACCCCAATATCATAAAGATATGTAGAAATAAAAGCTATTGATATATGTAATCAAAATGAAGTGGCTTTTATTCTTCTGTTTTTGAGAACAGATACCTTTTGTGCTTAGCAGAATACTAAAATGTAGATTTTACATGTATTTGAGTTCCCTTCCATTTACAAAAATACATTAATATGCTGACAAACTGTAACATTTAAATTGCCTGAAAATGTCAGGGCCAGAGCAACACCAGAAATTTAGTTTAATACAATTCACTATTCACAATCTATTCAGATATGTTTGACATATAGTAACCATGCTCTTTAAATGCCCTTTATACTTGACAAAACTGAGTACAGATACTTACCTTGTAGGAAAAGTTCACACATCTCTGCCTAATCATTTATTAACATCCCTTACTGACTAGCCCAAATTAAGCTGCTGCTAGATAGAATTAACCTAGAATGAGCTCCTAATGAAATGAACTTACATGCTGTCAATTCACTACAGATTCATAAATAATATAATGAGGTCTTGGTTTATGATCTGAGCATTTATTTGAAAAGTATGATTAACTGGAAAGAAAACAAAGCACAGAACAATCTTTCCTCATTTGTCTCCGCTCAAGATAAATTTTATATATCTTTAAAAGTCTCACTATAGATAGTATAGTGTACAAGTATACACTATTTGTTAGCCTTTCCTATGTGTGTGATTCCATAAATATGTCTGATTTTGGAGTCTGATTAGTAGAACTGTCTTCAATAGACTACAAAACTTTTAAAATGCAATATTTTAAACCTAAAAAAGAAAAAAAAACCACCTCAGGATGACAGTTTTGAATACTCTAAGAAAATTTTAACTTGTACTTACTAAAACCATGGTGAATCGTTTGGAAATTGACTCAAAAAACCCTCAACTTAGATAACAGCTTCTTTACTCCACTTTTATTTCCTGCTAGTGATTAGAATCATATGAAACAGTCACAATGAACTCTGAAATGAAGCAAGCCATAATCTCACCTCTGTATTCTCTTTAAATAAAAATTTCGCTAACCATCTCAGTTGTAACCTGCTTGAAGACTACTGTAACTGAACTTCAATATCAAGCCCACTAAAGAAAAATATCCAATCAAAACTAATATTTAAAACCCCACCAAAATCCCACATCTAAGTCCTTGGGTTGTGATGATGATTCTTTCCCCCAAAGAAGAATTTGGATTATTTTCTTTAAAAATGTAATTTTAAAACCCATTTTCCTCTCTTAGATCTTGAATTACATACAACACAAAATAGAAATATACAGACTATCAAATCAGCAGCAAGACAATCAGAGTGGACTTAATCCAATAAGACATTATTCTGCCTTTATATTTCACTTACTGAACACTAAAATTTGCCTGCATTCAAGGCATCATGCTCTATATGGGACATGTACTTTCTTTAAACCCCAAAGTTTTCAAGACTCAAAAATCAACATTAGTGAGGCAGACATCACCTTGTTGAAAAATGTTTCTTGCTGATTTAAATTTTTTAAAAAATCAGTTAATAAAAATTAAACGTTATTCATTTTAACTGTGGTAGTTCAAGCAAAATGGACAAACCTTGTGTGGTTAATTTGCATAGCTACTAATGAGAGAAAAATGAAGTCTTTGAGAAGTCTTGCTGAAGTAGACAGTAGGAGGGGACTGTGTGTCTTTGATGTATCTATATTGTTCATCACTTCCTAATATTTGCTTTTAATAACAATTTCCATATTCAGTTCAAATTTTCAACCACAAGCACTTTTATTGTTAGATAACGGAGTATAAGCCAAAGAGTTTAATGGCATTTCAAAATGTGTAGGAAAATGAAAAGTAGTATTAGCTTTCAAACACAAGTAATAAAAGAAAACACTTAAAATATGGGAGAAGGAATATTGCTTCAGCTTCTGTCCTGGTACTAGTATAGAAATGGGAAGGCAAAAGGGGAATATGTACTGGTAAAATTGCATACATGCTATCATATCAATGATTTGGGTGAAACATAAATAAACTGAAATTTTCTCCATCCTGACTAATACTAACTATGAAATGAAATACTGTGTAAACCTATACATAACAACAAAGTTTCATTCAATTCATATTTTAATATAATAGATTTTACACTCATATTGTGATTCTGAGCCAACCATCCCAAAATAATTTTAATTGTTATACTCACTCAACTAAAAAGCAGTTCAAAAGGTAAGTGAAATCCAGATTTTTTTTTCATCTAACTACCTCTACTGAATTTTTTAGAGAATTTACTGTTATTACCCTGAATCTGCTTTTGTTGTACCTGCCATGGATATTGAATCCTATCACCAGAATTTCATGAAACAAGAATGGCAAAGCATAATAATATAGGCAGAAGAGGGGGAGAAAATGAATCTCTAAACTGCTTAGGAGCTAGAGGTTTATATTTCTGCTCTTTATGTCTCATTTGTTCTAGCCACTCAAATCAGGGGTTACAAAAGCAGCCCTGACAGTTCTGCTGTCCAGCGAGCTCTTCCAGTCTCCTGTGCTGCAGAGCAGGTAACTGAGACTCTCCTCCACTGGCTCTGGCAAACCATCTCCTGCACTGCTGTGCTTCCCAGTGGAAACCAGGCTGGTCATCTGCCTGGCCCCAGACTCGGGGGGAACCAGCTCACCACGTAACTGACATTCACATTCCTCTTGCATCATTTCTTCATCTAACTTGACTGGCAGTCTAAATCTTGAGCATAAGTGCTTCACTGTCAATCTTCCATGATCCTGACAGTTCTAGCTCAGAATGGTTCATTAAACCACAAAGGATTAATTAAAATCAGTAAGTCTGAAAGATTCAAGAGTGCTGAGAAATTCCCTTAACATTCTTATGAAAGTTCATTCTTGGCCAGGATCCTTATCTTTTAAATTTGCTCTTGGCTTGCACTGTAACAAGGGCAATGTTGCATTTCAGAAGGGATATGAAAACTGTGATGTGAGGATCTTCCTAAGCTTTATGGCTAGCAGTGTCTGCCCCTTTGTAAGTAATTTCAGCATTTATGCTTATAACCATAATGTATGATTCAGTTATTGTATCTGTTATTGCAATTCTTAATAAGTTTAACTACTGCAATTTATCTTTTTTCAGTTCTCTCTGTCTAATGTGGTAAAATACCTTGTCCCTGAGAACGATGGAAAATATATTGGCCTGAGAGGACTAGAAAATGTAGAGTGAAATTTGGAAAATGGACTTGCCTTTCTTGAATAGTGCAGACTCTGTCTACTGTGGAAATCAGTTCCTGTCCCTGGCACTTTACCTTTGCAGAGTGACACTGAAGTCACACAGGTTGAACACCATGCTAACACATTACAGCATTACAGCACTTAGGGAAACATGTTCTGAGTCCATCACCATGAACTGGTTCTCAGTCCAAGTCAGTCAGCTTCTCTTGTTCTGGTTCTTTTCCAATCAATAATCAATCACTCAAATCTACAAACATTTAACCCAAGAGATGCTTGTATCAAGCATATATGTTTATATCCTGATGGATTTGATTATTCTCATGGGTCATTTTCAAGTCAGGAAAAGTTTCTAATTAAAATTTCTAAGTAAATTTCTATTTTCTATTTCTATATTCTATTTCTAAGTAAAATTCAGTGTGAAACTCTTAGTGAATTAAAGATGCTGGGTTACAAAAATGGGAAGTGTTCTAACAAGAACACAATTTGTCTGACTACAAGAGATAACATCTTATCTAAAACAAAGACCTCAGTATACAAAAAGGTGTCTTCAGAATGAAAGAATGCCCATAAAAATGAAAATGTTCTGATAAAATAAGCTTTTCTTTAATGAATATATATGGTATATGGAATTCAGAAGGGCCTAATTTTGTCAGACTCCTAAGAAAACTGAGGAGGGTAGAAAGGATGAAAATTTCTTCATAAATCTTAATGACTGTGCTTTTTTATATATCATGCCACTACACCCTCTAGAAACCTATGCAACTGCTTTGTCTGGTTTTGTACACCCTAAATACTTCTTTTTTTTCCTAGCACAATTTCTTAAGACAAGAGGTGTTGCAAGATAACACAGTATTCCTCACAAACTAGGTAAGGAATATGTCAGCTGGCACACTATGCTTTTCAGCCTTCCCCAAAATACTCCAGAGAATCCAACGAGGCATATATCAGGACCAGGTGAGAAGTAGTGGCTTACAGTGTTAGGAACATGGTAACGAGAACTGCCTGGCACATAACAAAGTTTTTAGGAGCATTTAAGGTTACCAAAGTGTTAGTCACATGTATTTATGTGATTGAAGGTGTGCCTACAGTAGACAGATCACATAAAAACTTTAACCATCATGTTCCAAGAAGGCAATGAATCCACAGACTTGCAAAATGCATTTAATTATCTTGGTATAGTAAAACAATATGAATTATTGTGTTCTAAACTAAATAAACTCTGCCAATAACTAAAAATTTAATTTTTTTGTTAATTTTTAATGAAACATTTGACAGGTTACTGCACTTTTTTGTCTGCTCTGTCTTTCAGGTGTTACTGCCCTTGTGACGAATGTAGTAGAACATGAAAGTGTATCTATAATTCATCATATTAACAGAGATTTAGATAAATAGCAGTTTAACTTGGCACAGCTGAAAAGTGGACATATAATCTGTTTCTTATATACTCTGAGGAAACAAAAGCTTTTAGCAAGCAGCTGGATTTGGTTATCTAATTCTTTGATTTAGCTTGAGTTTCCTGAGAGACTTATGACAATATGTGCTTATCCAGAGCTTAGAACTGTGCTACCTATTCACTGCCAAAGACTGATGTTGATTTTTGTGGAGCATTCCTTTTGCTGTAGCTCTAAATTTTATCTTCCCTACCTTGACTTGTATACTATTCATATACTTGTCAAAAGACACACCTAATCCTAAAATTCTCATAATAGCCCTGAGTTTCATGCTCTTAATCTTCTTGCCTAAAGCATTTACAATTTTTTAAAAAAATTTATAGTCCCCAGAAAAACCATAGTAAAAAAAGATCAGATTACGCACTATATGATCTAGAGAAGAAATCACACTATGTTCTAAAAACTGGGAGTTTAAAGTAAGTTCTTCACTTATAAAAAAGAAGACACATGTTGAAATAATTAAACAGGCATTGCAAATTCTAAACTGCTCCTTTACTTTCTTCCATCACTCAGATTCTGGAAGTGACTTTCCTCCTCTCCCTCCCTAACATTGTTCTAAGCCTCAATGTCACCTGTTCTATACTTCTCAAGATGAGATCTTACCTCTTTCATTTTTACTATCAAAACACCTCAGGCTGTTATGCAGGACAAACACCACAAGGTCAGCACTTTCCCTTTCCAGAGATTTAGTGTATTAGCATTCCTTTTCAGGCATATTCTTTCTTGTTGAAAAAAAAATTTCCAAAAGTCTAAAAAGTCAATGCTATTAAAAGCTCTTTGAATGAGATTAAAAATTATGTTTATGCAATATACATCCTACTAAGATAAAATAATTTAATTTTTTATTCAGTCTTCAGAGAGATTACAAAAGTCATTAATAATAGTATGAAGATCTGGTACTCAGAGGAGTCTGAACCCTCCTTTCCACCATTCTGCAGCCACTGAGGGTTCTACTGCCACATCAAAGTGTGTCTGACCATGTGAAATAATTCATTTTTCTTTTCCTACCATTCTCTTAGAAACAGAAATATTTTCTGAGAGCAAAGAACTCTCTTCAGCAGACCCTGAACCTGTATACTACATCTCCACAGTAGCAACCAATACAGGATGCTAGGAAAAGAACAGACAAGATCACAGTATGGCTGAGGTTTGAAGGCACGTCTGGAGGGCAGCTTATCCAACCCACTACTGAAGTAGGGTCACCTAGAACCAATTGCTCAGGATCAAATCCAGACAAGTTTTGAATATCTCCATGATTGGAACTCCCATACAAATCATAGCAACTTGTGCCAGTGCTCAGACACCCTCATAGTGGAAAAGTTCTGATATTCAGATGACATTTCCTGTGTTTCATCTTGTGCCTATTGCCTCTGGTTCTGCCACTTGGCACTACTGAAAAGAGCCTGGCTCTGCCCTTTTGGCAGCCTTTCTTCAGATATTTGTAGGATGTTGGTGAGTTTTCCTCCAGAACTTTCTTCAGGCTGAACAATCCTGGCTCTCTAAGCTTTTCCTAAGAGGAGGGATGTTCCAGTTCCCTAACCAACTTTGTGGTCATGTGCTAGTCTCTCTCCAGCATCTCCATGTCTCTCTTGCATTGAGGAGCCCAGAACTGGACACAGCACTCCAGATGTGCCTCACCAGGACTGAGCACAGGACAGAGATCCCCTCCCTCAACATGCTAGCAGTGGTTCTAGTGCAGCTCAGGACACCATTAGTCTCCTTTGCTGCCTCCTGTCCAATTTGCTGCCCATCAGGACCTCCCTGTTCTTTACTGTAAGAAACCTACAAACTCTTTCCTGCAAGACTGTACAAATCTCAGTATGCCTGATGATCTTGGACATTTCTTCATTCGTGTTAGCAGAAGACTTTCCACATGATGGTTTGGCTATTAGAATTTCAGCAGCCACAATGAGTAATCTTTCATATACAAATACACACATGCATATGCACATGTGCATGCTCACACACACAGTGGCACAGAGAATTGCATTCATGCACTCATTTATGCTGTAAACTAGGAATCTCTTTTAACTAAACATCTGGCTAAACCAAATCCCTCTCTTCCAACCCCATTAAATGACAGTAGAATTGTAGAATGGACAAACAATTTTCATTTTCACAAACTGATTGTAAGACAAAATCAGCAGCGTTATTTTTCAGATCTTGCTTACCTATGAGCTCACAATACCAAACAATATTAGTTTATGTGAATAGTCAGGATATTCCTATTTTTTTCAAGTTTACATTGGTATTTCATCTTATAATTAACTTGTGTTACTTTTTAAAGACATTCTATAAATGTACTTGGGTTTAATTTTTTCTCTCTTTTCTTCTTCTCATACTTTTCAGCCCATGCTATAAACAATTGTCTGTAAAAGCAGCATTCTGTAACCTGGTATAAGAATCTGTATAATAAGACGTGACACAATCACATATTGCTTTTTTCTGCTGTTATACACAAGAAAACAGCTTGCTGTATTTCTATATATGGTCCTCAGATATTTGTAATCACAAACAGAGCAAAGTAAGTAAAATCCAAGTAAACAGGGAGTTTTAAACCACAGAGGAGAGGGACAGGCATCAATAGAGCAACTTATCCTTACTCCTTTTCACTTTAGAAAAACCCACTAATTAATACTAATAAAACTGGAAAATAAAGATTTTGTGCTAATGTTCCCCACAGTTCCATTTCATTAAATGATTCCACCTAGTCTATTCTTTCACTTCCAAATCTCATTTCATTTAGATGAAAGAGCACAAAATAATAGTTGCATTTCCAATGTAGAACAGCTGCCAGTTCCTTTGTTCCTCTCTTCTTTTTCAGGTTGCACACCAAAAATCACAAATTGACAATGTGATCATCATGTTCCTCTAATAGTGACTCTTCAAATTACAGCAGCTTTGTCAGCCTCTACCTTCAGAGCAGAGTGCATTTCCTGCTGGCTTGGCAAATGTGTTGTTTGACCACTTTTCAAGCTCAGATGTTCCCTGCATGCCCAATAGGTACATTCAGATACTTAGTTCAGAGTGAAGCCATTAAGCAAACAGCACTGAAGGACTTATTTGCCAGGGATCAGGAATGGCCTCCATTTACTACAATTTTCTATAAAATCTGCCTCTGCTACATTGTTTGCTACTGGGAAACGGAATGAAACAACACAACAAAATGTCAAAGCTGTCAAGAAACACAAAGTCAATCTATTGTTACTGAAATAATGGAACCTTCCATGTAAAAGATCAATGAGAATGGGAGATCCTGTATTGAGAATGAATGCAGAGAGAGATTGCTGATATTATTAGAGAAGTAGATTCTAGGCAAAATCACATAACTGTGAGACTAACTTAGCATGCATAACAGGAAACCAAATACTTAAGAGTTTAGTATTTTCTATTCCTGAAAAAAAAAGATGTCTTTTTATTCATCAAATGCACATTCAGCCTAAAAAGAAAACAAACCACAAACCTTACATCACTGTAGATTGATAAATGCCAAGGACACTATAGAAACACTAATCACCCAGATTACCTCTGGAAAGAGCAAACAGAAATCACCATAATTTAAACAGAGTCTAGACAAACAAAACTACTTCTTCGGTGATGGTTCTCTTCTATGGAAGGAAAAACCACAAAATTAAAGAGATGAGATAAAGAACTGAAAACATCAAAGATTGAAGGTGTGAAATTTCCTTAATTAAAATTGCTTGAATAGCTGGCAATCACTTGCTGGAAGAGGGTAGTGGGAATAATTAATACACAGAAATCCACACACAAGGTAACAGCAAAGAGTACAAAAATATATGTTGGAATTAAATTAAACTTTTCAGAAACTCACTGAGCTGGACTTTACACAAGTTTCAAACACATGGATGAAAGAAGAGTGACAGATTACAATGAGAAATAGGATTAAGTTACAAATACTGCAGCTGTCACCAAAACCCTTTGTCTTATTAACACTGGAAAAACAGTGCTAAAACTTTTAGGGTCAGAGTTTTTCTATGCAGTTGTGTATCAGTATGATTTTGTAATAGGTTGCATATTTCATTTGCATTTAAAAGTAGCATTATGGTCCCTTAAGCATAAAATTGACACTGTTAGAAAGATAAAATATGATTGTTTTCCATAATGAGCCAAAGAGTGGGCTCTGATTTAAGAAAATAAAAATTTTCTAGGTCACAAACCAGATGGACTACGATAGCCATCACAGGAAACCAGTGGACTGAAGCAGAGAAACTGAAACTGCTCTTGGGAGAAAAGAGCACAGAACCTGGGCTCAGAGATAATGAAGAAGAAAATAGGATCAAAAAAGATGCAAATTCACTAAATTTTCAGTGAGAGACTAAAAACCCACCTGGAAGATCATGGTAGGTGGGTGAGGGTTGTACGTAGCCATTTTCCTTCTACTTTGTCTGACTTCATACTAAGCTTCTATTATGAAGAGGTTAAATGTTCTAGTTTCTAGATTTTTTCCTACCAAAACATGAGATGTTACTTATTTTGAAGACTTTTGGTCTTCAGTTAAAGAAAACCATGCAGAATATCATGCCCAGAAAACTTCCTGCAGTTCAGGTTGGATCAAGGTGCAATCAAGTCTGAGGATATTTATGCATCCTCGTGTTAAGATTCCACAATAAAACCCCAGATTTCAGCATTCATTTCACTCAAAGGTCAGGAAAGTTATATAATCTCTTATGACTATTTTCATATAAAATATGTAAAGAGGACTTTCTGCTGTCTGTCCTAGTATTTCTTTACAAAGAGATTGTTAGTTCCTTGCAGAAGGAATGGTTCTTACCAGATAGTCTGGCAGGGCTCTCTCTTCTGGAAATACCTTTAGCACTGAAAAGTCTACTGCAGGCCTACAGATTATCAATGACACCTAACAGAAGTCTAAGAGAAAATACTGTGTATGATCCTTTGTGACCACATGGCAGAAATTAGCCACAGAGGTGACCTCTGAGGTGACAGT
Source organism: Luscinia megarhynchos (assembly GCA_034336665.1). Classification (NCBI taxonomy): domain Eukaryota; kingdom Metazoa; phylum Chordata; class Aves; order Passeriformes; family Muscicapidae; genus Luscinia; species Luscinia megarhynchos. The sequence continues at coordinate 26,613,932 of CM067565.1, forward strand.
ACAGTTGAGGGAATACAGTGGGACGAACCCAGCTGGAAGATAAGATCCCTTCACTCTCTTGCTCCCACCTCCCATCAGGATGGTAGAGAGAAGAAGGGAAAAAGTGAGCAAACTCTTGGGTTTTGATTAAGTCAGTTTAGCAAATGAAGAAAAAACACTGATGCAAAAGCAATCACCATCAGCAGGCAGGTGCCCTGAGCAACAGCTACTTTGGAAACCTTCTTCCTATTTTATCATTGAGCATGATGTCATATGGTATGGGATATCCTTTTGGCCACCCAGGATCAGCTGTCTCAGCTGTGCCTCCTCCCAGGCTCTTGGCCACTCCCAGTCTATTCACTGAGGAAAAGAAGGAATTGATGCTGTGTAAACAATGTTCAGAAACAGCCAAATCATCCCTGTATTAGCAACACTGCTTGGGTCACCAGTCTAAAACATAATGCAATACAAGATGCTGTGAAGAAAATTAGCTGTGTCCCAGGCAGATCCAGTGGAGAGAATTAATACATATTGACACATTGCATTTATCATATAAAATTTAACAGATACATTATAATGTAGTTCATGCAATGCTTGCTATGAGTCATTGCATGAAAACACCATTGCCACTAAAGATGTTAGAGATGCAAAGTCATACAAACTCTGGAAAAAATGGTGTCTGAGGTAAGAAATTAAAATCCAAGATACTGTACCAGAATACTGTAAGAACACTGCTGTGAGAGCAAAGATTTTTTTTTTTAATTGTTAACAGTTCAGAAGGCACTATGGTTATGAAAAATTAAATAAACTACCTCAGTATACCTCGTAGCAACATGACTTTTTAGTTACAGAGTTTGTGTTTATCAGAAATGGCAACAATTTGCTTCACTTGCTATCCAAAGCAAAGAAGTTTAATCGCTAAAAGTAATTTTCAAAGTGATTTAGCAGCAAATTGTCTTCTTTTTTTTTTCTGAAGAGAAACTCACGGATTTACATTTTAATAAGATGAAGTTATACACCCAAAACTTCATTTTTGTGACATAAACTTCTCTGCTGCTGAAAAAACTTGGAGAAAAATCACACATACATAAAATAGGAGCAGATGGATATCCAGATCAGTTGTATCTATTAAAATGTGATAAGAATTTTGCATAGCATGCCTTTTTTCTCATATACATTAGGTTTTGGGGTTAGATTGCTATAGTTGATGCTGGAAAATTTACCTTTATCAAAAAACTGAGTTAACAGATGAGTAAATTGATAGTTAAAGATCAGCTCTTGATTTTAGCTGCATGTAGAATGCATAAATAGACTAAAGGCAATATTTGTACAGTTTCATCAATTGCATAAAGAACTGGTCTGCAGGAAATGAACTTACAGTTACCAAATACAGAAGGAAAGAATGAGTGACATATCTAGGGAACTGCTGCTTGAAAGGGTCATTTGGGTAATCACTGCATTAGTTATCCAACTAGTACATACTTGCTGTCAAATATATCTCTCCCTTGTGAAATGTCTGGTTTCTCCTGAAGATGAAAGGGTCCTGCCTAAACTACATGGAAGTAATTGCCTTTGCACAATCCCCCTTTAGGTTTTCACCAGCAGGTTTTACCACAAGAACTACAAAGGAAGATTAAAAGTCATGACCTGCTATCTGCTGGTACATGGTCAACACAATAACATTTTCCAAAGGGTAAATCCTGGCTCTTTGTTCTTCTTCATTGCCTATAGGAAGTGTAGTGGCCACTATTCATGACTCTTAGATGTAATTCTACCTTGACAAAGAGACTGAAAGGAAGGGGTGAACAAGACCAATAAGCCACACAAAATTTATGTGTGACCCTTTTTTTTTAGGAAGAAAGTGTGCCTGTATACACTTTCAGTACAAGCAGATGATCTGCCATCAAGCTTGTTAGAGAAGATCCCAGAGTACACTTATTCAGTGGATGATTACAGCCCTTCCTCCCAGGCTTTGGGATTCTGCTGGGAAACAGTGCAATGTTCAAGTCAGTGTCTGGAAGGAACTCAAAGTGTTTAGATGGCAGATGTCTGGGATGCAAGCACTGAAGAGCATTGTTGCATTAAGTCACTCCACCATAGTTTAAGCTTTAAGCTTTGCTGGAGCGGACTGATACCAAACACATCCTCTAAGAGCTCATGAAAGTAGTCTGCTAACTGCTCAAGCCTTACTTCTTACTTATCATCAACCAGACCTGCTGAAATTTACATAAAGGATCTCAAAGTCACACAGAGGAATTAATGAAATGCCAACCTCACAGATGATACCACCTGTTGAGATCCATTTCTTCCAGAAAAACAGCAATTATTTCTTTTTGATTTTTGTATAACATGAGGTCATATATCTATACCTACAACTCTCAATGGTATATTCATTTTGCATCAACTTTTAAGATACCAATGTAAAGTCACAGCTCCATCAAATACTACAGATCCTGTGTAGCAGCCTACTTGAATGTGCTGTCCACCCCATAGTGCTGCCTGCTGACAATTTCAAGGTAACAATCATTTTTTTTAAAACAGCTTCCAGACTGGACAATGACTAATAGGCAAGCAAAGGTGAAGTATCTGACATGCTACCTGAGAAGGTGTTATGCACATACACACTATCACCTTTCCAGGAAAATCAGGAAATTTGGGAACATGAGAAGCTATTGGAAAAAAAAGGCTGGATATGCTCAGCAATAGGAGTCATCCCAAATGTCTATAACTGCCCTGGATTTTGCACACTGGATAGGAAGAGACAAATGGTTAATGTAACTAAGGGAATCAGCTGTCAAAGAGTGAAAGAATCACAAAGGCACTGAAAGTTTCATCTGAGGAAAACTCCCATATCTGAGGACACATCAAGATAAGATATCAAGGAGATTCTTGCCAACAAAAATGGACTGTAGCTATTGCCAGAATCTTGAGATAATGTGCAGGAACTGTGAAATAATTAAGTGGCAACATCAACTAAAAACTGAAGATCTTAACATCTGGTCAACCTTCCAGCTATAGGAAAATAAAAGTCCTTACAGATGAAAGACAAAAACTGACCTTGAAGGCCTGCCAATATTGTTCAAAGACAAGTGATTACTTGGATTTGAACTTTCAAATTGATAAAAGCAACTTGCATGCAAGTTCAAAACAATGCTATCCCTTTTAAAAATGTTGTTCAAAATAAGGAAATAATCTCCCCAGAAACAGAATCATATATTTGCATATCATCAAATCATATCTTTGTATATCACTGAAAAAGCATTTTTTTCTGATAAAATGTCCAGTGTCCCTCTGGCCTTAAGGACCTGCCATTCCTGAAGGCTGGTTTTATGGTGTTCTGGTTTTGGCCAGGACAAGGTTGATTTTTGCAATAGGGGACACGGCCAGTACCCTAATGTTATTCTATAACCACTCATATTATTACCAGGGGAGTGGGAAAGGAACCATCTCTCTCTGCCCAGAAGGGTGCTCCTTCAAATTGAAAAAGCTCATGGGGCAGAATGGTCCAGAATTTGTTTATTGCCAAACTTTTCATCTCAGTGCAATGTGAAATGGTTGTAGACATTCTTGTATTTTATATGTTGACTGAGAGAAAGAGCTTGAGCAGACTCCCTAAAGGTACTGGAAAAGAAAAAAATTCTGGTATCACACAGGAATACATAACATGCCCTTTTCATCAAACAGATTTTTTTATAATATATCTATTCATCTGAACATGCCCACTAGTTGCCTTTAGAAATTGAGTTATATTTTACTATTTTCCTTTTAATTTATCTTTTGTTTCTCAAACTCTTATTTCCCTCTATAGGAAATGTTAGTCAAAAAGAAAAGGAAATATTTCTTCCATACTAAACAGAAATATGAAGTCTCATTAAATTCTCCAAATAGAGAGTTTGTTTACATCCCTCTATCCCATATGTTTTTGAGAAATGATCTCAAGAGAACAAGACAGAGAAGTTTTCAGTGATGCCTTGGTATCAGTCTTTTAATTTGCTAAGGTTGCTACCTGGTTCAAGCATTTAGTACCCACAAATCTGAGTTCAGGCACTGAAACTATGAAATAATTAAAATGCTTTTGAGAAAAATACTTCCATGAAGCCAAATTCTGAGGGGATTTCAGTGAGACAGTGGCGCAACCATCATCATTTAAGATCAGCAAAAGACTTTGCAATGCTTTTTTTCCCTTTCTTTCAGACTCAGAAGCTTCAGGAGTTTAATTTCCCCATGCACACAGAGCTCTGGTTATTTCTAGCTGCATCAAAGAGCTTCCAGAGGACACAGCTAAAGCCATGCATATCAAAAGCTCATCAAAACAAAAACAGAAATAATCTATTTGGCTCAGCATAGTGGTTCTGCTGAGAGTTTTGCAGCACAAACTCATTGCTTTTAATGTTCTGATTCAGTGTGTCTGCTCTTAGCCAAGGCCTGTTGCTTGATGGCCCTGGGCCATGAACCTCTTAAAGTTCACTGGCTTCTTTTCTGCAAGAACATAGTGTAGCTATAATATCACCAGTTTGAGTAATCTGTGGCTCTGCAATAAGTATAATGATCTTGGCACTTTTAGCATTATCTAATGAGAGTGAATTACATTTTTAATCTTGGTTATAGTAATCAGTTTATATTGTGGACTGCTGATATATTGTATATGTGAAATGCAAATGCTTCTTTTTTAATGTAGAGATGTTGATATTAATAAGATTTTTGCACTTCTGTGAAGCACAGTCTTGTCAAAGTGATTCAATATTTATAATCTTAAGTGTCCCCTTTAATTTGTTGCAGAAGATAATCAGTGAGAAACAAACCTTCATTTCTCACCAGCAATACTTTCTGGTCTGTGGACTTAACACATTGGAGGATATGTCTTCCTTTCTCATTTCAATCTATTTTGTTGGGGTGTTAGGAGACTCTATTGAACAGTTTAATGGACATTTTATTAATATAATATCAGTATTTACATTATATAATAATATTAAATACATGCATATATACATACATGCATATGTGAAATTCTAACTTTTCTAAACTAACTCTAGTGACATTTAAAATAGAAGCAGTAAAAATACTACAGAATACAGCTGGAGAAATATACATTTTCACAATCAATGTCTGATATAAACTTCAAAAATACTGTTCTTAATATCTTCTTAATAAAATATTAAGTGTAATCTACACCTAATAAAATCACCCAAATCAACAAAAATTTTCAGTACAGACTTCAGTACAGAAAGGTGTAGGCTGCATCAGCAAAAGGTAATAAATAAAAATAGTAAAACAAATATATACAAACTGGCACAAATAATTTTGCACTAAAATTTCATGCAGAGAGAAGAATATTATATTAGAGCTATATTATATATCATCAAGGTGATGATTGTATTTCTTAAATACTAAAGCAGGTTAGAAGGGGTAAGGCAAAAAAGACAGTAATAACAGAGTTTAATTACTCCAAGCAATCTGGTAAGAAATCATGGCAAAATATTATGAAGGCACTCAATTTTTAGGTGCTATAAATAATGGTTTCTTGGAACTATTAGAGAAATTACAAGATATATATTTCTTGGTTTTACATTAACCTGGGCAAAGAATATGTTTCAATATTTCAGTATATAATCATAAAAAATACCCCCAAAACATTAAAAGTGCTGACTATAATATACTCAACTTCAGTTTTGTCCTGGGAGAAAATCTCTCTTAAAAAGCCACCAGAATTTTTTAAATGAGCCAGGATAATGCTAGTAAAGATAAAAACAACTGGAAAATTCAATGGGTGAAATGCTTGCAATGACAGAACACTTCCACAGAATTCAAGAACTACATATGGTCAAGCAGAAAAAAAATCAAGCATAACTTAAAAAAAAAAAAAAAAAAATGGAGGGGGGAAGAGATATTGATTGTGAAAGTAGGAGAATAAAAAAGACTATTAGTCAACACTTTTCTGACCAAAATATAGATGAAGGTTTAAAAGCATAATATCTGGTAAATTAAATTTACTATTATGCATATTTTAAAATGTTTTGGGATATATTTTAACTTTGGCTGAAAAAGGTAATTAAGTCATAAAATCATAAAATATCCCAGGCTGTAAGGAGTCTCATAAGACCATCTGGTCCAGCCTTTCATGTAAAAGGGATTTTAGATGAGATAATGTATCACCCTGTCCAATCATGTATTGAAAACCTCCAGTGATAGGGACTCTACCATCTTCCTGTGAAGGTTGTTCTCTGTTCACCAAAACTTTCTAATATGTGAAAACTAGGAAGCCTGGAATTGTGTAAAAATGTTATATAACTTTTAAATTAGATTATGATTGGTAACGATATAGAGGAAAGTAGAAAATATGATACTGGCATTTCAAAAGGGACTATGAATAGCCAAAATGATTGAAGCAAACTAAAACCCAGCAAATCTATATTCAGAAGAAAATTCCTGAATGTCGTAATGAAAAATGTAAGTAGCAAAACCATGGGATAACATCACATAAAGAATCTAAAATTTTGCTTAAGGAAGTTATGCTTCTCCAATTATCAATATCCCTTGAACACATCAATGGTCCTATATAAGAGAGTCATCCTTGAGCCAAATCTAATTTCCAAAGATGTTTTGACATTGGTCTCAGGTAAAAATTCTTAAAGAAAATTAGCTTTTGTGGGAAATAGAGGAAGGGGGTTTTTAGGTGGGTGGTGAACAAGCTGAATAAAAGAAAAGAAAAAAATTGCCAATACTAGTTGTGTTTTCACACAGGTAAGATGCAACAAATATTGCCCACTGAGTCTTATACTGTTAAACATGTTTAGAAATTATCTGACAATGTAAGAAGTACTGAAAAGCATGCTGGTCAAAACAAGCTATTCATAACAGGCAAAACATCTCTCCAGTCAACAGACAGGACCCCTGATTTCATGGTAATGCTTAATTATATAAGAACAGAGCCTGTAGAGCTCGTCCTAACCACCTAAAGAGGAACAAATACCAGAATAAGTGATAGCAGCCAATGAAACATTGACATGTAGAAGTACTTTTGATGTGACAAATATTTATTTAGTACATAAAAATGCATAAATATTTAAAATATATTGAGTAACTGTAAGTGGTGCTTTTAATTAGGATAAACATTCAGGTGATGCAAAGACAGAGTCAAAGCATATCCTAAGTAGGACATAAGAAAATAAGTATTTGTCAGGATCTAAGATTGTCATGCTAAGATTCAGATGCTCTTCAGGATACAAAATGCATTTAAAATCAACAAATACCCTGAAAAAGCCCTTCTGAATACTGTAAGTCACAAACTTGTCAACAGAACAGACTTAGAAGATGTATAATGTGTGTAGGGAAAGTTGAATTAAAAGAGAGCGACATAAATATAAGGACAAACAATTTCATCCTATTTTTGGAAAAATGCAGATTCTGGATTGATGCAAACAGGAACAACTCAGTTTCAGAAGTGTAGCACTAAAACCACAACGAGATTCTGGATAAAAGACTCAACAGTTAATTTTCATTTTCTGTATCACAGCAGAACCTTAAACTCTAGTGCATAGCTACAAACACCTATATTTCACTATATCTAGGGGGAAGACTAATGCTTGGCAACTGGCTTCCAATTAGTCTATTGTGAGCTAGAGCTTAAACTGATGGATCAGAAAATTCTTTAAATTATATCAAATATGATTTATGATCTAATAAAAAAAAACAACATAAAACCCTATAACTAGTGTGGCTAAAAATTATTTAAAAAAAGATATGGTTTTTAAAAGTTAAATATGTAAATTTTAGTTATGGTGTGGAACAACAGGAAAATGTATGGACATTCAAGAACTGGCCCTTCTAAGGTTTCAAACAACCCATTCTTGCTTATACCACTAGGGCAAACAGTTGCAGCCGTGTAACAGTGTAATGCCTTGCAATCCTGTGACAGATTGGATGTTCTTTCCCTTGTTGGCTTCTCCCAGGAATCTTCTCAGGCTGAACACTGCAGCCCAGGGAGCATTAATTGGGTCAGGACCACTGTAATTTGCTCACATCCAACTGTATTACTGTAGCAGGCTGCTAAAGAATCATATACATATTATATTACTATAAATTATAGTGTGAAAGTTGCTGTCAGAGCTCAAGATTTATCAGATAAGGTGAATGCCAGATAATCAAATCTAAAGCACTATGCACAGATTGTACTAAATTCTCCCACTGCTTTGTAATGCTCTGGCAAGGGAAATGGATCATAAACTGTTTCTAACTAGACAGTTACAGAGGGGTTACTGTTGTGTTAGTCTACAGCAGCTGTAACATACAGCAAATTGCTTTTGGATCATTCCAAATTAAGGCTCTGATTCTGTATTTTGTAGCACCTGTTTCACATTGTCCATTTCTTCACTAAATGCCACTGAATTCTGTGGATGAGTTATTAAAAGAGAAAAAATGTTATTTTGTACGTTTTATCAGTTAATATTAAAATGTTCAAAACATTTTTATCTACGTATGTATGCACCTGAGAATATCTTAAAACTGGGCAGTACATATGATTGTGCTATCACATTATCTCTTTTTCATAGGAAAACTCTACATGTTCTTACATATGCATAGTGTATTTTACACATTTGTATTTAAAGTACAAGCCTGCTGGACTACTGTGGTCTCCTAGTCTGAGTCTTTAGATATATAGTGATTTCCATTTCACCTCAGTTTCAACATTAACACACTATGATCCTAGGCATTTTATTCAATTATCTGCTGCCATTTCCCAATTGGTAACATATTAATGCCCACATAAGTATTTGCCTTTTCTTAATCTTTTATCTTTATTTAGGACACTGCTCTCCTATTTAGAAGCTTATTTTCCACTTGAAACATCCCTGTTTTAAAACTTGCAAGGTTTAATTATAGAGAACTGCTTGAGTTGAAAAGGAATATAAAGATGTAATGACATTTCACATTCTCAATACTGAGATACTATTAAATCTAGAAATAATAATTACTGGAACAATTACAGCAGCAGAAATAACAGTATTACTGCAATCAGCTGCTACTGCTTTAGGTATTGAAAACAATCTTCAATTTCCCTTTGAGTATACCAACCTTCTCTGCAGAGAAAAAGCTATTGTAAACAACAATACTAAAGCTAGCATGAAATTAATTATTCGGGAAACTTCTGAAACTTCTGAAATTTCTTGGAATCTTGAGATTTCAGAAATAATACCTTTTTACAATTTCTGATCAAAAAAGGTTTTTTTTCTGTGTGTAATTTGGCTTCTCTTCCTTTTTTGTTGATTTTTATTTCTTAAATACTGGTGATCATAAACAGCTTTAAAGCCCCAATGTTTTAAAAAGATGATGCTCTTTAACTGTTCAACTGATTTTGCAATTTACCTGTGGCAAGTCTGAACTATTCTGATCATATTCTTTACCAAAGGAATAGGATAGAATATAAAAACAAGTACTGAACTAAGCTGGCACAGAACTGAAGGGGATTTTTTAAACTGTGGTGAGACAGCCGGACAAGATGTCTGCCAGCCAGCTATTTATAGTTTAGCTTCCATTCTGACTGTTCAGCATTGACTTCCTAGACTGTCAGATGACTCTACTAAACTTTGCAAAGGACAGCTTACAGAGTCATAAAAACAATTTCTTGCTGTGCATGAAGCAGATTGCAGTGCTTGAATTTAGATGAATTCATTCAAGGTGTTTCAGTGCACGTATTTGTTACCTTGATCTCTACCCACATCTTCAGATCCTTCAGGATTCATACCAAGGCAAATGCTTTTTCCATCTTTGGTCTGTGGATAGCTAAGAGAACTGTAGATGTGTAGGTAGGAAGAAGTGGCAGAGACAAACTCTTATGGTCTGAGTATAACCCCCATTTGTCATCCTCCTGGGCCACTCAGATGTAGGAGATAGAGTTGGGAGTGAAGCTGTCTGGGGCATGAAGCAAAGAATATCTACTGCCCTCCCTTTGCCCACAGAATCAGTTTTCTCAACAGAGAATGTCAGCATACTGGTTAGGTCAAGTTTCCCTTTGGGTTGTTCACAAGGAGTTTCTTGTCCTTCATTTGTTTCTGTATTAGTACCAGGAACGTAGTTGTACCATTGACCTGGCCCACGGTTACCCTTCTTCCTTCTTGTCTTCTTTTAGGATGAACATAACATCACATTTGTCTTTTTCCCTGTCATCAGAGGCTTCCTCTGATTGCTGTAGGCTTTCAGAGGTAATGGAGAGTGGCCTGGTGATATCACCAGCTAGAGATGGGTGTTTATAAGGATCTTTCTGGATCCATGGTACTTTGTATGTCTGGTTTACTTAAGTAGTCCATAACTTTATGTTGCTCTAGTGTTTCTCACCACCAGTCACAGACACTAGACTGAGATCTGGGAGGTCTGAGATCTTCTGAATACTGAAAAAATTTTTTGAGTATTATGGCACTGTTTCCCCAGATATCACAGATACTCTTAATGCATCCTGCATGAGGGTAAGGCTCTGATCTCCTGCAGAGACTGTGGCAGATATATGAGAGAAATCAGTAGAATTGTTGCACCTTGCCTTACATGTTGAGTGCACTTGGACTCTAAGGAACACAAAATAATAAGCATGCAGAAAAAAAAAATGTGGAAAGAATGCATGGAAATTTCAGAGCTGATTAAGAAGATGTGCAGGAAGTCATCAGAGGAGACAATGTTTTACCCTGAGGGCTTTATAGGTCATCTCAAACTTCAATCAAAATGAATGGAGGAGGAATCTATCCTAGAAATTAATCATTTAACATGAGCCAATTCCAGTAATACGTGACTCCCATGCCAACAGTTTCTGGTACTGACAGCTAGAAGTTCCCATTAGTCAGAAGCTGAAGAAGTCTAAGGTCTGAAGTCACTGCTCTCTGCAACTTCCACAATATTGGATGATAGGAGAGCCAACAGCAGAGCGAGCTACTCCTATGAGAGAAGGAGCTAAAACAAGACAATGTATTATTAGGTGAATACTGCAGATATCACAAGGGTCATTATCAGACTTGACTCCAAGAGTGATCAGAGCACTTGTCAGAAAAAGCTGAGTCTCAGCTGGAGCAGAAATCTCCCTTGAAGCAAAGCTGCAGGATGAAGGTCAGAAACAGATCTGTTCTGTTTCAGGGATGATGAAGGTTTTACAATAGAAGCCTGACTGCCTGGGTCTGTACTGATGGAAAAGAAACTTTCTGGAGTGGTTTCCTACTGCTGGGGTTGAAAAGCCCACATAAAGGGTACTTGGGCAGGCAGTTCTCCATTCCCTGACAAAAAGGAGAAAAAAAACCTAGCATTTACAGACTATATTTGTCTTGGACCCTACAGACTTTGACAGGGAAGCCAAGGAAAACTGAACTTCCCTGAAGCTAGAAAAACATAAAAAATAAGCAAAATGAGAAACTAAGATAAAAATGAATAAAAAAATCACAAATAAGCAAAGTAAATTAAGTGAAATAAAGGCTAAGGTCACCTCAAACAAAAAGAAAGCTTCAAGAAAACTCAGTGAAAAACTAGAGAGGCAACTGAGAGTAGAGAATAAATTTTTGCCTTTTTGTGGAATTTATAGGAACATATGCTTTCCAAGCACTAATAGAGGTTAAGTATCACTACCTTGAGCACTTGTATACGTCCCACATCTATTACCTAATTTAGATTACAATCATGAACCACAACATCTCAACTATTAATCCTGCATTAAGAATAGAATTGAGCCGCAACATTCTCAAAGAAGGAAAGCCCATGTTGACATGACAATCCAATGCATGCAGGCAAAAACTTTTAAGCAATAAATTGCCTTTAAACCATTGTGTTTTATTGCTATTTGAACTTCTCTAATTTAAATTTCTTTTTCTGGATTTCATTTGGCCTTTAGCTAGTAAAGAGCTATTTTTCATCTCAAAATTCATTCTCATATACACATTATTACTATGTTCCTACACATTATTACTATATCCCTCAAACAAATTATTTTTTTTACCTGCTTCAAAACACACTATGTGAATTAAACTTCTCTAAGTCTTCACTATAACTTCTTTGGGGTATCTCCCAAAAATTTCTCTTAGGTTCTAGAAGACTGGTCCCTTAAACATTGAAAATATAAATTTAATGTATCTCCTTAGTATGGATACATTTTTGTAGTAAATAAAATTCTATATACAACTGAGGATAAAATATTCTAGATGAAGGTATAGTTTGTGTATGAACATTTTGAATTAAGGGAAAAGTTGTATAAATATGAATACTACTTGATTTGTTCTTTTAATGTCATTATGAGCTACTTAGAAGTTCACTTCTTATGAAATTCTTTGCAACCTGAAAAACACTTGCTCACAACAACTTTTAAGTTGGATTTCAACAGTCTTGTCACATCATTGATTACTGTGAAATTTATTATAAGGTGAAAGCAATCTAGAAATGCTGCATTACAGTAGCAGTATCAAAAACATGCCAGTGCTTGAAATGACTCTGTTTGCCTCATGGTAAGGTGACCTTCACTTACTGAAGAATGGAACAAAAATAAAAAGGTTAAATCAATTGCACAGGGTGAAGCCTACCCAAAAGTATGGCATAAAAAATGAAAACGGGACTACATATGGCCAGTTTTTACAGTGCACCAGAGAAACAAAACCCCTGCAGTCTAACTTTGCTACAGTTGTGGGGTGACACCAACCCAAAGATCCCTGTTCAGATAAATGAGACCTGCACTACACCAACTCAGTGCTAACACTTTAATGTATTTCTCAACATGGAAAACACAAACACTCATAGATAGTCTTTATTATGTAATGGTGAACAGTTTTACATCCTAGAAGCACATTTGGGAATGAGACAAGAGTTAAATAGTCAGGTAGCAGCACAGGTTGGCTTTGGATAAGTGAAAGTCAGAGACCAACTTGGAGCTATGTGACTAGTGAGATCACAGGCCCCTTATGTCAAAAAATTTAATTGAAAAACTTGTACATAGCTATGACAACAGCCCCTTAGATGCTGAGGTGCACTCCATACTTAGACACCTGACAAGATGGGGAAGGTTGAACCAGCTGCACTGGAGCTGTGTTGTGCAGGGGCTGTGCTGCTGGAAACTGGACTGAGTGTGCCCTGGGTGTGTGGTGCCAGTCTCAAACAAATTACAGGGCCTGGGCCTCTGATCTGTGTAAGCATGAAGAGTCTGAGTGTCACAACCTGGAATAGAAATTGCTAGCTATACTCATGCTACTTTGAAAAAAAAAAAAAAAAGGAAATCTCTTAAGTGATGTGTATCTGTGATTGTGACTACTCTGCCCCAAAAGCCTCCATAAGAGCAAGTGAGTAATGATCTGCTTGTCTCCAACTCTCTCAGAACCCTGTGGGTATTCTTCTTCCCTGTCTCTGTACAAGCTCCACTGGAGATTAATTCTCATCCCTGCATAAGTGGCTACCAGATCTGCATACAGACCCCCACAGATTGAAGCTCCTGTGCTCTCTCTCATTGCAGAATCTCCTCATCCATGCAGTCTCCTTTGTTTTGGAAACCATTGTTATACTTTTCACATCATAGAACTAGCACCTGATGTAACAGGTGCATTGCCTCCTCTAAATTTGATCATATTTGCTCCTTTACTCTGCCTGCTCAAGACAAACAGGACTTCAGATAATGACTTTAGACCATAATACCCTTTTTGTACAGTTACCAAAGTCCCACACACGAGCAATACTCTGCAAGGGACCATACCCATCCCTTAGATGTAAGTCTCAAAAAGATGAAATTTTTATTTTTTGTATGGTTTAAATCTCTTCAGTTCTATCATATTCAACATGCCCCTCATAAAAATAATATCAACTTTGATAAAACAAAAAAAATTAAATACCTGTTTTGCTGCATAAGGATGAGGCAAGCCACCAACAAATATGGATCCTGTTTCAAGCCAATGAGAACTGGACCAGAAATTTCTAGTTATACTTGTATTTGAAAATAACTTCAGGATTGACATTTCTGCTTCACATGGTACCATGCCTTGCCTGCACAAATTTAGAAATAGGCACATTTTACCACCATATATTGTTTACATTGCTGTCTGACAAATTAATTAGGCTGTTACTAAACCAACAAAGAAAGAAAATCAAGTAAATAGCTCTTTTGTATTATAGAACTATAAATATAAAAGAAGCTGTTTAACAAGCTGTAAGTTGACATGTATTTGGTGTTCGAAATTCCATTAAAATGAAACCATATTGTAAATCTGGGCAGACTAATTGTTTAAAAAAGCCAAAGCACCTAAATTACTAAATAAAAAGAGTTGGAAATTTTTTAATAATAACAGGAAGACTTTGTAATTTGCAAAAAATACATCAAATTAACTCGAATTATTTTAAATATCCCTCTTTCTCATCACACACACACAAAATACAAACCACAAAAGAAATTTAAAACAAGCTTTATTTTATAAAGTGCAGAGGTACTATGATAATCTGTAATACTTATCTTCAAAAGCATCATCCCTAAAGCTGAAATCAGTAATATTAGGCCCTGAAATTAATATATACATTCTCATTTCCCTCCCCCACTCACATACCATCTTAAAAATGTTGCCATTAACAACACGCATAAATTGTCAACAACAAACAGAAGGTACCAAAAAACAATTAGGTTTCTTTCAATTTTTAAAAATGATGTAAAGGTCATTTGCATTCCAATAGCCAACAGGCAGCAATCACGTTATCCTCATGTAAGAAAGCACAATAAGGAAATATCAGAACTAAACCAGTCTCCCATGGGGGAATTTCTTCCAGCCTATCCATCTCTCTGTACATGAAATAAATCAGAATTCAATCAGCTCTACATTTAAAGCTATCCAAGTGTCTTTGCAATATGGGTGTCACAAAAAATCTATGTGAAAATAGCATATACAAACCGTCCCCCAAAAAACCCCAAACAACAGAAAAACCCCAAACCACAAACCAACAACCCACAGCTCTGAAAAAGCAAGTTGAGTAGGATGCAGAAGGTAATGTATGAATTCAGTTTATCTTTGACAATGAAAAACAACCTTCTGAAAATTCCTACAAAAAAAGAGCATTTCAAGTTTTCTTAACTATATTCTATCTTACAGTAATATATGGATTGTGGCATATTATTTCATAAAGTCCTCTATGTGTTTTTAACAGACATAATGAAAAGCTAACTTTAGTAACATTTGCAAACAGCTCTTCATGTTTTCCATGTAATTGTGTTTTGAGATACTTTCAGAACAATATGCAAACATGGTGGTACATATTTACAGAAAGGCCTATCAAGATTTATGCATGCAAAATGGCCTGTCCCTCCTATGGCAAATAACTCCAGGTGGGGAATAAAAAAAATTGGTTTGTTGCTAAAATCAAGAATGAAAAAGAGAAATAAATTGGGGTTTTGATTCTGTGGGCTGAAAACTAGCATCTCAGTCGATTGATTCAGGGTTTTTTTTGGTTCTCCCCTCAAATTTTTTTAACTTGATAATTAATAGCTAAGATGAATGCAAAAAAGGAGCTAGACGTATCTAGAATTATGAAACGTTTTTTGGATAATATACAATATACAATGGCTGTATTTCTAAGTGCACACACATAAGGTTCTGTAACACACCTTTTTATAAATGACTTACAAAGGAAGGTTGCTGATAATGTGTGTAACTGGCACAATCATTCCCTGTAGCTCTATTTGCAATGGTCAAGAAATTTTTACTACTCTTTGAACCTAGTATGACATCTTGGATATACAATTCTACAGAAAAGAATGGCAGTGAGACTTCAAAGGAAAAAAAATTATGATTTTGTAAATATCTAAAATCTCTTCCTGTTAAAATGATAGTATAATCATTAAAAAAGGAATAATAACAAGATAGCAATATTTCAGAAATATTTTAAATCAGACTTGTTTTAATGCAGCGTAATTCTTAAGATGCAGTGGAAGAGGATTAGGGAGGAACTTCCAGGCTTTTATTTTTAACTATTTGACAGATGTGCTAAGTGAGGTATAGCTGCTCAAGAAACTTCTCTTCTGTTTTTCTCTTAATCACTATTTCTTCTACATGTTTGGAGATGTTAATGCTGTAACTAGTTACATGACCATGTACATACATCTATCACACAAATACCATATCGATGTAGTTCTTTTCACATTAGCTTTAGACATATTTTGTAGCTTGTCCTTAATAACCTATTTTTATATTAAAGTATTTTGGTGTGCATATATTAAAAGAATATTTTGAAATTAATTCTCAGTATTTGGTGTCAGAAAACAAGCTAATACAATTCAAAGCATGAGCTGCCTTTGCCCTAAGCTTGTTAGAATGTCAGCCATGCACCTCTGATTGTGTTTGATTGAATCTAGCAGGGTCTGGCCAAATTAGAATAATGACTTCAAACCATTATTGTTTAGCATTTGCTGATGATACAATCACTGGGTCATATATGCACTCTATGAAATTTCCATCAGGCTTTTAAAATACTTTTTCTACAATCAGCACATTGGGTGCTTTAAAGGTCAAGTAAGATGACAGGGCTTTTTGCATAATTATAAATGTGGAAATGCATACAGCAACTCTCAAGCACTTTTTGCTGGGTAAGCTACCAGTAATTGTGCCTCAGTCCAAGCCAGCAGTAATAGTTCACAGTTCCCTCATTTGTAATCACACAAATGTAGTGATTAAATACTGGCCTATTAATTATAACCTGAAGAAGAATTCTGTCTAAACAGTACTAAATCCATTGCTCAATGCCTTGCAGGTTAGAATGATGGAAAGGTCAGACAATAATTTGATAACTATTGATATAACAGTCCCTAAGCATGGCAATGTCTGTATGAAATCCAAGTCCTTTTATATAATGTCTTTACCTTCTGACATTTTTCATTGATGTTTAAATGGCATTTTTAGGATTATCATAAAATGGTAAAAAGTAACAAAACAAATGGTAGAAGAGGAGGAGGGAAAGGGGAACATTCAGAAAAAGTATTGTGTCAGTCATGCTGTGCAGCCTTGCTAGGAATAAAAATCCTTCAGCTGTTTTTTCCTGATAGAAAAGGGAAATCTTTTGTTCTAGAAACAAGATTGAAACTTTCATATGTCTCTAGAAATTTGACTTGAATGTAGCCATGCTAAAAACCAATGAATTATTCACTAATACTGTTACAACTATAGGTTGTAATATTAGCATTCAGTCTATTAAACAAAAGCAACAAGATATTTAAAACAACTATACCAAATATGAGTTGTGAAGTTTTATTATCCTATATTATAAAACAAATAATCCCAAATTTCCCTAATTGTATTGAAGACAATTATTTTATTTAAGCTAAGAATGTATTTATCTGTCAGTATATTTAGTTATTATTTATAGATTTCTTTGCTTAAAAAAAGACAACTTGTTTTTCACTCTGTATCTGGAGGTTTTCATTTTCTAGTATCATACTGAAACTCTTCCTTGCAGTAAAATATTTATTTTTTGCAAAATTATGACAAAAAAATAAACCTATTGTCACTATAATCAAGAGAAAATTTTTTAAATGAACAGTTAAAAGGTTGGATCAATTTTTACCTAGCACTGGTTTTGAAATCTTTATGGCTTTTCAAGGGTGTTTGAGGCAACTTTAGGAATTGAACATCTGGGCCTCTCTACTCAGAATGTCTTGCAGGTTTCAGTGTTGGAGGTTTTCAAAATCTGACTGAATAAAGCACTGAGCAGCCTGTTCTGACCTTGGCTGGCCCTACTTTGAGCAAGAGGTTGGGCTAAAGACCTCCTGAAGTCCCTTTTGGCCCAAAATACCCTACAATTCTACATTCCTAAGACATCTTCCTCCAGCAAAAAATAAACCCCAGCAATTTCATGCTAATAACATTTACAGAATAGGGCAGAATCTCTTATTACCCACAGTAGATTTATCTAGATAGAATATATACCAGTTCACTCACAGTCATTACATTTTCACTCTGCAGTAAAATGCATAATTGTAGGCATTGGTGCTGACTTTGCCCTACTGAGACACCAGGTAACACACACCATGTTGCAGATTAGTCAACAACATGCTTTTTCTCATTTCTCTGATAGCATCCTTCCTGGGCCTGAAGCTGATTTCTTGGTCTGGCCTCAGAGTTAACTAACTTTTTGGTCTGGTCATAGATTTAACTGTGATTTAACTAAACAAATAGGAACATTGAAGCTAATGATGCAAATTTCTCTAATAATACAAGGGAGGGAGGAAATTAACTTTGTTTCATATCCTAAGAAAGAAATAAAGATAGTACTCTCTTTTCTTTTCACAGAAGTTACACTTACACTACTTCACTAAAGTCCACAACTTTAGTTTAGATTCTGTCATGGAACCATCTGTATTTTTACAAAGCCATCACTGTTTCTGTTACAGTTACTATGGAAGTTAGAAAATATCTTCAGTTTATAAAGTTCATTGGTTAGTGCTATTCAGGAATAATTTCCAACTCACCTTACCATACTATTTTACCATAAAAGTTTTTATAGACATGATCTCAGACTTGCCAGTTGGCCTCAGTCCAGAGACTAGCCTTCAGATTTTGGTTTAATTTACTACTATAGATATAGCTAAAGAAAAAACAACTATCTGGGCCTCTGGCCCTTTCTGTCTTTGCAGTTTCCTTCTTCTAGTTTCTTGTTGCTCACATCATACCAACCATAGATACTACTCACAGAAATTAAACTTAGAAAACCATGTGCACTTATTTGAAAGTTGATGTAGATGTGTCACTTAGGGAAAAGTTTGGCTCAAATAAGAGTACAGTATTCAAGTACTCAGACAGCAGAAAGTTTAGAGTTGGATTTAGACTTGCAACACTGTAATCTAGAGTGCATCTTAAAGACTTTTTTAATTTAAAAAAATAGCTCCATTGTGGGAATTCACATTTACATCAGCTCTGCAGGCCAGCATTATTTGTGATCTCTATGCCCCATCTGTGCTCTCCTTATTTAAGTTCTGTGTTTATGACATGTGGCCAAAGCAGCCGGAGAGCATTGAACCCACTTTTAATGTCCATAAGTACCCTTTGATGTTCCATAGAAAATAATACAGAACAAAGCCTGATGGATTGTTATTGGCCTGTTATTACAGTCATATTTTACTGTTTTTACTGTTTCTGTTCCTGTGATAAGCTGCTTCAGAAGATAAAGTAGAAAATTTTAATTCTTATAAGAGACACTAATGACCTCTTTCAAGAGCCAAAGCAAAATAAAGTAGCTATGACAGAAGCATTTGTCACATTTTTTAGTTAAGCAATCAGAGGAAGAAAATATCACAATACACCACAGATTTGTCCCTTGCATGATTTTAAATTTTAGTGTCTGAGTGTCTGCTTTAAGGTAGAGTTCTGACGTGTAGAATATGATTTGTTCCCAAGATGTAGCATGACAAAGTAAGCTTTTATCTTTAAGAGGCTGTAAAACAACACTTTGCATCAAACTAATTGGTGGTATTAAATCACTATTAACTGTTATTAGGATCAATTTAGTATAATTAAATACATTGTGTTCAATGACATTACTAGGAAAAGGAAGTTGCTTATTCTCTGTTAATTCATAAGAGGTTTGTGAAAAATAGCCACTCCAGAAAATTAAAAAATAACTTTGATTTCATAACGGGTTTTGATTTAAATTAATATTGTTTTTTTAAATATTGCATTGATGCAACATAAAATAACATTACTTAGCTGAAAAAAGTGACATAAGTTTTCAAATTTTGTTTCAGTAGAAGACTTGATCAGTGCAGGGTGGGGCTTTTCCCTGTACTCAGACAGCTATGTAAGCAGAAAGCCTACTTTCACTATTCTCAATTTCTGGAAAGTAAATGCAAGATACAAAAAATATTAATGTCAAGTTTCTCTGACATAATTTCTAGGTTTAACCCATTTCCATTATTCCTTTCACTGTGAAATCTTAGTTCTTGCTAAATGAAGAAAGTAATTTCTGTAGTCACTCCAGAATAGCAGAAGATATTTTGCCATATCTGGCAATGCAGGACCAAGATCTTTCCTACACAGTTCAAAAGGAGTATTATCCTGTAGCATCAGTAGTATAACCCCATGATTTTTTGTTTCTGAAAGAAAGTTAAATTGATCATTTTAAGAAGACAAACTTCAAGCTAACATTTTAAAGAAATTAAAGAAATTAGTGGAGGGCTTTGAATATATACAGCAGATATTGTGGAGCCTGGATAAAATCTGGCATCTTATATAGTTACAGGTGTGGTTTGAGTGGCAGCTTAGGCAAAGGACACTATATGAGCCCTGGAAACATGGGTCAGTAGCCAAAGAAAGAAAGAAGAAGAACATAGTGGTTTAAACATGGAAAAAACAACCAAGCTTTTTGAGGCCAAAAGTGTCCCTTTGAAAGCATTCTGAATTGTCTCCCTTTTGTTAGAGTAATTTATCCAAAAAGACATGAGCCCCCTCTTTAAGGATAGACTTTATTTACTACACAAGATAATTAGATTCTTAAAAGATTATTTTTTTAATAATGAAAATTTAGCAATAAGTGTGATTAAATAAAAGCCTTGAAAGCAAATTTTTTCTCCACCTTGAAATAAATTTTCTACTAGATACAGTTGGTCCTAAACAAAATCTTCCTTCCATGGCCTGACAAGGCTCACCTTAATGCATGCCACCTCTAGCAGGCAAGCTCTGTCTTTTTTTTTTTTTTCAGGATTTTCTGTCTGCGCTGTTGCTGCAGACTCTCTGCAAGCTCCATCCTGCCCTTCAGGGAGAAAAAGCTTATTTGCTTTCAGAAGAGGTGCAGTCTCCCTGCCTCCAGATAATTCTGACTGAAAGGGATTCATGTGGGATAAAGCAGAAAGCCAGCTTCCTTCTTGCTAAGTAGGAGTCACAGTGTACAGAATTCACACACCACTGTCTGAGTAAACTAGACTGCTGTACTGCTTGTCCTGTTCTTTGCATATCCTGCTTTATTCAGTAGAGAAAAGGATTGCTTACATCATCTTTCAAATACTCAGGCTGCCTCATGTCTGCTGCAGTAAAATGACTTTAAGAAAAATGTATGTCTTCAGGTTTCTGCATGCAATGTGCAGGGCCTATCAGCATTTTTCTCCCACTACACAACCATCTTATTATTTTAATTTCTCTGTATTCTGGACGTCTCAAATAATAGAGTGGGGAAAGGGTATCTAGCAGACAAAAAATCTCTGAGGTGAGAGTGAATTACACTTCTTATATGTTTGTGGTGCTGGCTCAGTCCTGAGCATTACCTCAATACCTGAGACATAGGGTTAGCAGGGTCAGAAGGGAATCTTTACCCATCTTTTATTTTCAGCTTTTTACTGAAGTGCTGGCTGGGGTTTGCCAGAGACTGTGATCTGTATACATAAATTGCCCACCAAAGCTGTAGGTTTAGGAAGAGCTGACCACAGTAAAGTGTATCTTGGGAAAATATATAATAGAAGGGCTTGGTTTAACTGAAGTCTGTGTTTTTCATAGACTTTAAAAAAATTATTGATCATTTAAGATATAGAAGATTAGTGGTACCTTGGTGGTTATAATAAGTGCTCCCTTCTGGCCTGAAAATCTAAAACGAAGAAATTTTAGAAATTTTAACTTAGATAAAAATGGTAGCTTATGTTTCCTTATGCTGTTGTGTTCAAATCATATATTATCATAGAGAGATAAAGAAGTTGTATAAAATATTTTTTTAAAACTACATTGTTCTTTCTCCACTAAGCTTCCTTAATTATAGCTAGCTTATTTACTAGCTAGTATATTTATTCCTTATAAATATGCATATATTGTATAAAATATATTAGATCTGATTTCCTAAAACAAAAAATCCATTCAGAAATTGGATATTGTTGCATTCTATTGCTTTTTATAAGGAAAAAATATTTAAGATTTAATTTAGAAGACAGCTGATAATGTTATTACTTTATTTTGAAAAATAGCAATTTGAGTTATTAGGTAAGAAAATTTTGAATGTTCTGTGAAATTAATAATGTGAATAATAGAGTTAAGAACTATTGTATAGATCACATGGGATAGAACAGGATTTAAACACTCTTAAACAGAGAACCAGCTAAAGACATGTCCTGAGGAAAAACCTCCAGCAAATACATAAACTCTTTAGACAATATCTCTAAAATATTTAGCATTTGGTGATATGCAGCAGTCAGAAAGAGAGGCAAGTTGTTTCTTTGCTTTTAATAACAAAGATAGACAAAGAAAGGCAATTTCTAGTATTTTTCTAAAAAAACCTACAAATAATTTCTGAATCTAGAATTAATATATACTTTTGTTTTTCACAATAAAAACATTTCAAAGAGTAGGACCCTTAGTTGTGGGACAGTGGTTTTACTATTGAAGTTTAAGATGTTCTTTTTTAAAAAAAAATAATTCAGCCTAGCTAGTATTTTAAAAATATCTAAGATAGAACATGACTGCAGTGATGAACTTTGCTTGAAATTTATTTCTGATATTTGTGCATAAAAATTATCTCCAGCTACAGATATCTATGCTTATTCACAAAGGAAACTGGGTAAATATAAACTCATAGATGATTTATTTCTTTCCTTAATAATTTTTGATCAGCAGATATAAAAGATACATTCTCCTATTCAACCTATGTATGGATCTGTTTTCTTACCTGTGTTTTTTAGTGAGATGCTGCTATTGCTCTCTAGCATCTACAGAGTCATTATTTCCACACTGCTCCAAGTCATTAAAAAGGGAGAATTATCATAGAATAATACAATAATTAAGGTTGGAAAAGACCTCTAGGATCACCCAGTCAAACCATTAACCTAATATTGCAAAGTTCATCAGTAAACCATGTCCCTAAGTGACACCTCTAAATATAAAAAAAATATCTCCAGTGACAGTGACTTAATCACTTCTTTGAGCAGCCTTTTCCAATGTCTAACAACCAATACTGTGAATAAACTTTTCCTAATATCCAGCATAAGCTTCCCCTGGTGCAATTTGAGGCCATTTCCTCTCTTGTTACTCGAGAGAAGGGAGTGACCTCACCTGGCTACAGCCTCATTTCAGGTGGTTATAGAGAGCAACAAAGTCTCCCCTGAACCTCCTTTTCTTCCAGCTAAACAACTCCAACTCCCAAATAGAAATGTACATTTAAATTATAAAGTATTTATAAGTAAAAAAAATAAAATTAATCACAGGAGGGAATATTATTGGCTTGTTGCCTCCTCTACTTATCTGTGAAAGGACTAAAATAAAATTAATTTTCTCTAAATGTATTGTGCATGTTAGCAGAATTAAGTGGAAAACACATATATCCTGACTAGCAAGATTTCAATACTTTTCCTCTTTTTAGTGTGTTTTTGGTTTTTATTTGGCTTCAGTTTCACAGTTCATAAATCAGAATCTGCTTTGATTCTGTTGCTTCAATCCAGCATTACCATTTCTTTGGTATTGTTATGCTCTGCTAGTGGGCAGTAATAGTATCACCATGTAACAGAAATCTTTAGCTCTCAGAAATTAGGTGTCCACTTTTTGAGCTACTTGTGCCAATGGTCAATCTATGCTGTTATGAAGCCAGTATCTTTTTCTTCCACAAGTATTTCATAATACCTATTTTGAGGGTATAGTTCATTTTCCCAGCTCATCTATGTGATAGTTACCATATGTATTTGACATTAAATTTCTTTAGCTTTGTCCAAAATCCCCAAACCAAATGAAAATGAATCCTTCCCATTTTCTTCATACTTCATGATCAGCTTATTTCCTATTTTCCACTTTGCAAATCCAGGTCTTGACATCAGTATCAATATTTCCAACATTTAAATTATTTTCATTTCATATTAAATGAAAATGCCTGTATTTCTAAACAATATTCTCATACCAATTTGTTTTTGGTGACTTAGTGTCTCTGCAATGTATGTTGGACATCAAGTAGCAGATATAACCTACTCAGGACTTAACATACAACAAAATTAAGAAAATACAAATGTCACTTTATTACCAGTGTTAATACACCATAAATAAATTGGAGTAAGGTAATAACCTGTGCATTTTCCAAGTAAGTGCCACTGATCTGGGAAAAGTTTCAGACCATATAAAAATTAGAAATTATTAGATGAGTCAGCATATTCACCCCTAGTTTTACACTAAGTACTTTAGGAGGGACTGAAAAAAAAGACCAACACCACTGTGGCTAAGAAAGTATGTTTGTGAAGACCCTCTCCATGGCCAGTTTAGAGGTCCAGCAACTCCCTATATCTTTTGGATTGGTAACAAATATAAAACAAGTTAACCTTGCTGGGTCCACATACTTAAACTTCTTGCAGCGGATGCAAGTCTATCAACAGCTTTCTTGGGAGAGGCAAAGGAAATTGAAAAGACCCTGAAGCTATTTTATATCAATAATATATTGCCACAGCATTTTATAAATATTAAATACAGTTCTCTAATTAAACAGTACCAATTGCTAATAATATCTTTTGACTTGCAGTGTTTTTTGAGGATATGGACCATTAAGCATGTTTCCATTAAGCAGAGTATGTGACATTTACATGGTACATGAAACAACAGATGAGTGACTTCTTCACCCATATGCTGCTATGCTAAAAATGAAGGTCAAATTTCTGCACCTTTGTGATAAAATAAAAATAGGAATTTTCAATAAAAGTGAAATAGTAACAGCCAAAGACAAACAAAACAGAGAAGCATCTGCAGGATTTGCTACCCACTTTATCTATCATATGCTTATCTTACCTGCCTAAAAGCCCTAGGGAAAATATGAGGTTTGTAGCATGTCGTGAAGGATACTAAGTACAGCATACTTTGCACCATATGGATTATCTCAGACCTTCATAAAAAGCTGTCAAAACCAAGCAATATACAAACTCCTGAGTGAGCATATGCTGCATTTTGGCATGATTCAAAAGATCTTTTTCTGACTAGAGGAATCAGAAAATTTTTACATCTCAAAAACAAGACAATCAATCATTAAGAGTTCTATAGATAACTAGAGCAAAGCTGAAATGACAAACAATAGGAGTTAAAAAAGAGGAATAAAACATTCTTTGAAAAGCAATTGCCATATTTTTCAGTCAGATTCTGATGGAGCACCTACATCAGATTTTAATCCTAATGATCTCAGACAATTAAAAAAATTTCAAAGTAGATAGACTCAAAGAATGAAGTTGTATTCATGACATCTACTGCATAATCAATTTATAAGTGACAAATTTACTAAAGCAATTGAAAATTATGGTCTGAGACTAAAATTAAAATAAAAAATATTTTTCATATAATTGAGGAAACTATTTTTAGCCATACTGAAATGGAAAATATTGGGCCAAGAAAAGGCAAATTTCTAATATTGCTGCTGCAGTTTAGTTTGTTTATGCAATGCATATTATTTTATCAACTTTTTTGATGACAAAGAAGAAAAATCTTAAAGCCGTTAATGGAAACAGTTTGCTAAAGGCTGGAATGAGAAGATTGTGGTTGAACATCCCCTGCATTGCCAGTAAGAAAATTGTATCTTCAGTACAAAATCAAACATGTAAACCTTCCAATGTTTGAGACTAACATTTCCTTCCCTTCATAATCCTGCAATAATCCAATCCCTGTGGGGTATTGCCCATATCCATTTTTCACTGCAGCTCACTCACTTCCCTGGTAACATTCTTAAGAAAACCAAAACAATAGCCAGAAATGTGAGTGAAAGAGCTGCAATGAAGTTTAATTAAAAGGGTCAGTACACAACTACAGTAGTTTACACATGAAATGGGAACTGTCAGGCACTGATCTGAGGCAAACCTTGGCAACATGTTGGTTTTAACAGCCAATGCACAAAATTAGACTAATCTGATGGTTATATCAGATTGGGTTATATCCTAACCCAAATTATCTAAGATATCTCAGACTTTGAAGCAAATACAGTCTTTATATGCATCAAAATTTATTAAATTATTACAGTTTTTGTAGTCACAATATTCCATCATCATGAAAAATGTACTTCAGCTATGCTGCTATTTTTCCTTCAGCGTGAATATCATGGTGAATCATGAGAACTGGATAAAGGACATTGTCTGATATGCACATTTACTAGCAAACATTAGATGGTGTGACATTTATTCACAGGAGGAATTATTTCTGGGGGATGAAAGGAAGCAGTAAAATGTTCTTCTGTTACAGAAAAAGGAAGATATTATCACTTTCTAAGATTCACTGTTCTTAAACTTGTATTAAACAGCACTCACTACTTTTAAGTTTACCTTCATTTAATTTGATATTGTAGAGGCAGCAAGCTCTTTGAAGATGGCTTATCTTCACTAGCTGAAATGCATTGCTTTTCCTTGAATTGAAAAGATAAAATCCTCTCCATCACAGGACTACATCAAAGAGCTCTAAACAATTAGGATTACATTAAATAATTAAAACTAGCATTTTCTTTCAAAAATATTATTTTTATTGTTATTATCCACAATGTCTGTTCATAATGCTTGACATATGCACAACAAAGAAAATCCCATACTCATATGCACTATGTTACAATATGCAGTATCTCCTACATTTCTATTTAACCTCACTGGTTTTCCAGATAACATCGTTCAAAACTTAACTTGTTTATCTCACTGAAAATCATTTCTGAGAAGATTAAATGTTTGGAAGCCTCTAGAACGTTACAGCAATTTTTCACCCAAAGTTATTTTAGCTTTTATTTTGCTGTATTACACTGCAGTTGATTAAATGAAATGGCAACTTCATGAAAAAATTAACACAAATTTCAAGACTGACTCTATCAAACTTAACTGTCAACAATATATATTTAATTGTCAAGACAGTAAAAAAAAAAAGCATATATATATACAGTATATATACTTTATGATTAACTGAAGCACCTGTGAAAATACATGAGAAAACAATGAGAAGCAATTCCAAATTTTTCTGACATCATGACTGAGATTTTGAATCTCAGAATCATAGAATCACAGAATAATTCAAGTTGGAAAAGATTTTAAGACCATCAAGATCAACTGTTAAACCAACACTGCCAAGTCCAACACTAAACCATAGCCCTAATTGCCATATCTACATGATTTTAAAATATCTCCAGTGATGGTGACTCAGCCACTTCCCTGTGCAGTTTTTTAACTGTTTTGTAACCCTTTTTGTGAAGGATTTTTTTCCAAATATCCAACATAAAACTTCCCTTGGTGCAACTTGAGGCTTATTCCTTTTGTTGGATTTCTTGTTAGCTGGGGGTAGAGACTCACCCCCACCTCTATATAGCCTCTTTTCAGGGAGCTGTAGGGAGCAATGTCTCCTTTCAGCTTCTTTTTGACCCAGCTAAATGGCCCCCAGCTCCCTCAGCCACTCCTCAGAAGACTCACACAATTGGCCTTGACCCATTGATTCAGGGATCCCAGATCCCTCTGCAGAGCTTTCTTACCCTCCCACACGACTTGGTGTCATCTGCAGAACGTCATCTTAAAACAACATCCAGAACTATTTCCTGTCTTCTAAAGGGAGTGTAATAAATAATTATTAATTGCTCTGTAACTAGCCTGAATCCCATAAATCCCATAAAGGTATGCATGCCTTTTTTTCAGGAGGAAAAATTAGTGTGGTCCACTTCCTGAGCTGTAGTGAAATAATTTCCTGCAAATGAAAGAAAGTTCCTTTCTTTGTAGGCTCAAAAGAAAAAGCAAAATATATTGATTAGGTTGGTCTTCTTTCATCATGGGCTATTATCATGGGCTGATTCAGAGACTCAAATTATTTTCTGCTTGATGGAGTAGGGGGAAAATGCATAGAATAAGTGTATTTACATCATGGTAATTAGAAGATATCTGAGGGATGACAGTGACATGGTAGTTTGAATGCTTCAGTGACAGGGGAAAAGGCTGTTTTTGTAGAGACTCCTACATCATTGAGGGTTCAGGTATTCATACTTTTGCTATCTTCAGGATCTTAAATGTTTCTTAAAATGAACAGCAAAGGAATAACAATTGAATCGTAATGGATTTTAACTATCCAAATAAATAGAAATTTTATGTCTCCTTTCCTTAGCCCATTTCTGTGTTTCCCGGGATTTGTCTTCTTTGGGATCTTCTCTTAATTGTCTTTAATGGGCTTGCAGAGTATTTGAGTATTAATCTCTATTCATATTGAAGCTACTTAATGATTTTATCATCTTTATATCTCTTTTCTAAAAAATGTTTTTCAATTTATTTTCTCTATTTTGATATGGAGATGGAGTCATAACCAGGAAATAAAAAGAGTTCCGTATGTTATTAGATTTTTGAGAATCTCACTTTTATCAGTGTCATAGAGATATTATGTTCTATTTCTTCCTGGCCACAGAGAAACTTACACTTGCTTTTAGCTTCCATCAGCATGGCTTGGTTTATGGAGTTCCTTTTTGGGTGATAAGCAAAACCCCAGTGGATTACTGGTTTTCGTTCCTTGCATTAATTTATGTATGTTACTGTGAGGTTCAGACCATGAGTGTGGTTTAACTTGCTAAAAAAAAATTATGATACCAATGATAACTGAAATGCAGTGACAGATTTTGGTTCTCCCCACGGAGTACCCACTGCCACAGCTGAGGCAGCAAGGTACAGTACAATGGATACACACTCCACTACATTTCCCATGGAAGAAAACAAGGACAGTATTGGGCTGCAAAATTTCTTCATTTAACAATGTTTGGATAGATATAGCTAGAAAAGGCCTGTTCCAGCCTGTTCCTTCTGCTCTCCTCCACAAACTTTTCAAGGACTAACTTACTCCTGAGAGACAAGCAGGCAGCTAGCTTGCTTTATTCTTGCTGGACAAGATGACTGGACCTATTTTAAGCTATCTGATAAGAGCTAGGCACACAGAGAGTACACTAGGTGCCTGACTTTCCTATAGAGTAAACCCAAAACTTTCACTTCCAAGGCTCTTGGTTCTATGAACACAGACATTTGGTCATTAGGTACATCTATATACAAAAACCACGGAAAGCCTACTACCTACCCCATTTTCCTACCTCATTTTATTTTCATTTTCTTCTCCTTCAGTTGCAAGTATTGTTACTTTTACAGGAATAATATATCCTATTACGAGTTGAAAGTCAGTGACAGCAATGAATCCACAGTGCTGCTTCTGCTTATTTATTTTCCAAGATATTTCTATAAGTCACACTCTAATTGTTGGAAATACAACTATTTCCCAGACTGAATAGCTTGGAGCTGCTGCACAGCATCTTCCCTGACTGAATATTTATGTTTGCTACAGTAAATTATTTCAATGAGAATAAATTTGTTTCCACTAAGCACACCAGGAATGTGATGAGCACCGTCCAACTGTAGTTTCTAAACATTCTTTCCATGGATGTGTTGTGGCCCAGACTGTCATACCATGATTTTACTGTACATATTCAGGTATCAAAGTTAATGAGTTATAAAATCTGTGGAATTTACTAACTGTTCAAGCTATATGATCTTTGAAACAATAATAAAAAAGATAAAAGTAAACTTACCTAATTTGCACATTATACCAGTGTCCATCGTCCACTCTAGCAGTGGTAGTGATGCTTTTGACTTCTGCTGCTTCATCACATAAATACTGGTACTACAGAGTAGAAAAAGGTTTTAATTAAATTATTTCTAATAATTAAACAGTTTCAGGTACAGAAACTTGAATTTTAAAATAATAAATGGTTTCAAAAAACATCTGAAGGATGTCATGTGTATCAAGGAAAATTCATGTTTCATTAAAAGGTCTGTATCAGGAAGCCTATTGTACCAGAAATATACAAGTACATATATTTGCTTCCTAACCTGCATTAAAATGCTTTAATCTTTGTGTATTATACAATCAGATATTAGAGGTCTGATTTGCAAAGAAGTTGACCATCTGCAACCCATCTGAAATTAACACTGGCCATGGGTGAATTTTACTCACCATTTTATGGCTTCCTTACACTTCCAAACACGTAATGTAGCGTGCAGGCTTGAGCATTTTGGAGCACCATTTAATTTCCTATACTAATTTGAACAAGCACTTGATTTCATGGTTTGTCTACTTGTAATTGTAGCTTGATTGTGAGCTTAGAACCATTTGTTCATTGGGCTTTAAATCTACATTTAATTGACCAGCTTTGTGAATGACTAAGTGAATTCAATTAGTTTTAACATGGCACACTGGGATCTCTGAATAGATTTCTGTCAATTAAAGTACTTTCATATTTTATGGTGCTTATGATATGTTAGAAAAATATTTTTCTGCATCATTACTTTACCATGAATACAAGATGAACTTAAAGCTGTCAACATTTTCTAGACTTTGGATAACTTCCTGCCTATAACTAATCTAATTTTTTTCTTGAAAAAGATAGTCACAATATAATGAAAGACAAAAAATCACAATATTACAAAAAAAAAGTAAAAGGTAATTTTCTGTTTATCATCAGTTTATATATCTGTTTAGTATGCTCTTTAAACATGAAGGCAAATATAATACAAAAATGTTGTTTTAAACAGACAATTCACAGTTCTTACAAAAGAATATAATTACAGGTTCTTTGGGAAACTTTAAGCAGGAAAATGGGAGATAAGTTATGAGAGAAGCAACTTTTCTTTTAATATCTTTTTATAGCCTCTTTAACATCTGCCTATCTCTTCATTAAGCTCTAGTTTTATTTCTTCCTCAGAAAAGATGAAATAATTGTAGAAGGTAAAGATATACCATGATATGCACTTTAAAGTTTATAAACAAATATATTCCTAGTTAGTGTCCAAAAGAGCCAAGGAAATGTTGTTGTTTTTTTTTTTCCTGATCCTGTGGAACTCTGATTTATATAACAGATGAAGTGTAAGGTTTCTATTTTTAGATACATCGTAAAAAAATACACTCTATCCCCTATCATGGAAAATTTTCCTATGACAATTCACTCAATTCCTATGCATATGCCTGTCATAAGCCTTCCTTATGACAATTTTAATAAAGTTCCATGTGAGGAAGTTCAGTTAGTTTAGGTATAAAATACAATAACTTAATATGTACCACATGTAAAAACAAAACCTACATTTTTTGGTTTTGTGTTTTAATGCTTACTTTTGTGAGTCATATTGATCAGACAAGAATTGGACATAACAGACAGCAAGTTTGACAACTATTTCCCTTAAAATATGGAAGATGTCAAAGATCTCTGTAGCTTTATTTACTATCTTCTACAGTAAGAAAAGGGAAAAAAAAATT
Source organism: Luscinia megarhynchos (assembly GCA_034336665.1). Classification (NCBI taxonomy): domain Eukaryota; kingdom Metazoa; phylum Chordata; class Aves; order Passeriformes; family Muscicapidae; genus Luscinia; species Luscinia megarhynchos. Next base: position 26,645,101 of record CM067565.1, read on the forward strand.
AAAATTTTTACAGATTCTAACTTTTATTGACTTTTCCTTCAGTGGGAGATTTTGATGCCTTACCTGCAAAGTACCATTATTGATGAGAAGCCGAATTAAAAAATGTCGTATTGTTTCTGGGCTCTGTTCAATATTTAGGAGAAGTCCATGAGGATTATAAGTCTTAAATTCCAGGTGGATAAAATTTTGCATGTTCAAGTGTAAGCCTTGAAATTCCAGGTAAGAATCACCATAGTAGCGAGCATTAATAAAATCTGTGAATAGAATTTTGAGACATGTAAGGACATAAAGATAATTTTCTTCTTCACACTCTTCTTTCTTATTCTGGTAGTGGTAGAAAAGATATAGGATAATTTTTTATATATTTCAAGGATTCAGATATGAATCTGAAAAATTATATTAGTTGTCTTCTGTCAAAGGTTAACACTGAGAATTTATAAAACTAGACATAAAGGTTTTGGTCAAATTATATTAAGCAAGCATATAGATCAATCCCTGAAAGACTAGGCTGCAAAGATGAAAGACCTGACACATATCTAGCAGCTTTGGTTCAACATTTTTTTTCAAAGTTAAGTGTTTTCATCAAACTTAGATGCAAGAATGAATGTGTTTGAGGACTTTACAGAAATGACACAGTATGGAAAGGAAGACATTCTACAACCTAATTAGGAAGTTGGCATCTTAATAATATATCAATTATTTTGTGTTGCTAGGGTGAAAGCTGAAAATTTCCCTTGGGTCTACATCCAGCTTGTCTGATTTATCAATAAACCTCTTAGCATTCAACACCCTGTGCAATACCTGGCAAGGGCAGATGCAACTCTTATATAAATAGAAAAGTTATGTGAATACATGGCTTCAAGCCCATTAGATGACATATGACTACACTTAAAAGGGGATTCTTTAGATTTTCTGTTTCTTCTGTCTCCTTCTTTCTTCTTGTCTTTCCTTTTCCCACTCCTTTTCTCTACTATTTCTGCCCTTTCCCTTTCCTTTTCCTTCCCATCAAATTTCACTCAATCATCTCTACAGCGGTTTAGAGTGTCTTTGAAGGTCACAGATCTCTTTTATTTTGCAAAATAAGTAATATTTTAATCTGTTGTGACAACAACTCCAATAGCAAATACCTCACTATATATGTTTAAATTCTGAACAAAAATAATACTGGGATAAATCAAAAACTGTTGATGTAGAAGTTTTGTGAATCACTGTAAGAGTATGCTGAATTTTATCCTTTCACAACTTTTCATAAACCTATTTACAAAGTTAGAGTCGCTGTGGTCAAATCTCAAACAAAGCTCTGAAGAAATTCTCAGTACTATACAAGAATCATCAACATATGCATACATACGACATGCAGTAAAATAGACCAAAAATTTCAAGCAATAACAATCAGTAACCAGTGCTGCAATAAAAGAGATTTTATAATTTCAAATGTATCTAATTCTTAAAAATTCTTTTTTTAACTATAGGCCTATATTTCAGAAAATTTAATTTAAAAATTTCTACGGAAAGCTTTGCACATTTTATAGACAGGACAATTTCTCAAAGAAAAAGCTTTAGAGAATTACTGCCAATCTCTAACCCTTGTTTGCTTTCCTTCCTGAGCTAGCCACTGAGCTCTAAATCTTTCTCGCATTCTGTTTGCCCTGAATTGCCCCTGAAGAGGCTTTGCTTATCCCATGGAACCACTCAGTTATCCCCACACTCCTGAAAGTCTGGTATCTAACCATCGCTTTTTCTTGATCCATTTAGGAGATCAGCTTGACTAACAGACAGCAAAGTTGCACACAACATCCCCTTCCTGAAGTCCTAAATCCTATCTTTCAAATATTTTGGAGGTGGGTTGTTTCTATTGTTGGGTTGTTTTTTCTTTACCACATTGTTCAGCGTATAATAAGGTTGACACGTGAGAACAGGTCAAAACTATGTCAGCTATTCAGAGATTTGCTAACACAAAGCCTTTGGGACCCTAGATCTCACAGAAGAGTGAAATCTGTAATCATGAGGAGAAAAAAATAAAAAAGAGATAGGTGTAGGAACAGTTTATTCACAATTCCTGAAACTATAATTTAACACTGATAACTGAGGCCAGACTAAACTATCTACTAAAGTTCAAGGAAGACCAAACAAGCCCAAACTAGTGGCATCTATCTTTAGCTTTCTATATGTAATTGTAGCAAGAGTACAGAACGAACACTGCCAACAAAACTTGTTACTTTATTCTGACCAACATCCTTTTTATTCTTTTTATCTTCATACAGCATCAAGTGGTGATGCCTGGAAAGACAATACACTCCACCAGTTCACGGATTTGAGGCCAGTTTGGCTTCTTCTGAGAAATTCCTTTGTGCTGCTAAACAGAAAACTTTTTTAACAAATCCTCTGCAGTAAAATTGTTGCAATTGCTCTGCATGCACAAATATGGAAAGAGTTAATGAGAGAAAGCACTGAACAATATTTAGCAGGCTCAAGGTTTATGCAAAACCCATAAAAAGATGCTACTTCAATAACAAATATGCTACATACCTTCCCACAACAGCTATTAACATAAACCACTGGTGTGGTTTTACCTATTAAGATTCTCACATTGTTTGTAGCAGTACACAATTTCTTTTTATAGAACATAGGCTTTGCTTATAATCCTTCTACTGCTCTTACACAGTTTTTTTCATTTGACCTCTGGAGCTGGCTTCTTAGACTGCTTTTGTCCTAACGGAGAGGACTCATCCCCCAAGCCTTTAGAACAAAAAAGTAAAAAAAAAGAGAAAAATAGAAACTGTATCTTACCTTTCCCTAAATATGCCTAACACTTGCTTTCCTCAGAAACAGACAAGCCCTTTGACCTATAAAATCCTCTCAGCTTTAGCATCTTCTCGTGTGTACATCCAGCTCTCCTTTTCTTGCGTTTACTAGACTTCATATTAATGTCTGAATGTTAAAAGGTTTGGGATTCAGCTGTAGTAGTAAGCAGATACACAGGCAGGTCTGAAGCCCAGCTCGCAGGCAAGCTTCATTGACTCTTGCCACTCCCTACTGGTTTTCTCTATTCCAATGAGTACCAGCTGCATCAGCTTCAGAATGGAGGCCTGCAAATTTAAACATTTTTGGCAGCTACACAATTGTGAGTCTTGGTTTTCAAAGGCAGGTAGAGAGATAATAAAACCTTTTAATATGTTCACTAGCATACACTCCTGGTGATTGAGCTTTTCTCTCCATGTATTTCTATGTCTAATGCACTCCCTGCAGTTTGCGTGGGCTCGGGCACAAAGAGGATTATAATAATGCTCTTCTTCTTTCTTCTGCTATTCTTTTTGCTATGTTACACCTTGGGACAAAATCTTCCTGTGCAACATATTGCTCTTCTCTTTTTCATGGATATATATTTCACATGTTTTTTTATTCTTTTAATTAGAACTATCTTACAACATTCAAATAGAGGGCATTGTTGCCTATGAAAAGGACCTGTCATGAAAAATCAGAACAATTAATTTTCTATTTGAAATAGAAAAATCTGAAATGCCTTCTGCGAGACATGAGAGAGAGGCATGAGTTGTGAGAGAGAGCAGGAGACTTTGTTTGAAACCTTTCAGACACGTGTGGGAAAGGGTGAGGTGATGCCTTGCTCTGGTGAGGTGATGCCCTGCTCCACACACCCTGCACCCCCATGAGCTCCATCCCAGCCCTGCAGTGGGGCCAAACCCTGGAATGTGGGAGGCAAAGCCCCACACCCCGATCCTGGAGCCCCTAACCCAGATCATGAGTGGCCAAATGATCACAAGCTTCATCTGGGGGAAGAGCCCAGGAAAGCTAATGAGTATATAAGCCAGAGCACAAGGCACACACAGGTCTTGACCCTACATCCTTTTGGAACTTCTCTCAGGTGAACACCACTGGAACCAACAGTGGCCGCTATATTTGTTTTTTTCCACCTCTCTTCTAATTCCTTCTTCTTAAGGTTTGAGTAACTTCAAGTCAGGTGAGTTGGAGTTTGCTGTGTGGAATGGACTTAGATTTTGCTAAATGAAGGCTTTGTGAAATGCTTTTTGTTGATTTCATGTTGCTTTGACATTAAAAAGTTGCCAGATTTTCTGAAGTTTTACAGTAAAGTTTTTATTTGTTTGCCCTCTTGAGAATATATTGTCAGTGTTACTCCCTTGCATCTAACTCAAGTTGCAAAAAGGAATGTTAAATCCTTTTAAAAGACTCATTGAGTGAGCTCTGGGGCCTTACACCAATCCAACCTGATGTCCTCAGAGGCTTGTCTGTCAGCTTGGCTGTCTGTCAGAGCAAGAACCTGGGATTGCACACAGGGACCAGCAGGCTTGCCCAGCTCACAGGTGGTTAACCCTTGTTACTCTTCCCTATGGGCACCAACACTCTGTAAAGGTGGCCCAATGCACCAAGAGCTCTGGGTGTGGGAGGAGGGCAGGGGGATCAGTCCTGCCATTGGACAAGAAGTCTAACAAGGAGGTTATTGAGCCTCCAGTCAGGCTCTTAGTAGACATTAATGACAGAAGGATAAAAGAAAATATTCCTAAGTTGAAACAGGTATCTTGCCATGGCAGAAACATACTTGCTGTCCTAACTACAAATACTTATGACGCTTTTTTTTTTTGTTGTTGTTGATTTTGGTTTTTTTTTGTTACCACTTTTACAAATTTCTGTTTCAAGTGGCCTAGGTGTGTAAGAGTGAGGTTTGGTTTTTTCACTCTCAATGTGTTGAAAGTACCTCAGCTTTCATTTTCCTTATATTTTTTTTTATCTCAAAAAATCTAATTTTTAAAAAAATTTCTTATTTAATGAGTCACTTGAATCACTCTCTTGTGCATTCTAAAATAAGGTCAGTCCTCCCAGCAAGTCCTGAAAAAAAGTCACAGCCAAAACAATCCATGAGTTTTATTCTTTACTCCCTTAAATACAATAATTTACTGCATATTTCTAACTGCCATTTAGAAGGCTTTAGATTATTTTAAAATGAGCCACATTTGCATCCATCCATTTAATTTAGTCTTTTCAGCTGAAACACCTTAAAGGCAGAGCAGAACAATGTTCTCCAACCATTATTTCTATTTACAGTTGCAAAGCTATTTCACTGTGATGTGCTTCACCTGTGGTTCCACATAACAAACCCACAATTACAGCAAACCCATGGTTTATGCTGTCACAGAAGTCTGTGCTGCATGACTAGCAGGGAATTATAGTTATGTTTTTCTCTCAAAGTTGAAATGTTCTCTAATGTGGCGTGTTAGACAACAATAAAATGTGGTTAACATCCAGAACGGTTGCCAGTGCAGCCCACAAGTAGCTTTCAAGCAAAGAAAAACAACAGCTATGAATAAACGCCCTTTACTGTTTCTTTTTCATGCTTACACAGAGCCAGAGATCTGAGTAGCCTGTGAAATTCTTCTAAAAGAAAAACATGACTGTTTTAGAGCTCCTATTACATCATAAGATCTTCACTTCTAGCTTAAACATACACATTCACACATGCACAAACACATGCATAGAATTCAGGTGCTTTAAAGGCATGGAACATCAGACTCTATATCCCAGGAAGCTCCTTCTATTTTCCTGAAGTTCTTGCACATCTTTCCTTTCTTCACACATGCTTCAGTCATGCCTGTTGATCCAAGTTTTGATTCTCAACTCCTACATGTCCAACAGGCAGTCTGCACTGCTTTTGAGTGAGGTCTGTACTCACCTTCTCTACTCTCCATGAAGAGGATGGTAGGCAGCATTTTCTATTAATTTTCAGTTTTTTCCTCTTTCTGTTCAAGAGTTACAGTTGGAAGCAACAAGAAAATATATATATATACAATATTTTCTTAAACAATGAATTTTCCAGATTTTTTAAAAATAAAAATGCTAGCTTCAAAGAACTGAAAATACATTCCTTGAACTCAGGGAAAAGGGAGGCAGAGTCTTCTAGCAATAACCCATTTGCATTAGAGGAGGCATCTGGAATGCAATTAGTAAAAGAGATTTTTTTATTATGGTCAGAAAATTATTAATAGCTTCTAAAGCAGGATTCTCTTTCCTGCTGAAGTGTAGATTTTAAAATCATATCTACTGCCTGTATCTATTAATTGCAGTAATAGGTTAGTGAGATTAACTGATATTTGCTTGACTGCTGCCTGCCAGTCCCAGAAGGGATTTTTTGAGGCGTGGACTAGTCATCAGCATACAGATAATGGAAAGAGGCGTTATGTTCATGGCAGTCAGAAGTGAATAGAAGAGATTCTCCTGTTGAAGGCATGAAACATACATACATACATACAGATATATATATATATATATGCAAAAGTCAGGAAAAACATCAACAGTATGTGGTTCTGCTTCAGATAAAGGCTGTGGGTTTTTTCCGTTTCAAATGTACTATAAGACACACAGAGAGGATCAAGTAGTATTCCGGCCGAAATCAGGAGCAGCTCTTACCTTGGGGATAATTTGGCTTGCTCTCAGCAGAACTTCACAAGCCTTGCTGAAATCTTTCCCCCCTGCTGCCCTTTCTTACAAACCACTGGCAGCTGGCACACAGCCAGCACCAAGCCCAGTGCCACTGCTTACATGTTGATAACCCCCATGGCTAGAAAGCATTAGAGCCACCACTGGGAGAAAAGCAGTTCTATCCAAAGGAAACCAAGTTTTTTGCCCTTTACTCATAAATCAAAATGCTGCTTTTTAGTGTCTTACAACTAGAATTTTAACAAACAGAACTGAACTATTTTTTGCATATAATGACTCTTTTAAAGATTGCAACAATATTAATGGTCAAAGTAAGAAAAGTTCGCAATGTGAATTTAAGATATCCTTTATAGTACTATAGGCTATTCCAAAAGGAGTTATCTTCCCATTGTTCAGAATAAAGACAATTTATGTAAATATCAAGATAATCAAGATCTTGCAATGTATTGTGAGAGCTGCACACTTAGAGCAAAAGTTTTTAAGCCTAAAAAAAATAAAAGTAATTAATCATCCGTTAGCCCCAATACCAAGTCCATAAAACAAGCAAGATTATTTTCTGACTGGAAAACAAACAAAAAACCCATTGTGAAATCCAGAAAAAGATAATATTTCTATCTGGCCAAATCCACAGAAATAAGGGATGGATTTTTTCATAATTTGTTTCATGGTATTCTGTTTTTCTATTGCAGTCAAAAAATCACCATTAGGAAGGTGCATGAGCTGTCCAACCATGGGTATTGATTTAAAGTGGCACTTGCAATAATATTGTCTATTCTGTGCATTTAGTTGAGGATGCATGTATGGTACCTAGCAGGAGTATAATGAAACTCTCTGTGAATAATTTGTTTTTTATCCAGGTCCATATATTCAGATATCCAACATTTTGATTTAGCAATTCAGCTTGGATTTGCTTAAGGTTATGCAGATAAGGGAGAAGTGAAATTCAGGTGATTTGCTGGCAATTATTTTCAAGAGTGTGCCTCTTCCTGTTGAAGGTTATGATATAAATTTTTGTGAAGGCCTTAGATTCAAGTCATGCTTGTGGTGAAAACCACCTCTGTTAGTCACTGATGAGATACTGTAGCAAGATGGCAAGGTAGGACTCATGAACTAGCTATGCTTGTTCCTCATAATTTATAGTAATTACTTTTACCTATTAACTGTGCATATGCCCCACTAAATTGACAGCTAAGTTTTCTCTGTTCTGCATTTGTAAGTAAGTATTGTATTTACCACAGTTGTGATTTTGCATAAGCTCATTACTGCCTAGTGAGCTGCAGTTAAATTGGTCAAGTTCATGTTTGTCTTCAGCATGCATTGTTTTGGTCTCTCCTATGTGTGACATCTCTCAAGGTGGTGGCAAATGGGCAGGCTAATATCAGCTGCAGAATCTGTCTTCATCTTGGACACATGAAATCTGAAAATATTCCCAGCTGAAGTTGTACCTTCAGATATGAACAGTATTCACAGTATTTACACATCAAGTTGTCTTTTATAAACTGGGATCACACTCATGACCCTGACGGCAAAGACATGGTGCTCTGAAACAATATTTCATTCACTCCTTCTGGTGAAGTTGTGGCTCTTTTGGCTATCTTATATATAGTACTGTGCTCAATATTCCTGCATTCCCCTGCTTTCTTTTGCCCCCATTTGACAGTGCAAATAGGCAGCTGTCCTATGAAAGAAATACTAAAGCCTCAGTTAAGAGTCTGGTGAGCATTATTTCTGCTTCCTTCATCTTAAATCATGTATTAGAAGCCTGCTGGCCTTTGATGCATTATTTTCTTAAGAATTTCCTAATGCATTCTTGTTCTAATGGACTGTTTTCTTACTTGTTCTAAGTACGGAGACCCACATGCACACAAGGCGTCAACAAAAAAATCACTCAGTGAATGTTAAAAACATGAATCATTAATGGTATTAACTTCTTCAATGATGTCCAATAAAGAAAGAAAAGATAGAAGCATACAACATGTCACTTTCTATTTAGCTTTTTGAATCACAGTGGTCTAGGATCTGCTAACATGTATGAGAACTATGGAGCCAAATGTTGCCGTGCATATTAAAGAATACAAGCAAGAAGTAAATCATTAATAACACACCACACCAACATTCCAGCACATAAAAATCAGTCAATGTTTTGAAGATCACACAAAAAACCCCCCTTGATATTAAAAACAGGATCAGTAAATTTAGTAGATATAATTTCTGACACATAACCTTGTAGAGAAAACCCGAATTCAAAACTTCAAATAGATGGTTCATAAATTATAGATATAATATTGGCTGCTCCCCCCTTTCCCCATTTTGTATGTGATGTAGCCCCTTGCAATATACAAATGCAAAATTTTTATTTGGTATAATTTTAATATGGGAACTGACAGTTTAAAGGATGGGAAGGGTTTAGAATAATAGTGCTGCTTAGGTAATTTATTTCAAGATATGCATTTGAAGTAATTTATATGCTGAAAAATTTAACCTTACATTTGGTGTCCTAATGTAAGCATTGTAGAATAATTTCCCCTATGTAGAAGAACTTACTATGCAAAAGAAGGCCTTCACACAAATTTATTATAGCACAGATTCTGTATGAATCATGAAGAGAAAATTAAAGTGTGCAGACACAGGACATCTTCCAAATTGACTACATGTATGGAATTTGTTGGTGATAATGAAAAATGAGTAGGTTCTTGTTGCTTCCGAGCAAATACATGGGTTTGTACAGTGCTTGACTAGTATCTTTGGTTAAATGTATATTGGACTCTGAAGTAACTACACCATGGTTGAGATAGAGGCTTGTAAATGAGAATTTGTGGAAAGATCTCCACTTTGATCCTAAGGTCAACTTCAAACTAACTGCAAATCTAACTGAGGGGACATGGCTGAAAGCTAGATGACTTAAAAATGCTGCTTAGATAACTATCAGTGCTGCAAAACAAATAAGTTACCTATGCACCTTTATCTGTGATGGAAAAAAAAAGCAAATGGGTAAAGATATCTGTTATCAAGATGACACAGACAATTATGGTGTCAAGAACAAGACTTTTTTCTTCTGAAGTCCATGCAAAATATGTAATATTCAACTGTGTTAAGAAGGAATATACTATACATTAGTATGCTCAAAAATTAAGAAGATACCATCAAAAGCTGGAAACACTGACCAAATTTAGAATACATTCAAAGACACATATGGAGCAAAGAAAAGAGTGGTAGAAGAGAAAGGCTCCTCTTCCTCCAGGATCTACACTAGTTGCTAGTTGACAAACTAGGAATATATTGTGATTCAGATAAGAAAGTAACAATGAAGAAAATACAGCAAAGGATTCTAGATAAGTGAAAAAGAGCAGAGAGGAGAAATCAGGAATGAATAGTAATGGAATCAATCACTAAGATGAGTGGAATGTAAGTGTTAAGAGCTTCAGAATAGAGAGGAATATGGATGGCATTTCTGAAACTGTGAAAACAAAAAAGCAGGATTGTGTGTGATCAGAACTCATATGGAAGTGGATTCAAAGTGTTTATACCATCTATGTGCAACAGCAGAAGAATTATTCAGTATGCAGAAATTCTTGTCAGCTTTGTGCTTATACTTGCACTGAAGTGAGGCAAGTAGGGGCAGATTTAAATTTCATGCCACACATACAAAACAGCAATAGCTTTTCTTTCACTGATGGTGTGATGTCAGCTCTTCCACAGTGAAGAGATAACCAAAGGGGTCTCTAGAAATTCTAAGAGATAAATGAGAGGCCAAGTATTTAAAAGGATCTTTGTCTGCAAAGCGATCTAAAGTTTTTCAAATAATCTGCCCAGTACTATTGTTCAGGTGGATGTATTCAGATGTCTTATTCAGATTTAATTCAGAAAGGTCATAAAGTAATAGCCAGAATAGAAATTACCATACTAAAATTCATAGTTAATTCTGCTTGGTCTGGAATTAGTGCAGCTGGTACATCTTAGAATCAAGACGGAACTAAGAAGATGATTAAAGACACTATGTACACTTGATACTATTTATCTCTAAAGTAAAAATTAAAAGAAACCTTGATTCCTATTTTGCACTGAATATGATGACTTTTAGGTCCATAATAGAAAAAAACCCAAAGCTTTCACAGAATCATAGGATGGGTTGGGCTAGAAGAGACCACAGTGGATCATCTGGTCCAACCTCCTTGCTCAAGCACCATTATCCTAGAGCACATGGCATCAGATTGTGTCCAGATGGTTCTTTAGTATCTCCTGTGATGGAGAAAGAAGCTATTCCTCATATTCAGGTGGAACTTCCTGAGCATTCAGTTTCTGCCCATTGCTTCTTCTTCTATTGCTTGGCACCACTGAGAAGAGCCTGGAAACATCCTCTTGACACCCTCCCTTCAGATTTTCTTAGACTTTAATGTAGTTCACTCTTAGTTGTCTCTTCTTGAGGTGGAACAGCTCAATTTCCTCAGCATTTACTCATAAGGGACATGCCACAGCTCCATAATAATCCTCATTGACTCTGCTTTGTTTCATATTTCACTCTCACCATAAGCAAAATGTCTTCTTTATATAAACAGTCTATCTTCACATATTAGAAGTCTACAGTCATAGCTACTGCTGTGATGTACATCATTAATTTCTGCTGAGTATTCTACCCAGGAGACACAACTTCAACTCTGCACTAAGTTTTCCCATACATATTTCATTATAGAACACAAATTAATTTAAAATATGAAAAAACATCTGTTTCTCTGCTTAGATTTAGCCCTGACTTTTACCAGAGGTATAGCAACACTCTGCTGATGCCCTTATTAATCAGGGTAATTTTCTCCCTCTGTTCTAGTATGTGGATTTAGACCACATTGTCATCCTGTTCAGTCAATGGAGAGGAATTCCCTTTTCACTCAAAGGAAAACCTTCTAAAATAACAGAAAGAAAATTTTCTAAAAGAACTGAAAGAAAACTGGAAAGTTGCCACTACTAAAATATTCTAGATCACTATTTTATCTTGGTCACTTGGGGAAGGACTTATGTCTATATGGAAAGTGTCTTACCCAAGCAGAGAGCAGGAATTTTTGTTTAGTTCTATAAATTGTGCCTGCAATAGCATCACCACTAAAAGTGTGGTCTGCTTTAGGAAGGTCCCCTTACAGTTGTGAGTTTGAAAGGACCAGATCTCTATAAGCTTGGGTCATGTGTTTCCAAATATGGCTTCATCCTTTAAAGATAAAAATTAGATAACAAGAAGATGCTTACAGAATAATTGCTGTTTGAAATTTATGTTTCACAACTTTTACATAATTTTCTGATGATGACTGTTTATATTATTGGAGTTATATAAAGTAAGAGTAAATCCAGTATTTTTTTACATCTTGTGCATAGCACTAAAACCAGTCTGCATATTTATCTTCTAACAAATGAAAATCTTTGTAAAAAAGGTGAATGCAAAACACTAACTAATTTGCTTTAGACATCTCCAATATCCATGAAATGTAAACAATCAAGACAGAAATATCTGAGTAAGGACTGAGGTACTAAATTACAATTTGTATAGGACCTGGAAATCTAAGATCACAGTAAAGCCTTTGCAAAATTCTTAGGTGTTTCTTTTCTGCTATTTGGGCATCTGCATAATCTGGCAATGTGCCAAGTACTTCCATCTAGATGTATTTGTTAACTTTCTCAGAAATTTAGAATTCCCCTTTGGTAAGCCCACGGTTTACAGGGTCTATATAAAATACAATTTAAGAAAAACAATACTATCCCCAATGCTTCCAAGTAAAGATTACTTAGGAAAATCAAATTACTAATACTGACTTATGCTTAAATACCACATAGCAACAATCACCTTGTCAATTTCTTGTCAAACACTGTATTCTATTTTGACTTAAAAAAAAAAAAAAAAACTTCTGCAAAAATAGATTATTTGGGAGCTGTAGCACCCTATATCTAAGTTCTTTTGAAAGTTAGATGGGAATTGAGAGCAGATATCCACAACAATAGAAAACCCCCTTATTTACATTAAATAAAATTTGGGGAAAATGTTTATTTTAATTTTGGATACAATGACTTTTCATTCATCCAACTGTGTTTAAAATTTTGTTCCAAATCTTAGTTAGATCAATTAAAAATATTAGGCACATTAAATGCATATAATTGAAACAAGTAATTTCAGACACAGAAAAGGTAAAAACTAGGAATAGCTGCATCTCATAGCTATTTGTATGATAGATATTATTTTCACAAAAATATTCACGTGAAAATCACTTGATTAAAGACAAGTATTTAAGATTAATTGTTTTCAATTTCTAATATGGCAAAAGTAGCAAAATAGTTGCAATGGATTTTATAACAACAGTAGAATGTGCTGTACACACTTTGGAGGGGAACAGAAAGACCTTGGGATACAAAAGTTTTGTTCTGAAAACTGATACTAGTCAGCACAAAGAAATTTAGAGTGCAATCTATTTTATGGTGGTACACAATGTTTGTATTGCTTCGGATGGTCTTTGTAGTGTTAGAGAAATATTGATCCTAACTGGTGATGCCATTTACTGTGTCTTCATTAATTGGTTTGTAAAGGTCCTTTGTTACTTTCTCTTTATAGGATGGGAAATTTATAGTCAATTTGGTTACCTTAAAATTTTAAGCTAGCTAATAATGACAATGAACTGAACTTTTTTTATATCTAGCACTATAAATAAATATTGGAGACATAGTAAAACAAAATCTGGAAAACATATTGAAATACTCTCCCACAGTTATAAAGAAAAATTAAACATCTAGCTTGTGTCTTTTATAGCCCACTCCTAAATTATTATTTTTCTATTTAATGCTTTTAAATTCATCTTATGTCTTTCAAATGTTTGAATTAAAAGTTTTACATGAAAATAAAATCTCAGTATTATCAATTTCTAGTATTAAAATCTTTATTCTCATGAAGAAAACACCATGGTTTATGTTTTCATGAGGTTCATTATGGAAGTTTTCCTTAAGAATTGTTTCAAATTTTATCAACTTCCTAAGGACAGAACCAAAAATTACTTGTATTTATAACTTGACTGCTGTAAAGGTCTAATGAAGATCAGCTTCTCACTGCACAGGAAATGTGGTAACACAGCTTTAAAACAGCTCACTGAGCTTTGTCTGGGGACTTAAAATTGTCTCCTTTATTTAAAGTACAAATCAGGCTTCTCCTCCCCAAGGAGCACAGTTCTAAGCGCTCTGAAGGAATTAAAAGCATTTCCTTCTCTTACATGTAGAGGAATATTGAATGCATGACAATCACACACACTTACAAGCAACACAGAGACATACATATTACAAAACCTCTCTGCCTGGAGAAGGTTAACTTGCAGCTCTCATCTTCCTCAGGCATGTCAAGGATCATATACATGTCTTAATAAAGCCATTCTGCAGAAGTGAATGTAAAATCCATTGGGACAGAAAAAAGGAGGGAGATGTGCAAGATATTTCACTAAGGCCTAGTGAATAAGGCTGTCACCTGGCTGGAAACCTCAGAAAACTTCTGTATTGTAACAGGGTTTTGACTGCAGCTGTGCCATCTATACAGAGAAGAATGGAATTTAGGTCATCTTTTAACACTAAGAAAAACTATGCTATAAGAAAAATGCATCATTTTTGGATATGGGCTGAGAAAACATTTGTAAGAATCAAAAAGAGGAGATATATTTGCAAATGAGGTCTATGAAAGAAAATGGTCCTTTATATCAGTTGCATTACTCCTAGAAATGCAAAAAGAAAAAAATAACCTGACTTTAGTAGCTTAGACCTCTTAGTGTGACCGAAAAAGTAAAATCAGATATACCATGCTTCAACTAATCAAAGCTACTGTAAAAATACCTATCTAAAAATCAGTTTGCTAAATAAGGAATATTCTTTTGTTTTCTTATATAATTAATGGAATTACTGATTAAACAGCATCTCCTCTAGAGTGATCATGACCAAATTTCTATGTCTTTCTGCCCCTCAAAATGGGATCAAGAAATATGCAGTTATTATGAAATTAAGCATTTTCAAGCAATAAACCAAAACAAAAAATTCCTTCTGCAAATGAAGTAGGAACCTATCTAACACCAGATAATACAAACCGGGGAAGGCAGTAGCTGGAATGCTAAGCCCTCCTCAGCTGTGAGGTATCTGATTACAGATTTCATGCAGATCTGTCCACCTGGATGCTGAAGGCCAGAATTTTATGCTGTGTGTTGACATGCACAATTGCACTTTCAGAGAACTAAGCAGGGATCATTATTCTTTTTTACAGCAGTTCTACAAAGGTGATGGTAGTGGCACTGTTCATCTTTTATGCTACAAAGCAATTATTATACTGTTCAGCCAGCAGGAGACCCAGGTTAATTTTTTTACTAGGTCTAGGACTCAATATCTCTATCCTCTATGTATTAGCAAATGTCCCAGCTACTAGATAGAAAACTAGCCCAGAGGGCATTTTGTCCCACAGAATAGCAAAATTCATGAAAAATGTAAGTGAGGAAGAAAGTATAGATTATGTAGCCTTAGATGAGGGCACTTATCTGAGAGAAGGGAGACACAAGATGACTTTATAGTAGGTGAGGAGAGAGGAACTTCTCTAACATGATTTACCTGAATAATCTTAGATGCATTTCTTGAGATGAATCACACCCTAAAAACATCTATTTCTCTGTATAGAGGCAGTCTAGTGTCAGTCTCCAGATCTTGCCATAGGCAAAAGAGAAAACAGCATTTACATGGGGACTAGACATAAGTGTTTTA
The DNA here is from genome assembly GCA_034336665.1 of Luscinia megarhynchos. Lineage (NCBI taxonomy): Eukaryota > Metazoa > Chordata > Aves > Passeriformes > Muscicapidae > Luscinia > Luscinia megarhynchos. The sequence goes on from CM067565.1 coordinate 26,660,320, forward strand.
AAGGTCTCACAGCATATGCTATGTAATTAATATGGAAATGTGTAAGTTATGTAAGCCACTCCTGAGCTGAAGCTGGAGCAGGGGAAGCAGCAGCCACTGGCCCCAGCACAGGAGTTGAACCAGACACCCTGACCAGGCCAGAGCGAAGTCTAAGCCCCTGAATTGCCAGGTCAAGGCAGACTGCATATTTACTGGGCTGCACTGATTACCTAGATCCCATATGGATAACATCATTAATCTGCAAGGTAAGTCATGGTGATGTCTAAAATCTTGCTAAGGCTATGGGCTCTTAATGATCTCTTAAATGATCAAGTGCAAGATTAACAGTCCAAATTTAGTCAGAAAAATCTGACTTTTCTGATTTAATAGTTACCTTAATTGTCCTTGAAAACCAGGGAGAGAAAGAAAAGGAGCTCCTGAAACAATGTTGGCCCTAAAACTGGTGAAAAACATACAACACCAAGGTTCTGAGACGTATCTATTCACTTGTGCTAAACAAGAGAAACTCACTGAATGAAATATTGACCTTAATTTTCCCTCATAGTTCCTCCAAATCACCTAATCTGTCAGAGAAGGAAGCTTCAAATTCAAGCAATGTGAGATGACCTCAAAATGAACTTAAAAGTCAAGTACTATGGTTTTCCAGATAAAATAAAGTAAATTGCACAACTGTTTTTTTCTGGACACTGAAATAAAGAATGCAATACTCAGTCTCTCATATATTCATTCAATACATTCCTCCAGATTTTATATCACTGATTCCTTCACCTCATGCTTTGCTGTTTATTTAAAACTCACCTGAAGCACTAAATTGCTCTAGTAGTTTTAGTAATTGATTAGAGAAAGTCCTATCTGTTCTGCTCAGCTGAAGGACAGAAGATACCACATCAGGATTCTACTCATGACTGAATTTTTAGTCCTAGTTTCTATGTTAGCCTGGAAAGTAATAATAGATGGTAAAATTGTATCCACTGGTGATGCCAAGCAGAAGCCTCTGAATTTGCTGAACCAGTAATATTCTAATTTCAGATTCTATGG